>CM062934.1:17717500-18967500 GCA_031878705.1 Tapirus indicus
TTGCTCTAAGACTTAAAGGAATATATATTAAGATGCTATTTGCTAGCTGGTTCTATCTTCAATGTTTTTTTTTCTTCAAAGAAGGAAAAAAAATACACAAGTCAATGTTTTGTGTAACTCAACAGATATCTACTGAGCCTCTACTCTATACTCTGTATTCCACTAGACACTATGGTAGATGCACAATAAAGGCTGCGGCAAGACATTTGTTTCCCACCTTCCAAAACTGAAGATCTATATAATATATGAACAAATACCTATAGTCAGCGATTACTGATACTCACACACCCTTCACTGTAGAAAAGCCTTCTCTGTAGCTGGATAGACTGTCCTCTACTATCTGGAGGGCACAAAGGAATAGCATAAAAAGCAGGGGCCCTATTTGAACCAGTCACATCAGTCCATTTTTTTTTAATGCATGCATTTTAGTGCCATAAAATTCCCTCCCAGCACTGCTTGCCCTGTGTCTCACAAATTTTGATATGTTATATCTTCCTTCTCATTCTTTGATGGATTTTTATTTCCTTGAGATTTCTTCTTTGACCAGGAGATTATTTAGAAGTGTGCTGTATATTTTCCTAGTGTTTTGGAAATTTTCCTATTTTCTCTCTGTTATTTATTTCTAATTTTATCCCATTGTGATGGAGAAAACGCCTTGTTTGATTTCAATTGAGGTTCGTTTTGTGGTGTAGGGAATGGTCTGTCTTTGTATACAGTTCATGCCACTTGAAAAGAATGCATATTCTGCCAAAGTTGCATGGAGCAGTCTACAAAAGTCAACTAGATCCTGTAGGTCGATATGTTGTTGGGCTCCTCCATAGCATTCCCAACTTTCTATAAGATTGTTCTTTCAATTGTCAAGAGAGGGGTTTTGAAGTCTCTGACTATAGTCATGGATTTGTCTATTTCTCTTTTTAGTTCTATCAGTTTCCTGCTTCACACATTTTGCAGCGGCAGCTCTGTTGTTTAGTGCATACACACTTAGCACTGCTATTTTTCTCAGTGGGTTAACCCTTCTATTATTATATGACAGTTCCTGCCTCTGGTAATTTCCTATCCTCTGAAGTGCACTTTATTGGACATTAACATAGCCACTCCTGTTTTCTTTTGATATTTGCATAATATATTTTTTCCATTCTTTTACTTTTAGCCTGCTTATATCTTTGCATTTAAAGTGAGTTTCTTAGAGACAGCATATAGTTGGGTCATGCTTTTTAATCCACTCTGACAATCTCTGTCTTTTAACTGGTGTATTTAAGCCATTTGCATTTAATTTAATTATTGACATATTAGGGGCTAAAGTCCACCACATTATTTTTTGTTTTCTGTTTGTTCTCTCTGTTTTTTGTTTTGTTTTGTTTTTCTTTCTCCTGTTCCTGCAGGTTACTTGAACATTTTTTAGAATTCCATTTTTATTGATCTATAGTTTTTGAGGACATCTTTTTGTATAGCATTTTTTGTGGTTGCTCTAGTTATTACATTATACATATACAATTTATCAATAGATGTCATTTTACCAGTTTAAGTGAAGAATGGAAACCTTACCTCCTTTGCACCCCTTGACTCTTCCCTGCTTATAATACAACTGTCTTAAATACTTCCTCTACGTACATTTACAACCACTTCTGACATTGTTATAATTTTTGCTTCAACCATCAAACATAATTTAGAAAACTCAAGAGAAGAAGGAAAATGTATTATATTCACTCATATTTTTGCTCTTCCCATGTTCTTTTCTCCTTCCTGATGTTCTAAAGTTCCTTCTGTTATCATTTCCTCTCTGTTTAGAGAACTGTCTCTAGCTTCCTTTAGCCATAATTTTAGAGTAGGCTGGGTGGTGACACATTCTCTTGATTTCCTCTTCAATTTTTAAGGATATTTTCTCTAAGTATAGAATTCTAGGTTCTTTCTTTCAGCACTTGAAAACTACTGTGCCACTTCCTTCTTACTGCATGGGTTTGATGAGAATCTGCTGTCATTCAAATAGGTAGGGTGTTGCATTTCTTCTCTGGCTGCTTTCAATATTTTTCTTGTCTTTTTTTCCCAGAAGTTTAATTATGATATATCTTGGCATGGATTTCATGGCAGGGGCAGCCTCGTTACAAGTGGGTGATGGTGTAAGTGCTGACTCTTCTCTAGGCCTCCTCTGACACAACCCCAGTGGGGAGGGAGAGGAAGCCCTCATTATTGCCAGAAGTGAGAGAAGTCCAGCCTTCTCACATGGTCTCTACAAACACTGGCCTCAGATGGTAGGGGTAAGGGTGGGGCCACAATGTAAATGTAAATTAAAACCACAATGAGATACCACACAAACCTATTAGAATGGCTATTATAAAGACAGACAATACCAAGTTTTGGTGAGAATGTGGAACAATTGGGACTCTCATACACTGAATGTAGGAACCTAAAATTGTACATATACTTTTCAAAACTAGTCACTAACATCTTAAAAAAGTTAAATATACATTACCATATGATCCAGCCAATCCACGCCAGATATTTACCCAAAAGAAATGAAAGCATAAATCCATACAGAATACTCAGCAATAAAAAGATATAAGCTATTGATACATGATAAAACATGGATGAACTGCAAAATAATTATGCTAAGTGAAAGAAGTTATACCAAAAAAAAAAAAAATACATAGTGTACAATTCCTTTATACAAAACTCTAGAAAAAGAAAACTATTCCATAGTGACAAAAAGGAGATCAGTGGTCGCCTCGAGATGTGGAGGAAGTAAGAAAGGGTAGGAGAGGGGAATTATAAAGGGGATTCTGGATAGCAGGAAGGAGGGAGGACACATGAGAAACATGACCCAACTGAGTCCATGTATTTAAAGGCACCTTCCAGGAAATTTCAAACATTTCCACCACATATCCCTGACTCTATGTCATTTGACTATATATAGGTACAAAGGAGATGACACCACTCATACTGAAGTTCCGTTCATAAAGGAGAAATAGTCTCTCTGCCTCAACACCCTTTCTTGTGTCTCAACACTCTTATGCATTTATTTTTTAATATTTTGCTGATATTTCAATAAAATTATGAGAAAGAGAAGAAGAAAATGCATATGCTTACTTAACCAGAATTGTAAATTTTCTTTACTCAGAATTTTAGCTTGTTATGTACTGGTTTCCATATATAAACCACTGATTCAATTCTTAACTACATTCATATAATTTAATGTTCAAAGAAAGCCAATGGGTGAACTATTTTGTAAATACTCATTTCCTAGATGCTCTTTTTTATTTTTAATATTTTTTGTTTTGAAATAATTTTAAAGTTACAGAAAAAGTATATGAACAGCACAAAACACTCCACATATCCTTCACCTAGAGACTCTATTCAAGTTTTGCCAACTTTCCCAATAATGTCCTTCAAAGAAAAAGTATCAATTCTAGGACCACATTTTGCACTTAGTTGTTATGTCCCTTCAGTCTGAGACCTCCCTTGACCTTCACAACCTTAACATTTTTCAGACTCCAGGAAAGTAGAATTTCCCCATCAGGTTTATCAAATATTTTCTCATTATTTGATTCAGGTCATGCATGATTGGCAGGATTCTTACAGAAGTGATGCCATCTTGTTTTAATTGCATCTCATCAGGGGGCACAATACTGATTTGTCCCATCACTTGAGTAAAGTAGTGACTGCCAGTTTTCTTCACTATAAAGTTACTTTTTCCTTCTGTAATTAACAGCCATTTTGTGGAAAGGTACTACAGACTATGTAATATCTCATTCTTCACCCAACTTTCACACATTAGTTTTAGCATCAATTAATGTTTTTTGCCTGAATTATTACTAAGATGGTTGCCAAGTAGTGATTCTCTAATTCCGTTATCCCTTCTACTTTTATTAATTGGCTTTCTACTACAAGGTAAAGCTTTCTCTTCTCCTTATAAGTTGAATACATTCATGTATCCCATTATATCCCAGTGGAATAAAATATTCCTATTTTATACAGTAAGATAATCTGTTACTATCATTCTTTATTTTGATTCTCAAATTGTCCCGGATTTAGTTAATAGGAGTCTCTTCAAGCAGGTTTCTATTTACTTTTGACATATTCCTATCATTCTTTGACTACTTCCTTACTCTCTGGCATAATAAGATGCTTCAGTTTCATCTTGTCCTTTCCCAGCCCCAAGCCTGGAGTCAAACTTTCTCCAAAGTCCCTGGTTCCACTTAATGGAGAATGGTATTTAGAACCCAAAATCTAGTCACCAGGTGTGCTCATTGCTCCTGGGGTGTTGCTATTCCCAGGCACAGTAGACAGAGTAAGGAAATAAATGTAGGCATATATATTTACGTAAATATATACAAATACATACAAATCTCTATACTTATTTCTATTACATCTATTTCTATTCTGAAAGTCATGAGATCACACCAATACCTTCAATTTTAATTCAACACTTCAAGATTCATTCTACTTTTTTTCCTTTTTATATCTGTGACTCCCATCTCCATCAGTGAGACAGCTGGCGTGCATTATTTTCAATATATTTATTTATTTTCTCAACACTCCCCTACCTCATATGTAACAAATCTACTGACCTTGCCAAACCATTGCCTGATAATCTCCAAGCCAACTGGAATTTAGGGTTGCAGATGTAGCTGAAAAGTGTGAGGCAGGGTACCAGAGAAAAAGGAGTTGTACAGTAATAAGTGTACAAAACAGACTTATCATTGACCACGCATTTGATATGAATCCACCTCATAAGACATATGCCAAATCAGTTAACACAAATGTAGACCATGTGAGTAGAGATACTTTGAGCTAAACAAAGAAGGTGATAAAGTTCTATTTGGAGTGGGTCAGACCACATTTGGAGAAATGTAGTGAATTTGGTTTTCCACATCTTCAGTACACAGAGATATAAAAATTCTATGGGGATTTTATGAAGACCCCATTATTCTGCCTTTTAATAGTTTGGGATTTCACTCTCTTGTGAGTGTGATCAGGCCCAAACCAAAATATATGACTGCCCTGAGCATACTTCCAACCAATAATTTTCAAATAATTATTCTATTTTCAATGGGAATGGGAGAAACTGAAAACTGTATACCCCTCTATTTTGAAAATATGGAATTTATTGTGATGTTCCTCATCATATAATCTCTTGCAAACTAAGTTAAACTGTTTACAATATAGACAAAATAGATCACTTGATCCTAATAAGCAGTTATATGTCAGTTAATTACTCAGTTCAGAATTTCTGATGGCCAAGTTCTTTGACTGTTAAGTGGCTGGCCTTAGGGCTTGACATAAGTCTTGTGTTTGCGCTGTGCACCTTGCCTATACGTGTTGCAAAAATACTCTACTTTGGTGGGTGCCGAACAATTTCACATCTTGCCAGTTAAGTCAGGAGTTCTGTGTGGAAATCTATATTAAATAGGATCATAGTTCTAATTTACTGCAGCAATGTCAAGCATTCCTTATAGACTGATGCCCAGGCTGTTCACTACTTGCCTGCCCTGAATAAGCCAATAAAAATAATAAAAGTATTACATCTTGCAAAAATGTCAAAGAGTTTGTGAAATGTAAGTCATTATTACCATTTTCACCTTATATCTTCATATTCTTTAATCAAAATATTATGACCCAAGACTCTAATGCAATGATCTCTAGGCATGGTTCTGCAATGCCTCAAAACATCTCAAATCAGGGCAGGCCCAGTGGCATAGTGGTTAAGTTCACACTCTCTGCTTCGGTGGCCTGGGGTTTGCAGGCATGGACCTACACACCACTCGTCAAGCAATGCTGTGGTGGTGTCCCGCATACAAAAATAAAGGAAAATGGGCACGGATGTTAGCTCAGGGCTAATCTTTCTCAGCAAAAAGAGGATGATTGGCAATGGATGTTATCTCAGGGCCAGTCTTCCTCACACACAAAAAAAGAAAATCTTAAATCATATTTAAAGGTACTATAAATTTTTACTCCTAAATCACCTAGAAACGAGATTAATTTCAATCTACAGTAGTTTTTGAAACACCATATTGTGTGCAGCACTTTATAAGCTTCTCAAATGATAAATGTTAGAAATAAACTAAGTAAGAAGTAAACTAAGTAAATAAGCCATACAGGGGAAAAAACAAACAGGATACAAGTATTCTCAATACTAGTATATGTTAACTTTGCTTTTTTTTTTTTTTTTTTTTTTTTGTGGGGAAGACCAGCCCTGAGCTAACATCTGTTGCCAATCCTCCCCTTTTTGCTGAGGAAGACTGGCCCTGGGCTAACATCCGTGCCCATCTTCCTCTACTTTATATGGGACGCCGCCACAGCGTGGCTGACAGGCAGTGTGTCGGCGGGCGCCCGGGATCCGAACTCGCAAACCCCGGGCTGCCAAGCGCGGACTAAACCGCTGCGCCACCAGGCGGCCCCAACTTTGCTATTGTTTTAAATAATATTCACATGCTGTCTTTAAAGTGCCTCGCTCCAACAAATTTTCTTAAAACATTCCTAACTTACAAAATCTGTAAAGGGGACATATTGTTAGGTCTTGCACTTTCAAAACTAATGTAAGCCTTATGTCACCAACTCCAGCGGCTGAGCACAAAAAAAACACAACAAAGCACAGATAATAAAACTTGGAGTCACCTAACTATTTCAATTTGTGATAGGTAAAAGGAGATTTTAGCTTAAATCACTCTCTCTTATAATGTGGTCTAGGAACCAAATATGTAAAAATCATCTTTGCCACTTCTTACTAAGTTCAGATTCCTGGGCTCCTCCTCTGGTTTCCTGAAGCTGTTCTTATGAGAACTATTGACCAAAGTCCTGGGAGCTTTGCCGAGAATGTTAGATCAACGATATCCATTTTACACTAGTTTCACTGGTTTTCTAGCATTAGGAGACACAGACTACAAGCCAGTGAAATTTTCCAATTTTATGAAGTATGTGTCATTCTACTCTCAAAACCAAGTTCTATCATGATCAAAATTGTTGCATAAGGACCTACTTGTAGTAGAAAAGAACTTATCCATTTTCTCCCTTCAATTATTTAAAGTGCACATCAGCCCTTAAAATTTACTACATAGTCATCACTGCAATCCAAGCTAATGGGGATGTATGTAATATGTCACCTGAAAAATCAATAAAATACAAAGCATATAATTCTGTCGTTGGTTTTTTTTTTTTTTTTTAGTGATGAGGTCTTACAATTTCATGAGAATTTTGCCATCACTTAAAATTCATCAGTGCAGAACTAGCTAGTGAACATTTTAAAAATTGAGCACTTGATAAAATCAAGCGGATTTCCTAACTACGTGGAAAGTTTACATATATTCCAAACTCCATTATTATTACTTGGAGAGAATCTTGGGAATTTTAAAATAAGTTAACAAATGAGAACAGCACCTGTTAAAAACAATTCCTTTATTCTCCCTGGTAAATTGTACTTTATATTCTAGGACAGAAGAAACACTCTGAAAGTATTTTTTTTTATGTTTCTTTCGATTCAATTAACACAGTGTCACAAAGGGTTACTATGCTTCTGCTTTAAATATATATACATATGATCATACATTGTTTCCAATGATTAGCCTAAAGGCAAAGAAAATAATTCTAGCGCCTCCAGCAATTCTGCTTTGCTTTTGTACATGGACTTCCTTTGCTAACAGTTTTGGCAGAAACAAGAATCAAGATATACATTGTAGGACTTTATGACTCTGTCCAACAACGAGTTTCTGTTGAAATAATGGTCGTATCTTTCAAGACAGTACGTGAACTTAAAGTTGGGAAGAAAAACTTGAGATCTTGCAGATCTTGGCTATCTGAAACCCGTTCTCCCCAGAGAAAAGACCCGTCTGATCACACCCTTGTCCTCTTCTCCTTTTTGGGCAGGGGCATTAATTCGCATTATTTTTCTCTGCAGTTATCATTCTCTTCTCTTCAGACCTAGGGAAGCAGCTCCATTCTCCGCTCCCTCTTCCTCCCGCCGCATTTCAGCCTGACTCTGAAGCCGCGTTAAAGTAAATCCCCGAGAATGGCCACAACTGCTTTTTTTGGCCTGGGGGCCGAGGGGTGGATTCTCGACCCTCCTCCTTCTTCTCGCCGCTGGTCCGTGCCACCTGCACGGTTGGACCGCGAGGGGAAGGGACCCTGGGCGTCCCTCCCCGCGGGCCTCATCATCTGTCCAGCGCGCTGGCAACCGGTGGGACGCTTTGCCGGTGCCGGGTTTCAGTCTCCCATTCTCATGTTCTCCCGCTCTTCCTTTCTCCTACTGTATTTTTGTCATCGATTCTCTGATGGCGAGAGAAAACAGCTCAGAGCTACACGTCTCCTTCCCATAAATACGTGTGTGCTTTTCCCGAACCTTTCTCCGCCCCTTTCTCCCCCCTAACACAGGTAGGGTCTGCAACGCAAAGGACTCTCCTTTCATCCAGAAACCAATGTCAGTGTCTCAGTTTGACAATTTCATTCAACACGCCCGCACCTACTGAAACCTACTCCTTACCAGTTCAGTTTTCTCCCAGTTAACCATATTCCTTCCATTGCTAAGCATCTCCCCCACCTTTTCCGGTTCTACTACTATCCACAGTAAAAAAAAAAAAAAAAAAAAAAATCCAATATGCAAGATAGTGTGAATTCCAGGAAGAAAGTGTGCATGTGTAAGACAGTCTGTGTGTGCATCTGTCCATCTCAGCCTGTCCGGGTCCTGTGCATGTGACTACGAGGTGCAGGACAGTCAGACGGCTCCAAGTTCCCCTGCCAGGCTGAGGCAGGGCCCTCCCGAGCTCACCTGTGCGAGCCCAGGTAACCTGAGTGCCCGCCCGGCAGCATTCCAGGACATCTGGCCCGGACAGAGCGAATGCCAGTAAACTGGGGCCACAGGGGCGCCCCGTCCCGCGCATTTGTTCACTACCCGTCCTTCCCTCCGGGGTGTTCTGCGCCCCTTCCCCCAAAGACAAACGGGACCGTTCTCATCCACAGCGCCTTACCTCAAACAGGGGACCGATCTTGTTCTTCTCCAGGTAAGCCTGGATCCGGGATTGCTGGTGAGACGCCATGGAGAGGCAGATGGGGCCGCGGAGAGTGCGGGAAGACCGCACGGCGGTCCTCGCCGGGGAACAACCCTCCTTTTCCCCGGACTGGGGCCGGGACAAGAGCCCGGGAGCCTCGGCTCCCCCCGCGCAGCGCGCTCAGCCTCGGGCGCGGGCGTGGGCTGCAGCCCCGGGAGCCGCGAGCGCGTGGGGCGCAGAGAGCCGGAAGCCCGGGCACGGCGCCGCCAACTCAGACAACTCCGAGGCGAGAGGAGAACTCATTCATCGCCTTCTCCTCCCGCGCCCACCCCCACAGCTCTCCGCAGCGCCCCGCGCCGGGAAACTGGAGGCAGAAGCGCCAGATTCCTTTCTCCTCCGGGCGGCAGCAGCAGAGATCAGGGGGCGGGAGGCGAGCGGGGAGGTGCGCTCCGCCTAGAACGGCGCCGGGGGGCGCCCTCGGGAGCGCAGGGGCCGCGGGGCTCGAACTCGCCGCGCTCGTGCGCGCGCGCGTGTGCGCGTGTATGTGTCCGCGCGCCCGACTGTGTGTGTCCCCTCGCCCAGGTTACAGGAACAAACAACCCGGGCTTCTCCCCGGGGCCGTGCTCGCCCTGCCCGCAGCTCCCTAGCGACAGCGCCGCTCAAAAAGCCAATGGTGGAGGTGCTTCTTTCAAAGTGCACATAAATCTGGTGCTTGTTGGCTACTCCTTGGCAAGTACAAATGCAGTTCGAAAGGGGGTCGCCCCCCCCCCGCCCCTTCTGAGCCCTCCTCGGCACCTGGTGCTCTGCCTACACTAGGTCACGGTCCCAGAAGGGCAGAGTTGTGAGAAGGTGCATGGGTCTGAGGATTTGCCGCGAAAATGAAGTTACCCTCATTTAGAAAATCTGGCCTGGCCTGGAGCAAGTCGAAGGGTGACTGTAGGCTGAGAACCCAGCTGAAAACTCCCCAAATGCAGACACCCAAAGGTTGGGAACACCCCTCCGGCTTTTGACAGGACGAAGAGAGAAAAGGGAGCCAGCCCTCCCTTCCAAGTTTGCCTTCCTAATCCACATACAATTGTGTGGATTACAATCCACATGTAATTGTGCCTATAGATCTATAACTACATCTCAGACGCTACACTATCCACTTAACAATGTTTCCTCTAGATACTTAATGAGCTCCTCAAATTTAGCCAATTACCTTTCTTATTATGCAGGGTTTTCCCGGTTGAAGACCTAGACTGCAGAGGTTTCTTCACGAGCTCTTTTTCATGTGAAGAAAACATGCAGACCTCCAATGACGATGTCCCTGGCTCCTAACCATGATGTGCTACCAAAATAAAAAGATTTATATTAGTAAATATGAAGGTTTAGAATGGAGGCAATAGTTGTTCTTAAAGCAGACTGCAACAGTATAGATGATTTTTCTTTCTCCACTGTGTTCCAGATTTCTGTAATTCATAATTTCTTTATTGATGTCAGTGTTTTTTCATCTGTATGACTACTTAAATTAACTACTTATGTGGAAACATGCAATAGTTAAGATGAAAATGGAATATCCCAGAAAGTGTTGTTAATTCCATTTACTAATTTAGATAAGAAATCTGCCAGAATACCTAAGAGCTCAACGATCTCTGAAAACCTGAAATAGACATGATTTGGAGTGGAAAGATGCCCAAGTTATTACTTTTACAGTCAGACTCAGGTGATCTGCCCAGGGAGAGTTAAATTGAATAGCAGTGAGGTGCCCTAGGTCTGTATTTTCTGTTGTGGATCAAATTATATATTTTTAAATATGTTCAGGAGAAATTAAATATACACAGTGAATATCAACATTTTTATTTGGCTATAAGGTGTGGTGTAGAGCCATCTATGACGCAGGTAAAAAAAGTCAAGTATTTTTTGATACCACATAATCCTGGGGAATCAGAGTGGTCCCTTCCTCTAAGAGACATGAGGAAGATGCTTCATTAAATCAGATAATTAACATACTTATTAAGTCTTCACCATGCTCAGAACACTGCACCTTGGGCCTTGAATAGAAAAGACAAAGCTTTGTTGGCAAAATACTTATGTATTAGAGGGAGAATCATGAAGATATATACATTTATGTACACTAAAACACAGAACATCCCAAAATTATATTTTTAAAATTCAGGGAACATTTCAGAAGTTTTTTAAGGCCTATCTCAAATACCACTTCCTCCACAAAGCATTTCTTGGTTCTTTCCACTGATCCCCAAACCTGACATCATTACTACAATAAATATTTATTTCACAGCCTCTCCATGGCAGACGTTACGTTAGGACTGAGGACTCAAAGGGGAAAAGCTTTGTCCTTGTTCTCAGGTGTTCAGTCTTGTTGAGGCAATTGGCATATAATACACAAATAATGACATTAAATGCATTGTGCTAATATAGGTATGTAAAACATGCCGTGCACACACTGATGATGGAAAAATTACCTGTGCCGGGATCATCAACGAACCCTCCATAAAGGAGATGGTGTTTGAGCAAAGTGTGGAAGGAAGAGTAAAATTTTAAAGTTTTCTGGATGGGATTGTCGGAGTGAGGATGGAGATAATGTTTCAGGCTTTGGCATTAAAAAATAGCATGTGTCAAGGCACAGAGGCATGAGATAAGCTGGTGGTTAGAGAAACAGGGTATATGTGGAGGAAGACTGGCATGTGAGGTTGAAAATGTGAGCAGAGTTCAGCTCATTAAAGGTCTTAAATGCTTTCTTAGGAAGTATAGACTTGCATCTTCTGGGCGAATGAGCAGAGTGTTGGTGAGGTAAAAGTTTTAGAAAGATTGCTCTGGTTACAACATGCATGAAAGGTTGAAGAAGAATGATTTGGGGATAGCAAAACCACCTTGGTTCATAGTCCATAAACGAATCAAGGGGCCAGCCTTAGGACTGTGGATATGGGGGTGGAGAGGATGGGATGTATTCAAGAAATATTTAGAGACTAATTTGTGGATGAACTATATGTAGGATGAGGTTGGAAGAGAGAATCAAAGATGACCCTTTGATTCCCGCAATGAAGCTAAGAGATTATAAATTACTTGCCCAAGCCACCCAATGAATAACTGACAGAGCCAGGTTTTGATTCAGGTTTTTCTAACTCTAAAGCTGAAGCTATTTTCATTCTCTACCCTGTATCCTAAAATTAGTCAAGAATTTAGTTTGCAGATGTTAGTGTCCCATGGTGAGAAAGGCTGTGTCTCATGACCTGGCACATAGTAGGCACTCAATGAATAGCAGTTGAATGAATGAATTTTAGCAGCTCGATTCAAACCAGCTCTGTTCTTTCAGGCTAAACTTTGCCTCTGACACATGGCATTTATTTTATGTTTTGTTCCATTTAATTGATTATATGCATATCTTGGTCCTTCTTTTAAATTGCAAACTCTCTAAAACCATGAACTGTATCTTAATAATTCCCTTGTACTTTACAGCATGTAACATAGTAGATTTTCATACAGCAGGTTCTTCATAAACACTTCTTTAATTAATACCCTATTGCTGTACACCTTAAGATTAGCTGAAAAGTAACCGTTGTCTTGGATTGAATTTAACAACTTTCTTCTGCAAACATAACATGGTACCTTTATGATTCTCTTTTTCCTGCTTGAGTACAGCATTAAAAGGCCATTTTTAATGAGCCTGTTTTGACCTCATTGTGTTATAGATGTGCCTGTCAGGATAATTTACAAATACATAGAATCCAACTTATAGAATGTACTAAAGCCCTTGTCTAACTCCATTTCTGAGATACCTTGCACAGCTCCTTAAACAAAGGATTTTTGATGAGAGATAAGAGAATAATGGTGAAGGCCAGTTGACTTAATTAGAAAGTGTTAGCAATGTAATCCCTTGAAATTAATTAAATATTGAAATTAGAGAGCAGAGAAGTTTATACAGTTTCCTTGAATTTAGGCTACTAGCCCTGAAGCATACTTGCCTCCTTCTTGTATCTCTTTCACCTTTCCACTTTATAACAAACAGGGACAAATATCTTCCCAAAGAACTCAGTGTATCATCCAGGATTTTGATTTTTAACCTATTAGGTGGAGACGCTGCAGCAGAGACTGAAATAAAGGGGGTTCTGGAAGAGATAGAGCAGAGAAGTGGGGACGTGGAATAGTCCTGAGTGAGGGACTTCCCAAATGTAATTTGGTTCCAAAGTCTGAATTGCCAAAAAATGATTGATAATTATGGTTTAAACCACACTCAACAATTTCATAGTGGGATATCTATACATGGAAACTCAAAATACATGTTTCAGGAGACAATTCAAAAGATGCCTGGGTATATTTTGATGCTAGTGCAAGAATGTTTATTTTCATTTCACATGGTATACTTTCAGTTACAAAGACCCTGATTTCAACCTACTGTTAGATTTGCGATTAGCATAAGGCCTCATAGCTGTGTATGTGTGAAGGGTCATTTAGGTGTCCCCTGAATTTATCTCTTCAGCAGCTCCTCAGGAAAATTTGGAAAGTGTTTTCTTGTTTACTCTTAGATAGTGGTCAAGTCCAGCTGAAAAGGAGGGACACATTTGGGACCCCATCAAGCATATCTGATCTTGGAGTTCTAGCCCAGGATAGAATCTAGGCTTTCCACTTACAGCTGTGTGATCTTTACAAGCTACTTGCCCTCTCTATCCTCAGTATCATCATGTGTAAACTGAAGATGATAAGATAAATAGTGCTTAGTTATCAGTTTATCATAAGGATTACAGGAGATAAAGCAGGAAGCACTCAGTACAGGGCCAGGCACACAGTAAAGATTCAATAAAGAGTAGTGCTAATATTGCTGTTATTGTCTTCAGATCATCATCATTATCATCACCATCATATCAATTCCCTAAGACTTAGACTTGCAAAATTCACATAAACTATATTAAACCAATTACCTGAAGAAGTCCTAGGTAGAAATGTCTCGTTAATCAAAGCAGTAAGACAGGTATTATAGTCCCCTAACTAAAGGAAGGTATTTCTGGATGCAAAAAGAGAGATTTAAGTACAGATTATAATATAAAATAATCTACTCAATAATATTACTCTACATAGAAAAATTATGTATAAGGGAAGAAAGTTTTCTCCATGAAGCTTGGAAAATGGAAAGGCCATAGGAACTTTTAGGTGATTATCCACACCTGTCTACCGGTACAGGCCCAAGCACATATGAGTGATCTGGTCATCATTAAGGGCAAATGGCCACAAGAGTTAGTTTTCTTCGTTTCTGCCTGAAATGCCTCTCACAATAATGCAAATGATGAGCACATAAACAGCATTTACTGTGTGCCAGGTGCTGTTACAAACATTTTACCCACTGCCTAACTCATTTAATCCTCAAAACAATGTCATGAAGTCGGAACTACTATTACCCTCATTTTTTCAGGTGAGGAAACTGAGGCACACCGAGCATAAGTAACTTGCCCGAGGTCACAGCTATTAAGTAGCAGAGTCCATATCTGAACCAGGGTAGTGTCTTAAACACCACTGTTCTGCCTCCCAAAGCCTTGACTATCAATGTCCCAGGAGTACCACTTCCCTTTGCTTTGAATTCCTTTTGACCAAGAGGCATTTTGATGACTAGTTTGACTTCTCTCATGTGTTTATATGGGAAAGGAGGTAGCCTGGGTGGCAGATACCAGGGTAATTTTCTGGCTGCAGACTAAATGACTACATTAGCAAAGTGGCTTATATGTGTCTCATGTGGGTTTGAATAATGGTAATCAGTTACACCGGGACTGATTCTGACTGCACCGGTAACATCGATTTACTGGAGCTACTGAATTGAGAACTCAAGCGATTCTGCCAGCTTGTGAAATCCTGCCTTCCGGCTTTCTCAAGTGGCATTTCTCTCTCTTTAATTTCCACATTTAAATATTAGGTTTTAATATTTAATTTTTAATATGTGGCATGTTTATAAGCAATCATCATCTAAAATACTTTGTCAATAACTTTTTGTAACCTGCTTATTCGTATTACGTCATGACTCATTTAGAGGAAATCTGCAGATATCAAACTGTGGAGACACCTTTGCTATTAATTATCAATAAACCTAACTCTGATATGCTTTTTACTTATAATTTCCAAAATGATACTATCTTGATTTTTTTTTATCCCCATAAGTGAGTCTTTGTTAGGAAGAAAAAAAAAAACTTAAACAATGAAAAGTGTTACAGGATACTGTAACATGATACTGAATTATTGAAAGGAAGGAGAAAATAAGAGCGACTAAGCAAACAAAAGATGACTTGGTAAGGAAAAACAATTCTGCTTGCCGCATGCCCTGGGGAACCAGGCACTCTGCCTAGGACAGCATGTGCTATTGCTCCAGTCTAGCTATCAAGGAGCAAGTAACATGGGACCTATTTCTCAAACACGCATCTCTGTTAACGCCAGCTGATACTCAGTCATAATGCAGTGCATCTCAACATCCCCGGCTCTAAAGGGTAAAGGTACATTTAGCAGAATTAGTGGTACCATCATTGCCTAGAGGGAATTTAAATTAAAAAAAAAAAAAACAGGATGACAGCTCTCTGCAAAACACTATGGATACTATAGTACCCGTAATAGTCACCAATTTCTCTTCTTCCAAAGCGAACGTTGGTCCATTGCCTAGGGATTATACTCACCCCCTTAACCCTCAGAGGGTTTTGTTCCTGAAACAGAATTTTGTGATGTCTAAGGATATGCTAAAGCTTCCACAAACGTCAGAGAATCACACTGATTTATTATATATCTACCATAAAAGATTTATGATGAGGTCATGAAGAACAGCAGCTAAACTTACTTTGAGAGGATTAGGAACACAAATATTAAATGAATGAATAGGTGAACAGATGGAAGAATAAATGAATTAAAAAAGAATGAATGACTAAATTGTTGCCAATTCAATAGGTAACCATGAGGCATATCCAATAACCAGATTAACAATCATCTATGTTTAAATCCCCTTTTTACATACATAATAAAGTCTAATTGATTTTGTTCAATAGAATATTCTTCTAAGCATTTATAAAGTATTTAAATATGTTTCAATAAGATAACAGCATTGATTTGCCTTTGTGTATTTCTTGAGCCTCTTTTCTTCAATTTGCCACTTTTCTTTCTCTCTTAGTTTTTTTTTTTTAAAGAGTGTCGTTCATCTTGCAGCCTGGGCCTGAAACATGAGTACACAATTGTCAGTGGTCAGTGGAAAACAATTGACTAGAATTGATGACAAATGGTTTCTACTACATCTGTTTTCTAAAATATATTTTAAGATCCCTCTGTCTGTAAATGCTTGCCCTTGACGGTCATATCCTTGGCATATTTTGGTATCAAATCCTTGCTCCTGAACCTAAGATTTCGTGTTATCTTAGGATGGTTATACCTTATTCTCAGCATATACTGACTCATATGATCTCTTTTGCCAAAAACATTATCAAAATAAAAACAATTTTTTTCTCCTTTTCATTTCATTATCTTTAATAACATCACATTGTATCAAAAACTTGTCTTAATAAAGCAATGACAGTAAGGATATTTCAGAATTTAAAAGGGAAATATAGTCAACCTTCTACATTTCACTTATATTTAATTTCAAAATAGTTTCCCTCCAAAGGAAAAATTAGTCAGTAACAGACGGGCACCTTATGAAATGAAATATGCAAGACCGAATTTTTCTAACATTGTGTTCTATCTGTTCCCCAGAATATATGGTCTCTCTTGGTATTTGTTCAGTACGTGAGCTGCTTTCTACATGTTTGTGTCCTTTGATATTTTTATCTTCCTTTTATGTAGTGTAATTTTCTCAAAGGTAGTTAAACTGATTTTGGTGTCAAACCTGAGATTGAATTATGGGACAGCTACTCACCCACAACTGTGTGAGCATGCTCACCCATCACTATCACTCTGCATTTTACAGATGAGGAAACTGAGGCCAAAAGATGTTCAATAACATACCATCCTAATTGGTGGAAAAGCCAAAGTTCAAATCCAAGTCAGTCTTATTCCAAAGCATGTATTCTTTTATTTTATTAAGTAGGACCAATTTCAATTATACTTGTTTTGAATGCCCACTAACACCTCAACTACTTCTATTATCTTTGTAATGTTTCTACTTTCGAAGCTATTTCTATCTGGAAGAATATTCAATAATGTCATTTAATGTACTTGTAATGCAACTGATCAACTCATTTGTCAACAATAGGAAGAGGTATGTGTTTGAACATCGTAATATAATTTTTTGGTAAATTCTCACTAACTGTAGAATAAAAGAGGCAATACTGGAAAATGTTTAAAAGTGTGGGCTCTGGAGTTAGACTTTGTTTTGTTTATATTTTTTATTTTCTGGGTATTATGATGTTTTGACATCTTAAGATGTCAAAGGTTTTTAAAAACCTTTCTGCCCCTCCCTGGGCTAGCCCATTCCTGGAGATCAAAGAGGTCAGGCAGACCATGCCTTTGATATGCACACTGACCAGTCCACAGCCGTCGTCCTCTAGCTGGCCCATATACCCTAAGAGGCAGCATCCGTTTGCCTTCATCATCCCAAAGCAACAGGGGACCACCCCCATAGCTAGGAGCCTGCTGAAATTCTTTAAACTAGCCAGTCCTAGACTGTTCACTCTGCCCTGCCTTGACTTTCCCAAGAAAACCCCAGTAAACGGTCTAGCCTCAGCTTTCCCCTCTCTCCTGCCTTCTGCCTCCTCACCACCCTGAGGCATCCTCATGTGCCCCTGCATGGTGTGCCATTCCTCCTGTCTCTAGGACCTGTGAGTACAATAAACTTTGTTTTCTGGAGCCTTTTCTGGTTCAGGAAGTTATACAACTGACCATCGCATAAAGCAACACAGAACAGACTTCCATGGATTTGAACCTGGTACTAGTACATACCAACTCTGAATTTTTCAAATTGCTCTCCAAGCCTCAACTCCCTCAGACATGCAATCAAACACTACTAATAGATCTGTATTGTAGCTTGTTGTGAGATTTACCCGAGAATATGTCAAATACTTAGCACTGTGCCTGCCAAGGAGTAAGTACTCAATGAATATTAACTGTATTATTGCTGTTGATTATACTGGAAGATATCTCAGAGATAGTCCATATTTCCTCTTCTTCCTTTTCCTCATTTTAAAGGTAAGCTATCTCTGGCCACAAAAAGCTGACTGACTTTTTCATTTATCTTACCTTAGTCTAAAGTAGCTCCCATTTCCCCATTCTGCTACTTATGAAAAATTAGAGATTTAAATGATATATTTTTATTAGTTAGTATTTAATATTTGTGGACTTCAAATGCCAATATTAAAAATAAAATGGGAAGGAATGTGGAGGGAAAAAAAAACCCTTTATTTAAAAGTTATTGTTGACACTCTAATATATTTAAAATTTTATTAATTGATACATATTCATTTCCAAACTCAAGATAAAGAAAAATTAACATATCATAAGCTACCTAGAGCTAGTTTAAAATAATATACTCTATTGCCTTCTCATAAGTAAGAAGTAAGTAGATCATTTAATACTTGATATTGATGAATTTGATTTTTGATATGCATGAATTACACAAAAATAACTGACAGAAGTGTGGGCTTTTTTTAAATGAAGTTTTTCCTCCAGCCAAAACTTTGAGATCTAATTACGTGAAACCACTCTTGATTGTGTGGTAATCCTCCATAAACTGATACATAATCTAAAAAGAATAAGCTTCATACTTTGACAAGGAACCCCCACAAGCTCTCACACTGTTAATTTCCGGGACCACTTGACCATTGTTTCAAGCCCAGATTAGTCTTCTCACTCCTTTTGGTTCCTGGAAGAGGCAGGAGAGCCCCAGTTTGCTTTCTGATCTCTGTACTGTTAATAGTCACCATTTACTCTTCCTCCTTTACAGTTCTTCTCAGACAATAGCTGTAGAGCAGTGTTACGTGTCCTCTGAATCACTCTTTCCTTAATGCTTCTAAGGAAGCTCTTTTATTTTACTACTTTACCACTAATCATAAGAAAGAAAAAAATCAAAGAGAAACACAGGCTAAGAAAAATAACATCTTCTCATTTCTGTTTGACATTGAAGGTTCTAGCCAGTGCAATTAGGCAAGAAAATGAAAAAAATAATTATCCTGATTAGAAAAGAAGAAGTAACACTATCTCTGTATGCAGATGACATGATCTGTATATATAAAACCCTAAGCAATCCACTTTAAAAAATTATTGGAACTAATAAATAAGTTTATTAGCAAGGTTGCAAAATAGAAGATCGATATACAAAAATCAATTGTATTTCTATAAATTTTTCATGAGGCCCAAAAGGAAACACCACAATTACATTTATAATTGCATCAAAAAAATAAAACACTTAGGGACCAACCCTGGTGGCATGAAGGTTAAGTTCAGCATACTCTGCTTTGGCGGCCCGGGTTCAGTTCCCGGGCACAGACCTACACCACTTGTCTATCAGTGGCTGTGCTGTGACAGTGGCTCACATACCAAATAGAGGAAGATTGGCAACAGATGTTAGCTCAGGGCGAATCTTCCTCAGGTGAAAAAAGGAAGATTGGCAACAGATGTTAGCTCGGGGCAAATCTTCCTCAGCAGAAAAAAAAAAAAGATAAGGCATATTTAACAAAAGAAGTGCACAACTTATATTATGAAAACTAAAAAACATTGTTGAAACAAATCAAAGAAGACCTAAATAAAATGAAAGATATCCTGAATTCATAGATTGAAGGACTTAATATTGTTAAGATGACAATATGCCACAAATTGATCTACAGATTTAACACAATTCCCATCAGAATTCCAACTGGCTTCTTTGCAAAAATTGGCAAGTTGATCCTAAAATCCATATGGAAATGCAAGAGACCCAGAATGACCAAAACGATCTTGAAAAAGAAGAGCAAATTTGGAAGGCTCACATTTCTGATTTCAAAACTTACTACAAAGCTCTGCAGTAATCAAAACAGTGTGGTTCTAGCAGGACAGACACATATATCAATGGAAACAAATTGAGAATCTAGAAATAAAGCCTCATTTATGGTGAATTGATTTGAGACAGGAGTTTCAAAGTAATTCCTTAGGGAAAGAATAGTATTTTCATCAAATGGCGGTGAGACAACAGGATATCTACATGCAAAAGAATGACGTTGGACTGTTACCATGCTATGTATAAAAATTAACTCAAAATGGATCAAAGACTTAAATGTAAGATCTAAAACTATAAAAACTTATAAGAAATCATAGGTGTATATCTTGATGACATTGGGTTGAGTAATAAACAAAGAAAAATAGACAAATTGGATGTCATCAAAAACAAACATTTCTGGGGCTGGCCTGGTGGCATAGTGGTTAAGTTTGCGCACTCCACTTCAGTGGCCCAGGGTTCACGGTTTCGGATCCCAGGCACAGACCTACACACTGCTCATCAAGCCATGCTGTGGCAGCCTCCCATATACAAAATAGAGGAAGATTGGCACAGATGTTAGCTCAGGGCCAATCTTCCTTGCCAGAAAAAAACAACGACAACATACTTCTTTGATGCAAAGGACATCATCAGGAAAGTTAAACAACAATGCACAGAATGGGAGAAAATATTTTCAAGTCATATATCTGATAAGGGACTTGCATCTAGAATATATAAAGAACTCTTACAACTTAATAATAAAAATGACAAATAGTCCAATTAAAAAATGGGCAAAGGAGCTGAATAGACATTTATCCCAAGAAGATATTCAAATGGCCAAATATTAATTATCTGATGAAAGACTAAACAAAATGTGGTGTGTCCATACAATATAATATGATTTGGTAATAAAAATGAGGTGGGACTGATATGTGCTATAGCATGGATAAGCCTTAAAAGAGTTATGCTAAGTGAAAGAAACCAGTCACAGAACACCACATATTGTATGCTTCCACTGATATGAAATATCCAGAATAGGCAAACCTATAGAGACAGAAAGTAGATTAGTGGTTTCCTAGGGCTGATGGGAGAGCAGGAGGCAGAGAGTGGGGGGAGGGGAGATGGGGGTGTGGTTGAGAGGGGCAGAAACAGGGTGGGGGAATGGGGAGTGACTGGGAGGAAAAAAAGAGGAAGATTGGCAACAGATGTTAGCACAGGGCCAATCTCCCTCAAAGAAAAAAAAAAAGTAAAAGGGAGTTAAATGACTTCGCATAAGTTTGAGACTATGTGCGTTTGTGTGGATTCAGGAAGTGAGAGACACTTGCCAGGCCAGAAAGAGGCAAAAATGCAGTGTGGAGAGAAAGAAGAGTTACATCTATATTGACTTGTTTGAATTTTGGTGAAATAAATGAGAATATGAGAATATTTCCTAAGTAGGAAGCGTTTAATCGCTTTTTAATAGTTTTTAATAAAAACCACCATCCATCTTTCTTGCTATACTGTGGGGCCTGTTTTGAGGGTCTGTCTGCAATGGTGGTGTAGCTTTCATTTTTGAGAGGGATAATTAGAAGTCCTTTCTGATTTCTTTCTTTCTTGAGGTTAAGAATTACAATTTTAAAAATTCTTTCTGATTCTCTACATTTCAGTGCTTAGGTTTAATGCATCAAATACTCTGCAACTTGTCTTCCTTTTTCACAAAAGTGAAGCTTTTGAGAATTATCCCTGATGATATATGTCTACAGTACATTGACTTTCACTGCTCCACACATTCCGTTCTACGAATATAGTACAATTCATTTATCCACTCTCCTGTTCTGAGTTTTCGCTAATGCAAGCAGTGTTGCAATAAAATTCTTGTCCATGTCTGATTTTCCCGTGGCCCAGAGTTTCTCCAGGGCATAAACTTAGCAAAGAAATTGCTTGGTCATAAGGATACACATATTCAAATTCATGAGACATTGTCACATTGCTCTTTAAAGTGGTTGTATAAATTTATAATCCTTCCCACAACTTTTGCGAGTTCCCTTTGCCCAAATCCTCACTCATACTGAAGGGGTAGCTCAATAAAAGATGTGGGTCTCAGTTCCAACTCTCCCTCTCCCTACACTGGTATTAAATTCAAGCCCCTGTGTTATGAAAAGTGATAAATATCCCCAGGCAGACACAGTATCAGCTCTGCAGTTCACTGTCCTGATTTTCAGTTCCTTCTTCATTTCTGGCCCAAGGCAATTTCCCTGCCTTTCTTAGCAGTTCAGCCATGCATTTATAAGGATGTTAGTTATAATTTATTGAGCAATTCTTGGTGTTTGTAGCTGGAGGGTTTTCAAGTTATCTGTATTGCCAGACTCTCTAATGCCTGACATTTTCAGCACCTGAGCAATCTTTAAACACTCCCCAGATGTTGGACACCATAAAGAAAATCAGTTAAATCAAATTAGCAACTATGATGAGCTATTAAACTCTTCTCACGTTATCCTCATTAGTCACCGTACTGCAACATAGCACAACAATGAATGGTAGGGACTCTACAGGTTATCTGGGTTTGAAACCCAACACTGTTTCCTACTAGCTGTGTGACCTTGGGCAATTCATCTCTCTGAGCCTCGGTTTCATTATCTGTAAGACAAGGATGTAAATAATAGAACCCAACTTTTAGGATGGTATAGGATCCAATGAGCTACTATTTATAAAAATGCTTAAAACTATATCTGACACACACCATTTACTATGTAACCATGTGATACATAAATAAAATGGGATAATAAATATTAGACTTCGGGTTTTGTATTACCTATGAATGTTTGGATAACGATCTTTCTTTCAATCCCCAGCAGGACAATCTAACGTTGACAATGTCATAGCACTACATTTCAAGTTTAATTATTCTAATGATAAATGGATTTTAACTAAAAGGGTCTCTGTGCCCCCAGAAAACATGCAAAATAGTTATTGTCCATTTCCTGTGGCCCAGACATAGGAAAAGAATTGTCTGCCCAACCAGCAGTTACACAGGCCGGGAGCAAAGATGTTAAGAGATGATAAGGGAGAGAAGGAAACACGAGGAAGAAGGATAAAAGAAATGCAGATACATTCTCCCTCCCACCATGGGACATGGCCTGAATGCTGACCCGTTGCTCCCTCAGTGTGCCTCTTCCCTCCCTGCCTTCTCTCCGTGAGCTCTCTGCTTCAGCCGCACAACTTCCTGCTCTCCACATAGGCCTCTCAGCTTTTTTAGGTTCAAAGAGGCAATCTGAGCAAAATATTGTGAAAAGCTTTCTCTTCATCTAGAGCAGATGATTTGCATGTCTGAGGATGTTCCGCCTCTGAGAACCATGTCTCAGGGGTCTGACTCTGCACAAGAATGGAACCTTGGAAAGAAATCTGTATGACACTACTGATTCTGCTATTATGTCATGTGTTGTCGTTATCCTCTTACCACCCTTTCATATCATACACACATCACACTATTTTGTCCTTAGTAGGCATACAATACACTTTATTTAAACTGGAATAAACTGATCAAGGTTCACTACATACCCCAAACAGCAAACCTGGCAATAATGCTCCACAATAATATGAATTTGGAGATAGCATGGTGAGCAGTTAGCTCCCTTCCTCTGTACAGCATCCATTCTCAAACACAAGGAAGGCCAAATTAAAGTTTCGGGGGGCATAGGGGGAGGAAGTGAATGCCTCATGACCATTCTCATGCATGGAAAGGTGTGTATTCTGATAGGAATACACAGTTAATTTCTTAGACATCTAATAAAAGTCATTGTTTTCTGCTTTTCACACACATAACTGGAAGACTGACTGAAAAAGTTTGCTTGCAATATGGTTTGCAACCCCACATTTTACTTGACTAAACTTTTGGACCTCACTTATGGTTTTACAGGGGAGTAGGAGAATGTTACTCTATTTCAAACATGAAGAGAAAAAATAAAATTCTCACCCCAACAGGTTTGATCTATATGGTGGACATATCAACCACTAATTGTATAGTTTTCCTACCACATAGCATTCATGACTCAGAAATATCTAGTTTCACTCTTATTCTAAACAGACAGGAACATTGTAGTTTCTGGCCCTTTTATTATTATTTTTTGCTTTATTGAGCATAATTCACAAATAAAATTGTAAGATATTTGAAGTGTACATCATGATGATTTATATACATTTACATTGTGAAAGTTAATTAACACATCCATCACCTCACATGTCTTTTTTTTTCTACTCTCTTAGCAAATTTCAATTATACAACATAATGTTATCAACTCTAGTCACCATGTTTTACATTAGATCTTCAGACCTTATTCAACTTATAGCTGAAAGTTTGTACCCTTTACCAATCTCTTCATATTTCCCCCATCCCCCAGCCCCTGGCAATCACTTTTCTTCTCTCTGTTTCCATGAATATGATTTTATTCTTAGATTCCACATATAAGTGATACCATGCAATATTTATCTTTCTCTCTCTGGCTTGTTTCACTTAGCATAATGCCCTTAAGTTCCACCCACGTTGTTGCAAAGGGGAGAATTTCCTTCTTTCTTCTTATTTTCTGAGTAATATTCCATTGTATATATATATACCACATCGTCTTTATCCGTTCATCCATTGACAGACACTTAACGTTGTTTCCCTATCTTAGCTATTGTGAATCATGCTGCAATGAATATGGGAGTGCAGATATCTCTTCAATGTCCTGTTTTCATTTTCTTTGGATATATATCCAGAAGTGGGATTGCTGGGTCATATGGTAGCTCTATTTTTTTAACTTTTTGAGGAACTTCCATACTGTTTCCCATAGCTGTACCAATTTACATTCCCATCAAACGTGCACAGGGTTTCCTTTTCTCCACAGTCTCTCCAACACTTATTTTTTTGATGTAGCCATTCCAGCACATGTGAGGTGATGTCTAATGGTAGTTTTGATTTGCATTTTCCTATTGATTAATGGTGTTAAGCACCTTTTTATGTATCTGTTGGCCATTTGTATGTCTTCTTTGGAAAAATATCTGTTTAGTTCCTCTGTCCATTTTTTAATCAGATTGCTTGTGTATTTGCTATTGAATTGTATGAGTACTCTGTACATTTTGGATATTAACCCCTAATCAAATATATGATTAGCAAATATTTTCTCCCATTCTGTAGGTTGCCTTTGTATTTTGTTGATGATTTCCTTTGCTGTGTGGGGCTTTTTAGTTTAATGTAGTCTCACTTGTTTATTTTTGCTTTTGTTGCCTTTGCTTTTGATGTCAACCAGTCCTTTTAAATTAGGCTTGGCCATACGACTAGATCTGGCCAGTGGGTTGTATGTGGAAAGGATATGTGTCGAGTCCAGGCTGGAACATTTAACTGCAGGTACAAGACCCTTGAACTCTATGCTTCATCTGCAATGGTGATTGTGGATGCACATGTTAAGACAGAACCTCCATCATCTGTGTCCCTGAAAGAATAAAATGAGGGGGGTTCTCACCTATCCCATGAGGATATGTTGATTAAATGAAAAACCAAGTTGTTGAGAGTCATTTGTTACCCAGCATGACTTGGCCTCTCCTGGTTGATAATCCTGCTAGCTCATACATTTGGAAAATATCTTCCCTGTGGTATTGACTTGTTGGAGTGGAAATAATACTCTAAATGTGAGTCAGGAAACCTGAGTTGTACCTCAAGATGCACTTCTTATTGCCTTGAGCTAGTTAATAATTCATCGAAAATATGTTGAGCACCTACTGTGTCCCAGGTGTGTCTTTATCACTATTCCTCTCTGGGCCTGAGAAAAAATTAAGATTATAAATTTTCTAATTGAAAAATCAGAGAATTTGACTAGATTTTTAATTTTGTGATTTCCACATTAGGTATTATTGTATTATTTTGTGTCTATTGATTTACTTTTTGGGTTCAGGTGTGTTTTCCAGTGTTGCATCAGCTCCAAGAGTCCTTTATCCTACTCCTTTTACCTGGTAGAAGTTAGGAGCTCTGACATAACTTTGGGAAGAGGCTTATGTGGTATTATTAGAAAAGCGTAGAACCAGCAAACTACGTCCCTTGGGCCAAATCCAAGTTTGATTGGAACACAGCTGTACCTGTTTGTTTGCGTATTGTATATGGCAGTTTGGGGGCTGCATGGACAGAATTGAGTAATTTTAAAAGAGACAGAATGACCCAGAAAGTCTGAAAATTCAATCCATCAATCAGCCTGAAATCTGACCTTTTACAGAAAAAGTTTGCTGACTGCTAGCCTAAAAAGATCTCCATTGGGTTTCTCTGCTCTTAGTCATCTCTGTGAGAGATGTCTATAGTTATCTCTGTAACTTTCTATCTCTCCACTGACATTTCTTTTGTGAAAGAGATTAATAAATATCAAGGAGCATATCTGTAAAAGATAGACTTTAGATCAGATAATAGCTAGAAAAAGATGTCAGGTTAACAGACAGTTGATTTCTAAGGTAAAAGAGTTTAAATTCTTTTTAATTTTTAAGATCATTTTTAAATGATAATTTTAAACATAAACATATTTAAATTAAACAATATAAATTTAAATATAAAAATACTCTTAAGATAAAATAACAATTTTTAAGATAAAAGAATTTTCAAGATGAGAGAAGAGCATTCCTAGCAGTCAATGGCAAATAAAAAACAAACAAACAAACAAAATAACCACAGAGACCAGAAATAAAGGATTGATTAAGAGGGACTACTGGGATCTCAGTTTGACTCTCCTGAAGGGTACACAAGGTAGAATAGCAGTAAATTATCTAGGAAATAAGTGTTAGGGGTAGAGCACAGAAAGAATTAAATGACAAAGAAAGAAATTTAGGTTTTATTTTGTAGGTGGGACAGAAGTGGGGGCAGAAGTGATGTTTTTGAGCTTGAGAGAACTGTTCAAAGACGTGTTTTATGGAAGTCAATCCTGCAACAAATTATGTCCATGACATATTTTGTTAGATCTATGCTGAACACAATAAGGCAAGTTTTACAACCATTTCTTCTAAATAAATTCAATATTCCATAAAAACTTCTCCCAGTCTTCTTTGTGTACTTTTTATATTTCCAGTACTCTTGGTAAACTTCTTGAGGAGAGAGAGCTCTAGAAAACATCACTGAGTTTTCTTATACGCAAAAAAAATCCTCATTGTAAAATGTACATTGTTTCACTTAGTTTTATACTCATAAATTTATGGCTTAATAGGCTTAAATTTTCCATAGTGATTCCCATGGAGAAAAATGTTAGTATTATTATATTTTATAACATGAATTTGAGTTAGAGGAATGAATTTTCTCAACAAATAGAGTCATGTGAGTGATAACCATTCTTTAACATCACTGCATATTAAATTTTATTTTCCTATTTATTTATTAAAAAGTCAGTCACTTTACAAGGCTTATAATGAAAAAAGAGTCCTCTGGTCTCTTCCTCACCTCTGATTTGTGCTCTCCAGAGAAAATATGTTCAAGATATTTTCTTCTGGTATTTACTATCATATTCCTAAATTATAACACATATTGTTAGTTTTTGATTCTTTCAATGCTATATTAAAGGAATATCTATTGACTTCATATTATAGAAGACGAGGATTTAGTTTTCTTATGTAGCCTTTCCTCCATTCACCTAATGGAGTTATACATCATTTTTGGTTAATATTCAACTTGACATTAGTACTGTCGTATAATAATCACAGCTGAGCCATGTACTCATTAATGAAGGGAATATTTCTTTGTATAACTTTTTGTTTTCCTGGCTTCAATCAATGCCTCTTATTTGTTTAATTCATTTCTCATGTACCTTCCACTAATTCATGTCAGGTAGGAAAGCTGAATAAAGATTCCAGTTTCTCTTCTTGGAGCCCATCATTTTTCCAAATGACACATCAGTTACAATAATATCCATAGAGCCGGTTCTCAGTGGCAGATTGCAGATATCCCATTGAACAGCATCTATGGGCAAGCCCGAGGAGAATTTGCCTTCTTTAACTTGGCTCTTGGTCAATAAAGATGAGATGTTATTTACTGCTCTATTCACAGCCATTGGACTGTTATCGTCAACCATTGTAATAACAGTTATACCATTCAGTAGTCCCCTCTAGTGGCGTTGCCCCTGTTCCACACATCAAATCAACTATTACAGCAGTAGGTTGAGGAACCCAGAGCCTGAATGTTCCATAGGCAAGAGCAGATCTAAGAGTTGTAAGCCCCAAATTTCTTCATCGGAGACTCTCTTCTGTCAATGCAATGCCCACAATCATTTTATTATCGTCAATACTCAAAAGAACCTCCACGTCAAATTTGGTCATGTCGGCCTTCCACTTAAAGTAATCTTGACCAGCACCCCCCAAATCTCTTTTGGCCTCTGGAGGTAAAGCAATATTTCTCTCCTCCCCTGTTGCATGTGACTCTAAACTTTAGGACTTGAGCATCAGTTTCTTCTTTTGAACTCTCTTCAATCTCATCTTTGCAAGATGCCAAATCACCAACCACTGATGTTCTCTTCTTTGATGGCTCGATTTTCATAATAGTCAAGATTTGTGAATCTAAGGTGTTGTTACTGAACTATTTTTTAACATCTCTCTTGTCTATTTTGCCTCTATGTCCATTACCAATCTGCTCTTTAGTTGAATTCTGATTTATCTTTTTGCATTTTGTTTTTTATTCTTGAAACTGGTGTTAATTTTCCATACTTGTAAAGCGTCTGAGCACAGCAATTTCCCAGCCAATTCTTCCAAATCCTTTAGAACTTCTTCCTTTGTTTCTTGGAACTGTAATCTTTAAACTCCTGTATACCATAAATAAGTTATCGACTGATCTCAGACGATGAACCTGAGCCAGATTTTTCACTGAAATGTGAAAATACGTCTTGCTCAGTCTTTGCTGATTTTGCACGATGACCTAAGTTTCTCTCTCTCTTTATCAGCAGCTCTTCGTCAAAGCCAGTAGGTACGGTGGCTACAAGAGTAACTCAAAAATGCTCAGATTGACTTCCAAGGCCACTTTCTGTCAGTTGTATAGTAGAGCTCTTGTTCTCATGAACGGTTTACATCCAGGGGTTGGTTAGTGACTTCTTGAATGAAAGACATGTTGACAGCGCTTCCAAGATCCCTAATATAGTCTTGGCAGCCAGCACAGAGGCTTCCAGCTCCAGCACCCTGCAGGCCCAGCACACCCCAATGCTGTGTTTTCTCTTTTCTCTAAAGATGTTGGTTATATTACTTTAGATTTTGAAAATTTTAACTATCAAAACTTTATAGGAAAACATATAGCAAAATGGGAAGAATTTCAGAGTAATACCAGTATACCCATCACCTAGATTCTAGCGTTAACATTTTACTATATTACTTGGTTTTTCACATATTTATTCTTACCTTGATACTTCACATGTTTTTATGCATTTTGAAGTCAATTGCAGACGAGTGTATGCTTCCCCTATGTTCTTCAGCATTCTTGCCATTAACTAGAGTTCAATATTTAAGTTTTTTTCTTTTGATGTAAAATTTACATACAATTAAATGCATACATTTTACTGAGTTCTGAAAAATGCAAATAGTTGTATAACCCAAAGCCCATCTTCATAGAACATTACCACCCTCCCAGAAAGATCCCTCATGTCCCTTCCCAATCAGCAACCCTAATCCCACACCAAGAAAATCACTGTTCAATTTTTTTCCATCATTGACTAGTTTTAACTGTTTCAGAACTTCATAAAAATAAAAAGTACAGTATTACACTTTTTTGTCTGGCTTCTTTTGCTCAACATAATGTTTTTGAGATTTAGTCATGTTGTTGCATGCCAATAGTTGATTCTTTTTATTGCTGAGTAGTACTCCATTGTATGAATATGCCACAGCTTATTCATCCATTCTCCTATTTTAGGATCTCTGGGATGTTTTCCAGAGAATAAAGCTGATTTATTGTACAAGTCTTTTTGTGTGTATATATGTTTTTATTTCTTTTAAGCAAATACCTAGAATGGATCTAGGTGTTTGCTGAATCATAGGTTGTATATGTTTAATTGTATTAGAAAATGCTAGATCTTTTGTCAAGACAGTTGTCACGTTTTACATTTACACCAAGAATATGTGAGATTTCCAGTTGCTACACATCCTTACCAAAATGTGGTATTGACAGTCTTTATAATTTTAGACATTCTGATGTGTGTGTAGTGGTCTAAGTCATCTCAATCTGCATTACCCCGATGACCAGTGATGTTGAGCATGTTTGTTGTGCTTGTTGATGTGTCTATTTAATTATTTACTCATTTTCATTGAGCTGTTTTTAATTGTTTTAATTTCACTTATTTTTTTAAATTATTTTATTGAGGACATATTGGCTTATAACAATGTGTACATTATTATACTTCAGTTTCAGTATAGAGTGCATCGTGTTCACCACCAATAGACTGGTTTTTATTTGTCACCATAATATGCCCCTTTACCCCTTTTGCCCTCCCCCACCTCCTTCCCTTCTGGTAACCACCAATCTCTTCTCCTTACCTATGTGTTTATCTTCCACATGTGAGTGAAATCATAGGGTATTTGTCCTTCTCTGATCCACTTTGCTTAGCATAATACCCTCAAGGTCCATCCATGTTGTTGCAAATGGGGTGATTTTGTCTTTTTTATAGCTGAGTAGTATTCCATTGTATATATATTTTATAAGACCAACATTACCCTGATGCCAAACCTGACAAGGACAACACAAAAAAGGAAAATTATAGGCCGATGTCGCTGAAGAATGTAGATGCAAAAATCTTCAACAAAATATTAGCAAATCAAATACAACAATAAATTAAAAGGATCATACACCATGAATAAGTGGGATTTATTCCACAGATGCAAGGATGGCTCAACATCTGCAAATCAATCAATGTGATACAGCACATTAACAAAATGAAGAATAAAAAATCATGTGATCATCTCAATAGGTGCAGAGAAAGCATCTGACAAGATCCAACATCCATTTATGATAAAAACTCTCAATAAAATGGGCATAGAAGGAAAGGATGTCAACATAATAAACACCATATGTGACAAACCCGCAGCTAACATCATACTCAATGGTGAAAAACTAAAAGCCATTCCTCTGAGAACAGGAATAAGACTCTCACCACTCTATTCAACATAGTGTTGGGAGTCCTAGCTGGAGCAATTAGGCAAGAAAAAGAAATAAAAGGGATCCAAATTGGAAAGGAAGATGTAAAAGTGTCTCTATTTGTGGATGTCATGACTCTCTATATGGAAAACCCTAAATAATCCACCAAAAAGTGATTAGAAATAATTAACAAATATAGTAAAGTTGCAGGGTACAAAATCAACATACAAAATCAGTTGCATTTCTATATACCAATAATGAGGTATCTTTTTATTATTGAGTTATATGAGTCTTTATGTACCCTGCATCCCAGTCCTTTGTCAGGTATATGTTTTGCCATCTATATTTTCTCCAAATCCCTGGCACGCCTATTCAATTTATTAACAATGCTTTTTGTTAAGGATTTTTAAATTCTAAGTGTAACCTACCAAATTTCTTCTATTTTGTTAATGCTTTACATTTCAGAACTTTGCCTTTCCACAAATCACAAAGATATTATTTCATGTTTCCCTTTAAAAGCTCTGTGGTTTGATGCTTCATTATTATTCAGTTCAAAATATTTTTTAATTTATTCAGTGGCTTCTTTGCTAAAGAAATCAGAGGAGTTTTCTACAATTTCAATGATTTTCCCAGATGTCATATTGTTATTGATTTCTAATTTAATTCTGTTATGCTCAGAGAACAAATCTTATATGCTTTCAATTCCTTTAAATTTATTAAGACTTGTTGGAGGGTCCAGCATATGATCTATTTCAGTGACCATATCACGTGCACTTGAAAAGAACGTGTATTCTGCAGTTGCTGAGTGCAGTGTTCTATAAGTATCACTCAGGTCAAGGTGGTTGATAGTTTATTCAGATCCATTTATGTCTTTACTGACTCTCTTTTTCTAGTTTTATCAATTGCTGAAAAATAGTGCTAAAAAATCTTAACCTACAATTATAGACTCATTTATTTCTTCCTTTGATTCCGTCATTATTTCATGAATTCTGAAGCTCTTATGAGAGAAAAAACACTTATGAATATTATGTCTTCCTGATAAACTGACCCTTTTAGCATTACAAAATATCCCTCTTTATTTTCAGTGCTCTTAATTCCTTCGTGAAAATGGAATTTCAATGTAGCATTATTTTCCTACAGCCTGAAGAATTCGCATTAGCATTTCTCAAAGGGCACGTCTACGGTGACAAATTTTCTTTTCCTTATCTAAAGTTGCCTTTATTTAGCCTTCTTCATTTTTGCTGGATATAGAATTTTGGGTTGTCAGATTTTCTTTTCTGTTCTTTCAGAACTCAAAATATGTTGTTCTGCTATCTTATTCGCCTATATAAATACGTTGATTTTCTTTGGATGCTTTCAAGATTTTCTCTTTATTTTCAGTAATCAGTAATTGTATTATGATGAGCCAAAGTTTGGTTTTAATTTTATTTTTCCCACTTGGAATTCTCTGATTTTTTAATCTATTAGTCTATTGACATGTAACTGACATACAATAAACACCACATTTTCAAGGGTACATTTGGATATATTTTGACATACATTTACACTCAGGAAACCATCACACAATCAAAATAATGAACGTATCTATTTCCCCAAAAAGTTTCCTTCTGCCTCTTTGTAATTTCTCTTTCCTCCTATCCCATTCCTAGGCTCACTGATCTCCTCTCTGACACTATTCGTTACTTTGCATTTTCTAGAATTCTACATAAATGAACTCATAGAATATGTCCAGTTTATTGTCTAGCTACTTTTAGTCAGCAAAATTATTTTGAGATTCATGTTATTGTATGTATCAGTAGTTCATTCCTTTTCATTGCTGAGAAGTATTCTATTGTATGGATAAACCACAATATGTTTTTCCATTTGTCTGTTGATGGGCATTTAGATTGTTTCCACTTTGGGGCCATTACAAATAAAGTTGCTATGAACATTCATGTAAAATCTTTTCATCTCTCTTGGGCAAATATTTAAGAATGGAAAGCCTGGATCATATGGTAGGTGTATGTTTAACTTTTTAAGAAACTACCAAACTGGTTTCCAAACAGGTTGTACATTTCACATTCCTGCCAGAAGTGTTTGAGAGATCGAATTTTTCCACGTCTTCACCAGTATTTGATATGGTCAGTATTTTTTCATTTTAGTAGTGAAAAAAGAACTTAATAGTACAGGACTTAATGGTTCTATATAATTTTATCACCAGTGTAGTTTTGTGGATTAAAATAGTTTTTAATACTTTAAAAATATGATGACAAAAATAAGTATTGTAGAAAAATTCAAAAATAGAGAACTACGCAAAAAATAAAATTAAAATACCTGTCATGTCACTTAGTCATAGTGCTTAACATTCCAGATTTTTTTCCGATACTTAGATACCCTTGTTTTACAAAACTGTATTCTAGTTCACATACTGTTTTCTAACATACTTTTTTTTTCTTAATGTGGAATCATGAATTCTTGAAGTCATTAAAAGCCATTTAAAAGTGGGGGTAGGGGCCGATCCTGTGGCATAGTGGTTACGTTTGGCACGCTCTGCTTTGGTAGCCTGGGTTTGCAGGTTTGGATTCCAGGTGTGGACCTACACCACTCATCAGCCATGCTGTGGCAGTGACCCACACACAAAATAGAGGAAGACTGGCACAGATGTTAGCTCAGGGCTAGTCTTCCTCACTAAAAAAGAAAAAAAGAAAAGAAGGAGTGTTCCTTCTTCCAAATGTCATCTCCCCTCCAGAATCTGCCTACTTTTTTCACTCTTCAAGTAGTTGTTTTTTATATTATCTAAACCTGGGAGTCATACCCCCCAGTCAGTTATTTTTGAAGTTTTCTACTACTCTCTACATCCTGTCTGTTTCCTCTGAAGATTTTCTGCTATTTATTCATTTGGGTCCCTTTGTTTCATGTTAAAAGCTTTTCTTAAATGTCTGGTGATCCTTGGTTGCCCTTTCATTTTTAAAAGGAACACAGTAAAATGCAAGTTAGAAGACCCACACTGGTGGCTGTAGCTTACTGAGTGGTAGACTTCTCTCAAGGGTAATCTTGCTGAGATCTTCTGCTTATTTTAGTGGGGGACCCTCAAATGTGCATGCCTACAGGTCTTTTCTTTGGGACTGGTCAGTTATATATCTCCTGAGATCATTTTCATACTGAAAATATATTAATTAAGGTGGTTGTCAGTCATATAGATCTTTAATGACGTTCCTTCTTCAAAGGAAGAAGGAACTCATACTTTTTTCTCATACTTTTCTCAGTGAACACTTGCCTACTGACTGAATGAGATATTTCAGTTTAAATATCAAAACCAAAGCAAACAATCAAAAACTCCTAAAAATCTTAAAAGTTTGGGTTAAGTGCTGGAGGATGGCATGATATTCCAATCACCTTTATTTTCATTGGAATTTTATTTCATCGTCAGTAAGAGAGGCTTCTTTCTCACTGTGTTCTATGTTACAGCCATACCAAACAACTCATATTCTGTCAAACAGATAGTCTTTCACACTTTCATGACTTTACGTAGAACATAATTTCTTCCTAAAATGCCCCTTTCTTTCTCTGTTTGGCTACAGAACTTTCCCTCAAAATCCAGCATAGTGATCTCTTCTGTGAGGCCTCTGACTTTTCAGACTCATTCTGACTCATCCTTTCTGTGCTTAACTGAAACAGTGCATTTACCTCCATTGAAATACTTATTGTTTTCTCTTCTAATAACTTTATTTATATTTCTCCCTTACTAGTTTGTGAATTCTATAAGGTCAGGGACTCACATAGTTTTATGAAACCATCTCCACTAAAGATGGATCAGAGAGATCCATACCAATCATACTCCATACTCTATTTGTGTTGAGTCAGATTGCCTCAGGTGAGAACTTAAACTTTTTTTTTTGGTGAAGAATATCAGCCCTGAGCTAACATCCGTTGCCAATCTTTGTCTTTTTGCTGAGGAAGATTAGCCCTGGGCTAACATCTGTGCCCATCTTCCTCTATTTAGTATATGGGATGCCACCACAGGATGGCTTGGTGAGCAGTGCATAGGTCCATGTCCAGGATCTGAACCTGCGAACCCCAGGCTGCTGACGCAGAGCATGCATACTTAACCAGTACACCACCAAGCTGGCCCGAGAGCTTACACTTTTATTATAGAATAGCATTTAGTTAAAATGTGTGTGTGTGTGTGTGTTATTATCAACATTTCAGGAAAGTGTTAGCTAAAGCTATTTTATATTCAAGTATTTAAAATTCTAAGTTATAATAATTTAAAGCCTCATTCTATAAGCTCAAATGCATGCATTATAGGTAGCATAGAGTCTGTTACCCTTTTATCTACTATGATTTTTGTTGCAAAATTTAATATGAGAGAGGTGATTGTTTCTGTAATGAATTTGCAAATGTGTTTCCATTTTGAAATATTGTGTATTCATGTGTGCAGGTGTCAGCTGGATAAATATGTATAACAGCTTTTTAAGTATTATAGATTTTACTCAGTGATGGAGTTGGAATCACTCCTTATAAAATAATCTGTGGACGCTTATGTTTCAATTATAAGTGACAAACTCTGGGCCTGGTATACAGAGTGAGGCCTGGGCAGTACTTTTTCCAGGTCTTCATGTTACCACACTGTTTGAAGGAGAGCCCAGCAGCTGTTATGTGAATGTGCTGAAGCATTAGGAAAAAAATTTCTCCAAGTTACCGTGCAAAGGGCATAATCTCCTCACCACAAGACAAAAGCCAGTCAGTCAAGAGCCAAGATGGTGGCAAAGAAAGGGCATTTTATTAAGCAATGAGCTAGCTGATCAGAAGATGGTGGACTAGCACCCCAAAGAACCATCTTAAAGGGGTACAGAATCTTGAAGCAGTAATATAGGACTAGTGGGCTATAGAGGAGGGGGTCAGGAATGTTGACCCCCTGCTATTGTGGACTGGGAGTTGCCACACCAGTTGCCATCTTTCAGTTGTCATCAATGATGGCTACCAGTATAGAATCTCTGTCTGGGGGTCAGGACATTCGTAGGGAACTTAAAAAGTTATTGTCTGATCACAGCTGGGAAGTTTATACTCAAGTAGGGGTCATAAATCCACAAAGCATGTATATCCCCTGGAGGGTGGATATCCAGCTGGGTTAGTTAGTCAGAGATCATTCAAAGTTACAATATGGCTTCTTTTCAACAATATGGCTTCTCTTATGTCAACCTTGTGTTGAGCCAGTATCACAAGTAAACTGAGCTTAAAATTCTGTAGAATTTTTGGGGGATTGCAAATGGATGCAAACTTCATAGCTATAAGAAACTTGACATGATAAAGAAACAAATACTCTTTAAAATATCATAAGATTGCATTAAGCGGCAACTTCAGAGATCCTGGAAATAAATGAAAGTGAAATTATGAATGAGTCTATCTGCACTTTAAATGTATCTACTATAAGTTTCATAACACTCAAGTGAAATACATCTCTGACAGTAAGTGTGTCACTAATTTCCTGAGAATTCTTAGAAATTTTCTCACCCTAAATGTGAAGAAAATGGAAATTTAAAACTGTAAGAATGTTTACCTAACCAGATGGAATCTGAAGAATCAAAGAAACGGGAAGAAAGGATAAAATGTGATCAAAGCAACTATAACATGCTCAAGTTCTGCATTGGTGAACGTATGCAGACAGGGCTGGGGGGTGGAGAGTTGGATGGGGGCTGAGTCCTTGACTACAACCCCCTTCAGAGACTGGAAAGTGCTGGCCAGTGTGGGGAGGGCAGCTTTCCCCCATGAGGTCTCTCAGGTAAGGATTCTGTAATTGCCTATGGTTGGAACTGAAAGATCACATATAAAATTTTGGCCTGGAGCAGGATCCCCAAATGCCAATCTAAGTAATTGGTATTTTTCTTAAATTGAAGTGTTCTCTTCTAAGGAATAGATCAGTCTGACCTCATTTATGAAAAAAAGAATTCAAAATGGAGACAAATGATTCAATAAGTTATACAGATCAGTTTACAGCCTTATAGTTAAAAATTAAGCTAAGTGGATCAGTATCATATTTGCAGATAATATTTAGTTTTAAATTTTAATTCAAATTCACTTATTTAAATATTAAAATAGGAATGACCCAAACAAAAATAGTCAATTGATCTTTGACAAAAGATGCAAAAGCAATTCAATGGAAAAAGGATAATCTTTTCAATAAGTAGTGCTGGTACAATTCTACATCCATACGCAAAAAAGTCAACCTAGACACAGACATTACACCTATCGCAAAAATTTACTCAAATGGACCATAGACATAAATATCAAATTCAAAAATGTAAAACTTTTGGAGAAGAAAACATAGGAGAAAACCTATGAAACCTAGTACATTAGTTTGCTTTGGCTGCCAAAGCAAAATACCACAGACTGGATGGCTTAAATGACAGAAATTAATTTTCTCACAGCTCTGGAAGCTGGAAGTCCAAGAACAGGTGTTGGTAGGTTTGGATTCTCCTGACGCTTCTCTCCTTGGCTAGTGGATGACTGCCTTCTAACTGTGACCTCATCCGGTTTTTTCTCTGTGTGCATGTATCCCCAGTGTCTCTCTCTTTCGTTATAAGGACAGTAGTCATATTGGATTAGGGCCCCACCCTAAAATCCCCAAAACTGACAGTACCAATTGCTGGTGAGAATACAGAGGCACAGGAGCTCTCGTTCATTTCTGCGGGGAATGCAAAATGATGCAGCCACTTTGAAGAACATTTGGCAGTTTCTTTCAAAGCTAAACATAGTCTTACCATATGACCCAGCAATTGTACTCCTAGGTATTCCCCAAATGATTTGAAAATGTATGTCCATACAAAAAACTTCATCCAAATGTTTATAGCATCTTTATTCACAATTGCCAAAAACTAGAAGTGGCCAAGATGTCTTTCAATAGATGAATGGAAAAACAGAGTGTAGTACATCCGTAGAAGGGAATACTATTTGATGATAAAAAGCAATGTGCAGTCAAGCCACAAAAAGATATGGATGAATCTTAAATACATATTGTTAAGTAAAAGAAGCCAATCTAAAGAGTTTACATAACTTATAATCTTAATTATGTGATATTCTGGAAAAGGCAAAACTACAGAGAGAATAAACAGATCAGTGCTTGGGTTTGGATTGGGGATGGGGAAGGTTGAATAGGTGAAGCACAGAAGATTTATTTAAAGTAATGAAACGATTCGTTTTGATACTGTAATGGTGGGCATATGATGCTATGCATTTATCAAAACCTATAGAACTTTACGGCCCAAAGAACGAACCTTAATGTATGCAAATTTCTAGAAAGTAATTTAGGTGGTCCAGAGATCTCAGAACAAAATGCACATGATGACAAAATAATCTCACTGAATTGTTAAATCAATTAAACAAGGAGGCCATTAGACTGAGGTGGGTTTAATGCCTTAGAAGCCTACGTAAGCAACCTAAAACGTAAGCCTGAAATGCCCCAAGGTTAAGAAATCAAAACCTGAGGACAACCAATCACAAACAGCCAACTAGGCTTTCCCAGATAAGGCAACCAATTACGCTATAGCTAATCAAATAATTTCCTTGCTTTTCTTCCACTTTTTCTCTATGGAAGTCTTGCCCCTAGCTTCTGTTGGTGGAGCGCTTCTAACCACTTCCAGTTTGGCACTGCGTAATTCCAATCAATTTTTCCTCAAATAAACTCTTAAAAATTTTAATATGCCTCAGTTTGTCTTTTAACAATTCTACAAATGTATAAAATAACCTCACTGGGAGAATGAAATGTATGAAACAACTGAGATGGGTGAAATGTGCTAATCTAAGTAACTTTGGAAATTAATAGTCTGTAAGACCAAAGGCAAAGGAACCTCCACAAAAGCACTGTCTTCTAGTTAATAATGTTATTTCCCGCAGGGATACAGGTTATCAGTTCTGAAACACGTATAGAAACTTGAACAGACACTTCACCAAAGGAGATATATGGAAGGCAATTCAACACACAAAATGATGTTCAATATCACTAGCTGTGAGGGAAATGTGTGACACCACACACATTAGAATGGCTAAAATTAAAGTTGCTCGCCATATCAAAGGCTGGCGAGAATACAGAGCATCTGGAACACTCATATATTGCTGATGGGAATGCAAAATAATACAACCACTCTGGAAAACTGTTTGACAGTTTTTTATAAAGTTAAACATAGACTTACCATATGATCCAGCATTCCCACTCTTAGATATTTACCCTAGAAGAAAGAAACACTATGTTCACACAAAAACCTATATGCAAATATTTATAGCTGTTCTATAACTACCAAAAACTGGAAACAGCTTAAAAGTCCTTCTCCAGATGAATAAACAAACTATGGTCCATCCATACAATGGAATACTACTCAGCAATAAGAAGAATGGGATTTTTTGTTTGATTTAATTTTAATTAGTGTAAATTTAGTTTTAAAAACTGATATTTGAGGGGCCAGCCCAGTGGCGTAGCAGTTAAGTTCACATGCTCTGCTTTGGCAGCCCGGGGTTCGCAGGTTCGGATCCTGGGCACGGACCGACGCATCGCTTGTCAAGCCATGCTAAGGCAGGGTCCCACATAAAGTAGAGAAAGATGGGCACAGACGTTAGCCCAGGGCCAGTCTTCCTCAGCAAAAAGAGGAGGATTAGCAATGGATGTTAGCTCAGGGCTGGTCTTCCTCACAAAAAACAAACAACAAAAATCCCCGTGATATTTGATTCACTTACTGGAAATTTTTAAGGTGTGTTTGGAACAACTTGGGTATGCGAATCTTCTTCTTCAACTCTAAGTCTTATAAAATCTAAATACAGATCAAGTATATCTGATAAAATTTAATTTTCAAATCAAGATGTGTTGTAAGTATAAAATTATACACTGGATTTCGAACACTCAGTACAAATCAAGTATATAAAATATATTATTCACTTTTATGTGGATCACATTTTGAAATGACAATACAAGCATACCTTGTTTTATTGCATTTTGCTTTATTGGGCTTTGCAGGTAATGGGTTTTTTACAAACTGAAGGTTTGTGACAACCCTGCATCAAGCAAGTCTATTGGCATCATTTTTCCAACAGCATTTGCTCACTCCGTGTCTCTGTGTCACATTTTGGCAATTTTGCAATGTCTCAAACATTTTCATTATTATTATATTTATTATGGTGACCTATGATCAGTCACCTATGATGTTACTATTGTAATTGTTTTGGGGCGCCACGAACCGCGCCCATGTAAGACAGCAAACTTAATTGTGTGTGTTCTGACTGCTCCACTACCGGACATTCCCCCATCTCTCTCCCTCTCCTCAGCCCTGTTTATTCTCTGAGACACAACAATATTGAAATTAGACCAATTAATAACCCTACATTGGCCTCTAAGTTTTCAAGTGAAAGGCAGAGTCACACATCTCTCATTTTGAATCAAAAGGTAGAAGTAATTCTTAGTGAGGAAGGCGTATCAAAAGCCAACATAGGCCAAAAGCTAGGCCTCTTGTGCAAAACAGTTAGCCAAGCTGTGAATACAAAGGAAAATTTCTTAAAGGAAGTTAAAAGTGCTGCTCCAGTGAACACACAAATGATAAGACAGCGAAACAGCCCTATTGCTGATGTGGAGAAAGTTTTAGTGGTCTGGATAGAAGATCAAACCAGCCACAACATTCCCTTAAGCCAAAGCCTAATCCAGAGCAAGGCCCTAACTCTCTTCAACTCTGTGAAGGCTGAGAGAGGTGGGGAAGCTGCAGAAGACAAGTTTGAAGCTAGCGGAGGTGGGTTCATGAGGTTTGAGGAAAGAAGCCATCTCCATAACATCAAAGTGCAAGGTGAAGCAGCTGATGTAGAAGCTGCAGCAAGTTATCCAGGTCTAGCTGAGATCATTAATGAAGCTGGCTACACTAAACAACACATTTTTCAGTGTAGATGAAATAGCTTTATATTGGGGGAAAAAATGCCATCTAATGCCATAGCTAGAGAGGAGAAGACAATGTCTGGCTTCAAAGCTTCAAAGGACAGGCTGACTCTCTTGTTAGGGGCTAATGCAGCTGGTGACTTGAAGTTGAAGCCAGTGCGCATTTACCATCTGGAAATCCTAGGACCCTTAAGACTGATGCTAAATCTACTCTGTCTGTGCTCTGTAAATGGATCAACAAAGCCTGGATGACAGCACATCTGTTTACAACATGGGTTACTGAATATTTTAAGCCCACTGTTGAGACTTGCTACTCAGAAAAAAAAATTCCTTTCAAAATATGACTGCTCATTGACAACACACCTGGTCACCCAAGAGCTCTGATGGAGATGTACGAGGTGAATGTTGTTTTCACGCCTGCTAACACAGCATCCATTCTGCAGCCTATGGATCAAGGAGTAATTCTGACTTTCAAATCTTATTATTTAAGAAAACCATTTTGTAAGGCCATAGCTGCCATAGGGAGTGATTCCTCTGAAGGATCTGGGCAAAGTAAATTGAAAATCTTATAGAAAGGATTTACCATTCGAGATGCCAATAGGAACACATGTGATTCATAGAAAGAGGTCAAAATATCAACATTAACAGAAGTTTGGAAGAAATTGACTCCAACCCTAATGGATGACTTTAAAGGGTTCAAGGCTTCAGTGGAGGAAGTAATGGCAGATGTGGTGGAAATAGCAAGAGAACTAGAATTGGAAGTGGAGCCTGAAGATGTGACTGAATTGCTGCAGTCTCATGATAGAACTTTAATGGATGAGGAGTTGCTTATTATGGATGAGCAAAGAAAGTGGTTTCTTGAGATGAAATCTACTCCTGGTGAAGATGCTGTGAAGATTGTTGAAATGACAACTAAGGATTTAGAATATTACATAAACGTAGTTGATAAGTAGCCTCAGGGTTTGAGAGGATTGACTCCAATTTTGAAACAAGATCTGCTGTGGGTAAATTGCTATCAAACAGCATTGTACGCCACAGAGAAATCATTCTGAAAGGAAGAGTCAAGCGATACGGCAAACTTCATTGTTGTCTTATTTTAAGAAATTTCCACAGCCACCCCAGCCTTCATCAGCCACCACTGTGGTCAGCCAGCAGCCATCAACATCAGGGCAAGATCCTCCACCAGCAAAAAGATTACGACTTGCTGAAGCCTTGGACGGCGGTTAGCATTTTTTAGCAATAAAGTATTTTTAAATTAAGGTACATACCTTGTTTTTTTAGACATAATGCTATTGCACACTTAATAGACTACAGTAGAGTATAAACATAAGTTTTATATGCACCGGGAAACCAAAATATTTGTGTGATTCACTTTATTGCAATGTTTGCTTTATTGTGGTAGTGTGGAACCGAACCTACAATATCACTGAGGTATGCCTTTATTTTAGATTTATTTGGTTATATAAAAATGTTAATAAAATTTTAAAAAATAGTAATGACCTGAAGAGCAGTGAAAGTTATCATATAGCTGATATAAGGATGTAAGGAAAAAATGAAGTGATAGTGAAAAGTCACAGAATGCTACCGAGCTTTGGGAAGATACAGGAGATAAGAAAAGGATTTCAAAGGGAAGATGATTGCAACTAGTTACACACCGCAGTGATGTTGGTGCTGAACTGACTAATTTAGGCTCTGAGCTTCCACTCACCAAGTATTAAACTAAATTCTCTTTTAACAGATTGGCCTATAGTGATCATTCTTTTAAAATGAATGAAGAGGAGGATTCCAAACGCTTCTGTGTGCTCCTTCAATAATTGCGACGTTCCTTCAGAGGGAGCAGTTAGATTAGTTAGGAGAGGATTGATTCACATTTTAAAGACGTAAAACCAGTTCTTAGGGGTAAGCTTTGTGTTATGTTGATGGGTCAAATTTTGCCAATTTAAGAGAAAGCAAGGAATTTAGATTACTAAAATATAAAACTTAATATCATATTTGCATTTTCATTATATGGAGGCATCTCTTTGTCTTTTTATTTTCCTAGAAACATTTGTGCTGTTGGGTGAGAGATAACACAACTGTGCAGTCCTGAAATCTCTTTCTGTGTAGTGCTTAAGCCAGAATGGCATTCTGGTACCTCATTTCTGACAGGCATTCTTTGCCAGCACCTACAGTGTATATGATGAGATTCAAGGTTCAAATCAAATAATAAAATGTGTGTTTTCATCTGTTTATATAATAATAGAATATTTCCTTCAGATATTATTTTTAAATCAGTGATTAAATCTCTCTCACTTTTCCAGATTCTAGTAGAAGACAGTCCACGTCCCAGTTGATAATGCTGGGAAAATATAAGGAGAAAAGAGAGGCTGAGTAATGGATTTGGTATTTATTAGCCTCTTCTGTGTAACTAAATAATGGCTCTGACTTGCTTTTCTCTTCAATGCCTCCTAAATCAGAACAGGGTCAAGAAGGACTGTAAGACATATGAAGGAATCTTAATATGATTTATTTATGAGCATGTAAGGTGACCCTCCCTCTCTCATGATTACTCATACCACATGAAAAATTTACCAGTTGTTTGTATTTCGTCCTATAGAAAAGAAATAACCAAAGATATAGTCTCCAAGGTCAACATGGTTTTTTAACATCGGTAATAGGCTTCATTTGATTTTATGAGAACCTTATGTAATAAGTGAAGTAATTTCCACATTTTGAGCCATTATTCCATTTTAAGCGCTATTTATTAAAGGTTAATGGTTCATTTGGTTTTTAAAATCAAACTTCTAAAAAATTAAGTTAATTACCCTAGTATAACGAAAAGGAAGATGACAGAGAAGTATGTCCAGAAGATTTTTTTAATTGCTATTATTGTTTTGAAGAAACAAAAGTACACTGTATATTTAGATGACAGTAAAAAAAAAGAAATGAAGTATCAGACCCTCCAATATCTGGACTCCAAGCTACTTTTCAAAACTCCTTGTCCTATTTCTCCAATTAAACCAGATTGTTCTGCTTACTATTCTCCAGAACTCGCCTTCGGGCTTTTACTCAAATCATTTCCCCTAAATACCCTCCTCCCCTTCTCACTTGAAATCTACAAATCTTTAAGCACAGTTCCAACGGCACCTCCTCTAGCCACCCACCAATTTCCCCCTATCCTGGATCTACAACCTTGACTCATATTCAGTGGTGCACATTGAGACAGCATACCAGCCAGCATCCATTCTGATTGGTTAGCTTACTTAATTATTCACTGGGAATTGTGGCATATCAATTGTAACTTTTAAAATTTTACTTCTGCTACTCATTATTAATTCAACAAATATTCATTGAGCCTCTGCTTTAGACACTGGAGATAAATGGTACATAAAACACAACTCCTCAGTCTTTGCCTTCATGGAGGGTATACTCTAGCAGGCTTTCATTCACATATTTGACCACAATTTCATTCTAATACTATGCGTTTATAGTTATGTTTTTACGTGCATAGACCTTATGACTGTAACTATATTTCAAACACTTATAGTACACTCTCAATCTTTATATCTGACATAATGCCCATAATAGAGTTTACAAAACACAGAGTCAAAGAAAATTGGAAGAATCTTTAGAGATCCGTAAAAAAAAAAAAAAAAAAAAAGCTGAATTACAGAATAGGAAATTGACAGGGAGAAGACTAAAGAGTCAAGCCTAAAGTCACATGGTGAGATATTGAGTAAATACTTCTTGATTTGATGAACTTGAAGAAATCTCTGCTTCAAAATCTCATGAGAGTCTTTGCCAAACTATCTCCTTCATTTGCTGGTTTACATTTTTCGTGTCGTCAGTGGTTTATTTGGAAATAGATTTCAGAGACATATTTTCAATGAATCTCCCTATTTTTACAGATGGGAAAATGAGCCAGAAGACAATTTGACAGTTTGATTTATTCAAGAACAAATCATCTGAATATAGACAAGCCGCAGCAGCAGCAACAGCAGCAGTAGCAGCAAAAATACACATAAACTGTCACTTGGTTTTTTTACAGGGCAGTGAGCAGAGGCATAACTTGTACTGATGAAGATCAAAGGCAAAATTGATTAATCAAAACATAGAGTCATGACACAGAATAGAGTGCAAAAACAGATGCACACACATAAAGTCATCTGATTTTGAAGGATAATACTCTTTAGATTTAAAAATTCATGCTTTTAGTCAGATTAGAACTTCCAGCCCAAACAGGATGGCACAGACTTCATTTTTCCATGTTCCCCCTGGCTAAGTACAATTATAAACCCTGGAAACAACACAATAGGCAACCAAAAGACAACTCTGAAAGGTGGGCAGGAGAAGGGGAACTGGTCTGGGACCCCAGGACTAGAGAAATAACAGCTTCAGGGCATTTTTATGTCCCCTCCCACAATTAACAGAAGAAAGGAACCCAGGTCTGGTGTTTCCTGACATCCAATCTAGCAACAGAAGGGACAGGTCAGGGAGGTTCATTCTTCCCCTGAATCAAATAGGAGTCCCATCGACAACACCAGGCAAAACTAGGTGAGGCTGGCGAGGGGCATCCATTGAAAGCCTGGCAAATTTAAGTGGCCAGGGGAAGGGGTCTCCTTTCCTGACAGGCCTGAGAGTCGCCTCCCTCACTGACAGATGCTAGGTCAGTAGGGTGTCAACTGCAAGAAGAATCCTGCCACAAGAAGTGGTCAGGCCAGGAAGCCTCTTCTTTCCCATGGGTCTCAGAATCCCCTTCCTGGTACAGAATCACTAGGGGGCATCGAGAGGGGGTATCCTGCCACAACAAGCACCTGGCCAAGCAAATAACTTCACTGCCAAGGACCTGAGACTCCCTTTCCCCATGAAGAGAAACCAGGTATCCTGGCCTGGGACAACCCATCCACCCCATTAGGCAATACCAGCAGGGGCAAATGGGAGCCCTTGTGATAAAAGAATACCAAGCAGACCAAAACAGTATCACAAAGGCTCTGAAAATTAAACCGTCATTAGAATCACAGCCTACAAAATTAGACCTGGACCTGCAGGATAAACCAAAACAAGATGACTGCCTGCTAAAATAAAGATTTGCATAGGAGCCAGAATCTCCAAACATAAACAAAATGTCCAATGTGAAGTAAAAAAATCACTCATCATACCAAATACGAGGAAAACTACAACTGGAATAGGTATAAACTATCCTATCAACTGATATCAACATTGAAATGAATCAGATGTTAGATTTATCTGATCAAGGAGTTTAAAGCAGCCATTATAAAAATGTTTCCGCAATCAATTACAAATGCTTGTAAAACAAATGGAAAAAAACCCCAGCAAATCTCAGCCGAAAAAAAAAAAAGTTAAAAAGAGAGCCAAATTGAAATTTAGGAACTGAAAAATATAACAGAAATTAAAACTAACAGTAAAGTAGAGATAGCAAAGTATAGCTCCAACAAGTTAAGGACAGATCACTAGACTTTACTTAATTAGAACAACTGTGAGAAAAATGACCTGGGGTGGGGAGGAAAGCCCAAATCTCACAAGCTGTAGGTCAATAACAAAAAGTTCCAACATTTGTATCATCAGAGTCCCAGAATGAGAGGAGAAAGAGTGGAGCTGAAATAGTGTTCAAAAATAAAATGACTGAAAATTTCCCAAGTTTGGTGAAAGATACACACCTACAGATTCAAGAAGCTGAGAGAACCTCAGCTAGGATAAACTCAAACATTCCACATCAAGATATGTCATAATTAAATATCTGAAACTAAATACTAAGAAAAAGTCTTGGAAGTAGCCAAAGAAAAGCAAAGCATCATCTATACAGGAAGACCAATTCTGATGACAGTGGATTTTTTCATCTGAAATCATGGAAGCCAGAAGGAAGGAGCACATTTTTCAAGTGCTAGAAGAAAAGAATTGTCAATCAGAAAATCTATATCCCATGAAATTATCCCTCAAGAATGTAGGGGAAATAAAGACATTCTTGGGAGAAAGAAAACTAAAAGGCTTTGTCACTAGTAGACCTACCCTTAAAGATTGGCTCTAAATGAAGTCCTCCAAACAAAAAGAAAATGATAAAAGAAGACATCTGGAAAATCAGGAAAGAAGAAAAAATAACAGAGAGAACAGAAATATGGGTACTTACTACAAACTATCCTTCTCAAGAGTTTTATGAATTGTATTTAAAGACTGAAACAAAAATTATAACATCATCTGTACTCAGGACAATGATATTTAAAACTGAGGAAAGTAAAGAAAGGGACCTAAGTGGAAGTAATGTTTCTACACACTTAAAGTAGTAAAATGTTCATACCAGTTGACTATGTAAGTCACATATGTGTATTGTGATGCCCAGAGGAAGCACTAAAAAAAAAAAAAATACAAAGAGATGCACTCAAAGACACCATAAATAAATTAAGGTGGAATCCTAAAAAATATGCAGGTAACCCACAAAAAGACAAGAAAAGAGAATGAGGAATGAGAACCAAAGCAAATAAACAGAAAATAAAAAGTAAATTGGCAGATTTAAGCTCTAAAATATTAATAATTACCTTAAATTAATGGTGTAAATACCCCAACCAAAAGATGAGGATTGGCAGAGTGAATAATAAAACATGACAGAAGTATATGCTATTTACAAGAAATTTACTTTAAGTTCAATAACATAGGCAGATTGAAAGTAAGGGGATGGAAAAATACATAACATGCAAATATTAATTGAAAAAAAGCAGAAATGACTATATTAATGTTATATAAAAGTAGACATCAGAGCAAAGGAATTATCAGAGAAAAAGGGGACATTGTATAATGAAAAAATAACAGTCTACCAGGAAGACACAAGGATCCTAAACAGGTACTCATCAAAAACTAGAGCCTCAAAATACATGAAAGAAAACTGACAAAGCTGCAAGGAGAAATAGACAAATTCACAATTAGAATTTGGGACTTCTAAACACCATCTTAGCAACTGAGAGAACTACTAGACAGAATATTGGCAAGAATATACAAGTTCTGAACAACGCAAACAACCAATAGAATAGAATTCATATTTAGAGGACAATACTCCATCCAACCAACACAGAGTATACAATTTCTCAAATGTCCACGGAATATTCACCAAAACAGACCATATCTTGGGCCATAAAAAAAATTTAATCAATTCAAAAGATTGAAATTAAACATTGCTCTCTGACTATAATGGAATCAAACTAGAAATCAGTAAGAGAAAGACAACAGGAAAATCTCTAAACACATTGTAATTTAAAAACGTGCTTCTAAATAACCCATAGATCACAGACAAAGTCTCAAAGCAAATTAAAAATATGTAGAACTGATTGAAAATAAACATACAACATATCAAAATATTTGGCATGCAGCTAAAGCAGTGCTGAGAGGGAAATTTATAGCACAAAAATGCATGCACTAGAAATGAGGATTGTGTCAAATCAGCAATTTAAATTTGTATCCCAAGAAACTAGAAAAGTGAAGAGTAAACTAAACCCAAAACAAGTAGAAGGAAGAAATTAATAAAGATAAGAGCAAAAATTAATGATATTGAAATAGGAAAACAAGAAAGAAAATCAATGTAAAAAAGTTCTTCAAAAAAATCAAGAAGATTTATAAACCTCATGCAAGACTGATAAAAACAAGGAGAGAAGACTCAAATCACCATATCAGGAATGAAATAGGGGTTATCACTACAGATTCTGTAGTTATCATGAGGGAATACCACAAACAACTTTACATTTCTAAATTTGACAATTTAGAAGATATGGACCATTCCTTAAAAACTACAAACTAGTTTTAAGGCCCAAAATTAAAGTCCGACATTATGTGCTGCCCTAACATGTGGTGAAATTGGGAAGGCTTTGAATGGAATAACTGCAACTCTTCACTCTGATCCTGTGGATAAAGTCCCCGAGCCAAACAACCCTTCTCACCAAGGGGACCAAGTGCAGTTCCTGTTTATCTCTGAGAGGCAGGTTTCAGTTTTCTCCCAGCCCACGGAATTATTCACACAAGCCAATCACATCTTCCTGTGAGAACCAAGAAGCACCCCACTCTCTTGATACTACAAAGCCTGCCTCCCACAGTGCCTGTTGTTCACTCTGTTCCTGAGCGCAACTCTGTGAGGCTCTGCGTGGTATGTGGTATCCTCCTCCCCTAGGCTGTGGGTGTCTGTGACTAATAAACTGTTGTCTATCTCATCTATTCAGTATCAAGTGTCATGTGGTTGGCCACCTCCATAAGCTTAGGGCAAGGAACCCTTCCCTCACTAATGGGGTGAATAGGAGGTGATTAAAACACTACCAGATCTCAACTAAGATGAAATAGATAATCCACATATTCCTGTAACCAGTAAAGAAATTGAAATAATAATTTAAATGTTCCCCCAAAATAAATCTTCAGGCTCAGATGGTTTCACTGGAGAATTCTATCAAACATTTTTTGAAGAATTAACATTAATTGTACACAATTTCTTCTGGAAAATAGAAGAGGAGGGAACAGTTCTCAATTCACTTTATGAGGGTGGTGTTCCCTGATACCAAAACCAGACCAAGACATCATGAGAAAAAGAAAACTACAGATGAATATCTCTCATGAACGTGGACACAAAATCTTACCAAAACCAAATCTAACAGTGTATTAAAAGAATTATACATCATAACCAAGCGGAATTTTTCCAGATAGGCAAGGGTGGAAAAATATTGAAAATCAATCAATGTAATTCACTATATCAACAGGCTAAAGAAGAAAAATCTTATGATCCTATCAGCTGATGAAGCAAAGCACTTGACAAAAGCCAAAACCTTCATGATGAAAATTCTCAGCCAAGTAGGTATAGAGGGTAACTACCATCACTTGATAAAGAACATCTACAAAAAACCTACAGCTAGCAGCAGACTTAGTGGTAAAAGATGAATTGCTTTCCTCCAAAGATCAGAAACAAGACAAGGATGTTTGCTTTCACCATTGCTGTTCAATATACTGCTGTATATTCTAACCAGTGCAATAAGGAAAGAAAAAGAAAAAAGAGGTATACCAATTGGAAAGGAAGAAATAAAATGATCCCTGTTTGAAGATGACATAATTGGCTACATAGAAAATTCCAAGGAATTTACAAAATTGTAGAACTAATAAATGCATTCATCAATGTTGCAGAATACAAGATCAACACACAAAAATTAATCACATTTCTATATACTAAAAATAAACATCCAGAAACTGAAATTAAAGGCATAATACCATTTATAATCAATCCAAAGAAAACAAAATACCTAGGTATATAGTGAAGGAAACATGTGCAAGATCTACGTGCTGAAAATTACAAAACTCTGATAAAATAAATAAAAGAAGACCTAAATAAATGGAGAAATGTACCATGTTCATGTTATGTTTGTGGACTGGAAGGCTAAATGAAGTAAAGATGTTCATTCTCCCCAAATTGTTCTAGAGATTTAATGTAATTCCTATGAAAATCTCAGCAGAATTTTTTTGTAGACATGAACTAATTATCCTAAAATTTATATGGCAAGGCATAGACTCTACAATAGTTAAGACAATCTTGAAAAAGAAGAATAAAATGGGGAGAGTCATTCTCACCAATATAAAGACTAATTTTATAACTACAGTACTCAAGATGGTGTGGTATTCTTGGAGGAACAGACATAAGGATAAATAGAACAGAAAGGAGAACTCATAAATAAACCCACACAAATATGTGCAACTTAATTTTGACAAAAGTGCAAAAGCTGTTCAATGGAGGAAGGATAACTTTCTCAACAAATGGTACTGGAGAAATTGGACATCCATAAGTAAAAAAAAAATGAAGCTTGACCTAAACCTCACACTTTATACAAAAAATTAACTCAAATTGGATTAAATTGGTGAGTTTAAATGTAAAATTATAAAATTCTTAGGAAAAAATAAGAGGAAATACTAAGGATTCAGAGCAAGACAAAGAGTTGTAAGTTTAACAACTTTGGTGTCAAGTTTAGACACCAAAAGCACAATTGATAAAAGGGAACTTGATAAGTTGGACTTTATTCTAAATTTAAAACATTTGCTCAGCAAAAGACCCCATTAAGTAGATGAAAAGATAAACTACAGACTGGAAAAAGTTATTTGCAAACCACATATCCAACAAAGGACTAGTGTGTAGAATATAGAAAGGATTCTCAAAACTCACCAGTAAAAAACAAACAATCCAAACAGAAAATAGGCAAAAGACATGAAGAGACAATTCTCCCAGAAGGATATACAGATGGCAAATAAGCACATTAAAAGATGTTCAACACCATTAGTCATCAAGGAAATACAAATTAAAACCACAATAAGATATCACTACATAGCTATCAGAATGGATAAAATAAAAAATAGTGATAATATCAAATGCTGATGATGGTGTGAGGAAACTGAATCACTCATACATTGCCTGTTAGAATGTAAAATGATACAGCTACCCTGGAAAATAGTTTGGCAGTTGTCATGTGATGCAGCAGTTGCAGTCCTGAACATCGATCCCAGAGGAATGAAAACATGCTCACAAAGAAACCCGTACATGAATGTTCACAGCAGCTTTATTCATAATAACTCAAAACTGGACTCAATCCAGATGTCCTTCAACAGAGGAATGGTTAAACAAACGGTATTCCATCCATACCATGGAACACTACTCAAAAATAAAAAGGAATGAACTATTAATACAAGTAATAACTTGAGTGAATATCTGGGGAATTATGCTCAGTGAAAAAGTCAAACTTGAAAGGTTTCAAACTGTGTGACTACATATACATGTGATGGGGGAGGGGACAGAGGAAGTTGGACTGGGTAATAAAATGGCAACAGGAGAGATCCTCGTGGTGAGAGAACTGTTCTTTATCTTGACTGCAGTGATCAATACATGAACCTACATACATGATGAAATTGTATACAACTAAATTTGCACACACATCAGTGAGGACGGGTGAAACTGGGTAAGGCTGAACAAATTCAATGACAATATCCTGGTGATGATAATGTACTGTGATTTATAAAAGGCTAATATTAGGGGAAAGTGTGCAAAGGATCTTTCTTTCTTTCTTATTTTTTTATAGCTACATGTGAATCTACAATGATCTCAAAAAAGATTTTAATTAAAACAAGTTTAAACAATAGGTTCATTAACCTACAATGGATGTAACAGAATTGATTTCTTTTTTGGATTATGAATTTCATAATATTGCCATATGGGAAACGTTTACTTCTAAAACTACAAACAAACAACATATATTTAAATAGCTCTTCATATAATTTATATAGCACAGGCATATCCATTATATCATCTGACTCTTATGACCCTTTGAGATAATGCTATCATTAATTCAAATGAAACACAGAGAGGTGAGAAGATTTGACCAGCTCACTGTCAGCGAGTGACCCCGTCAGGAGTCTAAAACAACTCTTCTGATTCCATATCATATCCTCTGTAGCTCAATAATTTAATCATTTGTTGATGATTCACAAAGGTTTTCGGATTTTACACTGTGCCACGTTCATCAATAATCATATTAGTCATTGTGAATAGTATTATAGATGGAGAGACTGTAAGAGAGTTGGTTTGGATTTTTAGTGATATGTTTTTGATGTCAGTGTCCCCTTTCTCAACAAAGCAAAGAAATTTTTTTAAAAAGACTGCTTGAATTTGAGTAAATTTGAATTTTATTAACTAGACACCTTTAAATATGTGTGAACAACCTTCCAGAATAAAACATATTAATGTAAAAAAAGAGAACCATTTTGTAATGAAAAGGAAACAAACGTTATTGACCAAGTATGTATGAAGGGCTGTAGATTGAGCTGACATGTCATAGATTTTTTGGTTTGATGCAAAAATGTTTCTATTCTTGTACTGGAACTTTTGGGTCAAAGGTGCTAATTTAATAAAAATGCACAATAGCCAGCGAATCCTCTTTGGGTGCTATACATTCTGATAAATGATAGTGAGCTTTCACTGTATTAATAGCTATTAGGAGGTTATTCTGTATAACTTTCAGCCAAAATAGTTACTAAGAAATATCACCTAAATTGAATCCTGAGCCAAATGACTTGATTTCGTTTCACCCCTGGTTGTGTTAGCTAGTTGAGATCTCATGTTTGTGGAGAAACAAAACTTGAATTATAGCACTGAAAAGGAAAATATTTACTATCAGCAACAATCTGAGTTACTGCACGTCTAAATAGAAATCATATGTTTTGACATCTGATAGGATAAAAAGCAATTTAAAAAACCTTTGAAATACTTTAGTAAATTTTATATATTAGCTAAAAAATAAAATCAACATGCTCTGCCTTTATTTTAAAATTTTCTGTGGAGTTACAGGTAAAGAGTGGGGCCATGGGCTAGAAATTGCAGTTCAAAGTATCAGAACCCAATTTCTTTCTATCAAATTGAAGTCAGTGCAATTATGTTTTTTATTTATTGACACCCAGATCCTTCCAAAAGCATTTGAAGCTGGCAAAACTAAATAACATCTTCACCTTACAAGAGTTATCCATCTGACAACCTCTTGAACTGAATAAATTTGAGGAGAGTAATAAATTTAAAAACAAAATACAGTCCATGCCTGAGTTCCCCAAATTAGAGTAGCTTTTCTTGGCAAGAGTGCTATGTACTCATGAATCCAAACAATTTTAAATTTTATAAAAGATTCAGTAGTACCATCACCGCAAAATGAAAACACAGATTTTGCGTGGTGGACGATCTTTCTTCTACAAATGCCAAAATCCATCTACTCATCTCGGTCAGGCCTTCTTCAGGTGATTGGGCTTCTTGTAGAGAGAAGGCGAGGTTCACAGTCAGTAAGCATGACCATGGCTGTGCGGATCCATGCACATGGTACAAACACAAGCTGGCTGTGCCAGGAAAGAAGCACCCTAAAAACCAAAGGATGGAGTTGACCTTCCACCGCAGGGTTTTAACAGCAAAGAAGAGAGGGAAATGCTGTACCAGCATTTCCTAACTCTTTAAGTTACATATTCCTTTGAGAAGCCAATGAGAGCTGTAGACACTTTCCCCAGGGGAGGGGAAAAGGCAGATATATCCATCCATACAAAACTCTTAATGATTGCAAGGCATTCATGGACCCCTAACATCTCCTTCCCCCACACTCTCCTGACTCCTCACCAGCTCTTGGCCCCGCATCCTTATAACTTTGGAGCCATTAACACTCACCACCTCCCCTGCCACATTTAGCTCTGCTCTAAGCTTTATCTTTGCCAGCCCTACTAGTGGTTAAGATTTGGTGCTCTCACTGCCACAGCCTGGGTCCATTTCCCAGTCAGGAAACCACACCACCCATCTGTTGGTTGTCCTACCGTGGGGGCTGCATGTTGCTGTGATGCTGAAAGCCGTGCCACTGGTATTTCACATACCAGCAGGGGCACTCATGGTGGACAGTTTTCAGCAGAGCTTCCAGACTAAGACAGACTAGAAAGAAGGACCTGGCCGTCCACTTCCAAAAAACTCTGATGCAGAATCTGAAGATGAGAGGATGGTGCAGAAAGATGGGGCAGGGTTCCTCCCTGCTGTACACAGGGTGGCTAGGAGTTGGAATTGACTCCAAGGCACTGACAACAACAAAAGCTTTGTCTTCAATCTTTTCCTCAGCTCTAACACCTTGACGTTAGGCCAACTTTAGTAAGAACAGGCTGCATTTATTTTTTGCAAAGTTTATGATATGCCCAACACCATATTAAATTCTCAACAGAGTTACACAGAATACGTATTGTAACTTCTCTATTTCACTGACTAGATAACGAAGCCTGGAGAGGTAAAGTAACTTCCTCAAGTCACAGTGAGAGCTTCACACCTGGATTGGAACCCAGGTTTATTTGATCCTCAACCTTCGCTCTTAATTTCTGTTTTCTGAGCCCCCAAATCTATACTTTGGTGCTCAGCAGGTACTCTAGTTTTCTGGGGAGTGGGGTCCTGTCTTCCTACTTTTTTCTCACTTAGGTCTTTCCAGGAACCACAGCCCTGCTGTCTGCTGCCAGATGGCTCTTGAGCATGACTGCCCCCCTACCAGAACCACCGTTTCACACCCATCTTTAGAAACCTAGGGGCTGTGGACCTCCTGAAAGACCGTTACTTGTAAACAAAGCAGCACTCATCTGTAGGGGTTTACATAAAGATTAAATGTTCCCATTTTTCTTAGTTTAAAAATTCAATTCTTGAATTTTTAACAAAAGAATTATAGTTAGCTGAGCAAATATTTTCAGATAGCATTGTTTTTCGGCAATTGCTTTGACACTGGTATTGGTTATACTGGATTCTTTGTAAAAAGCTGTCATATATGATTGTTGCTAAGCATTAACATTCCCTCTCCTGAATACCCAGGTTAAAAATTATGTTCTTGATTATTTCTTTTTCCACCCAGTTTCCTCATATTATTCCAGTGGGTTTCCGTTAAAATCTGCTCATTCATTCTGTTCATTCTTATTCTTTTAGCAGGAAAATCTGATCTATTATTTAATTGATATCCCAAGTCCAATTGTCAAAAGTGCATATTTAGTCCCAGGGCATATGTTGTTCATGTCTGTGACCAACTATTGAAACTGTTCAAGCTCAAAGTATGTGTATTTTCACCTACACAATCTAAAATGAAATTCTTTTTTATTCCCTGTAGCACCTAGTTTGGGGCTAGACATACAGCAAGGTTTTGGAATTGAGTTGAAATAAATGCATGTTTTACCAAAGATCTTTTACTCTTCTAGAGATTTTAAAAGAAGATATTATTTTAGGTGATGCCTCATTTTGCAAATGACATGTATTATACAGTCACATGTGTAGTTATACATGGGAGTATTTTTTAAATAACTGTATGCAAAGGCTTTTTAAATTGTATATGTCAAAGAAACAATCATCAAAAGTCATTGACATTTCCATTTAACTTAATACCTCTAATTAAAGAATAGATAATACATGTGTAGTTGCTTAAAAATAAAACAAACAAAAAAGATAATTGAAAAGGAAAACAACGTAACACTAGATTAGGTGGTTTAAACCACAAGTGCCCCAGCTATAGGAAAGTCAAGCAAAAAGCCTTAACAATATGGTGACTTTTTTCAAACTCACATGGCCATGATTCTTCTCTCTGTATATCAGAAGTGAATTGTTTTATTGGAGGTCATAGAGACAAGCCTTCTACTTTTTTCCATGTCTCAAGGCCTTTTCCACCTCTGCTTTACTTGGGGATATCTTTACAGTACATCACAGGGTTTAAAAGCCAGTGTCTGAAATGACCAATGACTGCTTAGTTGTGAAGTTTCTCCACACTCTCACGGGTGCTTCTATGTGGAAACTGGCCAGCTCTGCTAGCAAATTTTTGGATTGTGCTTGTGTGGACTATCGTGTTTCCAACATAATTATTTTTTGAAATTGATTTGCACCGCCATTATGAAATGCTGGCATAAAACTCAACTTTTTGTTGAGTCTACATTAAACTTTAATGCCAATAATAGAGGACAATTGGCACTGTAATTGAGGACTACAGCAGAATCAAAATTTGTGAGTTTACAGAAAGTAAAATTTTATTATCAGTAGGTGAATTTCTGTTAATTTTAGAATACATGTCCCTATCTTTAACATTATTCTGTAATAACATAAATTGCATGATCTCGTTTTACTTAAGTAATCCTATAATTGAAAATAATGGAGTTTTTTTGTACCTGTGGTTTAGTTTTATGATCTTAGAACAAAAAGGAGGAAATAAGTGGAGAAAAAAAGGTCCAGAGCCTAGCCTACGGAAAACACTTGTACATAAATGAGAGCTAAGTGATTTACCTTTGCAAGAACACTTTGAGTTTTCTAGTCATTAAATTTCCTCTAAAAGTCGTACCTGACGTTTTCCCATTTAGTTAGGTTAATATCAAGTCATAATGTAATATTATCCTTCATCACCCATATGGCTAACGCTTTTAATCAAAGCTATCAAGATGATGTGGACAAAATCCCTTTAGTTAAAAATTCTCATGTGGAGGGAAACCTATTTTTCCCCAAAGATCAGAACAGAGAAAATCTGGCAGAGGTGAGTTATTCTTGAATATTTGAGATGCTAGATTCAAGATCCAAATGATCAGAGTCTTAATTTCTTCATTATACATAACCCAGAGTTAAGGAAATCAAATAGCTTTCATGACAGATAAAAGCAATTGAGCTTATCAGTTCTATTGAGATGGAAAATAAAAGGATTGAAAATAATAGTCAAAACAAAAATAATAATAGTAATTAAAATTAAATTTTACCAAGAGCTTATGAAATCATGCCCTCCATTAAATACTTTACATGTTCAAATAATTAAGAACCTTACAACATAAGTGATATGTTTATTCTCAGTTTATGGAGACGTTGGAACTAAGGTTTAAAGAACATCTTCAAGGAGACCGGCCTGGTGGCATAGTGGTTAATTTCATGTGCTCTGCTTCAGTGGCCCGGGGTTCACAAGTTTGGATCCTGGACGCAGACCTATGCACTACTCATCAAGCCATGCTGTGACAGGCCTCTCACATATAAAATAGAGGAAGATGGGCACGGATGTTCACTCAGGGCCAATCTTCCTCAGCAAAAAGAGGAGGATTGGCAACAGATGTTAGCTCAGGGCTAATCTTCCTCACCAAAAAAAAAAAAAATAGTATCCTCAAGGACATATAGCTAATAAGTGGCAAAGTTGGGTCTTGACCTCAGAAACATGTAACCTTGGAGTACATTGTCATATTCAATGTGTTATTCTGACTCCCTGGTGGTGAAAACTTTGTGGTTGATAACTTTATAGCTTTATTACATTATTCATTCAGCACCTCCTATGTGCCAGTCACTCAGTAGGCATTATGTTTATCTAAGGCTAAAGAAGGTACAATTCAATTTCAAGAATCTGCTGTTGAACAGAGCAGACTGCAGCTATGCAAATATAATGAAAATTAGAAACATATCAATAAGCAATTACAATTTACAGTAAGAGGAGACCATATGAACTTGAATTGCAATCCCAGTAGTAGTGTGTTTTATTTCTGGTTTTCTGACTGGCTACAGGAGAAGAATTTCTGCTTCCTGTGAAGCAGAGGAGCAAGAGGAAGCTCTTAGGAGCAAGGGGGCCAGCATGGACCATGTTAAAAAGCTCTAAAGAAAGCGAGACATATTGCCTCGGAGGACTGAGTATGAGCAACTCCAGAGTTTACTTTTTCACCTCATTACATTAAAAAAAAAATGGCTAGAAGAATTTCTTTTCCCATGAGAGACTCAAACCTAATGGGCTCACTCCTAGAAGTTTTTGTAAGAATACTAGCCATTAAAAGACATTGAAAATTCCATTTTAAACATTATTGTCTAATATGTGCCAGGTATTGAAGAAAGACGGGAAAATGGAAAGAAGAAAATGGAAAGAGAAAATGAACAAAACACTGTAATAAGAGAACTAAATGCCTTTATAAAAGGTAAGTGTTTGAAAGGCTGGAAGGAAAACAAGACAGAAGACTTGCCCAAGATTGTTCAACCTAAAGTCTGCACAAGTGTCTTGACACTGGTGAATTTATCAAGGTATAGGGCTGACCCTAGCAAACTGACAAAGCCTTCTAGGATTATTTACTTGATGCTGGCACTGTCTTAGGATTATCAAATTTTGGAGTATTGACTTATGCTAACTAAACTCTCCAAGACTGCAAGTCTAAATCAGAATTACAATTTTTATTTTTATGGAAAATTTTACTTGCCAAGAAAATAAGATATTTCCATTCCTGATGAACATATTTTCTCCCTGCTGAAACTCTTTTTTGAGAACAAATTGATGGAATATTTAAATTTGATTGTGGAGCCTAGGCAGAGGGAGTCATCGCTATGATTTGAGCCTTTGGTGGTATCAGACTCCATCTAATGCATCCCATATGCGATAGAGGAAAGCCAGACTTTGCACAAGCTTGTCAAGATACCTCTCCATTCATCAGTGCTGAGATGCACAGACAAAAATATGCCATTTGTTTTAGCTCAAAGGTTCCTAACCAACCTCAGATTTAGATAGTCTTTTTAAAACTATGCTAATGCTCTTCATAAGGTACAGTCAAGTTCTGGTTCAGTGGTCTTCAACCTCATCAGATGCAATGCTACCATTTTATAACAAATATTTGTAATATTTATGATATTGACACAAATAATCCATAGCCAATCTATAAATCAAAATTGGGGTGAGTTTTTTATGAGCCAAATTTGAGGACCATATAGCCCAGGGCCTTCTTTACCCAAGGAAGGAAGGGCACCAAAGAAGTGGGGTGTACAGAGTGGTTATATACCATCAAAGAGCATATATCACTTATGAATACAATGTCCTTTTTATAATAGTCAGGAGATTGCCCTGTCGGCACAGCCTTTGATGGACACTGCAGGTAGTAGGTCTGCTGTCTCGAGCTGGGTGGTCACAGGATGAGCACAACAATCAAACCCTAGCCTAGGGAGAAATGCTTATCCTTAAGGAAATGCCAATGTGGGGGAAGTTGCATCCTTATCTTAAGTGCATTTGTTCCTGTCTCTGGTACATGGTAAATGTTTAAAGCAGATATACAATGCATGTTCAAAGGCCAGTCAGGCCCTTTTGGAAAAATAAAATCAGGCCGAATTAGTTTTATACCAAATGGCTTCCTCATATACTCCAATATATCCTATTGCTTGCCATTTTATTTATCAATGACCATGAAAAGCATAGAGAATAAAGCCAAACTTCAGCCAGATTTTTAAATATTTATTTTAATATATAGTGTATTAATAGAAATTTTGAGGTATAGCAAGGCCAACAGATCAGGAAATAATTGCAATTGAAAAGGTATATTGTTACTCACAGCTCCCAAGAGGAGGGGGCATACTATGCTATGGTGGGCCACACAGGGAAGCACCAGGGTTGGTCAGAAGGCAGAGGTAGAGGGGCAACCATGGGCAAGAGCCTTTATTATGGGTTCTATGGTAAGGAATGGGTGAGGCAGAGTAGGCAGGCACAAGAGTGGCTAGTCTGAATAATTTCAGTGGCTGTGAAGTATAGCGCTGTCCCTAGTTGTCTGGTATCTGGTTTGTATTTGAAAAGCATGCCCATAGGTGAATTCTTTACTATCTCTAGGAGTTGGCTAACTCTGGAAAGGGCTGTTCCTCCAGGGTCAGCAAGATCCTAGATGTCAAAGCACTAGAATACTAAAAATAAAAGACATGGTTCATACAACATTATACCCTAAATCGATTAAAGGAATTTGATTTATAATGTGTATTTTAATATACAAATGCTCAGGCATGACTACACTAGAAGAGGTAATGAAGTAGTCAGATCTTTGCATAAATAGGTAGAACACTGTGCAGATGACACAAGCGCAGATTGGTGCTGGTGGGGGATTTTGTTTTGGGGGTGGGTTCTCTTTTGGTGACTCAAAACTTCTAATTGGCATTGCAACCAGGGGACTGCCTTCCCAAAATGCCTTCCAATAATTCTTGGAAAAAAATTCAGTCCAACCTTAATTTACATGGTAATGACATTGCTTGAAAATTCAGTATATATTTAAAAGAAAATGTTCAAAAACCTTTGTCTGTGTGTAAAATTGAGTTGGGTTCTAGGCTGAGATACTAATTATAAATAGGTTTTCATCTATATTTTTTTCCAATAGGGACACTGGAAAGTCCTGTCCAACACAAGAAAATTCTTGATTTTTCCCATACATGGCACTGTCTAGCGTTCCTAGTGCCTGCCTACTGGATATCAGTGGTGTAGTCAGCTCTGCTGTGGTGTGACATACACACTCCTAAAAGACACCTGCTATGCAAAATTGTGCAATTAAAAACCACAGGGCTTACATAGGGAAAAATGGGGTTAGAGGCACAACACTCAAAAATTTTGTCAGCACCACTTTAAAAAAAAAAGAAGCCTAACAAGAACAGCAGCACAATTTTATACGTTTAATGGTAATAAGTGTATAAATTCTAGGATAAATACGGCACTTGACCTTGCAAAGGACCTGGGGCTGGCTTGAGGAAGTGGGTGCAGGCAGGGCTGCAGCTTGCAAGTTATCGCAAAGTGCTAGAAGGAGGGTTTTCTGAAAATGGTGGGAAAGTTGTAACACCGGATGCAGATGGTTATGACTCATTGTCCTCTTTTCAGTGATCTTCCTCAGCCTTAAATCCTGAGGCAGGTTGTTTTGCCTTAGAGATGTAGGTCATTCTGAGCATGTGTTTATAATAGACACCTATTTTATCAAAATTGACGTTTTGATCCAATGCATAACCTTCTTCTTCAATTAACTTCTCTCTCCTTTTCCAGCTTTCCCAGCTACATTGGGAGCCTCGCCTGGCAGCTGAAGACTTTGGAAATTGTAGTGATGTTGGAAACCACTAAACCTTGATGCTACTAGCACCAAAACGGGCATTAAAAGGATTTGAGGATTTCCATTAGGATCCTTGAGTGCTTTCATTTTTGGAAGTGCTACTTCGCATTTTGAACCAGGATGATTAAACAGATTTGGGATGTTGAACAATGTTTTGTTATATATATATATGTATATATACATATATATGCACATATATGCATACCTACACATATATACACACAAATACACAAATGCAAAAGAATAATAAAACATAACTTTGTAGGATAACACCCATGGTAAACTGAGGTAGCTGGTAGACATTTGAAGTGTGTGTCAGTGTATGTGTGTGTGTGTGTGTGTTCCAATGCATCTGGATTCATCTGAGGGCAGTTTTCTGCATTCACCTTAGAATTTCCCATGGACGAAATTTTGCAAAAAGAAAATTCAAAATTCAACTTATACTCAAATTGTTCCCTAATGTATTGATTTCTTTTGAACAAATTTACAGTTTCAAAACAAGCATTATAGCAGAAGAGACTGTATGTTTAATCATTGTTATAACAAAAAACATCCCACAAATATTTTAAATGCCCCTCTGTGGATGAGAACCACTGTCGTAGTTCTTTGTGGTTCTGGTTGGGGAAATGTTATCTCTAGAACGTCTTTGGCATGTTGAATTAATTTATCAGTTTAACTCTCAAGATACTCATTTAGCTTGCTTTCAGAGCTACCTTCATATCCCAAACTATACTGGAGCACAGAAAAGGGAAAAATTAACTCAATTGTAAAATACCAGAGAAACCTAAATAACGAAGATGAGATGAGTCATGAAAAATAAGTGAGTGTTCTCCAGTCATCCAGAACAGAGACCCTAAAACACAATCTTATTGAACAGAGAGTAGCAAGTAGTTGAGTTAGAATGTGGGCTGTATAGAGGAAGTGGCAGAAAAGGACAAGGGAAATTCTTTGCCATGCTAAGTTCGGACTTTATTCTTGGGTGCTAGCCAACCTGTAAAGACTTGCAAGCTTGCATTTAGAAAGATTAGCTGTAGGGACAGACTGAAGGTTATTCCTGCAAAGCTGATGGGATGGTACCTTCCAATCTGCAAACACCAGGAGGTTCTTAAAAATGCAAAGTATAAACTTGAGCTAAGGCAAGCATGTGTTTATGAAAAAAATTACGGGAAAAAATAACCGCCACTTTTTGTGAAGTACCTGCTATATGTCAGGCCGTGTCTTGTGCCCTCTGGCATTTTGTTTTTAAATCCTTATAATGTCCAGATGAGTTTGATCTCATTTGATCATATTTTATCACAATTTTATAGGTGAAGAGACTGAGGCAGCACAGTTTAATTAGTTTGCCAAAAATTACACAGAAAGTGGCAGATCCAGGACATGGTCTGTGATCCCCCCAGAGCTTTCTTCCTAAACATCACCCTGCACTGTCTTTGTTCTGAACAGCAGCAGTGTCTAAAGGGGTGTGTTCTAGGAAGAGGAAGGTCTCCCTATGTTTCAAACTGCCCCAACATTTTCCCAATTTGTGCCAATACTGGCAACTTAATTATTAATAGTGTACATTTTCACTCTTGAAGGTGTCCCAGTTTGATGGGAAGAAAGCAAATGGAGATAAGCTCTTGCAACGTTCTTGAATCATTTAGGAATTGGCACAGGTATTTACTTAAAGCACAATGCAATAAATCAAGGATGTTTATTGATGTATATTCAAAGATAACCAGTAAAAGCACAAAAACGTAGAACTAAAAGTTAACAGAGGAGAAGAAAATGCAATAATAAAAATGATGTGATTAATTCCAAAGAAGTCAGGAAAGGAGAAATAAAGAACAGATGGGACTAGTAGAAAACAAATAGCAAGATAATAGAATCAAGCCAACTATCTCAGTAGTTAATTTAAATGTAAATAGACTAAATACTTAAAAGACAAAAATTACCACCTTGGACGAAAAAAAAAAAAAAAACCCAAGATCCAACCATGCACTTTAAATATACCCTTTAAATACAAGTAAGCATCACGGTATTGGCACAAGAATGGGCAAGAAAGGGAACTTGAGAAAATGTTAATGTTCTGAAAAGACAGCTCTGAAGAATGAGAGAAGGCATTTACTAGAAATAAATAGATTTCCATTTAACCTTAAAGGCCAGTTTGAATTTGGAGCTCACAAATTTTCAGAACTCAAGTCTAATAATAAGCCCAATACAAAAATACTACTCTAAAGAAAAAGATAAGGATATAAAGTTAAATTAAGACATAATGAAAGTATTTTCACTAAAAATCCAAAAGTGGAAACTCAGGCTTGTAATATACGTGCAATTCTCCCAAATACTACGTTGTTCAAACGTTTACAATTTAAATGAGAAACATATCTGATCACATCTTCACACAGTGCGACCTGTTCTTAATGAAACTGCCTCAGAAGAAAACATAAAACAGTGAGCAGTTTATTCAAACTAGTTTTATAACAGCCACATCATTAAACACATAAAAGAATTTTGCAGTTGCTTAATAATAAGAATTTATGCTTTCATAGAGATAAAAGCATTATCTGGGTTTACATTTAGTTTCCCATCATTCATTTTACAAACAATAAAAGATAATTGAATTATATTTCAGAAAATATTTCAGCCTCAATTGCATTTTAAAACCTTTCAGTTAAAGACATTAAAAATTCCATAGCTTATACATATAAGTTGCTAGCATCTATTCACATATCATATATTAATTAAATTACAACAGTCACATGGATTGTTGTGTTGGTTGGAGGGGGTAGTACCGTCATGCTTTCTAAAAGCTTTCCACTCCTCGATTCAAGTGAGAAATTAGAGAATTACATCATTTCTTTTCTGTGAGCTTCTGATACGTTTCACGCGAAGCAATGACCGAGAGAAAGTATTGCAAAATATCTGCATGTAAGATATTCTCTTGTGTTACTGAATACACCGACCCACCATCAACTAAACTTGGGCTTAATACTAAAAGTTGACCTTGACCTGGGCTATTGGCCATAAAAAATGTAAAACACTCCTTCACTCCAAAGCATTTAAGAATATTACTTCTTTTTGTGTTTGAAAACGGCTATTGACAGCAGTCAAAAGAACAGCTATAAGTACTATTTGTACATAGGGACTATCTTCCGATCTGTGGCCATTTGTACCGGAGAGACTGTCTTTTGATTTGTGGCTCTCTATAGAGCTATTACTGAACAAAGTCCACTCGTTTCTGACTCTAACTATAGTTTAGGATTATCTCCCTGAATTTGTTTTCCAGGAACTGATAGCTTGATTTGCAAGTTTCTCTTAGGCAGAAGCTGAAGCCATAATACATGGCGAGATTCCTGACAAATTTATTTCAAAAAAGAGAGTGCTCCGCAGTGTCCTATCCCATAGAGATCACAAACAAGAAGACTGAAAAACGCTGTGGATGGAGAGATCAGGACAGCAGAGGTCGCCTTGGAAAAGGGGACCCAGGTTGCCCTGGCAGCATGGGACCCTCTCTTAGGGTGTCTGGTGGGGCTTCATTTTGTTTCAGTGCTGGTACTATGCTCTGTGTCCCAGCCTTTAACGGAAGGTCATGGTATACTTTGTAATTTGACTCCCAGCTCAGAGCAACATTGAGCAGTTTACAAACGAATAAGAGCAATCTGTGGTTGCTCTTTATTATCTTGCTGAGGACAGAAAGACAGCACATCACCACGGTTCAACCAGGCTGAAGGAGAATATTAGGCTGAAGTAACAAAATGAACACCCTCCACACCAATGCCATGAATAAAGCAAAACAAAACATCATTTCAAAATAATTAAGTTCCATTTGGATATCTTTCTATGAAAACCAAATAGCATTTCTTTTGGTTATAACTTAGGGGGAAAAAGATGTGTGAGTTGAACAGCGATAAATTCAAATTAACATGTGCATATATACAATAATCAAATCCATTTTTCAACAAGAATGCCTAAGGAAATATCCTTAGTTATAATACCTTCTGATTTTAAATTTGGTAAATTTAAAAGACATTTTCAAACATGAATTCAGTGTTTGAATTGTATCCCTAATATAATCACTACAGTTTTTTTTAAAGAAAACCATTTTGTGAACCATTAACCAGATTTGTAATATTTTCAAAGAGTAAATCACCTTTTAAAAAAAATTTAAAAACAAACAAACAAAGAAGACTTCCAGTTTTCTAAATGTCTAACTGGATATGAAATTGAGAAAGGGACAACAGATAGAATACATAAACCATTGAATTATAGCATTGCCGAATATTTTTAATAAAGTTGACATCCCCTTCCCAAATATTTTTGAAACCTTTATCTATTTTTCAGAGTAAAGAAAAAATTATTTATTGGACATGTAGTCTCCTGAAAGGTCAACTTTTGTTTGCATACCACAGAAGACAGAAGAACCAGAAACTTTTTGCAAAGCATGGTGCTAAAGACCCATGCCTGCTCCACTATTCTAACAAATATTTACATAATACTTTAGTTTTAAGCACTTTATATAAACTCTCATTTGATCGCTATATTAATTCTATGTTCCAGTTCCTATTGCTGGTTCCTTCTAAAGATGAAAGAACAAGGACTCAAAAACTCACCCACATTTACAAAGTTACTAAATATAAGTGAGATTTGGATTCGGGCCTTTCAACTAACTCTAGTATTTGTCAGGTAAAATTACTGTTATTTATTAGAGATTCTTTTATAAATCTCTATTCTGTATCATGGGGCAGACATCAATTCCTACTGTGTGTTCACTTTGCAAAATGGACAGAAATGCCCTGGAAGTCATATATATGTTTGTAATGAATTATACAACATCTTTCTATAGTCAAATTTGAATGGACAGACCTCAATTATTAGTCTGGAACCATAAAGAAAAATGTTGTTTGCAAACCGTAACTAAGGATGGAGAATTCTCTCATTTATAACTTCCCTGGTACAGGAAGCAGTAGTTAGGCTTCTCTGTATAAACAGATAACTGGAAAGTGATGTGATGGATGCTATAGGTGACCTGTATACAAAGCAATAAAAGAACATAGCTTCAGAAACAGAACATTCTATATGAAGATAAGAGGGAATAAAACTCAGGGAAATCTATGGAATAGCTTGCCCACACTCCCCAAAAGAAACAAACAATAAAACCATCCCAACTGCAGACAATGAGGCTGAATCTGCAACTACTGGTGGTCTCTTCGCACTGCTCCGAGGTTCCTGGAGGCAAAAATAAACAATACCTAGCTATGCTGCTGCCAATTTTTTTCAAGGAATCCTGAGAAACAGAAATCTTACATAAAATAATATCCACAAACTATTTAAAATGGAAAGGACCTGGGTTCTGTCGCCCAACCCCTTCTTCTTCAAACCACTCTCCTTGGGAAGAAACAAAGGAAACAAACCCTCTCTCTATTTTTAAGCCATACCTGTTTAGGCCCCCCTGGCTAATTTCTGGCAGAGCAGAATCTGGTGTCACTTGTTTGAGACAGGTGGCTATCTGCTCATGGCCAAGAGTAGTGACTGTTTAATCCAAACCAATTATTACTGATGAAGTCTTTATTTATGTATGTATTTATTTGTTCTCATTTTTCCAGGAAACATAAAATATTCCACAGTTCAAAAGTTCTAATAAAAATAGCCAGAACTAAGTGACAGCTTCCCAAAATAACTAAATAAATAGAGACAGATAGATAGATAGACAGATAAAGTGGTCTCTTGAACCTTGTAGTTACACGTCATAAGAGTGGAAATCTGAAATGGCCAGAGTTGCGCTCTCAAACTAGTCTCAGGGGATCCACAGCGTTGTTCTGAGACACAGAAAATATTTTCCTGTCGCTTCAGAAGTAAGGGGAATGAAAACTTGCCTGTGGTTCAGTGCCCAGAACATTTTCACCACCACAGTGAACACGCGTCTACCAAGGCACCATCTGCCAACAGCCTAACCGTCCACAGAAGTGCCAATAGGACTGCAGGCTGCTGCCTCTGGTCTCTCGCATCTCTGGCTTTCCTGGAGGACCGCCAGCTCCCTAGACGACCACTACTAAGGAACCTGGAATTTAGCTTCCACTTCCCTGTGAAGCAGGAAATTGATTTCAATGAGCACTCCAAGTCCAAAACCAAATGATGTTTGATAAAATATTATACATGAGAGGGGAGTCACATCTAAGTGTGGTGAAAGAATACACAGGTTAGAAAGCAGCAGGGATGGAGCTCATGGGCAGAGAAATCTTTGAGGGCTTAAGTGGGGGCAAAGTCTACAAAAAGGGAATGAAATGATTCTATCTCTCAAGGACAAAAGCCATGGAGAAATGTGGGGGAAAGATGGTAGTGATGAGAAAACAGAACTAAGATCCTCTTTTGCTCCCAACATCAGAAATTAAAGGCTTCATGTGGTCTCTTGAAGTATTGGAGAGCCACTGCTGAAATCACTTAGAAACATGCATAGCTGTGGGCCCCAGAGCTGAGGGGATCAGAGCCCATTATAACATGGACAGTAAACAGGAATGTTGAAAAAGCTGAATGGAAAGCTGGCCTTCATCTTCAGGCTCCCCAAATGATGTTACCACAACACATATAATCAAAAATGTGATAGCAAGGGAAAGGGAACACAAAGGAAATACTTTGCTGAGTTTATTAAATTGTGTATTTTATTGATTATTATTCTTCCGAAATTTTTATGCTCACGGCATTTGATGCTTGTGCGTGGGGCATACTCACCACCTGGTCATAGTTCAATATCACAAAATTTAGAATTTTAGCTCTGGGAACAAAATAGGAAGGAGAGCATTTGGCAAAACCTGTAAAAGATAAAAGGTTTCCTGTTGTATATTCGACAATTATTGAATGTGTCCTTAAGAATTATGAAAAAAAATAGATTAATCAGAAATCTGTCACATCTAACCAGTTGTCAATCCATGTCAATTCTACTTCCAAGATGAATTTTCATATTTTCCCCTTTTTTCCATTTTTATTATATTCCCCAAGTCAGATTTTGACTGTTTCTCTCTAGAATTACTGCTTTTAACTGAGTGCCCTTGGCCTTGAATCGAGCCTACACCTTACTGCCAGGTGAATATTTCTGAAATTCGCATCTGATAGTCTCCTGCTCAAAACTTATTTTGTATGTGCATTTCAATTGTCACAGAATAAAATGCAAATTCTTTAGTGTCTACCTTTGGAGACCAGCATGACTACACAATATGCAATTACTGTCCAATAAAAATGTTTATAAAGAAAAAAATGGAAAATAAAAAAGCAAGGTGCTTTCTAGTTTACTTGTGGTAAATGAACTTGCTAGATTCAAACTGACCCTGCTCACTGCCACATTCCTGAAGCTCAGTTTCTAACCCTTTCTAGACTTTGTCTCCCCTTTTGGCTTATACCTCACCCTTTGGGTTTGGTTACAGATTCTGCTTTTCCAGGTTCGACCGCCAGCATTTCCTAGTAGAGCTCCCAAATGTCTCAGCGAGAAAGATTGGTGTGGGGTTGTGGGAAAACTTTGGGAGAGCCTCCACAGGTGTTCTGCCTTTAGAGCTCTACAGTTTGCTTCCTGATCTCTTGAATCCATGTGGTCACAGGAGGCACAGGTGATCATAGGAATAATGATTCTTGTAAATGCAAATAATTCCAGTTGTTCTACAAAACTTCACTAATGTATTGGACATCCATCTATTTGCAAATTGTATAAACTGGGTCACAGATGATTATTATTTTATTTTAACGTTCTGTGTCCAGAAAATCTTAAACGTTGTAACATATTATTATGAATTGGAAGTATGATGTCATTTGACTTATGAGAAACCACTTGGAAATTAAATACTAATGCATTGCTGTAAGCTAAATAAAACATAATTTTACATATATAAATACAATATAAATATAAATATATTTATATTTAATATATATAAATAAAATATACAATTTTATTAACAAAACAATATAACATATTAATATAATATGCATATACATATGTAGAATAATATATAATTATATATATAATAAAATAAATAACTTTGTAAATATTCTATCCTTTGAATTTTTTATAAATTCAGAGAGTAACCTTTCCTATCCTATTTTCATTGCTAGTGTTCTTACTGCATGGGGCTCTTTTTATAAATGAAACTGCAAAAAAGAAAAGTTTGCAATTGCAAACCAGTATAACTCAACTGATATGAAGAGTTACCATCTCTGCCCATGGATGGGGTATTTTATACGCATTATGGCATTTATTCCTCACAAGCACCCCTGGGCACTCAGTATTCCTCCATTCCTCAGATGAAGGAAGATCAGAGTTAGGTTTCACAAGATTACGCAGTTTAGTAAATGAAAGAGCAGAGATTTAAACCTTCTGAATGCAAAACCCATGCTCTTACCCAATGCCAAATCTTTATTTGTTTGCATAATTATTTTTAAGGCCAAACTTGGAAAGACATTTTATAATAGCTAAGCTCATCTCTTCATAAAAGAGGTTAAATGAGGATGGTGCTTTACTGGATTTAAACGACCTCTTTCTGCAGTAATAAACTGTTGTAAAGCTCTTGATATATTACCGAAGGATTTTTATTGGAAAAAGTATTTCATGATTACAGCTTCATGGAGGAACTAGTTCTTGAATAAAAACCAGACTTTAGAATAAAGAATCGTCTCCAAAAAGCACATCAACCCTAGTGCACATCTTAGCTTTGGGGCCCAGAAAACACACGACTGAGCTCCCCAAAGAGTTCAAAATAAATAGTGCTGTAAAAGGCAGTAGGAAAAGGAAAATGTATTATATAAAGTTTTGTGTCTGATAGCAAAATGAGTCAACTACATTTGAATCCATGTAGTCAAAATGCTAGCTTCAGTGGATCTTAACACACCAACCTTGCTGAGTTGATAGAAATTAGAATTGATTTTCATTATTAAGTGAGTAAGTTAACTGACATTATAAAAACGAAGACTGAGGAATGCATCAGAGATAAACTGAGGTTTACACAGTAATATTCCATGTTTGGTAAGCTTCCCATTTGAGTTTTTATTCACATTTTTAAAAAACTGATAACTAAAGATGCACAGCCTCGGAAGGAAACATTGGCAGGTGTTCTCTTTTTTCACTAATTACCAGAGTAGAGGAAATGGGCTTTAATTGCATCTGGAAGGATTAGGTTAAAATGATCAAGAATAAGGGGAAAGAAATATACAAATTAAATATAAGAAGAATTTCCATATGAGATAAAGTATATTTAGCTTTATATATATGTGTATATATATATATATATATATATAAAGCATATTTAAAACATTTCCATGGAAATGCCTTAAAATGGGTCAGAATTTTGGCTACCATGATTTTCTTGGATAAAATTGAAATTTATGAAGGCACATATCCATCCTATTTGGTGACCAAGGACACTTCCTGACCCAGATCTCACTTCATTTCACTAATATCTTCTGGTTTGTTCTTGTGAGAGCCCTTCTTAAAGGCGGTGAGGAGTGGGGGTGGGGGGAGATAGGTGTCAGCTGACTTACAAGATGGAGGAGCACAGGAAAATGGTGACATCTCCTGTGAGTGGTTTTCCTTGAGCCTTCCCTCTTTCAGGTTCCACTTAAAAAGAGAACATAAAGTACTCTACATACTTTTATGCTTGTTTGAAAAAAATAAGCTTCATATAGCTATAATTTGAATTGAAATAAAAAGCTACAGATATACCAAAAAAAGGGAAAGTTAACTTTATTCTGATATCAAATATTGGAGCTTTACAATCACATTTGTTTTCACCTACCTTTTATTTAAAGATGGGTGAATAGAATAATACCTTAAGTGACTAATAAGTCAGAAAGAAACGGTACCATTGAGAAACAGAATTACAAACTCATCTTCTTGCATTATGAAAGCTAAGGAAAAGTCACTTCCCACAAAGAAAACCTGACCTATGTTCCCAGTCTGATATGTGCATTATTAATGTCATGATGCCATTGTCCTCTAGAGGGTAACATTTGGTTGCTATTTGCATCTTTATTATTTAGCCTTTATATAGCACATTCATCTTTGATTAGGTCTAAAGGTCAACTGTGATTTAGGTTTTTCCATGTTCCCCCCTCTTCTTTTTTCTTGAATTCAGTTAGCACATTTGTTAGGTTTCCTGTGCCCTGAAAGATTCCATGATGACTGAAAAACTCATCCTAAGGACACTTCAAGGAAACGTCTTGATGATCTTCGTGATTTGTATGTTGAAAACCTAATACTCATGTGTCTTCATCCAATTCAAGGCAAGTCTCACATCTTTGGCTGTTCACCGCCACTTCAGATTGCTGTTCAAGCAGATAGGAGGACAGGTAAAATGTGTCCACCCCGGGCTTCACTATCCAGAGAAGGGGCTGAGTTTGCCCCTCTTCAGTAGGTCCAATAACCTGTCGCTGACATTCATATACTGTCTACTAAGTAATCTTTAAAGGACTTGCACCTACATGGCTTCATTTCCCAGTGTGGACACAGCCGTGATGGTATCAGTCCACGCCTCTCTTGTCCTGCTGCCTTAATCACGACCAGTCATGTAGTCAAAGGGAGCCAGACTTGGAAACATTTTAGGAATTCTTGCCAAAAGTGACAGGAGTCTGGTTCTAATATGTATGGCTTTCTGTGGCTAGACAGAGTTGTTCTGGTGGTCTTTGTGAGCAACCAGCCACAGGAGATTTATCTTCTTTTTCCACACTCCTGGCAACTCCTCTTTCACCACGGACTGGTCCACTTGGCTTCCACTCCAGCCTCATGCTGAGAATAGAGACCACCCCTGAATTCTAACCTAGATAAACCAATTAACTCCAACTGATCCAGTTACCACCACCACTGACCCTGCCTTTACATCTTAAATCTTTAAATAAGATGCCACTCCTTTGCCCACAAATCTGTTTGTGTCTCCGTAGATGACCTCTGGGTGAGGGCACTGTAGCTCCTGCCCAGCTGTGTCTACCTTTCCACATAAGGCAGCTCATCTTCTAAGATGGGAAATCAGCCACAGGGCAGGGATTGTTGTCCGACCCCACACATAATTGTACACTCCTGTCTGCATCAACGGGGAAACATCTTTATATCCAAATTCTAGTAAGAGTTGCTTTTTTCCATTTCTTTCCACCCCCACTCCTATGGCCACACTCTAAACCTTGCTATCCCCCAGAACTGCTCACTTTCTGAAACTTTAAATTTCAATATCCACTCCCTAGCTACCTTCACTGGTTGTGGTTATTCCTCATTCTCCTCTCTCTCCCAATATGCTCTGCAGCCATATTGAAACTGTCAGCTCCCTTCTCTCCCACTCTATCAGCAACTCTCTGGCTTTATGTCTTCTCCTCTCTACCTAGATCCCTTCTTAGACTTGCCTTCAATTCTATTTTTCCTGTCAAACTTTAGCCTTAGATGAATCCAACCATTAGACTTCTCTCATTATGTACTCCAACTGGTAAATCTTGCAAAAGAAACGCACAACTTAAAATTTATAGCCTCCTGCCTCTGGGCTCTCAAGCACTGAACACATAATCAGAAGCTGTTTTACCACTCAAGTTCCCTATATTATTTTTTTAAATTACTTAATTTTATTAAAATTTGGCAAAGCTTGAATGAACAATTTGTTGTTAACATTCTATTTGTTGACTTTCACAAACACTGTTTGTGAGGACTTTTAAACCATAAGTATACTTTTTGTTTTTAAAACAGAAGAGATACTATGCTTTATCTGGCATAGTATCTCCTAGACCAGGGATGGGAAATACATCTATTTTGCATGCCAATTTCAGTTGCTTGGAGTGCCAGTGACTCATTTTTATTGGATACTGGACACATGGTGCATAATTTGGTTAACATGATTTAGGTATAAAGGGTTGGGGAAGGCAGATACTTCACTGCTTGGAACAGTCTTTCAAGCAGTGCTTGGCTGACATCGATTCAACCTTTAGGTTTCAGCTTAGATGTAACATCGTCAAAGACTGCCCACTTCCAGACTTGGTTAGATGTTCTTGCCATGTGTATCCCTATCCTAGCTGCTAAATAGTCTCTTTTCTCCAACAGACTATAAGCTCCCCTAAGGAGACCCTGCCTGTTGTGCTCACTATTGTATCTTATGATTAGGATAGTGTCTGGAACATTGTAAGTGCTTAATAAATATTTGCTGAACAAATAAACTGTATCGTCCCAACCTGCATGTCCAAACCTGTTCTCTACAAATTCTTCTTGTTCTAGCCAAACTAGACCCCTTGTTATTCCCCTAAAGGCTCCACATTTCCCAGATTTCATACCTATATACTAATGTGGATTAGATTGCCCCCCCAGAATAGAAACCCAACATGCCTGATTTCCTTTATGTATCCTTCAACATCCATTTCCAATTCTACCTTCTCTAGGAAGGCTTTCTTCATCTTCTCTTCCCATTTGGGACTCCTGAACATTTGATCACTTCCTTTTGTATATTTTTGGAACTGGAAGTCAGCTTAAATTTGATTTGATCCAACTCTGTAATTCAACGCACGAGCATGTAGGGCCCCAAAGCATGTAGGGCCTTCCCCAAGGTGATCCTATTCAGTGGAGGACCTGAGCCTAGAAGTCTAATCTCCTGTGCTCTTTCCATTGCACAATGCCACCTTTCTAAGGTAGATGGCCAACTTCACCATTATCAGCTGTGAGTTCTAACTCATCTGATGGATGTGTGGATACGCTAGTAAATATAAATGATGACAGTAGGGATACTTACAATTTAAAAAATGCTTTCAGACTTTCTGGAAGAATTACTTATGCTCAATGTATATTTTTTGGTAAATTAGGGTATTCGTGTATCACAAGTGTCCACAGTGACATGCATCTGCATTAAAGATCATAATATTTGAAGAGCATTTCTCACTCTCATGCAACTTGAATATATTCATCCTGATTCTAGATTTTTTTTTAAAAAAGCACTTTAAAGCTGATTGCATCATAGTGATATTGATCTCCAAAGAAAAGCTTTTATGAGCCCTTAAACTAGAATCTGGAATTGAAATCATTTTCTAAACTAAACTGCAGCTTTTATGGTAGAAGCATTTAGCAAAGATTGAAGAGGAGTTTCTGTTGCAATATGTTTTCTGCATGACCCCCACAGTGCTTTCCTAGTTCCCATTACCACCCTGCTGCCTGCTTTTATTTTTTTTGGTTTAACATGTTAACATGCTTTGTTGTCAAAGTGCAAAGTGCTGTCTTAGCAAAGATTGATTCAGAACTCCTTACAAAAGAGAACATAATAACAATAGTCAAATGCAGCATTGCTTTACCAGAGCCTGGCTTTTTATATTTTCTGAATGTCTTAGCATAAACCCTGTCTGCTCTTCCTTATTAACTCCATCTAGCAAAATCATACTCATTTTTCAAGACCCAGCCAAGTTCATGACCGACTCAAAAGAATTTCTACTCAAATCAGTCAGCAGTGATTGCTCCATCTGCTGCATCCTGAGATGGATGGACCCTTACACTAGGCACAGCATGAATAAGCATAAATATTTTGAGATTGGTGGGACCTGCCTTTGCTGCTACCTATTTTGCTGAAATACTAAGTGGAGAAAATAGAAGAAATACTGCTAATGCTGTACAACTAGAGTTCTAAGATAGGGATGGTTGACAGTCTAGAAATTTCTGATAAACAGGAAGTTAGCAACTAGCTGATATTAGATGAAAGTCTGGGCTAAGACTTAAAATTTGGATTTCCTAAAACACTCCTGATATATAAACAAGCATGGATAAGGGTTACTTTCCCAGAAGCTGACAGGGAAATGAAATTATCGTGAAAAAGGAGAAAGAGATGTATTAGAGGAAAGGAGCATGTATTACATCATTTTAAGCACTTTAGTCATTTTATTTAATTCACATAACCATACTGTGAAAGAGGTCGACTTGGCCAAAGTATCTGCTTAGCCCGTGTTTGTATAGACTGCCAGCCAACAATTCTCATCACGTGTATGTACGTGTATTGTTTGTTCTTTCCACTACTACATACTGCCTACATGAAAATGCAAAATAGGCTATTTTCCTAGAGAAACAACAAATACGGACAATATGGGAACTGTTGTAGTGACGGGCAAGGCTTTTGCTATGTGTCTGTCTCTCCCAGGTAGAACTGTGCCTCAGTCCATTTGGGCTGCTATTAAAAAACGCCATAGGGCTGGCCCTGTGGCCAAGTGGTTAAACTTCCGCGTGCTCTGCTTCCGTGGCCTGGGTTTGTGGGTTCAGATCCCAGGCATGGACCTACTTCACTCATCAGCCATGCTGTGGAGGCATCCCACATACAAAACAGAGGAAGATTGGCATAGGTGTTAGCTCAGGGACAATCTTCCTCAAGCAGAAAAAGAGGAAGATTGCCAACGGATGTTAGCTCAGGGTGAATCTTCCCCAACAAACAAACAAGAGAACACAAAAAAACCCCACCATAGACAGGATGACTTATAAACAACAGAAATTTATTTCTTGCAGTTCTGGAGGCCAAGAAGTCCAAGATCACGGAGCTGACAGATTTGGTGTGTGGTGACAACCGGCTTCCTGGTTCATAGATGGCCATCTTCCTGCTGTGTCCCCACATGGCAGAAGAGGTGAGCGAGCTCCCTGGAGTCTTTTGGATAAGGGCAAAACTTCCATTCATGAAGTTTCACCCTCATGACCTAATCACCTCCCAAAGACCCTACCTTCATCCCATCACATTAAGAATTAGGTTTCAACATAGGAATTTGGAGAGGACACAAACATTCAGTCTATAGCAAACTGCCACAACACAACCCCAACAGCTGTCTAGAGAAGAAAAAGCTGGGGGAATTTCACAAGTTAAAGCTTAGTATTGATAAAAATAGTGATGAGTTTTTGCTATTGCTTTATAACCCCAACAGTTTATTAAGCTAGTGTAAGCATAAAAGGAAATTAAAATTTAATTCTAATAGTAAATATAAAATTCTGAAATTAAGTTATTCTCTGAAATACCAAGTAAGACTACACAGAAGATATACAGCTTTATTTGATGTGATTATAACTCCAAAAGCCTAAAATTTATATATGAAATATTGGTTTAGGATAAATGGGCACTGAGCAAATTTTAGAAGTATAAGGCCATAAGAGACTACAGTAGGTTAGTAAATTCATCTTCCTGCCTTGGGAAAGCACTTTATTTAAATGCATTTCAATAAATTTTTTCTCCAGGATCCTCGAAATCTCAGAAAGAGTGGGGCTGGCCCTGTGGCCTAGTGGTTAAGTTTGGCGTGCTCTGCTTCAGGGGCTCAGGTCACATGCGTGGACCTACACCACTCATCAGCCATGCTGTGGTGGCAACCTATATACACAATAGAGGAAGACTGCCACAGATGTTAGCTCAGGGTGAGTCTTCTTCAGCAAAAAATCAAAAAATATCTCAAAGAGAGAGAAAGAAAAAAGGCCTTATCTTCCCCGAGTGGGTATTTCCATTCCCCACAGTATTTTCTTACTTGCTATGCTGGCTCCACACACCCACCCCAGCCAGCAGCATGAAGTGAAGACTGCCCCGTGTGGTCCCGCCCAGTGCTAGAGCCCGTCTGGTCATATATGCAGAGTCAGGAGATTTTAAGAATGCCTGGTGCCCGAAGACGTGTCTTCAGTGTGGCTAAACTGGGTCCTAGGTCTAGCAGGAACACCAAACTCCATCCCTCTCTCCTGGTCTCTTCTGATTTGCTAAGTTTAGGATTATATTAACTTCCTAGGGCTGCCATACAAATTACCACAAATTTGGTGGCTTAAAACAACAGAAATTTATTCTCTCACAGATCTGGAGGACAGAAGTCCTAAATCGAGGTGTTGGCAGGGACTCACTTCCTCCAAAGGCTCTAGAGGAGAATCCTTCCCTGCTGCTTCCAGCTTCTGGTGGCTCCGAGAGTTGCATTGGCTGTGGCTGCGTCACTCCAGTCTCTGCCTTGTCTTCACATGGCCTTCCCTTCTGTGTCTCTAATCTCCCTCTGCCTTTATCTCGTAAGGACATCTGTCACTGGATTTGGGGTCCATCCACACAATTCAGAATGATCTCATCTCAAGACCCTTAACTTAATTACATCTTCAAAGATCCTTTTTATAAATAAGATTACATTTACAGCTTCCAGGGGTTAGTATATGGACATATCTTTTGGGGGCCACTACTCAACCCCCAGAATGATCTTGTTTCAGTTATGATTTCTTATGCCTGGATCCTGTTTATTTTACCTTCAGCATCTGGGTGATACTTCTAGAACCTCATCACTGACACCACCCACTCCCACCACAAGTTTTCCTCCACCTAGAAACTACTCCCATGCTCCATCCACCCTATTAGACCCTTAAGCACCCCTGGGATTAGGCAAGGCAGCATCCCTGTATGGGCTTTGGAAGCAGAGGGTCTGGATCCAAATAGAGATTTCACCACTTCCTTCCTTCCTTCTATCATTCATTCATTCATTCATAAATATTTACACCTCCTCTTTGCCAGGTGCTAGCCTAGGCATTGAGGGTAGAGCATTATAGGAACAGGCCAAGTCTGTCTTCTTGGAGATAATATTTGAACATGGAGGGGCAGGCATCAAACAAATAAACTTAGTACATTATATAACACCGAATACTGACAAGTGCTCTGAAGAACAATAACGCAAGGGAAGGGCACAGAAAGCCATGGCCAGGGGGGTGCAGTTTTAGATGGGGTGTCATGGAGGGCTTCTCCTTGGAGATAACGTCTGAGCAGAGATTTGAGCAAAGTGTCAGACTGAGCCAGGAGAATATCTGAGGAAGGGCCTTCCTGGTGGAGAGAGTAGCGACAATGCCCTGGGGCAAGAAGGACCTTGGTGAGGTTGGCGTGTTTCACACGAGACAAGAAGACCAGTTATTACATCCACACTCTTAGCAGCACATTCATAACAGCCAACTGTCCATGAACAGATGAATGATTAAGCAAAATGTAGCATACACATGCAATGGAATATTATTTGGCCTTAAAAAGGAAGGAAATTCTGTCACATGCTACATCTTGAGGAGATTGTGCTAAGTGAAATAAGCCAGTCACAAAAAGACAAATACTGCCCAATTCCACTCATACGAGGTACCTAGAGTAGTCAAATTCACGGAGACAGACGATAGGATGGCGGTTGCTGGGGGCTAGGGGAGGGAGAATGGGGATTTAATGTTTCATGGGTCTAGAGTTGCAGTTTTGAAAGATGAAAAGAATTCTGGAGATTGGTTGCGCAACAATGTGAATGTACTAAACACTACTGAACTGTACACAAAAATGGTTAAGATGATAAATTTTATGCTATGTGTATTTTACTACAATTAAAGAAAAAATTTTTAAAAAGACCAGTTACCAAACTTCTGTAAGCCTTGGTTGCTTTACCTGTAGAATGAAGACAACAGTAGATCTGCCATAAGTTTGTTGTGAGAAGGAAGCAGGATCATCCAAAACCTTCCACACAAACTGACTTGTCCAATCTGCTCCTCGTGTGGTAACTGTCCTCCTTATCACAGTGGTTGTGGCTGTTGCTGTATCATCTCCATCAGCAATTCTCCAGGATGCTGTCTCCTTACCATGCTGTATCGTGTTCAAAGCACTCACCACTCTGTGGAATTATTTTATCTGCTGGGGAGTTTACTCTTTCATTTGCCGTCTCCCTCACGGGAGCAAGAATTTCCGTTTTAATTCATCACAGTAGCCACAGAGCCTGAAACAGTGCCGGTGCACAGTAGGTGCTAATACATACGATCTGAATAAATAAATTCTTTCTATTATTGTTATTGTCATTATTACATGACATGCAGATATTTTCCTTAGGCTGGTAGAGCCTAAATGATAAAATAATCCAATGATAAAATTATCTGAAATGATTCCCAGGTCCAGCCCCTGATGAATCAGAATCTCCAGGCAAATTCCCAGGAATCTTTATTTTTAAACAAGACTCCTCGTGAATTGTGTGCTGGGCCTTACTATTCACAATGCTGGTTATTGCAGCAGCAAGCTTGCTAGAAATGCAGTCTCAGGCCCCCTCAGATGCACTGAATCAGAATCTTGTTTTACCAAGATTCCCAGGGGATTCATACACACATTGAAGTTTAGGAAGCACTGGTTTAAGCTACATGCTCTCAGAGTTTCCAAACCTTGCAAGTCACAAGAATTATCTAGTAAAACTGGAGTGAGGCCTGAGAAAAGGTGCATTTCTGTCTTCTGATTCTGTGAGTGATTCTGCTGGTGAGCCAGATTTAGTAGTCACTTGACTAAATCAGTAGTTACCACTTGAGTCCTATTCTCCAGATATAGATTAGACCACCGCATGATTCAAAAAGAGAATGAGTCCTTGCCCTCTTGGAAAAAAGTCATCCAGTTCTATGCCCGAAGCTGTGAGCATATTATCAACAAACTAACCAATCAACCAACTGAAAGTAACTACTCTAACCAGCACAGCCACTATGGATTCTGAACTATAGTAGAAGATGCTGGTGAGCTTTGGTGGGCCCTAAGGAGGTGGCTTCAAGCAGTCAAAAATGAGAGTCTCTGCCCAGGACTGTGATGAAATGGTTTTGGGGGCAATCTGACCATCCAATAGAGCTTTACTGTCAGCTTTTCAAATACTCCAAGAAGAAATTTACTCTTGCCCCCTCTCATACCCCCATCGCTCTTTAAAAATAGGTTTTATTATTATTCAGGTACAGTGAGGCCAACAGATCAGGAGATGATTGCCATTGAAAAGATATTCTGTGACTCACAGTTCTCAAAAGGAGGGGCACGCCATGTCACAGGGGGCCACATGGGGAGCACCAAGGTCAGTTAGGAGGCAGAGGGAGAGGAGGGAAAATGGGGCAAAGCCTTTATTGTGGTTTCTGTGGGATGAAACAAGCAAGGTAGGGTAAGCAAGTTTAGGATTGGCTAGCTCGAATAATTTTAGCAGGCTCTGGGGCACAGGCCTATCCCCAGTTTTCTGGTACCTGGCCCTGGGCGATTAGGGCAGGTGGATAGTGGCCCAGAGTGTGAGAGCTTGGGGTGTGGGCTCTGGATGGTTTGGTTTGCATTTCAAAAGCACACTAGCTGGTGAGTTATTTACTATCTCTAAGGAACTGGTAACCCTGGGAGGGGCAGTCCCTCCAGGGTCAGCAAAACCGTATATGCCCAAACATCAGAATACAGAAAATGAAAGACATGGTTAATATAACCCTCGGCCCCAACACGCTCAGCCAGGATCAGAAACGTTCCTTCTGCCAATCATAGAATAATACTGCCTTATAGATAGAAAATACTTCTCTTTACTTATATCGTACCCTTCCTGTCTAGCATGCCATTTTTCACTGTCTCCATATTTAACATAATAATAATTATGATTTTTGGAAACAGAGATGTGATTCAACTGTAACATTTCACATGACGTTACCTCATGACCACTGGCAAACTTAAAATTGCAAAACATTTTAAGTTTTCTCAAACAACTGATTTTCTCAACCATTCCCTTAACTAATGTCAATATAAATGCTAATATAAGATATTTCAGATAACTTTTCACTCTGCCTCTTCCCTAAGGGCGACTTTAACATCATTTGTAGCCTGTCGCCCTGGGCTCGGGCATCTGATAACTGTTTAGTTTGTGTCATAGACTTTGATGAAATGGTACTGGGAAAAATGAAACTTAATCACAGTCCCTTCCCTTTTCTCCCCTGATTGAGAAATAAAGTGACAGAGGGTTAAAGTCACCCCCAAAAGATGCTTGAAATGTACCCTAGAAGCTGGAGAAAAGCTACAGGCAATGCCTCTTAACATTTCTTCATGATTTATAGCGTCAGATGTGAAAACACTGTGTAATGGCTTTTCATCATCTTCTTTTACTCAGAATGGCACAAGACAAATTTCTCTTTCTGAATTTTGGTTTTAAGTTGAAGTTCAAGGCCGCTGATATTTATTAACTTATGTAGTGATTACTACCTTGGTAATAATCATCTACCTCTTCTACCTTTGATCTTTTATTTTTATCCCAAAAGCAATGGTCAGGGATAAGTTCAGAATTACATACTCCATCCATTGTTTAGGTCTGAATTCAAAATAGTGTGCCAAAGACCTTCTTCACTCTGTCTACTTTTTAAGAATACTTTCATTCTATGGACGATGTGTGCAATTTAAATATAAAAATCGGCACTGTTTACATAACCATACTGACATTTTCAGCTCGGAGGATGTCTGATTACAAAATATGAAGCTCATGTTTGGATCATCAATTTGCCAAATATGCAGTGGGACTTCTAAACCCATTTTCCCACAAAACATGATCTCTACCAAGGTTAGCATCACATTGGAAACTTACAGTTGAGTAATGTATCTCCAAGGGTCAAAGCCAAATAAAAGTAGTCCAAGACATGTATATTTACATACCCCTATTGTGAATAACATTTTACCTAATAGCTACATGGCAAAAAAAACTAAGCATTTTCATTCTTAATAGAGAAATCGATCTTCATTGATCCGTTGCCTACAAGCTAACAAAACAAAACAGAAAAACAACTTTACATTACCTCCTACTCAAACTACATCTCCAGCTCTCTCCTTTCCTTTTCCATCAACTTTATAAGAAAAGTGATCTATAGTTGCTTTGTTTTTCTTTCCTCCTGCTCAATATATAATCTACTATAACCTTGTTTCTGGACTAAGTATCTCTTTTAAAGATAACTACTTTCCTGTTCTAGTTTTAAAAGATCAAGAAATTCACAGAAGAGGAAATACGCTGATAAACATGTCAATGCAAGATAAAGCATGTAATTAGGTCTGGCACATGAATACTCCAGTCCTACTTTCATGGCCATCTGGTGTTTATGCCTGCCCAGAATCCATTCCTGGTTCTGGTAATAGCACCCTGATTTTCTTTGGGAATCCTCTGACAGCTCCCACTCTTAAACAAGAGATAGATGATGTAATCTTGGCCTTGCCAATGAGAGTACAGCATCTGCTTGGCTCTCATGATTGGTTTAGGGGAAGTCACATGACTAGACCAATCAGAAGCAATGCAGGAATTGTGCTGCAACTTCTGGGAAGTTCTCTTCCATTGAAGTTGGTAAACTGTGTGAAATAAAACCTTAGTGAAGCTGGTGGCTAATTTGTTAAAAAGGAAAACTGATCTGAGAAAGGGGCAAAAACAGGAAAGCAAAGTTAAGAGATCAAGAGAAATTTCTACGGATGTCATTTTAACTCTGAGGGCTGGTCCTCCCCAGGAGATCCACCTACAGCATTTAACAGCTTTGCTTTATCCTTTTTATGTTTAATTTTGGTTGTTAAGGCCAGTCAGGCTTTGGTTTCTATCTATCACTTATACTGAAAGAACTGGACTAATAGGGATACCATCGAGTGTTGGTAAAGGCGCTGGCAATAGGCCCTCTGGTGGGATTGTTAATTGCTATAATTTTTTTGAAAAAAAATTTTTTGATCTTACAAAAAGCATGTAAAAGTTTTGCAACTAAAAACAAAGAAAATGAAAAAAATAAAAGTAATTCAAGGACTAAATGTCCTTTTTGCTTCTCATTCTACTTACAATCACAGAATCATTTGACAATTCCCTCTTTGAACTCTAGTTTCTTGATTTCCGTGACCACCCAATTTCTTGAATCGCCTCCTAACCACTTCAAATATTTCTTTTGGATTTCATTCACAGCATCCTTTCTTTTGCTTAAATTGTAATATCCGAGAATTTTATCCTCAGCTGTCCAGTCTTCTAACCACATGTCCTCTGTGGGAGGCCTTATTGTTCATATACATTCCTTCAATTTCCAATCCCCATCTTTTACTTAAAATGCGGATGGATTTTTCCATTGAACTACTGGCTATCTCCATTGAGATGTCCTTAAATTGAATATGCTCCAAAGTATATATATTTTCTTTTCTCCCTAATCTCCAATTCATTCTGCTTTCCCTTATTATGGGGGCCAATTGTCCAAGCTAAAAACTTTGGTGACATCCTTGATTAATTTCTTTAATTTACTTCCCCACATCCTATGGATTAGCAAGTGTTAATTTACCTCCTAAATTTTTCTCAAAACTCTCTCTTCTCTATTCTCTCTGATACTCTTTTGTTAAGAATTCCATCACTTCTCCTTTAGACCAGGATTCTCAAACCCAAGTGTGCCAAAAGAAACATCTGGAAAGCTTACTAAAAATGGAATCCCTAAGCTTAATCCTTCAAGAGATTCTGATGAACTTGGTCTGAGAATCCCACTCTGAACAACCCTATCTCGATTATCGTAATAGCATTCTAACCACAGTGTTGTGAATGCAACTATTTTGATCATTTTATATTGTTGACCTGCTTGTAAACTTCCAAAAGTTCACCACTGCCCTCAAGATAAACTACAAACTCCTTAATAGAGCATACCCTGCTTTCAAATGGCAGTTACTCAGTCCAATTCCATCTCTCTGTTCCCCAAATAAGCCATCTGTCTGGAGAGTGGGTCTTTCCTCCTACTTCTTAGTTCAACCTCATAATAACACTTAATAGTCTATTATCTAGTGAACATTATACGTGCTTCTAGGTGCCAGACTCAGTGCTAAATTCTTACCTACGTTATCTCATTTAATTCATGCTCCAGCCCTGTGAAGTAAGTGTATTATTATTACAGTTTTACAGCTAAGGGACTCCGAGGGTCAAAGAAGTAACTTGCCCACAGTCACACAGCTATTAATAGCTGGAGTGGGCCTCTAAATCAGAGTACTAGACTACACATCTGGTCAGGGGCTTGCCACACCTCTGAAATATGAGCTCCTCAAGGGACCCTGAAAGGCAGGCAGAGTACTCAATCCCAACACCAAGATTTCACATAGGGGCTCCCAATTTGTGCAGTTTACATTCTGAATGAATAAATGCTAGGAGGGAGAAAGAATAAAGAAGGAAATCATCGTGTTTATTAGCCTCTATCTCAAAATGTGATTTCATTTTCTGGAATATATCTTCCTTACTAATAAAACTACCTTTAAAACTGCCATTTTGAGAGGCACTTAAAACTCATTCTATATTTTTAATTAGAATTTTTATTGAGATAATTGTAGATTCACATGCAGTTATGGGAAATAATTCAGAGAGATCTTGTGTACCCTTTACCCGGTTTTCCTGAAAAGCAGTATCTTGTAACACTGTAGCAGTTTCACAATCAGGATATCCACATTAACACCGTCAAGATAGAGAACTTTCTATAACCACAAGGATGACCCTTGTCGCCCTTGTATAGCCACACCCACTTCCTTCCTGTTCACTTCTGTCTAATCTGTTTTCCATTTCTATAATTTTGCCACTTCAAGAATGCTATATAAATGGAATCATACAGTATGAAACCTTTTGCAACTGGCTTTTTTCAGAGTTCTTTACATATTCTAAGACACCACTAATTTGTCAGATATGTAGTTTGCAACTATTTTCTCCCAGTCCATAATTTGTCTTTTCACTGTCTTCACATAGGTTTTAAAATAGAAAAAGCTTTAAATTTTGATAAGCTCTAATTTATCAACTTTTCCTTTTGTGGATCATGCATTTTGTGTCAAGTCTAAGAACTCTATCTTGCCCCAGATCGCAGAGATTTTCTTTGATATTTTTTTCTAAAAGTTTTTGCAATTTTACGTTTTACATTTAAGTCTGTGATCCATTTTGAGTTAATTTTTGTATGAGGTGTAATGTTGAGTTCAAGGATCATTTTTACGCCTATGGATGTCCAATTGTTCTAGTACTAATTGTTGAAAAGACTGTCCTTCCTCCATAGAACTGCTTTTGCAACTTTATCAAAAATGTGAGTCTACAATTATCTCAAAATAAAAGTTTAATTTAGAAAAACCTGTTCAGTGGTGATGAAAATGTTTTGGAACTAGATGGAGATGACAGTTGCACATTGTGAATGTACTAAATGCCAGTAAATTGGTTGTTTTTATGGTTGTTGTTATGCGAATTTCACTTTAATTTAAAAAAATGTGAAAAAAAAACCTTCTCCTATCTAACCTTCCAACCAATATTTTATACAATTCAAATAAGTTTTTCAAAGGCTGTGTATAAAACCTCTTTTTTACATCATCATCAAGCCTATTGTTTTCTCTGTTTGGTTAGTTTCCAGATCCCTCCTTGCTAGTTAGGTAATATCCTAATGTCGACCCTCTTAGGTAAACATTTTTTAAGAGTGAGTCAACTTGTGGGCAGTGAGAGCAGCAGCCATTTTTAGGAGACTGACTATTCCTAGCAATCAATCCCAGCGTGTCCTTACTCATTCTTCGACCATCATTTATATCCTCACTTGTCTTCATCCTTCTGAACTAAAGTGCCCTAAACAGAACACTCTGTTATATCATGTGGTGATCACTGCCTTTTTCCCTGAGCACACAGCCCTGGAATAATATATTTTATCACTTTTCTGGCAGGGAGTTCACAGGCCCCTCCTAAATGAAAGCAACATAGTGAGTCAAGGGCACAGAGTCTAAGAACTCTGTGACTTGCTGAATTTCTAGACAGTCTTGCACTGTCTAGAAACTTTCTCCCATGTATCCACTTTAATTAACAGTGACGGGGCCCACATTTCAATCTGGAAAATTCCTGATCCCAAAGAATCTTGGAGATGACCTGATGGTTTGTATTATCAAGACTTAGCTTCAAAAAAAATCAGTGGGATATCTGTATTATTGCATTCAGATCATGTTCAACAGGCTGAGAAATGTAAGCCTAGAAAACCCCTAGAAAAATACAGCATATTTTTAAGTATGTTTTGTGAAAAGAAAATTAGTCTTTTACCTTCAGGTCATCTCACTCAAGACACACTGGACATGGCCATTGAGAACTACAAATTTAGGCCAGAAAACATGGCAAACTTGAGCCAAGTTTAGACACAATGAAGTGTCCTCTACTCCAATATCTCACCATACTACAGAGCTGAAATGATTAGAAAGGAGAGGAGACATTTGCATTTCTCTATGGAATAAACTCTTCCTGGCTCCTAATATGCTGAACATAGATTAACTGGGAAAAAATAAAAGTAACAATAGCACAATCTGCTTTTAATTCTAATCTGCTGTCACTGTTCATATGTCAATATTTGTCATTTCTTCCTTTGGCAACCCCATCAGGTAATGGCTGTGCCATCTCCTATTAATGTATTTACCTTTTCCCCCCTTCAAGTTATCATGAAATTTCTAGAATAGTTTTCTCATATTGTGCTTTGCTGAATATTTGTATTCCAAGGAATATTAGCAAATCGTCCATCAAATATGTCCTATCTTCTAGTAAGTTTGGCTTACCATCTCTCTCCTCCAAAGACATGATTTTTATAAGTACATTAAAAGGTCAGAGAAGTCCTATGTTAAAGAAACCTGTTTAATTCTTTGTTTCTTAAACTTATTTTGACCACAAAATACTTTGTGTGTATGTTTATGTTAGTGTGTGTCTCCCTAATGGCCGCTCCAGAAAACAAGTGTCTGGAATGCTGTTCTAAAACAAATAGCCTTTGCTTGCTAATTCCATTTTCTTTGTATTACTGTACTAAATTTGCAATCTCAGAGTACACCAGCAATCTCCAAAAAGTAAAATCTAATTATTGATTTTTGTTTCCTCCAATGATTATTTCTTTTGACTTTTCTGAGCTAGCCTACGCAATCGGCAGCATACACATTTTTTAAACTCCTCACTTGGATTTCACAATTCTTTTTCATTGTTATAAATTAGATATCTCAACATTTTTATGCTCACAATGTCCAGACTTCTTAGCCTGGCATTCAGAGACTAACATCATCCAGACCCAACCTTCTTTTCTAGCCATATCTCTTTCTAATCACATTCACAAATCTTAAGCCTCTCTCCAGACTGATCCACTCACCATTCACCAAAATATCTGTGCATTTGCATCTCAGAAGTAATTCCTAGATGCCCAAAAAAGAAATGTTGGATTGAATCTAAATTCTTTGAATTTCTCTAGTACACATTTCTCATTGCCTTGCCTCTCATTTTGTATTAGTATGTATTGCCTTATGTAGGTAGTTGCCATTTTGGTTTGTATACTGCATTAATAACCTATATATATACCAAGGTCTTTAACTGCAGAGTTTGGAAATTATATGCATTTATAACACCCTCAGCAACTAGGACAGAGGCTTATACATAATAAGTACTGAATAAATCTTGATAGATTGGTGAGTTAATTCAGGGAACAGCACACAAGTCTCATCTTTCTATCAAGCTTGTGAATCCTTAAAGGGTGAAAATCTGTGTTTCACGGATTTTTGTCTCCCAAACAGGTGAGAATATGATATGAATTGGTTAAAGTTAAATGGATAGAAACTGAAATGGTCATACTACATTTCACTTTATTATTAACGTCGACATTTATGATACAATGTTACTATTGTAGTCTTTTATGCAGACAAAAATAAATGATATAAAATACATAATACACTTTGATCATTTTAACCATACATAAAATGCTGAGTGATTGAAACTATGTTACATGTATATTTTACAAGGAAAAAAATAGACCACTATAATAACACATTCAGATGAAATTTGTCATTACATTTTGAATGTTATACAGTTAAATATGGATAGAATCAAATGAATGACTATTTATAGAACCAATTTAATATTTTATTATTTAAAATAATGAATACTATGCAAATGAACACTTATAAAAATATTTTTAAGCAAAAAGCTACGTTCTACTTATTTACTTTTTTGTACTTGGCAGTTACAAAAATATATATTCATCTGAAACTCTAATAAATTTGCTTGAGGCATTAGATATTCAAATTCAAATGGATGTTTTCTAAAGCGTTTTACTGACTTGACTTCATACTGTATATATACCTACACGGTATTAGAACAGGTTTGTATTACAAATAATGTCATTTCAAGTAAAAGACACAGGCAGTCATTAACACAGAAGAGATACTGTGCAGGTTTTCAAACCAAATACATCCAACACATAAACGAGGCCCACCGGCCATGCCTTGTACAAAGTGAATTCTCAAACACATTTGTTGAATGAATACACGAGTGGATGACATTTATTCTGTTATTTGCACCCCAGGCTAAACTATCCAATGATTTCAATTTCTAGGACAACTATGACTTAAAAATTCAATAATTTTGTTTTTAATCAGCTACTTCTTCTGGAAGGCAAAGCCAGGTAAATTGACTTGAAATTGAGTAGCAAATTAGTGTCAGTGATCGAAAGATGATCTACCAGGTGTGCTTCCTGCATATTGAGACAGCTCTGACGTCCACAGAACAGACACTCAATATATTGAACAACTCCATTTTACATATCTTCATACAAAACAAGACATAAGACTCTAAGAAATTTTTATAATGTATTATCATAAAGACAAAAAGTAGTAAATATATATGTATATAAAAATGTATACATAGATGTAGATAGCTATATCTTAGTAGACTTAGTAGACTTCAGATATCTCTTCTCAGCGAGAGAAGCAAGCTGTCCTGAATGAAGCCGGCCACATGTCTTTGTAACAACAGCTAGAGGATGCTTAGGCCATCCTTGAACAGTCTTCCACGCATGTGCAACTTGGCAATATGAATGCTAAGATCACTGTTAAAGGCAAAGCTCTGAAGTAGTAAAATTTTTCTAAAACCAAAGACTAACCATAACTATTATGGAAATTGCAGCACCCAGGGAGACTGTGGCCTGTGAAAGGAATCAGCCTGAGACTATTCTTGGCCCAGACTCCTCTCGTAACTTTTCCCCACCTATTCTGCTTCATGAAGGGTGAAACTTTTCTGAGGTTCATCCCTAAAACTACAAAAATTTGCTAGAAAACAGAATATTTTTCTTAATGAAAGTTCAGATCATCCTAAACTATTTCAAAAGCTTTTGCCTTCATATTTAAGCAGGACAACTGACAATTCATTCAGCAAATTGATTAATATATATACATGTTAATGAAATTACTACTACTGGCTTTGGGAAAGTAATTAAACTATAATTTACTATGATAATTCACTTAATAAGTCTTTAAAGATTATACATACTTTTCAAAAATTCAGAAGCAATTTAGTCACATACTAAAGGTTAGTTTCAATTTTAGTAAATACCACTAGTGAAGAAAATCTGAAAATGACCTCTAAAGTAAAATGACTTATTCATTTTAAATTTCAATATAATGTTGTTTCAAAAATACACGTGAATAAAAATATGCCCTCTAATCTGCATTAAATCATACTGCGTAGGAGAAGATCTAAATAAACTAATAAAAGAATACTTTATTATTTTAAATAAAAATGTATTATTTTTGAATACATAGAGTAACTGATTCTCAATTGAATGTTTCCAGTCAATAAATATTAATTTTGACCATAACATGTATGTGCCCAAAGGATGGAAAATAGTTTGTTTTCTTAAATTAGTTAATATGCCCCTTAGGATTTGTTTACCCATGCATTTTCTTGGCTTTTACAGTTAGTGCCAAGGTCAACTTCATTTCATTCTGCATTTAACTGTTACAAAATTTAAATTAATAGAGTCAGTCAATGTCATTACAACATTGTATATATTATAGTATCATGAGAAACAAACCTGATTTTAAATTGAACATCGTTGCTCCAAGAAGAGTGGCCACTGAATGCACAGAGAACCTAAGACACTATGAGAGTGTGACTGAAAGAGGCAGAAGATAGTGTGACTTCTAAGGTTGGGATATTGGTTCATAAAATAAAGCTTAGACTCTAAAGTCAACATTATATATCCATTATAATGAAAACTAGCACAGAATTTTTTTCTTTCTCTTTCTTTCCTTGTACTTTCTTTCTTTCTCTTTTTTCTTCTTTCTTCCTTGTTAAATAGTAATGAAAATAGATGTAAAATTGTCTCTTCAAATTGCTTATACTTTTAATATTATATTAAATTTTGTAATATTTAATATTAGAAAACTTTATAAGGCATGATGGAATGTTTAAGATGTATTGACTATGAATTACTAGTTAACAATTATTTCTGAGTCAGGTCTCATGTTAAGAACTAAAATTTCTATGTACAACCTTCCCATTTAGGTGGAGAGAGGCAGGTGACCAAACTCAGAACTTGGAAGAACTATTAATAGGCTTTAGCAATGTTTAAAGGTACACTGGTTGCAGAGGAGTATGTGAGCACTTAGGTAAAGCCATTCAAAAACTCAAGGCCAGTTAAATGTCCAATGTCACACGAAGGGACATTATGGTATTGAAAATTTATCCTTATTCACTCATTTATTAGACATTTTTACTGTTATCACTGTTTTGGAATCATAGTCAAATTTTATACGATGTACTATTCCAGACTTTCAAAACGTCTAAAACTGTTATCTTCAATTATGAGGAATATAATATATTTTTTTCAGATTGCAACAGCATTGAGTTACCTCAAAATGTGTATCCAAAATGGTAAAATGTCCAGGAAATCCTATGATTTTCATATATTAAAAAAAGATTTTACATATTTCCGTTCACTCTTTTTCTCAATATAAGATGTATAATTTAATGGCAACACATCCCACTTAACTCCAACTCTACTAACAAATAATTGCTAATATTACAACAGTTCTTATATTAACAAGGAGAAGCAGCGTGGTGTATTAAGGAGGCAGAATTCCTGGGTTCAGATAAATCCTGGTTCTATCACTTGTCAGTCGTGTGGTCTTGGGAAAGCCATTGGGCCATTCTTCGCTTCAGTTCCCCAACTGTAAAATGGGGGTGATGAAAAGTATCACCCCAGGTTGTTGTTATGAGGATTAGTGAGGCAATAACAGCAAAGTATGGGTAACGCATTTGGAGATACTGCCTGGCACCTAGTAATTACTTAAGTGTTAGCTACAGTTTTTATTACAATCAAAAATCACAGTGACTGATGATAATATAAATCATTACCAACTTGTGAGCATTTAATAAGTGCCAACCACCCTGATAGATGGTACACTTACACTGTTTAACCCTTAAAGTAATATTAAGCACATCCTATTATATAGAGATTAGATCTTTAAAAATATGCTAATCTATGAATACTAAAATAGCAGACAATTTCCCCCATGAAACATAGGAAAGTACGACTGAAATGTTTAAGTGACCTCTTCATGCTTCTAATGAGGATGACTGCTTCCAGGATGGTGATTAGAAAACAGTAATGACAATATGACAAGTACTTGCTAGTTAATCAGTTTCATTCATTCATTAGCCCTGCATAAAATGTAATCAAATTTTCGGTACAGGAAAGTCACAATTTACTAATGTCATGGACCTTCAGGATCACTTGCTGATAGTATCAAGAATGTTAAATCCCCGAAAGTAAAGGATACACTTAATGCAGAGATGTATGTTAAGGTCATGTCTTCATTCAATTCAAGTGTTCAACTGTTTCTTTGAAAACTCTGCTATTGGTTTCTTTATTTTTCATCATACATATGGACTTATCACAAAAATCTTAAGCGCTTCTGTGTCAAGTAACAATTATTATTACCTTGGCTAGTATCTAAACACCTCATACATATGTAACACAGTATTTTTGTTATTCAATACACAGCTAGTGATGAAGGTTTTTAATGACAGTTTGAAAATCACCATCAAATTTCATAAGTTAAAATTTAATAATAGTTTGTATATACTTTAGTTAGCAAAAGCGTCTCACATACTAAATTAGTCTGAATCCATATAATTATCACAAACACAGTAAGGGCATTTTAATTGTTTTGAAAATTACGATTTAAAATCAATATTATTGTATTCATGATGCTAAAAAACAATGTTATTTTATCAATGTAGAAATGATAAACATTATGTATACTTTAGAATGAAAATAGAATACACCTGTGGTTCCGTAAATTAAGGTCTCCAATAGTCTTTTTAAAATTTAACAAATAAAGCTTTATTTTCATATCTTATACATATACCTTGATAGAAAAATACTCAGCATGGTGTATTCTCTTAAGAGTCTGATATCTCATGTGAAAGCCTTAATAAAGTTAAGAGTTTTAGGTATCTTTCTAAGTTAAAGGTTGAGTTTTTAAATATTAGGCTTGTTTTTCCCGCCTCACCCTAGTCTCCTCTCCTGTACCTCTCAGATTCCCATCTCTCCCCACCCCCGGCCACCTATGGCACAGCACTAGTATACATGGCCCAAGGAAGCCATGTCCATTTCAGACACCAATGACAGCACCAGCTTGCTGGAACTGTCTGTGAGCATAAAGGATACCTGGAAGCAGCTGGAAGAAGGTCTTGCTGGAGGCCTCAGTGAGCTCTCTTCTCCTCTACTGAGAAATGCACCCTTAGGAGAGAGTAAAGCGTGCTCTTCACCTTTCACACAGAAACTACTTTCTCTGATGCAAGTGGGAGACAAAACCTATGGCACCCAGTCCATGTTGTCTATAACATTTTTGTAGGATGATTTGGAAAGTATGGCCACGTTTCTCCAGTGACAGACTTCTTCAAATGGAAATACCCATTATTACATGTTCCCATTTGGAGAAGATGAAAACAAACACAATAAAATAATTTTAATAAATGGGAGAGGAGGCACAATGGTTAACTTTTTATCTCTGATATTTTTTCTGTAATTTCCACGGATGAATTTTACTCTAAAAGTGAATAGTTCATGTCGATACATAGAGAGATCAGTTTGTGAAGTTGGGCTGTCTGCATGAACTCCTATCCATTTCCAACACAAATATCTAAGTACAAGATGAACATTAATTATTTACACAATGATGAAAGAGTCAGAGAAAAAATTCATTTCTTTATCATGAGTGGAGAACGTTTAGCCAGAATGTCCTTTGTCTAGTCCAGTGTTCAGAAGCTTCTGCTTGCCTGGTTCCTTGGGAATTCTCTTCATTCTTCTCCAGCTGGGGGAGGCGGCTCACACAGCTTGTATAGCCTAGAAAAGGCATGGGAAAGTGTGACAGTGGCCCAGCATATTCACATAACTTGAGACGTTTCTACTGGTAAAACAGATACATTTCTTGGTTTGAAAGTCATGATCATATTGCCGATTTCACTAAAAACTGCATATGAATTAGCAAACTCCAAAATTTCAGTTCTATTATTTAGAAAACTCCACTGTCTCTTTGTACATCTGGATGACTACTGACTAAGCAATGCTGCCATTTTTACAGCAGCTGCTTCTGCGCCACTGCTGCCAACCCCGGCTGTTCACCTTGCTGGTAGCAAAATCGATTCTCCGAATTCTAGGATATGAGATTATTATGATAATTACCATCATGTCTATTATGATTATATTGTAGCAAGATAATATCTGTCTCTAGGGGTCTACTGATTTTCTGACCAGTTTTAGAAATTTGCTTCATTTTGTACCATCCTGGTGGTGCAGACGGTTGGTTAGGGATACGCTGATGTGGCAGAGTCCTGCAGCCTGAATATGAAAGGGAAAATTAGCAAGTGTTTCCTAAGGAATATCCGCCCAGCTCTGCCCATCCCCTATTCACCTGTCAATAGAATCAGGTGGTGATTCAAGTGGGTCAAATGATCCATGTGAACCAGTGGAGATGCCCGCAGATCCTCCCTCTTTGCATCCCAGGTCTAGTTGTTTGAGACTTATTGCATTAAGGCAAAGCTTAGGGGGCTGAACTAGAATTACACAAACTCTAGCACTCCACATTCTCCTGAATGGTTGAATCCTAACTCCAGAAGTAAAGTAAAGGGGAACATAACAGGTGTAACAGAGAGAGCACAGGGCATACACATTATTTAAAGCCCGAGAGAATATCAGCTGACCTAGGTTGGACTATGCCTGTCGTCCTCAGTAGTGCCCATGGCCATGCTGGGCCGACTTCAGGGCTTAATTTGATGATCTAAAAATACAAGGTGCAGATTTCAACTATGCTCCTTTTTAAAAGCACTCCAAACCTAGGGGCAGCTGTGGTGATTCACTCCCTTTTACAGATTAAATTGAACACTGTTTAAGTGAGTCGTTGAGAAATTTAGCAAATTTTGAGTTTCCTCTCCCTTCAACATTTAATCTCATGCTAATTCTAAATCCAAGAGAAAAGAATGAGAAAGATTTAATATTGCATCAGAAACCTAGTTAACAAAATGAACTTTCTTAGTCTGGAAACACATAGAAGGAGCTATTGCCTTTGGAGGTTTGCAAAATGCATTTCAAGTCTGAAAGGTGGTTAATACTCTACAGGTCAGCTCCATGGAAGAAAATGAATACTGAAATAAGGACATCTCACGTCAGAAAAGCTTATTTCATTCTTCCTGGAGAAAAGAATACATTAAATTGAGCTGATCTACTTCAAAGCTGCTTTTGCAGCTGAAGGATATGGTGGTGTTTCAAATTGTATTCCCAGCACTGGAGCAATAGAATGATCGGAAAGTTCTTTTCCTCTTTAATTTCTATCCTCTTATTTCCATGACAGTGCTGCCTAATGAGTGAAAAGCACAGTGGCCTTAGTCAGGCAGAAGAGAAACAGTAAGCTGGGTGGCAAATGCCCTACCCCATGAGATCCGGGCTGAGCTATCATAGGCCATTACCTCGCACTGCACGTTTCCACCTAATGTAACTAACACCACTCGGTAGACAAGTCTTAGAAATGTCTGCCTTGCAAATTGGTGAAAAGGCTACTCCCTGTGATCACCTAATGAAATAATAGCTCTGGGTACTGTGGAGTCGGGCAGATTCAGCTTCGGTGAGGCTTCTTGGAAGCGACTCAGAGTTATTTGAGTTCAGACACATTTGTAATGGAAATTTTGGGGCTTTGGGAATTTAGAACAGGCAGATGAAGTTTAGAAGTAAAATGGAATAGGTAAGAGCTAGACTTGGACTCTGCACCGAGGCATTTGTTTTTTGGCAGCTAAATTGTTAGGTAATGGGAGGCCGTTGTTTGCCTAACGTTTTGGGGCTCTTGCTGTATCTCACTCCACGCACGCCCACCAGTGGCCTTGCATGGAAAAGGTTTGTTCCTGGCTCCACTTTCTCCTTTTCCTGTCTGGGCTCAGGCAGCCATCCTGGAGCTGGTATCTCCAGCCCAAATCCAAACTGGCAGAGAGCAGAACTTTCAAACTTCAGTCTATAGACCACGCCCTTTATCTTTCTATGTGGCAAAAATAAAAGCTGTGTTAAAGACCACAAAGCAAATGACTCTTTCAAGGCTAAAGTATCAATAATACTCTGTCACAGGTAACTCTCCTCATCTTACAGATGAGAAAACTGCCTCAGAGAGGATAGATAACCTGAATAAATAAGGTCCCAGCAGGAGCTGGGACTCAAAGCCATTTTTTCACTTTTAACTGCCTCTCAATTACACAAATAAAGAAAATCAAGCTTTTATACACAATAGTTTCCGGATTTTGTAATGGAATAGGAAATAAGACCAGTGTGCCACTACATCTGGAATACAATATTTGGTTCTTGATGACGACATGATTATTGCTCTGAAGAGCCCATGTATGAAAGTCAGAAGGAGGAAGAACATTGTTTGCACTGCCCACAAAGCCAGCTCCACATGATGTCCCATTGAGCCTTAGTCACAATATTACCAAGTTGAGTTCATCATCTTTTCCCTACACGTGCTCTTTTTCCTGTATCTGCTATCTCAGTGACTAGAACCATACTCCCCTTGTCATCCAAAACAAAGATTTGGTGATCATCCTGGAATCTCCCTTTTCCCTAACCTCCTTCATCCAATTAGTGTCCCAAGACTATTACTTCTGTCTTCTAAATCTCTCTCTAATCCATTCTCTCATCTTCATCCTCAACACTACAATAATCGCCTTTCAAACTCCTGCCTTCAGTCTTAGCTGTCCTCAAATGGATACTCCTAAGGTTGCCAGAGATATATTCCACAATCTAAATCTTAAGAAAGTAAGATTGTTTCTTAATGCTTCCCTATTGTCTTCAAGTTAAAATCAAAGCTCTTCAATATCATGTGCAAGTCTCTTCTTGATCCAGCCCATGCCTACGTCTCTAGCCTCACTTTGCATCACTCTTAAATCACACTGGACCATCAGTCATAGAGATCTAGGTGTAGTTCTCAGAACGTGATGTGTTCTCTGGGCGTTGGAGCCACTGCTGCTACATAGGACACCTATTACCCAGCTGACTGGCCAGGAATACTCTGCAACCTCCCCTCTCCATCCTTAGGCTGAATCATGTGCCTCTTCTCTGTGTTCTCATGGCAATCTGTACCTATGTCTGTCCCAGTTCTTGTACGCTGTATACTATTTTCATTTCATTCAATGGTCACACTACTGCACCTCCCTGACTGGTGGAAGGGACGATGTTTTTATCTCTAGCTTTTAATAAAGTGCCTGACACCCACAAACACGTGGCAGAAATTCAACACACACTTGCTGAGTGAATTTAAAAAAAGGAAAGAAAGTGAATGGTGAAAGGAAAACTAGGATAGAGATTGGTTGGGGAATTGAACCAAATATCATCTCAGGCAGAGACAGCAAACTTTATCTCCATGAAGGTATTTCCAGAAGCATTACCCGAGACTTGCCTATGGATGGCCTGGCCTTGAGAGGTCATTGTGTTCTTCAATTTGCTGTCTTTGGGCAGGAATCTTCATTCCCATGTTGCTTCCTCAGCACTCTCTCTGCATCCCCGAGAGGGCTTCTCACATCCTACCTTTTCTTATAGTTCCGTTTTCTTTAACTGAAAGCTCCTTGAGGGCCGGAACTATTTCGAAACTATTTCAATCTCATGTTTACCTTCTCATGGGGCATAGCAGAGTGTTTTGCATTTCTTAAGTCCTCAATAAATATTTAAATATTACTCTAGAGTTCTCTCTCAGGGCTATTATTCTCTTGTAGAAAATGTTGACTTTACAGCTGGCACATTTTATGGTGTTTCATTTCAAGTGTTTTAAAACATAACTCAATAAAGAAAAAAGCAAGTTCATCAGTTTTTTTCTTGTATTCAGCTTGCGCGTTGGTTTATTGATCAGGATGCTGAAGTCTTATCGTAACCCCACTGTTTATTAGTGTTTATATGCTCTAGCTAAGAAGACCTTGATGAGCCATTATCTTGTTTTCTTATTGGAATTTTAACACTTCACTGGGTCTATTATCCAAATATACTGTGTCTGTTCAAGGTACTAGAGAGAGAATGCCTACGTGAAATGATTCTTTAGCAACAGAAAGTCTTAGATTCTAATCTAATCAACCATGAAAGATAACATTAACAAGACTTGAGGATTAAATAGAGTTAGGAGTCAGCACTAAAAATAAATTCAATTAGAACATGAGTACTCCATCCATTTTCAGGGAGAAAATATGTTTTCCCTTTTGAAAGTACTTTCACTGCCCACATAGTTTTTCAGAAAGAAATATAACTTCATAAATGCTGCAGTCATCATTCTCCCTCTGTATTCTGTTTTGTAAACAGAAACAAAGAGTGTCTTGTCTGTGACTGCGCTTGGAGGAGCTTACTTTTTGTTAAAATGCAAATGTATAAAAACAATCAAATGTAAAAGAAATTATTTCACTTTGCCCGATTTCAAGATAGGCTGCCTACCCTAACATCACCAGGGAAGTCAAATTAATGACATTTCTTTGATGGCTGTTCCCATGTTCATTAATTTTAAAGGTAGATTAGAGTCCTTTCTTATGATGATATGTGAACTGTGAATATTTGGTACAATAACAAACAAAAAACCTCATTCACTGATTTATTCATTCCACATTCTTGAAATCAGTTCAGATATTCGATGTCTGCACTATGTAGGCACTATGATGAGCAAAATAAAATAAAAAAACATATTTCTTGCCTCCAGAAAATTCATATTTAGGTTGGCCAAAGAGATATGTAACAGTATATTGCAACACAATATGATAAAGGCTATAAGAGATCAATATACAGGATGCTAAAGGAGCACAAAGAGGAAGGAAATAAAACCAAGACTTCTGGGAGAAAATGACATCTAAGTTGGGTTTTGTGGTTAAGCAGGAGTTTTTCACGCAGGCACAGATGGGAAAGGCAATCATGCCAGAGGGAACAGCATGTGCGGTCATAGATGTGTAAATGAAAATGGCATTTTCATAGTTTATCACAGTTGGAATACAGATGTTAGTAGTACCTGTACGGACTTTTGTTTTTGAATTATTCTATTGCAAAATAAAATAATGTCAAGACTTCTACCTGCTCCCTCAAAGTTTGCTTCACCTAAAATTCCATTTAATTCTGAGATGATTTATGCCTAATCCCGTTTAGTCATAGTGTTCACAAGGCCAATTTCCATGATTACAATCAGTACTATACTAGGCATCTCCTGGAGCAGTTGCATTAGCTGGGAGTGACACTGCCTGGGAAATGGTGGCACGCCCTTGGGGAAAGAGCAGACCTGGGGAGTCACTTACCTCGGGGCAGACTGTGGTGTCCGATCTCTGACTCCCAAATTCTTTGCTGTGTTTTGAACTCTTGCTCCCTGAAAGAAGTAAGGAAAATCACTTTCGCTCTATATTGTATAAGTAATTATTTAACATACCATTAACATTTGAGTGTAGAATATTTACTCAAATAATGTATTTAACAGCAAGAGAAACTGGATGAGGAGGAAGAGAGAAATCACATCTGAGCATTTTCAAAATTAATGCTTTTAAGAATCAAAATACGTTGATACATTGTTTCAAAGAATTGATATTTATTTCAATAGCCATCTAAATCATTCAAAATAAGTTTAAATAACTGCTTCCTGTTCATTGTCTTATCTATGTCTTTATTCGTAGAGGGAGTCAACACTTAGTTGAAAATGGGAAATGAGCAGCTATAAATACCTCTGTGTCCCTGCTTTTGTGGAACAGAAATCACGCTCCAACACATTCACGTACCTGTTTTGTCTTAAGCTGAATAATTAGCTATTTTAAACTTCATAGTATTTATCAAGAAAACATCTTCTTAAAAAGTTCTAAAGCAATTTCTGGACAATACATAAGCATGTGGATCTTTGAAATGTAAGAATTCGGCCTCAAAGTTTACAGTACAAAGACATTGTACTTTAGCAACGAAAAAGTCTTTACAGTCTGTCAAGTTCCTGAATGAAGCTACAATCATTGTTCAGGTCCGAACGGGAATTAGTTACTACATGGACCCAAACACCAGGGTTTGGGGCTGAGAATAGATGAAGGAGAGTGGTTTAAAAAATTCTGAAACTCTCTCTCCCACTACCAACTCTGACTTATGGGAGGGGAAGAAAGAAGAGGAAGCAAGGAAAAAAGAAAAAAAAGAATATATTCTCTCAAGATGGACCAAATAAAGGCAAGCAGATAACGAAAAGGAGTGGGGGTAGCAAAAAGACAGATGGGAAGGAATTTAGGAATTGCAGTTAAGCAGTTAAAAGACCTCTTTGTTTCGAAGTAATTTCAGACTTAGAGAAAAGTCATAAAAGCAGAACAGAGTTCACAGAGTTTACCAGGTATGTTAACTCCCTCTAAAGTTAACTGTTCACTTGACCAGAGTAGGATGGTCAAAGCCAGGAAATCAATTCTAATTGAAAATCAACAGTTCTAAGCAATTGCGGTTAGAAATAAGAACAAGAAATCATGCTGAAAAGCTTCTTTTTCTTAAAAAAGAAACTAAAGATCTTAGAAAATATTATTTGTTAACCTGGCAAATATTCTAACCATTCAGTGTCTGGAAAGCTAAGTCTAAATGGTGGAAAGAAAAAAGAGACAGAAAAGTCAGGTCTCTGATTCAAACTTGTGTTCTAACTACTTAGATCCCAAGTGGGTAAGAGTTGGCTTGTAGATTGGTCCCAGCCATTCATCCCATCGCCTGTAACTGCTGAATACTGGAAGGAGGATTGGCAACAGAACCAACATTGCAAAAGTCTCTCCTGGGTCTCAGTCTACTCCGATTTCTCTAAAGAGAGGGTCCCAGGCTCTACGATCTTTCACAAAGAAGGCAGAAACCAGTTCTCTATCTCTCAGAACCACCTGGAGATGTCATAACTTGGAGCAGAGAAACAAGCAACAAAGGAAGGATGCTGCATATTCTAAATGTATTTATTTTAAAAAAATAGGAGGAAGAAGGAGTGAGAAATACTGAAAAATAGTGCAGTTTAGAAATCAACCAGGATTTTATAAGAAACTTCATAAATTTCAGTCTTTTAAAATTACATTTTATAAACATATAATACATATTAATAACATAAAATATAATATGTGTATTATAGTTTAAGGATGTTTGCACCAGTGAAACAAATCATTAAGGCCTACATAATATTGCTTTTACTTTTCCTATCTCTCTTTTATCTATCTCCATTTTCAGTTGTGAGAAGTTAAAGGTTTTGATTATTCAAGTCCATATAGTAAGAACGTATATGTAGCCAACTCATAATTACCGCCTTGCTGGACTTAATACCAGTCTCTTAGTCTTGCCATAAACCAACATTTTGAGATGGCTCCTCCAAGTCTCATTGCAAACTTTCTCAAATAGCAGCAGAGTAAAACAGAAAGGTTTGTCTCTTTCTGTATGTTTTAGCACCCAAATCCCAACCCTGATACAGATAATCACAAGTTTACTTTGATCTACTTTTCAAAACCAAATTTGTATATCCACCCAAAAAATCCTTCCAAAACCTGCTGGCATTTGCATCTGTATTTGCCCTTTCCAGCTGAACCACAGGGTGTCTTGTGCTTCTCCTGAATCTAACCTTTACTTAGCAAATCCTTTTTGGACCTTGTAAGATCTTGGTTTTCAATTTTCAGCTCTGGGGTTCCCAACCCAAAGCATCAATGTATGCACACTCATTGTACCTTATCTCCACATGGCAGACCTCAAGCCAGTGCTGGCCCCACCAGGACTGCTTCCGTGGGATTATTTTCTTTTTTGGCTTGGTTAACATTCTGTAGTGTAATCTTGGGAGCAAACCCATGGGGATTGGTATGTTTGCCTAGGAGTTATACGCTAAGTCTTTAGTAAATAAAGCAGTTATAACTACAAAAGCATATCTTTTGTGTGTGTGTGTGTGTGTGAGGAAGATTAGTCCTGAGCTAACATCTGCTGTCAATCTTTCCTCTTTTTGCTGAGGAAGACTGGCCCTGGGCTAACATCTGTGCCCATCTTCCTCTACTTTATATGGGATGCCGCCACAGCATGGCTTGACAAGCGCTGTGCTGGTCCACACCTGGGATCCGAACCTGTGAACCCCGGGCTGCCGTAGTGGAGCGTGTGAACTTAAACTGCTATGCCACTGGGCTGGCCTCCAAAAAGCATATCTTAAAAATTAAGTCACTCACTATCATTGGGCAATGCAAACCAAGTCAGCAAGTACAGAGATTTGTTAAATCAATTTTCTGTGGTAGCCCTGAGAAAATGTGGCAGAATTAAAATATAAAATTGATGCCTTCCAACTTCTCTTGTCTTTCTTCTAAGTTGCGTCTTTTCTACTAGATTAAGCATGTTTCCTAATAATCAGTGATCTGGAGGTTAGTGCATTGTTGTTGTTATCCTTTAAAAGAATTTTAAGGGTTAAAAACTAAACTATCATACTTAAAATACTATTGTACTTTGTTATTGTATCAAAAGTTCATTCTCTTTATAAGACAGTATATTCTCACCTATAAATACTTCAGTGACCTACAGGCAGTCCAAAGGCTGCTATTCATCCTCTGAAGGAAAATTTGAAGTATGTGCTTTATCTTTGGAATAATGTGCAAACTTCTTAGCACTTATGGAATTGCCTTTGAGATCTCCAGAAGCAAGCAGGGTCCTCAGTTCTTTCCTCTTCTTCCTTGTCCCCACTCCCTCCCCAATCTATTCCCTGAACCTCATTAGATCACCTGCAATCCCAGATAATACCATGAGTCCTTTTATCTGGTCCTTTATAGAAGCCCCCAATCCAGTCCTGCCCATTTTGCCTGGCCCACATGCTCCCCTCCTTCAGGTTGCCTCTTAGACATTCCTTTTTCTAGGTTGGCTAAGTTTCTTGGAGAACCTCATATAGACGCCTGCACTGTCTTCTTCCCTGGGAGTGTTTCTTGTTCACATTTACCCTCTGAACCTGGGAAAGTGCCTGTCACATCCAGGCACCTGTCAGACACCTGATAAATGAACAAAGGAATCTGCAAATCCAGGTCCTGTAAAACAACTCCTTAAAATGTGCATGAGACTTACCTGCTTCCGCATCACATCTGTGGCCTGCATGATGTAGCGAGGAGGCAGTCCATGGCTTCTGGCCAGAATGATGGCCTGCTCCAGTGTCACACTCAGGGTGCACCTGTGTGCAAAGGCAAGGGCAAGTCAAATCCCACGGGTTCCTTAAGCCCTTCAAGATGGTTTGGGTTACTAATGAGGAGTAGCAGAATACGCCATGGCAAAATCTGCCTCCTCGGAGAGCCACTCATTTCTCCTTGGGTATCTCCCACGTACGTGAGGTATACACATAAATAAACCTCTGCTTGTTTTTCTCGTTAATTTGTCTTTTATTACAGGGTTCTGAGCTAAGAACTCAGACGGCTAGAGGAAAAATTATTTTTCCTTCGCTACACTAATTTCAAAATCAAAAAGCACCCAAAAAGCAACTGGACAAGGAACCATTGATTTTTCTACATAAAACACCTGTTTAAAAACAGATTCTAGGGGGCCGGCCCGAGGGGTAGTGGTTGAGTTTGGCCCACTCTGCTTTGGCAGCCCGGGTTTGGGCCCAAGTTCGTGGGTTCAGATCCCAGGAGCGGACCTACAACACTCCTCAGCTATGCTGTGGCGGCAACCCACATGCAAAATGGAGGAAGACTGGCACAGGTGTTAGCTCAGGGCTAATCTTCCTCAAGCGGAAAAAAAAAACAACAACACTCTAGAGCTACACTGCTGGCGTCCTAAATTAAGTATTTAAATTTAAAACAAACCCATAATGAATTATATTTATGAAAGAGTTTATACACAGAAAAGTAAATAAGCAGGATTATAATAAATTTTATTATCAGATGCTATTCTTTACTGATATTTCATGTAATTTTAAAGAAATGACTTCCTAATATTTTCCATTTATGTCTACGTATTGATAGTTTATAGATTTATACTGATTTATGCCCAATATCTTAGAAAAATAAACAGATGAAACTAATATTCACTAAGATCAGAATTGATTTTTTTTTTAAGTGTGTTTCTTGGACCCAATCTAAAAGACTATGAAATTTTCAAAGGGAATTTTTAAGTAGTTATACGGGAATGTGATGCTCAGAGCAGCCCCAAGAAAATTCAGAATTCAGCCCTGGAATTCAGAGATTGGTGAGCCTTCATCCTTTTCCTCCCCTTTAAGGCATGTCTTTTATGTCCCCCCATATTTTTCTCTATTGCAGCTCTTAGAGCCAATGTTTATTTCTTAACATTTTCAGGTGCTGGTCTCTGCGTTGTTTTTTAGGAGTACTGTTTGCATACATTTCACTAAAATATTCATTACTTTTAGATGTTTTTCCTAAAATTTATATTAGCAAATTTAGTTTTACTTCATTTTTCAATGTATTTTGATTGCCTTGTATCCATTTTTGCATTTAACTCCCTGTGGTTTGGTGTTTTACAGATGTCTATTTCTAGATCTGTTTAGTTTTTCCCAACAAATAAAAGTCCTACAGTGCAATTGCTTACATGCAAGGAATACCTGGTTCCGAGCCTGTACTACAGAAGTCCAAGAAATCTGGTAGATTTCGATACTGATTAATTAAGAAAAAGAGGAGAAAGGGATTTAAAACATTACTGCTGTAATTTTAGAAGGAACCTGACAAAGTGCAACTGTATTATTATACATAATTGCATTCTAAGGAGAAACATGTTAAGTTCCATTGGTTGTTAAATGACTTGAAAAGCAACTTCCTCATTAGCATTACTGAGAACTCTTTAGAAGGCATTAATAACACATATTGAGATGGGCTAAAGTTTTGTAATTAGCTTCTAGTAGTAAAGATGTTTACAAATATTTAGTGTATGAGTAGGATAACAATATGTAATTGTAATTTTACTTGTACTTGCAACAACATATGCCAATGAAAGCCAAGAAGTATAGTTGACAGTTCATGCTTAAAAAATCAATTTTTTACAAAGCATTTAATTGTCAGCTTACTCGATAGACCATAACGTTTTTCTCCTCCGTAAGGTCTCCTCTACTCCAATTTTAAGTCCTTATTGATTCTAACATTTTAATCAATAATGCTCATTACACCAGCTGAATGAAGCTAAGGGAAAAAGATCTTTGTCTTTTTCTAATCACACTGCATTATGTCTGTGCTTCCTGATAAAGCATGACTTGCCCTCACCTACTTACAACAAACACCTACTCATTGAGAAGGATTTTTAACAGGCAGCCTATAATTTTTATCCATTTTCTTAATCTTTTTAAATTGATTTATTTCTCCCTACTTCAAGTTGTAGTAAACAGCAGTATAGCAGCAAATTATCTGCCAGGGACTTTAAAAGACTTTACTGTTATCTGCTGATCATACTCTCTGACAGGACACCTCAAAGTGTCATTTCTGTAGAACCAATCATACATACATCACCTAATGGAAAAATCTACCTTAAATTGAATACGTATGTTTTCTTTCACCAGCATATAGAAAAAAGTTGGCTTCACCTATACTTGCCTTTTCATACTAAGCACTGTGTATATTCCAATTAGGTCCCAAGATTAATTTAAAGTTTTTAAAAAGTGAAAAATTAAAAAAGAGACAAGCAGGTCAATGTGGGAAATATTGCCTGTACTTGATTCCCAGGTGATAAATCCAGTGGAGCCCTAGTTCTTCCAACACAGCATCACAGAATTCTATTCTCCTAAATTAAGCATGTGAAAGAAAGCTTAGCAGTAAGACTGCAACTTTACTGTCAATATACCATTATTTGCATCATAGCTTTTTATTTTCTCTTGACTATCTCAATCTGAACGTCAAGTGGAAAAATTCAGCATTTGCAAGATGCATTTTTATTCTGGCATTCTTGAAAGACTCCAGATCTGGAAAGTGGCACATGGCTTTTCAATGGTGCATAAATGTTCACTCAGAGTCAGGTTTTTTTTGCAAGAGATCATTTGATCTTATAGGTACTTCTCTGATTACCACTGCGACTGATCTGCTAACCCTGGGCAAGAGAATGAAAGGAACAGACCAAAAGCTGGGAATCCTAAGCAAATTCCATTCAATATGAGATTTCTTCTCTGACCCGCCAATTTCCTTTCTAGCACTATCTCTGTTTTCATGTCAGGCAGTTAAATTAGAATTTAAATAAATCTATATTTTTACCCCATCTTGGAAAATATAGGCCGTCAATATTTCAGCTCCTTCTAGCTGCAAAATCATTTTTTTTTTTTTTATGTGAGGAAGACCAGCCCTGAGCTAACATCCGTTGCTAATCTTCCTCTTTTTTTTTTTTTTTGCTTGAGGAAGACTAGCCCTGGGCTAACATCGTGCCCATCTTCCTCTACTTTATACGGGACGCCGCCACGGCGTGGCTGACAGGCAGTGCGTCAGCGGGCGCCCGGGATCCGAACCCGCGAACCCCGGGCTGCCAAGCGCAGACTAAACCGCTGCGCCACCGGGTAGACAACTCTTCCCCTGGGAGTCACAAAAATAAAAAAAAAAAAGGTCACAGAGTAGAATTTGTCCTTCATAAAAAGGCAAATATAACATGTACATTGATGAAAGTTCTTTCATAATTTTAGTAATAAGACATTCCAAATAATAGCTCTGCTTAGGGCATACTCCTGAGAAAGTGCACTTGAAAGGGCTGCAAAATTATGCAGATATTGTGGATTTCCCCATAGAAAGAAAAAGGAAAGGGTCAACGTATCTGTGCTTATAATGAATAAATCTTCTTGACATATTTTGCATTAAGAATAGATCCCACATCACTCAGATTTAACATAGTTTTTACATGATAAATGTTAACTTGTAGCTAATGGGTCCAATTTAATTTGAAAGGCACTTTGATTTAGCAATGCAATGGAAGAGTCCAAAGAAGTACCTTTCTATTTATCCATCCATCCATCCATCCATCCATCCATCCATTCATTCATTCAACAAATATTTTTTGAGTGTCACTTTTTACCTACAAGTACCACTAGGTGCTGGCAGAAGTGGATTTACCATCAAGCTATAAAAGGTTGAGTTTCAGCGTCCCTTACTTATCTAGATCCCTGACAACCTGTTCAGAAAGTAGCGTGCTTTTACAGTTTGCAAGAGCAAAACGTTTCAACTGCAGATGGTTACAACTACTGTCTTTTTGTATCCCGACTTGATTCTGTCATGTTCTGGAGCGTTCAAATGGATGTGGTTATTTCTGGAACTGAGCTAAAGGAAGTAGAATTGGGAATGCATTTAGGCTACGTTACGGGGACCTTTGTATATGATTTGCAGCCACTTTCATTTATAGTCAGATTATTATATATCCTGGTGAAGGAATGGATTCGAGCATTCCTACAGCTCATTATACAAGCTCACCCAATGTTGAAAAGGAGGTACAGGGCCCAAGGTTATAATGCAATATGTTCTTATCCCAGGTGCCCAGGACTGTGTGTGGTGGAGAAGAAACAAGGTTGGAAATGTATAGAGCTGGAAGCTACTCTGTGGAATACTCTTCCTAACATTATGGTTCATATGCTAAAGAATCCTATAGAGGTTTTCATATTTGACAACAATTTAAAAATTTACAAGAGATTAGTAATAATGTTGATGTTGAAAGACTTTTCTAAACTACCACTAATAAAAAAATTTGATCAGCTAAGCTGATCAAGAGAAAAGAGAGAATTATTTTTCTATTCTTTCTATAGAAGATTATATTACAAAATTATTACAATGTGAAGAGGCAATTAAGAGGATGTCACAAAAAATGTGGAGGAAAAAGTATAGAGGTGGGACAGGCAATAAAGTAACACAAACATTCTTCTATTTTTCAGATTTTATAATGCTAGTGATATTGATTAACATTTTGAAATTTGTAATTTGTTTTTTTTCTTGCCTTCTAAATAAATATTAACTTTCATTCCTATTTTGTTTTGTAATTTTCTACTCTTTTTTTAAAAAGGGTGCTTAACTTCAGACCCCAAAATCTTTATCTACTGCAGTATGCTGGGGATGGAACAGCAAACAAAGCCAAGTTCCACCCCTTTTGGTGATCAAACTTTAGTGAGATAAAAAAAAAAAAAAAAAAGGAAAGAAAGAAACAAATACTTAATATCAGGTGGCATTAAGTTATCCAGAACAATACAATTTTTAGGGGCTTAGAAAGTGAACAGGGTAGAGTGGCAGAGAGAGGTGCTGTTATTGGGAAGGCCATTTCTGGGACAGCAAGGGCAAAGGCCGTGAGGTTAATGCGTTAATGCTTGTTCTGTCTGCTTAGAACAAGTGTGGAGTTCAATATTCTGGAGCACACAGAGAGGAGAAGGAGATGAAGTTACAGAAGTAGTCTGGGCCCAAACATGGATGGCCTCGGGGGTCAGAGTTTAGGAGCAAGTGGGTCTCTTATTTATTCTTTGGTTGATATGAAAAGAATTTCAACTTACATTATATGATAGACAATAACAATTTGTTAAGCAAATCATCAAAGCAATTTACTAAGTATCCAACCTTAACATGCTATCAATACTGTATTCAAAGCATCTTCAGTTGCTTTCCACGCAACATTTGCAAAAGCAAACTCTTCATCCCGATGCTTAAGGTTTCCACCAATTGTTCTCCCATTTTCCACCCCATCTCCCCAGCACCTCACCTATTTCCCCCTACCCAGAACTTCTTTTTGCTTGCAGTCAATATCTTGGTACCATTTGTACAAAACTCTCCCCACATCAAGAATGTTTGTCCATTTTGGGGGTGTCTTTCACTACTATCAACATATCACAAAACTTCTTGCTGAATGTGGAATAGCAGTTGACAACATGGGTGTCACAACCAGAGGCACTCGGGTTTGAGGACAGTCTGTGGGACTTTGACTGGGTTCCTTCTACTCCTTCAGCCTCAGTTTTCTCATCTGTGAAAAGACGAGAGCTGGTGCACTGGCTTCATAAAGTGCCACAAGAATTACCTGAAGTGACATGTGTGATGGATCAGCCATGCTGGTGATACTGAGCTCATACTGTAAGTCTGTCTGCTTGAGCTCATTATGGGCTATACATAATTTGGAAAATCTGAGGAACTTAAGTTTTTGAAAATCCCAATTTCTCAAATCCCATTGTACTGCATATTTACAAAAGCTCTTTCTACTTTTTATTGTAAAGATATTTTCATTAAAGTAATGCTTGGTAAATTCTAAGATTATGATATTATAAGGTTATGATAATAACATGAAGTTAATGACAAACTTCCACCAATATCTCTTTTATAAATTGGGATTTGGTTGAGTAGAATTTGGGTGAAGAAGTATAGTACCTGACTACAATTTGGCACTTGCCAATACGATTCTTTGTCATTTTTATTTCATATGTTTTCCCAACTGATCCTAGGCATCAAGCATCAACTTTATTTTATATGTCAAACTGTAGAGTTAAGGGTCAGGAAAAGTATGTCAAATGATCTCCTGTTTGTACATCCTATTTCTAGATGCTCAGGGTACAAAATGATCAACATTCAAACCTCCCCCTCAACTAGGTCTCCCTGGAGAGACAAAGCTTAGTTCCCTAAATTGGTTTCAATGCAACATATTGTATTTCAACCATTTATTAACTCATAACTATTACACTATATTTAATTCACTTTGTAAGACTACAGATCTTACTGGAATCAAGTTACATGTTTATCTTTTTTTTTTAACATGTTAATCCTTACCTTAAGATGACTCATGACATTTCTTTAATAAATTAGATAAAAGATTCTTGTAATGTAAGGTCCTTCTGCAGATTTGGTCATTTACTATGATCCCAGACAATGAAAAACATCAGTTTTTCTCTAATTACATTTTAAATCTTCCAAAGCTCTACTGCCTCATCTGATGTTGGTTCAAATTGTACTGAACAAGGAAGCCAATCTCCCAAGGGTTGAAATGCATTAAAACGAACGCTTGGGGAGATGCATCACCCATTTGGGGCCACAAGGGTGATGAAGTAACTCACAGTGAAACTGACATGGGAACCCAGAACAATGTGAGGTTATGGCTTTGAGCTGTGTTTTCCTACAGTGGATTTATCTGCTAACTCTCAGCACGCTCAGGGTCAGGAACTCTGGCGTGTTGCTTGGTAGCTAATTACTGTATCTCCTGGGGAGTGATCCCAAACTTTCTTATTATTTGTGGTGGAAGGTCATTCAGATTCTAGCTATAAACTGACACATTAAATAAAACACATGAAAAACTAGCATAATGAAGATCTCTGAATTTTCAGCCACAATAATTTGCCATAAATTGTCATTATGTAGATGTTGAAATAAAATTTTTTAAAGTAATTAAAAATAGAAAATGCAACCTTCAGCAAGAGATACTTTGTTTTAATTTCCCCATATCTTTTAAACTGAGGATGAGACTGAACATTACTTTGAAAATTTCCATTGTACTTCTCAATAACGTTATATACTCAATTACAACTAAAAACAAAACCAACTGGAGTCACTCAATTTAGGGATACATGTTGCAACTTCAAAAGTCACTTGAGCAGAGATTTTTAACTAGTTTGTGCAATAATAATAGAATTGAATCACTTGGATAAGTATGTTCATTTTTTTGTGCTAGTGCAATATAATTAACAGAATAATTTCCTGTTAGGAAAATATGATATATGGAAAAAACACACTCAAAATCTCAAGACACGTGTTGGGGTTTTCTGATCACATGACAAACAACAGTTCTGACCAACTGTGGAGATGGCAGCATTAGACATGACCCCTTAACAATCTACATAAACTGGCTGAACATTGAAATTCATTTCAAATCATTTGCATTAACATGGAGGTTAATTTGGTTTTGTACTAGATAGACATAAAGGGAAACAAAAGTTTGTTAACAATTCTGAAATTAACAAGTTTTGCCCTGATGTAGAATTCTACAAAATGATCAGAGTCTGATTTTGTCTTGTTAGTTCTGGTCTGCCATGTGCATTTCCTCATTTCCATCATCCTTTGTAACTATGATGCTGCCTTTAGTCATGGAAACAAGAGCAAGAAAATTCCCTTAGGGCAAATGCATCACTCAGGGTACACGTATAAGGACAGCCTGAGAAGCCTATTATTTTGATTATATTTTTCACATGAATAATATGTCTTTATATAGTTACAGGTTTATATTTAGAATCTTACAGATTTAGATCTTAGAACATGAAATCACTTTCCCTTATTTATGAAAGTCTCTTTTTCTCCTTTAATTAAAGGGCAGGTCTATTATCCTTGTTCAAGTGACTGTCACAAACAAGTTATTAGGAATCTAATGAGCTGGGGTTCTCTGTGATACTTTACTGGGCTGAAGGTACCTGGGTAGCATTCACATTTTGGAGAGGAATAATGACTTCCTCTTTTAATCCAAGAGAATGAAGTGCATGAAATCAGCTGGAACATCAGCAGCTACTACTGGTATTTGCACACCGCTCTCCTACACACAGAAGCCTTTTATAACAGATGGAAGGTACTACTGATCACCTGACTTGATGCACTTCGCAGCATCACCTGCACTTCTGTCCTGGATAGCCTACGGCACATTAGTTTCAACAATCTTTGAACTGAAGGTACATTTCTCCCTGTTGGAAAAAATGTAAATGATTCTGCTCAGTTCCCAAATGCTTTTATTTTTTTCCTTGGGTTTTTCTTATGATCCCGTTTTATTCAGCTATCAGAAAACAGCTATAGGAAATAGCTGAATTAGAGATTCTCTATTAACATTGACCCTGATAAGAAAGAAGTTAGAAGAAATTAGATGTAGAAATTATCTAATTCTTTAAAGGTTTATTGTGCAATGATTTTTTAGTGTCGTCAACCTTCTCATTTTTGCAAAACCTTCTCAGAGTGGGTGTGGTCAAGATTAAAATGATTGTTTACCAAAAATCTTTGTCTAGTTATTTATAATTACTCACTGTTTCACCTCCAGACTGAGAAATGTTATAAGCCCCCAAGCCATCAAACTGAACTCATCCATTACCAGAGGTTAATATATGTGTGCAGTTCCATGTGTTAATATACCTCCTCCGTACCTTTCATGCTTACTAATTTCATGTTTCTTACTATCTCGCAAATCTCTCCTCTCTAGCTTCCCTGCTAAGATCATCTCTTGCCTACACGGGTGCAACCTCGCTCTGATTTTTCTTGTCTTGCCTCTTCCCACTGTTCCTCTCCCATAGGGAAGGTGATGTTTTAAAAATGCAGATAAAAATGCAAACAATTGTATGGCTTCCCATTTCTTAACATGAAATGCAAAGTCTTTGCAATATGGTCCCTGGTTTTCCTCACTTCTACTCCATGCTTCGACCATCTGTTTACAGTTCTCTGAACTTACTACCTATCCTAGTACTCATATGCTGCTCCCTCACTTCTGTGATCTCATATGCCCTGGTTTGGGTCACATATCATCCCTCTTATCTGCCATATCATACTTGTCTGAAGGGGGTAGGGATGAAGAACATGGGCATTGAAGGTAAACTTTCTGAGTCGGATCCTGGATTTGCTAATAACTGCCTGACCCTGGGCAAGTGACTTAAGCTCTGAAACTCTGTTTCCTCATCTGTAAATTGAGGTTAATGATAGTACATACTCCAGAGTGTTGTTTTCAGGATTACATGAAATAATTTATGTCTAGTACTCAGCACAGGATGTAGCATGTAGTATATCCTCAACGAATATTAGCAATTTTCATTACTATTACTTCTACTACCACCACCACCAATAGGCTGGACTGGTGTCTGTATTGATTGCAGCCTTCCTAGACCCTAGCATGCTTCCCAGGACTCAGTCAGTATTCATTATATACTTACTGAAAAAAAATTACCTGAATTCCTAATGTGTGCCAATGGTATTATATCTATACTCCTAAAAGATAAAATTCATTTCGTTGTACTCTGCATTTGCCATCTATTTGCTCAAGAAATTAATTTGTTTTAAATTCAATTTGGTGAAGTAACAAATGGATTGTAGGGACAATACACATTAGTAAAAAAAAAAAAAAAATTACAGATTCCCTTAACGGCTTATAAATGGTATACAGCTTTCCTTTCGTGAACAATGGCTTGCACTTCTCTTTCTCTGGATTTAATCACTGATCCTAACATGTCTTCTGATTAACAGCTCTAGAAGAGTTGTGGTAATACTTGGAAATTACACATTATAATATATTGATTATTCTTATATTAATTCTATTAATTATCAATTATTCTTTCATCAGAATTGTCCATTTATCACTTACCAATATTTTCCAGGTTCAGAAGGATACATTTGAAACTGTCACAGAATCAGTTTTTTCACACGGTCAAAATATACATATTCTTTCTCTCTATTGCAGTTTGAAAAGTAAGTGTCCATGCTTTTGAGTCACTTCACTTAAAAACCCAATCCTTTGACTATCTTCCTCCTATTGTCATTATTAAAGACAACTGGTGCTACACAGTAGGGCTGTCTGGCTTCCCCACGTGGTCCCCTTGTCAAGACCTCGGGCTGTAAGTGCAGAGGGAGCAGGGACCCCCTTACCTCCCGAGTTGGTGTAGCCCAGCGCTTGCACATAGTAGTGCTCCATAAAGAGTGTCTTTTTCCCTCAGTGAATGAGTGAATGAACAAATGCTAGCACCTGATTCTTTCTGAGTCCTAAATATTTGTCTTGCTTCTCACATACGCTCTTCATTTTTGACACCAAGAAAGAAAACTTCCTCTCCTTGAATTCAAGGGGATCCTGTTCTGCTGCTCTTGAAAGACTTTCTACAAGCTATCCAAGCAGGATTCTAAAAATAAGCTCTAATAGGGTCCAGTGTTTTGTGTATTCTATTTCTTACAGATCAGAGGAGTTAACTCTTGTATTTTTCCTACTCCTCTTTCATTCTATCCTGACTCATGACTGTGATTTTTTTCCAGCTTTATTGAGGTGTAATTGACATATAACATTGTGTTAAGTTTAAGGTGTAAGACCTGTTCTTTTGATACACTTATTTGTTGCAAAATGACTACCCCCATAGCATTAGCCAACTACCTGCATTATATCACATAATTACCATTTCTTTTTTGTGGTGAGAACATTTAAGATCTACTCTCTTAGCAACTACCCTGATTTTTTAAATAGTTCTTACAAGGTTTCCCCTATTTTAGTAGGTCTGATCTAGTCATTTTAGACAGATGCATTTCCTATTTCTGACTCTGCAAAGAGAAGATGGATTCACTATCGGAAACACAGATTAGGACTGAAAAAAATCGGTGTTCACTACTGCCAGGTCCTGTAGGAGATGCTTTCACATATATTGCTCATTTAATCCTCATGCCATCTTTTTCAGAAGAAAGTCATTATTCCCATTTCACCAGTGAGTCTCTGAGAGACCAGGCGATGTCATCACAGTCACACAGCGAGTAAGGAACAGGATTCAAAACGAGTTTTCTGATTCAAAATCCAGGGCTCTTTCCATTATACCAAAATCACATCATGTAGATTACTGCATTTAGAGAATTCCAGCTCCCACATCCATAATTCAACAATCACAATCTTGGTCTCAGCATTTATACTTTAAATGAGCTGTTTTGGTGGAGAGTAATTCAGCCAGCCCAAACCACTTCACGATGAACATGGACCTCATCATACTAAAATGCGTTCACGATTAAAAAAGAACTAGATTTGAAGCATGCCAAGAAAGTATATCGATTGTAAAGCAATCAAGTAGTAAAAATAAATCGAAGGGAGACTGTGTTCCTTCTCTACTAGAGATTTGCATTTTTCTGTATAAAACGCACTGTTCTGCATAAAGCACGTTCATTCCCACAGCGATCTCATTTATTCTGGCTTCTAATTACTTTTAACTACTGAGCAGAGAGCACCACTGTGAAAAGTCTATTGACAACGAGAATGAAGCATCTGAGTGAAGAAACTAATTGTTTGATGTTGCAGGGTTTTATTTTCCCTGCTCTCTTTTATTACCTTACACCGAGGAAGAATTGAACCCCTGAGGCTAATGCAGTATGGTAAATACCGATCAATCCCGAAGGGCTGCTGCTGCTCTACCCCGGCGGAGTCTCTGCAAAATTAACATGGAAAGGCCTGCTGCTCACCTATTGATCTTTCCTACCTTGGTCTCCTTTAGCACTGCGTTTGTGACAAATAAAAAGCTTGAGAAAATTGCCACAAGGCAGCGGGGATTTCAAAAACCCAACACCCACGTCCTTGTTCTCCTGTAACAGAGAAGGCACTTTTCTTAATGAAACACATAAATACTTTTATGTGCAAAAAGGGCAAACAGATATTTGTTTTCAACAATAAAGAATTCACTGATCTTATACACACACATGCACATATATAATAAAATATTAAATATTTATACTCTCCCTTTAGGAAAATTTGAGTGACCGTCGAATAGCTGTAATACGAAAGCCAGTGACCACTCAGGCGGGTTCCCGGGATATTTTATAGAAATAACCTCTGGACATCTATTGATGCTTCAACGTTATTATTTGACTCTTGTCTCACAGACAGTACTGATGAAATCTTCCCATGACTGTACTGGGTGCCTATGTTTCACAGTTGGAGAGCTGAAAGCCAAGGGGTTAATGAGGATTCCAAAAGAAAGCAAAGAGGTGGCAGGCAGCGAGGGGCACTGTGGAAAACAACTGAACAGAATGCAGAAGTGATGGGCAACAGCTGGAGCGAGATCCTGGCAGCAGAAGCAGAGCTAAATTGAAGACTCGGCTCACTCCATACATCTTAAGGCAAAAAAGCAATCGAGTTTAAGGGGCACATTTTCAGCAATGCACAGGGAATTAGCCATGAAATTCCCATTAAAGATAATGGTACTTTCTATTGCAACTTTCAATATATTCTCTGAAAGTTCTCAGTGTACATCTTTAAATCTAGGCTTAAAAATCAACTGCCAGGCAGAAACATTCCACATCTCCCAATTCCTTTCTATTCAAGCACATTAAGCTGTGTTTTTCTGTGACATGGTTTCATTGCTGAGGTTAGCACGGAAGGAAACACTGACCTTTGGGGATGAGTAATTGAGTGCTTAGGCACTCGAGGAGGTATCTGCTATACTGAAAATGTGTATGAATAGGAACCACCTATGTGTGACTAGGACCTTAACTACCATAGCCACCACGTTTGAATCTGCTTCTCCACATTTCAGATTTTTCAGCCTGGGCTTTCACTAATTTGTTCATTTCTGTTTTGCTTTTGGGGGTTTAACCGAATAGGCTGGGTACCTATCCCAGCTACCTCCAGATCTTTAACACTACCTCTTGATTCCCAACTTCTCTACTTTGCTATCTGCCTTTTGTCCTTACTCCTTGTAGGTTCTTTGATGACATCAATACTTAAGGCGATGTCCAGTATGTGAATTCCATCTGTCTCCCCAATTCTTTGACACTGTACCATAATTGTTTTCCCTTTCATCTGATAACTAAGACACCCAATTGAGCTTTGTTTGAATATTTTCATAGCTATAGAGTCGATCCTTCACTTTTATTCTGAGGCCTCTCCTTTGCTGCTCCCCTCATTAGGCACACACAGAGGATGGGGAGGTGAAGAACCAGGGAATATTAATATTCTGTGTGCGCTCCCTAGTGATCTTCCTTTCTTAACTTCCACGATTGGCAACTAATTATTCTTTGCTCACACTTATGTGCCTGTCATTTCTACTACTACTCTTACATAAAAGAAGTGTTTTAGACCAATGAGTTTCAGATTTCTGACTACAGAGCATAATTTTAGAACTTCTTATTGGGAATGCACAGTATCCTGGGATCATGAACTAGCAGAAATGTTTCTTCTGTTCCATTTAGCCATCTTTCTTGAGATTTAAAAGTCAAGCATTTCCACTAATCTTTTTACTGAATCTCTCAAATCATTTTTGGACAAAAAATAAACAGATACATTTGAAACCTATATTTGCTTACTGTGGTAATTTATTTTTTTTCTGTCCCATACCTAGAACCTAACCTACATGTAGAAATCCCCAGGGTAAATATACTCCTCTCACTTGATGTTTTCATTGCACAGCAGAGAAAGATGCAAGCTTCCTCATCTGCCCTCTTAGGGCTCTTTGATTACCTAAGTCAGGTTACCTTGGATGCTCCACTTTTACAGGATTCTGCATTCCTTAATCTGGGCCTATTTGTCAATTTGTCCTTTGATGTCATGGTGATGACAGAATAAAATATTGCTAAGAAAGAGCAATTTAAAAGTTGCTGTAAAGTTCACACAAAAGTGGTTTTCAAAATTGATAATTGATAGCTACCTGAAAAAGATGTTTATTTTTTTAATTGCTTATATGAATCGCAAGTCATCACACTGTTTATCTTCATGTGAAATAAAAACTGTTCCATTAACCAAACTGGTAATACTTGTTTCTCTTTAGTTGTTTTTATATTTTAACTCCTAGATTTCACTTTTCTAACAAGTGCTCATAATCATACTTTGGGTCCTATACTATGGTCACATGATGAGTTATATATAAGCTTCTGCTTGTCATGGAAGGGGAAGAGGGATGCCTCTGAGAATTCAAACACCATTTGTAATACTGTTAAATGTGAAAATATGTCTCAATTTCCAGATAACCGACTAAGAAATGCATTTTGGAAATATACCCCTTTTAAATTAGAAACTTCCTATATATATATATGGCCTTTTAGTTCCTAAAATTTTATATATGTATAATGTATATATATGTATATATGTATGCTGTATATATATATATATACACGTATATATATGTATAAGTACAATGAATTCAAGAAAAAGCAGTCTAACACCGGGATACATAGATGGTAACCAGTTTAATGTTCAACATCATTACGTTTTTTAATAATGAGAACAGACTGGCCTTGCCACAGACTGTTTCCTTCTCACACCTGTGTGGGGTTCTGTACCAAGGATAGTTGTGATGCTGACCGGTGCTGGATGCTGCACCATCCCTGATGCAGTGAGCCCCTCCCCATGGTGCTGTTCACAACCCCCACAGGATGACTGAACACAAGATACGTTAGTTAAAAATGCAGGGCCTTGTTTCCTAGAAGAGATTCATCCTCACAAGAAAGTGTGAGGATAAAAGGTAATTTGTGTGTACAGATCTCCAAGGTTTTGGTTCAAAGGCATCACAGGTGAGTCAGACATGAGGCCTGTGCTCAAATCACACACCTCCCTGCAGGGCCATACAAGGACCATGACGCCACTGAAAACCCATTATTAAGAGATACAGAGAGCACGTGGACAAAAACTCTCTGGAACAAGTGCTTAGAGGGGAAAACTGTGATTCCAGATTTCTTGCCCTCACTAGGAATTTCTGTGACATATCTTTTCAGGTGGCCTCTAGAAATTTCTACCTACTTGTTCCCACTGGTTAAGGTAGCAGAAGCTAATGGAGTGGGAGGAAAATGGCATCTTTGATTTTGGACACAGTAAGACTCATGCTTCAGATTTTATAATACTTGCAGTATATGATTTATTTTGGTTAAAGAAGAACAGTTGGCTATTAAGCAGGAGTGGGAATAAAGAGCCAAAACAAAATGAAATACTTTATTGAATGGAAGGATGCTGCAGTAGGAAATAAAAGGGAAATTTAGAAATCCCTGTAGCATGCTTTTGGATTGCCTGCAACAAATAACTGGCATGAGTACAAATGAGAACTTTAAAAGCCACAGTGCTTATTCAATACTTTAAACATGTGCAACTTGGCCAAGAGTAATTTTGCCTATAAAGCAGGTCTACGCACAATATCTTTATGGGAAAGGAAACTCAAAAGATTTTCAAATGTTTGCATTTGTTAATCAAAGAAGAAGTATAAATTAAAGCACTACTGAAATATCATTGCACTTCTAGTAGAGAAGCACGATATATATATGGATTCTAACACAAGTGCCACCCAACTATTTAACCTGCTGGTGGTGTTGTACGTGAGGACAATCCTTTGGGAACCTAAACAATAATATATTAGCCAAAAAGGTATAAACTCTTTGACATAGTAATTCTATCTGGAAGATACTTTTGCTTTCTTTTAGCTCAGTGGAAAATAAAATTGAAATGTGAACAGCTACATAAAGAAAGATACCTCTCTGCAGGCATCACGTGCAATGGAGAAAGAAGAGAAACCATGAAACTTAACAGTTTAGCAAACTGCGGTATACCAACTGGTTGGAACATTATGTAGAAAATCAAAGTGATCATGAGAAAGTCTATGCATACATTTCTAAAATACATATATAGTTGTTATAAGCATAAAGAAGACTATTAAACTATATATGTATACTAACAAAACTATGTTCAAATGTGTGTTGTTTGATAGAAGTTACGAGAGATGATGCAAAATGAAAATGAAACAAGGCATGTCAGGATGGAAAATTTTGGAAATTTTCCATTTATTAAACTAACTATTAATATCATGTTTATATTTAAAAAACAAAAACCTGATCTTAAACAGAGACAGTCCTATTCTTCTCCCACTATTCAATAGTGATGGAGATATTTAACGTAAATGAATGGTTGACAAGAGTGTGGGTGGGAAGGTTTATCAATAGAATTGTAACACACACAAAGAATTACCTTAGGAAGGAGAATTTAATAAAAACAAAGCCAGGCTAAATGCTATGAGAAGATTTTAATAATTCATCTTGAATTCTATTTCTACTAATCTCACATTCACTGTTGTATGCAGCTCTGCCATCTAATTCAAGTTGGCATTAAAACATCTAGACATAAATGCTCATTAAATCTGCCTTTTCATTCTGAAAAACTGCATTCTCTTTAATATCAAACATATGCAGTATAATTCAATACTTTAAAAACATTTTAGATCCTCTCTTTTTTGCAAATAAAATAGGAAAAGGCAGGAAATTGATTACCTAATGTGGATACCATATTGACCACTCCTCATCTTGATTTTAAAAGTAAATAATAAAAATAGTTTGTGTAACATTTATTCTGATTCACACCGTGAACTTCTCCCCTTTGCTGGGACCTGAGGGTAAACCTCCATGTTAACATTTAGTGCAGGTGTGGATCGATTTGGCTTCCTCTCTAGCTGTCAGAATTATAATCACTAAAGAATTATTTTAGGAACAGTGTTATGTGGGATTTCTGATTCTAATATAAATTAGCACACATTTTATCACCATGAAAAATCTAAGCATAGCCTTCGCTGAAAGATTGAAGATCATGTTAAACTCCCATTTTATTCTCCATAATAGAAAAATAAAACTGTACCATTTTCAAATAGTTTTAATCTTAAATTCAGCATCTGTCAGGGAGCATTTGTGCTCACACCTCAGTAAATGTCTCTGAAATGAACTAACTAAAGTTATATTTATTTTGAATTGTAAAAATGAAAAAAGTCAAACTACTTAGAAATTTCAATGTTACTTGTGATTGTAACACACCAATCAATGAATACAGCAACTGTAGGACAGTTGTGGGACGTCAATCTATTTCTCCTCAACAACATCAGTCAAATTCTAAAATTGCTCATGGAACATCTGAGAGAATAATTTGGACAACTTGGTCATGGTTCTAGGATTAAATGGCAGATTTAATGGCATTAACTCTCAGGAAATTAATGCGGAGGTCAGAGAGTATGCTTGTGGTTTGAAAGTCAGAAGTGTCCCCTTGGTTGTCACAGTGTATCCAGTCCGCAGATAACTATGATCTTGCCCCACGGTAAGGTAAGAACACAAGTAATCAAGGCAATGACACTCTGCTGAGGCCACGATGGCCTCCGTGCTGTTCTTTGGACACATCATGCCTGCTCCCACTTGAGCTCCCGTAGTAGTCCTGCCGCTCCCTATGATTGAAGGCTCCTTCTCTGAGACATTTACATAACTCACTCTTTCATTTCACACAGGTCTCTAATGAAATCCCCTTGTTAAAAGGTGCTATACCCCTTCTTCCCATCCTGTCACCTTCTACACCTCTGATTTCTGTTCTTTTTGTATTTATTCCACCTATCACATTACATATTTATTTGTTTACTTAATCATCTGTTTCCCCCAACACAATGCACACTATATGAGAGTAGGGACTTAAGTTTTTCACTGCTGCATCCCCAGCAACTAGAAGAGGGCTGGCACATAACTGGTGCTCAATGCATATTTATTGAGTGAATAAATAATGAACGAATCAATGGGAACAGAATGAATGAAGATGAGTTGATCAGAAGGGAGAGATCACTTCTCTGCTAGTAAAAAAATTATGAAATAGTATTTTCTTCATTCAGTTGCAGATGGTATTTTCAATTAAGCTCTTAACAAGCATGCAATAGAGCACAAAGTACACAGCAATTAACATAAAGGGGAAACGCTGTATATTTTGTCACTTGCAAAAATGCAATGCTCCTTTCAGAGAAATACAGTCTTGTCACATTTCATATGCAAGAACATGCTGTGTAGGACTTGAAAACTATAATTCTGGGCCTACCAAGCTGAAATGAAATTTCCAACATGAGAACCTGCTGCCTTGAATTGTCTCCTCCCCCTTTCTACCTCTTCATCCTGACCCATCAAAACTCAGTTCAAATATTGCCTTCTCCATGGAAAGTTCTAACCATCTCAAAGATCTATTTTCCTTCTGAATGTTATTTTTTAGCTGTAACTTTCCTAGGTTATTTACATTTTCTTGTAGTCCAGGTTTATTTATTTCTTATTATGCTTTTGTTATCTTCTTATGTTTTATTATTATTTATTATTATTTTTGTTACGGTTTTTGTTGTATGTTGTTCACGCTTTACATCTCTAACATGAGCATCACTGCTTTATGATGTTACACAGCCAACAGCACCCACTGCCGGCCTTTGCATGGGTGAAGTACCAAGTAAATCTGAATAAATAATAACCACCATCCTCAAAATCTAACTGGCCTCGTACTAAGAAGAGACTGACAAGTGACAGAAGACTTTGCCTACTCAGATTACAATGAGGACCAAATTCTGCCCTATTATTTCCATCTGCATGGTTTCACTTTCTTGTGACAATGAAGAGGTGACAGAAGAGGAGCAAGTGATTAGCAAGAAGGACTTGACTCGGGGTTCCCCACTCACATTTTGCATCTGACGTAGCTCTACGAATTCATATCCCTTCCTTGGCTGTCCCAGACACAGTACAGTTGCCTAAGACTAACCACCTGAATAGGAGCCATCTAAGATTTCCCCTTACATTTTCAGGAAGAGCACGGTGTGTGGACTATACTTTTGCCAGGAGTAGGAAGATACTATTAACCCCAAGGCAGCATCTAGCTCACAACAACTGAGTAAGTGGGATCCAAACCACTGAAAAGTAGAATGCCCATCAAGCGCTGCGAAAAAAGTTTCATTTACTTGTTGCATCAGCTCCTACCAAGCAAGTTCCTACAGAGAATAAAATCAATGCACAGTTTTGTACCTAAAGTATAAATCCTGTAATATAAATACAAGGGTGATAAGATTCTGGGCCATAATGATCTAAATATGAGATTGCATTCATTTGTATGAATAAATGGTCACTGAAAATATAGTACTAAACCCAGAAAATACTGTGTAAGAATTATCTAATTTCTAAAATCTTATTCCAAATACATCTGAGCCCTTTGAATGTTTCCAGTTCTAATTTCATATAGGCAAAATATAAACAAGACGTTCCAGATGAAACTCCGTACAACAAAGACGCAGGCCAGGCGGGGAGTCAGCTTACCGATGCACGCCGCTGTTGCACATGATGATGTGGCAGGCCCCGAGCCTGCTGCACAGCTCCGAGGAAACCGAGAGCAGTCCCACTCCAGAGGCACTGCAAGCTGTGTTCGCACAGGCAGCTGTGCGCTTGGATCTGATAAACGAGGCTACCAGTCGATAAAGTTCATCCAAAGCATTGAGAGGCCTCATTAGCTGCATAAAAAAGTGATGGACATCAAGTTCAACATGTTGAGTAGAAAGAAATGCTTTCAGATGGGATACAATTCATAGTTATAACTTTTAATGAATAATTGAATATTTTATTATGGAGGTAATAGAATTGGTGACTACAAAAATTTATAATTACTCATTGCTTAAGAACAACAGCAGAAAAACTAAATAAGGGAGGCATGTAAGTGGCAAAGCATCAATAAATGCAATCATCTATTTTTACCTTATCTACATAGGCAGCTTTGGACGTGGAGTTTGGTGGTGAATTTGACTTGTCCAAATAGAATGCCCTGTAAGAATCCAAAGAATAAATTATCCTTTATTATTAGAAAAATTAAAATGCATGAAGATACACAAGTTTCACTGACTTCCTTTCAAAGACAACTTAATAAACAAAAGTGTTGAACACTAGCATGGGTGGGATTACAAAAAAAGTCAATAGTCTTCCATTCAGGAAAGTGATTAAAGCTACCACCAGCTCCATTACATACAGCTGGCCTTAGAGAGATTACTTAATTCGTGTATGCCTCAATTTCCTCTTTTGTAATCTGGGGATAATATCATCTTCTACTTCACAAGGCTACCAAGAAGATTAAATGAGTTAATGCAAATAAAATGCTTAGAATAGTACATAGCACAGAGTAAGTGCTCATCAGTATTTGTAATAATTAATATTACAAAAGTTGAAGAAATATATTTTCTTGTGACTATTGGAGAACATTATTCAGTTTTCATTTATTGTGCAAGTGTAAGATTATAAAAATAATATACAAAAAACTAATTTTAAACAGACTACTGAGCTGGATTCTTTCAGCCACGAAGCAATGCTCAGATTGGAAGTCAAACCCTCTTTGAGGATACACTGGCTCTTTTTGTCACTAGAATGCAATATGGTAACGACTATTTTAATACACTAAGTGAATCTTAGTGGCCTGAAATAATTAAATGCAATTTCCAAAGAATTATTGCTGAGTTTGCTTAGCTATTGGCTCAATACTAAACAGAAATTTTAAGGGAATGACCCACGAAGACAGGATGCATTTAAGTTATATTTAACCTATATCTATTTTTGATGTGAAATTATCTTCAAGATGTGAACACTTAATATTGATGTACCAAAATAAGTCCCATAATATTAGAATGATCACCAGACTAAATATTGAAATAAAACTGATTAGAGTTTAGAGTACCCTTTAGGACCTCAAAATATTGGCAGATTATTATCAAATGCATGGGTAGTAATGGGCAAAATCAGTGAGGAAGAAATGTATGCCTAGCACTGGTCTTCTGAGTCCCACTAGACACACACACACACACACACACACACAAACACACACGTACACTGTGCTATTATCATTACTAGTAGTAGTTTTTTTTGTATTTTTAAGGTAAAGTAGCATGGATTAATCAAGTTTTACACTTTAAATTAGGACAGCTTTAAGAGTAACTTTCAAAATGAAAATTGTCATTCTTAGGTGTTGGTCCCGTGGAGTCGATTCCAACTCCTAGCACCCCTGTGTACAGCAGAGCGGAACCCTGCCCAGTCTTTTTGCCCCATCCTCTCATCTCCCGGCGCTATATCAGACAATGCTCCACTGCCATTCATGGGGTTTTCATGGCCAATTTTTTTCGGAAGTGGGTGGCCAGGTCCTTCTTCCTAGTCGCTAGTCTGGAAGCTCTGCTGAAACCTGTCCACCGTGGGTGACCCTGCTGGTATTGGAAATCCCGGTAGCAGAGCTTTCAGCATCACAGTAACATGCAGCCATCACAGAACGACAACAGACAGAGGGGTGCTGTGGTTCCGTGACCAGGACATGAACCCTGGGCCATGGGGGTGAGAGCACTGAATCTTAACCACTAGACCACCAGCATACTTACTGAGAATTAGTTTATTCATCTCTCAAACATAAACTCAAACAATAACAAAAAATAATTGTTAAACAGGTTAGTGTCCAAAATTGGTTGTTACTCATAATTCATTTTGAACTCCTCGGAGACTGCCACGTACCCTCTTGAAACAAAGGTGGTACATCAATGCTGGAACCCACAGAGATATCTTGATCAGATGTCCCCAAACCTTTCCTCAAGTGTGCTTGGTAGAAAAAGCAACGTGATGAAAAAGAGTACGCAAGTCCACCGACAAATTATTCCCTCAGCCTGATACAGCTACCTATTGCTCCTGAGCACATAATGATGCCAGGAGTACGGGGATGTCAGTGACCCCAGGTAGTGCCCTGCTCACGTCAATTGGGTTACGGTGACACAAACCACTGCAAAGTGCAACACCCATCAAGTGCCATGAAAATGAAGTTCTATTTAGCTGGTTGAGTCGATATCTACTAAGAGCATTGGATCGAGAGCAATGTCAAAGGAATTTGAGATATTCTGAAATTTTCTAGATTTTCCCCAGTATCAGAAGGAGATAACAATCTAAGAGGATTGCTGTTAGGAGAAGAGGAAATGAGCTTGAATTGTGTGAGGTACAAAAATATGCAATGGGGCTGCTGCAAGGTTCAAATGAATGAGCAACTTAGAGAGGCCAGAGGGGGTAGACTGTAGGGCATTACAGGTCTTGATGAAGAGTCTGGGTTTTAATTTGCCTCTTTACCAGAAGACTGGCTGTTTTATAAACTTTATTGCTGTGCATAAAAATTCGTGTTCTCCTGAAAGTTCTGAGTGTCTTTTCATTTCAATCATACAGGTACATATTTAGGCTAATACTATCAAAACTCATGTACACACCACCATGCTCTAACATCTTAGCATTTTGCACTTTTGCTTCACCTTTGAAAGAATGAAACAGCTGCAGGCGAGCCTCTTGTTGCTCACCCTTCTACACTCCCATTCTAACTTTCCCTCCCGAGGGTAAACATCACCCAGAAGCTGGCATTTACCACTTCCATGCTTTCCAAGGTCACCCACAAGGTTGGCCCAAGTGAAGGCACCAAAGAATAGCTGTGATCATTTGTCCACATCCTTGTTCAACGATGTTAGAATTTCAACCTTCGGTGTTTTTATTTTCAATTTGCATATATTTGTTGGCCATTTGTATTTCTTCTTCTTCTTTTATTGCCTGATTGTATTTCTTACTTTTATGTAGTCTTACTTTTGTTCTACATAGAAATTAGTTATTACTTTTTTATAGCAAGAGTTAAATTTGATGACATTTAGAAATTTCTGTTCCTCTTTACTTTTTCTTTTTTTAATCCACACGTTGTTTCAAGGCTTGCTTCCTCAAGTATGTTCAGTTTTTTAAAGTTGATGATTTAATTAATATTTTGGTCAGTGTCTGTCAGTGGTATACTCTGGCATAAAATTCTAGAATCTAGATTGACAGTACATTTTTCCCCTCCATACTGCTCTTGGTGTCTGCTCTCAGGCTGGTTGTCTTTGTTCGGAGCTAGTCTATATTTTTTCTCTGATAGGTTAAGATGTGCTTTCCATCCTTGATGCTCTGAAGTTTTACCACAAAGTTTTTAGGCATTGATTTATTTTTATTTATCCAGATAGGTTGTCAGACTGTACTTTCAACTTGAAGAGCCTTGTCTTCAATTCTAAAATAATCTCAGCTATTATCTCTTCACATAATCTCATGGGTTTTCTCTCATTCTGTCTCTCTCCACACATATACACATACACGCACACACACATGCACATGCATGAGCACACACATACACGTGCACACTTTCTTTTATATCCTTTTTTCCCATTACTGCATTTGAGTTGATTTCCTAAGTAATATTTTGCAAATGAAAAACCTCTTTGTCAAGTCTAGAGTTTACCCTTTCTACTGGGAATTTTCTTTCAATGACTATCTTTTCCATTTCCAACATTTCTGCTTATTTTTATTTCTTTTCTGCCACTAAAAGCTAAACTCCCCATGAGAATGTAAATGCTCTATGTTGATTTGAATTTTATTTACTTTTGTTCATTGCTGCATCTCTAGCACTTCCAACGGTGTGTGGAACATAGTATGATCTTCATACATATTTGTAAGTAGATAACTGGATAACTGACTTTTTTTTTTTTTTCTTGCAATAAGTCCATTTATTTATTTATTTATTTATTTATTTATTTTGTGGGGAAGACCAGCCCTGAGCTAACATCTGTTGCCAATCCTCCCCCTTTTGCTGAGGAAGACTGGCCCTGGGCTAACATCGTGCCCATCTTCCTCCACTTTATATGGGACGCCGCCACGGAATGGCTGACAGGCAGTGCGTCGGCGGGTGCTTGGGATCCGAACTCGCGAACCCCGGGCTGCCAAGCGCGGACTAAACCGCTGCGCCACCGGGTGGCCCCGATAACTGACTTTTTATTTTAGGATTTTCTACCTTTTTTATGGGTAGCAATCTTTTGTTTATATTTTGAGCATCCAAAATTTACTTTGCCAGGCTGTTCCAATATTTTAATTTCTTCTGGGTCAAATTTATTTTCAATGGTCAATTTCATTGGCTCTTTCTTAGGGTTAAGCTTCCTAATGTGCTTTGGAATTTTGTTTTGCAAGTTCATTTGAAGTGGGAGGATTTTCTATTTAGTTTTATTTAGTTTTTTGGTACAGCTCCATCCCCTATCTCTTATCATCCTTCTCTTACAAATGATTTTGTGCTCATTTTGTGCCCAGAACCACCCATTTATAATCAGTTTCATAGTCATGATTTGAGTATTATATTGTGCTGACATCTGGATTATTACCAGTCACATCACTGAACCAGTAGTAATTTGGTTCAGTTTCTAGTTTAACGGCTGTGTTGGCTTCCTCTTGCCATCTTAAGCCCCTTCTGTCATCCTACTTCCAGAAAAGCTACAGTCTCAAGCAGTAGAAGGCAGTAGATGTTTTCATCCTTCGCTCAGAAGTGGAGGAGTCCTTCTCTACTCCCTGGTTTCAAACTTTGAGGCTGGCTCTGGATCTCCACCTAGTGTAGAATGACTTTCATTTCTCATTACCCTGAAGAAGTGGTACGGCCCCTCTCTCCACCTCCAGAGGCCAGCAGGCCAGAGGCCGCAGCACAGCATACAACTCATTGCTTGTATTTCCTTTTGATTTGTGGGCCAATGAGATGACGACTTATGAGCTCAGCTGTGACTTTGACATTTTCTGTCTTCATATTTTATCTAGCACTGCAAAAGCTTGAAACAGAGGTGGTGCTTCAAAGCTGGAACCCACAGAGACACCGTGATCAGATGTCCTCTTGCCTCCCCTCAAGTGTGCTTGGTAGAAAAAGGAACGCAGTGAAAAAGAGTACACAAGTTCATGGACAAATTATTTAGCCTCCCAGGGTCTCAAGTACCTCATTTTTACAATGGATATTAGAATTGTCTAACATATAGATAGCAAAATGTTGAAGATTAATCAATGCATATGAAGTGCTCAGTACCGTGGCAAGCAAATAGGACTCAATCAATAGAGAATAATGACTATTATTCAGATGCACACAGTGAGAAGCGTCTCTTGGAGTATTTTTAGCCATAGTGAGGAATAAAAATAAGGCCAAAATTTCCTGCTTTTCCCTAAGGCCATCTAAAATGTTTTATGATATATGTAAAAAATTAAAATGAAGATAGATATTTGGAATCTACATTATTCCATGATCAGTGCATGAGTAGAGGCTCAGGTCTAAAAAGAGAAGAAACTTTTTTAGGTTAAAGAAGAGTGTGATTTCACTGGCTTAGTCAGGTGCATTGGTTGTAGAAATTGCAGCTCTTCTATACCTTGAATCACTTGGGAAGAAAAATATTCTGTAAAAGCAGTCCATAGATCATTAGTACCACCTACGAAAACTTCACACCAGAAACCCACCCCTACAGCTGGCCACACTGAGCACTCTGTCTACTTTCTGAAAAAGATGTTCCTTTACAAAAAGTTGTCGTTGATTCAGCCAGTTAAGAGCACGATCATGCTGATCTAATCTTGCTATATTCACTTAAACTGACTTGGCAGAAATCTTGAAATTTTCAATGGGGCAAAATCTTTAAAGAAAAAAAAAACGATATTTGATGAAGAGAGCCAGTAGAAAAATAACTGTTACATATTTAGAAAGTATAAATGCCCACATCAAGTAAAACCCTATTCAGTAACAACCTCATCTTTCCTAAGCTGCTATATAGCAGAACTAAAATAGAAAAAGCATCTGACATAACTGCACTTTCAAAATACTCTTAGAAGATGAAGGCCTATTACAAATTCAGAGTGATCCAGACTCGTGCAAGTTGTTACTATTGATTGACTCATTATTATGAAAAACAATAAATGATTATAAAATATACCTATGCACTGATGAAGTCTAGAGAAAATGACCATAAAATACAGCCACGTTGAAACTCTTATAAAATTTACATAGGCAACAAATATTTTAATTCACTCAATTATTTGTTAAAATAAGAATTTGGGATGAGGGTACTCCCCATCAGAAAAAAGCTTGCTCAGCCAGATATTTTACCATCCCTAAGGTTTGCAGGTATTCACAGAACTTCAGTATTTTTCAGAATATGACAACTGTGGACAGGAAATAAATTTCTAATGCACTTCCCTTAATTATAAAAGTTTTGCAATGCCTCTAATCAAAATTTATGAGAAAGTTAATGGTAAAATTGGATTAATGCCAAAACTGACCATAGTTTATTATGCTTCTGAGGTTAGTAAGAATGAAGTCATGGTCCTTTGTTTCAATATAGCAAATCTTATTAAGACCATTTTGAAAGCGCTGCTGCTATTTTATACAGGCTGAACAGTAAGCTTCCTTTCAGGTTGGCATACATCAGGCAGCAATGTCACAATTTGTAAATTAATTCTGCCATATAAAATGGATATATTATGATAATATTTTTCATCTAGTCCCTATAGAATAAAATACCCATGAAAGAGGTGATAACGTCATAAGTTACATTAAGTAGTGCTATACATATATCCAAATCAGAAAACGACAACGTAACTAATCTGGGGTATTTATCTCATACAGTCTAATAGCGAAGACAAGTACACAGGTATTAGCAACACAAGGCAGAAGAATTTTGTGTCAAAAAGTGTTGGAGAGCCAGCCCTGATGGCCTAGTGGTTAAAGTTCGGCACGCTCTGCTTCAGCAGCCCGGGTGTGGAACCATACCACTCATCTCTCAGTAGCCATGCTGTGGTGGCGGCTCACACAGAAGAACTAGAAGGACTCACAACTAAAATATACAACTATGTACTAGGGCTTTGGGGAGAAAAGAAAAAAAAAAGAGAGGAAGATTGGCAGCAGGTATTAGCTCAGAGCGAATCTTTCCCAGCAAAAAAATAAAAAATAATGTAATTTTTCTGAAATTAAAAAAAAAAAGTGTTGGAAATCATCTATCACAAATGGTAGCTATTGGTCAAGAAAAAATGCCCAGCATAATAAATTTTCTTTGTCAAAAAACATATATCACCCTTTTAATATTTTCCTTATGAAACTTACCCATTATAGAAAAAGATAACTATGAAAAAGACAAAATCACTGACTTATCTTAAACTTTTGAAGTGCTTAATTAAAATCAGTTGAAGCAGTGGCACTGTTTTCTAAGATATTAAGGCAGACAACAATTCAGAAATGAGTCTCATCTTATAAATAACTGTAGACATCTGCTTCAGAGTGAAGGTCGGGGAAATGTAGTATGACTATAAATACGGATATACAGACATTAGAAAGATGCCATTAGCAGAATTCAGAGACAGTGAATATGGTAAGTGAAAATGTATTAAGAAATGGAGCTTCCTCGGAACTCTTTTTTTGGTAATTTCATTCTTCAGATGAGCCAACAGACCAAAGGTAAGTTTTAAAGAACTATTTGGAATCAAATATAACCTTCATGAAAGCAGGGACTACATCATGTTTATCACCGTGTACCCAGCACCTAGAAAACTGCCTGACCCAAAGCTCAGTAAATATTTGTTAAATAAATCAATAAGTTAATAATTTAAGGGTAAAAAAAAATCAGTATTGACTGACCAAGAATAATCTCATCTACTCTGTACTGAGTACTTTTCTTACCACAAAGAACTGTAAGTTTGATCAAGTTCATTCTAATTAAGAAGTAAATAAATCTTCATTGACTCCATGTATCTTTGAGATACTGTCCAATAACCTCCTTCCTCTTCCAACCAAAATTTCTCCCAGAGAAGTCTAACTTGCTAATCCTACTTCCAAACCTTCCACCCACACCCTTCAGCTGGCTGCAGTCAGCTCTCTACCCACCTCACTACTCGAACCATTCCAGCAATGCCAATGACTTTGCGCTGGCTAAATCTAGTGGACATTTTCCAAGCATTATTTTTTGAATTTCTTTTTATATATAGCACTCATTCACCCACTTCTTCTTCAAATTCTCTATCCACTAAGTCTTTTGACACTGACCTGGTCCCTTGTGAGTTTTCACACACTTCCTTAACCTTACCTTTCTGCCTCCTCCATGGGCTCCTTTTCTTTACCCATCCCTTCAGTATCTGTTTTCTGACTTGCCTCATTATTCTCACTCTGACCACTCTCCTGGGTCATCTTTTTTCCTCTCAGGGACTCAGATCTGTACATCTCTAAACTCTGGAGTTGTATATTTATTTGTTCAATAAACAAATAATAAGTCAGGTTCAGGCACAGTGCCAAGCACTGGGGATAAAAGGGTGAAAATAAGACAATATTTACTTGCAAAGAACCTATGTTTGAGAGAGAGGACAATAAATAGGTAATTACAGTCCAGTGTGATAAGTGATCTAAAAATGGTTAGCAAAGTGCTTAAAGCACATTAAGAAAAGTAGGTATTAGGCAAAGGGAATGAAGGATTTTTAAGGCACAAAGAGAATCTTAAGAGTGAGAAGAGGAATGGTCCATTGAGATTATGGCACTTAAGTCTGCGCAAAGCTACTTAATTTCCTGAAGACAGGGGAAGGCATGAGAGACGGCAGTTGGCAGATTACTCAGCAAATATAAACAGCAGTTGAATGAATGAATGAAAGAAAAGAAAGAAGGAAAGGAGGAGGAGGATACAGGGAAGAAGACAGACAAGGGGAGAGAGGGAGGGAGGAAGACAGAGAGAGAGAGAAAGAGGGAGGAGAGAGAGGAAGAGCCTTATCCCTTACTTATCCCTTATTTGTCATGGATTCTGCTATGTCACATGAGATAGAAGCGAAGAGGTAAACGATGTGGGACTGAAAAGATTTTTTCCCTTGGCCTTATTGTTGATAAACTACTGTAAATCTGTCCAACCTTTCTGAAATCCCTGTGGCATTCAACAGCAGGGACTTGACAGTCATAAAATATACTAGTCCTACACTACGGTTTTCTGGACATAAGGACATGTTCTTAACACTTTCATTAATTACTTCAACAAATATTTTTTGAGCATGTACGGAGGAATAAAGCAACGCTCCATGTTTTAGGAATACAGCAGAGAACAAAAGAGACAGAGTTCCTTCCTTCAGGGAACTTGCATTCTGGTACACACGAGGTGTGAACATGCTCTTTCTTCCTTGGTCAGTGTCTGAAGAACATGACTTCAGCAGGCTTTCTTTGTGGGAAAACAGAAACTCCTAATGCTGGCTCTTCCTACGTCTGTTTTGCTACTATAGTGCGGCTCTGTCCCCGATGCTGTTTTCAACATTTCTTCACCCAGACACAAGACAAGCTTGTTCTCCCTCCTTCAGAACCTGCTCTCAGCTCACTTTCCAATTTCCATCCCTGTTTAGGGAACACACACACACATATATGTGAAAGGCCCAAGCGACATCTCCCACCAGCAATTGTTTATTTTAAATCCCAGCCTATGTCCTCTAGTTTAGTGCCACTCAAGATGTGGTTCACAGACTTAAGAAATCGTCAGCAAGAATTTAGAAATTGCATAACAATTTACATTGCCTCCACATGCAAACATTCGAAAGCACCTTTCTTATTGAACAGGGTGTAGACCAGTGCAGTAAGTCAGATGTGGTGTGAGTCGTAGAATAGTCACACACAGTGGGGTCACACGGCAATAGTGATATGTGAAGGTTAGTTTGTCAACTATAAACCAAAAGTGTATAGAAATTGAAAACAAACATACACATTCGTTTTTATTTAAAACTTGTCATCTCTATGGTCATCTTAATTTTTAATCAGAATTTTAAGAATTAATGGTTTAACATTATTAACTAAAGTAGAGAAATAAGGTTGATAGTATTTATCCATGATTTACAGGTGACAACACAATTTCACTGGATTTTTGTTAAGAAATTGCTTTTAAATCTCTTCTTCCCCTTCCACCAACATATCTCTGTGAGAATGGTTTTCTTCCACTGTGAGAGTTATTAAAACAAGCCTAGAAAGAATTTAGAGGTACATTTTTCCCCTATGAGCTATGCTGTCATTCCAACCTAGATTAGTCACCAAGCAAGAAACTAGTTCATTTCTCACATTGAAAACTTTAAATACTGCTACATGCAGTGTTTGTTCAAAGTATATATAAACATGTTGAATATGGAGAATCACTATTTCACTCATAACTTTTATTTTTGATTGCAGAATAACAAAAATGACTTTAATGGCAATTCTTTAGTAATTGCCTGAAGAGTTTTGGTAGCATTCAAGTGTAGTAGAGCAGAGCTGAATGTGATACTTTTCAACTAGTTTTTAATTAAGTTCCTGCTCTAATGCTCTCACTGGAGGGACTTGGAAGTACTCTGCAACCTTGTTCACAGCAGAGTTGGGCAACCATCTTTTCTGTCTTTGGGCTAAACCCAGCACTGGAAGCCCAGCTGGGGCTGTACATTCTTCTGGACAGTTTTCCACAACCGCCTCTATCCTCTTACAGTTTTCTGGTGTGAAATCAAATGCAGTATCTAGGTTATTCTCAGGAGTATCTTGGCGCACAAATAAGGCTCTTCCAGCTCCATTTTGTACAACTGTTTTATTGAAGTTCCCTCTATGTCTTCCCCACTGGGTGGTGAAGTCAGCTGCTCCAATACAGAGCATCTTGGAGAAGCCCTTGATACTAATTTTATTCTCTGAGTAAGTTGCTCTACAGAAAACCCATGAAACCCGCCTTCCATGAAACCCATCCTCACATAGAAGTCTTTGTAATCAGCTCCTCTTCACATTAGGCAAATATTGAGGATTGTACAAACCTCCTCTCAGTTAACACTCATGACAGTCTATGAAGCATCACTAGCTCCAATGGACAAGTAAGGAAATCAGGGCTCAGAGATATTGAGAACTTGCACCAAATCATACTAGTCAGCTAGTCAGTGGAAGAGTGGGAACTGGAATCCAAGTTTGGCCGACTCTCCATCTCTGGTATATTAATGCAGCAGGCAATTCCAGATCATTAACCTTTTGTTTCTTCTCATGTGTATCACTGTAGAAATTCTACATTTACCCCAAACCAACCGAAAGATTTTTTTCTCATGACCTAAGTGTCACTTGGTCTAGTAAGCATATTTCTGTTTTTTTCACTTGGCTCATAAGAAATGCAATGAATATCATATTAGATCTACTAAAAATGCTTCTCCGTAAGACTAGCAAGGGATTTGTCCATCTATTATCTTCCATTGTGTTTTCTGAATGTGTATAATTTTACATCTGAGTTCACTGAAATCTCAAGTAGATGAAGTTCAGTTTATACAAACTGAAGCACATCTAAGAAGCTTTTAACTTATTCATGTGTACAAAATTGCATGAAATATGCTGTGGATGGCACAGAACTATAAGCTTTTAAATTTGCATGATTAAACTATCTTAATATTTGAATAGATTTAAATGAAATTAGAGTCTTCTGGCTGAAATTACCAAAAGTTGGGCAAAGATGTGTTTGATCTTCTTCCTGAATGACTGAGAGAACTTCACCAACTCGAATTATGTAAGATAGAACTTTGCCCTCAGCTGAAGTTGGGCCTCTATGTAAGTAGGCAGCTGATTTTACAAACATAACGCTCTATTCTTCACACAAATCATGATTTCCATATTAATTTCCATTAATGTGAAGTACTCCATTAACAATCCACATTAATTTCTTCTAAGTCACAATTATGTCTTTTATATCAAAAGCTCTGGGCCCAAGTTAAATTTCCTGACAGGTGTGGGGGTAAAGCTTTGACAGGATGATTTATAATCAGTCATTCACCTTCCATGGCGCATCCACCAAACAAAAGAAGTCTGAAATGTCAGCAAAAAGGACCTGAACGAAAGCAATTGGGAAAAAATTCACTGAAAGAGCTTGACTAGGATGCCTTGACTGGCTGTCCTTGTGATCAGCTAGAAAGTCAGCAGAGTTAAAAATAAAAATCAATCTTGCTTCCATAAGCACTGACAATTTTTCCTCACAGAGTGTATTTCCCGAACTGATTCTGCAGGGCACACTCATTTTCTCTTTGACACCTCTGGCTCTCATTTATTCCAAAGGAAATTCTGAACCCAAAGAACTTTGATCTTCCTTTTGCTTTGGTGAAAACAATAGCTTTTCTTAGCTTAGAAAGAGGTAATTCTCTTCAAATGTTTCTTTTTGAAGATGATTTTATCCGCTTCTACTTGTCAGCCAGAATATCTATTCATTGTTGATAAGTATTATCACAATGAAGGACTTATCACAAAAATGTGAAAACTCATAGTTAAGTAATTCTAATCTCATTTGTTGCCCTTATCTAAAAATTCCTTTAATGTAAAAGTAAAATAATATTAGACATTAATTACAATTTCTCAAGGGCAAATGAACTAGTCTGAATTCAGATCGGGATAAGCACAGTCCAGATAAATTAAATGAGATTACATGCATAAATGTATATGCAGCTATATCACCTTCTCAGAAAGCAATGGCGGCAATGTAAAATAGAATTATAGCATTTTTCAAATAAAGAAGAGAGATGTTGCTCTCGAAAGTGTCACTATAATTTCAACTTTATCTGATTTTGTCTCATGTGAAATTTATGAACCTTGGCTACACTGATGAATTTTCTTGAGAGAGGTCTCCAACAGAGCCAGCATCTGTACCCTTCAAGTGGCCCAGAATTTCCTTGGTATAAAATGAAGTAGACTGGATACTGGAATAAATTCAACAAAATGATAATACCACACAAAAAAAGAGAAGACCAATACATTGTAATTAATCTGACTTCCAATTCAATTTAATTATTTTTATGGTACTTACCATGTACCAAGCACAGTGGGGAACTAGGACATGGTTGCCCTCATGTGTGTTGAGCAAGGCAGGTAAATAACCCACAGGTCAAAATAAGACAAATGAAATCAGAGGTTGTTAAGTTGTAAAGAAGAGAGTGATTAGCTCCTGCTGAGGCTATAACTGAAGAAAAACTTGAGATGGCTCCTAAATAATTACATTCTTTCAGCAAATGGAAACGGCGCTTAAGCGTGCTTGGGCTGACAGCTGGGTTAAAAGAAGTTGAGGAAGAAGAGATAGCAAAGGAGGTAAAGGTGGGCATATTGATTCTGTTTGCACATCTGTTTCATGCCCCTCTTCCTCTTGAATCCCAGCCTCCATAATACTTTATAATTTCTCCTTCCCCCTTTAGGATTTCCACACACACTGTTCTCTCTGCTAAAAAATACCCCCTTCCCTACACCTTTAGCTCACATCTCCTCTCCCCTAAACACTGTGACCCCAACTCCTCTTTCAGATCTCTGCACAAAGGTCACTTCCTCAAATAATTCATTTCTGAAACTTTCAACCATCTTCTCAACCCCACCCCAATTAAGATCCATTCCCTTCTTATACACATGCATAGCACCTTACAACTTTCCTTACATATTTTTTCACATATTGCTATAAATTATTAGTAAACATTTTGTTTATCATAACCCATTGATAAAATTTTCTTGGCAGGCAGCAATCTTGTCTACTATGATGCCTGCAACGTGAAGTGTTGTCCCTGATACTTGGTGGGCAGGCAGGATTTGTCAAATAAATATGAAGTATCCACAAGTTCCTTTAGTTTTACATTGTGTGAGAATTTGGCATGTAAGTATAACTTATATTTTGTAAATGTTAGCTCCTTTATATACGTCATATATAGTAAAGAAGTCTAGAAAACTTTTAAGCATTCTAAACTAATTCAAAATCTTTGTAGATTCAGTTTTCCCCCTGCTATTGAAGAATCACTTCTCATATAAAACCAAATTTACAACTCTGAAATTCACAACTCTGTGTTCCTAATCTTAAAACAGAAAGAAATTGAATATAAACATTTAGCTTACAGTTAGTCTTAGAGAAATAGAAAAATAGATGCATCTTAAGGTATGAAAAAATGGAATTCAGCTGAAAGACAATGGAAAACAAACATAAACTGCTATAGGGGAGATAAACATGCATCTGGAATGTTCCTGGTTAATTTAAAGAGAAATTGCATCACCTAATAACTCTAAAAGCTGCAGCTTTATAAAGAAAAACAACTGAAGGACAAAGGCATTATTTATATTCTGATTAATGTTTTCTGTCTCTCTCTCTTGCTCTCTCTCAGATTTTAAGTCCACACTCTTGTTGATTTAAAGTGGTTTCCGCAGCTCCTCATCAACAGAACCAAAATTTTCCACTTCAAACTTGGAAATACTGTTTGCTATCCAAACAAGGAATAGGGTTTGGACTGGATTAGATAAAGGGTTTTATGAGTTGAAGGCTCTGAGGGAAGAAGGAGCTGGGATGGGACATGTACTTAGGACTGGAGATGAAGTGTAAAGGCTGAGGTCCGCTGTTCTTTATTTTCTCGTGTTTCTTGATAGTCATACTTAAAGACCTGAGACGGCAGTAAGGCCATGCCATCCTTCATATCTATCTTGTGTCAGGTGAACACATTCACTGACATTTATTTTTCCCTCAGAGGTAGACAGAAATGACACATTTCATGAGGTGCTATCATGGGAATAGACAGAACACATACATACTTCTCGCCGGACATTTCTGAGTTGAAAAAACTTCAAAATATATGGCTCTGAGGTTGGTATCTGTGTAGTATTTCTTGCTCACAGAAGTAAAATCTCAATCTTCCTTCTACTTATCATATAAAATACATTTTGGCTTTTTAAAAACTTTCTTTAAAGAAAATGTGCCCTTCTTTATCTACAAAGGCAGAGCTTAAGAGAATATTTGCTTTGAATAATTTTCTTTCTGTAAAGATGACGAATTTACATTTAAATACCCAAAATCACACGCCCTAAAATATTCAGAGTGATGCTGTCACCTTTATAAAACAATAAATGATCTCAGTAACTAATATACAACTTGTATATTAGTTGTATATTTGTATATATTTGTATATTTAACTTGTATATTTGACTTTTCTGTTTTTACTGTTGACTTTATACTGAAAATAATAATTAAAGAAATAATCTAGACCCCTCACACCGAAAACAGTGCTTTAACATAAGGAATATTGTTCACATTTACATTTCTCTCGTTAGTCACTGCGCAGTGGTGCTTTTTGCCAATAAACAGTATGCATTAAAATGAAAGGGTTTGGTAATGATAAATTATATTTAGGTAGGGCAGGAAAAAAATGAGGCTAATGGTGATGATGGCTCAGGGCCAGAGGGAATAAAAAGGAAAGACTAATGTAGAAAAGGGAGAATAAAATAGTGTGAGGATGGTGAGGGTAGGAAATAAAAAAGCCCTTCCTCTTGAATTTCTCGGTTAGAATTTCTGAGTTAAACATGTGACATGCTGTACTTCTTAAGAATCAGAAGGAAATCAATCAAGATCTTTGTCTGACTTGATACAGGAGGGCATACTTTAGAAATAGCTGTTAAACATTTCTGCTCGCTCAACCTTGTTCATTGCGGGGTAACAACTAAACCAGGGGGTCTTCAGGTAACCAGTGTCAGGGTTGTGACGCACATGGCACTGACTCCCCAGACACACTGCCTCATCCGTATTCCCATGGAGGTTGGAGGAGGAATGGTCAGACCAGCCAGCTGGCTCGGCTCATTTCACTGCGGCCTCATGAAAACGTCAACCATTTTGAATATTATTTGCAACAGATGCATGGGATACAAATGGACAGCAGTAATTCAATAAAACCTTTCCAATGGTTTTTGCATTGCACTTACAGTAAAATCTAAACCCTCTACAGTGGCCTACAGCCCTACCTAAGCAGGCCTCTACACATATCCCTCAATACATATCATCCTTCTCAATGAGCTAGAATCCCCCCTCCTTCTCTGTCTTCCTCAACCGTGATAAGTCTATTCTCATGATTTGTATGCTTCAACTCACTGTTTTGGGGAAGATCTTCCTCCAGATTTTGGCAAGGCTTTCTCCTTGTGATTCAGGCTTCCGTTCAAATACCACCTAATATTTAAGTCATCCCTAACTACCCACTCTAAGTGACCAACCTCCTAGGATAGCAACTTGTTTTACATTTTCTTCATTGCACTTTTCACTATCTGAAATACTCTGTTTATGGATTTGTTCATTTCCTTTTTCATTCTCATAAGAATGAGACCTTCATGAACAGTGAATGAATGAATGACTGATGGTACAGAATCAGAGCAATTGGGGGCACATGATGATATCTGACACCAAACTGTAGTAACAGAGGATTTGTTCTCAGTGTATGACATTCACTCCATTCACCAAGATGGTCTAAAATAGTACGAAAATTAGTGACTTTAAAGAGAAAAAACCCTTTGATTTAAATCCTAGTTTCACCACTTATTATCTGGGTAAAGTTGTGTAAGTTTCCTTTAATGTGGAAAGGATAATGTTAAATAATCCACATAATTCACCTGGCATTGTGACTGACTCACTATGTTCTCAAAAATTGATAGGTATTATGGTTATCATTATCTTTTTTTTTTTAAGTTGCAAATTATTTCCACCTATTCTTTGCTGTTCTGGAGAAATTCCTATAACTGGAGTGGAATCTATTGTTTCTCCCTGTCCAGCATCCTTACCCTGGACTTTCTGTGACAGTCCATTGGTTTTCTGTGGTGCTGCGCCCACCAAGAATGGGTACATGAGTTGGGTCTGGCTAATGAGTGCTTCCCCAGGTCCTTTGCTGGAGCTCTCAAGGGCAGGGGAGTGGGGGTCTAAATGGGAGGGGCACTTTCTCTTCCTCTTTGAATGCAACACTGGTCTATAGTGACCATCTTTACCCAACTGTGAAATAACCCTGCCTGAAAATGAAGCCCACACAGAGGAAATGAGTAGAGAGAAAGGATATCTTGAAGACTTATACTCCTGGATCCAGTTGTGTCTGAAGCAGCCACACCACCTGGATATACCTGTTACTTAAGCCAGCACATTATTTTGTTTATGCCAGTTTGAGTTTGGCTTCTGAAACTTGTAATCTAAAGAATGCTTTGTAATAAAATAATAGTTTATTTATTTATGTTTGTTTATTGTAAGATTAAGAGGGGAAAAAGGCCTTTTCTGGGTCTAATTAGTGAATCAATAAACCAACATCTGAATGAAATGGTTTTCAGTGAAAGTGTTAAAAAGGCTCTAGGGAACCAGTCCAGTGGTGTAGTGGTAAAGTTCGCACACTCCGCTTCAGTGGCCCAGGGTTTGCAGGTTTGGATCCTGGGTGTGGACCTATGCACCGCTCATCAAGCCATGCCATGGAGGCGTCCCATATACAAAAAAGAGGAAGATGGGCATGGATGTTAGCTCACGGCCAATCTTCCTCACCAAGAAAAAAAAGGCTCTAGTGCTATGAGGACCTAGCAACACCTGAGGGCTATTTTTTTTAAGATGGACAGTAAGAGCCCCTTTAGAGAAATGGTCAACATTGACACGTGGCTCCAAAAACCAAGAACAGATTGCCCAAGAGCAATTTTAGAGTATTTGTGGTTACAAAGTAACAGGAAAAAATAAGGAAGAAATTAACAACCTTATACAAGAAATAAGAAGAAGGGAAGGCATTATTGGAAGTAAAGAGGAAGACAATTGTCTTCCTGTGCAAAGGAAATCTAATATGCAACAAGTAAGATTTATAGCAGGTATTACTGACAAGGGCACCTAATTTGCACTGAGGAGTTTGTACTTTGTCCAGGAAAGATACATTAAAATGTTTTCTTATGTGGAGAGGATAGCATGCAATTAATACACATGCTGTTTTTCTCAATAAAGAATCTTAAACACCTTGTCGTGTGTCTGTTACATATGAGTATACACTATATCTCTGTTTCAAAAAAAAAAAAAAGATCCATAGAGGTGTGAATGCTATGCCACATCCCCACTTCTCTCTGCTAGTTATACCTAAATAATTTAATGCAACTAAACACACATTCATGGAGAGCTTCTTACGAAAATACTTCGATAAACACAATAGGTAAACCCATCCCTCATCTCAGTTTATAATAAAATAAAGAAGATGAGAAAACCCCCACACATAACTATATCATCAGGGAGAAGAACTGAATTCTATAACAGCCATAAATAAAGTAAAATGAAAGACTGGAAGAGTGATCTGACATTCATTTAGCCTAGGGCAGTGGTTCTGAAATCTGAGTGTGCGTGAGAATCACCTAGAAGGCTTGTTACAATAGAGATTGCTGGGCCCATTCAAGAGTTTCTTTAACAAGTTCATAGCTGATACGGATGCTGCTGGTCTTGGGGATGATACTTGAGAAGTCCTGACCTAGGGCATTGGTTTTCACTTCTGGCTGCACATTAGAATCTCCTAGGGAACGTCTAAAACATCAAATGCCCAGGCCTCACCCCAGTACAATAATAAAAGAAAAATATTTTATGAAGGAGACTGTATTAGAGCTGGACATTGAAGCATATGGATAATAGTTTTATAAACCGTTGGAAAGAGAGTCTCCAGTCATGGAGATGGAAAGGCACGGAAGGAGGAAAGTACAGAGCATGATTAGAAATGAGGAGAGTACAGCATGGCTGCACGTAGGCAGAGAAAAGAAATTTTGGGTCAAGTCATGAAAGATCTTGAGTACAATGCTAAGGAGCTTGTGACTCCTTTGGGGCAATAAGAAATCACCGCAGTCCTTTGAGCAGGAGACGACACAGCAAGACGTGCTTTAAAATTATTATCTGGAAGGAAAACCCTGAGTAGATTAAAACAACATGGTTCTTAGAGACAAGGAGATTAGTTAGGATACTACAGCAATGGTCTAGACCTATTTTCTCAAACTGGGCTCTAGGATGTATTCTCAGGGCCCACATATTCTACACAAATGCTTTAATTTTGTAGCTTTATCTCAAAGATAACCTGAGAATATGCTTCATTGGTTATGAAGGTAAAACTTTTCTTTTGTGCCGACAGTACTCAGTTGAAAGATTTTCACAAGATTGGATTTGAGCTTTTTAAGTCAGTGTTTCTTAGTCAGTAGACACACTATTTAAGAATTCAAGATTAACTTTTTTCTTTCTCCCTGTGAAAGGAGTCAGTACATTATACACTTTTGAGAAACAGTGATCTAGACAAGGGAATAAAATTGGGGCAGTCTAAGAGGCAACTTTAGTCAGAATAGTCAGGATCTCCAACTACATTTTAGAAGGAAGAGACAATGAGTAACCAAAAAGATACTGGGGGACTTTGAGGCTGTGCACTTCAGATGACAAAACGATGGAATGAAGAAAAGAACCTAGGAGAAGGGACAGGTTTGTGTGAAGCAGGGCTAGAGAGGCAAAGCATCTGTAGTTGAAGTCTACTCATTGGTCATGACCACACGAACCAACGCCTACTGTGTCAGGAGTTTTGGGAATTAATTTTTCACAGTTTAGCCATATTGTGGACAAAACCAACAAATATCACAGTAGTATTTTGAGTTATTAAGGCTTAAGGTCGAAAAAAATATTTTTCTTTTAAAAATAAAAGCTATAATCTATCAGTAACTCTAAAAGGTGAACTGTCAGCAGAGTAATTTATAAGAAGGAGATACATACGCTAATAATTTGTTGAAAATTAAAGCTTCTGAATTAGAGTACACTTCCCCTTCACTTATTATGGTTAATTTTCCCTGCCACTGATCATTGAACCAGTAACATTAGTTTTAGAGGAAAAGAGCAGGAAAATGCCAACATTAATATACGTATTTGAAATTAGATACTTTTCCAGTACCAAGTATGTGTGTCATATCTTCCATGTTGAATATATTCTTCTCTGTGTGACAGTACAGCTGTTTATTGGGACATACAGGAACCTTTCTCTTAATACCCTGAACCTCCCAGGGGACATCACTAAAAAACATGTCAGTGCTTTTTTCCCTGGAGATGATCTACTAAATATTTAATCTCTTCTTTTTATCTTCTTCAGAAATTAAAACATGAGCACGAAAATTTTCAAACATGTCTTTCTTATTTTTATTTGCAAAAAGTGTACCCATTAGAATATTTGAAATATTAAACCCTGAATGAGAAGACTTTATATCAAAAGAAATATCATTATTAATTATCTAACATAATGAATAATGTCAAAAATTCTATTCATGTGTTCCTGTAAAAAAATACGGAAACTTATTTAAAAAAACTTTGAACGATTACATACCTGAGCTTCTGGTTGTATTGTTTGACCTTTTCCAATGAGGCTGCATTTATTTGGGCTTGAAATTCTTCCACCGAAACATTGTCTCTATAATAATATCCTTCCATGCTCTCCAGTGCTGTATAAACAAGTAAATGCACTTTTCACATGATTTTACAAACTCAATTTCTCCACATTTAATGTCATCTTATTATTAGTAAATGTATTAAGTAGCACCAAATATGACCACATATGCAAGAAACTATCTTTAACCAGCCCAAACATGAATGAAAATCATTCTTCTGCTCTCAGAATAAATATCAAACATCTCTGTTAAGTAGAAAAAGGTAATTTCTAATTTAACCTGTCTTCTACTTTGAAAACATTTTGTATACATTCTTTGTGAAGCTAAACTCGACCATCATATATACCATTTATATTTATAAATACACAAATGTATATATATATATATACACACATATACACATACATATATTACACATATACATATTTAGGTATAAGAGGCAGAACTGTGTATTAACATACATAAGAGTAAAAAAAATGAAATTGTCACTCTCCATGTATATTCACATTCTCCTGTTATTACACTAAATGAAAAGTATAGATAAAGTGAAAACTTAGAATACTAACTCTACTCCAACGGTCAATTGATTCAGTCAAAAACAGACAAGCATAAACATATAATTAACTTCCCATTAACTTTCAATGTCTTTTGATTAATATAGATTTCCTTCTGTACTAATATTTTTGGTTGTTTCTTTTTCCTTTAAACTTCATGAGGTGGTATTTTTCACCTTATGGAAAGGAGATGAGTCACATGAAAAAGCCTAGAAATACAAGATTTCCTATGGAAAGGTTGCCAGCAACAGAAATGGCAATGCTTCCAATTTGGAATTGTAAATTATTTTCCTTGAAATGTATTACCATCAATGAACTTCAATTTTCAGTAGACTATTTCAAAATTGATAAAAAATTAATCTTCTTTCAAAACTGCTAAATGCAATGGTTTCTAAACTAAATAATAATGTTTCCTCAAATTAACAGAAACATCACCATTTTGGGGGCAAAAATAGGAAAGTCATTGCAAATTATAGCTGTGCTATATTTTCTAAACTAGTCATATTTCTAGAGTACTGAAGAAACAACAAAACTTTTAGAGTATTGCTAAGTTTGAAATTTTAAAAAGTGGTATCATTGGCTTATAATTGAGACATGCATTTGTGGAAAATCAGAGAGATAGCTTACTACGTTTACTTCAGTACCGGAAATCAAATTTGTGGGCTTGTTTCAAGGACTGTTTATTTGTCTATTCCTTATGACTTCTGCATTAATTAGAATATTTGCAACTGGTTCAGGAAGTTTCTGGTCCTGAATACACACAAGAAATAAAAGGAAGTCTTCCCGATAAAATAATTCTCAAATACATGCCACATTCACTTCCATAAACAGGATGTTAATTGGGAAAGGCAAATCTTCCAGAAGGGTTCAGTCTACCAATAGTCATATTTCAATGTGAATTCCTCTTACTAGTTGTAAAGCAAATAATGAAAGCCCTTGCATTGGAGGAAAACCACAACTTCCACTCCTTAGTAGCTGGGTGACCTTGGGCATGTTAATTAATATCTGAGATCCTCAGGTTCCTCATTTGTGAAATGGAAAATAAGAGTACCCACTAATTATGGTTCTTGGGAAGGAATTAAATTAAATAATAGTATTAAGAGAGCCCATGACTATTCTTATCATTTATTGAATGTGTTTGTGTACTAGGCAACACGCCCAATGCCCTACAGGCATTATCTAATTCAATTTCCAGGAGATCTAGATTATGCATGACTGTGTTTAGTGAAACAAGAAGTTTGGGGAACTAAGAGGAGGGTCCATGGAAGCACACTTCAGTTTGTGATTTAAGACCAGAAAGACTGGAAGGAGAACACTAGGAAGGAGCAACAGGGGAACTGGGGGTGGGGAGTAAGGGGACAAAAAAACACTTGGGATCTAATTTTTATAAAAGTCTTGAGGGTCAACTTTGGCCAGAATGTCTAGTCCTGTTCTAAAAGCTTGTTACAATATAAAAACAAATTGGTATTTTCATTACATTTCTTGACAGTATTTCCAAATTAACAACAGTTAAAATTTACAATCATGTAAAATTTTTTTAAAACCTGGAAAAAAGTCTAACAATTTTGCCAAGAGTCTCAGCAAAATTGTACGGCACATTTATGGGGTTGTGGGGGGGAAAAAAAGATGAGTTCTATATTTAAAAAGTAAACTTTGGGGGTCGCCCGGTGGCGCAGCGGTTTAGTCTGCGCTTGGCAGCCCGGGGTTCGCGGGTTCGGATCCCAGGCGCCCACTGACGCACTGCCTGTCAGCCACGCTGTGGCGGCGTCACATATAAAGTAGAGGAAGATGGGCACGATGTTAGCCCAGGGCCAGTCCTTCTCAGCAAAAAGGGGAGGATTGGTGACGGATGTTAGCTCAGGGTCAGTCTTCCTCACAAAAAAAAAAAGTAAACTTTGTATGGCAAAGAAGAACAACATTCCTTATTTTAGGTGAGTAGCTTGGTTATTTATTGTTATAAAAAAAGAAAATGGAATGACATTTTAGCAAATTAAATTTCTATTCTCAGCAAAAGTAGGTTAAATATATAAAAATGTCCAAACTTCAAAGTTTGACCTCTCCTTAGCATTTTCCTGTCTAGTTTCCCTCATTCTCATCCGTATAATAATATATTTCTTAAAAGTAGTATTGACATATTTGGTTGAATAAATATTTAATTTATTTAATAGCTTTCAATTAAAAGCAGTATTTAAAATACTACTTGAGTTTGTTTGCTTGTTTTACTTCTACCACTTTTGAATTCGAGGAAACAAAACACTCCATTAAATTTAGGCAGTCAGCAAAAAAAGAAAAATGTAATGAATGTTACAGAAAACTAAAGACTGAATTATTCTAAGACTGAAAATGAGCTGCATTTCCACTCACTCAAAACACATTTCAAGGCTTTTCCAAGAAAAATATTAATCAGGAAAAATATAGAATCTCAAGAACAATTTTAAGAATTGTTTCAATCAATTAACACCCTTTTCTGATAGCACAATGACACTTTATTGGTTAAATAAGACACAGCATATGCACACTTACAACTCCTCAGAAATGGTCATAGTTGGTCAGAATTAGTCACGATTATTGTGAGGAAAGCAAGTTTTCTCGATCCCATTGTGACCGACATGTGGGAAAAGCTGTGCTGCTTTTTAAAGACAGCTGCATTCACATGTTCACAGATGGACTCCTAACATTTAGGAAATCTCAGTTCTGGGAATTGTTCCTTCCTTGTAAAAAGGCATTTATTGGGGCCAGCCCAGTGGTGTAGTGGTTAAGTTTGCTTTGGCAGCCCGGGGTTCGTGGGTCCAGATCCTGGGGGTGGATCTGTGCACCGCTCATCAGGCCATGCTGTAACGGCATCCCACATACAAAAAAATGCAGGAAGATGGGCACAGACGTTAGCCCAAGGCCAATCTTCCTCAGCAAAAAGAGGAAGACTGGCAATGGATGTGAGCTCATGGCCAATCTTCCTCACCAAAAAAAAAAAAAAAGATTTATTGTTTGGTATAAAACCTAAAGGGAAAACTAACGGATTCATCTTTTAAGGGACCTGAAGAAGAGTTTTGCAGGGAAAAAAAATACTCGAATGAAGGTAACTTAGAAAATGACAATGTTTATAACAAAATGCTCCCTTTTGTTTAAAAGAGAAAATGCTCAAATTTCTGGGTGATTTTAATTATTCTCTGAGAATAGAAAGACACCTTTTAAAGAGGTAAAAGTTAGGGGTAACAGTTTTTGGTGCCAGCTTTTTTCATAGAGGATGAAAAACCAAATATCTCTAGAGTGTGCTTGTGGAGAACGGACCAGCATTGCCTGTCCTATTTAGTTTAAGGAAAACCACCACCAGAGACCCAAGGAACAGATACTTCACAACACGTTCCAAGGAAGGGATGCCATATTCCAGGACACAGCACATAACTAAAAGCAAAGACCTTTACATGATGCCATGTCGCTAAAAGGTAGAATACATGGGTCCAGGAACAAATGGTGGAAGCAGAAATGGCCACGCTTAGCATCTGTTGAGGGTTGAATTGTGTCCTCCAAAAGATATGACAAAGCCCTAACCCCTGGTGGCTGCAAATGTGACCTAATTTTGATATAGGATCTCTGCAGATGTAATCAAATTAAAATGAGGTCATACTGGATTAGGGTGGGGCTGAATCCAATGACTAGTGTCCTTATAAGAAGAGGGAAATTCGGACAGAGACACAGAGACAGACACATGGAGGGAAGACGCCCATGTGAAGACAGAGCAGAGACTATAATTACGCTGTCACAAGCCAAGGAATGCCAAGGACTGCTGGCAACCACCAGAAGCCAGAAGAAGTAAGGAAGGATTCTTCCTCAGAGCCTTCCGAGGGTGTTATGGCCTGCAGACATCTTGATTTCAGACTTCTAGCCTCCAGAACTATGATAGAATAGATTTCTAGTTTGTGGTAATTTGTTACGGCAGCCCTGGAAAACTAACACATCAGTCCCAGTACCTTACTTGGGGAACGTGTGCTTCCCATCCCTGAAACTCTGGCTCCATGGGTTTAAAGGTCCTGATCCCCAAAGGGGCACACTTTCCCTAGGAGACAAAGCAGGGGACCCCTGAACTGTAATCTATGGTTGCCATCTGGGCACTTCAGGCTCCTTCTGCGAAGGCACCAGCAGCCAAGAAGAACAGTCACCCTCTTGGCAAGGCTAATTGACCCTGATCATCATAAGAAGAGCTACTGTGACATCAGGAGGGCATGAAAGAACATGTTTGGCACCCGGTAATCTACCCAGGTCCCTCGTGGCATTCTCTTGCCCAAATTTTATTGTAAATGGACAACTGCAGCAACTCTGGCCTGAGAAGGGCACAGTGACCAGGAGATCAGGCCCCTTGGGGATGAAGGTCTTGGTCATGCCACAGGTTAGTGACCGAGACTAGCAGATGTTCAGGCTGAGAGTAAGGCTAATCTACAATGACTAGCAGAAGAGGTAAAATGAGAATCTGTCTCAGCCTCAAGACCAGCTGCAGCAGCAAGGGCTACAGCTTGTCCTATTAACCTTTCTCCTCTAAATTCTCCTCCCCAGGAAGGGGGCCCATGAGTCCTGGAGGAGCCGCTCCCAGTCCTTGTGCAAAGGACTGGATCTGAGGGTGCAAGGTGTGCCTATGGTGGGTGCTCTGAGAGTCACCCACTCAGATTCCCGTTTAGAAATGACGGGCTTGTTGCCCAGCTGCTGTGGTTGACAGAAGACATTCTTCCGCTGTCAGCTCTCTAGAGCACCTCCAGCCTTGGCTGGCGAAGACTGTCCCATCCAAATCACATCTCCTTCTAGGGGCAGCCCGTATCCTAATGACCTAACAGTGCAGAAGCAAAAAGGTCGAACCCCCTCGCTCCAGCTCCCCAGATACCAGAAGTGTTGAACATTTGTGAAATGATTAATCCAACTGAGCAAAGATTAACTGCAAAGTGTTTCATAATCCACATAGACCTGTGCTCTCTCACTCCCAGTGGACATTAGAATCACCTGGAAAGCTCCTGGAATATACTGGTATTTAGGACCCACCTACTGGAGATTCTGACTTAATTGGTTTGGTGTGGGACTAAGCATGAGTAGTTCCTAAAACCTTCCCAAGGTGACCAATGTGCAGCCAGTATTGAGAACCACTGAGAGATAACATGAAAATAAGCCAGTGGGGGTGAGTGGAGGAAGTGACCCTGAATATCTACCCTCCTTGTACTGCCATTTTCACTCGGTTTATAGTCACTCACTTAATCTCACCAAGGGCCCAAGGATCTCAACAGGATTAATCCCAACTGGTAGGAAGTACTTATAGAAACTTGCTTTAGTGTGATCTTCACCTTCCCGCATTTTGGTTATGCTTTGTGCTGACCTTCTTGTCTGGCTGTTTCTGTTTTCCTTACCCTAGAAATCTGTATCACTCATTTTGTCTATCTAAGGTCCTGTTCTCCTGCAGCTCTGGCCCTCAGGGATGTATGTTCCCTAAAGTGTACCCTACTTGCCTGGAAATCCTGATCTAACAGCTGGTTCCACCTCTGTAGGGTGCCCCATCAATTGGCGTGCCCTTCTTTGCCCAAGGATCCATGCAGGCAAGAGAAATGGGAAGAAGGCAGTACATTCGCTTCTGTTCTAAGTACACGGTACCACAGACAACTTGAGGAGGGCTGACTTTAATAAATTTCCCAGGAAATTTTCAAATTCATCTAATTTTTCTCTTGTTAATTTGCTAGCAAAGACCCATGTACACACAAAACTAAAACCCTTCAAATAAACTTTCATCCCAGGACTAGACTCCATTTGGAATCTCCTCCATTTACCACCACTTTCAATCTCCAGATGGTAATCTCTCCTCAAACTAGGACTGAATGTTCTGTGTTTCTCTCAGTCTGATGAATACTAAGAGCTACTAATGATTCCTCCTGGGAGTTTTATGAAGGCAGAGGAACCGCTGCAATCCCTTAAATAAACAAACTTATCACTGACAGATTTTTAAGGAGACAAACTGTTTTCCAGTCTTCTTTACCTAACTGTGACCTCAACTGCAGAAGTATTTCCACTGTTGCTTATTCATATTTTACTGCTGTGTGAATACTAAAACCTAATGTTTCCTATAGTTTTTCTTTAAATTACATTTTAAAAGTGATATTGTATTCATGGAAATAATGTATATTTAGGGATTATTTTTAAATTAGCTTTAGCCACAACTATAAAATAGAGGTTACTTGCAAAATAATAATCTTTTTCCTATGCACATTTGCTGCTGAGTATGAATATTCAGCTATTTTTGGCTGATGTGTCACAAATGTAATAATTTTTTTAGAAAAGATGCTTAATGCCATCTGTCATCTCGGTAATGATTTCAAAGGCAGAATTTAAAGAGAAATAAAGGAAAAGAAGTGAAGAGGCTTTAACAAATATAAGCTCTAATCAAACCCTGTAAAAATTAAAATTCCAGACCAGCATCCTTCCCTATCTTCTAAAACTATCTCTATAATGGCTTTTAACATATTTTAGGCTAAATTATTCTCCTAACTAGCTCCAAAGGTCTATTTTTGATCAGCTTCTTTTCTTTTTTATTCCTGTTCATTACAGAATCTTGTATTACCTACACAGACCCTACCACAGTCCTCCAAAAAAAAAAATGAAGATACCTTCTAATAACTCCTAATTTCTTCACTGAAATTTTCCTCTGCTTAAACGTCTTCTTGCCAAGTATCTGAGGTAGTCATTGTTCCTAAACTATGGCAATCGAAGAAAGGGTAATCTATCTTTTAGAATCTTTTACATGTGGTACAGAGTAGAATTTTTATTTGGTAGTGAATTTAGATTTCATATGCCTGTCTATTCTTCAGTTACAGAGATTAACTTTATTCCTCCACTATTCTCATTTTTTATTAGAATATAAAATTTCCACAGCAAAACCAATCCAGTTCTTGAAAACTCAAAAGAAGAAAAAATGAAATGCTCTATGGTACCACTCAGAGAAATCGATGCAATCTTATGATCAGAGCATGAATTTAAAAAAAAATAATAGACTAGAAGAAACTACATAATAATCCAGACTTCTGATATTTCCTAGGCATCATTTGTGACCACAGAAATAGCAAGATCCAGGACCTTTCCTTGGAAACCAGTTCACTGCAGGAATCTTCTTACTTATGTTAATCTTAATTTCTTCTGCTGCAGTTGACACTTTTGCTCATTTTCCAAAAAAAAACTTTTTTATTTACAAAAAGAATACATTTTTACAGTTAAAAACTGACATAATGTTGAAAAACTCGACAAATATAAAATCATCAATTTAATCACCCAATGATATTGAAAACATTTTACATACACGTAAGTATATATATACATGTATGTCATAATTGAGACTATAACATAAATTCCTTTTTGTAATTTGCAGGTGTATAATGTCAAACTTTTTCTATCTCATAAAGTATTTTTAACCATACAATTTTAATGGCTCTACCATAATTTGTTTCAGCCAAATTAATTTATCTTTATTTATTTAAACATTTCTTATTATAAATAAAGCTACAATCCTATTTGATAAATATTTAAATCATACACGCTTCTTTCCTTAATAAACATTCCCAGAAGTAAATATATTACTGAGGTACTTTTAGGAATTTAGGAAGGAATTTTCAGATTAATGAAAAAAGAAAGCCATGATGGTTACAATTAATTTATTTTTAAAAAATTGATAAAGATAAAATAATTTAAGTCCATAAAGCATAAAAAGGAAAGCAGTTTACCTTGCGCAAAAAGAACAGGATGAATTTTAAACCCTCCTCCATTTTTCAACCGTTGAGGCAGTTGTTCAAAATGATAACTATCAATGTAGAAGTAAACTTTCATAGCTTGCCGGCTTCCTTCCACTTGATATGTAAGAGGAACATCTAAAATGACATTTAATGTTATATTTCTTCCTAAAATCAGGATACGTTATATAGTATATTTGTTGACCTTTAAAAAGGATCCTGAAAATTACTAGAAACTAATATATTAAAAGTACCCATGTATATGAAGTTCGGGTTAAGCATACTTACCGTGCTATTCAGTGAAAGAATACTAAATCAGATTCTCATTAGCTGAAGCAACAGATTTATTACTGTACTGTATATAAAATTCTATAATAGGAAACTTTGTTACACTTTGACACACCAGATGTCTCACTTAACTAAATGAGAAGTTTAGCGACACATGGTTTGGAATCAAAATCTCCCAGGGCAGCTGCCTCATTCATATTTTAGTCAAAATGAGTCTTTGGAGTACACTTCTTAAGTAGTGTGCAAGAAACTGAGTACATAGCAACGATTATCAAAATTAACACGAGTTTTGCAAGCTCCATTCCCTGAGCACCAGATCAAAAATGTATTACCTCTGTTGATGCCCCACAGTCATTAGAAATTATCTGTGAATTCTTTCAGCTATTTTTAAAGATCCTAAAATTAATTACTCAACCCACCCCCCCCCCAAAAAAATCAACTCGAAAAGATAAAATGCTATAGGAGCATTTCACAGTGCTATCATAAATTCTCTTCATTTTATGATACTTATCCATGACAAATAATTTCCACTTCATTAAAAAAGAATGTAAAATCTTCTTAAAGACCTAGAATAGTCACATAAACCAGTTAAAAATTAAGGCCAAAATATAGTAGGCATTTAATATATGCTCTTGACTCAATATTTATTATTTCTAACCTGCTTCTTAAAATAAAACTGTATATAAAAGTAGAGTTCAAGGTTAAATATCATTAATGATCACAGATTCCAGGTTTCTTATTAAATGTATCTAATTCTGCATACTAATAGAAGAGGCATTGTATTAACATCTACAAGTCTCTTTTATGCCATATAATAATGCGTATTTTATTTTTGTTCCTAATTTTCTAAGGGAGACATGGAGGATTTTGGTTTAGGAAAGAGAATAAATAAATTTCTCAGTTGAAAATTAACTGCAATTAATGATTGGGAAAATCCTTTTTTCTGGTTCTAAAATAAAGAAAAAACCGCATGGACACTAAAGAAAATACAGATTTATTTGTATCGTCTAGTTCCCCTTTTCATAAAATGTCTTTCAGATATTTTAATTTTTGTTAAATTCCACCCCTTTTCTCTTTTGTACCAATGTAGCCAATCTCTGTGTTACCAAGTGGATAACGTTATTGAAAGGAAAATAATAAAGCAATTGGAATTCCATATTATAGGACTAGCAAAGAACAAATAAAGATGCTATACCAGGAATTAAGGAACTGAAAATTACTGAAATTATCAAGTATATTAAATTTAAAATGAAGTTAAAACTAAGAGTCTATGTGAAAGAATGAAGACTGCTTCTCTCAAAGTATTTGGTGCACCTGTAAAAGTGCATAATAATGTGGAGTTGAAAACTGCTGCCTTTTATTTGTGGAAATTTATCTACTGTGAAAAACAAACTTGGTGATTAGGACTATGTAATGATTAAAATCTTCAAAAACATTATTGCATGAGCAAAAGGTCTCTGGTTCTATCCCACAGAGGTGTTCATCCCAGAGAGGAGTTTCAACGGCGGCATCCAATCCCTGTACACATGGGTCCCCATCATTGAAAGGAGCAATGAGTTTGAAAGTAAGTCTATGACTAACAAGGCGAATTCCCTTTGCCTGAATTGCCCTTCCTTGATGCTCTGCAGGGTTGAGTCTTTCTTGTCCTTCAGATTTCAGCTTAATAGCTACTACTGCTGAGAGTCCTTCCCTGGTGACCCCATAAAGGGCCACCTCATCCTTATTCTTTAGGCATTGTTTATTTCCGGCATAGGATTTATCCTGGCCCTAATTATCTTTGCAGTTGATTCTTTATTTGTCGTCCCCCAACTAGGCTGTGAGCTCCATGAAGACAGGGACATGTCTGTCTTACTCACCATGGCATCCACATTTCCAGGCACAATGTCTGATCCATATGTAAAGAGTGGAGGCTCAAAAATATTCATTCTCCTAATTACTATAAAACTACCTGTATCACCATTGAAAAGGGGAAGATCTGCTGAAATTATATTATTATCCAAAAACATGAAGAGTTTCCACAAAATAAATGTAATTACATAGAATTGAGTCATTTAGCTCATTTATTCCTTCTTCACTAATTACATAACATGATGTAAGAAATATCTTGTACTTTCCCTATACTGAAGTGGATCAAATTGCCCATTTATTCCTTTGTATCTCTCACTAGAATCTAAACTCCATGCCAACAGGGACTTTGTTTTATTTAGTCACTATTATCTCCCTAGAACTTAGTTCAGCACTTAGCATTTTATATATATTTAATAATTGTTTCTTCAAAGAAAACGAAATGTCTTCAATCTAGACATTTGAGTTCTACTTGATTGGCATGCCATATTTCTTCAGAATCTCATTATTCTTTAATGCAAAAATAAGACCATGAATAATACTAAATATAGCTTTTTTAAAAGAATGCAAAGTATAAAGCGAGGAGGACAAATTCAAATATTTACTGAATACTACCATGAGCCTTATATAATGCTAGAGACTTTCAAACACATGATCTTATTTAGGCCCCAGAATCCTGTGAGTCAGGGAAAGCTATTATTCTCAAGTTTGAAAACGAGAATGGAGCCAGGATTTGAACTCAGGTTTCTTGACTTCAAGGCCAGTGTTCTCTTTATATCTTTGTGCTTCCTCCCCTCTCTACTGAGTCCTTCCCTCATAGACATGCAGCCAACTAGTCTTCATTACAGTGATGCAAATTAATTAGTCAATCTGACTCCTCTGCTTCTACACATAAAGAAAGATCAAATCACATGCAATTAATAATAAAGCTCTAGTTTTCTTACGCCACTTAAATAAGATGTGATGACCCTTGGGTATTGAATAATTCTCTTCTTTCCTGAATCCACTTAGCATAACTATCCCTATCATCACTGTTTTTAATTTGCTTGGAATATCTAGTAGTGTAGCATTGGAACTGATCTTTCCCTAGGAAATTATTTTCCAAAGCTGAGGTTGTGCTTCAGGACATACATAAAAATGTATTGCAATGTATATCACAGTTTTTTTGTTTCTCACAGGTACATCTACATTTACGTACTAATATTACTTAAATGGTCTTAATTGTCTTTAATATTTAGTATATTTTTCAATATGCCAAAGTTAACCTCTCATGGGTGATATGCAATATGTAAATATTTTATCACCCTTATGATGTGGTTCCTCTCCTGTTTGCTCAACAGACCATTCACCAGTAGTGTCATATTTGAACCATGGAAAACAGTACTCCTGTGAGCTTATAGTTCCTCAGGCAAGATTTAAAAGAAAAAAAATGTTAGGCTATATTGTGAAAGTAGAGTTTCTCTGCCTTCAGCAAAATTACACCTACATTATTCAAGTAAATGGAAATATATCCTATTTTATACATGCCCACAGAAGACCATACAATTTGTTCAAATAATATTATCCTTATCAAATAACCCCCTTCACCAGAAAAATTCTCCCTTGAATATAACCTAAATCCCTAATATTGCAATTCATGTGCTTGTTCTGTCTCATTTATCAGTGGAGATGAAAGTTTAATAAAATTCTGTTCTCTCTGCCTTCATAATTTAATACATAGAGAATCAACCACTTTTACCATCTCCACAGCTACCCTCAGGGTCAAGCCACCATCATCTTTCACGTGGGGCACTGCTGTAGCTTCCTAACTGGTCTCTTGGCTTCTGCCCTCGCCCCAGTAATGGTCTGTTCAACACTGACGTCAGAGGCGGCCTTCAACAAGCAAGCCAGACGGGGTCATCCTCTGTTCAACGGCTTCTTTAGAAAGGCAAAGTTCTGTTGGTGGTCTGGCCTTCTCTTTGTGCTCATCTCCTCTTTTCCCTCACTCACTGCCCTCCAGCCACACAGGCCCCTCTGCTATCCTGAGAGCACGGACACAGGCTCCCACCTTGGAATCTTTGCTTTTACTGCTCCAATGAATCTGGAACTCCCCTCTCCCAAGTATCTGTATCACTGGCTCCCTTAACCCCTTCAGGTCTTTGCATCTCCTCCTTGGTAAGTCTTCCTTCCCTCCCTAGATTGTTAAACATGTGCAACCTTTCACCTGCCCTTCAGTTTCATCCTTTGTAATCTTCTATTTCCCTGCATACATTCATATTATTATCTTCTAATTTATTATCGAATTAACTCATTTATGCTGCTTATTATCTATCTTTCCCCACTTGAATATCAGCTTTATGAGGGATATCTGTCTGTTTAGTTCTCTACTCTATCCAACACCTAGAACAGCGCTTGGCCATACGTAGGCATTTAAGAAATTTTCGATGAACGAATTAATGATTGTCATTCTTAGATAAGATCATGGATTAAATGAATATTTATTGAGTCCCTATTTATGGTACTAGACATTGGAAATGTGAAGATGAAAACCTTTCCCAGCCCCGAAGAAGCTTACATTTTCTACAATAATACATAGGATCCTCACACTTAGGAAAAAACAAAAGACAGAAAAACAACAAACTGCTAAAGATTGCTTGGACTGATAGACACATTTTAAAGCTATTTACAACAGTGTTGAAATTGCAGACAAATGATGATAACTTGCAGAAACTAAAAGACATAGAGATTAAACCCTAGGTATTGCTATGTCTCTGAATACATGTAAAATACTGCCTTTGTCAGGTTTAATGATGGTTAATTGCCAAATCAAAGGGATACTTTTCAATCCTTCCATTCAATTCACAAAGTAACTTCTTTGCAACATTAGATACAACTATGTTCTGTTGAAATTCTCTCCTTCATTCTTCACACCAAGGTTGTTTTTCCTTCTACTTTTATAACCAAAAAACCATTTTGCCTTCTATACTGTATACACGTAACTGATATTTGTTCATTCATTTCTTTGAAAAAAAATATTGCCTTTTTTGTTCCACATACTCTCTTGGGTGCTGGAGATACAATGAACAAGATGGGAAAGGTTTTGCCATCCTGGAAACTTTACAGGGTGAATAAATGAATCAAGATAGTTAATGTGATTACATTTGTACGCATTAAAATTTTTGACGCTCAGATGAAATGATTTCCAATTTTCATTTTTAAGCTGGCAAAACAGGCAGAATATGAGTCTACTCCTTTAGAATTAAATGATAAAATTTATCTATTATTGCCAGATAAACAATTATAATGTCTTTCTCAATTGGTTTAGATCTAAATTTTATAGACTGTGACCATAACTTAGGCCTCCTCTGTTTCTTCTTGGCCCTAAATACTTGTTTTCATTGTCTGCTAACACATTCTCTACAGGATCAACTGAAGACGACGAGTGCAAACTCAATCCAGTCAGTTTTGCTATATAATTGTTATGTGTTTGAGTAAAAGTTTTGGAGACCACAGAGTTTATCCACAAGCCAGAAATATTAGGGCAGTATTTTTATTAAAAACAAAAATCTTGACATGAAAAAAGAAGCAAAAAGGATAAATATTCTATGATCCTACTTTTATGAGTTACCTAGCATAAGCAAATTCATAGAGACAGAACGTAGAATAGGGGTTACCAGGGACTGGAGGAGGGGGGAATGGGAGTTATTGTTTAATGAGTATGGAGTTTCTGTTTGGGAGGATGAGAAAGCTCTGGAGATGGATGGTGGAAATGGCTGTACAACATTGTGAGTGTACTTAATGCCAATGAATTGTACACTGAAAATTGGTTAAATGGTAAATTTTACGGTATGTATATTTTACTACAATAACAACAAAAAAGAAAATCTTGACTAGCACAAAACTTGATGCACACACTTAGAAAAAGTTTTAGAGGCCAAACTAATAGATAAAAGTTTAGAATTTTCTGTAGATTTAATTATATATTTTCTATCACCTCTGCAGTTGGTTATTGTTAATTATTTTACCCTAAATATAATATTTTATATAAAACAATTTAAACTGCATATCAAATATATTAATATCAAAGTTACACTATATGTTGTTTGATGCCAAAGAAATTCTATCAAACACCTATGAAACATTTAACTACTTACTTGCAACCAGTGGTTCCTCTTCTGATGGTTTAAAGTAAAAAGAAACCTTTTCCAAATCAAACAGTGCAACCAGTGTATCTTCTAGCATGGCTTGTTCGTCTGTCTAGAAAGAAAGAAAAACAATACACAATATGATAGGATTGTATAGAACATGACATAACATCATATCACATAACAACGCCAGACCAAAACTAGCTTCACTTGTGTTTTATTTACATACAAACCAAATTATCAATGCTTATTTAAGAATTTACCGCTCAAAATGAAATTAACAAATCCCACAAAGTTACAAGTGTTTTTTCTATAGTTCTATATTTTTCCTTTTCTCTATTGTCTAAAGGGTTCTATGAAACGTTTCAGTCTATTTTGTTGCTAGATTCCCATCAAATTGATTTCATTTATTATTTACAAATAAATGTGTACATAAAAAGCATGCTATTTGCCTCTAAACTTCTATAATCTTGTAAATATAACAGCTGAAAGGCAAAAATATTGTTTTATTAAAAAGCCACAGTAGATAATGGTCATCCTATTTTACAATAAGATAACCTATGCATTATTCAGTTTGCAATTTATTAAAACTGTGATAAAAGCAATTTGCATGTATGTAATGATTTTTCTTCCAAAGTGCTTGGGGACAAAAATCGTTTTCATCTCACTTGCCTTTGTGGGGACTTAATCTAGAATCTTGTGACTATGACATTCGATTTGTTTTAAACATTCATTTCATTCTCAGAGCATATTATTTTACAGCTGGGGCAGGCAAGGCCCAGACGTGATAACAAGTTCAGTGCATGTCTCAGCGATATCATCTTTCTAGTACGAGACTCTGGCCTTCCTGTTAGCAGTTTAGTGCACTATCTAGAGTCTTTTACTAAATTTCCTCATGAAAGAATAATTAGCCTTATCATACACAGCTTATCTTTTAAAGGTAACATTTGTTTCCTTAAGAATGTCAATGATCCCTTAAACGATAATTTTAACACGCTTTGCACACATTTTAAAAAGTTGCTGTAAGCTTATAGCCATATTTTTTTGGCAGCATTGGTGGAGGGTGAAGGAGATGGTAAAGAATTTCCATGGTGTGAAAAAGAATCACTAAGGTAGCCCCAGACCCCAAAGAAGCACAGCATGGAATCCAAAAGGTTAAGAGAACCCTCACCTTTGCACCTCGGTTTGGTATTTAATATAGTGTATGGTACACAGTAAGTGTTGGATTAAAGCTTATGAAACTGTTATTTTTTAAAGTCCTTTGAAGCAACAGAAAAATGCCATGAGCCTGGAATTGGAAGGACAGGACTGAAGAATCAGCATTTTTCCAGTTGAGAGGAATACACACAGGAAGAAATGTCCCCAACAGGCTGGCATTGATCCCTAATGTGCAAGCCACAATGCTCCAGCAGGTGTGGCTAAAGCGACACCCAGGTGACCACAGGCTGTGCTCCGAGCTCAGGGACACACACCCGCCAGTGCCTGCTGCTCCGAGACAGCCCTTCACATTCCAGGGAGCTTTTATGCTCTTGTTACAGAGGCAGAAAGACTATGGGTTTCTTTGACATCTTTTTAGAAATCTTTGGATTTTTTTTTTTTTTTTTTTTTTTTGTGGGGAAGACAAGCCCTGAGCTAACATCTGTTGCCAATCCTCCCCTTTTTGCTGAGGAAGACTGGCCCTGAGCTAACATCGTGCCCATCTTCCTCCACTTTATATGGGACGCCGCCACAGCATGGCTGACAGGCAGTGCGTCGGCGGGCGCCCGGGATCCGAACTCGCGAACCCCGGGCTGCCAAGCGCGGACTAAACCGCTGCGCCACCGGGCGGCCCCGGATTTTTTTTTTATCAATTCTTTAAATAAACTTAAGGGTTTCACAAGATCAACTTAAAAAAAAGCAGCTTTCTTGAGATATAATTCACATTCTATAAAATTCACCTATTTAAACTGTACAGCTCAGGGGTTTTTAGTATATTCACAGAGTTGTCCAACTATCACTATCATCCAATTTTAGAATATTTTCACCCCCCTAAAAAGAAACTCAAGGGGCTGGCCCTGTGGTGTAATGGTTAAGTTCAGCGTGCTCCGCTTTGGTGGCCCAGGTTCGTGGGTTCAGATCCTGGGCATGGACCTACACTACTAGTCAGCCACACTGAGGTGGCGACCCACATGTAAAGTGGAGAAAGACTGGCACAGATGTTAGCTCAGGACTTGTCTTCCTCAAGCCAAAAAAGAGGAAGATTGGCAACAGACACTGGCTCAGGGCTAATCTTCCTCAGCAAAAAAAAAAAAAAAAAGAAAAAAGAAACTCAGTACCCATTAGCATTCACTCCCCATATCCCTTCCCCCAATCCTTAGCCCCAGGCAACCCCTAGTCTAGTTTTAGTCTCTCAAATCTGTTTTGCACATTATATAATAACAGAATCAAATAATACACAGTCTTTTGTAACTGGCTTATTTTACTTAGCATAATGTTTTCAAGGTTCATCAATAATGTAGTGTATATCAGTACTTCACTCCTTTTTATTGCTGAATAATATTCCATTGTATGGCTATAATACAACGTGTTTATCCACTCATCAGTTCATGGACATTGGATATTTTTCTGCTTTTCAGCTATTATAAAATAATCTTGCTAGGAACATTTGTGCACAAGTTTTTGTGTGAATATAAGTTTACATTTCTCTTGGGTATTACCTAGGAGTAGAATTTCTGGGTAATATGGGAATCCTATGTTTAACATTTTGAGGAGATGGGAAACTGTTTTCCAGAATGGCTGCACTATTTTACATTCCCACGAGCAATGAATGAGGGTTACAATTTCTCCACATCCTCGTCAACACTTGTGATTGTCTGTCTTTTGGATTATAGCCATGTGACATAGTATTGCTTTGTAGTTTTGAGTTGCATTTCCCCAAGGCTAATGATGCTGACCATCTTTTCACGTGCTTTTTGGCCATTTTATATCTTCTTTGGAGAAACATCTATTCAAATCCTTTGCCTGCTTTTTAATTGTCTTTTCATTGTTTTAACTATTCTTTATGTAGTCTGGATATAAGTCACTTACCAGACATGTGAATTACAAATATTTTCTCCCATTCCTTGGGATTTCAAATAAAATTAAATTTAAAGTAAAAGTACCAGCACTTGATTAGACAATGGCAGTTTTAAAGTAAGAACAGAATAGAAAAGAAGCCTCAATCAATCACTCAGTCATTCAACAAACACCTAATGCCTATCATGTTAGGAAGTGGGCTTCCTATCTTATGTAATTTCTATTTGATAGGCAATAATTAATTAACACTTATTTTGTTTTTAAGCACTTTTCCAAAAGTGCCTGATTTTAAATTTTTCATTAATTAAATCTTTCTTATTTGGTTATATTAGCAACCAAATGAGAAACTGATCACCCACATGGAGTGCACAGTCTTTTCAAAAGAATCTAATTCTGTTTCTTTGAAGTACACTGAGGTGGACTTCCTTACTTTATCATTCTAGAAGCTTTCATGACTGCACAGTACAGCAATTACCTCCCTGTCCTCAATATCATTGAAGAAAAACATTATTTTGATGTTTAAACTCGTATACATTTGTTTAAAAACTCAACCAAGTAACTTGGTAGCTAAATTTTCTATGTGTACTTTAACAGATAAACTAGTATCTCATATTTTAAAATCACAATTCTATTTAACAAGCACGTTAAATTTATATATAAAAGTGAACATATTTGTCTTTAAACATCGTGACAACTATTAAAACCACAGAAAGTATAAGTGAAAAACTCTAAGTTCACCACAGTTTCATTTATCAACTATTTCGAGATGCTTTCTTCATAACCACTGTGGAAAACTGATGCATAAACATGAATACTCTACAGTAATTAAGGCAATGTTCTCAGATTTAATAGCCAAAGACGCGTACAAAGGGAGGAAATAAAATCATTTAACGCATGCAAATTTTAAACAGATTGTCAGACGGTATGGCACACAAGTTGTCAGAGCTGGTCTATCAAGCATGCTCCAGAATATCAACCCCCGTGGGAGCCTGGGTTTCATGGCAGGCGGCCTCTCCTGGACTGGAAATAAGGAACCACAGCAGAAAGACCCTCTTTCCTCTGATGACCTTTCTCAGTCAGTGTGTAGAGATACAAGAATTAGTAACAGATGGAGGCTTTCTCAGCTTTTAGCAGCCACTGAGAATAAATAAAAATCAGGAAAGAAGAAATATCTTCTACATACTTATTAAAACTATATTTGCCCAGGGAAAAATATATTCTTTTAAAGGAGCTGAATGACTGCTGATACAACGGTGAATAATCACCTCTTATGTGGGAATATGTTACAATGTATGTTACAGGTGACACAGACTGTGGGGGGCGTTATGATTCCTTACCAAATTTGGTGACAGAAGTGACTGAAAGTGAAAAAGAACGCCTGCGTTAGCTATCTGGTCCAGCCACCTTCTGCTGGCTTCCCAAGTTTCCATCTCATTTTCCTTGCTGTTGTCAAACATCTGGTTCAAGGCCGCCATGAGCTGCTCGGAGAAGGCACAGACTGTGGCCACAAGACTTTGGCAGAAAACCATGTCTCTTCGGAGCTGTGTCTCACTGTCTGTGATCCAGGAGAACATAAAGACAGTGTGAGAAATGTCATAGGTGAATCAAACCAACTCATTAAGCATTTACGTTCACTGTTACTTCATCCCTTCACTAAACTCAGGCCACGTGAAAAATGTGAATTCGACCTCTACTAATGAGCACATACATTTTAGCAAATATGCTTTTTAGAAAACATTAAACACTAAAAATCTTAGAAACATTAAAATAGTTTTTCTTAATTGATATTGTGACTTTATTTTGCAATCACTAAATTGTTTTATAAAACCCAAGGGAAAAAATAAGGCTTTATTTATTTACATTTTTTTTCTGATGGAACACAATTTACATTTATTGCATGACAGTCTCCTAAAGGAAACTCAAAGTCCAATTTTTCAGTTTGTGCTAGCAAATGAAATACAAGATTATTAATATTAAATTTTAAAAATTACCTACTAAACCTACTCAAATATTAATGTGAAATGCACATGGGGAAAAGAGTATTGATGTCCCATTGTTTATAACAAGCAAATCTGTATATTCTGAATTTACCTATCCAACTTCAAGAGTTATAAATATATCCAAATGATAAATTTCTATATTTCTTTCAAATAAGTAATAGATTTACTGCTTTAGCATAAATTGATTTTTACTAAGATTCTTATGATGCAATTAACTGGATTTTTGATTGACCCCCTTTGAGGGTATGTTTACCCTGTGAACTGCCACTCCTGGGCCACAGTTTTCTCAAATGGAAAGAAGCTCTGCCTCTGAGAACTTGATCACAAAAGGTTCACTTCTCTGGGTGGCTGGATATATACTGTAGGGGAGGAAGAACTATTCCTCTACCCTCTAGGTCCTTCTGACTGGTCTAAGAATGAAATTGACATGAGACAGAATAACAGGAGAAAATCAAACAAAGTTTAATAACATGTATACAGGGAAGAAACCCAGGAAAACTGAGTAACTCGCCAAAGTGGCAGAAGCCATCACCTCAAATACTGTCTTCAGCTAAGGACAAAGGAGGATGTTGGGGGTAGCGGTTTGGGACTTCACAGGGGAGGAAGGCAATTTACATGGAGATGAAAAAGCAACTCTTTGATAAACAAATGTTGACCATGCCTTGCAAAGAAAATGAGATGGAGGGGACTTTGATTACAAGGCCCTTGCTAGGTTCCTCCCTATCACACCTAGTTTATATTATACTACAGTCATCTTATAATATTAGCCCCTTCCTGGGACAGGCCTTGTATCTTAAATTCTCATAGACAGTTAGGGGAAAGGTCAAACTTTCTTTCTGAGTTTTTTGTTTTTGCGTTTTAAATAATCAGATCAAAGAGACATATTTTGGGGTGACAAATTCTGATCCCCCACAGTGCAAACTACATAAACTATAAACACCAAGCCGTACATTCTGTATATTGAAAAATCACTTGTATTAGAAGAACAAAGGTAAAAATAATCATATCCCCAAAAGTGTATTGAATGTTTCAAGGGCTCAGAATCTTCTGAAATAAAGAAGCAAGGTCAATATTACCATATAACATCAATATAAATGCTGCCTTTATTCAGTGATGAGTTCTTGCTTAACTGATAAAAAGGCGTAATTTTTAAGTTGTTTCCCCAAAACACTGAACATCTGCTTTTAAGACCATTGAAGGTGTGTGTGCACACAATGTAATTGTTGTGTGTGACTCAGTTTCACTGTTAGTAAAAGCTACTTTTGAAAATTTTATTAGAAAAAGGATTAAGTATTAAAATTATTCAATTTTATAATGAAAATATTCATTTATTACATTGAACTATATGAACTTGCTGTTTTAGTGGGTCAAAATGGTTGAATATTGCAATTCCATATGTTTTAACATATTAATTTAACCAACAACATGGGTTAGACATCTCCCCTAAGTAGTTGTACACCATGTACCCCATTCTAGAAGATGGAAAAGAGCATTTTACAGGTAACTATAAAATGGCTAAACTGGGAAAGAACTTTATCCAATTCTCAATTTAAAAAAACCAAAACACCTACTTTATTGTGCATGATTTCTACCAGAAGACATTCAACAAATATTTACTGAATTAATGAGTGAAAATAATGAGCCAGTAAAGCAACAAACAAACAAATGAATTAAGTGAAATGAAAATGTATGAGCTCATTCTCTGGCTCCTTGAAATGTCTGATTTAGTTTGACTTAAAAGGTAATTCAGCTGGCTTGTCAGTCCAGAGGTGCAGCTAGAGTATTGAGGTTGAAGTCAGAAATTAAGTAAAAATTGCCTCTATCTTCCTTGTACATTCTTGCTTTGCTTTTCAGTTGTCCTACAGTAGAGGAGAAAATCGAGGGAGATTAAAAAAAAATACTTCAGTAGCTTTGGCAAAAATACTCCCACCTATAACCTGAGAATAATTCCTTAATAAAAATCTAATTGGAAGGAAACTGCTTATATCAAGAGCGGAAAGCTAAGGTCTGGAGAAGGAGGGATCCAGTTCCACTGTGAGCTTTAGAAGAGATCACAAGGGTCAGTGACTTTGCCACTAGAAGAAATAATTATTTCCAAATTGCTTTTGAGAAGAAATTCTCAAATTTCATTTTTTTTAATCTTAAAAAGAATACTTAGATGTTTATTCTACTCTCTGCTCCTATATTCTATGTGCGTTTTAAGCCAAACTAAAATTTCCATTCAACCTCATTAGCAAACCAGAACTAATCACAAAAAGTTGCATTCATCCATTAATTCAAACTTTTAACACCGAATGCCCTACAGGAATTAAAGCTGCACCAATTACTAGAGGTAAGAAGAAGCCCAAGTTGAGGTGCTGCCATGTCTATGCTCATAGTAGACTGACAGACGCATACATGAGAGATGCCCTTGCACCACACTGCCATTTAAATCTTAAATCAACATATTTTCAAACGAAAAACACTTAACAAATGCTTATTACTTCAGGAGGTGATTTTCAGTTGCCACCTTCCTATTTTCAACAGAGTAACCGACTTGTTTGCATAGACTTCAAAATGCACATCACATATAGAGCTTTTCAAGTAACTTTTTACATGCTATCATCTCATAGCGGGTAACAAAGTAGAAAACTCAGAGTGGCAGAGAGGGGTCTTTACTCTCTGTCCCCAGCTCTGTCCCCTAACTTACAGCTTCTCAAGACATCACTTCCTTCCATTCATCCCACACACCAGCAACAATCTTCACAGGGTCATTGAGAGAATATAATAAAATATATATCTGAAAGCAGCCAGAACAGTGGCTCTCCTCTTTGAGCCATATAGAACTGCTCAGAGTTCCTCAAACACTAAATACCCTTATAAATGCTCTTCTAGGCCACACCTTTGTCCATGGGCCCTCTGGCTATGGGTCCTTCTCTTCTCCTCTCCACCAACAAATTTTAAATCATTCAACAGTCAACTCACTGAACTATCCAAACTCATTTAACTATTGAAATATTACCTCCCCTGATGAAATTTCCCCTCTCCTACAGGAAGTATGCCACCACAGGCCGGGGGCATCCCTCTACTAGATGTGAGAGCTTGCTGACCTGTTTGTTTTCCCCAAGGGACCATCAGCACATCAAGGCCAGGAGAAGTGGCATATAATGTGAGGTATGCTCATGGACTTTAGAGGCATATAATCTGCTTCCATTTACCCATTCCACCAATTTTAAACTATATAATCCAAGGTATCAGATCCCTATATGTAAAATGGGGTATTCCTACTTCTTAGATCTGCAAGAAAGATAAATGAGATAAAAACATTTAAAGCACTTAGCAAAGTGAAATTGGACAGTATCACTATTGTGATTCTTCTTTTCTCTAGCATCTAGCATGGTGCCTGGCACTGAGTGGTTGCTCAGTTTTATTGCTGAATGGAAAAGGAACAACATGACAAATAAAGAAACCAAAGTAAGCTAACTCTCAACAAAAACATATGGTCTTTTCCTTTAAATTATGCAGCTGTTCGAAATTCAGTGTCCATCCTTTACCAAAGCTATTCTCATTCCTCATTTTTATCAATAAGAACTATAGCAAGAATCACAATAGCTGCTTCTAGCAAAAGAAGAAAAGCAGGAATTTCTGGTTTTTTTTTTTTTTTTTTTTTGGTGGCAGCTTGTTTACTGTTTTTGCAGAGTAAGACTTCTCTTGTAGTGGGAATACACTCAAAACAAATGCGTTTTTTACCTATCAAAGGCTTCCGTTTCATTTCAGTATTTGAGCAACAACTTAAACTCATCTTCTACAAACATGTTTTAAAATACATATTAACGCTTCCTTTAATTTCGACTGTTGAAAAAGCTCAAGTTCCATAGCTAGCTAGCTGGTCTAAAAAGAATGAGATTGTTTCTAGAAACACAAATAATCCCAGTAATTACTCTGAGCTTGTAGGGAAAAGAAAGCAAGATGAACAAAGAAACAAAAGGAGGAGATTAGCAAGCAAGAAAGGTAGGAATAAAGGTGGGTTAAGAATAACATTTAGCAGACAGTGTCCATCCTTTCCAAGTGAAGAGCATAATTTTGCAGCCAACAATATGGAGTATTTTGGCTACTGTTTTGGTGCCATCCTACATATAAGGAAAAAAACAGTGAGTAAATAAAGTAGAAAAAAGAAGAATTATCACAGGAACAGAAAAATAAAATTGAAATCAAAACAAGGATCTGTAAGAACAGCCAACTGAATATTAATGAATAAAGCAATGCATTCCAGGACCCCTTCTAGAATTGTCATAACTAAATTTGAATTTCAGATCTGCCACCTACTATTTATCCATTTAAGGCATCTATATGCCTAATCTTCCAGATGCTCAAAAATATGTGTTGAATGAATACCATTTACTACTTATTATTATTAATCTGCCTGAACGTTAATTTCTTCATTTTTAAAACTGTGGAAAAATAATAACATTTCTCAATATAACAATAATATTGGGTTGTGAGGACCCAATGAAATCCATAAAAATGAGGCCCATTAACTGTGTGGTTATTAATAAAACTAAAAAAAGGTAAGATATTTTTGTTATTATTACTCAGTCATAAAGCAAGGAAAAAATCAACCAACAAACAAAAAAACCCCCTGGTCAACCTGGCTCATTCATTCACTTATAATTTAAATTTTCCAAGTGTGGTGGGTTGTAAAAGTGGTCACAAATTCTTCCCCTGTCTGTATCCATGCCCTTGCAATATGATTTTGCGATTCAGACTCCTTCCATCAAAAGCACAATCCATGGTCTCCATCCCTTGAATCTGAGCCCACCTACATCCTTGTTGATAAACAGAAGTTAGACACAGTTTCACAATAAATCCCATTTGCACAATTAACTTTGCCAAAACCTGCTTCCTTCTCCTTTTTAATTACATTCTGTATAAATATATATTTATATATGTTTCTACCTTTCTACCTGTTATTGAAGATGAGCATATGCTTTTGTGTTCTTATTAAAACTAAGCTTTTTTTTTTTTTTTTTTTGTGAGGAAGAACAGCCCTGAGCTAACATCTGTTGCCAATCCTCCCCTTTTTGCTGAGGAAGACTGGCCCTGGGCTAACATCGTGCCCATCTTCGTCCACTTTATATGGGACGCTGCCACGGCATGGCTGACAGGCAGTACGTCGGCGGGCGCCCGGGATCCGAACTCGCAAACCCCGGGTTGCCAAGCGCGGACTAAACCGCTGCGCCACCGGGCGGCCCCAAAACTAAGCATTTTTTTAAATCTTTGCAAGGTGTTAGAGAAGATAGGGATCATATTTCATCTCTTTTGTTGAAGGCATTGCCTTGATATCAAGAGACTTCTAAGGTCATGGACCACAATAATTTCAAATAGTAAAAGTGATGAAAAATATTACCTGAATATTCAAGAAGAGCCAGGAGTATCCTACACTTGACCTCTGCAGAGAAAGAAAACATATCAGTTAGTTGTTCAGTCTTCTGCCACTAACAACACATTTTAACTGTGTAGTAAAGATTAAGTCAATCTTATATTAGATAATAAAAATCCCATTCACTTGTGATGGGGCTCAGGACAGGCTGCCCCCAAATATGCCAAAGTGGCATATTGATTATTTTGAATTAAAGTTACCTGAGAAAACAGCCGGTGCAAAAAGGGCACTGTGACCCTCCTCTCTCTGTCCCCCTGAAAGCAGGAAGTAAATCTCCCATGTGAAAGGTGCCCTCCCGCACCAGGAGACAGAGACAGCCAATAGGGAGCTATCATATTGGACACCCAATACCAGAGCTAGGGAATATAGGGCTGAGAAGCCAGGGTAAACAAACCTTGTTACTTCTTTACTAAGTTACTACCTCAGCCCAAACTCTGCTTAGATTCCTCACTAATTAAGCACCCAAACCTAAATTTCTTTGTCTTGTCATTTCCTCACAAATTTATTGTTTCTTTGTCGGAAACATATAAACGCTGATCACTTTGGTCATTTCTTCAGGTCCCAATATCTACTGAGGCTTCCATACATATGAATAATATTTGTTTCTTTTCTCCTGTTAATCCATCTTGTGTCAATTCTATTATTAGACCAGCCAAAAGAACCCAAGATGGGTAGGGGAGAAATTTGCCCCTTTCTGACACGTGACATGCTATTCTTTCCTATCCGCCTGTATATATTCGATCCATTGCTCAAGACCCTAAAATGTCTTCCAGTTCTGAATTATAGGAGCCTATGAAACACCATTCAAATCCTGCCACCTTTGTAGGTCATCCTTAGCTACTGTAGCTTGCATGGTGTTCTCTAAACTCCTACAGCTATTATGGTCTTGATTAATATAGTGTAAAACAGTATTTTTCTTAGTTATTTAAATTTTTAAAGATCATATATATACATATAATTATTATATTATATATTATGCATTATACATTAGAATTATAAGTTATATATAATTATATAGATTATATTTATCGATTATATATATAGTCTTCCTTTTCTGTTTATAGGTCAAGATACTGCCCTAAAGAACAGAAAAATACTAATTATTTCCAAATACTCTTCTTCCCACCCCATCTCCAAACAGTGCCAATCACAAATGCTTGATACATGATGTGTATTAACTTCATACTCATTGCTATGTGTCCAATGAGCTATGTGTCGATTTACTTCCAATTGGTAAATAGTTTACCTACAACAGGTAAATACAAAAACTTACAGAGTTCCTTTACATGCCCAAGATTGTGGGAAATAAAAAAGGTTAGGTTGCATCCTATTCTAGACAGGTTTACGACAGAGTCAGAGCAAAAAAATCAACCGATAAGAAATGCAGGAAATACTTGAGAGGGCATTAAATTTTGCAAGTAAGACTGCAAGAACAAAAGAATTTCAGAGGCAGGAAAGTACACTGGACCAAGCGTCAGAAGACCCATCGGTTATGTACTAGTTTTATGGTCTTTAGAAAATTGCTAAACTATTTTGTGTCTCAACTTGCTCATTCATAGGTGATGATAACATCTATCTTATCTATTTTATAGGCCTGTGTAGGAAAAATAAATGGGGATATATATTAAAAGCCTTGGAGAATAATTTAAAGTGCTGTGCATCTGTGAAGCACTATTATTGTAATCTAGATCTAGCTAAAGCTGGTACAGAACTGAGTCTCAAAAATGTTTTTAAAAAATTTTTTACATTACACCGTCAAGAGAGTAGGTACATTTTCTAAGAGTGGGAAATAGTGCTGGCAAGGGAATATAGTAGAGAATGAATACCAAATGATCCAACAATCTAGCATAGAAAAGATATTATATCATTAAGAGGCTGAGATTGGGATACAATTGGAAAGTCCCATTGAAAAATGGCTTCCAACATCAGATTGATGAGCTTAGACTTATCTAACAGAAAATCACTATAAGGCTCTGGGGCAGGGTACTGAAATTATGAACATGATATTTTAGGAAGATGAATCCAGTAATAGGTATATATGAACCAGAAAATGTGGAGACAGGGGGATTAGCCAGAAAACTATTCCTATTACTGAGCTATCAAAAAAAAGGGGGAAAATTGAAGAGACTTTTGATTAAAAAAAAGAAATTCTTTAGCATATTGAGACAAAGGCAGAGAAAAAAAAATTTAAGTAGGTTGCTGAAAAAATGGGAGATTTTGAAAAGAATACATTTTTTTTTCTTTTTTTGTGAGGAAGATTAGCCCTGAGCTAACATCCATTGTCAATCCTCCTCTTTTTTGCTGAGGAAGATTGGCCCTGGGCTAACATCCCTGCCCATCTTCCTCTACTTTATATGAGATGCCGCCAGAGCATGGCTGACAAGCAGTGTGTCAGCTGGCGCCCAGGATCTGAATCTGCAAACCCTGGGCCGCCAAAGCAGAGCACACAAACTTAACTGCTATTCCACCGGGTTGGCCCCAATTTTTGTAGGGGGCAAGAGTTGAAAATGTGTTCACTAATAAATATTTGAATTTAAGGTGATGTTGGGTCCAATTCTGTCACCAATCCCTATGTATGTTCTTTTCCCCACACCACTAAGCAATTCTCCAATACCAGCAGGGTGTCTTGCAATTTAACTCAATTCTGACACTATGTATCTGGAGATAGCATCAGATCTCACAGGCTGAGGGCTCAGTCCAACAAGACTGCCCCAACCCACTTCAGATGCCAATCGCCAAGTCCAGTGTCACCTGTGCTTCTAACCAACAGGCTATAGACTGGCTGTTCTGACGACCCCCTCTTTGGGTTTGATTAATTTTCTAGAGAGGCTCACAGAACTCAGAGAAACATTTTACTTACTAGATTACCAGTTTATTATAAAAGAAGATAACTCAGGAACAACTAGATGGAAGAGATGCATAGGGCAAGGTATGGAGAAGGGGTGCAAAACTCCCATGGTCTCTGAATGCGCCACTCTCCCAGCACCTCCATGTGTTCACCAACATGGAAGCTCTCCGAACTTCTTCCTTTAGGGATTTTATGGATGCTTCATTACATAGGCATGATTGATTAAATCATTGGCTATTGATGCTTGAACTCGATCTCCAGCCCCTCTGCCCTCCTGGGAGGTCAGAGTGGGACTGAAAGTTCCAACTCTCTAATCACATAGTTGGCTGCCCCGGCAACCAGCCCCCATCCTTAGGTGTTTTCCAAAAGTCACCTCATTCACATAACAAAAGACACCTTTATAGCTCTCATCATAGGAAATTCCAAGGGTTTTAGGAGCTCTGTGCCAGAAAAGGGGACAGAAACCAAACATATATGTCCTGTTATAAATCACAATATTACAGTTCACTAGTCAAGTAAAAATATCTTCAGACAGCTGATAATATGAGACCATAATTTAGCTGAGAGATTAAGCAGTAGATAGGCATCATCTTAGTGACACCACAAAATGATCTGTCCCCCATTTAGTCTACTATTTTTTCTGCTCTCTTCTAGCCTCAGTTTAGCAGGCTATGAATGAATGACATACAGTGACATAATTTATGAATGGCACTGTAACAGTCCTTCCTATATAAAGATCATAGTATTATTATATTTTGATATCATATTTGGCATATATTTGACAGGATATTTTGAAATCAGAGATGAAGGAATGACAGGGTTCAGAACACGCTACCCCAAAATATGGCACTTTGGCATACTGAATATTGTAAGCTGAAGGAATTTGAGAAATAGTAGGTGGAGGAAGGACTCTCTGACCTCCCTCTTCTCCCCTGAAGTGGATCATAATATTCTCCCATGAGAGGTGCCCTCCCTACACCCAGAGGAAAGGAGCACCCTTACTTCCAAAGAATGGGGGATATTGAGAGGAACTGACCTTGCCAAGTTTCCCCCAGTTTACTACTCTTAGCTCACACCCTTTTGTCCTATCACATTTTTCCATGACTTTCCACTCTTTATCAAACTTAGTATAAAAACACTCAGATGACCAAATCACTGAGTTTGGAGGAGAATGAGACCTTGATATTGCGTTTGACCTTGAGCCACTGAATTATCCCCTTCCTTATGAAGGTTCCTATGTCATGTAAAACCTATGTTAAATAAATTTATATGCTTTTCTCTTGTTAATTTGTATTTCGTCACTCTAATTTACAGGACCCCAGACAAAGAACCTAGAAGGGTAGAAGGAAAAAGTTATTTTTTTCCTCCCCTACAGGAACATCAGAATGGGGTCATCAGCAACATATACAATCCATGAAATTCTGCTAGATGACATTATGTTAAATTTCCAGCCAAGACCTAACCTTCCATTAAATCAACTCCTATATAAGGACAATTTGGGAAACAGAATGAAAATTACTTTAAGTTGAATAGGATAAACTCATGCTGAACTGGTGAGGTTACTTTGAGTACCTGCATGTAACAAGTAGCTGATTACAAGGATCCCAGTGCTGCTGCTTCCATCCCATATAATAGGACCAGACACACACACACATTACCAGGAAATGGCAGCTCGCCCTCTCCCATGACAGTCCATTGGGCTCAACTAGTGATTAACTGTTTTTCAAAGACTCACTTAATACAGCTCTTATCCAAAGAGTAACAGCGTCTCACCGAAACTTGCAACCAGTGAGGCAACCTAAATTCTGCAAAGAGCCCTCCCCACACCATTGACTGGAAGACTCTCAGTACATGCAACCACGTCAACCAGCTGTTGGGCTCCCGTGACCAAGAGTGGTGTCGGTATTCACAACATACATCAATCAATTCATGCAGACAGTCGTCATTCCTACAGCTGCTTATTGTGATGAGAGGTACTGAGGGTACAAAAGCAGAACTTGAGATGAAAATGTAAGACTCTTAAAGTGAATACCTTTAAAAACATTAAGTTCTTTATCCTGTATTAGAATAAGTATATATCTTAAAGATAAAGCTCTTCACAAAAAACAAAACAAAAAAAGGTTTAAGGATTTCTCTGCTCCTATCAATACTGCATTTACTCTAAAAAATATAATGTAAAAAGAAAAAACAACCTCACAGATGATGAAAACACAAATTAAAACTTTTAGGAGTGTTATGATACTGGCATCTATTCAGCAAAAATATAGCTTTTACTTAGTAAAGTATATGCTTAAACTCAAAGTTAACAGCCTTTAAAAAATATATTTATCATTTTTGCTATTCATTATTTTGGGGGTTTTTAAATTCATACTTTTCATTAATGGGGTTATAATGTGTCACAATTAACCATTATATTTAGCTATAAAATAAAAATATAGCCAAGAAATGCAGCAGTCAAGAACAAAAGATTTCATCACACAATAGAATTGCTGTGATTTATTTGGAGTTTTCCATATCTGCACAAACTTATCTACTGATTCCTGAACAATATCTAAGCTGTTATATCTGAGTAACTTTCTAGGCAGAAGACTTAGTAATCACAGAACATTTACACCATCTCTGTCATTTAGTAAATGAAGAAACTGACGCCCAAAGGAGTTACATGACAGGCTCAGACTCTATTAGGTTTACGAGTTGTCTTTTGTCAGCAAAGTACACAACTCTCTCTAATTTACCCTAAAAAAATGGTAGTGACTGGGGTTATGCTCTAATTCTACTGAATACTATTAATTATATCCAACTGATGTACAAATGACTGAGGAATAAAAATTTAAACACAGGCATAATATTTATTGTACAGTTTCTCAAACTTAGCACTACTGACATTTTGGGCCGAATAATTCTTTGCTGTGAGGGACTGTCCTGTACATTGCAGAATGTTTAGCATCATCTCTGATCTCCACCCACTAGATGCCCAATAGCATATCCACAACTGTGACAACCAAAAAATGTCTCCAGACATTGCCAACCATTGGCTTAATACTGGGAAAGAAATAACTGAATTAGACATTTAAAAAAATTAAATGAATTTCTCATTTTGCCTTTTTCACAAAAAAATTTGGAAACTCTCAGAATTTTCTACTTAACTCTCACCCTAAATAACAGGCAATCAGACTCATTGGAGTTGTCTCGAAGTTTTATATCTCTAATTACAGGTTGTACCAACTATAGGATGTTGAGTAAACAGTGCCATGGTAGTTAATAATAATCAACTGTGGCAAACAATTCTGAAAAAGAAACTTAAAAACTAATGATGTAACCTATGTAATTATTTTGATTCTCACAGATTCACAATGGATGTTTTTAGACTTTCCATAAAATTTAGCTTCATGCCTTTTGTGAATCCTTTAGATTTTTCCTGATATTGTTTGATATTATAAAATACGACACTCTCTCCTCATTCCATTTGCCTTCATAAGTCTGAACCCTTATTTTATTCACTGAGAATATTCCCCATGAGACAGTCTACATCATTTAGATCCTTGGAACACAAGGTTCTGCAATCTTATTCCCTCTCTCCCTCCTCCTCCCTCATCCTCGTAACATGAAACACTGCAACAAGCAATCAGGACATTACTGAACTTTTGATTTTAATGGATTTTTAAACAATTATTGCTAATGTCATGCGATGTTCTATGCTTTTCATCCTGACCTTCAACAAATTTTCTGATGTTCTGAGCAAGACTCCCGACGCTGCTGGGAAGATTCCAAGGATCCTGCTTGATGTGAAGTCTTAACCTTTTTGGACAACTCAACTTTGGTTCCATTTCCTGCTGAAATTCTAAAGAAACACAGAAAATCTCTCTTAAGTCTCAACCATTTACCAAACAGTTAACAAGCCCGTCAGCTTCAGAATCCTCTTTCTTTCTTTCCTGTTGCCCTAGATTATTATCACGGTGGTAATTTCCACAGCTCTATCACAGGAAGAAAATGTGTTAAATCTGAAAAAAACCCAAACCTTATTATTATTTTCTTACAAATGTTTAAACAAAAGGGCAACTTTAGGTAAAAACGATTTTCCATATCCTAAACTATACGTCAGAAGTGGCAGCTCTAGATCTTGTTCTGTTTGGCTGTTCTGTTTGCCAATCCCCGTTCCTGAAACCCCTTCCCGCATCACTGGGATACATATAAGCAGCCATTACATTTAGTTTCAGCAAAAGCAACTCAGCACTTACATGTCTTCAGTTAACTCATTTCTGTTTGGTCTGGCCCCTACGGGCATTAAACATCTTAAACTTTCAGAGAAATCTAAAAGGTCTTATATTGATTTTTTATATATATTCAAAAATTATCAAAATAGAAGTAGTATTAAGTGAATTATGAAACATGAGCAACCAGAACTTTTCTTTCTACACTGATTTTGCTACATGACTCTATTGTCCCCCACTTTTGTTTCCCAATTGCTTCTAATAGTTATTTTTTAAACCTTACCTTGTAATCCTCGACCTGGTGTGAGGTACTTGGTTTGCTCAAAGGCCCTCACAACAGCTTGCCCCTTTAGGAGATTGGTAATCGAATCCACCTATCATAACAGCAGAGGTTTCTGAGAGTTACATACTTCTCGTAATACATAACATATATTCCCAAGAGTAAATCTTGCAAAATATTTTTTCTCAAAGCAACAATTGTTTTTGAAATCTCATGATGCTTGTGACATATATCTTTAAATAGAACATTGGAATAAACTCACCTGATAATATCTGCAATGACATTTCTTACTATCCTACCATATTTGAATTCAAAATATAAATTCAATTTACAAAAGAAATGAGTTCTAGAGTTATTTAAAAAAAAACATAAAAGTTATCATAATCCTTTTCAATTATCTGCTTGTACACTATGAATTTTGATTATGGATATAAAATTTTAGAAAATGCAATACACCAACATGAGCACCAAGAAAATCTTATGCTTCTTGAAATTAGGAATAAAGTTGAGCAAGAAATGTCATCAAGGATACTGAAAACCCACAAAGAAACAAGTAATAAAAAGATAACTCTTGTGTGTATAACACTTTATAATTTTCCACAAACACTAAAATACTTGTGTGGAAATTAATAAAGTGTAGTTGAGAGGCCAAAAGGGGGAGCCCTCATGCCTTACATTGGCAGCTGAGCCCAACAGGAAGAAGACAGACTTTCTATTCTTGACTGGCAGGAGGCTCAGCCAATGACAGACTGTCACAACTAAGCCAATAAAAAACCACTACACTGCAAACTCTTTGTTTACACTACCCCTCTCAACTTCCTCTTCCCGTCTATAGAAGAGTTTCTCTCCTCTTTGCTGGGAGTGGGAAATGGGAACGTGAGGACCCAGATGGGGACTGAAAGAGGGTCTCACAGCGTCGGATGTCTTTGCACGTGACTTGCTATGGTTACAGACCCTGAATTGCAATTCTTTGCTGACCCATTTTTGCTGGAGAAATAACTAGCTGTCTATTTGTTTACGACCAACACATGATATTCACAACAATTCTTTGGGTTAGTTGGCTGAAAAAAATCTTTATTCCCATTTTAAATCGTGGAAATTGAAGGAAAGGAGGTAGAGGGACAGAATGAGGCCTTTCTATTCTAACTCCAAGCGTTTTTTTCACTACATCTGAAACAAGGATTCCTGACAGTTTAGTCCGTGGAAAAAATACCCACAACCGTCCCAATCATACCTGGCTGAAAAGATGCTCAAGGCAATTATGTATCTTGTCCTGTTTATCGTGAGAAATGCGAACACTTAGGGGAAGCTCATCACCTAGACATAAAAAAAAATCATTCACGTTATGTTTAACATTCCACAATATTTTAATGTCAATAAAATAAAAAATAATTAAACACTAGCTCTTATTCCGTACATTAGTTCTCACGTTCAGAAAAAGAATTCCAAAAGATTTAATAGCTATTAGGATATCAGATTATTGCTCCTTCGAAACTGAGAGAAAGCAGGGTGCCTCACAGAACAGCAAGGTATCCCATGTTAATGCTTCTTTCAAATGGTGTGTTTTTCCAATGTTTGAATAGTTGAAATAAACTGCATATTTAAAAATTAAGATTTTTTCCTAATTGGATAAAAAGTCTTTGTTCTTAACACACACAAACTAAAATATCTATAGCAATCAGTGTTTTTCCCATTACCCCTTTCCCCATCACCCACGCAAAAGGCTGGCTCAGGTACACCTGCCATCTTAAAAGTCCTGTTTCAAAGCCCTTCCCATCTCCTTGCCCCAATGAGCACTGCCTAATATCTCAGTAACTTGTTTCCTGTGTACCTATCATCCTTCATAGTACCACAGAAAGATCATAAAACATATATTAGCATAAAAATTAGTTTTCTTCTTTCATCTCATTTTTTAATTCACTCCTTTTATAGTGGGTTTGGGAAATTGATTTTATCAAGCATATAAAACTGAAATGCAATATGTGTGGCCACCAAAAATGACTGATAAAAGGTGAAACGAATGAGGATCAAATTAATCCCTGAAAAGTCTCTCCGATAGGACTAGCACGGAAAAGTACACACGCCTTCCGCGAACGCACCTGAGTCCATCTCATCGCTGTGAAAATACGAGCTGCACTGGCTGCTGCAGATGCTGGTGAAGGAGGCGATGGAATTCCTATTGCTGTTGCAGTCGCTGAAAAGAAAGTTATACGGTACTTTACCAGTGCATGTGCCAAAGTTTCCCTGCAATTTCTTATTAGGTAAAACTTATTATGCCACAGTTATATATTTTTAAAATTTTTTGGTGAAGAAGATAGGCCCTGGCCTAACATCCATGCCCATCTTCCTCTATCAACTGCCCTCTGAGCCCCCTCCAGAGGGAACACCATCTTGTCTCCACCTCAGAGCTCCACACAGGACATCCCCCCGTGAGCGCTCGATAATGGTGAACATGGAAGGAAAGAGTGTTTAAAATGCTTGTGGGTGAATATGGACACATTCCAGATTTCAGAAATAGTACCGGAGACAAAATATTTCTTTCCTCTCAGAATAAGTGAAAAGGACTTATTTAACTTTAGATTTGCATTTAAAATTTCTATTTTAGCCTAGAGGGAGACTGTGAGGGTAATTTTAATTACCTGATAACTAGAATTTGAGGTAAGAGTATTTTTAGATAACGCAGTTTCCCATTGGAGAGAAATCACAGGTTACTATTAAAGAGCATACTGGTATCCTTAGAAGCTAAAAGTAAATGAAATGGCAAGTGGTTAATCTGTATTATATATTATTAAATATCTAGGAATAATGAACTCTTATGTATTCATTAAAATCCTTTTCACATGGAAATTGGGACAGTAGAGCAGTTAAGACAGAAATGGTGAGCCAGACCACCTGGTTTCATAGGTAAATTATGTAACTCCTGTGGGCCTCAGCTTCCTTCAATGTAAAATGGAGATAATATTAGAACCTGCCACACAGGGTCGTGGTGGGAATTATGTGAAATCATTCTGTTCCCCCCTGTGTCTGGCAAAAATATTTTTTTTAATAAAAATAAAAATATATTTTTAATGGTAGCTATCAGTATGTGCTAAACATCTCTGATGAGAATAACTTTGATTTAGCAATAATTACTTAATATCTTTTCATTGTAAAACACTATATAATAAATAAGAGTGAGAGAGTTCTGTCTCCAATTAATGAAAATGAAATGGGAGATGCTGAAGCTTTACATGCAGCATATGAGGCAGGTTACGACTGTCTTCAGTGAGGTTTCAGAGGATATAAGGATTCAAGGGAGAAAAAGCACTTTCAATGATGGAAGTTCATTGGAGGAGCCATCATTTGAGAGGCTGGTAGGAAGATGACAACAGAGTTTGGAGGGAAGGTGCTATGAGTTGAATTGTGTCCCTTCCCAAATTCAAACGTTGAAGTCTAACGCTCATACCCCAGAATGTGACCTTATTTGGAGTGAGGGTTTTCACAGAGGTAAACAAGTTAAAATGAGGTCATTAAAGTGGGCCTTAATCCAATGTGACTAGAGTCCTTATAAGAAGGGGACACAGAGACATGCTTGGAGGGAAAAGGATGTGAAAAAACAGAGGGAGAAGACAGCTCCTTCCCTCACAGCCCTCAGAAAAAACCAACACTGCTGACACCTTAATTTTGGACTTCTCGCCCCAGAACCATAGGATCATAAATTAATAAATTTCTGGTTAAGCCACCCAGTTCTTGGTACTGTGTTACAGCAGTCCTATCAAAATGATACAGAAGGCATGCAAGAGAAGAAAAAATACACAAAGCTGGTCACTGAAGTGAGCAAGTGAAATGAGTCCAATTATCTTGGAACATAGAATAGAAGAAGAAAGGGGAGAAACAAGACCAAAAAAAACTCCTATTCACCACCCATTAGTCCAATAATCAGAACCAGACAGTTGAAAAAAATGTTAATCTAGGCACAATTTGATTATTTGCTACACATGTTACACAATCCATAACGGAACAAGCCTCCCAAATTAAGTCCACACAGTGGAGAAAAAAATGCTTTTTCCAAATTAACTCAGATTATAAAAGGGGAATTTGAAAGATTATGCTTTCTCACTATGCTTTGCCTGGAGTTGGTTATAGCCAAGAGTTATTTTATGAGAGTAATAAACAAAAGCAACAATTACATTTTTTTTCAAGACCCTTGTGGAAAATACAGAATCACATTTGACCTTGTTGATGAAAGGAGTTTAAGGAATTGATGAATTACCTGTAAGAGTCTCTGTTGCTGATGGTGTCATGACCTGAATCTTCCTGCTCATCTCCTGCCATATTAAAACAGACACGTTTGCTATTTCTTTCTCCCTTCTCATTGTCACTGTCTGTTGGTACCACGCCCTCTGATGTCTTACGTTCTAATTTAGGAGAATATGTTATCGAAGACAGAAGGCTGCAATGTGATATTAAAAAAAAAAAAAGAATAAGTGCACATTTTCAAAATGGCTGCTACAGATAACTATCTTACTTGTTGAATATGATAGGCTTACAAATATTTCTAGATGTTTCGCGTGAAATATTTCTGTTTCACATGAAACAAATATCCTATTGCACAAAAAGCCTGTCGTTCAAAGTTTACTTTTTCCTCTCAGAATAAGTAATAGAAATAGCACATAATTTAGACTAGAAAGCTCTGTTCAAATCCTCCCTTTGCCACTTACTAGCTTTTTTATCATAGCAAAACTATGATAGTTCTCTTTGACATCTATGACATAGCTGGGTAATAAGGATAGGATAGTAAATAGGATAATAAGAATAACTAGCGCACACGACTGCTGTGAGAATGAGTGAGAACAATGTATTTCTGGTAGGTAATGGGTATCATCCCTCACCCCTACCATTATCACCACCATGTGAAAATACCTGGAAACTTTAAAGTGCTACCCAGATATTAAAACAAACACCAAATATGCTTAAATATCCTCACTGGCTTACCCTCAGGTATTAAAAGCTCACCTACCCATCTACCCCTGCCTTGGGTTCTCCCCAGCTTTCTCTGCTTGACAGGGAGAAGATCGTGTTGTCAAACCTTTCTCACAGCTCATACAAACAGCAGTCCTGGCCGTTGTGATCACAGGACATTAAACAGAGTCACACACAGTGTGCAGGTAAGAGGCAGCAGGGGCTACTCAAGATCACCCACAATCCAGTCACTATGAAATGTCATGAATCCGCCCAAATGGAAAGTACTTCTACTTGGTCAAGGCTAAAACGCCACCCTCAGACTCTGAATTGGTATAAAACTTGATGTGGACTTTGAGTAGCACTGATTCCACTGCCCTAGACTTGAATGTTTGGCTGAAAAAGGTTTCTGTTAGAACTGTCTAACTCAAAATTATACAGAAATGGAATCAGTCTTTACTATCAAACAACACGCTATAAAACTTGCAACACGAATTAAACCATATCTGAACCAAGGGCCCATGCATGGCTTCTCCAGCCAACAATCATCTTCCCATTTACCAAGTACTGATGACATTCTGTTCTAGTCAACAGCACACACGCATGTATCTTGACACTCATTTTTCCACAGCAATGTCATGTTTGTTTTACTTCAAGACTATGAAAATGTCTTATACCTCTTCCATATATCCCATAACATCAAACCCAATGCTGTGTGTTGAGTAGATATGTAAGTGATTTGACTAATTAAGTAAACATATTTATCGTACCATGCATTGTTCTTGGTGCTGTGTGTACAGTAGTTTACAGAACAAACAACAGTCCCTGGCCTCTTGGAGCTTAAATTCTACTGGGAGGAAACAAACAGTAAACAGGCAAACTGTACAGTACATCACACAGTGACAACTGTTAAGGAGAAAACTAAAGAAGCAAAGGAAGCCAGAGCTGCAACTTCAAACAGCGTAGTCAGGTAAGGTCTCACTGTGAGAAGATATTTGAATAGTCTTTTGGTATTTTATAGCTTTTAGAGACCCGAGAGAATCAGGGAGCTGTGTGACATTGCTCAAGGCCCCGTGAAGCTATGAATTATTTTAAACACAGTTCTTCTATTTGGAAAAATAATTTTATGTCTTATAAGACAGATTGCGCATTTATTCATTCCCTCCACCCAAAAGATTAAAACGTTAGATTAACTCCAATTACCCAAGCTCCACACTGCACAGACTGTTGAACTCTGAATAGCAAAGAGGAAAGAGATGCAGAAGTTCTCATTTGCAAGGAGTTCTCTCTGCTTTATGTATCTTTTAAATTAGAATTTACGGAGCTGAGCAGAAACATTTTTTTTCAAAGTTATATGAACTGTATTTGCTTTTCATTTTAAACAGCTGCAATCATACTTGCACTGACCCCGTGGGAACAAGTGTTAGGCTAACAAACAAATGATAGAAAAAAAGTGTTTTTGGCAGCAAAATTTCTAGATTTTTAAAAGTAATAAGGCATAAACCTTAATATTTGTGCACGCAGAAATATTTTCCTTTACTTTTGCTCTTATACAATAGTAAGCTACCTACTATAGGTCTATTAATTCTGAATTAAAGTCCTGAGCAGCGTGCCATCCCACGTCAATCTCCTCCTAATGCCCTTGATGAATAGATTTCTGTACAGTGTATGTCGCATCTACCTGCGTGTTTTCTATCATCATCATCATCTTCATCATAGGGTGGGGAATCAGAATTGGCCACCTCAAAATATGTCTCTTTACCTTCATTATTTTCAAAAACAAAAGACTCTGAAAGAAACTTTGACCTCCTCCCCAGCTGCCTAAGAGAATTTAACTCTGGGCATGGATAGACTGGGAGGGTCCTTGCTAAGCCCATTCCAAGTAAAAGTAGAAGTTATCCTTTGTAAGAGACATTTACATTTATAAGGGAAATCTCCATCTGTAAAGGTATCTCCCTCTCTGTTCCAGGAAGAAGGGGGAATGACCTTATCTCTAGAAACTTATCAGGACAGAAGGTGAGGCTGCATAATAACCAAACTGTGCTTTTCTGGTAATCTCCCGTAACTGACCCACCCCCAACATCCTTCATTGTCTTTCTATTTAACAGGAGAACCTCCACCATTTTGTCTAGAAATTCAGTTTTCCTAGTCTCTTCCATGTATACATGTTAAAAAGCTTTGTTTGATTTTCTCCTGCTATTCAGTCTCATGTCAATTTAATTTATAGACCAGTCAGAAAGGACCCAGAGTGGGTAGAGGACAGTCTTCCTCCTCTTTGATAGCTAATATCTGTTGAGCTCCTATGCCAGTTATGATGCTAACTACTTAACAGGTATTAATTCATTTAATCCCTAAAACCACCTTATGAGATAGGTATTATTATTACTATTATCCTAATTTTAGAGATGTGGTGAGTGAGATACACTCTTATATACATATACTTTGCAAACTAAGCAGAACACCCTCTCCCTGCCTATCATTTACACACACTGGAGGGAGAAAGGTGGTCATTCTGGTTCCCATCACATCCCAGTTCTCCTAGGCACATGACTGGGTGGCCTCCCTGACCCCTGTGAGGATGGACATGACCATGTGACTTCCTTTCGCCAATGCAATGTGAGTGGAGGTGACATGGGTCCCTTCTAGGTGGAAGCCTTTGACTGAAAATGTGCAGTCAGCCACATTCCCTCTCCCTACTGTAACAATCAGGCCCATTCCAGCTGATGGGGCTCTGTCAGCCTGGGCTCTGAGTGAGGTCAACGTGCAGCAGAGACCCTGTGACCCAGATGGGCATGGAGAGAGAGCAAGAAGGAAACCTTATTATTTTCAACCTGTGAGGCTTTAGAGTTTTTGTTAACATGACAATGAATGGGGTTAAAAACAGTTGTATAGAAAGTAGGATGTCTAGAGGAATATGATGTGAGAGACCAGGACACATGAGTGTCTACTTTATACTGGGGAAGTAGGCACAGCCTCTGTACAGGTCAGTCATTAATTAGCCTGACACTTGAGTGCCTAGAGGCCAGCCATGCAGACCTCAGGAGCAGGGCTGAGCAGGCCGAGGTCTGTCATGTTCCAGGATCAGAAAGATGCTAGTGTAGCTGAGCTCAGAGAAATGAGTTTGGAGAGGTGGAGAGAGGCAGATTACGTAGGGCCATGCAGGCCACAATAATGCATTTGATATTATTTTAAATGCATTGCAATGCCATTAAATGGTTTTAAGCAGGGGGCTAGCACAATTTACCTTTACAGATCCCTCTGGCATCTGCTGAATGTAGAATTATTAGTGAGGCGCAACTGGAAACTCCTACCGCGGGTACTAGTGAGGGGACGATGCTGACCCAGTCTAAGGTGATGGGGTGGATACACTCTGAGGTGTACTTGACAGAAATTGAAAAGGTACTGGAGGTGAAGGGGAAGGAAAGAGAAGAATCAAAGATGATTCCTAGATTTTGGCTTGATGAACTGAGGAGATGGGGAATACTTTACTGAGAAGGGGGAAGACCTCCATGGGGGAGGGGTCGAAGTAGATTTGAGTATGAGGAAATCTAGAATTCAATTTTGAAAACAAATTTAAGTTTGAGGTGTCTGTGATACATCCCAGTGTTTCATAACCCAAATCAAAGAGGAATTGTGAGAATGAAATAAGTCAGTGTATATAATAACATAATATTATGTGCCTGGCACATGGGCCCCTATAATACATGTTCATTTTTATGAAGCTGTGCCCTCTTTTTATACATTTACCAGAAAAATGCTTGGGAAAACCCTTTAGATAATTCTACCACCAACCGGACCATTCCTATCTGTAGCCCCCAGCTCACTAAATGTTCTACAATGTGGTCTGTTCATCACTCGATCCTAGAACGTCCAGCACCTGCAAAATGAAGTCTGTTCTCATATTTCCTATCTTTACTCGCTCCTAATACTCTTTATTCATTTCCTCCCTGTGAGAATACACAAGCCCTGTATTTTAAAATCCCATCAAAAATTTTGGACTATCCACAAATTATTTTTCCCTTTACTTATGTCTAGTACCTAAGTGTCATTAACCAGAAAATAGCCCATTAAAGGGCAAAAGTATTATTATTTTGTGTATGTGTGAGGAAGACCAGCCCTGAGCTAACATCCGTTGCCAATCCTCCTCTTTTTTGCTGAGAAAGACTGGCCCTGGGCTAACATCCATGCCCATCTTCCTCTACTTTATATGGGACGCTGCCACGGCATGGCTTGAACAAGTGGTGTGTCGGTCCATGCCCAGGATCCGAGAACCCCGGGCTGCCAAAGCGGAGCACGTGAATTTAACCACTACACCACCTAGCTGGCCCCTAAAGGGCAAAAGTATTTAGCTTCCCCAAATGAAACAGCAAACACAAAGTCTTGATTAAATTCATAATATCACCTTATTGCATGTTACTAAACAGCAAATTTGTCTCTAGTTCCATTTTTGGATCTGAACAAAATAGGAGGATTTAGTGGAATGCTGATGTGTTCAAGGAAATTTTATTTCTAGAAGTGCTCCCAAGTGACAGGGTCACCAGACTTTGTGACAGACGGGCTCAGCACTGGGCCCTTTCACAGGAATGAAGGACTTCTAGAAAGGCTAGCAATGAGATGTTGTGAAGCAGTTTCTCTTACAACTTGGCAAAGCAACTGAGATCTACTTCTCCACTCTGCGGAGACATCTATGTCTGACCAAGAATAATTACTACATGGTGAGAAAATTGTTCGGTAACTAGCTTTCTAAACAATTTGTCGAGCTCAACTGCATCTCTGAATGAGGCAACGGGGAATCCGGACACTTGGACAACTGCACTGGTTCAAAGTGATTATATCACACATTGACTTATGTGGAACACACTTATATTTAGAATTAAATTATAGGGTGCACACACAGAAGACCAAGGAAGTTTCTCAAATCATTTGCTCATTTCATGTCACTTTCCTAATAAACATGCACAGTTGGGTAAAGACTTTTAGAATAACAGAGTGGGGAAATCTCAAGTAAAAATAGGTCATCATTTTAAGCAGTTTTGGTTAGTAAAGTAGCTTAACCCCTCTCTGCAACTGGTGCTTTAAATATAAAGCATTTTAAACAGAGTAAAGGGAGCCCCTTGGCTCTAACGGTTTTCTTGAAAATATATCTACATTAGCTGAACTTAAAGAAAAAAGTCAATAAGTTAGCAAAGACAGACAAAGTCTGGACAATTGCCAGGCAGTGCTGGGCAGTCAATGCATTAGAGGCCTTGTCTCCGAGGCAGTGTCTGCTCGGGCACATCAATAGTCCTACCATTGACAAAGGACTCATCTGAAAAGTAGAATAATAATGCTTGGCCCAACTGGAAGTATAGGATTGGTCCAGATGTTCTCATAAAATCCCTCTGAGATCTAGAATACATAATTTAATGCCACTATTTATTGCCTTAGTAATAAAGAGTCTTCCTCTATGCACTTCCTGAATGCTTCAGGGAAAAAAAAAACTGGTTTCTAAAATAGAACATATCACATAACAAAAGTCAATTTATTAAATGAAGCAAAACATAATGCCCTAAAATATTAACTTCTCTGTCACAGGTCATTCTAAAACAATGCAAAGTATCATACAATTGCTTAAAAATAGCCACTTGTCCTCTTAGCAACCTCAAACTGTTTAACAATAGTCACAATATAACAAATGTTGTAATTTTTTTAACTAGTGTATCAGACATAGGAAAACAGAATTTCAATTCTAAATTAACTCATAAAAAATCAGAAAAAATTGCATAGTAAACAGTCACTATTTAAAGATAATCTTAGAAAGATGATGCATCTAATATGGTGATTTTGATTTCTAAATTTCAAAGATGTGTAATGTAAGAGATCACCTCAATTAAGATTTCATTAGTATAATGTCTAATTCAACAAAGGCTTAGAATAAGTTCTATACACTTTATGTCAAAACTGAATTATCTATGGAAGTATGGGATGACGTGTGTGTGTGAACTAAAACATACATATCTGACATCAATCTAAATCTGTAACTTCATAAAGAGAGTACAAGAAAAAGAGAATAATGGTGTTTATACCATTTTCAAGTTCTACCAACTTTGGATATAGTCAATAATTTCAGCCCCTGGAATGATGAGTAAGCACAATGTTAGGCACTATGCTGACTGCTTTTTGTATTAATTTTTATAATTTTCACCCCAAACATGTAATTTGTTATTATTATTCATCCTATTCTATACATACGAAACTGAGCTACCCCAAATCCCGTGTTATTTTGACTACGCGCACTGCACTGACTAGATGTGAAGCAGAACCACACACCACGATGTGGCAAGTCATCCTACAGAGCTCAGCACTCCTCCAACCATCAAATTCCTAAATAAGAATCAGAGTTGACCTCTTTGGAAAAATTTTAATTAACTTCCTCCTCTCCATTCTTGGCAAAAATTTCCAAATTACTGGCCCAGCTGTTTGAGTTATTGCGTAGCAGACCATTAATTCAATGAGAAGAGAAAAAAGGTATTGGTCATTGGTCCTAGGGATACATAATTTTGCATTTACTCATTTAACAAGTATGTTAAGGATTTGTTATATTTCATATTTTTCATAAACATCATATATACCAAATATTGTATTCTGTTCTGTAAAGGATACCAGGAAATCCCTATACACATTAGTACTCTTTCAATCATATTTTTCAATTTAATATTTTCACACTGAAACTTAGTGTTTTCTCTAACATAGAATTTTCATTCTCTTCCCTGGTATTAAATGCTTCCATAAAATATATATATCTACATATTTGCCATGTTTTATCATTTTTAAGTTGTTGGAATAAAGAGGATCTACATAATCAGCGAAAGAATCCTACATTTCCAAAAACTAAAAAGAGAATGATGGAAGTTCAAAAGTCGCATTTTCAACAGCTTATTAGGCACATTTAAAAGTACAGTACGTAAAATACTTACTCGTCTATTTGACAAACACACATCTCCACTTCTTTCAGTGCAGTCTGAAGTTTGCCCAGCAGTTTCTGATAGATATCTTGGGTTTCTAAGTCTTCTTCTTTTAACAAATACCGGAGACCGTGTCCATCCTGCTGTCCCAGAGACAGACCAGAAGGGGCCGCCATGGTCGTGATTGTATGCTGAATGTACACCATAGGGCTGAGTTTCCCTGAGGAATGCAAATCATCCCATAGTCATATTTATGACCTTTCACTTACAGTAACAAACCAGTGCAATTCACTTTAGACATCCAAGCCTACATAAAACAAAATGCCAATCCAATGTTGAATTTAATTCAGAAATTAAAGCTTATAGGGAGTTGTGATTAAAAACTAGGAATACAGTTTGACCCCATGTCCCACTGTGATGGTGTGGAATAGCATTATGCATCCCTTGGAGCTGCTCCTCCTGTATTTTTCTCATAGTTATAGGGCCATAGTTTAGGGCCATCTCTGATTAGTAGCTTTCACAGCAAGATGAGCTGTGCCTATCACGCATGTAAGGAAGGCAAGACCAATTATTCTTCTTAGAGGACAAATAATAAAACTGCATAACTCCATTTTCATTCTATAAACACTTATGCAAAATTATCCAAATGATTAGAGTGAGGAATCCTTTCTTTATAAAAGTTCAGACTTGCTTACACACCAGGAATCTATCCAATTTCAGGCATGCAGGAATAGTTACAATTGCCTAAATTACTTTCCCTAATTTGATAAAGTTTCAAAAACTAACATACCTTGCTCAGATTTATTTTCTTTATCATGAGAATTATGCTTCCTACTATCCAACTGAACCCCAAATGCACTCCCCAGGGAGGTTGATGTTTTGGGATACGACACTTCCATCACATTGACATGGCAGTTGGTAGGGCAGAAATCACTGCTGTGTAGTGGGGAGATTTTAGATTTGGCCTGTTTAAAGGTGGGCCAGGCTCTATTCTTTAGTACACGAGAAAACTGTAAATTTAAGAAGAAATAAAAAGGAGTTAAACACAGTGATAACCCAAACATTTCACTCTGGCATCCACAGCAAAATCAAAAGAAAGTTAAATGTTAACTGGAACCAGTGAAATAAATTATAAGTTGTTAGAAATTAAGGCATTATTTTAACACCCACACAGTCTTAATGAAGCAAAGCAATATAGGCAGCAAATACATATGATTCCTTTGAAACTGACTGCAAGTCAGGTACCAAAAGAAATGAATTTAAGTGATCAAAACCACTTAGTAGGACTCAAATGCACAGGTTCCGGTTAGCTGAGAGTCTGCTAGAGAAATCAAATTGGTGTCCTACGGCACCAAGAAGGGAACACAATATTTAAAGTGAGGCAAGGTGGCAGAATGGGGTAGCTATCAGGTCAGGGGTGGAAGAAGATGGGATCATTCCAAACACTGTCAGAAAGCCAACCCAAACCTGAGTCTGGGAACAGGTTAGACAGCAAGGTGTGGTGGTGGTGTTGACTCAGAACTGTGATACTCAAGGGATTTACATGACTTCCAAGGACAGCCACTCCACCACTTGAAACTTTGCAATCCAAATCCATCTATCCTTGCCATGGTCTATGTAGCCGCCAAAAGTCAGATCCACACCTGGCTTATTTACCTCAAGCTCTCTTCCCCTTGCTCCCTGGGCTCCTTCTGACCTTCACTCAGTTCCTCTCACACACCACCTATGCACTCTAGGTCTCTGTAGAAGCTGTTCAGTGTGCCTAGAATGTTCTTCTTCCCTCACTGTCTAACTTACTCCTGTGCATTTTCAAGTTCTAGGACATCATCAAGAGGCCTTCCCTGAGCCCTAGTCTGGGTTCAGTCTCCCTGGCTATGTACTAGGTTACAGCACACTGTAACCCTCCTTATAATTACGAATAAGTTTCTTATCTCCACCTCCCTTAGCAGATGGTAAACTTCACGAGGGTAATGCTCACGTCTGTCTTGTGCACCATAAACAGGCATCTCATAGTTGAACTGGATTGTAATTTCAAAAGGAAAGGACTGAGAGCCATGGGCTATCTGTGTTTTAGTTCTGTTGTCCTTTTAACTGATGTGATGCTGGGCAAGTTGCTGTCTTTTATCATTCTTACTAAAATAAGGGATAGGGATTAAATAATCTCTATGCTCTCTTCTTGCCTGAAAACTATAACCAGATCCTATTTATTCTACTAATAGAGTAGTAATTTGGGCATTGAAAAGAATAAAAATTAAGACTGGTTACTCACTTTTCCAGGTTAAATTTAAGAAGCAAGATGTGATATAAAAAAATCACATCTTATAAATATAAGCTCACCATTAGAATATGAATTATCTTATATGTTTATTGAACTGTGTTTTCTAATCACATGTCAGAAGCTATGCAGCTCAGCAAAGTGCCAGCACGTACTAGGAATCTAAATGGAACTGGATTGAAATGCAGGAAACTATTAACCAAATTACTAACAAATTTGATAATAAGGTCTCCTAAACACTAAAATGGAGGAAGGAATTTAGACAATTCTTGGTCTAGCCCTCTCACTTTATTAATAAAGAAACTGTGAGCTGGAGACTTATCTGAGAAAGACCTAGAATTTAAGACCAGATGCAAAATTTCGGTCATAAGTTCTTTTCCACTGTAACTGCAGGATAAAAATCTCAGATAATGCTCCCACAGCACACACAAACGCACAGAAATCAATTTTATTATGTCACAGCACCCGCAATAATAGGAAGTTATACTTCTCTTGCCTTCTTTCATTTTAACCAGTTACCCATTCATTCAAAACTATGAAGAGAAGCATCTCTTCCAGACCCTGAGCTAAATGCTGGAGATACAGCCCTGCCCTCAGGGAGTTCATGGCCTAGTAAGGGACACAGGTAAAAACAATACACCATTATTGTTATATATGACAATTATATGTGACATATATGTATAAATATATATACAACCGTATGTATATATTTAACAATTATATAATAAATATCATAGCTAGATAATTAGAAATTTGGTAAGTGCTAAGGAGGTGACCAGAGTGATGTAATGAAGTGTTCCTTGAGTGATCTGGCAGAGTAGGGGAAGATGCTCTTTCCAGCAGGACCAGTTTCCTACAACTTTCCAACAGGTATCTCAGTACAAATGCCTGTGAACACAGTGTGTTCCCTCTCCACATACACCCAGAAGGCCGTGTAACCACATGTCTGAATGTGCCTGAACACTTTCAAAAGAGTAAGTGTCAAAGAGGAACTTCTTTACTAACAGCTTCTCTTGGAGAAGGAAGAGCCTTAGGAAAACAGTGCTGTCTTCCATCCTGGGTGTCCCTAGGAGAGGGGGAGGGGGCAGGAGGAACCCACAGTCATAGGTCCTGCAAATGTGCTAGATACACTTTGAAGGTCAAAAATGTGCTCTCAGACAGCATGCCCTGATGTTTAATGGTAAGACCTTTCTGTAATGCAAACCTAAAATGAGGAAGGCACAGTTCTTGTGTTGACAGCAGTACAGGCATGAAACACACCCTGAGCATGCCATGCAGTAGTAAATGGACCTGTAAAGATGAACCTGGCATCTTTGTTAGCAACATCAAATGGAACATTGAGCTCATTAATCTGCTTTGGAGACGCTCACAAGAAAAGATGAAAAAGCTCTTTTCTATAAATAAAAATTGCAATTTTGCAACAAAGAAATGTACAGGGTTTGGGGATAAGTCGAACAGACAGTGCTTTGGACCTATTGTAGATATCATAGTCCAGACTTATGACCCCTTCATTCATTCATCCAACAATTACATATCAAGGGCTCTCTAGACCAGGCACTGTTCTAGGCATGTTGGGAAATATCAGTGAATGAAACAGATTCCTGCCTTCTTGGAGGTTACATTCTAATGAAGGGAGAGGCAAACGATAAACATAAATCTTGAGCATAATCTCGAAGGAAGAGAGAGTTGGGAATGTGGATATCTGGAAGAGAAGCCTTCCTGGCAGAGGGAACATCCACTGCAAAACCCCAAGGATGGTGTGTTCAATGAACATCAAGAAGACCAGTTTCGCTGGAGCAGAGAGTGAGGGGGAGGGGAAAGGAGACAGGATTGGAGAGATAATGGGTGGAGGGAGGGCACAGATCATGTAGGACCTTGGAGGCCACTGGCAGGATTTAGCTTTTATTGTGATTGAGATTCAAAGACATTCAGAACACTCTGTAGGTGGGCAAGGGTGGAAGCAGAAAGATCACCTACAGGAGAGAAGACAGTGGCTCACCCTACGCTGTCAGTAATAGAAGCAGTGAGCTGCTTATTTTTAAGGTAGAGCCAAGAGAATGGTGTAAAAGAAAGGAAAGTGAAGAATGCATTCAAGGTTTTTAGACTGAGCAATGGGGACCATGGGTCTAATTCTGAGATAGAGAAAACAGCAAATACGACAAACTGTGGAGGGGTGGGATCAGGAATTTATTTTGGACACGTGAAGTCTGAGATATCTATTAGACCTGAACGGAGAGGCCAAATGGGCCAGGAGACTGAGATCACCAGGGAATTGAAAGTGGAGTGAGAAAAAGAGATCAAGTCCTGAGCTCTGGGACTTTGCCACACGAAGAGGTTGGAGAAAAAGGAGGAAGCAGCATAGGATACTGCGAATGAGCCACCAAGAAAGGACAAAACCATGCATAGGTGTGTGACAGAAAACGGCTAAAGAGAGGTACAAGGTCAACCGCATCAGATGCCACTAAAACAAAGAATGTAAGGACGTCAGTGAATGAGCTTTGGCAAAACATAGGTCATCAGTGACCTTAAAAAGAGCCATTTCAGTTACACGGAAGGGCCAGAGCCCAACTGGAGTGTGTTAAGAATGAAAAGTGAGTCAGACAGCAGGTACAGACAGCAGGTGTAGGTAGCTCTTTCCAGAACAGAGGTCAAAGAAATGGAGCAGTAGGTAGAGAGGAGTATGGGGGCCAAGGGAAATGTTTACTTTTTAATATAGATGATATTAAGGAATATTTGTATATTGACAGAAATAAGTAATTCTTAGAAATGGGGACTTAAGGTTTTCCATGCATTGGTAGTTAATTCATTAATTACTGACCGTGACAACACATTTGAATCCAATTATAGTCACTTGACTAAAAGTCAAAAATAATACAAACGTAAGCTATTATTTTGCAGATAGTCTCCCATTTCAATTAAGTGTGAAACCCCATTGTCACGGAGTTATAAAAATTTTGTATCAGGGGAAGGAGACATGGGAGAAATTTTACCCACAGTTTTCCCAATCTATATATCAATTTTAGGATTATGTGGCATTAATAATTAAAGGTACTTGGAATATTCAGTGTAAGACTTTGATTCCTACCTGTAATATTTTTGTGAAAACAGAAACTCTCTCTTGAAAGCTCATTAAATATTTATATGGAGGAAGTATCTCCAATCCCCCAAGTAAGCCCAATTATGGAATTATTCTAAAATAGAAGAAAGAATCTAGAATTAAAAAGGATTCTAAGGATAATTTAGGGTGAGAATGTTCCTCCAGACAGTACATAGTTTTACATCTGGATCGCCCACACATCCTGCTCCACAGAGATTAAATGTCCATTTAGGATTCATTCATGTTTCCAGTAAGGCCTGACCTTCTCTCACAGAGGAGCCAAAAAACATCTGTTGCCTGTACTACTGGCCAGGAAATCAATTATGACTGCAGTGGCCTGGCTATAGAAACTGTAGCAATTAACTGCTTTCTATTTTTAAGATCTAAAACTTTTAGGGTCAAAATAAAGGAAAGCCAGCCTCTTTGAGATTTTAGTTTCTATGGATACATTTTATTTTATAGAAAGAGGGGTGTTTGAAGCCTTTATCTGGAATAAATATACATTGCTAATGACAGTTTAAAAGTAAATCTGCGGAACTTAAAAATATATATTCACAAATGCTATAGTTTCTGTTGACATGCATTTGATACACAAACAGAGCTAATTTTACATGGCTGTTATGGCTATTATCTTAGGTATCTAAATTGTGTTCAAATAGAAAAGATTTTTGAAATATTTTCTTGTTAATCTTGTTTCTCTATCTAGTGAGAAAGATAGTCAATTATTCTAAATGTGTATGGTCAGGAAGGGATGATGAAAAGGATAGCTTTTAAAGCACTTAAGTCCTAGTTGACTACCAGTTTCTCTTTACTTCTAAATTAAAAATAAAAATAAGGGAGACAGCATTCCATAGGACTGATCCCTAGTCTGCTACTTGCCAGCCATGTGACCTTAAGCAAATTCTGAATCTCCCTGAGAAAGAAGCAGGATAAGAGCGAACAGCATGGCTGTTTCAAGGCTCAAACAACAATAATGTACATACAAGAGCTTTCCATAATTCACTAATATTATTTTTATCACCTAAAATCACTGCCCATTAGCCTGTTCATCTCTGCTTTAAAAGCTTCCCAGGCTCCCAGTTACTCCTGAGGAAATGAAAGACACTTCTCACTTGCCAGGATGTTTTTTAGATTCCCCAACATTTGGGTGAAAACCCTGTACCTTATACTTCTAATCCCCCACAACATACAGTCCTCAGTTTATCGAAAACTGTATTTTTGTTAGAAACCAAGGCGCAACACCTTCTTCATCCACGATAACAATTCATCATAAAGCTGTACATATTTTACCTCCCACACATAGGTTGAATTGATCCTTTCTCTCCATCTCCAAATGCTTCTACACGAGTCCAAGTCACCACTGACTTGCACTTCTTATAAACAAATCTGATTATTAAGCCATTCCAAAATATCACTGGGAAAATCAGATTTTGTCAGTTTTCTTTTTTAATTGCATCCAAATCAATCCTCCTTTCTAGTCCAGGCAGTATGCCAATTCTTCATCAATAAGATCAGTCTCATTTCTACATCGCTGCCTTCACTTATGATATTTCTCTTTACTTGAGTGCCATCTCTCCTCCTCTTCACACCGACAAATCTCCCCAACCTGTAGCAGCTAACATTTGCTGATTACTCAGCCCACAATGATTTATCCTTTACCGAAATGCTGTTGCCCTGGTAGTCAGAACCACACTGTTTAGCACATAAGCTGTGTAGCATGGTGTCAAATACAGGTAAACAGACAACAACTAGCTTTAGAATAAAAAGGAGCAAGGTTCAAACTCCACTGCTGTTCCCAGCTGTGTGCCTTTGGGCAAGTTACTTGACCACTCTGAGCTTCAGTCACTTCATCAATGAAATGGATTATGTGTCTCATATCACTGCGTTGGTAAGATTACACAACATATGCGAACTGCAAAATATCTCTGCAAAAAATGCAATACCTGATACCTGTAGCAGACTGCTATAAACTGTTGTGTGCTATATAACTCCAGGGAGCACCATCATATACAGCAGGTGTGGCATGCCAGCATGTTCAACCATTCATGGTGGCATCTCCTAGTAGGTTAAGTAGTTAGTATTACTATTACTTACTTCAGGTATTTTGACCTTTCTTCCCAAGTAGACTGTTAGCTTGGGAGGGCAGGCGTCCTCAAGTAACTGACTTCAGCCCCTACTGCCTACATATATGGGATGCATTTAGTAAGTACCGCCCCATCCTGCGACAAATTTGCTTTCATGAAATTGAGTTTGTGACCTATGGCATTGGCTTTCACTAAAGAGTGCATTAAATATCTGCCACGTAAAACAAATTGCTGCTTCTCTTGCAGGGATATGTTTATAGGCACTGCCCTGACACTTCCTGGTGTCGCCTCTTTGAAATCCACTGTGAGAGATTTCTTTTAGCACTTGGTCCAAGAAAAGCTCTGCTTCTCTTAAGAAACATTGTGTATATCACAAGGATGCTGATAAATATGTAATAGATTGTGTTTCCCTTTTCATCCTGGTCATCAGAAAGCTGAAGGCCAAATATAATATTTCATTCTAGCAACTAAATAGAGTCTTAGGACCCGCTTACCTATGACCCTTTTTCCCTGGTGGTCTATGCCATCTATTCTAATAGATCTTTACCTATAAATTTACCTGGTAATTTTCCTCCAATATCCATTCTCTCCTTCTTCCTTTTAGTAATAAAATCCCGAGTTTTAGTTGGGCACATGGATGCCCAATTTGAGACTACATTCCCCAGCTTCCCTTTCACTAAATGACTAATGAGATGTTAACAGGTGTCATGTGTACAACTTCTGGGTGACGCCTTCCCAAGGAAGCTCTTTACCCTCCACTCCCTCTTTCCCCTTCTGAGGGGCTATAACTTAGACACAGTGGTGGTGAGCCAACTTTGACCTTGCAGAAGAGGCAATATCCTTGGGGAGAGAGCAAAAATCTAGAAGGATCCCTATAAGATCATCAAGCCTCACCCCACTGGACTCCTGTCAGGTTGGCCTTTCAAGTGAGTGAGAAATAACTTTCTATCTTGTTTAAGCCTGTGTTATCTTGGTCCTTCTTAAAGCAGCTGAATCAATACCCTACCTAATATACTCTCATCCTAATGTTTTGTTTTCATTTATCAAGTTTACCTTTTTCCATCTCTATTTCTTTAAGCTACTTCCACTGCTTCTGTTGTCTGAGTGAATGGAGAGGAGAAAGTCGGAAGAAAATCGAAAAAAGAGAGAATTGACACACACACGGTGACAAGTTTGACAACTGAGTCTGTCTGAACCCCTGTCACACTTTACACAGACCCATCTCTGAGGTGGAATGATTCTCTTTTCAAAATGTGTTCAAAAGGGGAATACCAATTTGCATTTGTTTAGAGCTTTTAAATTTTACTTCAAAGCATTGTCACATCTTATAGAGAAAGGAGAAGTAAAAAGAGAATCTTCTGTTCTTCAGCTTCAACAGGGCATATTCATGGAATTGTCCCCAAACTCAGGTGAACTGAGCTCAGCAATCATGGAAAGAGGATTAACAGATGTGACAGTTCAGCATTCATCCTGGATATCAATTTTCTTCATGTGAATGGACTTATAAAGAATTACAAGAGCAACAGATATTCAACTTAACAAGCTGAACATTATAGAAAGTGCTTCAAGAGAAACAGTGATCTCTCTTGCCCTTGTCCCACTCTACCTCAGGTAACCAATGTTACAGTCCCTTGGGTATTCATTCATGCATTTCCCTATTCTCCCTCAGACATATCTGGACATATATGGGCTTACCTTTTACTTACTATATCAGGAACATGAAACACACATAGCTAACTCACATTCTTAAAAATGGAAATAAATAATATTTTGTAGTATGGCTATACCAAATTTTAAGCAACCAGCCACATTTTGAGGGAAATAATTTAATCAGCCAGTGTCCTATTGATATAAGTAGAAAAAAATTAAAACCTACTATAGCGTATGTTTTGGAGATCAATTTCTATCAATTCTACCTTTAAAATATATCCTCGAATCCATCTAATTTTTTCTCTCTCCCCATCTGCACCACAGTCCGAGCTTCTCCATCACTCACCTGGACCACTGCCATCACTTCCTATGCGTCTCTATGCCTTCTCGCCCCTTGCAACCCATTCCCACAGAGGAGCCAGCACGATCTTTTAAAAACCTAAATCAGATGAAGTCATCCCCCTGTTTAAAAGCTTCCAATTGCTTCTCACTGATGTAAGAAGAAAATCCAAACTCCTTCCAAAGTTCCAAAAGTACAAAGCTCCCACAGCTCTTCACGCTGGTCCCTGCCTCAGCCTGCGACCTCACGAATGCCACTCTCCCCCTGCCACCCTGGCCTTCTTTTTGCTTTAGGGCCTCTGTACCAGGCGCTCCTTCTACCTGGATGCTTCCCCCTCCACTTTAAATGAAGAGCTGTACGTGTCATTCAGATACAAGCTTTCTCAAAGAGGCTTTCTCTAGACACCCAGTCTCAAGTTACCACCCTGCACTTCCCAGCATATCTCCCTATTTTGATTTCCTTATAACTCTTTTCAACATTTGATTTTCCCCCTTCGTAGAGATTTATTTACTCCTTTGTGTTTCCCCCACTCAAATGTGAGCACCATGAGAGGAAAGATCACTCTTGTGCTGCATATTCCTGGTACCAAGAATAGTGCTTGGCACATAAGAGGTGATCAGTGAATATGCAAATGGATGAATGAATCAATCAATTTAAAGCAGCCTATGTTCCGTGTACTTTCCGACTGAGGGCTCGGTTTCCTCTGTTGAGAGAGAAGGGAAAGAAGAACTATAGAGTAATTTAAAAATTTGACTTCAGAATATAGGTGGCCTTGATTCAAATTCCAACTCTGTCTTTCACTAACAAGTAATTTAATTCTTTAGGCCACAGTATTATATTTGGAAAATGTGGAATAATGACTTAGCTCACAGGTTTGCAAAGATCAAATGAGATCACGGGTGTAAAGGCATTTAAAAAAACTAACATGTTATATAAATGTTATTATTTCAATAAAGTGGTACGTACATATGTAATGAAAATATCAAGAATTGAATTAAATTTGACATTTAAATAATAATTACATGCAAAATATATACACAAAACTTTTACCTTTTTATAACTGGATATTCTCTGACATATATGCTCAATTTTTTCACTGCAAACGGCACTGAATTTACTCTGAAGGTCAGTAGGAATCACTTCATTTAAAGAGTTAAGGCTGGTGCAGTTTTGTACAAAATGATCATCACTTTTAGCCAGGGCTTCAAGAATCTGTAGTAATACACACACACACACACACACACACACACACACACACACACACACACGCAAAAGAGAACAAAAAAATAAAACCCTCCAAATTAGCCAAATAAAATTTTCACAATTCCAAAACATAGGGTGACTTTCTCCAGTGTGCTTCTTTTAGCTGCCTGGGATTTCTGCGTTCAGTACACGCCTGGCAGTGAAGTGATGGACTTGTGTGTTTGACATCTCGTGTTTCGCCTTCTGCTGGCTATAAAAGGCTGCCTGAGGGAGGTGAGTGGACTTCAAAGACTCCCTGCTGGATGAATCAGTACCCTCTGATGTGGGAACACATCGCCTGTATTTCGATCAGAGTTACTCAGAACATTTTTTTTTCCTCAGCTCAGTAGTAGAATAACAAAAACTAAAAAAAACCAATCGAATAGCATCCTTACTTGCTACTGAGAGCCCAGTACAGAGAGTGCACTTAACAAATGTTTGCTGAAGGAATGAATAAATGAGAAGTTCTCTTGCTAAAGTAAAAATCAATGTTCTTTGCAGTGTCTGAGCTTTATCTGATAAAAGCATCTATATGATGTATTCAATTAGTAAATCCTTTTGGCTTTTTCTATCAATTGTAAGGCAGCATCTGTGTGTGTGTGTGTGTGTGTGTGTGTATACACACCAGGAATCACTGAGAATTTCCAATGCATTGAGAATTATTCACGCGTCATATTTATATGGAGCGTTTATGATTGTTCAAAGATCACAACATTTGACTACATCCTTACCTGACCTTTTTATAACATTGTGTGGGAGATACAATGTATAGATGCTATGTTTATTTGAGCTCCCTCACCATCCCCACTTCCCTGTCTTTCAGAATAGGGAGTGTGAGACTTTTGTTTCATCACTAGTCTAGAAATTAGAGCTCACTTTATCATCAGCAGTGTGATCTTGGTTAAATTTCTTAATTTCTTTTACTTTCTTTTCTTCGTGCATAAAATGAAAATATCTGTAGCACTAACTTATACAGTTGTCATATATAAAATAATCCACGTAATTTTGCAAATTTAAAATAGCTAGAAAATGAGATAAAATAATTATAATAACCTGGTCTCAAACTCTTATATGGATCCCCTTAACAGTATAACGTAGTTGGGAGGGGGTTGCAGTTTGAAAATATAGTTTTTTTTGTTTTTTTTTTTTGTGGGGAAGACCAGCCCTGACCTAACATCTGTTGCCAATCTTCCCCTTTTTGCCGAGGAAGACTGGCCCTGGGCTAACATCCGTGCCCATCTTCCTCCACTTTATATGGGACGCCGCCACGGCATGGCTGACAGGCAGTGCGTCGGCGGGCGCCCGGGATCCGAACTCGCGAACCCTGGGCTGCCAAGCGCCGACTAAACCGCTGCGCCACCAGGCGGCCCCTGAAAATATAGTTTTTATATCAATAGATACATATCATGGTACAATGTCATCAGAATGATGGAATTTTTTTAAAGTTAACTTTCAGAATATAAAACACAAACATAAAATGATTATTTTTGAAATAGTGCACTTGGATTTCTATACTATTTTCTTCCACTAGAATTTTAAAAAATACATGCTATACATGCTAAATCTGTATGGTTAAAACAAGAATTAAAATGAAGAAATAAAGGCAGTGAAGCTATATGTGATATTTCTTCCTTATAATACCTGAATCCTCACAGGGTGATATAAAAGCAGACGAAACACTAATGCTCAGACCCGTGGAGGATCTAATGTGAATCTGATGGATCTACCTTGTAGAAGGATCATGAAAAGAAAGCACAGGGTCACCCCTTACTCACCACGTGTTTTATCCATTTGGACGAAGACTTATTTCCTCCCTCCCTATCTTGCTTTAGTCTAAGGACTGAGGATGATATCCTTCCCAATTAAGAATTATATAAATGTCTGAGGACTATTCATAAACTGATCTCTAAGCTTCATGAAATTTTATGAAATAAGCATGAGACTTGCAGAATCTGAAATTTCTTATAATGTATTTCATGAATTCAAATATTCATCAGAGGATTATGTACATTAAAAAAAGCACCACCTGTCAGGAAAACCATCTGAATGCAGAGAAGCCTTTGCCAAATCAACTAACACTCTCCTGGGCAAGAGTCCCAACTAACTTAACACTGCTCCAAAAGAAATCAATAAGAAGGAAGGCACTTCACAACTGAGTAATGGGGAAAGAAAGAAAAAGAAGCTGAATGAGCTGACAGCTGAAACATATACAGCTACTTCCATTTTTTAAAGTGGCAGTGGGGGAGGGTTTCAGTTGCTTTATTCAGAACAAAATCCCTTGTTTTCCCAGGATCACTCATACCTTGGCAGTGAGGCTGAAGAAACCTTTGGGCTCGATCATCTTCTCCACCACGTTGCACTTTATCCCAGCTGTGCTGTCGTACTCATACACCACACCATACTCCAGGTGGACATTGTCTACCGTCAGACTCACGTACTCCTTCTTCCCGTCAATGATGGCCATGGTGTTGAACTTGTCAATTACCTCTGGAATAAAGTCAATTTTAATTCAGCAAGTTCATGATGGGTTTACTAGTCTCTTAAAATAATTTGAGTCTCTTCGATAATGTTTAAAGAGTTCTTGAAAAAATGGCTAAATCCGACATGCTAAATGAAGACTTTATTCTTAACATTTTTAAAACTAAGAACATTTAAAAAAAATGCTTGAGTGATCCAAATCTTACCACTCTAACATGACTAGTCTTATCTTTGCATATCCATTTTGATCGATGGACCATATGTATGCCTACTTATACCGGTATAAACATTATACATACAATTCTATATTTTTTCATTAAAAGCATGCATGACTTAAATTCAGGGTTCCTAAAACTGCTTCAAACATTAGATGAATATTTTCTCAAAGCAGAAAAAATACATAAAGCTATAGTGAAGAAGCAGAAAGGAGATGCAATAATCATTTTTCCAGCGAAGAGGGTGCCTGAATTTTCCCAAAGAGCAACTTCTGGAGATAGCTCATTGAGAAAATTTGTCATTGCTCACTATAACAACATTTCCATCTGGAATGTCTTCCTATAGGATTCGGGCCTATGATCATTCAGCCAGTGAAAAATCACCTAAAATCTCAAGTAAGAAACCGCTGAGAAAACTAACAGCAAATATTAAATAAGGAAAAATAGAATATTAGTTTACCTAAAACAATTAAGTCCTAGAATAGCAGAAACAGTAAATATAAAATATGCAAAAGCAAAATAATGGTTTACCGTACAACAATGAAGTCCCAGAATAGCTAGAAATCAATTTCCAGAGCATCTCATCAACCTACTCTACCTTTCATTGTGGCACCAATAATGATTAGCAAAAACTAACTCTAAAAGAGGAATAAAAGCCTCAGGATAAGGTTCTAAGATTTGTCCTGATTTAAATAAATAAGATACTCAATTTCTCCTAACAACCTTGTTGCTCCAATGAGGCTGAAATATTTCTGATATTGTCCATGATCTTAATGGCTCCTGCCAAGCGGCATTCCAGAAGTGGAGGAAAAATAGCTTTTCCTAAGAACCCCTCTATGATCAGTGTGTGCAGGGAATTCTCCAGCTATGCTGGTTTGGAAGAACCTAACAGTACAACAAAAATATCCAGACTGGATATTTTTTATCTACCAATGATATGAATGGACAGACACCAGGAAAATGTAGCAGAGGATTCAAGGACTTCTGTGAAAAAGTTTGGAAACAATTATTCAAGGTATTTGTCAAATGCAAACATACATGTCATTGCCTCAGTCCCTTCACCCTTGGCAAAGGAGCCACTGAGTACAGCAATCTGCTGGTTTGCTTCACTGACAAAACAGAAATGATATGAGTCCTTACCAAAAGATCTCTCTTTCTCCCATCTTCACATTATTAGTTTGCCTCTTTCATTACTGTCAATGTTAGAATGCAGTAAAAGTTACTTGAATCAAGAAAGTATTTTCAAAGGAACTATGGGCCCTCTAAACTAGGGCTTCTCATATTTTAATGTGCATACAAGTCAGATCTTGTTAAGATGGAGATTCTGATTCGGTAGATCTGGGGTAGGGCTGAAGATTCTGCAGCTCAAATCTTGCTCCAGGTGATGCTGCTGCTGGCCTGTGAACCACACTGGAGTTTGGAGGGTCTACACAATATTTAAACTCAAAACAAGGAAACACATAATAACTTGGGTTTGAATCCTCATTCTACCACTTACCAGCTTGTATAAGTTCCTTAACCTATATAGGCCTCAATTTCTTCTCCCGTAAAATGAGGAGAATGATAATCACACCTTTAAGAGATTTTCTTTTTTGATGACAACATGAGATAATCTATGTAAAACACTTAATAAAGTGCCTCATAAAATGTAGTAGCTATTACATATTAGCTACTAGTTATTATTACTGATGTACTTGACATGACATCTATTTGGTAATAATGACTTAAGAAAGTGGCTTGAACGTGTAAGATTTTCAATAATTGGGCCTAGGCACAGGCACGTTGAAAAAGAATACTATAAACAAATGAGGAGAAAAAGAAGGAACCCACCTTCCACTTTGCAGTCAAAAGCATCCCCTGCTTCCTCTCCAGGGGGCTTGGAGTTAGACTTTTGAAGGTCTTCTTGAACACTCTCGATGCTATCATAAACCCATTGTATGGAATCTTGCTGGAAATGAGGGGGAAAGAAACCTCGGAGGTATTACTCCTTCCTAAAATGCATACCCATTTCATAAACCTGCTTTAGAAGGAGAGCTGACAACCTTATTCTTCTAGTTTGCTTAAAAATAATAAAATTTGAAAGAAAATCAACATCAGAAACTAATAGAAAGTCAATGGCAATTACATTGTTTAACAAATTGACATTTTTAAGCTTGAAATTTTATCTTCCAAGGATACGTTTTTAAATAAGATGTATTTCCCAAATGTCTTACTTAAGTGCCTCAAGTATATCTTAAAATAAATTATATATTACATTTTTAAATAGATGTTAGATGGACAGTTTTCTGAAGAATCAATCATCTATAATCGTACAAACCATTTAAATGCTCTCCTTATAGTTACATATATTTTAATACATTTAAAGCTTTTTTGAATCTAACCAATAAGAAAATTGGAAGAACATTTTTCATCTCATTGGGTTCCCAAGTGATGCAACTATCTTTTAATCATTCCATGTCATAAGTCATCCTATATTTTAATTGAAATAGCAGTTCCAGTCTTAATTAGATAAATGAGAGAGATGAAATGGCTACCAAGTAAATACTTCCAGGGTTGCATTACATTAAAATTTATACTTTTCCTAGACAAGATGATAAACCAAATTACACTACCGAAGTGTAATAGAATTTGTATTATCCATTTTTGTCTTGTATTAACTTCACAATTGTGTTTAATTATTATATTGCTATACATCATTAAAATGCTAGCTAACATTTGATCATTCGAATACATCTTGGTAACCTGATGTGGCCCCCAGTGAACCACATTCCCCAGTACCCACATCTTTGTGTAGCTCCTTCCCACACCGACCCTGGGCTTGGTCATGTGACTTTATTTTCCCAAAGGGACAATAGCAAGCATGATGTAAGTAGAGAGCTGATTGCTTGTAATATTCTCTCTTGAAATCCTGACACCATGCAGAAAGGAAAATCCTGCTAGAGACTGGAAAGGAAGGCCATAGGAAGGGGCTCTGGAGGATGACTTGCCACGTGGAGCAAGAGGCCACCAGGACTAGAGTGGAGGTGTCCAGTTAGGCCTCAGCAGAATGCAGCCATGTCAGTGACCTCGCAGGGACCAACATCCAGTCAACCCGTGGAATCAAGAGAAATATCAATCACTGTTTCTCATGCCACTAAGTTTTCGGGAGGTCTGTTTTGTGGCTATGGATACCTGATAGAGCATGTTATTCACTTAGTGCATTTTTCTGTCCATTTATTGCTTTTCTTAATCATTTCACTGATTAACACCTCTCCAAGAAGGCAGGCAAAAAAAATGAAAAGGAATGAAACTCAAATCAATTTGGCTACTTATTAAAATTCTGATAGAAGGGGAAAAGTTTGATAATTTCAGAAGTGCCTTTTTAAAAAATTCATGAATACAGTTCAACAAATATTCTTTAAACTACTATCAACCAGAATAACCCATGCAACTAAGTGTGAATTCCAATTTGTTATGCTAGTTTGAACTTATTAGTAAGCAAAACTGATCAGCTATTTTCTTGCAGGTTCGGTATTTTGCAGGTTGTCATTCATGGCCTGTCAGAAAATGCAGATTCATCTTTCTGGCTTGGACACAAAGTCATATTCTCAAATCCAGAAAGAGTAATTCACCAAGCATGAAAGAAAAAATACAAAGCCGCTCCTTTAAGTTCATTTTGCACTCAGTTGATTAATTTGATATAATTTTCTATTATAGTCCAATACCCACTTGTACCTCATGAGATAATAAATTTTGCTTATGAATCAGGATTTTAATTTAATTTTTTTATGGCACTTGAAATTTGAATCAGAGGATAGTGCTGAAAATTTTAAGTAATGGCAAGTACATTTTGGTATTTTCTTTTAAGGACTAAATCCAGTTAGCTAAATAAATATATCCCCAAATCAATCACAGACCCATGAAACCCACAGCTTTTTCATTTTCACAGAAGTCTTACAATAAACAGTGTAAACATTTATAATTCATACATACAGACACAGACGTACAATGACCATTATATATCCTTAAGCAATCACAAGGGTCAAGGAAACAGTTCAAACTTTTGGATTTCAATTTGATAAACAGCTATTTGAAAACTCTTATCACAATGAAAATGAAAACACCCCAGGGTACTTTTTATACAAGTGATAATACTGTAACAAAATAAGCGTAATCAATTATAATTAATTATGCAGATAAATATGCATAATCAATTATAACTAATTACTCAGATAAAACAATCATTATCAGATTTACAATGCTGTGCTTAAATGTGATCCTAGAAGTGGAAACCACAGATGTCTCTGGCACTATCCTATGTTGTCCCCTAGGCCTTCTATGCAAGTTTGCAATTAGATCCAGATAAGCTGAAGGGCAGTTTACCTTCATGGGCCTCCTGTATTTCCTGCAGGCCGTGACATGCGCAATAACACTGGCATGCGTCTCTTTGCTGACATTGATTCCATTTACTTTGATAATACACTGTCCAGGGTGAAGACCAGCTGCTGCAGCTACAGTTCCTTTAAATACAAATGAGAAAATTGCCCAAAATTCCAAAAATTTTAGGAATAAGATTCATTTTTCTCACATCTATAATAAGGAAATCAATTTTAAAACACTATAAAGATCTGGCTAGTATGTTCTTGACAAATTTGGTTCTGACAGCAATGCCCTCTTAAAATTTTTCTGCTTTTTAACTGGCCATTCAAACTGTGACTAACAGAATATTTTCCCACCTCCCTAAGAATTCGTTTGAAGGGATATTGTAAAGTGACCTTTATAATGCTAATCAGTTATTTTCCCTCTCAAATGTCTAGTCAATCTAATTTTCTAAATATGCATGCACAATGGCAAAATGAGAAAGCCAGAAATATAGGCTTTATTTACCTCTCTTTAATCTACAAAATCTCTAAATATTAAAACGGTATTCATTTTCATTTTTTTAAATGCCAACAATTAAAAGAAATTCTTAAGGAAAAAAATCAAGCCAATTAGCAACTACGGGTGGACTGGATTTGCTAAGAAAAATCAGAGTTTAGAATATGTACAAAAGGTCAGGAACCAGAGAATCTGTGGAGAATAAAATTATCAAATAACATCAACTGTCCATCATTTATTTGCATAGACAGAGATTTAAATACGAAAGTGGCATATCCTAACCAGTGAATTAAGATTTTCAGAACCTTCCAATCATTATTATTTGATATTCTGAGCAAATCAACATTTCCAAGCACCAGTAATAAATGCAATGAATATAATTGATACAGATGATTGTAAAACTTATCCTAAGTATATTAGAAGAGCCTTCCTTTGTAAGCAATTTCTCCCATTAAGGAATTATTAAACATCTTAAAGAATATAATTCATATTCAAGAAGACAATATGTTTTCTTCTCACTAAAATTCACTCCCAGAAATATTAAGTGGTTTTTCTGGATTGAACAGAGCCCTGAGAGAGGGAAGGACATTCCCAGCAGAAAGAACAGCTGGAAACAAGGCACTGAGTCAAGACATAGCCTGGATATTTGGGAACATACACGCAGCTGGTTTGAGCTTAGAATGAGGCAGAGTGAAAGGGACACTGGAGAGCGGAGCAGAGCCAGGTGTGAAGTCCTTGTGTGCTCTAAGACTCTGAACCACTGTGTATGGAAGAGGAAAAACTTTTATGAATTTTAAGCAGAGAAAGCAGTGACTTAAGCAGTGACATGATCCCCCACCCCCCACCCCACAAACAGGATGGATCAAGTCAAAACTCAAAACCACACCAAGCATCTACTGCCATTTCCCAGGCTGGCACTAAGGCAGCCTTAGTTATAGACAGGAGAATGAGATCAAGTGTTTGATGTTTGATGACAGAGTTTATGAAGAGGCTAGAACACCCAGGATCATTCCTGTGCCTTTGGACTCAGTGGCTGAGTAGATGGAGTCATTTAGATAAAGAGAATGCAGAAAGTAAAGCAGCTTCAAAGAATAGATGAAAAGTTCACCTGGGGATAATACTGAGTTTTAAGATGCCAAAGGGGCATTTAGGTGGAGATATTTAGTAAACAATTACATCTAGGCTACAGAACCCAGGAAAGAGATTGGGGCTGGAGATAGAGATTTAGAAATCTCCAGCAAAGAGGATCAATAAGATTGCTTATGGAGAGAAAGACGGCCAAGAAGAGAAGAGGGCACCAACAGTTAAGGGGTCAATAGATAAAGGGAGCTGGCAGAAGACGGGTAGGAGAAACATCTGAAAAGCTCCATCTCAGAAATCAAGGGATGATACTTTAAGCAAACAGGCGTAGTCAGTTTAAACAAATGCCACAGAAAGCTCAGTTAAGACAAGGATTATCAATGTGCACGGTATTTTCCAGTTAAGTCCATGATAACTCTTGTAAGACAGACTTTGGAGACATGGGTGGGAGGTGGAAGGAGATGTCTATAGCACTGGGCTGAAACTCAAATATGACATGAGGAAGGGCAGGGAAAAATACAGACCAGCATTTCAGGAAGTTTGGTCATGACAAATATAAAAGTTATTAGAACATTATTCTAGAGCTGAGCTTCTCAATCTTTGACATGCATACAAATCACCTGGGAATCTCGTTAAGATGCAGATTCTGATTCAGTATGTCTGGGTGGGGCCCGAGATTCTGTATTTCTAATAAACTCCCAAGGAAAGCCAATGCTGTAGGTCTGTGGACCACACTTTGAGTAGCAAGGATCTACAGGGGAAAACAAGGAGGAGGGAAAGGTTTTGTGTTTGCTGTTCTCACTTAAGATGATTTTGTTTCTTTGTTTATTTTAATGGGAAAGAATTGAGCATGTTTATAACCTATACCATAATAATCCAACGAAGAGAAAAGGTTGAAAATTCTGGAAGGAGGATATCTGACAATGTAATACTCCAGAGGAGGTATCTGAAGGGATGGGATCCAGAACATTTGGAGAGAGATTAACCTTGAACTCCAGAAAGGAAAAAAGAAGACCTCTTCCTCTAGGATGGGAGGAAAGCTGGTGATGGTGATACAGCCATCAAGTGTGTGCAGAAAAGTGTGTGGGACTCTGAGGGCTTCATACCTGTAGCCTGAATTTGTCTGTGAGGTTAAAAAGGAAGTTCATCTTGGGAGAGAGGAGGCAATTATGAGGAGAAAAGGAGGGAGCTGATCAGAGACACATAAAAAGATTGTCGAGTAGTAATATGGGCCCAGTGAAAGATAAGACAATGAACTGGGATAACAGTAATTCTATATCCATGATAGTTTTTTCTAGCTACTCAGGAGGAAGAGCAAAGAATGTGGTTAGCAATGTGGGATGTAACATTATTCCCTTAAATCACTACTAGTGTTGGTATAAAACTTAAAAATAGATAGGATAACAAGAGATATTAATGGCTGACTCACCTATCAAACAAAAAGAGAATAAAATATAAACATAAGCTTTTACTCACTAAAATTATTTAATTTAAAATGCATTCTATGCTTTCTAAAATGCATGGTTTACAGGAATACCTGAAGTAATCATATAGCAACAGGCTCTAAAGCACACACATCATTCTTAAACCTGAAAACTCACACTTTTGAATTACTGACAAAAATATAATTATGTGCCATCAGAGAAAAATACAGATAGAAAACCTTAAATTCATTATATCCTTTGGCTAACCTAAAGCATGCAGATAAGTGAGATCGGGAGGCATCATTCTCCTATAAATTGTTAATGATGATAAATATGCCTTATAATTTTTAAGAGTTTTTAAAAAATATTGTTTTAGGAATGTACTACCATTGAGCTAATACAGTAAAAACATGGTTGAGAAAATTCACAACAACATGATTATGTACATTTTAAACACATTCTTGTTCAGCAAGGACTATCCAAACAGCCGGCAAGCTGTTCACCAGGCAGGAGGAATTTCTCACCTCTTCCTACCGCATGCACAACTGATGGGCCGTATCCTCGGATCTGGAATCCAAGTCCCTCAGCTGAATCTGGGATTTTCACTGTCCTAAAATCAATCAGAAAATAAGGTAAGATGACTTTAAAATGCCACAGTTGGCTAAAACAATAGTTTTCCACATCTTGATTCATTCTTTCCATAAGTACGTATCGAGGGTCTACTGTGTAAACCACACTGGGCTAGACACCCTTGCAGGAGACAAACATGGTGCGTGTGCTCACAAAGGCACACAGCAGGCATGCAGTGCAGAGTCCCTCAGTTGTGCACAGTCATTGTACAGTGTATCCTGAACAAGGACAGGCTCTGGAGTCACAAAAACCTAGCTGCGAATCCTCATTGAGTCACTTGATAGTTGCATAAGTTGGATGAAATCCTTAAGTTCTCCAAGCCTGAGTTTCCCCAGAAGGATGATGATATTCAAACTTACTTAGCAGGGTGTTGGTGGAGATTAAAAGAGATATATTGGTAAACTGCCCTGCGTCGTGCTATGAACTACGTAGGCACTTAATAAAATGGAAGCTTCTCTCCTTACTGTACTGTTACAAAGAAGACCTCAGTGCACAGTGAAATCTCTTTGTTAAAATCAATATAAAAGAAACAGAGTTAATACATTTCTACCTGTTGAGAATTTCATCAAAGAACAATAACAAAGAGCTAGTTATAAAGCATAGCTCTTTCAAATGCTACACCAAAATAATTTAAGAATATGATTAACTTTAGTGTTTATTCAGTGAAATTTTAAAAGGATAATACATCAAAATGTAAACTTGAATAAAAAAAGAAATATTTTCAATGAAGGGATGGAGAACTTGAGTAAGCTGTCATGGCAAACCAGTGAGGGATGTCCAATCTGGCACTAATAAATGAGCTACTCCACAGAAGGAAGCCAGAAATCAGATAGCAACAATGAACAGCAGAGAACACGATATAAGACGGAACATCATAACCATAAAAATGAGTATAATAAATTGCAGTAGGGAGCAAAGACAAATGAATACAATGCAATAAATTTTGATGGATAGCCCTTGATGCCCAGGAAACAAAAGTGTTTTCCAAAAGATGATGAATTAATCATGAAACAAATGTTGGCAGCGCTTCAAGGGCACGTTAGACAGAGTCTGAAGTTAGGTACAGCAGCACTTATTTGAAGTTTATGAAATAGCTGTTGGAGCAGCTTGAGCAACACCGTGCCTAGAACACTTGAGAAAGCTATATACTGTGTTTAGGCCTGAAGGCAGAGACTGGCACTGCAACCTAAAATATAACCTAGGCATGGGGCTGGCCTGGTGGCGTAGCAGTTAAGTTCATGCACTCTGCTTTGGCAGCCTAGAGTTCACAGGTTCGGATCCCAGGTGCAGACCTATGCACCACTCGTCAAGTCATGCTGTGGTGGCATCCCATATACAAAATAGAGGAAGATGGGCAGACATGTTAGCTCAGGGCCAATCTTCCTCAGCAAAAAGAAGAAGATTGGTAACAGATGTGAGCTCAGGGCCAGTCTTCCTCACCAAAAAAAAAGTAAAATATAACCTAGGCACGCATTCCAGCATTCTGTGATAGAAATGCAAATTGGCTGTTCTAGGGAAACTTGAAAGTATTATTATAAAGTAGGTTATACATTATGAAGTGATTTGCATTTTGGTGGGAGAGAGGTCACAGAACTAATTTATCCCTTATCCTTAAATAAACACTTTTTGGTGTATAAGGCTGTATCTGCTTCCTTTCAATAGCACCTTGTTACTAGTGTCTGTCAAAGATACTCTGGAGGGAAAAGGGAATAAATATATTTTCTGAGCAAGAAACAAAAAATAGAGGTAGCTCATGCTTCTATATATTATGAATAAGAGTTCACTTTTGCTGAAATAACTTAGAGCTTTCAGACCATCGTGAATTATTGTTGCTTTCGGACTGTGAGGAATTCACAGTGGTTTTTCAACTCTTTCTGAGCAAGGTCTTCTATCCTTCTAATACAGGTATGGAAGATTGACCCTACTCTAATCTTCAAGAAGATTATTATATTTTTCTTAACAAAATTTGTACAAAACACCATGAGAAACATTTTGGTCATAATATTGGGACTCTCTTCAAAAAATGATTTTTGGAAAACATGTTTCCCTGCTGGGAACACTATATTGTCTATTAAAGAAATAATTAAATTTATATAAGAGGAATGCTCTATTTCCTATAGAAAAGAAGTGCACTAAATTATCTGCTACAAAGCCTTTTGAAAACCTTCTTGACGTTATCAAGTGTAAAATACAGTTAGATTCAAAAGAAAAATTCTGTTGTATTTACCTCTCATATTTTTGCCTTTTTCCCCCTAAAGAGGATACTACATAAATTATAAGTAGCTATTGTAAGAAAATATGAGTGATTTATAAGAATCATACATTAGAATAAGCACATAAAGGAAAGGTTATAGATTTCAAACAAATTAAAAACAAAAAGGAAAAAGATGAGTACTCCACCCTCAAAACAGTTTTGAAATGCAATGTAATAAAGAAGCAATGAAAAAACTGTAACGAGAGAACAGATAAGCATCACAGATACCATCACTGGAGTACCTACTATGTGCTGAACACATCATTAAGTTCTTTACAAACCTAAATGTATTTAATGTTCTTAGCAGCTCTGTGACATAGGCACTCTTATCATCCTCATTTTCTTATGGATGAGGATGTTGAAGTAACACAAACAGCAAGCAAGTGGTGGAAGAGAGGCTTGAACCTGGACCAGAAATATCGAGTTCCAGATACTGAACAATAAACACCAAGGGAGGAGTCAAAAGACCCAGGTTCCAACTCTGCTCATCTAGTAACTAATTCGAGGACTGAGGATTTGCCCCATCTATTGAGTTTTGAAGCTGATGACTTCAAAGTCCTGGAACTGTTGAAATGTCTATGATCAGTGAACCAGTACTGGCAGAGTTAAATCAGAGGGCAAAGGGCCAACGGGAGGGCCTTTATGTTTACCAATGATTGCTTTGGAATACTACTCCCTTCTTTCTTTCCAATTTGTCCTATTCCCTTTTAAATGCCCTCAAAGTGTCCAGAGGTAGGCAACTACGTTAGCCTTATCCTAGATAGGGTTGGATAAAGGGGGAGTAATCAATCATAATTAGGTTTAGAGAGAAGACGTTATGGTTATTTCCTGCCCTCTAACCCAAAGTCTTCCTAAATTAGTAACTTTAATGAGTCACACTCACTCTTTCAGACCCCTTGGTAAGCTGTTGGTAGACGTTAAAGCATCTAACTTGATGACTTAACACTGTAGAATAGCCCATCACATTGCACTTCAACTCTTAAGATAAATAGTGCACCCAGCTACTGCTGAATATATATATTAAGGCAGAGAAGAATACTATACTATATATACTTAGAATATTTTCATAAGTACTTAAACCTTTTCTGTTTTTGAAGTGGTAACCTTCATTTATCTTAAAATTAATAAAGTTGCTTATCACTATTGATAAATAATATTAAATTTTAAACAATAATTTTGATATAATCATACTGTAGCTAGACATTATGTTAAGCACTTTATATGCATTATCTCAATTAATTAATTGGTTAAACAAATCATGGAAACCCGACAAGGAAACATCAGACCACCAATGATTTGCAGAAGAAAAGCCAATGTCTTCCAAGTGTATCCATAATATCTTGTTATTTTTTTCAAAGAAAAAAATAGATCATAAAGCATGATCCCATTTTATAAATATATCATTGTGTATATGTGTCAATACTTAGAAAAATCAACTAACATTGAATTTAAAAAAAAAACAATGATTATTTATGGATGATATGAAATATATCCAAAATTTACTGATTTTTCAGTACTCTCTAAATTTCCTATAATAAACATGAGTCTTTTCCTAATCATAGGTAGATAGATATATTTTTTTAAAAGAATGGAAATATAAGTACACACAAGCATGGAAGTGTCTTTCACCCAGTCTTGATCCCATCTCCTATGAGCACTTAATCATAAATGGTGTCTAATCAACTCATTGCCCCTGAAATAGAGCTGAACATGGAGGAATGCAGGTCTTTATTATCAAGTGTTCTACTAGTTTTCTTTACTCATAGTCAAACTCAACCCAACTCAGACCAGAAAAATTGGGGCAGCAAAAGGAAAGTATTATTTGTGCTGAAACTACCTGATTTGAAGCAAGCACTCTATCATGAGGAACGTAATTTTTCCCATCATCTAAAGACCAGTATTAGTAATGCTGGTGAGGTTTAAATGTTCCAAGCAATGAGATGCTTAATTCTAGACATTTACTTAGCTAACTTTTCTATTTTATTCAACTATGTATAATTTTTTTTAAATCCCACATAAATCATACAACTTACTCCCTTGGCTTTGTGCTCACAAGAACTCTTAGAGGTTTTCTGCTGTTTAAGCATGATTTCAGGAAGCAATCCACTTCATTGAAGGGTCTCATAAAAACTAGGTCACCATTAATAGCAAAAATCTTTTTCCCAACTTCCATGCCAGCCATCTAAGAGAGAAATAGCAAAGAAAAATTCAAATTATATTTTAATAAGGAATCTATTTTTCCATAAAATTAGAATCTGAAAAGATCTAGAAGGTAGATTTTAACACATGTGCAATGTTCTTATACAACTTCACAAAACAGAACTGTGGGCAAGATAACCTAATTATCATTCTCTCTGACCTAGTTTTAAATTTGATCACCCACTCTCACTGAAATTCTACCCTCTCCCTCCATGACTTAACATTGTACTCCTCCTGTGACCCTTTTTTCTGTCGTACCTTATAGTTCTTTTTCTTATTTCATCCTTTTAAATACTGTCAAACCCCAGGTTAATTTTTTTTGACTGTGTTTTCCATCTACATCGAATTAACTCAGAGAGCTTCAACCTCATATAGACATGGATGACAACAAAATATGCATTGCTAGTCTGACACAGCATAAGTGTCTCCAAGGCAGGAGAGAGGAATGACTTGGAATCCAAGCAAGAGAGCTCCAATAAGCAAAGATTGCAAGATGCTGAAAAGATGACAAGGAAGACATTCTCTCTCCAGGCCAACCAGGCCGCTCTTCTTAACCAACCCCACTGCCTATAAACTAAACGCTCTTTTGGTTACAAGCTAAATGATGAAAACCTGGGAGAGGGCATTTTATCAGGGGCATAGTCAGATGAAGCTGTGCTCTAAGAACATCCGCTGAGAATGTCTGGGAGAAACATCTCCTTCTCATAGAAAATTGCTAAAAACAGTCATTTGTTAGCCAGGCCCACGAACAGAGTCTGAGTTGACCAAAGTAATTTTGTTTGAAATTAATGTGCTGACATAAAGCTTTGTCTTGCATGAGTTTGTGTTATAGTAAAAGACAGAGACCATGGGCATTAGCGCATAGGAGGATGGGTGACAGTTTACTACTAACTTTAAATAGATTCAAAGTTGAAAGCCATGCTTCATTCATCCTCACATTCTTTATCAAAGATTCAAATATTGAGAGGTTTGCTTGAGGATTAAGCATTCTACAAACCAGGCAGCAAGATGAGGATACTTTAGATCTGATATACTTGGGATATAACACTGGCAAGTAGGTTCCATGAGGGCAGGAAATTTTGTCTATTTTGTTCATTGCTGTATTCCCAAAGCCTAGAACACTGCCTAGCACACAATAGGTCCTAATAAATATTTCTGAATGAATGAATGATCAGGAGATTCCTTTGTTTAAAAGGCTGGTGAGGTGAGAGAACATCAATTAGCATTAACCCCATGAGAAAATAAGTCAACACGTGCTTTACTGATGGAAGTTGTATTTATATAAGATGGTCAAAAGTGACAGGAAAATAGAAGACACAGTCCATGATTTAATGGAAGAACCATCTGACATACATAACACAGCCCCACCCTATGCAGTTTCCACAGGGTTCCAGGCTAGAATCGGTGAACAGGGAAGTCCCAGGGACTTGGAATGAGACACTTGGCCTCATAGCTGTAGATCTCTACAATACCTCCCCCCAATTATCCTTGAGTACTCAGATGTGGACTCCTCCATCACAAATCTCAAGAGTATTTGGCAGAACCTCAGAATAAAATTATTCAGAAACATTATTTCCAATAAAGATACTTAAAGGCTGATTTCAATTTGTTTAGAACTTTTATATTTGTATGTCACAGACAACCAATTTAAATAAAAGTGCTAATTTACATTACCTCAGCATTAGACCCCTTTTCTACCAACTTTATTATTGGAACTTTATTTTTATCTTCTAACCCAAAACCATAGCTGCCTTCATTGGATTTAATCTGAAATGGAAAATATTAACATTATTAATAAAGCAACTACAAAAAAAGTTACAAATCAGAGTGAAATAATATGCATCACCATTAAACACGTTTATGTAATCTCCTGCAAATGTCTCATCAAGAAGAAAACCTATATAACATATTAATAAACTTACCAATAATGATTTAGCTATAACATTTTCCACAACTTTTAAATCATGTTTCATAAGTCGATGTTTCATATTTGATCCTTCCATTTCCTCATCCGCAAAAAAACGGAAAAGTAGAGGTTCATCTTTAAATTCACTTTTTTCAAGGACTACGGAAACACAGAGAGATTCACATTGTTTCAATTAATCCAAAAATTAAACACATTTTCCATGCTGATAGACATTCAGTAAATTAATACCTGTCCATGACCTCAATTTTGTACTCCTAGAACAAGTTACATTCACAAATATTCCTACGATACTTTTCTATTTCTTTCTATAATTTCAAGGTGATGTTTTTTTAAATTACTGTTACCTAAAGGACTTTGAATTTTTCAGATAGGTAGTATTTTTTTAATGTTAATTTTTTTGAACTTAACCAAGTCTGTCACTTTCCAAATTAAAATCCAAATTTAAATAAAGGAGTGTGTTGAATCAAAAAATGTACGCAATCCGGGGCCAGCTTGGTGGCATAGTGGTTAAGTTCACGTGTCCCATTTCAGTAGTCTGGGGTCGCAGGTTCGGATCCCGGGTGGGGACCGACGCACTGCTTGTCAAGCCATGCTATGGTGGCATCCCACATAAAACAGAGGAAGATGGGCATGGATGTAAGCCCGGAGCCAATCTTCCTCAGCAAAAAGAGAAGGATTGGCAATGGATGTTAGCTCAGGGCTAATCTTCCTCTCACACACACACAAAATGTATGCAATCCAAAATATAGAAACCTACAGTGTTTGGAATTTGTAGTAAACATTTTAAGCATGTTTTTAATATTCTGCACAATTATGGGAAGATTCCAATGGGTTAAGTGTTGCCCTTATGTGTGTAAGCAATTCCCACTGTGGTCACTTTTGTTCCAACACTTCAAACCAGAAATATGTCTTCTGGGTGAAATGTGATTTCAATTTCCACCAATTCATGGTTCTTTTCTGTTTAAAAACATTATTCTCAAATAATCTTTTTACTGCAAAGGTCAGTTTTCTTTTCTTTAATCTGAATGTTAATATTTCCCCCTAAAGTCCCTAAGATTCCTGGCATGCCCTAATGATAGAAGGTTTAAGTTTTGTTAGCCTCTTTTAAAACAAGTCTAAATACTGATAGAAAGATATGTATTCAGTGAGACCCTGACAGCTGTCAAAATGTTTTAAAAGAGAAAGCATCTCTATTTTTATTTATCTATCCTTAGTACCGTGAAGCGTACTTGTGGAGACAGGTTGATTCATTGAGCTAGGGAGCTAAAAGGGGAGGCAATGGTCCCATGGCACAGTGGAAAGTTAGGCTTTATGACGAGACAGATCTCAGTCTAAATTCCAGGTCTGGGACTGATTCTGGCTGTAACATTGGAACAGTTACTTAAACTCTTTGAACTTTAGTTTCCTTGTCTGTTAAATGGGGGCAATAAAACCTTCATAACATTGTACAAAACTAAAATGAGGTAATAAATGTAAATAATTTGGCATATCATAAGCAATCAAAAAAAATAGCTATTTTATTATTTTTACAGAGTTTCAAATAATGATAGTTGACCTGATGCGTGTATGTATTGATCTCTGGATAGAAGACTGGCTGGCAACACGAGTTAACAAATGAAACTATCAACCACAAATTAAAAAGTAACACAAGTCACAACTGACAATAGAAATGAGAATATATTTGAGATGGAGTGAGGTCTGGCCTACATGACCTAAGCAGTCTCCCAAAACTCACATGGTGTTTTGGCTATTGCTGTTTTCCTCCACCAAATAGTGCGTCTAAAAGGAGGGAGAGAGGACATCAATAAGGCCAACTGTGAGCCAAACTGGTCATGCTTTACCGACAGACTTGTGTAGAGAAAACTTTTGTTGTAACTCAATATTTTAAAACAAATATTTAGATACACTTAATGCTTGTTGATGCTTTAACTTGAAGAGAAAAGTAATTAAAACTTTTGAAGGTTTTCAGCTTGATACCATAGTTCTAATTCCCTATAATGATGTCATTTCTTCCATTCAATAGTCTGCTCTTCAAGGAGTGATATTTCTATTTTATCACAGTTCATACGATGCTCTATAGACAGTGGAATGTAATGGAATTCCCAAACAAATATACGATAATCAAGGATGTTCTCAAAATCCTGTAACTTTTAGTTTAGGATGTAGTTTCTTCTTCATAAAAAGGTAACAACATTCTGAAAGTAATTGACAAATAGGTATGAGTACTAGCAAATATATGTTTATAAGCATATGTACATTAACAACTGAAAAGGGATTGTTTGGGTTAATGGAATCTCTAAGATGGTGGTACAACTGAGAGAGAAAACCAAGTCTCATTACTTTTATGAATCTAAGGAGTCATGAAACAAGAAAGAAAATCAATTTTTAATTAGTAGTAAAAAAGAAACATATTTTTTTCCAGAGATTTATAATTTTGTTCTCTGAGGTAATTTTGAAAGCATTTTTCTAAAAAGAACAATAAATATTCAACCATATGTATTCTCATTTAATCACTTTAATATATACTGCCATTCAAAAAAACCATGAGTCTGATCTAAAACAGTTTCAAAGAGGTATATAAGCTGTTTTTTAAAACTTCTAGCTCAAGCCCTTGCTCTTCTGGAATCAGTACAGCCTAGAAAAATAGAAGAGAAGTCATGGCAACTCGTAGATAATAGCAATTAGACATAGGCATGGCACCAGCAGTGAAACTGAATGAAGAAGTGGTGACCCAACACAGACACATGGCAAGACCCAGACGTTCTTGCCGGTTCACCTCTAAATGACTTCACTGGAACACTGAGATACTCCCAGAGTCCTAACAAAAGCAAAACAGTGAAAGATATTTGTAAGCTTCTAGAATAAAAATCCCTACCGTGATGCATAAATCCATTGTCACAGAGTCCGACGCCAAATATCATGGCCTCTTCTCTGGTGCGGCAATCCCCCTGTTAACCACAAAAGCACCACACAAGTTGACAGGCAACTGAAGGCTTTGTTGCATCCTTATTACATTTGACATTCCCAGCACTATACTGACAAAGCCATCCATATATTACAGCATACATTCCTTTAATAAGCCTACCATGCGTCTAATTGTTATAAAACATGTGCTTGATTATGAAAACATCTCCTTTTGACATTAAGTGAAAAACAAAGATTTAATATTTCTTGAGAAAAACCATACTTTATTAAACATGAAAATACATAAGTAACTAAAATTTATCGCTACCATAAATGATCCCTTTCTCTTATTTCTTTGAACTTGTATCCCAATTATGTATCAAGGAAATATCCTATATATAAAAAACACATTAAATAAAGCTAAATAAAAATCATTATTGATAATCTCTGTTATCCCTTCCTTTCCACCAAATGGTCTTGCTCTTTAAGGACCCCTAAAGAAACCTACTAATCTAGGGTGACTTGTAAGAGCCTAAGAGTAAATTGTTTGGCTGAGTCAGCAAATGCAAGCTTCATTTTCACTATCTTGCTGAAAAAGTATTCAGATCATGTAACTGAACCCAAAAAAGAAAGCCCAATGCAACCTTTTGTTATGGTTTTTATCTAGAAAACACCTATTTTATTCACGTATGGATTCACATATATGAATATGTATGTCTATATTTTTATAGTATGCGTGCGACTAAAACATTTGAGCTGTGTGTTCTACAGTTTAAGAAGTGCATAATCACATATTATCTCATTTTTTCCTAGTCCTATCTGTTAGCACTTAAGTACTCTACCAAATCTCTCTTCTCTCTGGCTTCTATTCCATTTCCACGTCAACACTCTAATCTAGTATTTCTTCATCTCACTTCTACACTATCATAATTTTTTTCTGGAGTTTCTCCAACATATGCTGCTACAGAATTAAACTTTCTTACACAGGAATTTCATGTTCCAAAACTTTAAACAAACTCTCTCTTTTTATAGTCATAACACACCAAAATTTTCTGTTGGGCTTTCATGGCCTTCCATATCCTAGCTTCATTCTACCTCTGCAACTTCACTTTCCAAATACCACACCTTTCACTCCAGTCAAGTTGACCCCCTACTGTTGCCTGAACCCCGTGCTCATTTTCACCCTTGCTTTCACTCATGTAATCATTCATACCTACAATGCCCTTCTCTTTACCTGCCACCCATTTACATTCTATCTGTCTGTCTATCAAGGATCAAGACAAGTTCCACCTCGTGCTGTGACATCTCCAACCCTCACTAATCCTGTTAACTAAAGAAGCACTTATAATCTGTATCTTGGACAATGCATCTGTGCCCTGTACAAAATCTAGCTGTTCAGTAACTTTTATGCATTCATTCAAAAGATTTTTTTTCTTTTTGCCACATAGTGTGCCAAGTGCTAGAGACAAAATAGTATAACACTTGAACACAAAACACTTCCCCGCCTTCAAGTAAATTGAATCTAGTGAAGGATTTGGTCACTTAAAATATGATATATATGGGCCGGCCTGGTGGCATAGTGGTTAAGGTTGCGCACTCTGCTTCAGCGGCCCGGGTTTTCGTAGGTTCGGATCCCGAGTACGGACAGACGCAACCATTATCGAGCCACGCCGTGGCGGCGTCCCATATAAAGTAGAGGAAGATGGGCACGGATGTTAGCTCAGGGCCAGTCTTCCTCAGCAAAAAGAGGAGGATTAGCGACGGATGTTAGCTCAGGGCTGGTCTTCCTCACAAAAAATAAAAAATACGATATATAAGAAGTACCATTATCCAACTTGGTCAATGTTCCCAATCAGGCATTATACTAGGTGCTGATACAAAGGTTAAATAGGTCCTTGCCCTAAGAAACATGTGGTCTAGGACAGTTTCAATATCATGTGTTATTGGCTAAGACAGATATGCCCAGGAATCTGGGACCACAGAAGATCCTGAACCCAGTGTGGAGGAGCCGGCACAGCTTCCTGGGGAGATGATACTGGAGTGAAATTGAAGACACGTAAAAAATTAGCCCAACTGACCAACTGTCCCTTGAAGGCAGGAACCATGCCTGCTTCCCATTTTGCTGCTTTGTTTTAATCATCGCAGAACTTGCTTAAATATTAAACTTACAATAACAGCTTGTTTTATAATCACTGACATTTAATTGATTATTCAGTTGATATCCTGGCCAGACTAATATTTTTCGTTGAACATAATGGTGTAAAAAGTATGATCTAAAATGTTTTGGTATCCACGTGCCTTTTAAAAATCCTACTGGTGCCACGTAGAACTGACGAACATTAAAAAAGACACAACAGAAGCTGCTTTGGTTGTGAAGAAGGAAGGCATTTTTAATTATAAAATATGATTGATCCATAAACAAATCACAAGTTACGTGAATTAAATGACATTTGAGAAGTACACTAATGCACTTGTCATATAGGAGTTAACGTCATGGAATAAGTTGTTGCACTATAAACCACTATACTAGAAGCAGCACAACAGCAAGTGAAAAATGTATTTAGAAGAAAATAAAAGTCATTACAATTTCCAAGACCATATCACACAATATACTGCAGAATAAGAGAAAAACTCAGATCTAGAATATACTCCAAACAATATATAGACTACCATATTGGAGCCAGTTCTTTATTCTGTCCCCTTAAGCTGTCCAAATCAATTCAGTGTCCTAGTCAGTATTAGAAATTAAGTTTTATTATCACTTGAGAGTCTTGTTGGAAAGAGACCCTTACTTTTTAAGAAATCTCTTGTTCATATTAGATGAAGAATTTAACTTATCACTCTCTTATCATTCCATTACCATGTCTTCCTCCTCAAAGCCAGCCCATATTGTCCTAATATGAAGCTAATCAATAAGAGTAAATTATGTCTGATACTTAGATTTGGATAAGTACTATCAGAATCATAAAGCTTAAGCAATAGAACAGAGATGGTATATAAAGTTATTCCAATAAGTAGTAAACAATTGTGAACATATAGAGAGATTAAATGACTTGTCCAAGTTTGCATAACCACTTATCAGCAAAGATGCCATCAGACACCAGGTTACCTGAGTCCCAGGCCATTGCAGTGTCTACTACATACAATTTCTACAGACATTGTCATAAAAGCCCACTGAGAAAACCTAAAGAAAAAAATAATTGCAACTTGGCCCAGTTTTTGAGCAAGTTATTCTATTCGTCTAATGCTCACACTTGGACAGTAAAAATGCCAAAAAGAAAAAAATGTTAATAACTGGCTTCCTGAGTCAAAACTTTAAATATTTATTCAGCACCAACTTTTGCCCCAAAAAAGCTTTCTTCAGTGTTCTCACACAATCAACAAATAGTACAAGTTCACGTGACTTCCATAACATTATAATTTCTATGTGAAATTCCAACTGTGATATCGAGTACAGAACCAATTCCAATGACACACATTACCCATAGTGTTATAAAAGGCTCTGATACTAGTAAACCCACTGGATGTATGATTTAGGGTTCTATCTAAAGGTAATTGTTTGGTTTAATCTAAAATCTTAACTTCTAAATAGAATAAAAATAAGTGCTATAAAATGCAAAAATAAGTGGCTTTGGATAGTCTAGAAATTTATATTAAATACTAAAAATCTCAACATTTATGTGCACAGATGAATCAAATGTGAATTAAACATTAATATTTGAAACAAAAAATAAACATTTTTATGACTGAGTATCAAATGTTATTACCAACTTGTAACAAAGGAAGTAGGCCACTTTCTTTAATAACAAAAAAGCAGAACTGCTTATGAAATTGACTCAAATATCCAAACACAATGATGGCATTTCAACCAAGCAATATCCCCTTCCCCAAAATAGTAAGTTCCATCAAAGTGGATATCAGTTTTCCTAGCCTTTTCTTTAATCAGTGGGAAACATTTGATCATTTATTAGCTGACCTAGCATGATAAAACATTTAAATACATTTTTACTTGAATATATGTTATGCTTACTAGATGCCCTGATGTGTAAATAACATTTTCTCAATACCAGCTGCCAGTTTCCACATTCTGAGAAGCAGAGCAACAACAGCAATGACGAATTTCATACTTTCTTATTTAAAATGTATGCAGATGATATTAAAGCTTATATGATCAAAGCACAATTATTATCTAACAGAGAAAAAGGCACAGGGAGACTGGAAAAAGTTGCTAGGACTAATAAACAGATACTTTAAAGCAAATTAGTACAAAACATGCAAAAAATTTTAGTATATGCAATTAGCTATTTTCAGTGATATTCAGATCACACAGTTTTTTTGATCGATCTCAGCTGATATTTTTAAAACAGGAACATTGTCCACTTGAAAGACAATATAGCTTAAAAATTAAGTTTGGAGGCCAGCCTGGTGATATAGTAGTTAAGTTTGCACACTCTGCGCCAGCAGCCCAGGGTTCACAGGTTCAGAACCCAGGCGCAGACCTATACACCACTCATCAAGCCATGCTGTGGTAGCATCCCACATATAAAATAGAGGAAGACTGGCACAGATGTCAGCTTAGTGACAATTTTCCTCAAGCAAAAAGAGGAAGATTGGCAACAGAGGTTAGCTCAGGGTCAAGCTTCCTCACCAATTAAAAAAAAAAGAAAAAAATTAAGTTTGAAGACTCTGAAGTCAGATTATCTAGGTTCAAATCCTAACTCTGGTTCATATCAGCTATATGAACATGGTCAAGTTATTCCACTGTGCCTCATCTGCAGGCAGGGGTAAAAAGAAAAACAGTACCTAAATCACCTCAAAGTTGAAAGCAGCAGTGAATGTAACTCCTCAACTTCTATTTGTCTATTTACCTGTGCAATCAACCAGTCTATCAATTTGTTGGCCATGACCACAGATTTGTAGGTTCTTAAATGGTAATCTTTATCTCTGCAAAAGAAAAACAAACCAAAAACATTAAGCAAGAGGATAAGTGAGCACCAGGAAACATTTCATTTAGTATCAGTATGCAAGAGAAAAGTCAACTCAATGTAATCTGAATAGACTGTTCATATTACGTGTAAATAAGAAAAAGTTTATGAGGTATATACAACACCTGAAACCTCTTTCATCAGCTCCTAGCAGGAGAAGACACCCACAGTGATATCAAAAAGGGACATTTCTTTTTACACATTTTTTTATATCCAAATAGATTATTACTGCTATATTATCTGGTAATAATCTAGCTAGAAATACAATATTCCATTAACAAAAGAATAATTAAAAATAGAATTTCTTCCCTTTAAATCAAGACAGAGTCTACAACTTGTGCTCCAGGTACGCAAGGCCGTGGCCTTCATTCCTCTCAGAAAGGTTGACTTCATTAAGAAACATTGAGGAAGTGACGTCAGCATCATGGCAGAGTGAGCTTTCTCGTTTAAATGCTCCCCTCGCTAAGATATAACAAAAAGGACACTTGCATACCAACAGAGGACACTCATACAACACAAAGGACATCTGAGAGACCCATGCAGCCATACATCTGAAGGTGGAGGTGCTGGAACCCCAGGATGAAGTGGGGAGAGGTAAGGAGAAATCCTCCTCCTCCCCATTCCATTGGCAACTCCAGGTCCGCATGGCTCCCAGAGAAAGAGATGGGGAGGGGCAGCCCTCTGTGGGAAAAACATCACTCAAAGTTCTCTCACAGTCTGTGGAGAATTTCTACATGGAGGAGACTGAACTGTTGCAGGCATGCCGCCATAATCCGAGCACCCCAGAAGAGCATATGGCAAGGGAAGAACGAGAAGCCCCTGGGATCAGGCTTCAGCACAAACAGTTGGCCAGAGCCCCCAAGGATCCCAGAGGGCTCAGAATACACAGCGCTTGACCCCCACCCAGAGGCAGCAAGGGGATACTGCAACCAGATGTTATCATTATGAGAAAAAATAAGCCAATGTTGGCAGGCACTATGCAAAAATATATTATATCTCCAGACCAGAAAATGACAAGCACCCAGAAATCAGGCCCAGAAATTTATAACCTAAATGACAGAGAATTCAAAATAATTATCATTAAAAAGCTCAATGAATTACAAGAAAATACAGATAAACAATGCAATGATATATGAAATTTCTTCACAAAAGAGATTGAAACCATAAAGAAAAACCAATCAGAAATGTCAGAGATGAAAAACACAATAGAGGAGATAAAGGAAAATCTGGAAACTTTAAAGAACAGAACAGAAAATATGGAGGAAAGAATTAGCATTATTGTGGATAGGAATGCAGAAATGCTCCAGATAGAGGAGGAGAGAGAACTAACACTGAAAAGAAATGAAGAAATCCTCTGAGAAATATCCAACTCAATTAGGAAATGCAAGGTAAGGATTATAGGTATTCAAAAGGGAGAAGAGAGGGAAAAAGGAACAGAGAGTTTGTTCAAAGAAATAATAGCTGAGAAGTTCCCAAACCTGGGGAAGGAGCTGGAAATACAGTAAATGAAGGCAACAGATCTCCTAAATATATCAACATAAAAAGACCCTCTCCAAGGCATATAGTAATAAAGCTGGCAAAAGTCAATGACAAAGAAAAAATATTAAAGGCAGCTAGACAAAAAAACAAAATAATGTATAAAAGAATTCCCATCAGGCTCTCAGCAGATTTCTCAACAGAGAATCTAAAGGCTAGGAGAGACTGGAATGATATATTCAAAATTCTGAAAGACAAAAATTTTCAGCCAAGAATACCCTATCCAGCAAAAATATCCTTCAGATATGATGGAGAAATAATAACTTTCCCAGATAGACAAAAGCTAAGGGAGTTCATGGCCACAAGACCCCCACTACAAGAAATCCTCAAGAAGGCCTCAGACCTGAAAAAAAAAAGAGAAAGGGGATACAAAGTTTTGAGCAAGGAGAAAAATAGGTAGACAAGACCAGAAAAATAGCAGCTATCAGAATAGGTTAGCAAACACTTGATTATAAACATCAAGATTAAGGGAAGGAAAACACCAAAAATAAATATAAACTCATCACTTTAAACACACACTCACAACACAAGATGGAATAAGTTGTGACAATAATAACTTAGAAGGGGAAGAGGAAAGAGATGAAATCGACTTAGTCTAGGGAAATAAGAGACCATCAGAAAATGGACTATCTCATCCATGAGATTTTTTATACAAACCTCATGGTAACCACTAAACAAATAATCAGAACAGAGTCACATAAGAAAAATAAAGAGAAAACTAAGAGAATCATCATACAGAACTACCAAACTGAACTGCAAGTCTGAAACACACACAACAAGAAACAAAGGAAATGAAAAAGAACTGGAAAATGAGCGATAAAATAGCAACATTAAGCTCTCATTTATCAATAATCACTCTAAATGTAAATGGATCGAATTCGCCAATCAAAAGACACAGAGTGGTGGGATGGATTAAAAAAAAAAAAAAGACCCAATAATATGCTGCCTCCAGGAAACACATCTCAGCTCTAAAGACAAATACAGACTCAGAGTGAAAGGATGGAAGACAATACTCCAAGCTAACAGCAAACAAAAGAAAGCAGGTGTTGCCATACTTATATCAGACAAAGTAGACTTCAAGATAAAAAAGGTAATGAGAGACAAAAAGGGGCAATATATAATGATAAAAGGCACACTCCACCAAGAAGACATATCACTTATGAATATATATGCACCCAACACAGGAGCACCAAAGGACACAAAGCAACTATTAACAAACCTACAAGGAGATATTAACAACAACACAATAATAGTAGGGGATCTTAACACCCCACTTACATCAATGGATAGATCATCCAGACAAAAAGTCAATAAGGAAATAGCGGACTTAAATGAAAAACTAGAAGAGATAGACTTAATAGATACATACAGAGCACTCTACCGAAAAACAGATTACACATTCTTCTCAAGCGTGCATGGAACAGTCTCCAAGATAGACCATATGTTGGGAAACAAGGCAAGCCTCTATAAATTTAAGAAGATTGAAATCATGACAAGCATCTTTTCTGACCATAATGCTATGAAACGAGAAATCAACTACAAGAAAAAAACTGGGAAAATGACAAACATGGATACTGAACAACATGCTACCGAACAACCAATGGATCATTGAAAGTAAAGGAGAAGCCAAAAAACATCTGGAGACAAACAACAATGAAAATATACCATACCAACTTATATGGGATGCAGCAAAAGTGGTTCTGAGAGGGAAACTCATAGCAATACAGTCCCACCTTAACAAACAAGAATAATCCCAAGTAAACAACCTTAAACTACATCTAACAGAACTACAAAAAGAAGAACAAAGCCCAAAGTCTGCAGAAGAAGGGAAATAATAAAAATTAGAGCAGAAATAAATGAAATTGAAAACAAAAAAACAGTAGAAAGGATCAATGAAACAAATAGTTGGTTCTGGAGAAGATAAACAGAATTGACAAACCCTTAGCCAGGCTCACTAAGAAAAAAAGAGAGAAGGCTCAAATAAGAAAAATTAGAAAAGAAAGAGGAGAAATACAAAGGATAAAAAAGAATACCATGAAAAACTATATGCCAACAAATTGGACAATCTAGAAGAAATGGATAAATTCTTAGATTCATACAACCTCCCAAAACTGAACAAAGAAGAAACAGAGATACTGAATAGACCAATCACTAGCAAAGAGATTGAAAGAGTAATCAAAAACCTCCCCAAAAATATAAGTCCAGGACCAGATGGCTTCTCCAGAGAATTTTACCAAACATCAAAGAAGATTTAATACCTATTCTTCTCAAACTTTTCCAAAAAGTCGAGGAAGATGGAACACTTTCTAACACATTCTATGCAGCCAACAGCACCCTGATACCAAAGCCAGACAAGGACAATACAAAGAAGGAAAACTATAGGCCAATATCGCTGATGAACATAGATGCAAAAATCCTCAATAAAATATTGGCAAACCGAATACAGCAATACATCAAAAAGATCATAGACCATGACCAAGTGGGATTTATACCAGAGATACAGGGATGGTTCAACATCTGCAAATCAATCAACGTCATACACCACATTAACAAAACAAAGAATAAAAACCACATGATCATCTCAATCGATGCAGAAAAGGCATTTGACAAGATCCAACATCAATTTATGATAAAACCTCTCAACAGAATGGGTATAGAAGGAAAGTATCTCAACATAATAAAGGCCATATATGACAAACCCATAGCCAACATCATACTCAATGGGGAAAAGCTGAAAGCCATTCCTCTGAAAACAGGAACAAGACAAAGATGCCCACTCTCGCCGTTCTTATTCAACATAGTACTGGAGCTTTCGGCCAGAACAATTAGACAACAAAAAGGAATGAAAGGACTTCAAATAGGCAACAAAGAAGTGAAACTCTCACTATTTGCAGATGACATGATTTTATACATAGAAAACCCTAAAGAATCCAGTGTAAAACTATTAGAAATAATCAACAGCTACAGCAAAGTTGCAGGGTATAAAATCAACTTCCAAAACTCAGTTGCATTTCTATATGCTAATAATGAACTAACAGAAAGAGAACTCAAAAAGATAATCCCATTTACAACTGCAACAAAAAGAATATAGTATCTAGAACTAAATTTAACCAAGGAGGTGAAAGACCTATACAATGAAAACTATAAGACACTATTGAAAGAAATCAAGGAAGACATAAAGAAATGGAAAAATATCCCATGCACATGGTTTGGAAGAATAAACATAGTTAAAATGTCCATACTACCTAAAGCAATTTACAGATTTAATGCAATCCCGATCAGATTCCCAATGATGTTCTTCACGGAAATAGAATGAAGAATACTAAAATTCATATGGGGCAACACAGATCCCGAATAGCTAAAGCAATCCTGAGAAAAAAGAACAAAGCTGGAGGCATCACAATCCCTGACTTCAAAATATACTAAAAAGCTATAGTAATCAAAACAGCATGGTACTGGTGCAAAAAAAGACACACATATCAACAGAACAGAATTGAAAGCCCAGAAAGAAAACCACACACCTATGGACAGCTAATCTTTGACAAAGGAGCTAAGAACATACAATGGAGAAAGGGAAGTCTCTTCAATAAATGGTGCTGGGAAAACTGGACAGCCACATGCAAAGGAATGAAAGGAGACTATCTTCTTTCGCCATACACAAAAATTAACTCAAAATGGAACAAAGACCTGAAAGTGAGATCCAAAACTACAAAACTGGTGGAAGAAAATATAGGCAGTACACTAGTTGACATTGGGGGATTTTTTTCGAATTCCATGTCTACTTGGATGAGGGAAACAAAAGAAAAAATAAACAAGTGGGACTTCATCAGACTAAAGAGCTTCTACAAGGCAAATGAAACCAGGATCAAAATGAAAAGACAACCCACCAGCTGCGAGAAAATATTTGCAAATCATATATCTGACAAGGGGTTAATCCCCATAATATATAAAGAATTCACACAACTAAACAACAACAAAAAAAACAACCCAATCAAAACATGGGCAGAGGATATGAACAGATACTTTTCCAAGGAAGATATATAGATGGCCAATAGACACATGAAAAGATGTTCAACATCACTAATCAGCAGGGAAATGCAAATCAAAACTACACTATGATATCACCTGACACCCGTTAGAATGGCTATAATCACCAAGACAAAGAATAACAAATGTTGGAGAGGTTGTGGAGAAACAGGAACCCTAAATCACTGCTGGTGGGAATGCAAACTGGTGCAGCCTCTATGGAAAACACTATGGAGATTCCTCAAAAAATGAAAAATAGAAATACCTTATGATCCAGCTATCCCACTACTGGGTATCTACCCAACGAACCTGAAATCAACAATCCACAACGGCTTATGCACCCCTATGCTCATTGCAGCATTATTCACTATAGCAGCATTATTCCACTATAGAAGTGGAAGCAACCCAAGTTTCCCTCGACTGATGATCGGATAAAGAAGATGTGGTATATATACACAATGGAATACTACTCAGCCATAAAAAAGACAAAAATCTTCCCATTTGCAACAACATGGATGGACCTAGAGGGTATTATGTTAAGTGAAATAAGCCCGAGAGAGAAGGAAGAACACCACGTGATTTCACTCATATGTGGAATATAAACTAACACACGGACAGAGAGAAGTTTGGTGGTTACCAGGGGCAAAGGGGATGGATGGTAGGCATAAAGGGTGAAGGGATTCATTTATATGGTGACTGACAATAATGTACAACTAAAAGTTCACAATGTTATAAACTGTTAATACATCACGTTAAAAAAAGGAACTTCAAAAAAAAAAGATTCTATGAAAAATCTCCTCAAAATATGGAGAATAAAGCACCCCCTTTTGTTCCTGCTCCTGAATTCTCCAGGAATTCTGGTTTGCACTGGGGGATTACTGATTTGGCTCAGCTGTAGTGGAAGACCACAGGCCTGTCCTGAAGTAAACACGCTGGGAAGCCTGTCATTCATTTTGTCCGATCAGATAATGGACATCACGACACCACATCCCCAGGGAACCCAGGGAATCAACTGGCTCTCCGCATCAGACTCAGATCAGAGCAATCATTCAAAGTTTAGTTAGACACCAATCAAGCGCTCACAATCAGAATGGGGCCTCAAGGGCAGAAATCTGTAATTCATTTATTTTTCAAGCCTGGATCAAGAGAGAATGAGAAAATGACAGTCCTCCCAAAATGTCAAAAAATCCAAACTGTAAATAACTTGAGGTGACATAAAATAACTAGCTATATTCACAGTTCTTTAGCCTCTGTCAGCAATTTACAATTAACATTTACATGATTTTAACCACTTTCATAAAAAAGCTCCCTGAAATATGGCTGAAATTTCTGAGATTTTAATAATAAAGGCATTAGGTTAGCCAGTAATCAACAGCAGATTTTTTTAATCTTTTTAAATCTATCTCCATGTTTCTGATAGCTCGTCATCATCCATTTCATCTTGGTTTCCATAGGCATCAATAAGAAGGAAAAGAATAGTCTATTATAGACACATCTGGGTCTGTAGGTTCTTCATCCAAGTAATTTTTCTCTTCATAAGCTGAGTTCACACATATTAAAAGCATGACTATCATACATTCCATCTGTTTTATGGGTTTTTCCTCATAAATTTTCTCTTGACAGCTCATAAACAATTGTCATTTCTAGCCAAAGAACAATTCCTTCTTATCAACTCTTACAGAATGTAACTTTCTTGATAAGACATCCCATATGGCTAAAAAATATTTTCAGAGCACATTTTCTCATATACAAAATTTACATATATTCAGGTGACATGAAAAATTTAACAATTACTGTTTTCTATTAGTATAGCAGAAAAAAAAATGTAAGGACCCACTTGCTATTGAGTTAAGTAACCATCTTTTAGTATTAAATTATCCAAAATATTTGCAGGGTGCCTGTGCCAGGAATATAGCAGAGAATCAAGAAATTTTGGTTCTTTTTCTCCTCTTTTTACTTTGTGGAGGCTGCTTGGGAAAGTGGACAGGGCCCTTTCAGGAGTACTTGCAGAAACATTAGTAGACATTCCAATACACTTAAACAGTAACTTCTGGAATCCATCTTTTTTTTTAAGCTCTACATTTCCTTGGAATTGGAAACCAGCATGAAAAACAGAAACACTGTACATCAAACATTTGGATTCTACAGCCAAGATTGAAAAGCATCTTTATTCATTTTGGAAATAGCACATTCATTCTTTGTTCTGAAAAATACGTGTTAATCAATAAATTCCAAATGGCCATTTGAAATTAGTTTAACATTATATTACATTCTATCAGTTAGTGTGTATCAGTGTATATTACAAAAGTACAATAATATTCCTAATGATCTCCTCTATTAGTAATCACAACACAAACTCGAAGTTTTCCACTGTCTTTCTAAAGAGATAAACTGAAAATTAATCCTGATTCCTCCCAGGAAAAAAAAAAAAAAAGGTATCTCTTCAGAAAGAAACACGGTAGAGAATAAAATAATAAAATTATACTTATTAACTTCAAACTAATTTTTAAGTGCAAAATCTTTTCTTTGGATAAAAGACAAAAAGAAATACTGTGAAATAAAATACACATCCAAGATTTAATTACACAATTTAATTTACAAAATTAATATACAAGTAATCATGATGGTAAATATTTAGAGTTAACAGCATTTCCAAATCCTCTCCCAGTCAACTATTATTTATTAAACAGTAACTACATGTGGATCATTTCATTATCAGCTCTAAATTTAGTGTGAATTAATGGCAAATAACTTTAGAAATCAGAATAAAGAGTGGAAGAAATTACATAATTAGAGTCTCAGAAAATTTCGGAATATTTTTAAATAAATCATTCTTTAAAATAATCTTTAAATATAAAATTTTTACTTTTGGAAGAAAAAGAAAATAAGCCAACAACTTTCGGCTAGATATTTACCTAATATGTAATATAAATATTTCCATCAAAGTTGCCCAGAACTTAGAAACCAGACTCACCTTATCACTGGAGTAAACAGACTATGAAGACGGCAATATAATCTTACTCCCTAGTGTAAAATAAAGACATGTCAAAAGCAAGTAAGAACACTCAAAGGACATACCAATGAAATTCTGAAATAAATGAATTCACTGTCAACGTACTGGAATCAGTACCCAATCTCAACCAATTTAAAACTTATTCAAATGTTACATTACACCATAAAAATAATATGAAAAATCACTAAAAATAAGAATAAATTGTGCTATGAATCTGTCATAAACGTATACATACACAAAGTATTTTTAAAATTATTATTCTTAAAATAAAAAATTTCAAGACATAACATAAACTGAAAATAAATGTATGCAGTGATACATCACACTACTTGTTAATTATATGTCAAAATAAATTTTGTCAAGTGTACAAAGAAAACTGATATTACACTAATGTTATATATTTGTATAATTTTTATTTATTCAAGTGTCCTGACCACTTGTGTTGCTACACATGAAATAGTTTTCAATGGATATAAACTTCTGAATGATGCAATTGTATTACTTTCATTTAGAAGTAGATATGGGCACAAAAAAAATGATTTAACATTAGAATTCTTGAAATAGCAAGAAGAAATCAAGAGGCCTGCTTATGTATGTCATTTAAGAATTTTCTATACCAGAAGAACTTTTGTTAAGTCTCTCAACAGCATTTTATCTTGCTGAAGTATGACAACATGAACTCTGCTACAGATAAAATGTTGGGGGACAAGCTGTTACCTTTGAAATCACGTCCTGCATCTCATTTCTTGGATAAAATGTTCCATCATCATAGCGAAATCTATATAACATCTGTTCTGGTTTGAATTGATGTTTATCAGTAACTAAGAACATAAGAACAATATATTAAAATACTGACAATCTAAAGAGTGGCAGATAAAAACAAATAAATTCATGAAATGCATATTCCCAAATACTGAAACTTTTAGTTTTACCAAAAGCTTTTGTTTTCCTAACACAGTAATGCTATTCTAGTATTTTGACACCAAGATTCATGAAAGATTTTGTTATATATTTACAATTTTCATATAATTATTTAAGAAATAAATTGAGGTTAGCAGCATTCAGCCAGCATAGTATATGTATTTGTGTGTGTGTAGTGTATTTATATTTATATAAATATACGAGTTTGTGTTTTCCATTTTTTCACAATGCCACAAGTTGAGCAAAAAGTGCCCTTCAAAGAGCAGACACTCCAATTAGTGAGTTCTGATTTGAATCTTAGCCCTAGAAGTGAATTTTAGCATTTATTTGTTTTATCCCACAGCAATCAGGCCAAGACCACACATACACCAATCTTGATCGTTTATCCGGTGTTTAGATCTCCAGCGTGGATTACATAATTTCAATATGTAACTGATTCCAAAATTTTAACAGTTTTCTTACACCGAGAAATGCTTTTCTTACATGTCTCTTAAAATGTTTTTTCTGACCATGAGAGTGGTCCTCCTACATTTCCATCCTTAGCATAAGATTTTCATATTCATAAAGACTCCTATTCAACTTTCTCTCAAGTTTTCTTTTTTCCAGGATAAGTTATTTTATAGACAGTCTAATAAAAAAATGACTGTTCTAGAAATGAAAAATCTCAAATTAAAGCTCAAAGAGTTTACATTTAAATGTTTTCTTTACAGGGAATGCAACATTTGCAGAAGAGATAATTCGCTGCAACGGGCTTTATTTTCAATGATTAGATAAAAGACTATGACCTTTACATTTTGCTAAAAATGTTGAAATGGGAGAAAAAGCTGTCAGAATTAATTCTGATGAACTACATTTGGTGGATTCAGAAAAAAGCCAAAAGACACGTAACACACACACACACACACACACACACGTATGTCAAGTTTCAGCTATTTCACCCCAACCTATCCACACCATGTGCCTGGCTTGTGGCCATAAAATTGAGACAGGATTGCTGCCAAAAAAGATAGACAACACAGCCTTTTGGCATCTCTTTTTCCAGATTAAGCCAAAAAGAAAAAAGCATGTGTGAACGAAAAATAAAATGGAGAGAAATATTTTGAAATCCTATGGTATGTTTCAAGACCAGTTGTTTATTTCTCTTCTGCAATCTGCCTATTCCCATTTTTATCCCTTAAGATACATTGAAATAAATTATCGTCTTGATATTCCAAAATTCAAAGGAATGTTGGGCTCAAATGTCTCTTGCCACAATAAAACAAGTGGTGGTTTAACCTATTCAAAATGGGGTGCTTAGCTGTAAGGCAAACTCTTGTGACATTGATAATTCAATCTTGCTTAAATAAGCAACATTTAGCATTGCCTTGGAAAAACAGTGAATAGTTCTGCATTCAAATTCACTCCCCCAAGTTCTCAAACATAGAAAATGGGTTTATTAACTGATGAGAGTTCAGGTCATCTTGTGAGAAAGGTTGCTTAAGGCCATCTTTTAAACAACCATGTAATACTGTGATATTACCAGGGATGTACTGATATACATTTAACAACTGGCTCTCTAGGAGGTGGGGGAGAAGGAGCATTATCTGTGGCATCCGCTGGTTTCCATGGTATTAAATCCTCCCACAATGGCCAATTTCAAGCTACCAAAATAAAGTCACTGAACATGGAGTTCGATGTACAGTGGCACATTATTTAGTATTTCCATCATACAGAAATAATAGATATAAATAACACCAAGAACATAGAAAACAATAAAATGTAGTAAAATAATTAGGAAGTGATGAGTTTTAAGAATACATTACATTTGTTTATAATATAATTTATGTACTTAAATGTAAATTTTTAATAATTGCTGTGCTTAATAACCAGTTTGAAAAAAATTCTGTGTGTGTGTGAGGAAGATCAGCCCTGAGCTAACATCCGTTGCCAATCCTCCTCTTTCTGCTGAGGAAGACTGGCCCTCGGCTAACATCCATGCCTATCTTCTCTACTTTACATATGGGATGCCACCACAGCATGGCTTGACAAGCAGTGCGTCACTCTGCGCCCGGGATCCAAACCCATGAACCCCGGGCCACCGAAGTGGAGCGTGCGAACTTAATTGCTATGCCACCGGGCAAGTCCCTTGAAAATTTTTTAAAAATTTAATTACCAACTCTCCCGAGCTTGTATGCGCCAATATTGGCACACCACTGGGTATGAGGTCTCTGAATTCTCACATAAGCATTTATAATGTAAATAGTAGAGCCAGATAAGAAGAATATGATCAGCATATCACAGAGAAAGCATATGCTGCCTCAACCCAAGAATTCCTAGTATAGCAAGGCTTTGCCTCAGATGAAGTTCTTGACGATATTTGCCATGTGAATTACTTGCAATAGTCAACTTTTTTTTCTTGCTGTCTTTAAAACAGATGGTTCATTCAACTTTATTTTAGGAATTCTATTTTCACTAAAATGCAGCTGGAACCACATACTAATGAAACTAGCATGTTTGGCTCATATTTCTTCATTCTAATAAAATTATTAATGTGAAATTGCATAACATGTTCTCTAACTCCCAGTTTGGGGGACTCTGTATTAGTTAATTTTGGACACACAAAAAAATTATTTCTAGTGACAGAAATTCAGTATGCCAAATGTGAAATTACAATTGATCAAATCGTGACAATAGTAATAGCCCAGGCCACTAAAATCAGACTGTGACCAACAGAACAATATTAATAGAGAGTACTCAGTGCTATATTTCTCAGAAAAAAAGAGCTCATCAGGCTATAAGTATCATTGTTCAAAAATATTTAAGTTCTAATTAGTTAAATACTCAAAGCATTCTTACATTTGAAATTTCAAGATAAATTTTAATCCAGAATTCATCTACTACTTCCTTTTCAAAACTGAATTGTTGGAGAAAAGTGGTATCTCAGAGAGAGGGGGGATAAGTTGATTAGGACTGAAATCCTCTCATTCTGATTCCCCTTCCAAAAATAAATCTTAGTGTTCCCCCCCACCCAAGGAAAGCAATGCAAATATTGTAAGAAACATTTTAACAGAATAAACAAGGGTGGTTTCCTCTCTATGGAACTCTGTGACCCCTTCAAGATCTTTCTGCAGTCGTGAACTGAAAAGCAGGTGAGACTCTAATAGACTATGTTCATGAAGATATTTAATAAATATTATTCCAACTCTATACTAATTTACAACTGACTTGAATGCACTTGACTAGCTATTCATGTCTTCAGGCAAAGTAATAACAGTTTCGTTATTGTAAAGTAAGCAAAATCCCCCCATAATACTTATGTCTTCAATTTTCAGAACCCAATTCACTATGCAAGTAAGCAACTATTCTGCATACAATTCCTAGATCCCACTGAAAGCAGGAGTGGAAAGGCGACTTGAAAATAATCTTATAGTTCCTTTGAGAGGATGTCCTCTCTCTACACCCTGACCCTTTCCAACTCTGAGAATAAAAGTTTCTATAATGCACTTTTATCTACTACAAGGTTCCCCAAAGTCAAAAAGGAAAATATGGTAACAAACTCAGCGTAACTCTTTCTAGAACATAGCAAGTAATCCCATAGAAGTACAAAAGTTGAACATCCATCATTTTTTAAACAATTTAAATATCAGCATCAATTGTTGATAGATAGTTTTAAGAAAATGTTTTCCTGTTATTTCTAATTCATAAAGGTTTAAATCACTCAAATTAACAACTGAAGTCACAAAGATCTCAGTTGAAAGTAGATACATTACAAGTTATTTTTGTGACTTTTATATGCTGATACCATTGTAAAACATTAACAAATATATATATTGATTACTCTGTTTTTAATATAATTCCATAGATCTTATATTGACCTGGGAGTTATGCTTCAGTGGCAGAAATTGGGTAGCTGTCCACCAAATTGGTTTAGCTTTCCTGGGTATGCATCTACACTACATTCCCAAGTTTCTCTTGCAATCAAGGGTGGCCATGTAACTGAGCTGTGTCCGAGGACACAGGCACAAAAGTGATGCACAATGGGAGGTGTACAGGCCCATTAAAAAGAAAAAACAAAAACCCCACGACTCATTCAAGGTGATCTTTAGGAGCCTGACATCGAAGATGGCTGAGCCTCTAGTGGGGACCGAAATCCTACATGGGGCAGAGCACCAAACGCCATCCTCCACCACTGACTGGACTTTCCATGAGTGAAAAACTAGCATCTATAATGTAAGCCACTATATCAAGGAGGTTTATTTGTTACAGCAGCTAGTGTTAACTGATACAGTTTTCCTTCTCAATATTCCCTTCAAAAAATTAGTTTTCCCATCCTAGTAGATTTCTGCCTTTCTGAAAGGGAATATATCAGCAGCTGGATTTCTTCATGGACATGGGAAAAAGGTTCCAGGTATTTTCCACGCAAGCATCTTTGCCACAGGGAGTTTCACGCTGTAAGGCAATTTTGCCATAACACATAAAATCACAAAAAATAAAAAGAGGGACATTAAAAAAACATAATGAAACATGAAAAATTAATGACAAAATTAAAAACACCTGACTGCAAAAAATGAAACTACAAAACATTTGAATACAAATACTTGCATATTTAAATAGGTGTAGATTCACGGCAATAACACACAAAGAACTGATTTCATTTTGTGGATTGTTACCTAAGCTCTTTGTCTTCCAAGTCTTATTCATAGTATCATACTATTTTTACTTGTTGATTCCGCTCCTCAGTTGCACTGCACTTTTTTCTTTTTTCCGCTAAACTGTCTTCCTTCATTAAGAGAGGGATCAGTTTCATTCAAACACTAGGATGCTTATTTGTAACCAAACGAAAACCATATGAACCAAATGAAAACCATTTGTAACCAAATGAAACCAAGACTGTCAATCAACCAGTCAATTTATCTTTTTGGTAAAATTGTCTTCATGGCCAATTAGTTCTGTGGCGAAAATATTGCAGCAAAACTGCTTGCAGCACAGATGTTTATGGCAAAAATACCAGACATGGGTAGAAAGACAGGCTTAAAACTACTAGACCATAAGAAATAGAGGTCACTCGTTCACGTTTACATACCTTAAAATACCTAGCATAATATCGTACGTGTGGAATGAAGGAAAGAGTCAGTAAGGAAAGAAAGAAACAAAAAGTGTCCAAAACAGATCTTCCCTTCTTTGCTCTACAAAGAAGTGGTAATACATAGCCCCTGGAAGTACATAGTCTAAATGGGAAAGGAATCACCATTTCCGAAGGTCAATGGCTGTATATAAAACTTCTCTACATGCCACCTACTTGAGCTTCAATGGACTGCAGGATAAAACAAAGACATTCCATTCTTGTCTCAAATACACACTTGGACTTGGGGTTAGAGGACAGGAAAGAGGAGCAGAAAAGATGAAAGCCATCTTGCTCAACATATTTTCATTTTTACTTATAAGTTTTTGAATGATGCTTTCTAGTGCACTAAATGCTAAAAGCATCCATATGACGCTTTTAGATGTTCTAATGGTGCTAACGAATCAAGTACAAAATCATACATAATTTATCTGTATTACCTGTTTGCTCAAAATATAATCATGCATTTATTCATTCGTTCAGCAAATATTTATTGAGCACCTCTATGTGCTGGGCACTCCAGGCATTTGCTATGTATTAACAAACAAGGCGCCTATTCTCATGGTACTTATATTTTCACTGGGGGCCAGAGTAGGAACAGGAGATAAAGAGAGAAATAATAAGCAAAGAAACAAATAAAACAACATGACAATTTCAGAGAGTGATAAGTACATGAAGAAAATTTCAAAAATTAAAAAAGCAGTTTATTGAAATAATGGGACTGGATGGGCTTCTAAAAGTCAGAAGGTCATGGAAAACATGAGTCACGAATACAGTGACTTTTGTCATTTCATTTGCTGCTGTATCCCCAGTACCTATAAAGGTCCCTGGCATATATTAAGAATTAATAAGTAATTGTTGAATGAGAACAGCAAGAGCAAAGATCCTAAATAGGGAGTCATCCTGGAGTGTTCAAGGAAGAGACAGAAGGTCAGGGTGGCCATGGTGTAATGAGTTAGGTACAACACTAAGTGGTAACTCAGAGAGGAAGTCAGGCGCCCTATCATATAGGGCCTTGTGAGCCATGATAAGAGATTTAGGCCATGGTAAGAGGTCTGGACTTTTCTTTAAGTTGAGTGGGAAGCCATGAGATGGCTGTAAGCAGGAGAATGCCTTGATTTTACATATGTTTTAAAAGGTCCGTTCATCTGTTCCCTGGAGAGTGTTCTAGGGGGATGGAAGACAAAAGTGGAAGCAAAGAAGGAGATGATGGTGACTGGGAAGAACGTAGGGATCCTGGAGGGGAGAGAAGTGTTCTGATAAGGGACTTATTTCAGTGGTAGATCTCACAGGGCTTGATGGCATGAGGGATAAAAAGGAATTCCAGATGATTCCTTTCTGATGGTGTTACATTACTTTGGCAGCACCCGGAGTGGTAAAGAAAGAATTGAGAAGATCTAGTTTGCTTGCATCCCACTCTAATTTGTAAAGAAAATGAAGATCAAAACCAAATATCCATATTTATTCATAATTTCCTGTCTTTTTCTCCTCCCCCACATTTTACATTAGAAATTCTTCAAGTTTTTCTTTTTAGCCCCATTATCACTGCTTCCTTGTTTATTTGTTATTGACATTCTTAGGAATCTGCTACCCTCTAGAAATGGTTCTCAAATCTGTCTCTCTCTCTCTCTCTATCCTGAACTTTACACACAAATTTTCAACCTCTTGCGGGCACTCCCCTATGGATATCTCATACCCAACCCACAGCAAATCCTTTATCTTCTCTCCAACCTGCTCCTCCTCCTGAATTAACTATCTCAGTCATTCAGATAGAAAGCTCAGAATAATCTGACCTCTCTCTCTTCACTCTTCATCTCCCAAGTCCAGTTATCAAATATGCAGTTTCAGCTCTGCCAGAATCTCTCAGGTGGGCCATTTTCTCCATGCCCATGGACACAGCCTGGTGAGGCCCTCGTCCTTCCCCTCGTGGGGAAGGCAGAGACCCCCTGATGCCTGGGGATGTCTGCAGTCTCTAACCTCTCCACTCCAGGCTTTACACTGCTGCATCTGATAGCTTGAAAACCAAGTTCTCGTCACTCCTCTGCTTAAAAGTGTCCATCAGCTCCCATCTCCTTCAGAATAAGCCTCACATACCACAGCCAGAGATTCAAGATCTTCTGGGATCAGGTGTTTGTCTACCTGTCTCACCACACCCTGCTCCGCAGTATATTCATCCATGAAATATACTGTCTTCCTGCATGAGACTGCTAGTTCCCGAGGAGACCACCAGGAACTTTCCCACTCCCGTGTCTGAGTGCTATTATTTCCTCAGGGTGGAATGTTCTTCTGTCCTTCTGGGCCTGTCAGAGTTCTATTTCTCGCCATTCCTTCCTCCACAATCCCACAACACTTATCTGTAATCTCATTCTTGCCTGTGTTGCAGTTGTTCGTTTTAAAGTTAACAAATATATCATCACCATAAACCCACACTCTCTGAAACAATATTCTACACACACTATGCACTCAAAAATGTTGTTGAAAAAAACATAAGCATCCTATAATGTGGAGAATTATCATAAACTAAACTGATCAATGGAATTAAGATATACGCAATTTGTGGATAAATAGATTAAATAAGCAATTAATGAAATAATTACCATGGTGGATGATTCCATTTTCTAATAATGCTTGTCCCAAGTGAACACCTTCCTCAGGCCTGTGAATCTCTCCAATTTCCAACAGCCATGACACAAATTCACTGCAAAAGAAAGCCAATGAAGAAGTTAAATAGGTACTTTTTCCCCCAGGAAGTCTATCTGTACCACGCATTCATCAAGCAGCTATGAAAGGAGTCTCAAAATATAAAGGAATATTTGCAGTGCATTTCAGTATGCATTTTTTCACACATGTAAGGTCCAGTTATTTAAGTTGGACTGAATTCTAGAAAACCCACGTTCACACATTCAAATTAACCTCAACTATACTTAATAACTATTCAACTTGTTGAGACCTCTAATAAACACAAAGGGAAAATTTTAGAGTAGATTTAATTATAAGGTTACTATCCACATAAAGGCGAATTTGGGACTAAAGAAATACAACAGATCCTAAAGATAGCTAAAAGATAGAACTAGACAGAGTAATAATGACTTAATATTAGTAATAAACAGTCTTGAATGTGGCTTTCCAGGCACAGAGAACCAGTGAGTCTGAAACTCCAAGAGGGCAGACAAAACTGCATGCTGTGTGGTAGACAAAATTCTAAAGATGTCCTCCCACCCCTTATCAAGAATCCTACTTCTCAGTTTTTTTAATCAAATTCTAATCTAGGTAGTTCTGTGAATGGATTTTGCATATGTAATTAAATCCCAAGTCAGTTGACCTTAAAATACATAAGTTATCTGAGTGGGCCTGACCCCATCAGCCGAGCCCTTCAAAGCTGAGAGTTTTCTCAGGCTGGTGGCACAAGAGGAAGTGGGAAAAATTAAAAGCATGAGAAAGATTCAGTGTGCCACTGCTGTCTGTGAAGACGGAGGGGGTCATGACCCAAGGAGTGCAGGCAGCCTCTAGTGGAGAGGGGCCCTGGCCAACAGCCAGCACGGAAACGGAGACCTCATTCTCATGACCATAAAGAACTAAATTCTGCCGACAACCTGAACGTGCTAGAAAGTGGATTCTCCCTCAGAGACTCAAGATAAGAGCCCAGCCCCAGCCCAATAAACACCCTGATTTTGGCCTTGTGAGACCCTAAACAGAGAACCCAGTCAAGCTCACCTGGACTTCCGACCCACAGAACCTGTTAATAAACAGGCATTGTTTCAAGCTACTGAACCCATGGTAATTTGTCTTGTAGCAATAGAAAATTAATACACACTAAAGATACAGAAAAGTTTTACTACACTGTTTTCAAATTTTTTAATTACTTGATAAATTCATTGTTATATCTCAACTGTCATCCATAAGGAATGCCCCAAATACCCCATCCATCAGAACTGTCTACCACACACATCTGCTGTGGCTGTGAAAGGCCACAGAGGACTACAGCGCACATCTTTCACCACTCCAGGAGGCCGGGGGGAGCCCCAGGCATCCTAGACAAGAAGGACAGTGTTTCGTAACACTTAAGAGAGCCTCTGCTTGGCAGTGATTTTCTTATGGCCATGTGGTATCATTAAGAGAACACTAAATACAGAGACGTTTGACAACAAAATATTTTATCATGCTCATGTTATAAAAATCTAGTATTTGAATTTTTATATAAACTAATGAATATATTTTAGAATGGTTTCACTTTTGCACAGAGGCCAGAGAACCAAAGCTATGGAAAGTCAGGAAATTACTTTTCCATTTATTTCAAAACCAAAAGTAACACATATGGCTAAAGTCAAATAACCAAGGCATATGGAATTCTAAAAATGGATGTGTAGTCTAAAAGTACATTTTAAGGCTGAAGAACGTGTTAAAAGTGCTTTTTATTCTTCTATTAAGTAAAAATGATCCAAAAGAAAAAAAATTAAAGTAGTAAGGTAAAATATAGTATGTTGGTTAAGATCATGTATTTCGCACTAAGACAACCTGGATTCAAATCCCGTTTCTGCCTCTACCAGCTGTGTGATGTTGGGTTAGTAAATTTAGCTCTCTAAACCACAGTTTTTTCCTTGATCATATAGAAATAACAAGAGTATCAACCTCACAGTGCTGTCACAGGATTAAATGAGCTGGTAAATGTCAGGTCTCATCACAGTGCCTGGCGCACTGTGAGCGCTTATTAAATGCTAGCGGTTGACAAGCAGGTTGAGATGGCTGGTATGCAGCTAAAGCATATTTCTTTATTTTGATCTCACCAGATTCCTGAATGTGTCATATCAAAATAAGGGAATGAGCACATTTTAAGTATGGCTATAAGTTAGGAGTACCGAGGAATAAAGGAGAAGGGGCAGCAAAGGAAGTTAATGAGTGGCTTTATTATGGGACCTACTCAAGTCACAAGAAGATCCCAACACTCTGCAAAAGGATCATGGTCCAGTCAGAGGCAGTCCCACACTTGGGCTGTGACACAAAGGTAGCGTGCTGTTATGGAAAAGGCCACAATTAACACCGCTAACATTTACTGAGTCCCTCCTAGGTATCAGGAGCTCTGGGGAATGCTCTGTACACCACTACAACTAACTAGCACTACAGCCATATGAGATAGTCTGGGAAAAGGATTAACCAAACCCCCTCTCCTTCAGTAAGAACAAATTTGACGCTGGGTTAACTTTCCAACTCCTTTTCCCTAGAAACCTGATGAAGGTAGGGTGTCAGCTATGTTACTAGGCAGCAGTGCTTATGGGAGAAATGACCCCTGACGGCAGAACTGCGTAATTATAAATGCCTAGTGAGAAGCCATAGCTTGAAGTGACTCTCTTGTAAGTGGGCATGTCCCTGTGGGAACCCTGGAAGTCAAGCCCATGAAGTTGCTACAAGAAATAGTGTCTTCTTTGCAACATGGGGCTTCTAAGCCAAGCTGGGCCCACATCTGCTCTTTCTCTTGCACAAGAGCCATCACATGGGGGACTACCAACACTACCAACACTAGCTTGCTGGCAGCTGTGTGGCCTGTTGTGAGGACCACGCACACCAAGGAAGAGACTCCAATGCTGCCCTGCCCCGCAGGCTCAAGGTTTCCTGGCCTACTTTCTTCTAATGGGGTTGGGAGTTGGTGTGGCCTCTGGTGATTCAGTGTGTCTGCATAGCTAAGTAAGAAGACATTCTGGTAGGTATTATAAGCACTACAATCATCTCCATTTTTAGAGAAGAGAAATTTGACTTCCTCAAATCTCTCCACTAGCCAGAGGCAGGACCAGATTTGAATGGAGACAGTCTGATGGTGAAGTCTGAGCTTTGCATTATTACTCCAGTCTTTTATAGAGCTGACACTGGCATTTATTAGCTGCATGAACTGGGACACATTAAACTCCCCGACCTATAGTTTCTGAATCTTTAAAATATATAAGGGTTTTAACTTGTAAGTGTGTATTCGAGGATTAGTAATAACGTATGGAAGAAACCAGCGCAGAGCCCGGCCTAAGTAGAGGTACTTGAAGGCAGCCACCTTTCCCTTTGGCTCTACATGCTTAACCCAGCAGGGGCTCCCACATGCAGCTGTCTGCAGAAGCCAAAGGACACAGTCAATCTGCTCTAAGCTAAAAACCCAGGCGACCTCCCTGCCTGTTGCTCTGTGCCTGGCCCCTCACATGACCCACCTTTTCACACTCTTCATCTATATCCCTTTATCCTGAGCTCAGCTGTCTAAATTCCGAATTGATTGGTAGCTCAGACTGTGTGTCTTCAGTTCTCTAGTCTTCTCCGGCTTTCAGGCCCCGTACTTATGTCCTTGCCAGACTCCGTTCCCTATAGGCACACCCACCTGCTGCCAGTCCTGCCTGACCCCAGCCTCCGCTTCGCCCTTGGGACGTGGTATATCAGAAACTGCTGAGGTCATGGACGAATGGATGGATGCCTTAAGTTTTCTGGCCATGATTCCTGGCTCTATGTCCATTCCCTCATCCCACTATGGTCCAAGAAATGTTGATAGTAAAGAAATATGCAAAAACACTTAGGGAAATATTTTTTAAAGAAAAACAAATAATTAAATGAAAGTTAACACCTGAGAATGAAAATATGAAAGAAATACACACACCCAGACTACCAACCCTACCTTCCAAGGAAGCATTTAGGGAACGTAGTCAGTTTTCTTTTTCTGTCTTTGATCAAATTTCCTTGTTTGCACATCATTTTATAAAGTTTCTCACCCTGTTCAGAGATCATGACCCAGGTATCTTGCTCCATTCCTAATTTTAAACCTATCAAAAAGGAAACAAAGGACAGGTAATTGAAAAAATCTCTTCATTCACACATTAATGCCTTCAGTAAACAAACATCTGTCTACACTGTGCTGGGGGCTGTGGATACAGAGCTCTGTGCAATAGGGCCCTGGTTTTCAAGAAGCTCATAGGATACCAGGGAGACAGTCAAGGCAAGATGCCCAGGGCCATAAGGCATGGTTGTGCAGACTGTGCACCAAAAGTATGTGGTTTGGCCAGTGGAGGAAGAGCAGCTGTATCTCAGACTCTGTGGACCCCTTCTGCAGGACTAGGTCAGCACAACTGGACAGGCTGTCCCAGGAGACAGCCTTAGAGAAAAAAACTGTGATATAATAGAGGCATATTCAGAGTACCTCACCTCTATCTGAGAAATGTTAAGAAAAGTTCCACAGAAGGGCCACGTTTGAATGCACAGGTGTGAGTAGGATTTCCAGAGAGAAATTATTCACAAGAGCTATCTGAGGTGGAGCAGCACAGAGCCCTGGTTTCAGGTGAGAGGCCAGGAGATGCGCTGGAGGGTCCGGCAGGGTCCTTGCGCAACTGCTGTTTCAACAAACTTCATTCCTTAGATATTGGAGAAACACCTAAGTGTTTTAACCAGAGGGAGGGGAAAGGCAGAGCTGTGCAGGAAAGAAAGTTTTGTTGCTTTGGTAACAAAGCTCAGAGGACAGTGTGGGGAATGAACTGAAAGGGGGGGGGGCATTTGAAAAGAAGGAGACCATTAGGAGGGAACCACAAAAGTTCAAGATCCTGCAAACAACAGCAGGCTATAGAGCAAAGAGGATCAAGTTGAGAAACATCTGGGAGGTGGTACTAATAGGACACAGTAACAGGTTAAGTGTAGGTTAAATGTAGGCTTGAAGGAGAGAGAGGAAATCAGGATGCCTTCCGGGCTTTTGACGTGAGAACTGTATGGCAGAGGGAAGGCATATTGGGCAAAGAGTTTCAGGTAAGAAGTCTAGCACTGAGCAGGGCTGAGTTTGGACGTTCAGGTGGAGTCCAGGGGTCAGCTGATTACACGAGCAGGAAGCTCTGGAGAGAGGACAAAGCTGGACGCAAGAGTTGAGAAACTGGCAGTGTGGAAGTGGAAGTTAATCTGGTGGGAAGAGAGAATACAAGAAGGAATCTAGTTTAGAGGAGACCAATGCCAACGCTGAAATCCTGGGAACACTGACACTAATCAGTAGACAGGACTGATGAAGAATTGTTGCAGAAGAAGAAGAAACATTTGAAGTATTTTTAGTCTTCTAGCTACAAAAGTTCTTACTAAAATTTTATTTTTTACAATGAGGACCCATTAACATTTGTCAGTAATAGTGAATAATCCATTAAGAATAGAGCCTATTAACATAAACAGATTTATAAAATGCTCTTTCTCTCTTTCTTCCTTTTTTTTCCATCTTGGGTGTATCTACATGCACAGCCATTCTGAAAAAAATAAAGATTCAATTTGATGAAAAATTCAATTTACCTTTTAAGTGATTGCTAGATTCAACAGAACGTAAGAGTCAGTCATGCATTCAAAATCTTTGTTTTAAAAATTTCTATCTGGTTCTTCATCCAAGATCAATAAAAGGAGTAAGTATTTGAAAATGCTTTGGCAATTCTTATACAAATGTGTACTATGAACATTTTAATCCAGGTAGGAAATTCGTACGTTCTTCAAGGGAAAACATCTGAAGATGGAAGAAAGGACTCTTTGTGTTCCTAAATTTCATTACCAATGAAATGTTTTATTTCTAGATCTTTGGGAAAAGGAATAAACACTGTCACGTTTCTTATCAATTATTTGGTTAAGAAACTAGCAGTTACACAAGCATTTCTATTTCCTAGCTCAATTACAGAAATACGCTCACTTGCAGATAAACTTTACACAACTGAATATTGCCAGACCAAATACTTCTCCAAATCTTGCGAAAAACATGAAGCAAATTTGAGCTCAGCTCAAATCTGAACAAGCTCCTGACTGGGTTATACTACGTTAAAGTCAATGGCACTGTAACAACTTTTAAAAGTTAATATATATCCAAAATGCCTTATTCTATAATTAGGAAGTGAACATATTTGGCCTAGGAATTTTCAGTGTACTATTAAATATACAGACAACAACTGTTGGAGGCCCTACAACACTTCATTATATTATTGAAGCTTGTCTCTTAAAGGAAAACTCTGATGATGCTTTAAAAATGGTAAGAATAAAGTGAAAAGAAAATTGAACAAATTTTAAAGCAATGAAACTTTTTGCTACAGACTGAATGTGTGCCCCCAAAATTCATATGTTGAAACCTAACCCCTAATGTGACGGTATTAGCAGGGGGTGCCTTTGGGAGGTGATTAGGTCATAAGGGTGGAGCCCTCCTGAATGGGATCAGTGCCCTTTAAAAGAGACCGAGAGAGTTCTCTGGTCCCTTCCGCTATGTGAGGACACAGTGAGAAGATGGCCAGCCATGAACCAGGAAACAGCCCCCATCAGATACATAACCCAGCTTCCCAGCCTTCACAACTGTGAGAAATAAATTCCCGTTGTTTATAAGCCATCCAGTCTGTGGTAGTTTGTTATCGCAGCCTGAACAGACTAAGACACGACTTAAAAGACACTGCCTCCTGGTGGCGCAGCAGTTTAGTTCGCGCTTGGCAGCCCGGGGTTCGCGAGTTCGGATCCTGGGCGCCTGCGGACGCACAGCCTGTCAGCCATGCCGTGGTGGCGTCCCATATAAAGTGGAGGAAGATGGGCACGGATGTTAACCCAGGGCCAGTCTTCCTCAGCAAAAAGAAGAGGATTGGCAACAGATGTTAGCTCAGGGCTGGTCTTCCCCACCAAAAAAAGAAAAAAAAAAAAAAAAAAGACACTGCCAACCACAATATAATTATTTCACTAACTATGTATGGTTTTGCTTTTCTTTTCTTTTAGTAAGTAACAATATTGGAAGCATTCAAACAGTACTTTAGCATGGGGCTTACCTCACATAAAAAACCCAAGCGAACACCACACGCCTTTTTACTTTCTCATAACTTTTGCCCATTATCCACTTTCTTAGATAAGAAAGAATCTTCACAAAGTGTAATAATGCCCAATTCATACACCCACCTTTTCGTCGCTCTCTTTCTTTCAAAATAGCTTCAAACCATTCATGTTTCTCTTCAGGTGTTTTAGCCATACACACAAACCATTTATTTTTTGCTGTGTTATGTATCTTCCATCCATTAATAACAATGTGTCCGCTACTGTGGAAGTCAGCTGGAAATTAACGGGTACGGTGAATGAACGACCATAATATATGATATTATATCAGTGCAATCACTCAATTCACAAAAGTTCCAAAATCATTAAATTCTTCAAAATATCTTTGTTTTATGAATGTGTATTGAAGAAAATAAAAATAAAAAAATTAAAGAAATGTTTATACATTGAATGTGGTCAGTGCTCAATAATGGAACATTTCTAACTCATAACATTAATATATTACATGAAACTAAACATTCAAACTAATTAAAATTCCTTTCCTCTATGTCCAAAAATATTGTTAAAGTTCCTAAAGCAATAAAGGAAGAACTTTTAAAGAATTTTCATCTCAATAATCAAATATTCAAGGTGTCACATTCATTTTGCCTTTCTAATATTCCTTTGAAATATTATTCTCAGTTTCAGAGACAGACTATACCCCCACAGAACAACTCTCAATTATTCAACGATCCACACAGTAAGAATCTGAACAAATGAATGGAACATAATAAGAGGGCATTTACCTAATCTGCAATAAATGGAAATATACAAATGCCAATCCATCATCATTGCACATGGTTGAAAAATATACATTCTTTAAAACCACACCATTCTGTGTAATTGGCATGAACAGAAACACAAAAAGTTTTTCTGAGTATGAATTCACATTTATCGTCTTTTTCTAGATCTCACCATAATATTGGCTAAACTGTCATGCTGGACTTGAAAATGTCAACAGCAAATCCCCTATGGCAGGTCTCTGCCTAACAGCAGGTAGAGAATAGTAATGTTACTTGTAACCAGCCTTCACTGGCATGACAGTTTGCAAAGCAAAGATTCCAAGATGGAAAAACATATGACAAAGGCCTGAATCAGCATCTGCACCAATTAAGGTGACAGTTTTCATTCATCTCCCAAGAGTCACTAAGCAGTGATGGTGGGTACACAGCAGGTGAGCCACAAAACATTGAAGGAGGTTTAGAGAAATGACTTTGTGGCACTGCACATGTTTTTGTTTCTTTCTTTCTTTTGATCTATTTTATTTGGTAAGTTCTGAGTAGAGGCAGACATGGCTGGTACTCATTCTTCCATAATCTGATCCCCATAGTCCTTTTGGCTACAAAATCATCACACATTATCTGTGATCAGAATAACTTATTCCATAAATGCATCATCAAATGATTCTGTATAGTTGGCGGGGGGGTTAAAAATTCCAGGTTACATTTGAGTTAGGATAGAATTATATTAGATATTAATCTATATTATATATACATATATGTGCCATAATCCCATGAATACTCAATAACAATTTCTGATAATATACAGATTCAAACTGGCAGAGGATGTTCCCCTATAAAGAAATTAAAATCTGTTTTTAAACAGGAATTTCTGCACTTTTCTTCTTACTTTTACATATTTAATTCATGTTCACATCCTATACAAAGTGGTAGACCCTCATTATACATGTCAGATACATATCAGTGGAATTAGGAAGTAAAAATTATTAGTTCATAGTTACACTACAATCCCTCCTTAACACCTATAAAAATAACCAGCTGAGAAATTGTGATAAAATGGTGGAAAAAAAGATCAAATTCTATGTGTTCACACACCCTCCCCTGCAAGTTGTCTCTGGCCTTGTGGTTGGTATTACAAACAAGCACAAGCTTTCCAGTGTCTCCTCCCTCTTCCAAACTCAGGCCAACATTAGCTAAGTGAACCCTAGCACCACAGCTTAAAAGCTCCCATATTTCCACTAGTATCAATACTCCTTTAACCATACTCTAGATAAAGAAAACCACAGTGACCACACGCAGCCTGCAGGAATAAAACATGGGGCTTACTTTTAAATGAGCATAACGTATTCCTCCCACAGAACATAGGGGAACACAAGGTCATGTGCCAAAATCAGCAAAGTGATGCTACTGACCCTGCACAGTATGTGCCCTGGGCCAGCCCCTTGGTAACCTGGGTCTTCCTTCCTTCCCTTCTTGGATTACTTGAGCCTGACACTGCCCTCTCCACATCCTGCTGACTCTTCCTTAAATATTTTTCATCAGGCCATTTCTTAGCTCAGAAGCCTTTGGTAGCTAGCCACGGACTCAAGTCAATACATGTAGGCTTGCTTCAGAGATTCTCCTTATATTGACACCACCCTATCCAACCAATGCCGTTTTTCACTATATTCCAATGTGTTCCCGCCACTCTTCCTGTCTGCTGCTTTCCTCCTTGACCTGGGAATACCTATGAATTCCCCAGGCCAAGGTTCTCATCAAGCTACCCCACTCTCGTCTCTGCCTCATCGACTCTTACTTCTCTTTAAAGTGTACCGATGTCTTCCATGAAGCCTTGCCTGACCACTGTAGCCTGTGCATTCAAACTTCCCTTGGAAATTGTACAATTAAACTCAGAACCAGACAAGCCAGCATGTGACCACATGTGGCTATTGTTTCACGTACAGAAAGCAAGATCATTAGCTGATTGTAAAATCTTCTATCTCAAATAACAGGTTAATTGCTGTACCAATATAATATTTTGTTAAGAACAGCCTGTGTCACCTAATTATATAAAATGAAAGGATAATGTTACTCTTTAACATTTATGTGCTAGCTACTTTCTATCATGCCAATTTAAAAAATCACAAATAATTTTAAACATATATACACATATGTGTGTATCTATAGTATACACACACATATATATATATACACATGTGTATGTATGTACAACAGGCCTCAAAATTTAGTATAAATATTTCATGATGATATCATAGTTACCAAATTATCAACATTATAAAAAATAAGCAATTGATTCTCATTTATTTCAAAAGACTTAATGGTATATAAACAGCCTCATAATTTTGATCATAGTATATTTCTCAGCATCTTCATTCCACAAAATAAGAATTAAACTTTCCATAAAGAACAATACCATAAGATCATGGAAAAGTCCAACAGCGCTTTTCCTTAGTAGGAATTTTAAAATATTTTTTGAATAAAAGAATAATTTATTAATGGAAAACAGGAATTTGCAAGTTTCAATGGATTTAAAATATTAATTTTACAGGAAGTGTCAAAAAGAAATGGAATTAAAATCACCATTCATTAAGTGTGGAATATCCAAGTTCAATAGTCTCTAGTCACTGATTTTTTTTTCCAAAAAGAGAAAAACCTAAGAGGCAGCCCTGAACAAGTCACTAATTACTTTGAAGCTATACAATTTGCAAATTCCTTACTATTAAAACTCTGCACAGTTTTACATAATGAGATAGGATTCTTCCAAAACTGATACAACTATAAATCTCAGTGGACACACTAGTATTCTTTAAATAACTTGCATCTTAATAAGATGGGTGATAGCCAAGTATTGTATAATCTGGCTAGGAAACGGAAGACACTGCCAGAATAAATTATTCAAAACATAAAAAAATTGATGTCTAAATAATGTATTTAACTCTCATTCTGGTGATCAATAGTAGAAGTGTGTAAATTTCTAAGAGAAATTTTTAAAATCACATTATACTCACATTATGAATATTTAATGTTAAGAAAATTATTTTTTGGAATAAATCTTTGATTTTGTCAAATAATAGAAGAAAATCTTCTGGTATCCAAAATAGCACATGACATTATTTTAAGGAAGAAAAAAGGTTCTAACTGATTTTTCCTTTTAAAACTCTAAGAAATTGCTCCTCCATTGACCTTTTTTAATTCCCAAAAACACTTAAATTAATAACATTGAAAATTGAAGTGTATCAGAAAAGAACAATTATACTCTTAGTACTCTTTTCAACACTGCAGAGTTAATTTTTTTTAATTAAGAATGTATTCAATCCAGCTTATGCTATAACAATACTACAAATTGTTAGGGTAACTATGGTTTAATCTGTTCAACTGATTATTTTGTAACAATAAAAACTATGTTTATTTGGTAATAAGACATGAAGATAAAGATGAATAACATTAAGATAATTTAAAAGAATTTAAGTGAAAAAGAATACGAAATTATAAAGTTTACATTTTTAAGTATTTTTTTATCTATGCATCAAAGGAAAATTGAAGGATATATTTTTCAAGTCCTCTCACTTATGTGTCTTTGGTTGATGAGACTACCTAATATTTTTCATCCTTCTATTTTCTGAAATCTCCATATTTTCTTTAATAAGCAAAATTTAATTCTATAAAAATAATGTATTCAATATCTTAAAATGGTTTCAAGTATTTACATTAAAAATGACAACTGGACTTCTTTAAAAATCTATTAACTTTCAAAGAATATCTTAAGAATAAAAAATTTCCATCTTATCCAATTCAAATTTGACTATTGTATTGCAATCTATGGTTTGCCCAACATTGAACTACAGACCACATTTTCTAAAGGTCAACATCTTGCCCTCTGTTCAACCACACAAATAAATGAGTTGTTAAGAGAGAATACAAATAATCTGGTGCTACTTTTTGAATGGCTTTCCAAACCTGTACTATGAAAATTAATTCTAAAAGGTTCAATAGCTTTCCTACTATAGCTCTTAAGCTAGATATTTTTTATAGCATCATGATCAAACTAATATCCCCAGGAAGAATCTTCAAAGAGGAATTAAGTTAGAATTCAATGAAACGAGCTGGATCTAGGGAAGGGTAGAATGGAAACTGGGCTACAAACTAAATGGTTACCTTCTTTGAACACAGGAAATAATAAATATCATGGATATATTAAAATAAATATATAAATTTTTATACTTTTGCATGTCATACCATCATTTAACTAAATTTTTTTGTATTCTAAGATATAACTATGATATAATCCAAGTCATTGAGCATTATACATAAAACTGTAGTCATATTTATTTATTTCTCAAAAGATTTGAGATAGTTAATATATTGGCTAAAAGTTTAGTCTCCTTCCAAATGCAACTATTTCTTCTGTAAACTTTGAGCTAAATCAATGCACTTAGTTGTCTGATGGAGCCTCTTAGTTAGAAAAGAAAGGCATTACTATACTTACAAAATACAAAAATACTCAGTAATTCTATAATACCTTCAAACAGAAGGGAAAAAACTTATATTTTCCATCACAAGTCCTAAGCATGCTTAAAAACATATCTCAATTAATTCATTTTTATTATTTACACCTCAATATGGTGTAGTTGTTGCTTGGTTTTGGTTCGGGCAATGAGCAGAGGAGCCTGATGCTATTTGCCCATCCCTCATTCAACTTACCCAGGGTCCAAGTGTGGAGAGGACTTGACACATGGACATTGATCAGCTCTGCTGAGACCTCTCAGTACCAGAGCTCCCATTTGTGTAGTATAAACTAAAAAAACTTAGAACCTGAGCTCGCTCATCAAAAAGAAATGCAGATTCCATGACAGAAGTGACCGAAAGAAAGGAGAAAGTTGATGCAGCACCTAGACTGTCTCTTAGAAGAAATAAGCAACAAAATTAATTCCCCCACATGGATGCCTATCTCCTCACTGCTCTCCAGTGGGTCCCTACAGATTTAAAACCCATATGGAGCCTCTGCTTGGTATTTCTCAAGGCACAGACATGGGAACCTAGTCAACATAACTCTAGTCTCAGCTCTATACTACATAGCTGGGTAAACTTAGATGAGTTAGTTCTTATACCTGGCCTCATTTTCATCAGCTGAAATGTTAAGGGGGTATATTAGTTGATCTTCAAGATCCTATCCATCTTCAAAAATTCTATTTTTAAATTTCCAGGTCCAGGTAGCGGATGTACAACTCGCCCCAAAACCTAGCAGACACACTCATGAGAAAACTAAATTTTCTTTGCAGGAAGCTAAGGGAAGATAACCAATTACAGCCTAAAATTTCTCCAAGTGACCTTGCAGCAACTATTTGCAGCCAAATTGCTGCAATGTGCTGCTTATGTATATTTAAGAAGAAATAAAACCTTAATTGCATAATGCAAAGTCTAATGAATTTCTTCATCATATTTCAACGAAAGCTGAGCCTTGGAAGTTTGGGCCAAGAGGTGCCATCAGGCGACTAATTTATGACAACTAAATAAATAAATACTCTGTAATGTCCTGTCTCCCTAACTAATTCATACGCACCAAGGTCTTAGGTCTTGTTTCCACAATGCCCCTCTCCCCCAGGTGCTGAGGCCCTGAAGGCTAGAATCTTATCAGCACTAACAGCACTTTTTCACGGGATTGAATCTGAGGACCATTTGCATAAAAGTTCCATCACCCCTCCCAGGCTCTCACTCTCCTATGTCTGACACAGGTAGGCTAAGGACAGCATTTTATGCCCATGCCTCCAAATGCCCTGGGCTCTTAAATTTCTTTATCTAGTGCCCCAGTTTCCCACAGGCAGAGCAATCATTATGGAAATTCACTTAGACTACCAGTGCAGATGGTACAAATGGTGACAATCACATCATCTGGGAGAGAGGGAAGGAAGTGAGACACAGGAGCTCTCTGCCCATGGAAAAGGACAAAAAGGGGTGAAAACAAAGAGAGTGCTGAAGAACAGGGGAGAGCTGGCTCCACTAGGGGAAAAAGGGTCAGTAAGGGACAGAGTCTGAGTGTGCCTTCCCCATCTCACTTCCTCCCACCTCAAGCACAATGTCGGCTTTTGGATGTTCTCTTGAGCATTCAGGCTACTGAAGCAAGATAGCTGTTCACATTTTAGATAACATTTCTAAATGTCATGAAACAGTTTCCTTAGAAAAGCATTAAAATGAATTACTGCCACCTTATAAAAAATAATGTGCATAGCCTGCTATGGAAAGATAGCCAACTAGGTTTCACACATTAGCATGAGAGTATTGGCAACGGTATTATGGTCTGCAGCACAGACAGGGATCTCTACCTGTGCCAGCTGACAACTCCACATCTCCATCCCACTGTTAGCCAATGAGGAACCTCTCCACAGGATGACTTAGTTCCCAAGGTGAGTGCCCCATCTCAGGCACCACCTGAGTTTTTCTCATTGCGTGTCTCTCCCCCTACCTGCAGCAATCACGGTCACTATTTGAAGTACTGGACAATCTGTTAGGATGCTAACCATGGGACAGAGAAACAGTGCAAGGCTGAGCATTTGAAAATCTGTGCTTCTGACGGATTATAGACATTCTTCTCCCCTCTGGGACCCAGAGATGGCAATGAATGAATGTGGGACGGGGGAGCTGATCTGTGCCCCAATTCCATGTTTAAATGGAATATTATAAAGACATTTCTCAATATGGAAATAAAAGTCATTCAGCAAGAATTAATATATTTTATTTCATTTTTCCTTGTCTCTTAGAAGCCTATCTCTGAAATTCTAATGAAAACCATTGGGAAAAGATGTGATTCAATTTACTAAATATTCATATTATAGACAACTTTTTTTTTCAAGTAGAAAGTAACAATTTAACTTCGTTTTACTTAATGTTTGTGACTAATTGTGATTTCATGCACGTCTTTGTCCATACCTTCAAATCTACAGAACAAAAATTTACTATCTTTGAGTATAAAGTACTTAAAATGAGGACTTAAAATTATACAAACCACTTCCATCCACAACTTTTCTCTACAAACAAACTGACAACTTGTTCATAAGATTCAGCACTCTCACTGCCACAGCCGGGCTCATTTCCCGGACAGGGAACCACACCACCTGTCGGTTGTCATATTGTGGAAGCTGCATGTTGCTGTGATGCTGAAAGCTGTACCTCCGATATTTCAAATACCAGCAGGGTCGCCCCTGGTGGACAGGTTTAAGCAGAGCTTTCAGGCTAAGACAGACTAGGAAGAAGGACCTGGCCACTCACTTCTGAAAAACTTGGCCTGGAAAACCCTATAAATAGCAGCGGAGCATTGTTTGATATAGCGCCAGAAGACGAGAGGATGGCACAAAAAGACTGAGCAGGGTTTGCTCTGCTGTACACACGGGCACTAGGAGTTGGAATCGACTCCACGGCACTAACAACAAAGCTAAAACAAATCTAGAGTTTGCTATATTCTACAGTGAATATATTATAGGAACAAAATATCATATGTATACTTATAAAACACAGTAAAACCAAAGAAGGTCAATTCATTCATTAAATATTTTCTGCACTCACCTTTTCTATAGCAGGAACTATGTGTCCTATGACACTCCTACTCAGCTATTTCTTTGTATCTGTGTTTAACGCTAGTGTGTTTCAGCCAAATATAATTTTCCACTTTGACATCTCCCTCATTTACCCGTACCTTGACTTTCTCCTCCGACTGCTCTACCTAACAAAGTATTTCTAGGCTCTAATGTGCTGCAGATAAATTATTCAAGTGAGAAGTCTGTCTTAAGAGGGAGTTTACTACGGGCATTCCATTTTAAATCTCCTAATCACTTACCTGTGCCATCGTCCACATTCTCCACTTCCATCACCTCTGTGTTGATCCGGCCACGAAAAAGGTACCGATGTCCATCTGTAGATGCTTTGCTGTTCTTCAACCGTCTTACAACAAAATGAAATCACAAAAGCTTTGTTACTAAACTTAATGCAAAACAGTGCTGAAGCAACATAATTTAAGCGATTCTTTGAAAAAAAGACACCAACTCAATCAATGATACCAAATGTTAGGCTCTTGGTGTTTTTTACTTGTGTCTTCCCATTCATAACAGCATAGTTGCTTTATGAGATGTGACTTATGTACTAGTTTTTTAAACAAACTGAAGCTTTGGGCTAAGGATAGCACACAGGTGGGAGGGTGAGTATATGTTTTTGCTCCAGATAGGACATCAAAGGTGCCAAAATAAACTCTGACAGACACTAAAGGCTTGTTAGTTTAAATTTTCATTTTTTTTTACCTTCATTCCTCATTTTTCAGTAACTGGTGATCTCCTATTTTCAAGCTCTGGTAAAATTCGGTTAGTCCTTATGATCCCTCTGCAAAGAAACTGACTATGCTGGAGGTTCTTAAGTTGAGTGTTATCCAGCTGAATTTAGTTTTCCTATATTGTTTTTATAATATGATAACAGTATACTTGTTGAATAAGTCTCTTAATACACTTATAATCCTTCATAAAGGTCTTATTTATTTTTAAAACAGTCCAACACATTTCAAAATTTGTGTACAGTATGTCTAGTATTGGCCTTTAATCTTAAAAAGTATATAACATTAAAGTAAAAAATCAGGTTTACCGATGAACATTTGTAATAATGACAATGAGGTAGTTATGTATGTTTGTACTTGAATCACTGAACACTCAGGGAAATTGTTTTAAAACTGATTCTTTAAATTAAAGAAGAAAGATTCTAAGAAATGATTTAGGAGGATTAAAGAATACATAGTCATGCAAGAGATGTTAAGTTGACCTCAACTATTCAATTTGACTCACTGACAAAAGTCTGGCTGACAGTTTAACATGCTGAAATAATTATTAATTGGTTGTGTTATACAGACACATCTAGCAAAAGTGAAGACGTAAATGCACCCTAACTTCAGAGCTTCCTCTCCTCCTCTCCTTTACAGTTAGATACCTGCCCTGGAGTGGAAGGGGTGGGAGCAAGGAAGGTGTCTCAAGGTGCTATCACACTCCCTGAGTTTGTTCCTTGAAAAGGCGTGCATATTCCTGGCTTCTACGTCCTAAACCCTCATCAAAACTTTCTTCATCACTACTAAAGAAAACTAACTAAATTGATTAATCTGACTGAGGGTCTCTCACTCCCAACCTTCACCATCCTGCACTCCCATGTTCATTTTGAAAGTGATCTCAAAATGCCCGTTGTTAATAAGCCTAAATAAATGTGATAAATGAGAGATTCAGGTCCAGCAGCTAGGAAGGTTGGCATCATCAGAGGCTAAAGCCAGAGAAGAATGCAGAGCAGACAAATATGCAGGTAACTGCATATTCTCTCAAGTAGGAAATAGTATCATGGTGTCTTGCAGAAAAGAATTTCTTATAATTTCTTATATATCATACTTAAAACCAATCATATATATATATATTTTGTGAGGAAGATTAGCCCTGAGTTAACATCTGTTGCCAATCCTCCTCTTTTTGCTGAGGAGATTGGCCCGTGGCTAACAGTCATGCCCATCTTCCTCTACTTTATATGTGGGATGCCTGCCACAGCATGGCTTGATAAGCAGTGCATATGTCTGCTCCTGGGATCTGAACCTGCAAACCCCAGACCGCTGAAGCGGAGCATGTGAACTTAACCACTATGCCACCAGGCCAGCCCCAAAACCAATCATATTTTTAAAAGCTTAATATCCTTGATAACAGTTTTAGTCACAGGCAAAAAATCATGGCGCATACATATATAAAGAATTTATCATCGGGTCCTATCTTCCAAAGTAATTTTCTTTGTGATCCTGCTGTGAACTCTGTACAGGCTTTTTATATTTCCCTTGACCTGCAGATATTAATAATCAATATGAAATTCCAGTAAGTGTCTGATCAATATCGTAACACTTAGTTCAAATAGAGAGATCTTTGGTCCCTTCAGAAAATGGCTCTATTGAAGTAGAAAGATTAAAAAGCCCATGGTTTGAAAATCATTTTGCTCTAAATTGTTATGCTGAGTATTTGCATATCTTGATTATATGATTTCTCTCCTTATGTGTTTTAATGGTCACCAAGATACATGTAGAGGAAATGTTCACAATACAGAAAAACTGGAAACAACCCTATAGTCCACTGATAGGAGAATGAATAAATTGTTATTAATTAAATTGTAACATATTCAACCAATGGAATATTATGCAGCAAGTAAAATGAAATTATTGCTACACACAGGGATATATAGTTGCACTCTCAGCCAACTGTTTTACCTTTAAATTTAATGAACCCTATTGGTACCATTTCATTGAAACTGACATGTCCTAGATACAGTTAGGAAGAAGCACATAAAAGGCTCAGGAAATTTCCCAATTAAATCACTCTACTATTCTGCTTAATCAACGTGCAAAATATTTTTCCCAAGAGTTCAAGAAAGCATCCTATAGAATAAGGACCTTCTAAAGAAAAAATTATATCCATGCTTTAGAACAAATAACATTAATACATAAAATTACTTAAATCAATGATGGCTAAGTTATACCAGGGACTTGCATGGGTTTCATTTATTTATTCACTTATAGAACAAATATTTCTTTAGTGTCTATTACATGGCAGGTCTGCTCCAGTCTCCAGAGAAATAGCAGTGAATAAGCAGCAAGACCTCTGTTCTCATGGACTTTACTGTCTAATCTAGTAAAGGTGGCAGGAAATGAACAAATAAATAATGAAGAAAATATCAGCAGGCACTTTCCAGATATTGATAAAGAATGGCTGGTAGGCTGCACTGGATGGAGTGGTCAGGGAAAACATTTCTAAGGAAGTTGATATTTAAGTGAGATTTCAAAGGCACAAAGAACCCAGCCACACAAAACTCAGAGGCATGAGCACACTGGGAAAGAGAAAGAGCCAGTGCAGCAGCCCTAAGAAGGAAAGACACATGGCACAACCAAGGAACAGGAGAAAAAGCAGGCAGTGCTTGGAAAAATGTGCAGTGCTTAAAGGGTGCAGTGCCTGGAGAAGTGGGACGTGATGAGGTCAGAGAAGCAGGGAGGGGCTGGATCATGCAGAATTTTGTAAACCAAGATAAGAGGTTTGGATTTTATTCTAGGAAGCCAATGGCAGCTTTAAGCAAAGTGATAACACGATCTTATTTGTGTCACAAAAGATGCTCTGGTTTCTGTGCAGAGCAAAAATTGTGGAGCAGCAAACAAGGACATGGTGGGACCACTTAGAAGACAACCACTGTCAGCCATTGGGAGATACTGGTGGAATGGACTAGGGTAGATGGCGAGATGTGGAGAGGATGCAGAATCAGAAAGATTTTCTAGTGGACTGGACGTGGCAGTTTGAAGGAAAAAGAGGAACGAAGACTAACTCCGAGGTTTTGGAAACAAGGAAACCAATGGATGGGGAAACTAGAAGAGGAGCTGATGTCAGGAGTGGAATTCAAGAATTCTATTTCTTCCATGTTACGCCTGAGAATCCTTACAGTCATCACAACTGAGACATCAAACAGGCAGGATACATGAATCTATAATACTGGATGCAACTGACATAGATGTGAGACATGAATCTATGGGACTGAATAAAATCACCAAGGCAGAGTCCACGAATATGAAGAGGAAAGAGGAGTCCAAAGTAGAGCCCCACAGCAGGCCAATATTTAGCCAAGAGAGTATAATGTTACAAAAGCAGAGAGAAGAAAGTGTTTTGAGAAGGAAAAAGTGCTCAACTAAGCTAAATGCTGCTGAGAAAACAAGTAAAACCTTAAAGAGCAGAAAAATGAGCACTTGATTAGGGAACACAGGTCAATGGTGACTTTAACACGAGCAGCTTAGTGGAGCAGGGTAGGATGCTTAAAATTGAGGTCTCAATTTCTATAACTTTTTATTACTTAGTGTTGACAAAGGAAAGGTATGACCATAGGACAGGTGGCTCAGGTGTAACGAAGGAGAGTACCATCGCAGGTGAGGAGACTGCGTCTTTCAAGTCCAAAGTATTGGACAGATTATCCATATGACTTATGAACACACCAGAAATGGTGACGGAGTGGGATGGAAAGAAAGTGATACAAGAGCTAAAGCCATCACTGAATTCGTGTGTGGCAGGGAGATAATAAGTGCTCTGTAAAAGGGAATAAACAGGGAAAGCCAACAGATAGGAAAGACTACTGGCGTGAATTTCACATGTGCTAGGATTCTTGAAGGAAGAAGTGGGGAATGGTTGGGAAGCAGCTTCAGGAAATAGGGAAGACACATCTACCTCTCGTACAGGGTCTGAGGAATGTGAGTTAGGAACAAAAAACCATCTCTCCTCCAGAAGCTTCTTGGGGAAGTGGTGTCATCAAATGATAGTCACACTTCAGTTAGGTTTTGCAAGAAGGTGGAGAGAACAACCAGAGAATAGGCTAAGAGGATGTGGGAGTTTCCTGACAAGATCATGAGTTCCCGGGAGCACAGAGGAAAAAAGGCTAAACCTGTGAGATGGACAAACAATTTCTGAAGCATTACCTGTTTATCATCTCACCTGTGTTTCCTTTTGCAATACACCAAAAGATTATCAAAAAGAAAAAACACCCGTTCTTGGATATTTCCGGAAGAAATTTTCAGTAAGACTCCACACATTAGCATTTCAGTGCAGGTGTCGGTAATGTTGGACCCCTATGTCAGGAAAAATGGAGATAATAATGTCTGATTACTGAAAAGAAACTTTTGTGTGTAATTCGTTTTCTCCTTAAAAGTATTTTTGTTTTTATTTTAAGATGCAGTATATGGAGAGGATCAAAGTTCAAACAGTATGAACATTTACACACTGAATGTAGATTTCCTTCCCTTCCAGTCTCCTTCGGGTCAGTTTCAGCAGATACAACCACTGTTAAGAGATTCTGTGTCTCCTTTTAGCTATTTTATATATGTTTACATACACAAGCATATATGATGCATGTTACCTATGTTCTTTAAAAAGGAGATGATTTCAAACTGATCATAACATTAATGTCCCTTGTATTCCTTTCCTCCTCTCTTTCCCTGGGATGAGGAAAGAGCTGACGGACAGAGGACAAGGTATCTGAAATTGTCTAAATTTTTAGCAGGTCTCAATTTATATATCCACCCCTAGGATGGAGAGGAAGGGAAGAAAAGAAATAAAAGGAAAAAATCTACTTAAAGAGAGCAATTTTCTGCAGAGCCTTTCACCACAGTTATTAAAAGTTGGCATAGGCACAGTCATTCATTAAATAAGCCTTTATTGGGTGCCCACTAAGGTCATACGATCAGTGATAAAACTGATTCTTAGCACAAGTGCTAACCACTGGAAGCTGAGAGGAGCCACAAAACAGAAGGAGCCTGGGCCACTGAATCATCCACAGAGGCAAGCCAGCCCCTGAGCACAACACAGGCTTTGGATTGTTGTGTGAACTGAGCATAAACGTCTATCGTGAGCCGTTATAAATGTTGTAGCCTATTTGTTTCTACACCTAAACTATCATAACTGAGGCACCAAGCTGGACCAAAAAAGCAAGTTTTCAGTAGAGATCTGCTAAATGTGCTCTGCAAGAATACTTCAGTTTTAAATCTATCTGATCTCTTTAAATCCGGGGGTAAATTTCTGATTCTTTTTAAACTTAATGCTTTAGTTTTAATTTTTGATATTTAAAACTCAGAACATTAATTTTAAGTTACATATTTCCACAACGATTGATACAGTTTTTCTGATCAATTATAAAAATTTAAATTAAAATGACAACTCATAACTATAATGAGACTTCCCAAAAGGGAAGTTAAGACAGCGTTACTGTATTAATTTGAGTATCTATATTACAAACACATTATAAGTCTTAGATATTTCCCTCTCTTCTTTCCTTTCATCCTAAGGGTATATATATAAATAGAGATCTGTCAAACGTGTACCCAATTTCATATACTTTTTCATTTGATAATTAAGCAAAAACTGTCATCAAATATGAATATATAAATCCCAATTCCAGTGGCAATGATTTATTTATAGTTGATACGATCCCTACCTTAGAAAAAAATTAACATAGAACAGTATTAAAATGTAGAAAAGGAAATATCACATTGATTCTTACACAAGGGACCTAAACAATATTATGAAAAGTGGTTTTATTAACAGTAATTTTACAAAAGGTACAAAATACTTCCACTTAGACTATTTCTTGTAGTAGCCCATGAAAGCGAAGGCAGGAAGATAATCTGTTACATTATGAAAGGGTTACTGCAAATATTATCCTAATTTGCATATTAATCAGTCTTCCTAATAAGTTCCCAAAATTAAATATGTAAGTATATGTAGATACATTTCTATATGACAGAAATCCTAACAATACATTTCCTGACTTGTTTGTGATTATCATCTTTATTAATAAATATAAGAAGAATTTAATGTAAATTTCAGCTAACTATAACGGCTACAGGCCATATTCCACCCTTTTACACAGTCACAGGAGATATTGTCCAAGCTCTGAAGAACTGATGGGGATTAACGTATAAAATAGAAAGTGGATATATTTTTCTCAATGATAAAAATAACTGACATATACGCTGAATGGTCCCATGAATATGGTCAATACAATCTCCCTTTGTACGCTTACCTACTTCGAAAGCCATATTATAATCAAAAAGAATCTTGGTGAGCTGGATTTAAGGGGAATTTGTAAGCAATGGGCGAGGAGAATCTATCTACCACTTGGACAAGACTATCCAAAGTCTATTTGTCTCTGTGTGTGTTTCTCTGTCTTTTCTCTGCTATAAACTTCGGTCTGGTTCCTTTGATTCTGTAGCTATGTTCATGACTTCAAACCACTGTAGAAAACGGATAATAGTGCTAAATGTATGCAGTCAGAGGGAGAACTAAGATAATATACGTAAAACTGCCAGCACAATGCCTAGCACGTAGAAAGGACTCAATAAAGCCTAGTAAAATTATTATACTAGCTTTGAAGGTGATCTGATTCTGCAAGATTACTTCATTTTTTTCTGATCTCTGCTGTGATTCACTTTACATTGATTTTATGGTATAACTCTTTAAAGATGACATCATTTCTCTGACTCTTAAGTTATTGAGCACTGACACATCTTGTTGCTTCAGGGAACACCCATTCCTGCCCTGACAAAAAAGGCTTCCAGCCTGTTCTTGAATACGTCCAGTAAAATTAAGTTCATTCCCTCATAAAATAGTCCATTTCCTTATTTAGCCACTCTAATTATTAGAAAGATTTTCCTTACTGTAGAGACAAAATCTACTCCCCTTGTCACTCACTGACTCTATTTTTGCCTCCTGGGAGTGGGGGGACACCATCTTCATCGTGACAGGCCCAACAATATCTGAACATTGCTAACATGTTTCTCTTCTGCCTTCCAGGCTATGTAACCCCATTGCCTCTTGACCATTTGGCTTGATTTCAGAAACCTGGGAGATCCTGGGAGATCTCTGGACCTTCTCCAGTTTGTCAGGGTCTCCCTTAATATGTAACACCTCCAGAAGTGAAAATAACTATTCAGAAGTGAGCTGACAAATGAAGAATGTAGTGATACTATTATTTCTCCAGTCCCTTACAATACATACATATTAATTTAGCAGAAGATTATATTAGCATATTTATGGCAACTCCAACCTACAATTGATTCAAATTGTCCCTATAGTCCGCAAAGGGCCTAGGTCTTTTTCCTCTATCCTATGTTTGAATAGTGTGCCTTTTTGGTTCATTTAATCCAGACTGATATCATAGCAAACTCTCAAACCTCTCACTAATACACAGGTATGTCATGTTTAAGGCATTACCACAAGTTCCCATCAGCTCCTAGCTCCTGACCAAAACTCAGAATAAGATTACTTGATCTCTTTGAGGTCAATACTTCTTTTCATAAGCAACCCAAAGAATCTGTTTAATTATCTATTAAGGAAATTTTATGGAGTAATGACATCAAGCCCAACCATCCATAGTTTCTAGAATTCATCATTATGCTTCAAAGTATATCTCACAATATACACATAACATAACTCATAATATTATACTAAATCCTATTGGGACATTTCTATCACTGAGGCAATATGCCTTTAACATTTAACAGCGGGCTTCAAGAATTAGTACAGTATCACCTTTACTATCTTCTACCACAGTAATCTACTATCATCATAGGAAACATCTTCAATGAATAATTAAATAATTCATAGGGAATTGTTTATGTACTTAATGGAATCTGTGTCAAATCATACAGATTTGTCTAAAAACCTCATACTAAAAGAATAGCTTATAGCATTTCTCTTTATACCACATTTATCTTTTAATGAAGATTGTCCACTGTGCCTTTGATTCACCATGATTTAATCTCTGCATTATTTCCACAACAATGGTGGCTGAAAATCATTAAGAATTTTTAATCACAAATATGTACAATATTATAAGTATTGAAGAAAATTTGGCCAAGTGTAGATACAGTTTTCCATGTAATCATGATATGCCTCTCACTTAAATCCATCCCACCTACAAGTAGAAACTTAATAAATGTCTGTGTTCAAATAATGTTGTGGCATATTTTCTCCTCACTTACATGATAAAACCTACCTTTCTCTATAGTAAAAAAAAAAAAACTTATGGTTTTCTCTTTGAAATAAATTAAATTTATGATATTTTGAAAATTATGTGCAATTTTTTTTTCATTTACCTAGAAAATTTTGGAGAGTTTCTGGGGTTAGGGATAAAGAAGCCAAGCTGCAAAATTCATGGGAGAAATTAAAATAAGGCTACAAACATGAGATTGCTAGGTAAGAGAGCATTAAAGTCTATCAAAATGAGAATGTCAGACAAGCGAGCCAGAAAATCAAAAATGTGGAAGCAATAAAACAAGCCAGGCAGAACATCGGAAGAAAGCAAAGCCTCTAGGACAGTGGTTCTCAGATATTAGAGTCTGGAAGGCACACCTGAAGGGCTTGTTAAAACTTCCAAAGCTTCCCTGGCACAACCCTCGGAGACTGAAACTGAGTAAATCTGGGGTAGGTCCCAGACCATTCCAGTAGATCCTGAAACCTCACTGCTTTGGAGGTTTAAGCATCCGAGCTCAGGTGCTCCAGTGCGGAGGACAGCAATGCTGCTAAGATGGAGACAAAAGGGAGCACAGGCCTCTGCCTGAGGAAGTCCCAGCTGCTTCCCATTGCCCTGGGCAGAAGAGGTGTTTAATTCACGTTACGTGGTCACAGTTACACCCACAGTATATTTCATCACCACTGAATATTCATTTAAATCTGCATAATGTTACTTTTCCTGGTATTTTATCTTCATTTTGAAAATTGATGCTGATTTTTAAATCTAGATAACTGTTCTTTGGCAAATACATATTTCATCATTGAACAGTCATGTATAATAAACACTTTGCTCTAGATGAATACTAAAGTCAGGTTTTTAACATTTCTACAACATGCCAAGCAATGAGTTAAACATTTTCTCCTGGTATAAATCTCTAGCAAGTTGCCCTCTCTATTCCTAAAGTTTTAGAAAAAAAAAGATGTTGATTTAATTAAATCAGTTCTGTAGACTGTTTCATGGGTCACCATGTAGATGTCAGAGGCAGCAGATTACTGGACTGTGAAATAACTGTGACCGTGAAAAAAATACTGCCCATGAAAATAAGCTACGGTAACAGGGCAAGGACATATCATAGAGTCATAAATCAACATTCGAGAGGTAAGGTGTGAAAGAATTATTTTTAAAAATAAGAGGGCTTTGGGGCCGGCCCAGTGGCATAGCGGTTAAGTTCGTGCGTCCTGCTTTGGCAGCCTGGGGTTCACGGGTTCGGATCCCGGGTGCGGACAGACGCACTGCTTGTCAGCCATGCTGTGGCGGCGTCCCATATAAAGTAGAGGAAGGTGGGCATGGATGTTAGCCCAGGGCCAGACTTCCTCGGAAAAAAAGATGAGGACTGGCAACGGATGTTAGCTCAGGTCTAATCTTCCCCCCAAAAAATAAAATAAAATAAGAGGGCTTCGCATGAATCATTAATTTTGAACTGCCCTAAAGCCATTACATATAATATAATATGTACAAGTACACATTTAATGAAGATATTTCTAAGTAATATTTTACCCATATGATTCAGAGTTCCACTGTCTTTTAGCAATTCCTTAAAAAATAATCAAAATAATGTACTTTTATCATCTAGATTATTTATCTTTTTTAATGTGCATTTTCCTTTAGGGAGCTACATTTATCACATAAAATCAGAGACTGTTTGCTTGCAATGAATTACATATATAGAATTAAATACAGCAAAATCCCAGCTAGGAAGTTACATGGATAGTTTTAATCCTGAAATCCTGATTGCTTTTATTAGATCAGGAAAGGTAGGCTGACCAATAGTTCAAGACAAGAAGTAATCATAAATAAATGTGACCAGTGGTGGGAGATATACTCATCCAGGCAGGTCCCTCTCATTCCAAAAGCTTCTCTCTTTCTACCCCAAGCTGTACAAACCTATCTTATTCCTCCTCCATCACCACTGCCCCAGCAGTGCAAAGGGTGAAAAACACTGAGGGAAGCCCACCTATATATGTCTGTTAGACAAAAGAAACAGAACCCGTACTATAGAAATACCTTTACAAAGACTAAATTTCGAATGACTACAGGGTGTTCAACTCTAACGCAAGGAATTGAAAAATCTCGCAGGGTACATTTGTGAACCATAAACCAGAACAGAATGCTAAAGAGGATTAGAGAACATCAAAGTAGCAGAATAATGAAACAAAGATTGGACTGTAAATAGAACCAGGTCAGAATCACTGCCATTAACTAAAAGAGCGAAAAGGATCAAAAAATAGTGAGAAGCCACTGACAATACATAACTAGAACGTAATTATATCTGCATTTAATTACCATTCAACCCGCTACATACCAGACACTGACCTAGATAGTGGGGACCCAGAGCTTGAGACACGACCCCTGCTCCCAAGAAACACAGATATTAGTGGAAGAAACAGAAAAGTAAACACAGAATTAAATGCAGTGTGATCATTGCAATAACAGAACATTAATAAAATGAGAGTTGGCATAAATTAACTGTGATGAATATCAGAGGTGGCCCTATGTGTTTACGATTATGTATGTTTTTAATTAATGATATAGTTCATTCCATGCTGTGGTTTCAGGTTTCAATCATTCTCCAGTAATTTTCTTTGTCAAACTTATGAAGGACACCATTTAAATATCACCTTCCAATACGGTTGAGAGAGAATCTGAGTGGATGGAACAAACAATGACTTCAGTCCATAGACTGGGACCCACAGGCAGCCCATTCTGCAGCGCTCTTTACCACGAGCTCTTCTTCTTGTTTGTGTGCCTCATGTTACAAGATCCAGCAAGAAAATAATAACAATTCAGAATCTAATTTGTTAAGAAGTTAAATAATTTTTGAATCTACAATTTGGTATATAATCAGCTGCCAATTATACAATCAGCATACATGAAAAATTATTACATTTCAAAGCACCAATTACAGAATTTAATGTGGAAGCATGATGCATCTCATAAGTGAACATTAGCTAAGTGCCAAAGTATGTATGATTTCAGAAAATGACAACACCCAGAAAAGACAATCAGAAGTGTATGTATTTATTTTACAGCTTCTTTTCTAATTTCCATGTTTCTTCAAAGATTAAAATCATGATTTATGAAGACCTGCAATAATAGAACAAACCCCCTTCTCTCAATAAACCCAGTAAAAATATTGCTAAACATATCTGGACTATTTGAAAGGGTAAATCTTTTTTATGTTAACAAGTTCTCTTAATATAAGTCACATAAGGGTTCATTACTGATTCTTTGCAGCTATGAGGTGACAAAAATCATTATAATATGAAACTCTTCACCAATTATCTGACCCCAATATCAGCTCTCCCTGCTTAACACCAGAGTCTATCTCATTCATCTTGTCAACTAAATGTTGAAGGTCAATAGCAGAAAAACACAAACTGACTGCAGAGAGAAACCATAATCTTGGAAAAGGTGGAAGATGACACGAGGCCTTGAAACTTCCCCACTCAGATACCACAAGGCATTGACAGAGGAGAATCTAACAGACTAGACCTATTCACAGTGGAAGAAAAGAAAACTGACAAGAATGAGAACTAAATGAGTGTTTCGTAAGAGAATAGTTTTAATATCAAAAGGGTCTCTTGAGAAAATTAATGAAGCATTTGAATATTCTTTCAAAAAAATCTTTTTAAAATACTATGAAAGTCAATTGTGAAATGAAGAATATCACATTGTTTTATCACATAGTTTTGTCATAAAATGAATGCCCCAAAAAAGACTCAGCATTTGATTCACTCTTTTTGAGATTCAAATTAACTGAAATTATGACCTAAATTCTGTTATATATTAGATAAAACAAACTAATAATTTAAATTTTCATTTTACCAAGATAAAATCCCAATCATATTTCCCCCTCTCCCACTTATTACGAAACTTTGGTCCCCTCTCTCACTTATCACAAAATTTTGGTCCCTTCTTTAAGTGAATTCACTTTCAATGGTCTTTTTCTGGAACCACTTATCCTTAAATAACAAGGGGCATCTATAAATCAATTCTACCTCAAGGTAGCAGACAAATTTGTATTCACAAAATCACCTTGTAGAGAGGACAAAAAGAAACAGGTCTCATCACAGCCTCTGGAAGATTCACACTCATGAATAAGAAGAGAACACGACCTGAAGTCAGTACACCGTCAGACACAAACTTAATCAATGTAAGCAGCAAATTTCAAAACAAACAAAAGGTGATTTTTAAAATAGTTTTGTAGCATTGTATTTCTCCATGTTAAAAGATAATCAAGAGATGTCAAATTTCCACTCTGTTTCTTTTTAGTTCCTAAAACACAATAATTATCTTGAATCTTATTTTTCCAACACTTTCATGTATTAATAACTCCCCTATTGTGATTTTTAATAATTTATTACAAAATTATAAAAAAATTATTTATTACAATTTTATTGTAAATTTATTGTAATTTCATTGTAATTTTTTATTGTAATTTTTTGTATTGTGTTTTTTTCCCCAGATTTGAGAGATCAATTCCAAACAAGTCTATCAAGGACGTAAAGCTGAATTACTAAATGATATAATGTTCACTGAAACTCTTTTCTCAATACAGTTCAGTATGACTACAAAGAGTACAGTTATCATTACAATACTATCAATCAACCAAAAAGCAGACAAAGACTGAGAATGGTCCTGTTCTACAAAATGAATCGGTGACTTTGATTAAACAGCTAATAAACTTTCTTTCCAAGCACATTGATCATCACCCTACAGTTACCTTCAGTAGAATATCTAGTGGAATGTTTTGAATGTTGGACAAGATATATGACTGAGATGTAATAAATTATACTAATAAAAGGCAGAACTTCAAATATGAACAATTAAACTACAGATCTGTGGTGGCAGTCCCTATGTAAACGCTGACAAAAATCTAATTTCTATAATCAACTTACTTTTGTGTGTGTGTATGTGAGGAAGATTAGCCCTGAGCTAATATCTGTTGCCAATACTGCTCTTTTTTGCTGAGGAAGATTGGCCCTAAGCTAACATCCGTGCCCATCTTCCTCCACTTTATATGGGACGCCGCCCATTTATCAAGCATGGCTTGATAAAGAGTGTGTAGGTCCATGCCCGGGTCCCGAACCTGTGAACCCGACTGCCGAAGTGGAGTGCACAAACTTAACCACTACACCACTGGGCCAGCCCCATATAATCACCTTACTTTGAAAGGGCAAGAAGGAAAACCAACTTAATCTAAAGAATCTGCTAAATTCTTATGTATGTGGGTATAATATTGCATAGTAATAAGGAATATAAGCCTTAGAATCAATCTGCCTATTTTCCAATTAAACTCTGCCATCTATTGGTTGTAAGAACTTGGGTAAATTATATAGCCCTCATTTTAAAAATCTGTGTGATGGGGATTATAATACTTTAGCAAACCGTTAAGAGACTCACCAAGATTGCATACAATGGAGGATCAGCATTTCCCCAAAAGAAAATTGGATGACTGGCAATCAAGGACCTCTGCCCTCCCAGAAGCAAATTTACCCATCAAGATTAGTGGAATCTTGGATTTTGATCTTGAATCTTGAGTGGAGTAATATAAGGATGGAAAAGAACTATTAGAGCCTATCCATCTTTGCTAGGGCACTGATGAGACTGCCAAACAGCTTCAGCCGCCTAGACACCCTTTCGAGTCTGACAGTGTAGCTTTTCTATTGACTCTGTGAACTACCCAATATCTTTTAAATTAATTTTTCTTTTAGTTTCTGTTGCTTGGAACCATATAACCTTAAGTAATACAAAGCCTTCAACAGATAGGTGCATATATGAGACAAAGGAGGGGAATTCTCAAGGGTAAAATCTAACCGCTGAAGCAAAGCTTTAAAATACTACCTCTCATTCGCACACCACTTTACAGCATTCAAAGCACTTATGCTTGTTTCATTTAACCCCTGCATAACCCACACCACACGTAGGAGAGGTTTGATGTATTATCCCCAAACTAAGAGTTAGAGTCTGGACTAGAAACCAAATCTGCTCAAAAGTCATGCTTTTTTCACTATGTCACATGATTTGGGAACAATAAATTTCAATAGCTTGTTTACATAAATTCAACATAAAGGAACGTAATGATAATTTAGTAGCACAAAATACTAGATGGGCAAGTTACCTGAGATTTTACCATAAAAAGCCTTCATTCGATTAATGGGGAAATAAGACACTGGATAATTAAATGCTTTACTAGAAATAATCCACCTAAAGTGGAAATAATGCAAATACGTGGTATATCAGATTCAGATCCCATTCAAGAGAATTTTAGTTACTGGAGCAAGAGTGTCATCTCTAAGGTGGTCTGAAAAGGTCTGCAGGAGCTCATGGAAAGAACCAGGCAGGGAGCTGTTTCCCAACATTAGCTCAAGGCTCCTAACCTCAAAAACTCTCTACAGAATTCTATGTTCTGTAACTGTCATGCCATCCAGCATCTGTCCTTGGCCCGATCCTAACCCCATGAGAGCCACTCTAAACATACACAAAGCTGTCTCTGAACGGAGCAATAATCCCTGTGAGCAATTCAAAGGAAGTTCTTTAACCATTCCCACTACCTTCCAGGGCCTGAATTCATCCTGTATGACTGTGTCTCTCCGTCTCGTGCTCCTTTGGAGTCCTATTAGATAGCGGTTTCTCCTAAGCTTCCCAGAAGGGACCAGGCCTGAGTACTAGAACAGCTTCCCCTCTCTCTCTAAGGTGATAAACTCAGATGGGAATCAGGTTCTTGTAAGGTGCCAACCAATTGGCTGGGCCTTGCTCCAAGCCGCATTCCCTCAAAGTCCCAAAATTTCCAAATCACTGTATGTCTATGTCTTTTGCAATCATTTTCAAACCCTATTCAAGTAGAATTTGTGTTGGCACTCTTTTGGAACCCAACATTCACACTATCTCCCCTGTGTCTGCTGGAACCGTAGTCCTATCTGATTTCCTCCAGCCAGTTTCCTCTGTCTCAATGCTCCATGTTTCTCTTGCACTACAAGTGTTGTAAACCCACCAAGGCTGTGGAATCAAGGCATCCACCGCTATGGGCTACACATGATGTAGTACGGCCCACATAGATTCCTTTGAGTAACTGGTGTGTACAGTGCAAGAAATATCAACACTTTTAAAGGAATTTCTCATTTCTGCAGTAGGCTAAATTTTTAGGATATACACGAGGAGGAAACAAAATTATGACAAATTCCATTTCCCTAGAACACCAAAAAGAGTCTGTGAAGTTTTTGTTTTGGTAAAAGGCCTGGCAGATGTCACTGACAAATCCTGCAATTTAAAAGCAAGTTCAATTTTTCTTCCAACATTTGAGTGACAACAGAATGGCAAAAGTAAACTTCAGTCCATTTTTTTCATCCCAGCAGGGCAACTGCTCCCCAGGAAAGGAATTATCATCACGAATCAACTGTAAAACACACAACCATTTTAACTGATTTAATAAGTAGCATTCATGCTTAAATGGGAGGTCACCCTGGACACTTAAAATGGAAGAATATAGATGAGGAGGAAGCTAAGACACATCCCAGTTAGCATTTTAAAAGATTCATGGCAAAGAGTGGAGAAATAGGAGAATTCCCGGAGGTCAATGTGTGAGGTTTCTTTGCAAATCTGAGTAGATATAATTTTAGATCTAAACGGAAGCCAACATATTGAAGATAAGAAAAAAATTAGTCAATAACAAAGCCCTAAAGATAAAAACAATCCACTTGAATTTGCACAATATTTGGTTGGAAACATTTTAAATCTTCTTTACACTTTAAAAAATTATCTTAATTGCTTACTTTATAACAATAAAAAATTATCCTAGTCGAAAGCTCACGCTCATCTAAATTAAGGCAATTTAAAGACAGAATTGTAGTTTATTCTTTATGTAGTGCTTAAAGTAATACAGGGCTCAAACCCCAGGAAATAACTGGGATTCAAAGTTACCATAGCTGAAAACACATTACAGATTCTGAATATCACTCTTCATTTGCTTGTCATTTCTAAAAAATCTTTTTTTAACGAATCATGAAACCATAAAATGTTTCATCTTGAATGGACCTTAAAAAACACATCCTAGCCAGTTTCTTCATTTGAGAAATGAAGAAATTCAAATTTAGAGAGATTAAGTGGGCTTAAAATGAAATTCATCATCAAACAAAGTTAGAGTCTGAAAATAGTATCATAGTATCACAGCACACGTATGGAGCTTTATTCCCTTCTTGACTCTCTCTAGGATTCAGGCTATGAATTTATTGTCCAAAGTTAAGACAGGAAAAAAGGATACTCATGATGCACAAATACCAACATATCAAAGCTTATAACCCACAGAGTACCGATTGGCTCTATCACAAAGCTTTCAGGTTGAAGTTAAGTCAATTAACTGCCACTTTAAAGATATTTAAAAATAATAATGACAGCACATTTCAGAAATGGTGATAGCCCTCTAGTATTATCTAGGAAAATGACCATTTATGGTTCCATACAATGCCAATAATTCTACACATAGCATAAGACATAACAAAACTATTTAAGCTCCATTGTTGAGTACAGTGAATGTACCTCCCAGCCTTCAATGTGCGACTGCCATTCCTCTAAAACTTCTAACTTCTCCATCTGTCTCTTGGCCTCGTTTATGTTGGAACAGACGGCTTTCATGGCTTGGAGGGCTTCCGTCACTGCTGCATAGTCACTGTGTTTCCTTGGAGTCCGCTTCAGCAACTCCTGTTTATACACAAAAAACACATCACCCTTTGATCTTCCGCTTTCTGGTACAGCAGGTTCAGACCGACCAGGAAATGAAAACTGCACAGATCGTGAGAGCCACTTTCAGAAGGGACATCACAAACTCCACTGAGATTAAGATCAAAAGTTGAATCAATCCAGTCACTTTAATTTTTCCCTCAAAACCATGTCGTTTTTAAAAATTAAATCAGATTTCTCCTTTCAGATTGTCAAATATCTTACCCGCAGCATGTAATTTTTTATAAGTTTGACTTTTGCTCCAGCAGAAAGACATCTTTATGTTAATTTCATTTTCCTGGAGTCTTTAACAGAATAGTAAATCTTTAAGTGAATATGTCCCATAATTTCAAAAACAATTTAAATGCCTTATTTTCTAATAATTTTTTGAGAAACTATAAAAATACATCATAAAGAAAGCAAAATTTTTAAATAATGTCCTATACTCTAGCAAAATAAATAATTTACAAATTCCACAATACTCCGTCATTACAGGAGCAATTTATGGTCTTTTTACCAATTACTCAAGTTCATTCTCTGCAATGAATGAACTGTTATACACCCCTCAGTAGCTTTCTTTTTGTTTTTGTTTTCTGGGGAGATTTTTTTGGCTTTTTATTTATGTTTTTTCCATTCAAGATATCAGAACTAGCGTAATCTTTAATCTTTTAAATATATTAAAAGGTCTTGTTAGTCGTTTAGAAGCACAAAATTAAACAACTTCACCCACTGTCTAGACAGTTGTGACCACATCGCTTTTTAATTAGTCATTTGTTTCTTTACTGCAGTTGCCATAATCATGTAACTAACACAATTACAGAAATCCTGAGGCAAGACTTTAAAAGAATTTTCTTAATTCTTAACATACAGTGGGAAAAGACGCAGTTGTTATACTCTCTTGAGGCCTGTCATTATTGAAAATTCTGCCATAAACTTTGGCTCTGCATACAATACGTTCACACTGTTCACAGAGCTGGCACCAAAAGAATACACATTACAACACTCCCAAGACAAAGTTTACAGTGATGCTAGATCACAAATCCATAAAAGAGATACGCAGGCTTCTCCAGAAATTCTAAAGTGTAGAAATATTTGTAAATTATGTGAAGTAGTCAAGTCAGTCTGCAGGCTATGTTTTGGGGCACTATGAATGAACTGTGCCCGATAGGTGTCTGTGGAGTTCAGACATGAATTTAGACCATGTAAAATAGCAAGAGAAATCACTAGTAATAATCTTCTGTCAGTTACTTGCTATGAAGTATATTTAAAAATATATACTGAGCGGCCAACCCAATAATTTCAATTTCCACAAATCAGACCAACGTATCTTTTCTTTAACACACAGCCTAATCCCCTAATGTTTTTCTATGAATAAATAAAACCATCCAAAATCAAAGAGAATACCAGCACAATTTTTCAGCTAATGGTACAAAAAAGAAAAATATCAACACCAACATATCCACTACCCAAGTAAAGAATTTTTCATGTTTCTTTGTGAAGATAATCTTCCAAAAATGGAAGATGTCATGTCTCCACTGCTTGAAGGTGCTCTGAATTGACCTCTTTCTTCCTAAGCAAGGATGTGTCCATGATCCTGTCTTGTGAGAGGTCAGCTCAAACACCCAAGGTCATCGCCATCCAGAAATGAGTGATATAGAACAATTATCTTGGCACGATGTCTTTCTCTTAATGTCACTACCCCTCTGACTCCAAAACAAACAAATCCCTGGGATTCCAGAATCAGGACCAGGAATAGCTGCAGTGATGAGTACACATGCAAATCTGAGTCACCAAGTCGGAGGTCTGAAGGGACTCTCAGACAGGCAGGAGTCACCTTTGCACCGAGCCTCCCTCCCCTCTGAAGACTGTGCCAAAGCGAGGCAGAATCGGAGATCCTGTGTCAGCTTCTCTCTGTGGCTTAACCAAGCAACTTCAACTTGCTTTTCAATAAGGAGAAATCCTTTTCAAAGAAATTTTACGCAGAAACCTAATTTATGCAACTTGCAAAGTGTAGTAAAAAATGTCTTTTTAGATCAAATTCATAATGTTTAGTTCTCAAAAAGTAAATCAATGAGAACACCAGTTAATACGTCCATATGTCCATTTCTGAGTATTTTTTAAATTTAGATCACAAGTAGTAAATAATATATTAAAATAAATCAGAACCAAATATATATGAGTAACAATGGCTAACCTTTATGGAGTACATACTATGCTAAATGATTTGTATAAAATAACTCATTATTATTATGTAATCCTTTATATATGCATATATATGTATACACACATACACACACACAGATATAGTACAGATACGTACACATTCTTGTAGGTATATGTCATAATTTCATCATCATCACTGTCATTTCTGTTTCACAAATGAAAACCCAACGCTTTAAGACGTTAGATTATGTGCTCAGTCAGGCAGCTAGGAAACAGAATACTTAGGATTTGAACTCAGAGCTCATGTGCTCAACTACCTATCCAAAAAACCTGGTTTTCAGAATTGCTATTCCCCTCTGTGCACAGATCCTTGAAGTACAGGCAGTAATCAGTGCATTAAAATATGCTTTTCACAATAAAAATTTTGGTCACTGTAATGAGGCAATGGATCTACAACTATTAACGGGGCATTTTCTATCTTCCAGAGGTGGTATTTTCTTAGCACCATCATTCCACATTCTATTATTTATTGTCCCATGTGATCCACACCATTCCCTGTAATAAAGATTTAAAAACCAAGCTCTGAAGTTATGTAACTTTCACCTTAACTTTAGTAGCATCAAGAAGTCACCAATGTTAGGGGAAATCAAGAAATATACCAACAGTGGATTTACTTAAGATAAAGAACCCTGTAGATAAAGTGCTATATAAACTGCTCATAATGTACTTAATGGGACCCATCTTGAAACTAAAGCATTTATTCTAAATGAAACTCAAACAAGTATGTTTTCTACAAAGAGCACCAAGTCTCTTCTCTCAAAGGATTTGTTTCCTAGACCATATATAAATTAGTGACAAAATACCCATTTTTTCCAATAACTACAATCTGTTCTTTCTTTAGTATGTCAGACTATAAAAGAAAATTTTTAAAAGATACCAGCAAAATATGCAGGTACAAGGAAAATGCTACAACGAAGTAAACACAAAAAATACCTTCAACAGGAGAGGGTACTTGCATATTCTTTGTATTGGTGTTACTAAATATCCTTCCAGGGGAACATCTGTGTTCTTCCGTCCTCCAAGTAGCATGCAGTTCTGGGGTGGAAATAAACATAATTAATTACATTTTTTAAACCTGAAGCTATGAAATTTTCTTCTATCATGAAATTTTCTGCTGAAAACTTGTGAAAGCATATGTCTCTATATAGCTTCTTTCCCTGAGAAGAGCATAGTCAGTTACAAATAACATTTACAGGAAAGAAAGAGAAATACTTTCGCCTTTCCTATTAGTTATAGAAACCGAAATGTGTTTTGAATCTGTATCTTGAAAATTAATCCACAAATATTCTCCTGATTATGAAGTCTGAGAAAAAACATAGAAATATAGAGACAGAGGGAAGAATGAATGGATGGATAGACCCATCCAATTATGGATGCATGGATGGATGGATGGATGGATGGATGGATGGATGGATGGATGGACGGATGGATGGATGGATGAATAAATAATAGATAGATAGATACATACATACATACATAGATGGATCCTGCTTATAAAGGGAGGTAGTACTGCGTTGTAAAGGAGCAGGCCTAAAGACAACTGGGTTCTAACCCATGCTCTGCCACTAACTAGGGACGCAACTTGGACTGATTTCAGAATCTAGTTTTCCTTTCTGTAAAAAGGGTATGTTTTAACCACGTGATCTCTAAGTCACCTTTAGCTGTAATACCTCACCAATGACACTGGTCAGCCAGCCTCAGAGAAGGAGGTCAGACAGGACCTCCACAGCGGCAAGATGACTGGAGAAACCTCAACGTCAGCCCTCAGAGTGAGACAAAATAGAAGCAGCTTCCATCTACCAGAAAGCAATGGTCTAGAGAAAACCGACCCTGATAAATAAAGCCTTGATCCTCTTAAGCACCTGGTCTTTGTGGTTTAAGTAGCACGCAAAAAAAAAAAAGGATTTGACACTGGTGGCAAAACCTTGTTTCTGCAGTACCTATCATAGTGGCGGGCATAGAGGACGCAGTTATTAAATATTTATCAAAGGGCAAAAGCGCCCCTCAAACATCAACTGATAATGTAGCACCTTTCACACCACTATTTAAAAAAAAATTGTCCCATATTCACCGAGAGGAGAGACCGAGTGCTGAGCAGGAAAGGATGCAAAAGGAAGACTGATGGCGGCAGAACAACCCCCCGCTGCCCGAGCAACTCAGCTTCCGCTCCAATTTGTGCATCCAAGTCAGCAAAACCGAAGCCACGAATTTAACTTCACTCAGGCTCTTAGAAGCCAGAACAGCAAATAAGTGTTCTGACTCAAGCATGCTCTTTGAGGATTTCATCCCCTATTTCAGTCAGGCTATCAAAATATCCTTTCCAATCCTGTATGGTATTTCCCAGAGGGATCCTCTGCAACAGAACTACCTCAAATCTCATTATATTTCTGGTGATGTTTCAGTGTCCCCATATGAGCTAGCATCCCTTACACGTGGCCACCCCCTTCACCTAGCTCTGGGCTGAAGTGTCCCATAGGAACTCATGACTGTCTAACTCACTTTTATTTTCTTGTCTATTAGTACTGTATAGAGCGTGAATTCTCAGAACAGCAGAGGTTGGTTGCCCCTTGACACTGGTTTATGACAGCCAGCTCTCTCCTTATGTACACATAAAGAATGTTTCCTAAATAAGTTCCCAGACATTTCACTGATCATAAAAACTTACTGAGGTGGCAGCATATCCACGTACCCAAATAATAATACTATCAGTGTAAATTCTTCTATGTTTTTCAAAGGGTGACTGTTATTATTCCCATTTTATGGATAAGGAAAATGACACCAGAGATAAAATGAATTTCCTAAAGTTATCCAGATAATTAGCAGCCATTTAGTGCCAAGGGAAGAATTATAAAAGCCAGGTTCTTCCTACCAGACTATGCTGTAGGGTCATCTAAAAACTAGCATTCTTTTTTTTTTTAATCCAATAATTACCCTTTATTTACTATTATGACTCTGGAGCTGGATTTCAAGCCCTGTGGATTCTGTGTAAAAGCTATAGCATATACATTCCATTTATTGCTAGATATATTTTATGCTAAAAGCATGGAGATATGCATGGATAATTTCCCATCATGAACAGCTACATTGAGGAATGGATATAAAATTTAAGACCTCTATTTGTCTCAGGAAAGAGAGGTATTTTATTTTCCATTATATCTTACCACTTCACCATGTAAATATTATGGATGATGGGTTTTTGTTTGTTTTTAATTTTTTCCAGTGTTATTGAGAAATAATTGATATACATCACTGTATAAGTTTAAGGTATACAGCACAACGGTTTGATTTACATATATTGTGAAATCATTACCACAACAGATTTTAACTGAACCATATATATCATCTCATATAGATAAAATGAAAAGAAAAACTTTCTCTGTGATGAGAACTCTTAGGATTTACTCTCCTAACAACTTTCCTATATATCACACAGCAGTGTTAACCATAGTCATCATGTTGTACATTACATCCCTAGTACTTGTTTATCTTATAACTGGAAGTTTGCACCTTTTGATGACCTTCCCCCAATTCCCCCCCCAACCCCAACTCTGGTAACCACAAATCTGATCTCTTTTTCTTTGAGTTTGGTGGGGACATTTTTGTTCTGTTTTATTTCATTAGATTCCACAAATAAGTGAGATCATACAGTATTTGTCTTTCTCTGTCTGACTTATTTCACTCAGCATAATGCCTTCAAAGTCTGTCCATGTTGTCACAAATGGTAGAATTTCCTCATTTTTTATGGCTGAATAATATTCCACTGTGTGTGTGTGTGTGTGTGTGTGTGTGTGTGTGTGTGTGTGTGTATATATCACAATTTCTTTACCCATTCGCCCATCAATAGACACACAGGTTGTTTCTATGTCTTGGCTATTGTAAATAATGCTGCAATGAGCATGGGGGTGCATTTATCTTTTAGAGTTAGTGTTTTCGTTTCCTTTGGATATATTCCCAGAAGTGGAATTGCATGATCATATGGTAGTCTATTTTTAATTTTTTGAGGAACCTCCATACTGTTTTTCATAGTGGCTGTACCAATTTACAATCCCAACAGTGCACAAGGGTTCCTGTTTCTCCACATCCAAGCCAGAATTTGTTATCTCTTGTCTTTTTGATGACAGCCATTCTAACAGGCGTGAGGTGATATCTCATTGTGGTTTTAATTGTATTTAAATGCATTGCATTTCCCTAATGACTAGGGATTCTGAGCAACTTTTCATATACCTGTGGGTCATTCATATATCTTCTTTGGAAAAATGTCTATTCAAGCCCTTTGCCCATTTTTTAATCAGGTTGTTTGTCTTTCTGCTATTGAGTTGTCTGAGCTCTTTATACATATTTTGGATATTAACCCCTTATCAGAGATATGGTTTGCAAATATTTTTTCCCATTCTGTAGGTTGCCTTTTCACTTTGTTGATGATCCCTTTGCTGTGCAGAAGCTTTTTAGTTTGAGGTAGTCCCACTTGCTCATTTTTGTTTTTGTTGCTTGTGCTTTAGGTGTGATTTCCAAAAAATCATTACCAAGACCCATGTCAAGGAGCTTTTTTCCTATGTTTACTTCTAGAACTTTCATGGTTTCAAATCTTACATTTAAGTCTTTACTCCACTTTGAGTTAATTTTTTTAAATGGTATAAAATAGGGGTCAAGTTTCTTTCTTGTACATGTGAATATCCAGTTTTCACAGGTCCATTTTTTGAAGAGACCCTTTTTTTCATTGAGTATTCTTGACTCCCTTGTCAAATATAAGTTGACTGTATGCTTGGGTTTATTTCTGGTTCTCAATTCTGTTCCATTGGTCTATTTGTCTGTTTTTATGCCAGTACCATACTGTTTTAATAGCTTTATAGCACAGCTTGAAATCAGAGAGTGTGATGCCTTCTGCTTTGTTCTTCTTTCTCAGGATTTCTGTGCCTATTCAGGGTCTTTTGTGGTTCCATTTAAATTTTAGGAGTGTTTTTTCTATTTCATAAAGAATGCCATTGGGATCTTGACAGGGATTGAGTTGAATCTATAGATGGCTTTTGGTATGGACATTTTAACAATATTAATTCTTCCAACACATGAACACAGGATAGCTTTCCATTTACTTGCATCTTCTTCTATTTGTTTCATCATTGTCTTATGGCTTTCAGAGTAGAGTTCTGTCACCTTCTTGGTTAAATTTATTCCTAAGTATTTTATTGTTAAGAAACCAGCATTCTTGGTGGTGTAGTGGTTAAGTTTGAGTGCTCCACTTCAGCAGCCTGGGATTCATGGGTGCGGATCCAGAGTGCAGACTTACACACCGTGCATCAAGCCATGCTGTGGCAACATCCCACATACAAAATAGAGGAAGATTGGCACAGGTGTTAGCTCAGGGCCAAATCTTCCTCACTAAAAAAAAAAAAAAAAAAAACTAGCATTCTTGACTTGTGACTTTTTCAGTGTAGTTTCACACAATTCAGTTGACAGACTAAACCAAAGCGAACCTGGAGTCAACTCTACTGAGAACAGGATCCATTCAATAAGACAGTAGAGTTCTATCACTTTATAAAGAGCCCTAAAATTTCAGTGGCATAGGAGTTTCTTCTGGGCATGGCAGAGAGAAGAGATCAGTAAATCCTCTTCCCCAAAACAACTATAATCCTGGGCAAAACTGTCAAAAACAATTTCAGGGCTTTGGAAATCAACTAAAGTCAAACAACAAATTGAGAAGTGTTTATTTATGTAAAACTGCTAAACTTCAGGTAAGAACAGTGGGAGTCTGTGGCATTCTTGCCTGGGCTTCTCCCGTCCTCCCCCTGCTTCCCACCTTCCCAGCTCATCTGCACAGTGACACTGGCCCTGAAAACTTGATGCCAGAGGGGACCACATAGGGTAAAAATCCCACACCCAGTGGTTTCAATTTAATAAGCACACTCCATAAGAAAAATGGAGAATGCCCACAATTCTAACCTGAGATTACAGTCCTGTTTGGAGCAAGCGTCAGACTGTGCACATGCAGAGAAGAGTTGAGAGGGCCCCATGGGAAGAAAAACCCATATCTGACTTGAAAACTGCCTGCCCTTTGAATGTGTCCCCACCCATACTCACACACAGATCCATAAAGAAGAAGGTTAATGCTGTTTGATTTACTATGACAAATCAATAACCACACTAAGCTAAGAAGTCACAGGAGTGACCTCTAAAAAGAAAGGCTAAATTATAAAACAAAAACTGAGCAGAGATATCAGCAGCTGCACATACAAGAGACACAAGTTCTCAGATTACATCCAGGCAAGTTACTAAAAACAAACAATAACCAACCTCAGGGAGAAAATATCAGAATCCACAGCTGCTACAATACATTATTTAAAATGTCCAGTTTTCAAAAATAATGATGAGATAGGCAAAGAAACAGGAAAGTGTGACTCACACATAGTCAATAGAAACTAACTCTGAGTGTACCAGATGTTGGATTTAGCAGACAAAGAATTCAAAACAGCCTATTATAAATATGCCCAGAGAATTTTCAAGACCCGTTTAAAGATTTAAAGAACAATATGCTAATAGTGAGGAAAAAAAGGAAATGTCAACAGAAAAATAGAAACTATAAAAACAAACCAAATGGACATGAGATGAAGTAAATCATTCACTAGCTAGGCTAAAGAGCAGATTTGAGATGGCAGGAAAAAAATCAGTTGAGTTGAAGATAAATCAATAGAAATCCAATCTGAAGAACAGGGAGAAGAAACATTTTAGGAAAATGAAAAGAGCATCAGGCACCAAGAGGAAACATCAAGCTTACCAACATGTGTAATGGGAGTCACAAAAGAAGAGGACAGAATGAAAGGGTCATATAAATATTTTAAAAATAATGGCCAAAAACTTGCCAAATTTAATGAAAAACATTAATCTATAGAATCAAAAAGATAAACTACAAGTAAAATAAGCATGAATATATCCATACTTAAACACATCATAGTCAAACTGTTGAAAGACAAGACAAAGAAAATCTTGAAAGCAGCAAGAGAAAAAGGACCCATCATATCAAGTATAATAATACAATTAGCAGATGCCTTCTCATCAGAAACAATGAAGCCATTAGGCAGTGGAATGACATATTCAAAGTGCTGAAATGAAAAAAATCTATCAAAAAGTTGTATATTCAACAGAACTATGCATCAAAACTGAAGACAAAATAACGACATTCCCAGATAAAAAAAGACTGAGAAAAGTCATGCCTAGAAGAACTGACTTACAAGAAATACTAAGGGAGTTCTTTAGGCTGAAAAGCTATGATATCAGACTCAAAAACACAGGAAGAATTAAAAAGCACCAGAAACAGTAAATATGTAGATAAATATAAAAGATTATATAGATATATAGAAAACAATAATTATAACACTATTGTGGGGTTCAAAATGGAACATTCTCCATTTCTACCCAGGAAATATTGCAGCAAAAGTTCCCCTATATTTTACTGGAATTAAGTGGGTATTAACCTAAAATAGATTTTATAAGTTAAGATGTGTATGCATATTATAGTTTTCAGAGCAATTACCAAAAAGAACAAAAAATATATAGTTTAAAAAATCAACAGAGAAATTTAAATGGTACACTAGAAATACTTAACACAAAAGTAGGCAGTAAATGAGGAAGAGAGAAAAAAAATAATGAGACATATAGAGAAAATAATAACATGGTACATGTAAATATAACCATATCAATAATTATATTAAAGGTAAATGAACCAAACACTCCAATCAAAAGGCAGAGATTGTCAGACTGGATAAAAAGTCAAGATCCAACTATATGCTGTCTACCAGAGACATGTTTCAGATTCAAAGCCATTAATAGTTTGTAAGTAAAATAATGGGAAAAGATATAACATACAAACAATGAGAGAGCTGTCATGGCTATAATAATATTAGACAAAACAGACTTTAAGAAAAGAAATACTCTTAGGGACAGAGAGGGACATTCTGTGATAAATAAAAATATAACATTCTAAATGTATCTGCCAACAGAGCCCCAAAACTGATAAAGTAAAAACTGACAGAATTGAAATGGTGAAATGGGCAATTTCACAATTATACCTGGAGGTTTCAATATCTTACCCTCAATAACTGACAGAACACCCAGAGGAAAGAATATAGAAGACATAAATAACACTATTAACAAAATTGACCTAACATTTACAGAACACTCCACCTAACAGCAGCAGAATATACATAGTTTTTAAGCACACATGGCACATTCTCCAGGACAGATCATATGCTAGGCCATAAAAAAGTCTTAATGAATTTAAAAGTATTTAAATGATTTAAATATGGTCTCCATCCAAAATGTAACTAAACAAGAAATCAACAACAGGAAGAACTTTTGGAAATTCCAATATTGGGAAATAAGGTAACAAAATATTAAAACCGTGATGATTCTAAGGTCTTACCCTACTTGCAAGCTAAAAAGTTAACCTGTCCGTTTTAGGGATGCTGGCAGAACACGTGAAGCTCCTAGGACAGAGATATAGAACAGTTTGGTTTTTTTTCTCACAGCAATAGCAGTAGCCAGAGTATCGTTATTTCGGGGCCAGTTTCCAAGCCCCAGTTCCCACATTACAACATAAAGAGAGCCAGGTGACACGTGCACATGCACAACAGGAGAGGAGACGGAAGATTAGGAAACGTGAATCTTTTCCTGAATGGCAGCAGGCATGTCTTCCAATTGCTGAGGAGGAAGAGACTGTCTCTATCTTCCGAGGCTGTTCATGACACAAACATCCTTTAAAACACAGGCCAGAACAAAGGCAGTCAATTCCTCTGCTTAAAAAATGTGCAGAAACACTAGAGTCCCATGGAGAATCGCCTCCCAACACAAACTTCTAAATAAACAGTGGATCAAAGAAAACTAGACATTTTTAAAAACTGAATGAAAACAAAAACACATATCAAAATTTATGGAATGCAACTAAAGTAGCACATAGAGCAAAATCCATAGCTTTAAACATCTATATTAGAAAAGAAAAAAGGTCATAATAAAAACTGTCAACAAACTAGGAATCTAATGGAACGTCCTCAACCTGATAAAGGACATCTACAAAAAATCTACAGCTAACATCATACTTGATGAAAGACTGATTTCCCCTGAGGTCAGAAACAAGGCCAGGGTGTCTTCTTCCCACTTCTCTTCAACACTGTACTAAAGGTTCCAGACAGGGCCAAACATAAGACATCACATTGAAAAGGCAGAAGTGAAATTGTCTTTACTTTCAGATGACATGATCCTGTAAAATATCCTAAAGATTCTACAAAAAAAAAACTACTAGAACTAATACATGAATTTAAATCACAGCATACAAGATGAATATACAAAAGTTAATTAAATTTCTATATTTCATTGCTATATACTAGCAATGAACAAACCAAAAATGAAATTAAGATAATTCCAATCAAAATAGCATCAAAAAGAATAAAATACTTAGGAATAAACTTAACAAAATAAATACAAGATCTGATTATATATATTTCGTAATTAGGACAACAAAAGCATGGTTTTAGTGGAAAAAATTTAATAAATTGGACTTCAATGAAATTTAAAACTTTTGATTTTCAAAAGACAATATATTAAAAGGAACAGACAAACCACCCTGGGAGGATATATTTGCAAATTATATGTCTGATGTAAGAGTTGTATCCAAAATAAAGAATACTTATAGCTCAATATAAGATAAACATCCTAATTTAAAAATGGGCAAAAGAGTTGAAAAAGCATTTCACCAAAGGGGATGTACGAAGGCTAACAAGCACACAAAAGCATGCTTAATGACACTGGTCATTAGAGAAATGCAAATAAAAATCACCCTGAGATACAACTACATACACACTAGCATGGCAGTAATTGGAACTGATAATAACATGTGTTGACAATGATACAGAGAAACTACAATTCTCATACACTGCTGGTAGATGTGGCACAGCCGCTGTGGCAGTTTCTTAATAAGTTAAACATAAACTTACCAGATGACTCAGCAATTCTACTCATACTATCTACCAAAGAGAACGAAAGTATATATCCACACAGACTTGTACACGAATGTTCACAACAGCATAATTTATAATAGCCCAAACTGGACACTTCCTGTCTTTTCAATACGAACAAATCTCTCTCTCTCTCTGAAGTGACCTCTCATATTGGGGTAAGTTCAAGGTCCATCATTATCATGGTCACTTGTTGGTCCAATGTTCATTAACTGTCAAACAGATAAACAAAATATGGCATTATTCATACAATGGAATACTATGCAGTAATAAAAATGAATGGAATATGGGGGCCGCCCGGTGGCGCAGCAGTTTAGTCCGCGCTTGGCAGTCCGGGGTTCGCAGGTTCGGATCCCGGGCGCCCGCCGACGCACTGCTTGTCAGCCACGCCGTGGCGGCGTCCCATATAAAGTAGAGGAAGATGGGTAGGATGTTAGCCCAGGGCCAGTCTTCCTCAGCAAAAAGAGGAGGATTAGCAATGGTTGTTAGCTCAGGGCTGGTCTTCCTCACACACACAAAAAAATAAAAATAAAAAATAAAAATAAATGAATGGAATATGGATATACGCTACAACAAGGATGAACCTCAGAAACATTTTACTCATTAAAAGAAGCCAGGCATACTTGGCAGCCCGGGGTTCGCGGGTTCGGATCCCGGGCGCCCGCCGACGCACTGCCTGTCAGCCACGCCATGGCGGCGTCCCACATAAAGTAGAGGAAGATGGGCACGGATGTTAGCCCAGGGCCAGTCTTCCTCAGCAAAAAGAGGAGGATTAGCAACGGATGTTAGCTCAGGGCTGGTCTTCCTCACAAAAAAAAAAAAAAAAAAAAAAGAAGCCAGGCATAGGAATACTACTCAGCCATAAGAAACGATGAAATCCAGACATTTGTGACAACATGGATGGACATTGAGGGTATTATGCTAAGTGAAATAAGTCAGAGGTCAAAAACTGTATGATCTCGCTCATGAGTAGAAGATAAAAATAACAACAAACAAACACATAGAGACAGAGACTGGATTGGTGGTTACCAGAGGCGAAGTGAGGAGGAAGGAGGGTAAAAGGGATGATTAGGCACATGTATGTGGTGATGGACTGTAATTAGTATTTGGGTGGTGAACATGATGTAATGTATAGAAATAGAAGTATAATGATGTACACCTGATATTTATACAATGTTATAAACCAATGTTACTGCAATAAAAAAAAAAAGCTAGGCATAAAAAGATTACATTGTATGATTCCACTTATATGAAATATAATGGAATTTCCAGAAAAGGCAAATCTATAGAGATAGAAAGCAAATCAATGATTGCCTGGAGCTAACGGTGGGAGTAGAGACGGGCTGTAAACAGGCATGAGGGATTTGGGGGGTTGATGGAAATGCTCTAAAAGTGGATTGTGGGGATGGTTACTCAACTCCATAATTTGCAAAATATCATTCAACTGTACACTTACAGTGTGGTCCTCACTGGCAATTAGATTGTCCAAGTAACTGTCAAAATATGCATTTATTTGTGCTATCCTAAAGAAATATATATTCTTGCTCTTTTTATGAAATCTGAGTAAGGAATAGATGTAGGAGAAAGGTCAGTCTTTAAATTTCTTTTCTACCATATCCATGATCTGTTTCCCTCCTGTTACTGCCCTACGTACAGCTCTCTTAGCAGAAGTAAATGAATCCCCAGGGAGATGAAGGATATAAAAGCAATGATGAACTCCGGCATAAATGCCTTCTCTCACTAGGAGCCTGTGGGTCTCACAAACAATTCATATCAACCAGGAGAGGGCATTATCAGTGTTTCCCCATATACAAGCTTCTCCCAACTCTCACTTCTTGCATATATCAAAGGACTTAAGCTTCCCAGCTTGGATACATTGAAAGAGTTGCCCCACAAGCAGTTTTTCACACCACATTGATGCTATTCCTTGGCTCTTACAGGGCCTGTCAACAAACAACAGCAAATGATAACACCTAAATATATACTTACCAAAAGAAATGTCCGGATTGTCCTTATTTTGTTAAGTTCAAGAAGCAATTTTTGTGCCTTCTCATGGTTACTACAATATTCATCATAGATACGAAACTTGTCTTTCTGTGAATTCAAGTAAGAATAAATCAGAGTCATTTTATTAGCCATTTTGAAATTTTAACCTGTGGGATGTTCATGAACAAACTTAAGTTTTACTATGTTTCAAGAGCTATACTGTATGTATATATAAATACATTTTATTTATTCATTTTCCCTGATCCATAAAGAACAGCCTAGGAAAGGAGATAGACATATCAATTATAGTCCAAGATGATGTATGCAATAATAGGTAAATGAACCAAGTGGTAGCAAATTACAGAGAGGAGAGTACTTAGCTTTGCCGGGAGGATTCAGATACAGCTTTAAAAAGGAAGTAATATCTGAGCAGGGTCGAAAGATGAATCCATGATTCCCAGGCAGGGAGAGGGAAGTAAGAATTTTAGGTAGAGGGAAAAGCATGTGCCAGATCACACAAGAATAGAAAAACATAGTACCCTGAGTTCACATGCACCAGTCTGGACAGTTGTGTTTAAGAGAGACATTGGGGCCGGCCAGGTGGCACAGCAGTTTAGTTCGCGCTTGGCAGCCCGGGGTTCGCGAGTTCGGATCCCGGGCGCCCGCTGACGCACCGCTTGTCAGCCATGCTGTGGTGGCGTCCCATATAAAGTAGAGGAAGATGGGCACGGATGTTAGCCCAGGGCCAGTCTTCCTCAGCAAAAAGAGGAGGATTAGCGACGGATGTTAGCTCAGGGCTGGTCTTCCTCACAAAAAAAAAAAAAGAGGGACACTGACAAACTAGAGAATGTTCATCAACAAGTGACTAAGATAATGACGAACCCTGAAGACACTACATATGAGAGGTCATTTCAGAGATATGTGTTAGTATAGAAAAGTAAGGAAATGGTAGCTACTTTCAAATAGCTGTCATACTGTAAAGAATTTACAACTCTGTGTAGCCCACAACACAAAACTAGGATCACTAAGGTGGAAATTGCAAAGGCAGTGATGGGCAGTGATAGGCAGATTTGGGATTAATATAAAGATCTTCTAACAATTAGAGCCGTCACTAAAAGTGATCTAGTAAAAGCAAAATAAACAACCTCCACAGATGCTTCTTTTTTCGAAAGAAGAGGAATTTCACCATTATGATCTCTAAGCTCCCTTCCATCTGTAAGATTTTCTCTAAGTGGCTGTGATCAATAGCTATCAAAGCAGTACCAACAGAAGAGGAAGACACAGAAAATGTATTCATCAAGTATTAGAGCAGAAGTTTGTCCTCTGAAATTTGAAAGACACACATTTAGACAGAAACACTGAGTGCTATTTTATATAGCCAGTAGAAAATGTATTGAATTACTTATTTCAAGAGATGGTAAGAACCAGAATAAAACAAACTTCAGAAACAGTTTAGCTAAATCCACGGATGACAGATTCATAGTGTGTTACTGAGGAAATTCATGTCAAGAGTGCAAGATTCCCATATGCAGCCCTGGATGGAGCTAGCAACTACTCCAGCTGGCAGAAGATTTGAATTCTTTCCTGAAAGAGAACAGTCTAGGGTAGTGGACACAAACATGCGTGGCTTCCAGTCATGCCAAGGAAAGTACAGCCTGATCTTCTTACACCCAAGAAGCCTCTCCCTTTAATAGAAATATCTTTACAAATATATTCTGATTATAAAAATATCTTCTATGTGAGAGTCTGCTCACTACATACAGAAATGAAGATCTAGAAACTACATATAGAAACCTTTATAAAAGACTAAATAGAGATAAAAACAAACAAAAATTGATTTCTATAACAGAATACTCTTACACATTTTTAAATAAAACATCAATAGCATTTTGATAAATAAATGGATTCAAATCGCTATTCTGAAAATTAGCATCAGTGGAATAGTAAAAGCAGCAGCACTATTTTTGTTCTTTTAGTATGAATGCCCTTTGGTTCCAAAAACAATTTTCACTATACAGGTAGCTTTTTACTTTGCAAATTGATTGCACAAATAATTTCAGCTGTCGTACAAAGAGATGAAAAGGATCATACAAGCATGACGAATAATTTGAGACCACTGAGTACTGACTCATTCTTCTGCACTGCTCAGTACCACTTTCTGAAAAACCATCCTTGAAAAAAAATGAGATGCGGGCATAAGTGTACCTGGAGTCACCAGATTTGTTCACCTCCAGGTTTGTCACAAGTCGATTAACAAGGGAACATTCTGACTAATAAAAGGGTCATCATGCCATTAAAAGAATAAAGATTTTTTGCCTCCAAAGAGAAATGCTCTACGTTTGAGAGAAACATAAAAATCCATTCATTATGAACAGCCTGAATATTCATTAGAATTCAAAGCTACAGAGGATGCGAAGAACCAACTTGTTGGGAAAAAGAAAAGGCTGTTTATTCCTCACTGAATAAAATGGATGATGCAAAGCACTCTCCCCTTTCCTAGCTCCAAGTGGAAGATTTCATTGGCCTTAAAGGACCCCAAACTTTTGGTGTCAGATTTTACTTCTAATGCTGAACTCCCACACACTACTATGCCAAAAGCTAAGCCTTAAAAACCGGGGGGAAATAGCTTTTAAAATAAACAGAAATGTAGCCTACAAAATGAAGAAAGCAGGTTCCCACTTCTTGTTGAGCATTAGGTTCAGGATGTAAGCATTCTTCCACAACTTTTAAGAATTCTTTATGTACTGCAAGGATATCTTCAATGTTTGAGAACAGCATCTGTAAATAAACAAGCGTGTAAGTGCAACAGGTGAAGCAAGTTTTAAAAAAGAAGAAGTCTATGCGAGTATAGTACTCTCTCTCCAAGCTGAAAAGTTCAGCAGATAGCTATCCCACATCCATTCCTTCCTCCCACCCGGCTGGCAGAGCGTCAATTTTGTCTGGACATTCTCTCCACTCCCACACAACTCTAGGAACCGGGAACCTATTCCTGGCTCTCAGGAAAAGCCTGAGTGACTGAATCCAAGCATTCGTCCAACCCCATTAAGGAAAATGGGCTACATGTAAAACAGTGCATGCGGGTTTGCTCGCAGGCTTTCGGAAGAACGGCTTCTTTGCTCCTAAGAAGGGCACTCCGGAATGGACAGCCCTTTTCTCCCTCTGGAAGTTGCTGTGTCTGGAAGGTCTGCAGGGTCATTTTGTAGCTGTGGGAGGAGCCAGCTCAGGGGCAAAGCTGATAACCTGGATGGCAGAGTGAAGAGCTAGAGAGAAGCTGGCAATCTTATTGACCTCCCTGAGTCACTAGTCTTGAACCTTCTCCTCTGCCTGGAGTTCCTAAAATGACAGCCAAAGTATCTTCAAGTCAGTTTGAGTAACAGGTGTCTTTTGCTTGCAATCAAAAGCACATGAACTAAAATACTCCCATGGTAAGGATAATTTGAAAGTTAGTATTTAATTTATGAGGAAATAGTCAGAAGCACCTATAAAATCCTTAGAAATGTTTTATTTTCAGTAAAGTAAAATAGCAAGTTAGCATCAAAAATAAATATCAGTAATGATTTACACAACGTAAATGAGTAACAACGACTATAGCACAATTAGTTTTCATTTACCATCCCTTTTTTCTCCTCAAAACTTCACAATTTTCCTTCCCTACAGTTTAAAAGGAAATGCTTATACATTTGTTTCTGAGTTGAAGACACTGTGCAGACTTTCTTTTCCACACCAGTGGACCATCCAAATCGAAGAGTCCTGAAGTACCATCCACAGGTAAAATTTCACCTAAAGGAACTTGTGCCTGAGTCAAGGGCCAACTGCACCCCCTCACCTTCACTGTTTCTTCTGTTACATTTTTGTCAACTTTGGATGCTGCACACTGGTTCATTCGGTGTAAGAATGCCTGCACAAAACAAGAAAAGACATTATGAAAGCAAAATTAGGTTAATAAAATACCTGGGTGTTGATCAGAATTAAATTTTTTACAAGAAAGCAGTTTTTACAAGAAATCAAAATATAAAATGGTACACTTTGAGGACAACTTGACAGTATATCTCAAATTTTCAAATGGGCTTCCCCTTTAACAGAGCAATTCTACTTCTACGAATTTATCCAAAAAAAATATTCAGACAAGGAGTTTCAGTGTATTGATTACAGAAGTGGAAACATTGGAAACAACCTAAATTCCCATCAATAAGGGAATCATTTAATATATTATGGTACATGCAAATTATAGAATATTATGCAAAAGTATAATCCTAAATGAAATGTGATGAAGATTATAAAATTATATATACATGTGTGTATACAACATATGTCTATAAAATATTGTTCGGTGGAAAAAAACATATATGTACACACATACGTGTGTATATATGTATATACACACATACATACAAGTATATATACATATATAAACAGGTGTAATGTCAGTGTGCTTTCATACTGGAAAAAATATGCACATATACCAGCATACACCAAAATGCAAATAGCGGTTACCTACAAGTGGTGGGAAGGCGGCCCTTGTACACTTTCATATTTTCAGAATATTTGGCCGTGAGCATGTTATAACTTTTGTAAAAAGAAAAACAAAACTATTTAAAAGAAACAAATAAGCCACAGGGTCTGCCTCCTAGCATTAGCTTCAGCACCATCTCTATTCCCGATTCAATCAGTCCGTGCATCCGATTCCACAACCATGGAGCCACATCTGTACTAACCACATTGGCCTCAACTAAATGAAATAATCCAGCTGAATTAAATAAAATGAAGAAGAAATATTGGATATCCCCTTAATTTTTTTATTGGAAACATGGGATACAATTTTTTGAACTAATTTCTAAAGTTAGGTATAATGGGCAATGGAAAGAGATTTTGAATTTTCTGACTTTAAGTGCCTATTTTAATTAGTGTTAGTCTGTTTACTTTTCAATTTTAGTTTTGTTTTTCTTGAATATTTTCCCCATACGCATACCAAAAAATGCTCTTTAGCTCTTTCCATTTAGTCTGAAAATACCATGGCTGGTTTAGTTGCCTCGTTTACATTTCATTCTGACCACAGAGTAAACAGGTAACCTCTCGTGCAAGCAGAGCTTAAACTTTGCCTCTACATTTATAAATCTTTTCTTCATAAACTGAACTCAGTCACATTCTGAAACCAATAAGTTAAAGTTAGGAGGTAGAAAAACAAATCAAAATATAAGTTAGAAGGGAACACACAAACTAATAAAGTAAACTATATCTTTATCTGAGTTTTTATCTTCTTATCCTCCGTGACAATACGGAACTTTCTGCTTAACTGTATATGAAAGAAAACCTGGAACTTGTTAGCATTTGTGACCAAGCATTTATTTTTCCCAAGAGCCTCATTTATACAACAGTAAAGGGAGATTTCAGAAAGTTTGCTGAGAGTGCAAAACCATGAAAACCATTTGACATTTTTTACAAAAGGTGTAGATCTTCCTTCCAGAAGATAAAGATAAATAATGGGTTTTCATAACCATCCTTTCACAACCAGCATCTACAGAGTCCTTTCAGACTTTGGTAATTAGGGCATTTAATCTTTCTCATATCAATCAAGGAAGCATTAAGACCCTAGTCACAAAAATACATGATAGATTTAATAAGCTGGTTCATCTCCGCATTCATTCATTCTCATTGGTCCACAATTTCATCAGAATTAGATCATCTTCATTTTGAGGCAAATATATTGAAAATAAGTGATGGAAAATAGCATCTAATGCCAGTAGTTCTCAAACTTTTTATGGTGTATAAGATTTGGGGAGTTTCTTCCAAATGCAGATTCCCTGGCCCTATCCCAGAAGGCCTGATTCAGCAGACTGGTTTGCATTTTGGACAAGCTCCCTACATGATTCTGATGCACTTTGTCTAGAGACCACATTCTGATGAACATTCTTTTATGTTTATTCTCTCAAGGACTGAAGAAACACTTAGAGAAACACATAAGTGAGTCTCAATGGGTAAAACAGGTTCAATTATTTCACTTGGCTTCAACTCTGTGTCAAACTCCCTCTATGTACAACACCCTCTCGCTCAGCCACTTGGGGTTTCTGATACCCCACTAGAGGACTCTTCCCCGCCAACAATGAAAATCACAATCTGGGGTGCATATACAGGTCACAGGAATCTCTGAAGGCTAGGGAGATGCAGAGACAGGTGAGGCAGATAAGACAGACTAAGACATTTGGAGGAAGTGTCTTGAGGCTCACAGCTGCCCCTCCCCACAGTACCTTCCAGCTCACAGGTGTCAGCACGCGCTCAGGTCACCCGCATTCCCCTAACAGGATTCCACGTGACATATTCCTAGATACCACCCTACTCATGGCTGCTGTTCCCCACTCAGGGAGCGGAACTCTTCAATTTCTCTTCAACCTGCTCCATATTGTCTTCCTCTTATCACGTATTTGGTAAAATATGTTAAGAAAGCTAAAAATGTCACAAATTTGCTACCAAGAAATCAAAAGGAGGAAGAAAACTCATTAAGATATAACAGGGAGATGAGAGCAAACCCCTTTCTCCTTGTCCACCTATCTGGGCCACTGCTAGCTCAAAAGTAAAGCCTAGTCCATGATGAGTTTTATTCTCAGAATACTTTGCTTACTTTATAATTTCAATGTACTAAATGATCTCTCTCAACTCATTTTTGTCCTTCCCACTCTTTTCATCAGTCAGGCACACACAGTAGATCCCTCTCAAACAGTTTATACATTAAATTCTAGATATCTGATGCCAATCTGAATTTCATAATATCATATAGGCACTAAACCTTATTACTCCTGTAAATATTCTACATTCAGAATAAATTTAACAGCAATCTGTCACTTTGAAAATGTGGCAACTTAATATGGATCGAGATGGTTAAATTTTATATATAAAGGTGAAAAGGGAAAAATTTAAGTGGGGCCACACTACTACAGGAAAAATTATACTCATTTCTTGAAAATACGTGGAAAGAAAAAACAGTAAATATTTTCCGTTTACCTCTTGAATTTATAACAATATTATCACATCAAAATTCCTCAAAAGATAAGTGCTTTGTTTTATGGTGTGTTGTTTTCCTGAGGGGGAAAAAAAGACATTTTGATAAATGAAAAAGGCTTGTTATTTGAGTCTACTTTGAAAACCTGGTTGATGGTAGTGCCATTATATTGGAATGAAGAAATCTGGAGGAGTAGGTTTGGGGGTGGGAGAATCAGAGTCTGTTCCAGCCATGTTGAGTTCAAGGTGCCTATTGAACACCAATGTGGAAATCTCAAGAAGGGAGTTAGCTGTACCAACCTGAGGTCCTGAGGGGAGATCGGGGCTGAAGGTAAAGAGTTGAGCATCACTGGCACAAGAAAGTAACTCAGGGAAAGTGCACATAGAGAGAAGAGACAACTGACCCCAATTTATTGGCGAGAGCACGCAAATGGGGAAGACAAAAGGCCCCAGGACAAAGCCTTGGGGCACTCCAACATTCAGGGGTCAAGCAGGAGAAACCAAAGAAGCCAGTAAGGTAGGAGCAAACCCAGGAGAGTGTTGTGACACAAAAGCCAACAGAAGACAGGGTTTCAAGAAAGAGTGGTCAACTGCTTTAACAGGGCTGAGAAATGAAGTTACAAACAGATACAGGACTTGACAACACAGAGGTCAGTCACTGGTGATCTTGACCAGAGCAGTCCCAAAGGAATGGGTAGAGGGGCAAACAGAGGATGAAGAAACGGAGTCAGTAACCATAGAAACAATTTAAAATTTTTTTAAGTTTTGCTGAGAAAGGTAGCAGAGATGAGGAGGTGGATTTGAATCAAGGGAGGGTTTTTTTTAAGCTAGAAAACACTAGCTCAATCCATCCTTCAAGTTATATTTTATGTTCTCTTAATACAGCTTCAGTGAACCCTTCTTAACCTCTCATGTCCACTGGATCTCATCCTTCCCTGAACACCTATTGATTTCCAATTTTTGCATAGGAATCCCTCCTTTAACATGAAAAAAAGTAACAGGCATGCATATTGTGGTGTTAACATCTGCAAATTTCAATACATATTAACAATAAACTACTAGAAAAAATTCAACAATATTTATGCTATGTGCCAGGCATTGTTTTTGGCAGTGGTTCTTAAATGTTTTCATCTTGGGACTCCTTTATACTCTTAAAAATTATGGAGAATCGCAAAGAGCTTTATTTATGTGCATTATACCGATCAGTACTTAATATACTGGAAATTAAAACTAAGAAAAATTTTAATATTTATTATTCAGAAAAGTCATTTATTTATAAATTTATTTTAAATTAACAGTAATAAACCCATTACATGTTAGCATATATATTTTTATGAAAAATAGCTATCTTTTCCCAAAAAATTTCAGTAAGAAGTGTGGTACTGTTTTATATGATTGCAAATTTCTTTAATGTCTAGCTTAATAGAAGATGGCTGGATTCTCATATATGCTTCAATTGGTTGTAATATGTTGTTTGAAAACATATATTGCCAATAATAGTTGGAAAAAGGAGAAATATGGGGCCAGCCCGGTGGTGTAGTGGTTAATAAGTTCACATTCTCCACTTTGGCGGCCCAGGGTTCACAGTTTTGGATACCGGTGCAGACAGACGCACCACTTGTCAAGCCATGCTGTGGCAGCGTCCCATATAAAGTAGAGGAAGATGGGCACAAATGTTAGCCCAGGGCTAGTCTTCCTCAGCAAAAGAGGAAGACTGGCAAAATATGTTAGCTCAGAGCTAATCTTCCTCACAAAAAAAAAAAAGGAGAAATATGTTCGTTGCTATGACATTTTCAGATAGTTATCGATATGCTTCTTTAATACAACACTAAAACTCAGTAAGTGATAGTTTTTTAAAGGTTAGTCATGATGTGGAATCTGAAATCTTATCTGAACTCTTCCTACACTGTTACATTAAAACCCATTGATCTATCTTGCAATTTGAAGGGATCTTTAATCCAGGCGTGATTTTGCAATTTTTTAAACAATGATTTGCTGAGAGTTATGAATGTCTTCCAAATATTAACACACTTCATTATACAATATCAAAAAAACACATCACGTTAGTTAATATCAGGGAAAGTGTACAGAGAGAAAGAGACAACTGTTCCCAGTCCATTGGAGAGAGTACCCAACTCATTAGGAAAGTCTTTAAGCATTAGGAAGCTGTCATACTCATGGTGATAGACATAAATTTTCCAAATCTCTAAATTCACTTGCAAGATTGAATTTATCATCATCAACAAATACTATCAGTTGTTTTCCTTGAAGTGACAGGCTCACTCCACTCTTTTTTTGAGAAAATATTTGCCAAATATCCAAATGCCCTGGAACTGAAACCATTGTATATCTTGCAGTTGTTACTTCAAGAAAGTATGATGTTCCACAGCAACTCAAACCATCAGACAAATTCTTTCCCCGGAGACAACCATAATACTTGCATATGCCACAGAAATACTTGGGTGTACTTCCCATTTCATCACAGAGAATTAAAAAGACATGTCCTCAACAGTCAAGATTTAATCAAAGTAATGTTTTACAGCTTCATCAAGAACATTCTTAAGTGAAACTGGCATTCCTCTAGCACCCACCGTGAGTGGGTGACAGTGAAGTATACAGTGACTACAAGGACAGTTTGGAGCCACTGCTTTGATTCACAACACTAAAGCATCAGCAGTTTTACGCACCAATGCTTTTGCACCATCAGTGCAAACGTCAAAGCAGTAAAAAAAAAAAGCAAATAAAGTCTTAGTATTACCACAAAAATAGTTTTGACCTTACATATCCCCTGAAAGAATTTCATAAAACCCCAAATGTCTGCAAACCATACTTTGAGACCCACTCTTCTAGGCATATAGGAAATGTCAATAAATAAAATAGGGGGAAAAAAGATAATATATAATAAACATAATAAACATATTTGGTATATCAGAAGGCAGATGCTAAAACTGAGCAATGAATTTACTGTAATAATAAAAAAGTATCTACACATTTGAAAAACCATACAATATCTGCAATACTTCCAAGGCTCTCCAGAGATCCAGGGCCCAAAATTCATTACCATAATTCTATACCACTCAATTCTGTTATTTAATTAAACTTGACCTTTCTCTTGTTACATCCATGGTATCACTTCTCACACCTGCCAACTACATTTGTTCTCCTTTCCTTCCTTATATGTCTTTCCTTTGCTTTATTACTTTCAGTACCCACTCTATGCATAGGACTAACAGTGGGATGGGATGCTATAGCCTCCCTCCACAATTTCCAATTACCTCCAAAGACAAAGAAGCAAGTGTTCTTCAATTTTATTTTTACTGCCAAGCACTTGAGACTCATTTGGGTAGGGGAATAAGAAAAATTAGCAACACAGGGAAATTACCTACTATAGCTATCTTTACAGTTATCTTACAATGATGGTTTTGGTATAGAATTCCAGACTCACATTACTGACATCTAGCCTATATACCCAACTCCAGCCTGCTCTTAAACTTCCAGATGAGATAAAGGAAAATATCCAGCTCTAGCTCACTCTAGCCAACCTGTTCCATCTAAGGAGGTGGGAAAACTGAGAAAAACTGGTGAAGTTCACAGTGTAGGGAAACAGTCTCACCAGAAGACTGAGACTTAGTAACAAGACTGTAGAACACTTCCCACCCCCCACATCTATCACCACACCATTAAAAGCCTATTTACCAGGGTAAAGAATCACTGAGCTTGAGGACATGGCAATAGAAACTTCTAACACTGAAAAGCAAAGGAAAAAAAAGACTAAAAAAATGAAACAATATCCAAGAACTGTGGCACAAACACAAAAGGTGCAACACATGCATAAAGGGAATACCAGAAGAAGAAAGACAAAAGAACAGAAGAAATATTCAAACAATAATGACTAAGAACTTCCCCCAATTAATGTCAGACACCAAACCACAGATTCAGGAACCTCAGAGAATACCAAGCAAGATAAATGCCAAACAACAACAACGAGGCACACCATATTCAAACTGCAGAAGGCCAAAGATTAAAGAAAAAATCTTGAAAGAACCAGAGGAAAAAAAAATTCCTTACCTATAGAGGAATAAAGATAAGAATTACGTTTGACTTTTCCTCAGAAACCATGCTAGCAAGAAGAGTGGAGTGAAATATTTAAAGTGTTGAGAGGAAAAAAATCATCAACCTAAAATTCTGTATCCTGTGAAACTAGCCTTCAGTGATGAAGGAGAAATAAAGACTTTCTCAGACCAACTTGTTGCCAGTAAATCTGCCTTTTAAGAAAGGTTAAAAGTACTTAAGAGAGAAGGCAAATCATATAGGTCAAAAACTTGGAGCTATATAAAGACAGAAAAAAAGCATCAGAGAGAAGGAATAAATGAAGGGAAATAGAAACTTCTATTCTTCTTATTCTTAGTTGATCTAAAAGATAGTGGTTTTTTCAAAATAATAGCAACAATGTATTCAATTATGTCTGCTTATGTGTATATGTATATATAAATGCTTATGTATTCTTATGTACAAGTGAAATGAATGACAGCAATGATACAAGAGATGAGAGGGAGGTATTATGAATATTTTGTTAGTATAAGGTACCAGCAGTACCCATGAAACAGTATAGTGTTATTTGAAGGTGGACTTGTATTAGTTGTAAATGTATATTACAAAGTCTAAGGAAACCACTAAAAAAAAGAAGTATAATTGATAAACTAAGACAGGAGAGAAAACGGAATCATATAAAATCTCAATTAAAACAACAAAAGGCAAGGAAAAGAGTGGAAGACAAAAACAGAAACAAACAGAAAATAGTAACAAATATGGTGGATATTAATCTGATATCTATATCAAGATATCAAGCTATATCAAGAATCACACTAAATGTCAATGGTCTAGAAACACAAATTAAAAGAGATTTTCAGAGTGGATCAAAAAACAAGGCCCAACTATATGTTATCTAAAAGAAACCTACTTTAAATATAAAGACACATATAAATTAAAGGTAAAGGGATGGTGAAAGATACACCATGCTAACACTAATCGAAACAAACAGTGAAAAGTTATATTAATTTCTGACAAAACAGACTTCAAAGCAAAGAGAGTTATCAGAGATAAAGAGAAATATAACATAATTATAAAGTGGTCAATTCTCCAAGAAGACATAATAACCTTTAATATGTATGTATCTAACAAAAGCATCAAAATACGTGAGGCAAAAACTGCAAGGAAAAATAGATGAATGCATTATCATTGTTGGAGACTTTAACACCCCTCTATCAGAAATGGAAAGATCCAACAGGCAGAAAATCAGTAATGACACAGTTGAACTAAACAACATCATCAATCAGCTGGATATAAGGGATATCAATAGACTACTTCATCCAACATCAGCAGAATGCATATTCTTCTCAAGCTCACATGGAATACTGACCAAAATAGACCATATTCCGGGTAATAAAACACATCTTAACAAATCTAAAAGAACACATATCATACAATGTCTGCTCTCACACCACAAATGGAACTCATTAAACTAGAAATTAATAACAGAAAGATAGCTAGAAAACCCCTAAATACGTATATATTAAACAATGTACTTCTAAATAACACATGGGTCAAATGGGTCAAATTTCAATAAGAAATCTCAATAATATAAAAATATGTTAAAGAAAATTAAAACACAACTTACCAAAATTCGTGGGATGCAGCAAAAACAGTGCTTAGAAGGAAATTTATAGCATTGAATGCATATATTAGAAAAGAAGAAAGATCTAAAGTCAATAATCTAAGTTTCCACCTCAGGAAACTAGAAAAAGAAGAGCAAATTAAATCCAAAGTCAACAGAAGGAAAGAAAAATACTAAAAGTTAGAGCAGAAATCAATAAAATTTAAAACAGGAAATCAATAGTAAAACTCAACAAAACCAAAAGCTGTTCTTCACAAAGATAAATAAAACTGATGACCTCTTGCCAGATTAACTAAAGAGAGAAAGAGAGAAGACACAAATTACTAATATCATGGATGAAACATAGGACATCATCACAGATCCCCTGGACATTAAAATGATAAGAAAGAAATATTATGAAAAACATTATGCCCACAAATGATAAACTAGACAAAACGGATCAATTACTTGACAGATATAATCTGCCAAAATTCACACAAAAAGAAATACAATTTGTATAGGACTATATCCATTAAAGGAATCGAATCAATATTTAATAACCTTCCAAAACATAAAGTGCCAGACCCAAATGAGTTCAATCGTGGATTCTACCAAACATTTAAGGAAGAAGTTATACCAATTCTCTACAATTTCTTTCAGAAGACAGAAGTGGAGGAAATATTTCCTAACTTGTTCTATGAGGCCATCATCACCTTAATATCAAAACCAGACAGAGACTCACAAGAAAACTACAGACCAATATCTCTCATAAACGCAGGTGCAAAAATTCTAAGCAAAATATTAACAAATAAAATCCAAAAATGTACAAAAAGAATTGTACACCATAACTAACTGGGATTTATGCCAGGTATGCAAAGCTAGTTCAACATTCAAAATCAATTAATGTAGGGGCCGGAGGGTGGTGCAGCAGTTTAGTTCACGCTTTGGCAGCCCGGGGTTCGCAGGTTCAGATCCTGGGTGCCAGCCAACACACTGCTTATCAGCCATGCTGTGGCGGCATTCCATGTAAAGTAGAGGAAGATGGGCATGGATGTTAGCCCAGGGCCAGTCTTCCCCAGCAAAAAGAGGAGGATTAGCAATGGATGTTAGCTCAGGGGTGGTCTTCCTCACACACAAAAAAATCAATTAATGTAATCCATCACAACAACAGTCTAAAAAGAAAAATCATATGATCTTATCAATAGATGTGGAAAATGCATTTGACAAAATCCAACACCCATTCATGACACTTTCAGCAAACTAAGAATAGAGGGAAATGTCCTCAACACTATAAAAAAATCTTTAAAAACCCTGCAGCTAACATCATCCACAATGGTGAAAAACTAGAAGCTTTCTTGCTAAGATCAAGAACAAGGCAAGGATGTCCTCTCTCATCACTCCTTTTCCGCATTGTACTGGAATTCCTAGTTAATAAAATAAGACAAAAAAGGAAACAAAAGGTGTATAGACTGGAAAGGAAAACTAACACTGTTTTTGTTCACAAATGATATGTTTGTCTAAGTAGAAAATCCAAAAGAAATGACAAAAACAGACTCCTTGAACTAATTAGCTATTATAGCAAGGTTGCAGGATACAGGGTTAATATACAAAAGTCAATCACCTTATTATGTACCAGCAATGAACAAGTGGAATTTGAAATTAAAAATGCAAAAGAACCTCCAAAAATGAAATACTTAGGTATACATATAACAAAATATGTGCAACATTTATATGAGGAAAACTACAGAACTGTGATAAAAAAAAAAAAATCAAAGAACTAAATGGAGAGATATTCCATGTTCATGGATAGGAAGACTCAATAATGTCAAGATGTTAGTTCTTCCCAATTTGATCTGTAGATTTAACACAATTCCAATCAAAATTCCAGCAAGTTTTGTGAATATCAACAAAATGATTCTAAGTTTATACAGAGAGATAAAAGACTCAGAATAGCCAACACAATGTTGAAGAAGAAGAAAAAAGTTGGGACTGACACTATCTGACTTCAAGGCTTACTCTACAGCTACAGTAATCAAAACACTGTTGTATTGGTAAAAGACTTGACAAATAGACCAATGGAACACAAATAGAGAGCCCAGAAAAGGACTCACACAAAAATAGTCAACTTATCTTTGACAAAGGAGCAAATGCAACACAATGGAGAAAGGATAGTCTTTTCAACAAATGGTGCTGGAACGACTGGACATCCACATGCAAAAAAAAAATCTAGATACAGACCTTACGTCTTTCAGAAAAATTAGCCCAAAATGGATCATAGATCTAAATGTAAAATGCAAAACTAAAACTCTTAGAAGATAACAAAGGGGAAAATCTAGATGGCCTTGGGTATGGTGATGACTTTTTTAGATATAACACCAAAGGCATGATCAATGAAAGAAATAATTGATGTTGGACCTCATTAAAATTAAAAACTTTTGCTCTATGAATGACAAGAGAATGAGAAGACAAGCCACAGACTGGGAGAAAATATTTGGCAAAGACATTTATGATAAAGGATTGTCATCTAAAATATACAAAGAACTCTTAAAACTCAACAATACAAAAATGAACAGCCAGATTTAAAAATGGGCAGAAGAATTGAACAGACACTCACCAAAGAAGATATACAGATGGCAAATAAGCATATGAAAAGAGGCTCAAATGTTATATCATAAGGCAATCGCAAATTAAAATAATGAGATACCACTACACACGAATTAGAAAGGACAAAATACAAAATACTGACAACACCAAAGGCTGGTGAGGATGTGGAGCGACAGAAACTCATTCGCTGCTGGTGGGAATGCAAAATGGTACAGCCACTTTGGAAAACAGTTTGGCATATTCTTACCATAGATATTCTTACCATACAATCCAGCAATCAAGCTGGAAAGAGTTGAAAACTTATGCCCATGCCAAAACTTGTACCTGGATGTTTAGAGCAGCTATATTCATAATTGCCAAAACTTGGCAGTAACCAAGATGTCCTTCAGTTGGTGGACGGATAAATAACCTCTAGTATATCCAGACAATGGAATATTATTCAGCTCTAAAAAGAAAAGAGCATGATCCAGCCCCTCTCTCCTCTCTTATTTTATCTTAACCCAGTTTCCCCATGCTGGCCCACTGTCCAATCACAACAGCCTTCCTGCTCCTCCTCAAACATTCCACACTTACTTCCACTCTAGCACTTTTTCACAACCTGCTTCCTCTGCCTAGAACACTCTTCATCTGGCTGTCTTCTGCTATCACTCAGTTCTCAGCTGAATTGCCACTTCCACAGAGAGGTCTCTCATGACCATCCAGCCTGACATGCTCTCTTCCCCAACCCCCATCATGCCCTACCTCCCACATATACTCTACTTTGTTTACCCTATAACACTTTCCACTCTCCATGTCCTATTTTAGGTATTTGTTTGTTTACTAGCCTCCCACATTGGAACTGGAACTCCATGAAGGCAGAGTCTGTCTGTGTTATTCCTGGGGGTATCTCCAGTGATGCCTGGTACTTGGTAAGCTCTCAATAAACTTTACTGGAATGACTGAAGAATTTTTTATTAACTAGATGGGTTTTGTTTCTAAAGACCACCAGGATGTGTAGTATTAATTTCCCTATTGTGTTATCTTCCCAAATATTCATCAGGAACTTGGAGTATAAGGATATGACATAATCTTTCTCTTTTCCATCACCATATACCAGGGTTTCTCAACATTAACACTATTGACATTTGGGGTCAGATGAATCTTGGTTGTGGAGGCTGTCTGTACATGTAGGATATTTAATAGTTGCATGGCCTCCACCCCCTAGATGCCATAGCAACTGTCACCCCTGGTTGTGACAACCAAAAATGTCTCCATACATTGCCACATGCCCACTCTGCACCCCCACAGTTGAGCATCACTAGCATATACAATCCCAAAATACCTATAGCAGTACCGAGTAAATTCACAAAATCGAAGCTAAAAGCTCTTGAATTATCAACCTCTCTGGGCTACATTATAAAAATAAGTGATTTCCCGTGTCTCACTGAGCTTTTGCTAAGTCCCATACTTCTCTATATATTTCCTTGTTTCAATAATTTTGTTAGATCATGAATAAAAAGTCAAACACATTTTTATGAAAATTATAATTAGGGAGAATTTACATTTAAATTTCTTCTCAAACAACTAAGGAGTTTTTTGAAAACCCCCTTTGTCATGTCTTTCCCACTCAGACACAATGAACAACAATTATAAAATCCTGTTGGTTTGCATGTCCATCCTCCAGCACACTGTAAGCCCCTACAAAGTAGGGGCAGCATCTCTTCATCTTTGGGACAGATATTAGTTTGTCCGTAGACTGCCATGACAACATTCCATCCATACAAAACTCCAAAAACTTGTTGAGTAATGAATCATTTGTTAGTTGTTCAATATCATTTAAGACTCACCCTCATGGGCATCTATTACTCTACAAACCACTAAAAAACATACATTACACCTAGATGACTCAGAGAGATGCCTAAAAAGATCACAGTGATACTTAAACAGCACGTCAAGATCCCCAGTGAAAGCCCCTTTGACTGCTGATGTCTTCTAACGATTCAGAGCTAAAAGGATTTCCTGTGTCTCAGTTGAGGGCCTTTAATATCTGCTCCATTTCCTACCAAAAGATGTTTTACTCTTTTTCAGAAGTATTAATTCAAAGTGAACATCACCATTATCTGAGAGCCTAAGTGATGATAATTTTTTATCATACCATCAAGACGTTAACTCCCTTGGCTGAAACTTTCCCAGGATTTGAGGATTAAAATATTATTTAGTGTCTTCTATTTGACCAGAATATGTCAAAGACAGCATGACAGAATTGTGTTCTTCAGCAGTTTTCAGAGCAAAGAATTAATCTTTGTGAGCAGGTAATCGGTGCACTAACTACATACAAGGCAGAAGATTTTAATGATGTTTAATAATTAAGTAGCTGGGGGCCAGCCCAGGGGCATAGTGGTTAGGTTTGCGCACTCCGCTTCAGTGGCCTGAGGTTTCATGGGTTCGGATCCCGGGCGCGGACAGACGCACGGCTTGTCAAGCCATGCTGTGGCGGCGTCCCATATAAAGTAGAGGAAGATGGGCACGGATGTTAGCCCAGGGCCAGTCTTCCTTAGAAAAAAAGAGGAGGATTAGCAAAGGATGTTAGCTCAGGGCTGGTCTTCCTCCCACAAAAAATAAAAAATTAAAAAAAAAATTAGGTGGCTGGAAAATTAGTAGTAAATACAGACAGAAGATGAAAGAGAAATCAGAACTATTCTTGATGGAATTAACAGTTATGCATAAAATTATTAAAAGTAAATGTGAAGATTTAAAAATTTATTGAGATGGTTACAATAAAGTACTACAATAAATGCAAGCTTTTCTGAAGTGTGCCTTTCGTTAATTTTTTAAGTTTTTGTCAACTTAGTTTTTGTTTACCTTTTTGTTACGTGTTTTTGCAATTTTGACTCCTACAAACTCATCTCACAGCTTACCCTGTAAAAATAGGGATATTGTACCCATCTTTCTTGGATATTTAACTTCCAGTGACCTAAGGCAATGCGTTGGTCTAAAGCAGAGGTCTAAGGCAGTGGAGGTATTTTTTAATATAGCTTAGTGTGGTTAAAACATTGGTTCAATTGCTATGATTTAAAGAAATAAAAGTATTCACATAAAAGTCAAATTATAGTCTCTCTTCAAATATGAGGGAAAAAACCGGCACAGGGCCCACACTCCTGAACAGTAACATAGGCTGGAGCAAAGGGAGCCACATGTTCCTTTTATTTTGCTACAGTCACCACTATTCCCTATTATCCCCAACACCAAAGCTAAATGTTAATTGTTATTCTCACACTAATATTGTTATCTTTTTAACACAAAGCCCATTTTACTCATTTTTGTGACTCAGATATCTCTGTAGCCATTTCAGTTTTCAGCCATAGTCTTGCGGTTTTGCCAAGGCCCTTTTGACTCACAAATTTTTAATACTGATCATTTCAGAGTTCTAAGTTTTAAAATGGCATTTGATCTTAAAGTGTTTTAACAAAAAAGTACTACCGAGATGAGTGAAAAATAATCTTAAAAAAAAACAAAACAAAGAAAATTGGTGCCTATTTACTTAACTCCTAGTTTCCCAAGGTATTCCAAATCGAGTTAGATGTTAATTCTTAGAAGTGATATTTTTTAGAGACAATTCTGGAAGCCATGTATACAACTAGTTTTCTCAAAGACTGAACCAATTCTATGTCCTTTGTTTTAAACTATAAAATTTTTTTTAATAAAGTGACTTTAGGGTAATAAACTCTTCTTGGCTTATACATTCCAAGTATTATTTGATTCATGATGATCTGGGTTCCTTGTATTGTTTTGGGTGATTGACGCCTCTTTCCGGAATGGTCAGGGATACACCAAACTCTAGGGAGAAATCAACTAAATAAGGCAAATAAGATTAAGAAGCACTCAATGTTTATAGTCAGCTGTTTTGAAACCCCTCAAAATGAATCCTCCACGTTCCTCCCCCAACACACCTAGAAACACCTACTCACACACCTATACAGACACAGGACGTCCCCTAGGAGTGGAGTTCAGCCCTGTAGCAAGCACTTATGAAGCCAAAGGCTCTGAACCTCAGTTTTCCTGCTCGTTAAATCAGGTTAATAATAATAGTACTTGTCTCACAGAGAGGTAAACAGAATTCACGGAAGTAATTTTTTGGCACTTTGAACAGTGCTAGTGCATAATTAGGACCAAATAAACGTTAGCTGATATTTCTACTACTGTTGCTACAACCACAGCCATAGTTCTATTGCTTCTACTGCGGTTGTAATTATTACCAACACTAGAGAGAACAAAACTGAAGGGTAAAGCCCGCCTTCCCCTCTCTTCTTCTCTATTAACAGTAAATCAATCCAGCCAATGCTAACTTCTGGAGAATTCCTTGATTTCAAAACAAATAATTCAAGGCTTTTGTGACGAAAAACTCTACTATGTTTATTAAAAAATAAATGAATCAATATATATATTCCATATTGTATTGGATCTTTTCTGCCAGGATTCCAGGCTGGCCCCCAAATGTGGTTCATGTCAATCTCTCTATTCATATTTCCAGAAATTTAAAAATTAACAAATAGTAGAAGGTAGAAAAAAGTTAATTCAAGATCAAACTATAAGGTGCTAATAGAGCCTGGAGTCTACCTCCATAATACTTTAGAGGACTTAGAGCACATGGTATTAATAAAAATTGAACAAAGTATGTGGGGCATGACCAGACTGTAGCTTTGATTTCAAAGAGCTGCTACATGAAGTGGATATGGACAAGAATTACACATGCTGATGAAGTAAAGTGTCAGGCCAATCTGAGAACACACCTACAGAAAAGTCAGGTACAGAAAAAGAACACTGATATGCTTGAAGTTGCCTTAGCTCTTTTGGACGCTATTAACTCTTTATAGCACCTATAGAACCATTAAACAAAGATAATGTCTTAGGCCAGGCTGCAAAATTTACATTAAAATCTATTCCTTTATATACTACAAGTCATAATATTTGTAAAAGAGCTTAAAGTCAGATGAAAATAATAAACTTTTAATTAAGTTCAGAATTATAACAAAATAATAAAGATATTTCAAATATCCCACAATTTTTGGTGGCATTTCAGATAGAAGTATGTTTCATGGTGTCAATTAGTGATCAACATGGGATAAAACAGATTTCTAAAAGGCAGTTTATGAGCTTACATAAACACACTTGTGAAAATTTTCCTTAATAAGATTTCTGTTAAACTGCCTTATTTTTAATATCATACAAATATTTATGCAGACATGCCAGCAGACTATTGTGTTTCTAATATAATACTTCATATTGTGCTGCTCAGGAATTTACATTGATATCAGATAACTTGAAAAACACAGCACAATGAAAGAAAAGGCCAAGCGGGAAGTACCAAGCATATTATATAGATAATATTCTCAAGCACAAATTTCTCTCTGGCACAGGAAACTGGTCATTTCCCGAATTTAAAATGCAGAACGCTATTCCTGTTTAAGTCGTTATTCAAGAATTCAGTTCCCATGAAAAGGAAATGTAAGCAGTAAGGGAAGGAAAAGTATTTAATGCTGGAAAACAACCCAGAGAAATGAATGAGGATCCCAATGCGAAGATCCATCTCGGCCCGGCATCCACTGCCTTTCTTTTTTTCTCACATTCTGATCTAGCTCACTGTGCAAGCCCAGGAGGTATAGAAGGACGATTTTTAAATTTGCTTCATGATAAATATTTGTTTCAACTATTGGAAGGACCTTTTTATTGAGAAATTTATATATCTACTTCACCTTTTCTTTAAAACTGACTCCTAAAATTGTCCACCCTTATCCTTAAAACACAGATGACATTTCTATCAACATCCTACTGCCCCTTCTAACTTACCATATTCCCCTCACTCCTTTTCTCATGCCCAAATATTCAAAATGCCATCCAATCCTTAGTCTGTAGTTTTGTTTCCTTTCCTTTTTTATTCTACTTAAACTCTATTCCTAAAAGGAATTAGTGCAGAGTCATGAAGATGGTTAGTGTCGGGCTAGTATAGACAAACAGATCAACGGAACAGAAGAGAGTCCAGAAAACATCCCACGTAGGAGGGAATTTAGTATTTGAAACAGGTGGTACTTTAAATCAGTAGAGAAAGAATGCACAGGTGTTGGGACAATAGGCAGTCCGGTTTGTAGACTTTGCCAAAACCTAACAGAAGATGAGAATGGGAAGAGGCTATGAGCTTGAACTCTGGAGCCAGTCCTCCTGGGTTCAAATCCCAACTCTGCCAATTACTAGATATGTGACATCTCACAAGTAACTTTACCTCTCTAAGGCAGAATTTCCATATTTGTAAAAAGAGAGTAATATAGTATCTACTCTTATAGATTTGCTATAAAGATTAAATAAATAAATATATGTAAAGTAACTGGCACCTATATAACTGTTTGCTATTATTTACTATGTTTTTTCTATTTCATTTTATATCACCAAATATACTTGCCAGATGCTATTTTCATTAAATAACAGCATACTAAATCTCTCAAAAAGGAGAATCACTCTTTTTTACAACATCCACACATCAAGTTATAATCAATGCACTAACAAGAGGAATAGGTATTGTGTATGTATAAATATATAAAATATTTTAAAACTCTTTTTAAGCCATTTGTCATTTTTTCATAATTTTCTTTGAAAAAATTATATTAACAATCTGCAAGAAGGCAAATATCTTGAAGCATTTGCTTATACATTCAAGAAATACGAGAAAAAATAAACTCAACTGTGAAAATCTGGGGTAAAATTATTATCAATAATCCCCTTATGTTTCAGAATAAAGAATAAAGTAAAAAATGAAATATCATAAATACTGCTACATAGTTCATGAATCAAATAGGAGACAGCAAAATGCTATTAATGAGTTCATTTCCATGGCTCTTGGCTTGCAGCTCTGTCAACAGCTGAATATTCATGACGCAAGTTGAGCGCTGGTAAATAAGAAAACTTTCCTTCCGGGAAAAAAGGCTATGATAACTAAAAATACTTTATGCATTTTTTTCTCACCTGGGTTATGTAAAATAACACAGAAAAAGCTATTGTCTGTTCAAACTTTATCTATGAGTTTTGTTATATAACTTCAAAGATGCAACAGATTCACTTAACGACTGCAAAATGGCAAATATCCCCTAATATCAATAGTTTCCTAGTTTCAGAGGACCTGAATCAGCCTCAAGAAACAACCTTTTGGGGATGTAAATGAAATTGTCCCTAAGCTGAGTGTAGATAACTAACACAGTTTGGGGTAATTACTTGCAGAACATGGACCTTGAAAACGCAAATAATATAAAGGATAAACTGAATGGTAAACTAAAAGCTAATCAGCACTAGGCCCAATGTCTGGGGGTGTGTCAGGAAGCCCTAAGCACCTCAGCAAGTAGACTTCAGGCAGCAGTGATAGTATTCAGGGAGATGGGAGCATATGTGCACTGTCACTGCTCTGAAAATGACCCCAATAGATGCTGCTTGAGGTGGAGTGAGAAGAGGGAGTGTGAAGAAGGGAGAGTGGAATCTAACACGGAATGATTGTCATTGTCGTGGCCTAATGTGGATCTACGCTGCTGCGGCAGATTATCAGCCTGAAGCTCAGTGGGGAAATTAGTGTCCCCGCTCATCCCAGGACACTCAGTCTGGGACAGCAAAACTAATTCCAGATCCTGCCTTCCAGGGTGAACAGGGATCCTCTTTCCCTTCCAGCTTGGCCAGGACTGCCTCAGCGGCACTGGGGAGGCTGAGGACACAAGAGCTTAGAGTACCAGCAAACCACGAATGAGCTGCTTCCTCCACGTCAACTGCAAAGTTGGACATTCTGATCAACGAATAAGGGCAGGAACTGGATTTCAAAACTTCATATCCAACAATGTGTCATAAAATCTGTGAAGGTGGGTGTCCCCTTGGGAAACTAATGCATACGTCCTGAACTATGTGCACAGTTTTACCTCTTGTCACTAGATAAAAAGGAAGAATATCCTAATAGTATGGGTGTCCACTCTATGCCAGGCTCTGTTCTAGGCACTACACAGATAATGACAAAAATTCCTGGCCAATTCCCTGCCCTCAAGAAGCACACAGTCCAGAGATTAGACATGCAAAGGATAAACCCCTAAATACACGGTTCAATTTCAGGGGCTGTTGAGTACTATGAAGAAATTTAAAAGAGACTAATGGGTAGAGAGAGGATCTGATGGCTGGGGAAAGACTCTCTGAAGAGGTGTCATTTGAGGAGAGACCTTAAGGAGCTAAGACAGTGGGGCATGGAAATACCTGGGAAGGAACAGAAGGCAAAGAAGATGCAGAGGAAGCAGGGGTGTGTGGACCCAAAGGAAGGGCAGAGTGGAATGAAGTGGCACGAGGGAGGAGAAGAGAAGTGGGAGAAGCAGGTGACAGACAGGCGTACATCACAGAGGGCCTGGGGTTCCCAGTGAGGACTTGGCATTTTATCCTCAGTGTGATGGGAAGCCACTGAAGGGTGGTAAGCAGAGGAGTTGGTCTAAAGCTCACTACACACATTGTGTGGAGTATTGACTAGGGAGGAGACCACCTGGGTTTCTATTGAAATAAGACGGGTGAGAGATGATGGTGCTGTGGACTAAGGCAGTGAGAAGTGGTCAGAATCTGTATATGTTTTGACGTTACTGCTGGCAGGATTTGCTGATGGATTGGATGTAGACTGTGAAAGAAAGAGAAAAATCAAAGTGGCCTCCTAAATTTTTGGCTTGAGCAACTGAGTGAACACTGGTGCCATTTACTGGTATGGGAAAGATCAGGGGAGGACAGGGTTGGAGGAAAGACATCAAGAGTTCTAATCTTGTCAAGGTAACACATAAGCAACAGGAAAAATTCAATCAACATGGGTAGAGGGTGGAAAGGTGTAGCTAACGCCTAATGTTAGGCAACACAGGTTCATAGACTATGAAAATTAAACTTACACTATAAATCCACATTTTATAGATGATGATTTTCCTAAGGCAAAACACGAGGCCAAAAGGGCAGGTCACAAAAGAGATGAGGACATTAAAAGAGCATTCAAGGTGCTCGTGACCCCGTCTGTTTACCACCCACCGCCTCGTGTTAAGTTTATGGTCCTAAAACGCTCACCTTCTTCCAGCGCTCCCCATTCATCACGGTGTTTCCTATCTAAGCCCTCTGCCCAGAATGCCCTTCCTCCACTCCAAACTTGCTCAACTGCTACTCCTCCTTTACAGGAGTTCAGGTGCCCTCCTCTCTAGGTAGCCCTGCATTACCTCTCCAGGCTGGGGCTGGTTTTGTTCTTCTGGTTTCCCGAATGCCTCGTGCACTTCCTCAGGATTGCACCTCAGGCACTACTTGATTGTATTAAACTTATGCACCTCATTCCCTCACTGGGCTAAAGCTTCTTGAGGACAAACACAATATTTTAACCATCTTTATACCTGAAACAATAGCCAGTACTGTGCACATAGTAGGAATTCCATGTTTGATGAATGAATAATAGTCTGAGTGCAAGTCAAGATTAAGGAATCCCTGGGTTTCAGTTTCCTCATCTGTAAGACAGGGATCGAAAATAGTATCATCTTATAGAGAAGGGGAGGGAGTGGAGGATGAGATCAGAGAGGTAAGGGGGAGAAGACTGTAGGACCTTGTTGGTCATTATGAAGACTTTGACTTTCACTCATAGCAAAATGGGGAGAGTTTTAAGCTGAGAAGTGACAGGACTTGGCCTATGTTTTAAAAGGATGAGTCTGGTACCTTGTTGATAATAGAAAATGGGATGCAAGCTCAGAAGCAGAAAGATGAGTTATGGAGCTAGCGCATCTCTCAATAGGTGAAACAAATTTTGTTAATACCTCCATAATGAGAAATTACACACACCCACATGCATGCACACACACACACATACAAACAATTTCAATTCATAAGCACTTATCCAAGGAATTCCCTTTTCTATTTCTCAAAATTATTTAAAATGTCAGTTAAGGGATAGCTGCATGGCTATTTCTTCTGTTTTATGTTTCTCTTTTTCATTGAAATATGCCCTTCGGTTCTACAGACTGAATTAGGGAAGCCGTCAAAAAATATTACTAGTAAGTAGTCTCAGCAAGTGCTTTCTTGTTATGTGCTATTTCATTAAGTTAAGAATAAATGAGATGTGGCCATACTTGGTTTATAGTTCTTTTTTATTCCAAAGTAATGTAAATGAATGAAGACTTCCCAGTGTCACAAGTCTATACTCTAGGGAATATGGATTCAGAAATTAGATGCATTACATATATTTTTATAAATGGATGTGAATGTTCAAGAAAAATAGTAAACCTTACTTTAATCAAGAAATTGACTGCATCAATACTAAGCAATCTAAATTAAGCTTCAAAATCTAAACTAAGTAGAATATTTCATATAAATTGACATGGCCCTTTTATCAATGGCAAGAAATATAAACAATTTTGAATTTTCAGTAGTCTAAGTCAGTAAGGACAGGCATAGCTGATGTGACATCCATTCCCAAAATAGTTAAGTTAATGAAAGCACGTACGAATGAACGCACATGAAATAACTACCCCGATAGCCAGAAAAAGCAAGAAAGGCAGCTACAGAATAATTAAGATTATTGGTCAAACTTACTCTTTCCATCATAAATAGTCATAGCAAAAAATAATAAAGTGTTCATTTTTTCACCAGCTATACAAATTATCTCAATTAATGCTTTTTATTCTGTAAGGTTGGGTGTAGTCTTAGCTCCATTTTAGCAATGGAGAAGCTGAGTCTCAAAAAGATTAAGTAACCTCTCCAAGGTCAAACAGCCACGAAATGAAGGCGCCTGGATTCAATCCCCGATTGACTCAGCACCAGCTCTCCAAATGCTCACTTGATTAGTAGACCCATCCTTCCCCACAGGTAAGTTAAAATAGTAGGTCAGGAGACCTCAAGTGGAGGCTGAAACAGAAACCAAATTATATTCACTTTCTAAATTCGATTTGCAAAGTTCCGATCCCTGCCTTGGAAAAGGATGTCACTCTTTTTATATCTTTTAGCAGAGTGGAAGTAAGTCCCTACTGTTTAAAGCGACTTGACTTTGATTGTACTGACTTTTTCCCTAACTGAATAAAAATGACAGAATTTGAGTAACCTTATATTTCTGTAACAGAATACTGCTTACGGAAGAACATTCTCCAGAAATCCTCTTATCCTAATTACAGCATGTAAGTTAAGAAGACCGCATTAAAGAACACAATACAACTGACCACCAACCTTCGGTTAACAACTTCCAGCTGTTACCAGGGGCAGGCCAAGGTCTTCCTGGTTACCATACTACTCACTAGTTTCACCTAGGAAAAGTGTCCCCATCCGAATTATTCTTTGCCAGCTGTGGAATTTAGATACTTAATGAGTCACCTTGTTTTAATCAGAAATTATTATATTAAGAAACTACTACTTAGAGGAATATAGCAGCTTATAAGGAGTTAGGATAAATACCAAACCCTGAAACAGTCTTCACAAATCTTTTAAGAACAATGTACTAATGAATTCAAAGTAGGATAAAAATCTCCTTTGAAGCTGACCAAGGGAGTTAATAATGATAATAATTATACTAAGCATTCATTCTGCAGAGAGCTGTTCCCTCTATGATGTTAAATTTGAGTTCTTTAACCAGCACATTTTCCCTAAATAATCACAGATCCGTAGTCCCTAATTCAAAAAGCCATTTAACTAGATTTAGTCAGTTATCAAATTATAATATTTACTACTTTTCCCAAGCTAATGGTTCAACAAACTCTGTTTTCCATCATGCAATGGGCATTATGATTTTAAATGCATTGATGACATTTTCCAAATCTCTTAAAATCAGGAAGTACTACACACTTCGTAGGACATTTTCAGGAAATGCTGCTCTGAAAAAAAATCAATTAAAAAGTAAATAAAGGCCGGCCTGGTGGTGTAGCAGTTAAGTTCGCACGCTCGGCTTCAGCAGCCGGGAGTTCACAGGTTCGGATCCCAGGCACCGACAGACACACCAATTGTCAAGCCATGCTCTGGCAGCATCCCATATAAAATAGAGGAAGATGGACCCGAATGTTAGCACAGGGCCAGTCTTCCTCAGCAAAACAGAGGAGGACTAGCAACAGATGTTAGCTCAGGGCTAGTCTTCCTCACCAAAAAAAAAGTAGATAAAATGAGGGCTGGCCCAGAGGTGTAGTGGTTAAGTTTGCGTGCTCTGCTTTGGTGACCCAGGGCTTGTGGGTTTGGATCCTGGGCACAGACCTACACACCACTCATCAAGCCATGCTGTGGCAGCACCCCATATACAAAGTAGAGGAAGACTGGCATGGATGTTAGCTCAGGGATAATCTTCCTCAAGCAAAAAAAAGGAAGATTTGCAACAAATGTTAGCTCAAGGCCAATCTTCCTCACCAAAAAAAAAGTAAACAAAATGGACTTGGATGATATAAAGACCTACCTAAAAATACTGTTTGAATTTCCTAAGTTCACATATTACAAAAATATTACCAATAAGTTCACATTTTACCAATAAGTTCACTGAATGCTTCTACTAGGACAAAGAGCCATTGGGACAATCATATTAAGAAAATTAGTCTCTTCTCCATGCATCTTAAGTGAATATTTTAAAAAGCTTTACACAGAAACTTCAGTGTTTCACTTGGGATGTAGAAAGTTGCAAGAGACCACTGCTCCCATCATAACAAGCAGAACAAGTGAGATAAGCTATAAAATCATAATTTTTCAGAGAGCTAATGATGCAAAGAAATCTAAATGAAATAAATTCTAAGTGAAAGAAGACCAATGACTACTCACATACCCCGAGAGGCAGCACAAGGAATATGAATCTACCATAGACCAGAGAACAGAGAAATTAGCTAAGCTTTTAAAGGAACTTTTACAAGCTCTGTCTGAAATTAGAATCCCAAGACGTCCCAGCCGCAAGCCAAGTTCATATGCACCAGCCAACTCTTTCCCACAAGCTTTCACCAAGTGCTGACATGTGCTGAAGGGTAGTGTGCTGGAGGCTAGAGACGAGAGCAAGAAAGCTGACAAAGATCCCCCATGGGGCACACAGGGATTCTCCAGTGCAAGGCAGGGACCCCCCAAAGCTGAGGACCAGGAAAAAGAGCTGAGAGGATCATTCCGAGTCCCCATACCGTGGAGAGTGTGCTGCAGCAGCTCTCTGAATGCAGGGCTCAGGGTAGCAAGATGGGAAGAGAACTCCTGAGGGGCAGAAAGCCAGGTGTGGGACTGAGGTGTGGTTTGGAGAGCAGGTAACTAGGCTGTAAAATGTAAAGAGATTTCTTGATTCTCATCAGTGCACCAATCTCAAGACCTACTCAAGAAGAGTAAATCCTGTTCCCATATTCAAAACATTTGAAGCTAGTGGTGAACGAATGAGAGGAAGAAAAAACTTTTTAAAATACCATTAATAAAAAGCTTAAAATAATAATACCATTTATAATAGCATCAGATAATCAAACAATTAGTAATAATTTAAGGAAAGAAGTGAAAGATCTCTACACTGAAAATTACAAAGCACTGCTAAGAGATATAGAGAAGATCTAAATAAATGGAGATATACCATGGTCATGGAGTGGAAGGTTCAAGATTTGTAAGATATTGGTTCGCCCAAAATTGATCTAAAGATTTATCACAAAATCAATCAAAATACCAGTAAGTTCTTTTGAAGAAATTGACAAGCTGTTTCTGAATTTTTATATGGAAATCAAAGACTGAAAATGGCCAAAACAATCTTGAAAAAAAAAAGGAAATTTTAGAAAACTTATATTCTATGATTTCAAGATTTACTATAAAGCTAGAGTAATCAAGATGAGGCATCATGGGCATCAAACAAACAAATAAATCTATGGAATGGAATAGAGAGTAGAGATAGACTCAAACATAAAGGCTAACTGATTTTTTAGTAAGATGCTAATTGGATTCAATAGAGAAAGAAATGTCATTAATAGATGTTGCCAGAAGAACTTTACATACATCTAGAAAAAATAAAACAAACTTCAGCTCCTACTTCATTCCTTACATAAAAATGAATCATAGTTTTATCACAGACTTAAATGTATAAGATAGTAATACAGAACTTGCACGGAAAAAAACAGAAAAATATATCATCATCTTGGGATAGGCAAGTATTTTTAGGACAAAAAAAGTACTAATTATAAACGGAAAAATGTAAAATAGATTTCACCATGACTGAAAACTTTTGTCCCCATCAAAACACCATCAATTAAGAAAATTAAGGGCCACCCGGTGGCGCAGCGGTTTAGTCAGCGGTTGGCAGCCCGAGGTTCGTGGGTTCAGATCCCAGGCACCCGCCGACGCACTGCTTGTCATCCATGCTGTGGCGGCGTCCCATATAAAGTAGAGGAAGATGGGCACGGATGTTAGCCCAGGGCCAGTCTTCCTCAGCAAAAAAAAAAGAGAAGGACTGGCGACGGATGTTAGCTCAGGGCTGGTCTTCCTCAGAAAAAAAAAAAAGGAAAATTAATAGGCAAGTCACACACTGGAAAAAATATCTATCATACATATATCTGACAAGAAACCCTTATGTAGAACATATAAAGAACACCTACAAATCAATAATAAAAAAAGAAAAACTACCGTATTTTTTTAAATGGGTAAAACCTTGAACATAAAGAATACACAGAAATGTCAATAAGCACATGAAAGGGTACTTCAGATCATTAATTATCAGGAAAATGCACATTCAAATGAGAATAAAATTCTACTAACTAGCACGAACTACAATTATAAAAACTGACAACATCAGGCATTGACAAGGATGTGAAACTGGAACTCTCATGCATTGCTTGTTAGAATACAAAATAGTAAACACAACCACTTTGAAAAACAGTTTCTTATAAAGGTAAACATATATTTTCCAGATGACCCAACAATCCCACTACATAAAATTTACCCAAGAAAAAGGAAATATATGTCAACTCCAAGACTCATGTTCAAACATTCATGGCAGCTTTATTCATAACAGATAAAAACTGGAAACAACCTAAATGTCTATCAAGTAGTGAAGAGATAAACAAATTGTGTTCTCACTATGTGCTATAAACAGAAGTGAGCATATCAATTTTTTTCATAAATATTATCCATTAAGATGTATTTTAAGTTATAATTGATGAAGTAAATATTTACATATCTAATAAAACAACTCAGTTTTTCACTCATGTTGACAATTTGAAAGTTTTCAATGTAAACATACTTTTCTCAAAAAAGTTGGTTCAACATGTTATGATATATTGGACAATGAAGCACAGTAAAAGGACAAACTAATTTTGTCTATCTGTTGTGCAAAGATAACTATTTTCAAACTGCACTATTACATAATCAAGTACATAACCTGGTTTTATTTAGGACTACAAATGACACTCTAAAAATAAGTTAAAATGCCAATTATCTTCAAACCAGGAATTTATATCATATTCTGCTTGTGATATGAACTAGTGAAAATAAAAAATTAAAACCAATAATAAAAGGATTTATAAGAAAATGGTTGTATTATACTAATCTTAACTAAACTTAACTAAAGAATTAAACCATGAAAAGCCATGTAAATTCTATTCTGTGGCTTTAAAATAACTCTAAAATTTATACTTTCATTGTCCATAAAACATTTATTATGTACCATTATGTATGGAGTCGATGTAAAAAGTGCACCAAGGGGCCGGCCCAGTGGCATAGTGCTTAAGTTTGCACGCTCTGCTTCAGTGGCCCGGGGTTCACAGGTTTGGATCCCAGGTGTGGACCTATGTACCACTCATCAAGCCATGCTGTGGCAGCGTCCCACATATAGTAGAAGAAGACTGGCACAGGTGTTAGCTCAGCAACAATTTTCCTCAAGCAAAAAGAGAAGGATTGGCCACAGACATTAGCTCAGGGCCAATCTTCCTCACCAAAAAAAAAAAGAAGGAAAAAAGAGTGCACCAAGTAACTAGACTAAAAGAAAAGAAGAGATGAGAAGAGGAGAAATCCGTGGAGGTGAGAGAATGGGAGAAAAGAGGAAAGAAAAGGAAAAAAGCATAAATGGAAACAAAATTTTTCCCCTCAAAATACTTAAAATTTAGTTTTAGAATAGAATTATACATATATTGAATGATACACATATTGTCATGCCCCACATAATGATGTTTCAGTCAATGATGGACCATATATACAATGGTGGTCCCATAAGATTAGTACCATATAGCCTAGGAGTGTAGTAGGCTATACCATCTAGGTTTCTGTGAGTACACTCTATGATGTTAACGACGACGAAATTGCCCAATGATGCGTTTCTCAGAATGTATCCCCGTCGTTAAGTGACGCATGACTGTGTATTAAAATTTTATAGAAGTTCTTAGCCTAAAATGTCTTCTAGGATCTAACCCCTGTCTCCTCTCCAGGTGCTTTTAACATCCCCCTGGATATTACAACACCTAGCACACAGCACAAGCTCAATAAATATGTGTTAACTCATTATCTGGACCTTGGAGAAGTACTTCTCCTAAAAATTTAGTCAGCAAAGCTAGTTACTGGCAAAATTTTTGAAGACTAGGATTAAACTGTTTCTCTGATTCTCACATAGAATCTAGCCCAGGACCTTACACATAATAGATGCATAACAAAGCCATGTTAAAGTCAATGGGTATAACTATTTCTTTTCTCCAGTGTTCGTTTTTTAATTCGAAATTTTCCAGCAACTGCTTAATATACTAAAGTGTGAAAATAGCTCATAATCATCTTTATTAACTTCGTTAAGTACAGGAAGATATTTCATTCAAGATTTACAACAACCAATTTGTTAACATCAAAATGCTGTAATCAGTGAAAGAATCTCCTCCCTTCTCTACCACAAAACTTAAAATAATATATTCAGTAACAATATTAAGGTAACTCCAACAACTGAATTATTGTTATATTGTTGAATTATCTGTCAAATGCAAACAAGACGACTCCTGGGCTGGGTTAATTCAGGCTTTCTCCTGTCGTGTGTTAGCAGTGATCTCAGCCAGCCCACCTACTGGTGACGAGTGCGATATGTTTCTGAGACAGTAAGTGCCGTCCACGGCCTTGGAACAGAAGAAAACATGGTCTGGCTTGCAACAGACAGACGCTGTAACCACTGGAATCACCCAGGACCAGATGACAGTAGACAAGCAATAATCAGTTTAAAGTTATATACAATTGCTATACATCATTCCTGCATTATTTAATTTACATTTTTAATATTCTCTCTCAGCCATTGATCTTCCTAAAGTCGTCCTGTGACTCCAGTCACATCTCCCTTCAATCACCAGTGCTATTAATGATGAAACTGCATTCACCTGTCCATATAAATTTAATCCATCCTTCAAGGCCTAGATCAAAGCCCACTTTCTCTGGGAAGACTTCCTTCAATCCTTTGCCCCATGTATTTCTTCTTAATTAGATTGCCAACAGAATTTACTGGATAAAATGCTTATTTGGCACGTAATCTTATATTCGGGTATGCCTATGGTGATTGGCACTGTATAAGATACTCAATAAACAGCTATTGAATTCAAGTAATATTATAAAATTTCAAAAAGTAGTCATAAGACGTATTCTAAGAAACTAGAGTTATAACTACAAATTAGACATTTCATCCTCAGTCATCATATGATTCCAAATGGATGCTATTATCTGGAAAAGGGACACAGTCCAATAAAATACGCTGTATGGTCAGAAAATATAGCCAAAACAAGGCATTAATTTGAGAAACTATCTGAATTTAAAAGAAACAAACAGACGATAGAACATCCATCTATAAAAACTTTCAAATCTAGAACCATTTTTAATAATTGTTTCCTCTTCATTAAAAAAATATCAAAACATTTTGAAATCTGCTTACAAACTTAAGCCAAGGATAGTTTCAAGTGGTTCAGTTCTGTAAACAGTTCATAATCTTCAAATACTATTTTTTAAAGTAAACATTGCAATTTTTTTCATAACCTTACAATTTTCAATTGAAATGTGTTCAGCTAAAGTTCTCCCTTAAGAATAACTAATTACATTGCCCCTATTTTCCTAAGGTACCAGCTATGACCCCCGGTACCCTCTGCAAGAACTCAGTTTGGTTCCTCTAACAAGAAGACAGTTTCTATTATGTTCAGATGAATAACCCAAACTAATGGAATCTGAACCGTTGCTATAGAGGCTACAGAAAATAAGCTTTTGACTGCTTCTAAATCCGAGTTCAGGTCCTATGGTTATATTGCTGTGAACAACGATGTTTCCTGCAAAATACTGCACTGTTTTAAGAATGCCTAAACCATTATATGCTGTATTACAACATTAAAGGAAAAACCTGTCTAAAAATTGCTTAAAATTAACACTCCTTAATCTCAATTGTTTCTTAAAAGGCTCAATATCTGATCAAATCAGATTTTAAGCAATGTTCCATAAAACTACAAAATATTCTATTTCTCCAAGTTCTTAAATGCTTCTCAGCCTAAATGCTTGTTGAACAAATAAATACTAAGGAAATGTTAATCATACTTCTCAGCTGAGACTAATTAATACACACACAGAAATGAGAAATTTATCCATGAAAATAGAGCAAAACCAAGATGTTAAGTTGGTTGGGGGGTTATATCTTAACACCTGTGTGTATGACTGTCAGGATACCCTCATCCTTGCTGAGCCACAGAGATGGTGAGGAAACTGGGCGGATGTCCTAGATATGACCTTCAGCCCAATATGCCATTCCTGCCCCTGCACCTTAGCTCTGGCCTCACAGAAGACCATTCTACACCAGTTCGAGAGAAAGTAAGATGAAGAGCTAGTGTTGGTCAATATAGGCCCTGTCTATGAGAAAGACCTCACCAAAAGAATCTACATGCTTCCTTTTCAAAGAGTTTAATGCAGTGCTTGTGCTATCTTTTCAGTATCTCTGTCCTTGACTAGAACTTTCTTTAGCAAGGATGAAAAACAGTGAAGATAGTGTAATTTGTAACAGGGGCTTGCTGTTTAAAAGCTGAGAAAGATTAATGTTAAAGTTCCAGAATTTTTAGATTACCTCTTAAAAAAATCAGATGTCCTCACTACATTGGGGGCCACATACCTACCTGGCAACAATTGGCTAGAGCTGAGTGGTGGTGTCCCTCTGTGTTCCCCTGTCCCTACCACTCCCTAATGTTTACCCCTGAGCAGCTTTGCTCATTTTTGTTTCCCACTTCAACCTATGAGTGTTTCATTTGAAACCCTTGGTATGAACCCTTAACCTTCATTAAGTAGGTAAACTCTGGAGTCAGACTACCTAGGTTTAAATCTTACCACTTACTAGCTATGTGAGCTTGGGCCTATTAATTTCTTTCTTCTTTCTGCTCTTTTATTTTCTCCTTATAAAATTATAATAATTATAACTACTTTGTAGAGTTGCTGAGAAAATTAAATATCAAGCACACAGCCCAGTGCTTCCATAAATGTACTTATTATTAAGGAAAACACACAGACACACATAAATCGGAGCAGGTCAAACTCACTCAGCTCCATCACATTAAGGGTATATAGAGCTGTAACCTCTGGGAGGCCTTCAACCTTAGGCCAAGGCAGCATGGCTCACAGCCCTGGCAGCATGATCTAGGTGCCTTATCTAGGCACGTGATCTAGGACCTTGAGGGGGGTGAACTTAGTGCTGAAACTCAGTGACACCATATCAATTATGCCCGGCATTCTCCTCTAGGACCAATCATGGTTCTTATCCCTGGCTCTATGTTACAACCACCTGGAGAACATTTAAAAATGAAAGAAAACAACTCCCAGGCCCTACCCCAGACCAAGTAAGTCAGACATATTTGGGTGGATCTAGAAATGTTTTAAAAGCTCCCTAGGTGATTCTAATGTACAGATAGACTTGGGAACCACTGATCCGTGGCATAGAGTGCACCAGCTCTACCCAGCAACTCTAGGACTCTTGAAGATTCACTGAAGAGGCTCACGTTTTTGTAGATGAGCAGCTTAGGAAGCTTTAAGACCCAGAAATTATTGGTTCATCTGGAAGAATATATTCATTGTGTAAACATGCTGGCATTTTGGATATGTGAGTTATATATTTAGAAAATATGGAGACAATTGTTTATGGAACGTGATATTTCTTAACGTGTGTTCCTACATGGGTTATTCTAAATGCCTAGTTAGGTGCACTGCCACAGCCCTATGGATACTAATTTTGAATCTTCAGAAGGCGACTGAATTTAGCAATACCACAATAAGTAATTAAAGAATGACAGATAAAGCTATTTTTACTTAATACTGAGACAACTTTAAATTGCCAGGGTAAAGTCATAAGTTTTCTACTTAAAAAGGGCAAAATCATCAATAGTTTTCTATGAAATATAGAGCAACATCATTAAGATATTACTAATATATATGTAAGCTCTGTGCTAATTTGGTTAAACAGTTCAAATACTTATCAAACTGTAGTAACGTATCCAGAAGGGCAAAGTAATAAATAATAAATATATAATATTTATATATTTATATATAATATATAATAAAAATACCAGTCATTCAAGTAATTTTATGTTGATAAGATATTATTATTGTTCTTTAGTAGTCTAATATTTCATTTAGCCAGATCTGGAAATTTTTAATTCTTAGAATATTTAAGATTTAGAAGTTTTTAAAATACATTTAAAGACCATTCTTAAGTAAAATTTAGGTAAAAAGATAACTACTTAATTTTGGAAAATAAACTATTTTGAGGAAATCTAATATTCTTTCTAGTCACTAAATTAGAACACGACTGGTATTTAAACATAAATTTAGACTTGCTCCACTTATTTTAGCATGAATCTTTTGTATCAAATATTAGCTTTCTTTTCTTATCTTTTTCCATACTTACATCTCACTTAATTTTTTTCTCCTTTCCCCAAACCAAGGGTCACAAATCCAGGGGCAGGCAGATCACGTGAAGGAGCAAAGTGGCAGCAGGCAGTCAGGTCCCCAAGCAGGGATCACAAAACAGTAGCCTGGAAATCTGGTCCATACACATGATTGATTTGATTGCTCCATATTTTAAATATTTGGAGGACTCATATAAAAATCCAGAATTCCAGCTTATTCTGGAAAATCAGGAGCTCTGGGAACATTGGGGCCACACTCCCTCTTAGCAACAGTTGCCTGGAGCTGAGTATCACTGCCCCTTTGGACAGACAGTGGCTCTCCCCAGTTTGTCAGTTACCACCACCTACTTGTCGCATATACATTACCTGCGCAGCTTCCGGAAGTTTTTGAGTTTTCAACTTTCTCACAAAAGGATAAGCTAATCAAGTAAGAGATTCCTAACTCAGGCCCAAGACTCCACAGCTAGGATAGAGCCCTCTTGGAAGATGAAAAGTGAACAGTGGGCAGCAACCCTGGGAAACACAGAAGACAGGAAAAGTCTTCTATGTATATTTTGGGCAGTCAGAAGATGGTGTGGTTTAATGGAAAGAGAAGAGTCAGGCAGACATGTGCTTGAATCACGGGCTCTACCACTATCAGTAACGGGATGTGGGGTTGATAGCTTGCTCTGGGTGAACAATGGGGCTATCAATCTCTCTCTGAAGAGGACAGTGGTGAGGACTCACTAGAGTGATGAATGCATTGTGTCAGGCATGTGCTAAGGGTCAGGAGACCTAAGGAGCAGTAGGGGAAAGAACATGGGACTTTGGGTAGAGAAATATGGCTTCAAACCCCAGCTGCACTCCGTCATCTCCATGAGCTTCAGTTTCCTCATCTGCAAAACTCAAGTAAGACGTGAGGGCTGCTGGGAGAGCACTGCATCGTGCATTCACTCTCCTCAACGTTTTTGTTAATTTCAGCTTTCTTGAGGTATAATTGACATACAAAATTGTACGATATTTAAAGCATACATTGTGGTCATTGGACATATGCTAGTTTCCTCAGCATTTTGTCATCATCAATCCTACAGCTCTAAATCTGGTCCTGGTTCCACACCAGGGTGAGGGAGGAGAACTGACCAGAACTGAAGGGAGGCAGATGCTAGGGGGTTGTGGGCTCAGTCTTATATTGGAAATTAAAAGAATAGGAAGAGAGACGATCCAAAACTCTATGACTAGAAGGTACAAGTGTTCATTTTCTGTGGTATTGGGAGGAGGCATCCATTATGTGAGCAGGCACAAAGTGAAAGGGAGGGGGTGGTCATTCAAATTGCAAAAGCGTCTTTGAGTAACTGCTATTCTGCCTTACAGGGACTGCAAAGACATCACATGTATGTGCACGTGTGTACAAACACACACACACACATTTCCTGTCCTTCAGAATTCCTAACGAGGAAGACAGACACATTCACAAACCCCTGATATGAGGCTTGCCTTAGTAAGTGACCGCCTGGAAACGAGAATGACCAGAATGTAGGGAAGGGAGAAGGTAAATGCAGCTGGGGAAGATCCTGGACAGCTGCTTAGAAAAGGGGGAGTTTGAGCATCACAGACCAAGAAGGGCTTCCACAGCAGGAAAATGTGCAGTAATGGGCATTTCTAGCAAAGGAAACCATTTGAGGCCAGACCCAGAGGCAGAAGCTACCAGGTCTATCTGAGGAGAGATGATCAGTCCAGTGCATGCGATGCAGACGTCGGGGAGTGAGGCAGGAGATGAATCTGAAAATGTACCTCGAGAGGAGTTGTAGATGCCTTTCAGTGCCAGGCTGTGACTTTGTTCTGGACACATTTGGTAACTGAAACTTTGCACCCAATGCTTGTAACTCTCCCCTATAGAGATAACCCCAGAATCCCCACAGAAGTACAGCGAGTTGGAGAATAATAATAAATACTCTAAAGGCACCCAGACAGTACAAAGAAAAAGAATCAAGCTTTAAGATGCCAACAGTGGCTCCAAACTGATCTATTTAGCATTGGTAAGCAAATGCCCTGCTAGCTTAACTTTTAGAGAGAGTTGATCAGCTTTACGTAGTTCTGGAAAGAAGGAAATATTGATGATAAAAAGAGAGCAAACATAAACACATCAGAAATTAGTGATTTTACTTCTTTAATCATCTTTAACTTTAGTTTCAGTAAATTCTAAATTCTGACACAAGACCTTATCTCTATTCCCCTGACAAGAGCTGAAAACGGTCAGAGAGATCACTTGAAGCTCTCCATCCTCCTGTTACTCTCAGCACCCAGGTTGCTGGCACATGTCCTACAACCTCATAAGGTCTCCGGCACCACGCTGGTGCCAGGACTACACACTCAAACCTCTGCAGAATGACAGAAGTGATACAAATGGAAACACAACAACTTAAATCCAGTGAGAAAAATGCTCCACGGAAGTGCTACAGAGAGCTCAGAGAGCCCAGGCAGCAGAGTGCACTGGCTAAGAGCAGGGATTCGATCACCAGACTTCCTTGGTTCAAATCCCAGCTTTGCCACTTACCAGCTGGGTGATTCTGGGTAGTTGCTTAATCTCTCTGTACCTCAATTTCCCATCTGTAAGAAGGGGAGAAGAGTTTCTACCTCAAGAGATTACTGTGAAAATTAAGAGTTTACATACACAATGCACTCAGTACTGTGCCTTGCACACTAAATCATTTTCATTAGTATAACCTGATTAGCCCAAAAGAAATCCTAGAAAAATATGCTAATCCTTTCCCCATTTCTCCTGTCTCCAGCCAAAAGAAACATTATGAAATGAACTTTCAATACTCTTTGCCAACCAAGTGAAATTAACCTTGAACTTCCATCTCCCAAGTGACAGCTGGCCTGAGACTTTTCCACCACCACATGTGTCTTCCTATTCACAAAGCTTCCCAAAAGCCTCAAGAAGAGCTGTGTTCTCTGCTAGAAACCTCATGGTCCTGATCACAGAATTAGAGAGACATCAGTCTGGATATCTCTGATGGGTACCACTGGTTTCTTGCATGGATGGAGCAGCTTCACCGCCCACAGGTAAACGGATGACCCCAGGATCAGCGTAGCGCGCATGCCCTGCCCTGACATCACTCTCAAGCCACCCACAATAGTCTTGCTGCTCCTGTCCCTTCCAAATGTGTTTGGCCATCCAGGGAAGAGAATCCCCTTCCTACTTCCCTTTCAGCCTCCTACACTCAACAGCCTTCGTAGAGATTCTCTGCCTCTGATTCAGGATTCATAGGCTACCCTGCTTAGCAGTGAGAGGTTTGAGGCTCCGGAGCAAACATTTGTTTGCGCATCCCTGACAATAAGGAAAATGAAGCTTCATCAGTGAACAAGCAAATCATCACACAGATCAACTGCTCTAATCTTGACATTTAGATCCAAAGTGAAGCATCTGTTCAATAATTCATCAGATTTTTTAAAAGATAACGGGTAATATCCATTGCAAATATATTAGCATCAACGTTAAGTATAATCTAAGAACTGCATGTGTTAAAATTAAAACAAACATGGACAGTAGAATTAATATTTATAGCATTATGTCAAAAAATTAGAAATAACAGTCTTTAAATGGAGAAAAATCAAATTTCTCACACAGCTACTCTTTACCAAAAGCATCCCCTTTATTCTCATCCCTCCACGTGGAAATCTGTTAATTAGCTTGACAGCAGAGCCTACCAAATGCCGATGAGCGTTCACAAGGCTATTGTGTTTGGCTTTGAAAACAAGTCATGATTAGGAAATCAACATGGGAAGCATACTTCAAACATCCAAAAGCGTTTTCTCTGCCCAACAACTGGCAAGAACTTGGTGTGTTTTCTCTGATTCTATGTCATGTTGCTCCGGTCACTGGAACAACGTGGTCGCTACAAAAGGAAAAAAAAAACAACGTCTGCATTTAAGCTGCAGCACGAATTCAGCCTGAAAGCCTCTGTATGGGGGCCTGTGTGACTGGGCTCAGTGCCTGCCGGTTCCTCGCCAAGCAAGGGACAGGCGGTGGGGACCCTCCTCCCCCCAAGCCTCGGTTTCCTCCTTACCCTACACTGCAGCTAGGGACCTTCAGCATTTCCTCTTCTGGGAGGGCTGGGAATTGACTGTTTTTATGAAATGAACATGACCCAGAAAAGCATTCAGCACAATCAGCTTGTGCACTTGAAAGAGTCCTCGGCCGTACTTCCCATCATAAAGCGGTCGAGCTCCTGTTTATTAAAGCACAGCTTGAACCAGCGGACGTGTAGTCTTCCAGGCGAACAGCAACAGAACTTTGACAATGAATCACAACTCCTGGCTTGCATTTCACGGGAAGTCAGAGAAATTAATTTCTTATAGACTACCAGAAGCAGTTACATAAATGAAGAACTCACAGTAATCAGTTTATTCAATCAGGCATACACTAATAAAACTACACACACGCACACAGATGCATATATGTATGCATATCAGCATGAGATAATGACAAAGTGCTCTGGATTAGAGTCCAAAAACTTGAAATTCAGTACCACCACCACTTTATGTCATAAAGTGCTTTGCTGTTCAGTTAAAAACACAGTTCAACAATTATTTATTGAATACCATATGCCAGGCACTGAGCTAGCTTTTAAGGGACCAATGACAATAACTCATAGTCTTTGTTCTCATGTGTTTATGATCCAGTAGGGGACACTGATACGTACACAAATATTTGCACTAAAGTATGTTGCATATAAATTTCTTTTCAAGGTTCTGAAGTAGAACAGAAGACGGAGTAATCAGATCTTTTCAAGGATGGAAAGGGTAATATGGAAAGGCTTTACTAAGAAGCTGATGCCTTAGGAGGGTTCTAAACAATGGGTAGAAATTCTTCAAGCTGAGAGAGGGGAGGAACACAACACAGGGACAAAGAAAGTCCTGATGACACAAATTCCCAGAGCAGGACCGAGCAGAGTTACACTGATGTACGGCTTCTACGTGCCAGGCTCTTCCAGGTGCTGTGCTCTCCATATGTGTTAACTCCATTTTCACAACAATCTTCTGACTTGAGCACTAACACCATCCCTATCTCACAGATGTGAAAGTTGAAGGAGGTAGAGATTAAGAATCTCTTCTACAATCACACAGTCTCAATCCAGATCATGCGGATCCAGACTCACATCCCTAATAACTACTGAGAAGGCACATAATAATATTTAATGGATAATCAAAGAGTGAGTAAACGAATGAAAAAACCAACTTGTATTTCTGGAGCATGAAGTTCAAGAGGTCTGGCAGAAGGGAGAGGGCAGGAAGAGGATGCTGCTGGAAATTCCGTAGGGGAGGAGTCACGGAAGGCCCTCCGGGCCAGCTTCGCTGCTTGGAACTTCTGTGGACATTCAAGGTGAACGAACATGGTCACCTCTCTGTATAGAAAGTTCACTGTCACGGAGGGTAGGGATTTATTTGAGTCAAGAATGGAAGCAGGAATCTCCATTAGGAAGCTATTACAATCACTCAGGTCTGAGAATTTCAGAGTGACAGTGAGGATGGAGAGATGAGAGATATTGCAAAGCAAAACATTTGTACATTCAAGCATCACTGAGCCAGCTGGGCAGGGGAAAATCTGCATCCATGTGTCCATGGAGTTGGGTCAGTTACAGGGAGCATTTCATCTTTTTCATGAAAGCCCTTTGGGGCGGGGCCAGGGTGAAACAAAGTTTGTTTCCTTCAGCATTGATTTACAATCCTCGGTGTGTGGATACCAAACAAAGATTCACAATCTGTTTTCATTAAAGTAATGTTTCTTTTTGAAGAAGTACACAAACTTTAAATTTTAGGAATTAGCATATCTCTTTAAAAAAAAGAAACGCTATAAAGTATAAAGTAAATGTTCTGTAGGTGCCTTTCAGTGTCGTCAAAAGGGATCAGGAAAAAAGGGATAAAAATTAAAGCTTAATAATGTGGCTCGATTCAAGTAAAGATGAGTCTCTGCATACCAAAACTGAGGTATTCCAAGAAATACCACAAAGAACATGCTAAAGGTCATGCCAAAACTGACTTTTAGGTCCTTTAGAGAGGATAAGACAAGTACACAAGTAAGCAAAAAGGAACATTCTATAGAGGTTTAGAGAAAGATATAATCCCATTCCATTTTGAGGATCAGAAAAAGTGTTTTAAAGTAGGTAGCATTTAGACTGGCTTTGAGAGGTTGTGTGCATGAGGAAGGATATACAGAGTCAAAACATTGTAAGCTGTTCTTATACATAAAAATGTAAGTCTATTCATGTGATCATCAACTCCTCTGGGATTTTTTTTTTTTTTTTTTTGTGGGGAAGACCAGCCCTGAGCTAACATCTGTTGCCACTCCTCCCCTTTTTTCTGAGGAAGACTGGCCCTGGGCTAACATCCGTGCCCATCTTCCTCCACTTTATATGGGACGCCGCCACGGCATGGCTGACAGGCAGTGCGTCGGTGGGCGCTCGGGATCCGAACTCGCGAACCCCGGGCTGCCAAGCGCGGACTAAACCGCTGCGCCACCGGGCGGCCCCTCTGGGATGTTTTCTTAAATATTTTCCCTGTAAAGAATGAAGATTCTTATATTTTTCAATATTTCTGTTGCAAATTGTCATAATCCCTTCCATCCATAACTACCTGAGAGAAAATCAAGGTGCTGTAGTGCAAACAACACGAGCTTTGGACCCATAATAATTAAAATATGAGAGCAAACTTTTATTAAACATCTACTACGTACAAGACACATTTAACCCTCACAACATAACCTATGTGGCAGGCATTATTATTATCCACACTTTTCGATGGGGAAACAGGCATAGAGACATTATGTAATTCTCTCAAAGTGACACAGCTAGTAAATGGCGCAGCTGGACTCAATTTATTTAACTCCTATTTGTTCACTGGTAAAAGGAGGGGTGGGTTAAAACTTCCACCATCTAGGCCTGTGTGAACATTGTCAGATAGTGTATATAAAGTCCCAGTTGAGAATCGGCCCTAACAGGCACTCCTTTCCTAGTGGCTGTGATTACTACTGAATGCATCTCAATTTAGCAACTAAGTCATGTCCCACCAGTCAAACCTCTGATAAATCCTCTCAGCACACAGCCCTACCCCACACCCAGGGCTCCTGGCTTCAGGGCTCCTAAATGCATCCAGCTGGGGCCATCTGGTTCGCACACATCCTAAGGATTTCAAGAGTGTCATATTTTACACTCTCAGACATCTTCTAGTGGCACGGAAGGTCATTAGGTAAAACTCCCACAGCTCACGGTATTATTGACAAGTTAGCACCCACTCACAGCTTGAACACTCCTAGTCCACAGGGTACTCATTACCTTAGAGGCATTTATTCCAATGGTGTTTACTTCCCGATTCATCATGAAAATCATCAGAAAGACCATCTTATCATAGAACTAAATCTACTCTCTGCACTTCCACTTAGTGGTGGTTGTCTTCCCTCTAGACAAGTCTTGCTTTCAACAACTGTCTTGTCTCCTTTATTCAATTAGAAGGTTTACAGCCTCAGTTTCCTTATCTGTTTTGGCTGCAATATTGTTCCCAGACGTTTCACTACCATGGTTACCTTCCTCTGGCCATTGTCTTCTCTGTAATTCTCTCTTAAAATACGGCCTCCAGAACTAAATGAAATGCCTTGATGGAGGGTAGAAAGACGCTTTCACCTTCCTTTATCCAAGTCTTCCTGGTAAGGCAACTTTTGCTTCCTCAACAGTCTCAGAATACTGTTCCCTCATTTTAGGCGTTTATTTAAAACACCTAACCTATTTCTCAATAATTGTAGAATTTTAGAAATTTGTATTTATGCCTTTAAATTTTCCTTTCTCATTTTCAGGCCATTATATCTTCCTATCAAAAATCATTTTGTTGCTTGCTTCTGATATCAACCACTTTAGCATCTATTCCACCCAGTTACTTTCTGCAATTTCACCCAGGCCATTGAATAGAGACAAAATAAAGAAAGCAAGCAAGCCATGCTCAGTGCACTACAGCACTCTACTGGAGGCTCCCCTCCCAACGGCGTTCTCCTTCATCTGCAGCATCACTACTTCAGGAATAGCCACTGATCTACTCACTGTTCTGAGAATATGCTGGGGGAGTTTCTCTCGTTCTCCATATTCCTTTCTGTTTTTTGGAACAACCAATCCTATTCTCTTTGCTGGTCAAAAGTGTCTCTCTTCTTCAACTCCTGCCAATTCCACAAAGGGTTACCAGTTCCCAGATTACTGCAATATTCCAAGTTAAAAAGGAGGAGACAGGAAAGGCTGGACCCTTCATTTCTGGCAGTGGGAACGGTAACTTACCTACCTCATCCCCACTCTTTCTCTCTCCTCTTCACCCCAAAGTGCCTTAAGCTCTAAGCAAATGGAATTTACCAATGTTTCCTGAACACGCCAGACTTTTCTCAGCTCTGTGCCTTCGTATTACACTATTTCCTTTGCACAGATCTCTCCTTCTACTTCTTTATTCAAATTCCTATACTTCTTTCAAGTATATCTACTCTGTAAAACTTCCTGGACTCCCCTAGGCAGAATGAGTTGCTCTGATCCCACTTTGTTCGTATATCTATTAGATGCCATATTTGTAAATATCTGTCTTTGTAGCTGATATTCCCGGCAGACTGCGATCTCCTCCAGGGAAGAGCTATGTCTACAAAAATGAAAGGACCCAGAGTAGTATTTGCCCCAAGGAAAGCACTCAATAAATATTTGCTCAGTAAATAAATGAATGGGACAATGCAAGAGACAGTATTAAAAATATATATATACTAGGAATTAAAGGAACACGGATAAACCAAGACAGAAAATGCATGGCATTTGTTTGTAAATATATATATATTAAGCTTGGTAGTTGAAAAGATTCTTTAATCTTTTTATATATCCTGATTCTTCAGAGTTAACAACCACAAACACAAACCACAAACTATAAAACCATCTGACATTAATTTGAATCTCCATGTCACTCATTTTTTTGTCTGAGAGCTACACTTCACCAAAAAAGAAAGAAAAAAAAAATCAGGCATATTCAAGTCAAACTTTTCCATATGCTATTGGCATTTAAGTGAATGTACTGGGATTCAACATAATCAGACATGGCTTATTTGAAATAGTTTCATCACTGCAATTTTTTATATAAATAGGCCAAATATTACAGCAAAGAACAAGGAAATTCCTCAAGTTGGTTAGATGTAAAGAAAAAATATAATTTTAGTATCCATTAATTTATATTACAGTAAATGATATGATGCAGCTCAAAATATATAACTCATCAAAATAAAGAGTATGTACTCTAAGACTATTTTTAAGTTACAAACACCAATATAGTTTATAAGTTCTATCCTAACAAGTGATTCCCTGAAGCTTAAAACTCTCAGGCATGATAACAGTACACAGAAACTTCAGTTGTTCGCTAGTCTCCCTTCTTTTTTTTTTTTTTTTTTTTTGTGAGGAAGACCAGCCCTGAGCTAACATCCGTCGCCAATCTTCCTCTTTTTGCTGAGGAAGACTGGCCCTGGGCTAACATCCGTGCCCATCTTCCTCCACTTTATATGGGACGCCGCCACAGCGTGGCTGACAAGCAGAAGCAGTGCGTCGGCGGGCGCCCGGGATCCGAACCTGCGAACCCCGGGCTGCCAAGCGCGGACTAAACCGCTGAGCCACCGGGCGGCCCCTCTCCTTTCTTTTATTATTATAAGAAACAAAGTGATTTTCTTTCTCATGCTATTTGCAAAACAACAAACAATAGCTCTGGGAAGATGAAATATTTTCCAATAAGCTGTTATTAATTCAACAAGAATGTCTAATTAAAAGGATATTTCCTATTTTTTGTACTTAGAAACTGGAGTGTAAACTATGATTAATTTAGAACTTTTTTGGAGAAGCCAAGCATATGTGCTTTAAAACTTCAAAATGACCAATCAACGTATATTTCCTGAATAACTACTCTGAACTATGAACTTCACTTGCTAGGCATTGTGATGAGAAAGAAAAAAATATGAAACCTAATCATTACACTCTAAACTGGCATACAGGCTACTTATAAAGATAAAACTAACACGTACAAAACAATCACAAAACAATTCAAAAGCCACCCAACAGAAAAGTGTACATATTTTTACCAAAGACATTTATAAGAATGTTAATAGCAGGACACTTCATAATAGTCAACGATGGCAAACCACCCCAATGCCCATCAACAGTAGAAAGGATGAATTGTGATCCATTCCTAGAATGGGATACTGCATAGCAACGAGAATATTTGAACTACAACTACAGATAAATCACACAAGCATAATGATAAGTGAAAGATACAAGACACAAAAGAGTATATAATGGATAAACCACTTACATAAAATTCAAAACCAGACAGAAGTACTCTAGGGTGCTAGATGTCAGAGCGGTCATGCCCTTGGAGAAGGAGGTTACTAGAAGGGGACAGGAGAATGGCTTCCAAGGTGCTGGCAATATTCTGTTTCTTGATCTGGGTGCTAGTTACATGGATGTGTTCAATTTGTGAAATTTCTTGATGATTTACACATTTCTGTATGTTATATTTCAATTATCTGTCACTACACTACAAACTATGCCAAAATTTTAGTTGCTTAAACAACCATTTTATTTTGCTCATAATTTAGTGGGTCAGGATTTTGTGGGTCAGGAATTTGAGAAGAGCTCAGCCAGACACTTCATCTCTGCCACATGTGGCGTCAGCTGGAGTGGCGTCAGCTGGGGTGGCTGGAGGATCCATTGCTAAGATGGCTTCATCCCTTTATGCCTCACATGTCTGGCAGCTTGGCATACCTTAGCCTGCGTCTCTCTCTCTCTCTCTCTCTCTCTCACCCCCTTCCTCTTCCTTTCCTCCTCCCCTTCTTCACCTCTCCCTCCCCCTCTTTCTACAAGGTGTTTCACACTTCAGGGCCTCCCCACAAGGCTCAGGCTTCTCAAAGCATGATAGTCTCAGAATAGTCACACTACCACACGGTGGCTACCTTCAAAGGGGAGCATCCCCAAAACAGATCTTCCAAGAGACCCAGGAATAATCTGCAAAAAAGCTTCTGATGACCTAGGCTTGGGAGCAATTTACAAAGACAGCTCAGAGTCAAAGAAAGTGTGCTCTCTTTCACAAGGTGTGCCTATGGGAAGTTTGGTTCATTGGGAAGACAACTTTGGGAACCAGCTGGAGCAGTGATTCATCACTTAATCAAAAGCTTAAAAATGTACAAGGAAGAATTCATGCATTCATTTAATCAAAAACCAGTTACTGAAATTCCAATAAATACTAGGTACACTAGATGAATAAGATATGGTTGAAAAGATATAATTACGTGCTAATATAAAATACTTCGGCACTGCTTCCCTGCCACACTATCTATTCATAATAATATCCATTCAACTCTTTGTTCAATTACATTGCTCTCATTTTCTCCTATACTTAATTTAGAGACTACTATGCACTTGGAAATGTAAGAGATAAAAAAAGAATTATACCAACATTTATTTGTTTCACTTTAAATGCATTTGTTTATTCATTCATTCTCCAGGTTCACTACAGGACTGGCACTGGAATTAATTATACTGGATAAAAATGTGAAAAAGGCACAGTTCTTGCTTAGAAATCCTTGGAGAAAAACAATGAGTAAGACAGAGAGACAGAAAAGTACAGGCTATGTACATCAACCAGATCCACTGGTTCATTTGTTCATAATTGTTCAAAAGACTGGGAGGCCCCCACCAGAGAAGGCCATGGGTTTGGATTGGTTTTCAATAGGTCATGGTGAGCCACTCCACATTTTTGAGAAAGGCAGGGATAAAGTAAAAGCCATACATTCATTAGGAAATTTAATTTCTTAGCAGTGCAGGAAGTATTGAGAAAGATTAAGTGCAGAAACCAGTTCAGAGACTTCCAGAAAGAGGTGCAAAGGCCCAGACCAAAGAGTGGCAGGAGAAATTCATAGCAGCGATGGAATCAGGAGCTAGTTCTGAGATACAGCAGTCAGGATACCACAGAGATTGGATGTGAACACAAAAACTGCCCATTTTTGTACCTATTTTTACAACTAATTTAATATCCAATTGTTTATCTCCTTACATGAAGAGGATAGTAAAACTGAAAGAGACCTAAATAGTAAATGAATTTGAAATACAATTATTTTTAAAATGACATGATTATATTATCTCTAGGTCAGGAGAACTGACTGTCAAAACTATTTATTGCAGTAAAAGTTAAGTAATTTCTTCTCTGTATTAGTTTTGTACACAGTCCCAAACAAATTCTCAGAATTTGCATGATTTATAGTAGGAACAGTTTCTCACCCTCATACTCGGCCAACCATACCATTTTAATCTACCAAAAAAACAATAAAAAAAGTCAACTGCCTTCCATTCATCCTTTTGTTACTCCTTCTGTGGGAAAATTAACTCCAAAACTTAATAAAATAGAATATTTGTAGATAGGATTTTACCTAACTGATCTCATGCCACGTTATAAAATATAAAACCTATTAAAATATAAATTGTATTTATTTATATATATTGAAAGAGATAATATACATCTACTAAAATATATTTTTAGAACATGACGTGAAAATGCTCATAAATTTGCACTTTCAAAATCAAATTTATTAGAAAGCTTTAAAACCTCTATAGACTCTCATTTTTTTTCACTTTTTCAGTCTGGCAATCATGCTGTTTCTTCCTAACCAAGATACCAGCAAGATTACATTTCATCAGTTTAAGTCCAGAGCAGTACCATAAAAGCAACACTGAGAGAGGAGCTTTCAAACATGGGGTTCCTATAATTTAAAATATTTTAAGAAAGCTGTTTATGAGAGCACATCAAAGCAATTTTTAGTAATTATTCAATTTTTCTCCAATTTTCAATTTGTTCTAAGTACAGAAAGATAAATGTAAGTACAATTTTTAAATTCAGAGGACATTTTCTTCATTACTAATAGCATATATTACAATCAGTGAAGAAGATACTTAACACCCACTATGTAACTGACTTACGCCAGATTCTGTGGAAAATATAAAGAATAAATGCGTTAAAGTTTACGATAAGTAAAAGTACCTTGAAAGTTAGAACAATTGAAAAATCACTGCACTTGGCATTAACACTGAGGTTCTACCTCCATTTCACGTGTGACTCTCACCACCTATATGTTCTGCGGCTCTTACTATTACTGCTCCCTGTAAAACATCTGACTTGCTTCATTATCAGGCACAAACATCATAATGTTTTGTAAACTGTTATGTCTACGCATATAATGATTACAAAAACCATATGAATGGCAATGCAAGACAAGTAATACTGAAGTGATGAAATTTGTATTATGACCAATAAAATACATGGGAGGTGACGGAAGGTAAGAGTGGTACAGGATAAATCGGGAAGGGGTGTCATTACAGAAAGGTGATATTTGAATTGGGTCTTGAAAGGCAAGTGGAATATGGACATTCAAGATGAAGAGAAAGGTTACCCCCGAAGAAAAAATAACATAAGCAGAGGCAGAAAGGTAGGTCAGTAAGATGTTTAATTGGATTACTTGAGAATCAAACCAACCCTGTGGGAGGGGTTCTTTAGGGGTAGCTACAGTAAGTTTGGACAGTTATGATAGGGAACTTTTTATAAAGGCTCTAGAATGTCAAGTTGAGAAACTAGGATGTGTGAGCGTCAAGGAGGTGAGGTCTATGACAAAAGAAATAAAAAGATGAAAAGACTACATTAGGAAGATGAATCTGGGCATGTTTCTTGGATGGATATCACTCTGCCCACTCTCTCATTGTTATATCTTCCCTGAAGAAAGGGAGATAAATTCACAGAATAAGCAGTAGAGGGCTGAGGATATTTACAAATGTCTAGAGACATTTAGAAAAGAATCAATAGGGAATCAATAGGGCACTGAGATTGGTTAGATAGGAGATGAAAGATAAGGAGACAAAGATGACACAGAGCATTCCAGTCCAGGGAGGCTGGAGAACGCCAATTATGGAAAGAGCTAAGGCAAAAGAGGGTGAGCGTCTTCTAAGGGAAAATGGTGAGCTCGCTTTTGCACATGTTGAGTTAGAGTCGAAAGTGAGACATACAGTGCGATGTCCTGGATGTAGAAGACATGACCTTGGGACTCAACATCTTAACTGGAGCGACATATTTGAATTTTATTTATGTAAAGGTAATTGTAGAGCCCATGAGGAGTTGATAAGCTTACTGAAAAAATTAAAGTTATGTAAAAAAGGGGAATGAGAAATTAAGAATGAGAATTGGAAGCAAAGGGGGTAATTATTGAGTATCATCAGCGAACCCAGGGGATGCCACAAGAAGGGATTTCAAAACAGTAATATTGATCAACAATGTCAAATGCCACAGGGAAGCAAAAGGAGGTCAAAATTGGAACAGAGGTAAGAGATATGGTTAAAACATGGGCACTGGAAAACTTCAGGAGTCTTTATTCTAAAGAGAAGGGTCAGGAAACCAGGCTGGGGAAGAGTTCAAAGAGGGCAAGAAAGCAGTAAATGCAACAGAGAAGACGGCAATGTGGCCACAAGTCTGAAAGCTTTGGGAGAGACTTTCCACAGCAGCTAGAAGCGACAATGAGATTCAGAAGAGCTTTCACTCATCCTTTTCAACACAAGAGGTCTGACTAAATCGGGTAGCATAAAGTAATCCCATAGAGAGAAATAAATTAAGGTGACACTTTTCCCCCCTTCTTCATATGTAACAGCAATAGCCTAAGTTCTGCGGAGATCGCCGATGGACTTTATTACAGGAATTACTGCAACTGGAAATCAAACTATTACTATTACAGCCAAAAGCTAAGGCATCTGAGCCTCTCACAACAGTGAACTTTAATTACACCTTTAGACATAACAGATGAGACGAAAACAAAACAAAACCATTACGGACATGGCATCAAACAAGTGGCTTCACGTAAATCAGTTTCTTGCATTTCAAATCTCCCTTGGTGTACATATGCTTATGCTCACAAACTGGTACTTAGAAAACAACGCTTCATATCTCGCCACAACAAAGAACTTTGGAAAATACATCGATTCCCTATGGGAATCCTCTAAAGACTAAAACATTAATTTTGACAACATCCTTATTTCCCAAAGTAGCATACTTCCTTTCCCACATCAAGAGTACTTCCCACTAATCACTGCTGTCTTATTGCTTTGCTCAGGAAAATAATTAGTTGACTGCTTCCGACCTAAGTTTAATCAAAAGTTTAACAATATCTTTTCCACTACCGGTATTTTTCATTACTACTGAAAAGGATTATTGGGTAACCCCTGGATGGCATTTTATAAATGCAGTCTCCTAATAGTTTCATTTCTCTTTAGCTTCTTCTTCAGTGTTTAGTTACTTTTAGCTCTACAAGTTAATTTTGTTAGTGTATCCCTTCTCATCATTCAGTTTGTTATCAATTTTATCTACTTCATTAAACTCATACCATTTACAGATCTGACTCAAGTTTGTGGCCCTTTACTAGACCTTCAATACCTTTCCAATATGTGGTGAATGTTTCCAGAATTTTTCTCAACAAAGGGTTTTTAAAAATATTTCTATACCTTAATATGATATTGAGTATGACTCACACCAATTCATTCAAAAAACATTGATAAACACCTACAATGTGCTGGGTGTTGTTCTAGGGGGTGAGCAAAATCAACAAACAAATGGTCATGAGCCCCTTCCATTCCCTCATGAGCTCACTTTCTAGTGGGAGAAGAAGCAGACATACACAAACAAAATAATGAAGGTATTTCGTGTGTCAGCAAGTGCTTCAGAGAAATCAAAGCAGGAAAGGTGGATGGGGAGTGTTGGGCTGAAAAGGGAAGGGTTGCAACGCTGGAATACGGTGGTCAGAGAAGGCCTCACTGAGAAGTGACTTCTGAGCAAAGATCTACAGGAAGCGAAGGAGCTGGCTGCGGGTATCTGGGAGGAGAGCGTTCCAAGCAAAGGGAAGAACAGTGCAAAGGCCCTGAGGTAGGAGTATGGCAGGCATGTTCAAGGATCAGCAAAGAGAATAGAAGAAGGTGAGGGAAAGAATAGCAGGAAATGAGATCAGAGAGGTAAAGGGTACAGATTGTCCGGTCCCGCAGGCCACCAGAAGGAGATGAGAAGTATTGGGAAGGTTGAGAGCAAAGAAGGAAAATGACATGTTCTTGAAGAATCAATCCAGCTACTGTATAAACCCCTGGTTGTAGGGATGCAGGAAACCAAGCAGGAAGCTGCTGGATCAGGGTAACAGTAGTAGTCAGAGGTGGTGAAAAGTGGTTCAAGATGGATATTTTTCAAAGATCAACCTAAAAGGATTTGCCAGTATTTAGATGCAGGAAATGAGGAAAAGATTAAGTTGTCATTACTGACATGGCTAAGGTCTCAGAAGGATGAGGTTTGGCAGTGAGAGAGTGGGCTGGGGGAGGGGAGGCGATCAGGAGTTTGGTTTTGGCCATGTTAAGTGTGAGACACCTATTAGACATCCAGGAGGAGTGGCAGAAATTCAGGCTGAAGTTCAGGTGATCGCCAAGGGAATAAATGCAAGTAGAGAAGAGAAAGGGTCAGAGCAATGAATCCTGGGACTCCAGGAAACGTATCAGGTAGCTCCAACAGCTACATATCATGGGGAAGAAGAACCAGCAGCAGAGGACACTGAGACAGCAAAGCACAGAGGCAGGCAGAGAGTCAGGGGAGTATAGTGTCCTGGAAGGAAGTGTCTCAGTGAGGGGAGGGTCAAACACTCCTTCAGGTCAAGTAAAATGAGGACTGAGAAACTGACCACTGGATTTAACAAAACAGATATCACTGGTGACTGGGACAAAGGCATTTTTGGTGGAGGGCTGGGTTCAAAGGAAAATGTGAGGAGAGTAATGTGAATTTACGTGTGTCTTCAGCCTAACTCTTCTTTCTGCTCTTGGGGTATGGTGATTGAACTCTGCTTTCTTCTGCATATCCTCTGCTTTCTTACTTACATTCATGTAACCTTAAAGGAGCCATCCCTCTGGGTTATCTCTACAATAGCTAATAATGACAACAATAACACTAATCTTTGAGCTCTCCTCTATTACAAAGCACTCCAAGTTTATCTCCACTGTTTCTCACCTATGCTGAGACAGCGCAGGGGAGATGCAATAGCACAGGCTTGGTGGCAAGAGTAGATATGTGCTCTCTTAGAAGCCAGTGAACCTCTTTGAGCCTCCTTTTATTTCCTGTGAAACTGGGCGGTTAATCCCTACATCACACAACTGTCGTGCAGGTTAATGATAACGTATATAAATTCTCAGCCTATGGGAGCTGCTTGGCCCACATCAGTTACTTTCCCCCTTTTCCTAGTAAGTAGTGGAAGGACCAAAAATCAGATCTCACTGTACCAAATAGCCAATCTAGCTCTCCCACTGCATAGTACTTAAAAAAAAAAAAAGTTTTCCATTTTTCAGAGATTTATGTATCTGGAGAACTAAAGTAAAGCATCGAAGGAGAGAATCAGAAAATCCCTTAGGGCATTCAACTGCAGCAAAAGCCTGTTCCAGCCCACGATTGTGGTCGCTCTGCTCCATTTCTGATCATTTTGACCACTTCAATAACATCTTTCTTTCTAGCGGTGGTTTTTAAACTACTGCATAAATGCACACCAATTCTCAACTCATTCTGTTTTCCTCTTTGTCATCTCAGAGCTCTCTCACTTTTCAAGGAAGCAAGCATACAACTTAAACCACTCTGATCAACTTTTTAAGGGGCATATTGGAAAAACATTATTTATCTCAATCCTCGGTTGATATATTTATTAGTGCCATCTGATTCATTTCCCTGTATTTCTCAACCCTATCTGCATATCAGAATCAGCTAGGGAGCTTTTTAAAAATACTGATTCAAACTCCCTACCCGCTCTCCCCCTATGTTGAGATTCTAACTAAGTTGGTGTGGAGTGAGGCCATCACCATATTCCCCACTGATTTAGTCTTTCTGACATTTGTTGGGCTTAATGGGTTGGTCTCTTCCAGACTCACCTGTGCCCAATAGAGCCATTCCTACAATCTATTGCTAAAAGCCTGTCTGCCAGATGATGGTCCCTGAATCAAGGCTCAATTCTGTAACTCCCTTGCTCCAAAACCTCCCCTAACTCTCTGCTGTCTACCAAATTAGTTTTAAACTACTTCTTCTGGCATTCAAGGCCATCCACCATCTGACCCTAGGCCACCCTGATCACCCACTACTCCCCTACACCAGTCCTTCAGTCCAACCATTTTAATCACTACTCTACAAAAGCAAAACCATGGAATGGGACAGCCTTTCCAACAATTCCCATCAAAAGCTTAATCTACTGAAAAACCACAGGTCTTCACTCTTTGTTACTAGAGTGATAGACAAAAGAGAATCAGGTTGCATTAGGTAAATTAGCATAAGAATATAATTGCTAAAGAGCTTCAGATAGTGTGGCCCTGCTGTCAGCAGGTGGATGAAGGGGGCCCTGCACCCCCTGGCTCTGACCTGCCTCTCCAGGCTCCAGTGGAGATGGCTCCGAGTAGCCTCACATATGACATCAATCACTTCACAATCTCAGAAGAGGAGAATAATTTTCTCCTGATTGATTTCACATTTCTCACTCTGAAGTCAAAAGAGGATTACTTCCTGATCAAGAAAACATGAGTTTGTAGCTACTAGTGTGAGAACTCTTAACTCCAAATATTTGGGGTCTATTTTCCCAAACTGGCAGCCCTGCCCCATCTCTGGAGGGGGTTGGTGGGGCTGAGAACTACAAAATAAAATGTCAGCCTTTATTTGTAAATTGGTTCCATCAGAGACATAGAAGCATGAAAACAGATTACGGGTATTGTTATTTTTACTGGAATAATTAATCCCATGTTGTTGAAAGGCTGATGATCACTACAGTATTTCTTCATATGAATAGGAATTGCTCTCATTTGAGGTTTTGGGGGTTGGGACTTTTTATTCTTTTTTTTTTTTTTTTTGGTGTGTGGAGTGGCAGTTTGAAGACCAAACTGTCTCGACCTGACACTGTTTTACATGAAATTTAGAAACTACGACACCAAGAAACAGATCTTAACCTCACTCTCAATAACTGTTAACTTGAACAGACACCATCAAGTTGATCCACAAAACCACTTTGCTCTGTGGTTTCCCAAATGGAGATAACTGATTTCTCTCTTTTTATTTTTCCATACTTTCTAACCCTCTAAACAAATTATAACAACAGTACAAACAATCAAGGGGAAGAAGTATTTAAGGTGCTAGGAATTGAGCTATAGAAACCTGAATTATAGGACATTAAGACTGGAGTCAGGCTCAGATGATGGGCAAAAGATTCTCTACCTCTGCTCTTTGTGTTTGGAGCAACCCATTTCACCTATGTCCACTTGGGACCATACGTGAACTGAAAGAAGACACTTCTAATGTTTATACAGTGGTAGCAAAGTGAACCTATGGACAAAAATAAATAGCAACCTTCAAACAAGTTGTCAGGATAGTTTTCAAGCTTTTCCTAATGGCTCAGTCTCTAGATAAGACCAGACTTGATTTATTAAGGAAAGTCCTGATGTCTAGAGCAGTCTTCTAAATTATACAGTAATCATAAAACATTAATAAACCTTCCTAGCTGGAAAATGGACTAAGGGAGTAACTATGAACCAACTGGCTCAAATGGTTATTCTAATCATCCAAGGAAATAAATTTAATAAAAGCAGTTATAATCTACCTCTCCTTGGGTTACCAATATTGGTCCAATCTTTATTATTATGGGATCATCCATCCTTGAGAAGTCATCATAAGCCTAAAGTCCATACTCTAAGCTATGCATCAGCCCAGTCTGTCTCTGCCAGAGGCTCCTGAAAGTGCAGGGGTACAGGGGATGACCAGAGCAGAGTGCACGGGAAGGGGCTGAGCAGGAGGAACAACGTTTCTCAAGTGCATAAGGTGGCAGAGATCCTCCGAAGCCACTTCCTTGGCTCTGTGTCACAGACTACAGAGACCTCAGCTGTGTTAACCCTTGACCCCAGTTCCTTTCACGACCCTCTGGCATGTTATCTTAGACAAAATTCTAAATTCAGCCTAGCTTCTCAGTGATCACCCCAACGGCATTCACTGTGCTCTTGATGAATGAGCACCATCAGCACTCAGTGCCTCCTCCCGGGACTTTGGGACTGATGACCGGGATGAGTGCTAAGATACTGATGATAAGATAACGATGAGTGCTAGATACTGAGCAGAGTAAAGCAGAAAATCTCAAAGCCCCAAGTAAGAGCTGCTGATGAGACTGAACATTTTGTTACAGAGTTAAAGGGAGGTTCCGTATCTGATTTCCCTCCTAGGCACTGTATCTTGCATTATTTCATTAGACAAATCTTACCTTTAAAGCTTATTGCATATATTCTGCACACATTCTCGCGGCTAGTTTGGTACAATGGCTGTTAGTGTTAGGGCAGATTGTGTCCCAGTTTAGTCAAAACCAGTGTCGCTGATAAAGGATAGATAAGAATCCCAAGTTTTTCCTTACTTTGAAATAATCAGGCAGTCAAGTCACAAATAGCACAAAGGAGAAGTAAACGGAAAAGATTTCAACTTTCTGTAGTAATTGTGTTTGCCCTTTCTTTTCACTTGTATGATGTATTAGCCATAGAATGGTCTCTAAAGAGAAACGGAAGAGGAAAGCACAAAACCTTATCAAAAAATACAGCCAGCTAAATCCCTTCCCTTCAGTTATACTTTTTCAAAGCCTAATATAATTATTCACCAATTTCTATTCTGAAGTTGGTAATGACGATAGTAATAAATCTATTTCCCTTCCTTTGTGCTACAAATTCAGTGAACTAAAGAATGAAGCTCCACAAAAAGCAGCTTAAAAAATATGACGTATAGAAATAACCCTGAAAAGAAATTCAGCACTAGAATCCGAGCTCCCAGACTCTATTAACAATAAGGCAAGAAACAAGGCCCCAGGATGCTTAAGAGAAAGAGAATATTTTCCACAGTCCTGAAGTGATCTTTCCCCTCCCCGACAGTGTCTGGCAGTGGCTCCTAATGACACTTTATAGGCCACAAAGGAGCTGCATCCAGCTGTCCACACTTCTCAAGGGAGTCATTTCTATAGGGCCGTCAGGGACACAATACCATGGGAACAAGGAGGGGGGAAGGGTTGTAAGGTACACTCCTGACCCGTGCTATTCCCTCTCAGGGAAAGACTTTACATAAGTAAAACGTATGAAAGCACTTCATACCTTAGCTTTTAACTCACCTGGCATTATCTAAGGTAATGATTATAAAACTGGCTTTAGCTCCAGCTGTGCTTTCAAGATTTCCAACCCCCTACCCCTGCCCCCCTTCCTTGTTCAATGCCTGGGTCCGCTTCGGTGCTAAAGGACACTTCATTTCCAGCAGAACCTTCTCAGCGAGTGGTTCACTGGGCAGAACACTGGCTTCCCACACCCCCATTCGCACCCCCCCCGCACCCCCCCATGATGAATCCTAACACTGGCCGCAGTTCTCCCCAGACAAAGCTGCTGGGACCTGAAGCTACATTAGCAAACTCGACAAAATAAACTCCGCAATGGTATAAACATAGCACAGAGTGAGGGAGTGTATCTTTAGTTTACACCTCCAAAAATAAAATGCTTATTATATTAAAGTCAATGTACCGAAAAATGACAGCTAAAGAATTAACTAATGAAAGCCTTAAATCTTAGGACCACCATGCTTTTGTTAATCTGTTCTATTAACTTTATCAGCAATGTATATCTGGATTTAATTTCATCTCTAAATTATAATTATGCTGAAGAGTTAAAACAAGAGACCTGATTGGCACTTTCCTCTTGGATACTGCCTGTTAAGGTTAATAGTAAAAAATAAAAGTTATTTTCAAATATTTTTAGAGACTTAGAGAAAGAAGTGTGACAGAAAGGAGTGAATTCCTGCCTTTTCATCCTATGTAAAATGTCAAAACACAAACAGATTTTCATTCCCAGTCTGCTTCACTCATTCTCCTCGCCATTTAGACTGGCTGATGTATCACACATTTTACTCATTTGTCTTGTATCTCCTGGTTCAAAGTGGGAGCTCTATGAAAGCAGGGATTTTTAATTCTTGTATATATCCTCTCATGATTGGTGACTGGTACACAGTAGGTGCTCAATAAATATGTCCTGGAACATTAAGAATCAAAATATCTGAACTCTATGTTTTTGAAAACAATTACTGGAGAGGATAAATCACAATGCTTAGCATATTAGAGTTATTATTTAAATTGACCTGACATATAAATTACACTATGCCGAAAATAAGGTTTTCCACAAATTAAATAAGTCGGTTTTGAAAATGAATAAAAAAAATCACTCTGATTTCATTCTGTGTTGATTTTTTTTACGGATTTTTTTTAGTTCTGTCTTTGTTGATTAAAAAATTACTGGAAATTTTATTTAACACATATTAAATACTAAAGAAAATTCTAGAATATCATAGAGGAGTTGGAACTTTGAATTCTGACAGGTGGGAAAAGAAATAATTTATAGGGTGGATATATAATACACCATAATAAAGCTCTGTTTTTTTCTTTAAATCTAGTTAGCAGACTTTTTCTTTTTTAAAAATATATTAAAATATCATGGCTGACTACTTGGATCTCTCGTTAATGTTTGCTTATATTTTCCTGATGACATTAAAGTTGAATCTGACCCAAATCCTCAACTATAGAAATGGGCATGTTTAAAATTAAGAATCCATTCAAGTATCAACTAAACTCTCACAATTTTCTGAAAATCTAACCTGTCATGTTCCTTATAATTAAGTCAACCTTAAGCATAAGCGTAAAAAAGACCCTTAAATCCCAAAGAATATTTGCTACTCTCAAAAAATTTCACCTTACAGAGAAGGTACAATTTATATGTGAGAATTATTAGCTTGCTGAAAAATATACAAGAGAAACACGAACTTCTCATATTTTAATTGAAAGCCATAGTCATCTATCCATAGCACGATTCTCTTTTGGACTCTAAGATTATATAGTTGTGCTGTCTTTGCTTGAAAGTGACAAAAATGCCCCATCTACATAACATGGCCTATTTATCAAACTTCATTCTGTGACTATCAGAACATCAGTTACTCTCCCTCATCTATCCTATGGAAAGAAGTAGTCCTGGCAAATAGAACACTCCTGGGAATAAAGATCATTTTAATTATCGATTCACTTCATTCATGTTTAAATTACATTAATGCTTTCTACCAATGCAATCTAAAAAATATCCATTGAATGCAGAACAACACAAATTTTGGAGAGTACAAGGGGTGTGTGTGTGTGTATGTGTGTGTGTGTGTATTTAACCCTTGCTTCAAATATCTTATGATTTAATCATACATATGATAAACATGACCTATATTTAACACATAAAACTAAGTGTTCAAACCTGCTATGAAATACTAAGTAAATAAATACATAGAGATCCAAAATGACCCAAGGGGAATTAAATTAAACTGAAATTAGTCTCAGTAATGTACATTAACAGATAACCAATAGGGGAACTAAGGTGTCTATTTTCAAAAGGTCCATTGCATTTCCTCATTTCTGTGAGGGAAACTCCTGACTTCTGGGTAATCTTTGGCTCCTGAGTACTTGCCTGGCTCTGACCCCTGTCTTGGATTGACCGTGAGTTTCTTGACAGTTTGTCTGAAATGAACTACTGTTCCTTCCTGATTTCTAGCTTCTGTATACTTCCAGAGACAACAAGTTCTGTGTCCCGGTCCCAACATCTGCCTTGGTTTTTCTAGTCCTGATTAATCACACTGCTTCCACAATCTAGAAATGCCCGGGCCAGCAATCACCAGCAGAATGTCTTGGAACAGCTGCACAATGGATGTACTCAGAATCCCCACTCTCCCAATTGGGAACTGACCAGAGCATCCTCGAGTGTGAGCTACAGTGATAGAAGCCTTGAAGGTAGTTGTGAGTTGTGAGTTACACATGAAGACGCAGTGCCAGATACATAAGAAACACACAATAAATGATGATTTCTATACTACCCTGGGGCTTTTTGTTTTTTTGGAGAATTCAGAAAAATTAAAAAATTACACAAAATCTCCAAATCCCCAACTCTTCTTATAGTGAAAGCCAATGGGGGAAAAAAAACTTTAGGGAGCTCTTACAAGCATATGTGAAGAGATACATAAATATTAGATGGATTTCTACGTGGGCAAGCATATATTATTTTAGGGGGAAATAATCCAAATTATATTTTAAATATAATAGGTTCTTAAAGTAAAGGAATCTAAGAATCAATACAAATGATTTTCTGAGGACATGAGCCTAAATGATCAGTGGGGCCTAAAATATGGCAGAGACTACTCTTTGCCCCTCCATATTAATTCTCCACTTGTTATTTTAGTACAAAACTCCCCACATTTCAGCCGTGCACATGGCTGCCCAACTATACAGCCATTTCCCAGTCTCCCTGGCAGCTGATTCAGCCATGTTACACAGTTCTGGCCAAGGGATGAGAGTGACAGTGATATGGAATTTGTCTCCCATCCTCCATCCCCATGGGGCTGGTAAGCCAGTGTCAACCACATGTACAAGAACACCACCTTAACCTTCTCTGCACATTGGAACCACCTGGAGAAACTATGCAAAATACTGATGTCTGGCTCTCTCTCCTACAGACTCGGACTTAATTGATCCTAGGAGATGGTGGAGCAATAAGATAGAAGGAGCAGGAGTCTCTGAATGACCTGATGGAGCTGAGCTGCTTACCCGGCTGGAACAGTGCTGGGCGATAGTATCAAAAAACTAAATAACCAGAGCTCCAAGAGAGGACACACAAGAGGCCATGTTGATTTCATACAGCTTTCATACTCACAAACAATCCTGCTACGTTGTTTAAACTACTGTTGCCTGGCCTCAGTGAAAGCAGCTGGAAAAATATCTTCACAAATAAACATAATAAACACAAAAATTCTGGTCTTGAATGTAGGTAAAAGAAAAAAATACTGTACTTTTTCTAAAGAAAAAATTAAAGTATATCAATAGCAAAAAAAAGAGAGTGTAGCTTTAGCATAATCCAGGAAAATCACTGGTGAGGTAGAGAAGATTCATTAAAGAAAAACTAAAAATAAATTTAAAATATTAAGATTATTCAGTTTGACAATACAAAGGCAGAAAAATACATTCAAGTTTGCTAACTCATTAATAATTTGCATAAATCAACGAGAACTTGGAGCAAAATGTGAAATCTCAAAAAAGATAATTTTAGCACAGTTAAATACTGTCTTATCTTATAGGCCCATTTTTGATAGGATACAGATTAGACTGCTTTTATTTTGTTACTCCGTCATCCTCAACATGTGACTTCAATTTCATGGTTCAAAATGGCTGCCCCATCACCTGCCATCACATTCTCACACCAGCCAGGGAGAAGGGGGAGAGTTATAAGGGAACACCTTAGAAGTCACCCAGGCCACTTCTGCTCACATCCTACTGCTCAGAATCTATTCATATGCCCACGTTTAATTGGAAGGGAGGCTGGAAAATGTAGTCTTCAGCTGGACAATCATGCCTGAGCTAAAACTTTCATCACTATAGAAGAAAAGAATCTTGAATATTGGGGGATTGGGGGCAATTAGAAGTCTCTGCCAGAGGTCTCATTGCTAACAGGTACAAAAAAATTGGAATAAAGTTGTGTCTAGAATATTCACAAAAATTGGGGCCAGCCCAGTAGTGTCACGGTTAAGTTCGCGCACTCCGCTTTCGTGGCCCAGGGTTTGCAGGTTTGGATGCTGGGCGCAGACCTACGTACCGCTTATCAAGCCATGCTGTGGCAGGCGTCCCACATATAAAGTGGAGGAAGATGGGCACATATGTTAGCCCAGGGCCAATCTTCCTCAGCAAAAAGAGCAGGATTGGCAACAGATGTTAGCTCAGGGCTAATCTTCCTCACCAAAAAAAAAAAGAAATTGTAACATATAAAATATGTAAATACAAAACTATTTCTATATAAAAGATAAAAATATATTAAAGTTGTACAAAGTCAAACACAACATAGATACACAGTATAGAAAATGAAAGCCCACTTTACTCCCATAATTTCACCCCAGGAAAATAATGAATTATTAACATAATCTTGGAATATGTGAGTATGGGACTAACATTTAGGTGAAATAATGTCTTTCCATAGCTCTTCCCCTAGTGCTACTAACAGAAATAAAACTTTAGAATGGGAGATGTCATTTCTGGAATCCTAAGATTCCTTTATTTGGGGCAATAGTCTCGAATAAGAAAAAAACCAGAATCCAAGGGAGCATGAAAGTAAGGCCAACTTGAGACACTACAAGACATCAAAGGAAAACAACATTTCTTGCACAATCACTGAAAATGTGTCACCATCTATAAAGCCTCTCCTACTGGCAAGAAGACAACTTAAATAGACAATTAAAATAACAAAAGTGGCAAAGCGAAGTCAAACAAAGATACCAACCCTTATTTGCCTCTCAGAGAAACGAAGTTTTAAAAGAATAAAAATGTTTACTCATTCTTATTCTATATTGCTATATTTTTGCTATAAACCCAGAGGATATTTGGGTAATTGTGGTCAATACAAAATTTTTGTATCAGTATTCTAAATTTAACTGGCTGGAGTCATTTCTTAAGTATTATACCATTTAACCTTCTCAAATGAAGGGCTTGTGTTTTAATGGAAAATATGCATTTCCCATTAATGACAGAACACAATGTCCTTGGCTTAGATGTGTTCCAACAAAACAGGTCTTTTTTTTGTTCACCATGCTTAGCTATATGGCAAGGCTAGAATACAACAAATTTATTCAAGGAATCAGACTCTGAAGTCATTTATACTACCTAGAAGTATTTAAAAATCATAACCTCAAGTTAACATCAATTTTCTTAAAATTACAATCATTGAACTCCTGGCTCAAATGCAATAGTTCATGAGAATGGGAAAAAAAATTTTTTTTGAAGTTTTCATTAGATGTGTCAAGATTTGAATGATTATACTCAATACCATTTAAAAAGTGACCCAACCACAATTTTAAGCAAAGAAACACTAAGGGATGTTTTTCCTGAATTTTTGATTATTTGTGGAAAATATAATGTCATGAATCAAACAAATCTTGATTTTAATATAGCTAATGCAATTTTAATGAGTTGAGAATAATAAAAAATTCATCTACTATGAAAGGTAAATATTATAAATAAGATTTTTTTTAAGAATTAATGTAACAAAATAACTATGTTTAGGTCAAACCAATTGTACTCAAAACTCAAACATTACAATTTTATTTGGTATTAAAGTATAATACCAGGTACATAGTAAAAAACACTCAACAAAACACTGTTAAAAGATAAGTATTGAGAAAAAATGTAATCATACCAAAACGTCATATAAATCAATGTTTCTTTTTAAAAAGCACGTACAATGATTGTTGTGTGCATTAAATGTAGTAACACAGAAGTTCTATACGATTTGTATTATAGTTTTAAAAAAGATTATGTTATTATTTCCAAGATTTGAACCTAGCAGTAATAGATGTAATAAATCAAGAGACGTTACTTCTCTATTTTGACTTCTGAATTTATATGTTGCACTTAAGAACATCACATTTAAAAGAATGATTATACAAAGATCGACAACACCCAACCTGAGCCGTCTAAGTTCAGTTCCCTTTACTACTCTTGAAAGTGTATGTTCCAGATCTTCACTGTTGTCTTTAGGACACCTCACTCGCAGCAAAAACAAACAACAAAACAGAACACAAAGAAAACAAGAGTTTAACTTCATAGAGAAATAAAGGCCATCAGGTAGAAACCTCCAGCTTCCCTCTCCCTTGATCTTACATCCTTCCCTCCTGCCTAGAGGAAAGCCATCCCTCCCTGACTCCAAGACCACCCCTTCCCTGCATTCTTGAGGGCTCCTCTGGCCTCCTCAGAGCCTTTCTTTATCTATTAAACCCTCCTGTATGCTTCCAGGCTTGAAGAGAAAGGGGTCAAGAGAAGGCTAGGTGGCCTGAGCAAGGGCCAGACTCAGTCCATGAGGGAGAAGAGAGAGAGGAGAGGGAGATAAACTCGGAGTTTGAGAAGGGAAAAAGAGAGGAACTGCTTGCTTACCTGCCAGGACTTTACCTACAGAAACTGATTTGAACTTCAGGCCAGACCTGTGAGATCTTATGGAACATGTTTTCCAAATATGAAACTAGGCATAAAGAGGCTATGTCATTTGCCCCAAGTTACACAGTTTGTGAGTTCCAGTGCCAGGACTTTAACCCAGGTCATCAGCTTCCCTAAACCTGTGCTCTGTACCATGCACTTCACCCCACTGTCCCAGCGTGGGAGGTAGAGCTGCTGGTGAGTGTTCACAAGGAGATACAAAGGCCATCCCAGCAGTTCCACAAGATCTAGACTAGAGAAGAAGCAGGATTTTAAAAATATACAAGAGACAGTTTGCTTCATTCTTAGAGTCTGCAATGACGTTTTGCTGTGGGTATGTTTCATGGCAGGATGGCTCAGTGAATCTTGCCAAATGCCTTCCTCATCTCCCAGTGCCATCCGGGGCTCTTGCCATGGTTTACCTGAAGATGCATTTGACTTCCACCATGCTCTGTTGTAGCTGCTTTAGTTTCCTTTGTATTGTCACCTCCCCCTTGACTGTACTCATCCTCCTCAAACATCCCCAAGACAAAATCATCCTCCTATGTTACCAACCTACTTCTCCCAAACTCTGCATAGTTTTTCCATTGATCTTCCCCTCCTCAGCTTCCACTCACGTCTCAGCTCATCCTTAGGCTTCTGCTCACACACACTAGTGAAGCTAAAACCCCAGTGGCGTCCTAATTGACACATCCAGTGGCCTCTTCAGTCTTCACACTACCTACTTCTCTAAAGTTCTGACACTTTAAAGAAAACTTTCTTCTGGGAACTAGATCCTTCCTTGGCTTTCAAGAGATCACTCTCTCCGGGTTCTTTGTTTCAACTTTTGATGGCTCAGTCCAAGTCACCAGTGTACTCTACTCTTCCTCTAACCATTAAATATTGGCTCTCCAACATATACCCTTGGTTTGTATGGTATTTTTCCTCAAATTGTTCCCCCTTTGTCATCTCATCCACCTAATGGCTTCAAACATACATGATTAATTTCTAGATCTCTAATTTTTGCCCAAATTCTTTAAGTTCCATATTCCTACCTTCAAAAATCAGAATTTGCCACTCAGCATGTTCAAAACCAAATTCACGTTTCTCCTCCTCCCAGTGCTGTTCTGTCCCTCGCATTCCATTTCTCAGTTAATGACACTATCCATCTTGTCTTCAAACTAGAGACCTAAGCACCACCCTATCTTCTCCACTCTACTTAAACCTTCAATTCTGAGTGGACATAAACACTAAAGCTTCTACCCAAGAACTGTCTCATAGCTGTTGGGTGTTTGCTTTTGGGGGGTTGGTTTGGTTTGGGTTTTGTTTTGTTTTGTTTTATCTTCTTCACTGCTCCTATCTTAGCTTAGACATTCCACATTTCTTACCTGGACCAATGCAATGGCAGAAACTCCTAACGGGTAACTAGGTCCAGTCTTTCTCAATCCTGTTAACAGAATTCTCTTGCTAAGAAACAAAGCTAATCTCAATAGACACTATTCTTACATTAATGTCATCGTATTATAGTAAGGTATAACTATGCAGATGAAACTGTAAGACTAAAGACACTTCCCCCTCTGTAGGGAGGAGGCTCTGGCCATATGATTAATATTCCAAAAGTCAGAACTATGAATGAACCCCATTTAGTTCAAGGTATATTCACTCTAAGAGTCAAGACATCTTATGGGCAGCTTCCTGATGCCATTCTCATGTACACACATTCAGGCTAACGACTAGAAAACAAAGAACCCAGTCAAGTCAGCCCAGGAGTAGTACCCAGCCAGCGGGATCAAACGGGAGCTATCTTAGGGCTTGGGATAAAAATAGGGCAGGGTCTGCAGACCCTGAGAGCAAGATCACCTCGGTAGGAGCAGAAAAATGCATTACACAAGCTAGACTATGTCTATGTTTCACGTCATTTCTAAGATTACTGGCCTGCGTCTCCCTTAGCAAATAATAACTTTTAAGGGTTATGACCTGTCCCAGACTGAGAGGAGGACAGAGTTCCTCAGTACGCTTGTGTGGAGTGCTGAAAAGCAGTGTATGCTGAGGGCCAGTGAGGTGGCGCAAACAGGGAATGAGAAGGAATCTGATGTGAAACTCAGAGATACAGACTCAGGGAATCTTGGTCTGGCAACTTCTTCCCACAGGAGACCGCTTCCCAGTGCCAACCTTGGAGGTCTCAGACTTGTTTATCATTAATAAGAGAATAAGTGTCCCCTCCCAAGTGATTTCCTATTGCCTTTAGTTGAAGTCAGAATTCTTAAGAATGGAGTCCTTCTCCAACTGGACTGAACTTACCTCATCTCCTACCAAAACCCAAAAAGCATTCAGAACTTTTCATCTCCATTAATGAAGAATATTTCAGCACCCCCAGTGTGCCAGGCCATGCCAGTCCCCCCAGCACACCATGCCGAGGTCACACTGAACATGCCACTTTTTCGGGATGGATAACTCTCTTCCCAGTCTGGCACATTCCTCCTCATCCTTCAGGAGACAGCTCTGTTAACACCTCTTCCCCAAAACATCCCTTGACCCCAGACTGAGAGAGTCCCTTGAGGCCTCTCTGCCACTTTGCTTATTCCTGTATCGTTGCACTTCCCACCTGGTATTGTGATTATTTGTATACTGAGGGTTAGGGCTGCAACATATGAATCTGGGGGGACAGGGGGGAGATATAATTCAGCCCATAACATAAGCCTAAGCATAATGTGTGGAATCGATTTATCTCTGCCTGGAGAAGTTAGATCACGACTGAAAGAGGTTGTTCTCAGATTCATTCAAACTGTTCTGTTTGCTTTTGCTTTATTTGCCTGTTTGTCATCTTCAGCACCTGCTATTTACAAAGCACTGTGTTTAGGCCAAGAAAAGTGTACATAGGAAGTAAATGCACTGTCCCTATTCTCTCGGAGTTTATCATCTAGATAATGGTTTTTCTAATGGCTTTAACAAAAACACAAATCAGAAGGTGTGGCCGTGATAGGAGAAGCCAGGGTAAAGAGCCTGAAGCCATATAATTCATCTCCCTTGACCCTCTGCCAGGGCTCCTGAAGCCACACCACAGAACACTGGAGCTCCAGGGAACACCATTTGAAAGAGCTAAGAGACATACACATATTAAGCCAAATCAGATAATGAATACGCAGTTGTTTACACTAAGGATGACCAGTCTGTGTGGCTCTGTATGACAACTGCAGCATCAGAGGTAATGATGTATAGGGTCCTCCTGAGAGCCAGACACTGGGCCGAGCCCGTGCATACATCACCTCATCCTCACAGCAACCTTGAGAAATGCTACTGCTTCCCCATTTTACAGATGAGGAAAACGGACGGGGCTTGAAGAGTTCAGGAATGTGTCCAAAGTTAGGTAGTAGAAACAGGACTCAGATTCTAGGGTACCTGAGGTCAAAGCCTGGACAGGTGCAAATTTCAAAATCTTTTGTTTATGATAAGACACATAACTCAAATTCTTTGTCGTAAGGTGCCTACAATGCGGAATAACCATGCATTCTGATTTGCTAGGAACACTCCAGTTTACATCTGTTTCCCAGTGTAATTATTACTAGCACTCCCTTTCACTCTCAGAAGTGTCCCAGTTTAGACAAAAAAAAATATGGTCATCCGGCCTCAATGCCACTTGCCACAGTGAAAAGTGACTACACAATTTTCTGGGCCCAGTGCAAAATAAAAATGTGAGGCCTTTTGTTCAAAAAGCAGGAAAAAAAAGTGCTATTAAAGGTACTGAAATATAAATCTTTGTTCTTTCTTTCATGTATCTGCTCTACTCACATTCCATTGTCCCAGTGGACTTCACTCCTAAAAAGTTCAAAGATAAAATTAGCAAGAATTTCAAGATGGTGATAGCAAAGCATTAACCCAAGTTCCAGGTCCTTCTGAGCATGAAGCCCTGTACAAGTGCACAGGAAGCACACCCATGAAGCTGGCCCTGGTCTGCCCTTTCTCTGTCCACTCACAGGGGTGTGCAGAACCACTGTGATCTTGGCACACTCTGTGACTGGGTTGCAAACAGGAAACCGGTTGCAACCTACTATTGTCCAGACTTGGGACATTAAATGCTGGATATTAGGTCCATAAAATCATTTCTTTAGAAGAAATGTTTTAAAGTATTTCTAACGAAGCACAAAATTTCATTTCCTAAGCAAAACAAGAACATAAATTCAGGCAAATTCGGTCACTCTCTACCCTTTTATCTATGACATAAAAATAATTAATCCAGATAATGTAACCTATCTATGATATCAAATGAAAACTTAGAATATAATGAATTGAAATAATGGTGTGTTACAAAGTCTTTGATACCACTATGCCTGATTTAAATTATATCTCTGTTTTAAATGCAGGTACTACATGTTTAATTTAAAACTTTTTGTTACATAAATTCTGTCATAACTTTTTGTTACATAAATACATAAATGTGCCTGAGCAAAATTTAAATAACTTCCACCATACAGACCAAATGGGAAAAAAACAAAATTCAGAATTTTAAAGATGATTGAAGAACTGTCCTTAAAAATGGGGTGGGAGGTTAGGGGATGGGTCAAGTGGCTGATTCATTCACTCAGTAAGCATTTACCAAGCACCTACAATGTCACAAGCACTGCATAAAATTCTGGGGAGACACGGATGAGTAAAATGTGGCCCTGTCCTCAAGAAGCTTACATTCTAGCAGATGAGACAAAGGTAAACAAATAGATGCACAAGCTTCCTTTGGTGCTACGGAAGAGTAACTTCAGGGAAGAGTGGGTACAAAGCTGTGAGCACTCTAGTCTGGCGGGTGGGACGGGACAGGATCAGGAAAGTTTTCCTGAAAGGGAAGAACTGAGCCCTGAAAGCCCAGGAGGATTCCAGCAGGCAGCTAAGGGCTGGAAAGGAGCAAAAGAAGAGGGCTGAGAAAGTGTGGCACCCCATGGAAGGAGAGAGCCACTCTAAATGACAGCAGCAAGCCAAAAGGACAGAGCTTTGTTCAATCAAGAAGTGTATTGGGGCCGCCCGGTGGCACAGCGGTTTAGTCCGCGCTTGGCAGCCCGGGGTTCGCGAGTTCGGATCCCGGGCGCCCGCCAACGCGCTGCCTGTCAGCCATGCCTTGACGGCGTCCCATATAAAGTGGAGGAAGATGGGCACAGATGTTAGCCCAGGGCCAGTCTTCCTCAGCAAAAAGGGGAGGAGTGGCAACAGATGTTAGCTCAGGGCTGGTCTTCCCCACAAAAAAAAAAAAGAAGTGTATGCGTGGGTGGCAGACAGTGGGTGCATAGAGAGAAGATGCATGCAGATTAATCCTACGTATAGAGAAAAAAGGCGCTGCTCACGGACTATCTGGTAGATGGGGGTGGGGACGGGTGCTCTCTCCTTAAAAGTCCAAAGAGTTAGAAATGAAAAGAGAAAGGAATCAGAAGTATAAAAGAGCCTAGTAAGAAAAGTTTTCCCCTCATGTCATATGATCATTTAATCAAGAGAAATAATACCATTTTGTTTGCTTATTTATGGACCTATAAGTAAAAATATGATCTTGGTAAAACTAAAAATATGTTTCTATCTCTTCATAATAAAGATAAGAGTTACTCTTCATCCATGTCAATGGGTTGAAGCAATGACAGAAATCTAAAACAATGACTAACAAATATTCAAATTTGACTTAAAAATGCACTATCAAATTTTTGCAACAAATTTACCACTGCTTATTTAACAGTACGGCTATTTTTTAAAAATAACTTTTATTGTTTGTCTGCATTTCTGATCATTCCCTACGGATGGACTCCTAGAAGAGGAATTACCAGGCTAAAAGGTTTGAATATTTTTAAAGCTCTCAGTACATATTAACTTAGGCTAAAAATAAAACTAGATTGACTACGTCAATTGAAGATGACCAAGTAAAATACATGGGAATTAAATGTTGCTATAAATAATACGCAAAAAAGAAAACCTAAAGATGTATTATAAGTAGATCTTAGGCTACGAATGGTTATAAGACTAAAAAAGAAGTTAGGGTAAGGATGACATCAAGGCCAATTAGTACATTTGTGTGTATATGTGTGTGTGTGTGAGAACATGTATGTACACAAATAATGGACAAAGAAAAGAAAAAGTGGAGGAGTCCACAATTTCCAAAAAAAAGGTAAGAAGAATGAAATCATAAAATGATCTACTTGTAAATAGGAAAATACAATTTATTTTATATCTCCCATAATTTCTTACCTAACTCTATACAGCAGTAAGTTTTCAACTTTAATAATCAGGTGTTAAGACTAGAGGAAAAACTGATATTTCAAATAAAGATCAACAAATTGGTTTTTAAGGTGGGACAGGTTCGCTATTTCTCTAAATTAGGAGTCTGCACAGTACTTTGTTCATATACCACCAGCAATTTAAGAAGTGACTGAGATTCTTCAAAAGTCAAAGGACTTGGTCCCCAACAAAGTTTCATGAAAGCCAAATTTGAAGCTATTAAAAGGCAAATCTCCTTAAAAACATGCTTTTTTGACACCACTGCATGGAAGTGTAAAACAATTCCATTTATCACCAATTACTTGTATATTCTCAAATATCCATACATTTCCAAAGAATGCAGCCCCTGGGGGCTCAAGTATATTGATTTTAATTTGAGAAGCCAACCTGTGCATCTTACATCCCTTAAGACATTGTTCTTTCCTTCTTGCCATAGCCCAGAAGTGAGTTTTCTCTATCATGATTATAAGAAGTTTACATCTTTCAGAAAACTGAGCAGGAAGTTTGGCCTTTGAAACATTTCTCTTTGGACGCAGGAGGTATGGAACAGGGTGGTGGAAGGAGAAGAAGGTTAGAAGATTTGAGTGACTGCAAAGGTTGAAGCTCCCCAGTCTTTGAATGAGGTTCTCCCAGGCATCTGAGTGAAGAGCCAACCCTCAACATCTTTGTCTTTGCAGCAGCAAATAGAAAAAACTCAACTTCTGAATGATGTCTCAGAAATTTCTTTCACTCAATTTTGCCCCTCCTGGCCCTAAAATGAATGAAACGTTTTCAAAGCAGACTTCCAGTGAGTCAAGTTGAAACTTTGAAAGAAAGTTTCTGCCAGTGCCACGAAATCCTGAAGTTGCTGGACACGAGTTTTATTATACTGCTCTCCTGGGCTCAGTGTGAACGGGGTCGGGGGGACCCACGACGACCAGATTTAAACCCGAGGACTAGGACAGCGTGAGCACCACATGTGGCTTCAACATCCAACAGCTGCTAGAGATCATAACCCCGCTGCTCTTTCTGTCCTCCTCCACCAGAATCCTATGTTTCAAACATTATAACTAAAGGGATTTCACTGCCATGTAATCTGAATAATAAACTCAAGCTCCAGAAGAATTGAAGAATTTCTTTAAAACTAAATGTACCTGAATGTAGCAGACGGACTTCAATTACCAAGCCAAAGTCTTAAAATCCCCAGGGGAAGAAGAAAAAGGGAAAAGATTACACAATGCAATCAAGCAGGGCCAGGGAGGCGGGTAAAGAGGCGGGAGGAAAGATGGGGCAGCAGGGATTCCCTGGACAAGACCTTCTCCCCTTGGAGCTAACTTTTCAAACCCGCAGCTCTCCAAGGTCCAGGCACCTCAGTGTGTCTCTCAGCATTAAAAAATACCCTCCACCGCCCCCGGGGTCAACGCGCCCGCGAACACGGCGTCCGCGCGCGGATTCGGGTGCCGGCGATGCCCCGACCGGTCCCCCGGTCCCCGCGCAGACAATGCGGCGCGCGCTTCCCGCGGCCTCCCTGGGATCGCGCCCCGCGCCGCCCCGTCGCCCCCCTGCGTCGCCGCGCGGGGACACTCACCGACACCAGGAACTCGAGTGTGCCCACATAGTCCCGCTCGGTCTTCTGGAGCTCGCTGAGCACGCACACGCGCAGGCGAAGCTGTTTCTCCAGGTCCTTGGCGCTCTCGTCGCTCATGGTGGGCGGCGGACGCGGGGTGGCTGGCCGTGCTGCGCGCTGCCCCGGCCCCGCGCGGCGAGAGAGGAAAGTTGCTGCCTCCGCAAAGTCCGTGGAGGGACTGGCGACTTTACATGCCGGGGAGAGGCTGGGGCGGGGGCAGAGGAGGGGGCGCCCGCTGGAAGTCCGGCGCGGGAGGCGCGGGGCTCTGCAGAGGAAACTCCCGGGAGATGGGGCTCCGGCCCGGGACCTGCGCGCCCGGCCCCGCTGCTCCGGCCTCACACGGCCCGGGCTGGATGGGAGGCGGCTCCGGCAGCCACAGCGGTGACTTGGACATTAATCAAATGCTTTGTATCCATGTGACTCCGACCCTTTACCCTTCGCCAAATCTCAGGAAAAAGGAAACACAACCCTGGGGAAGTGTGTTGCGTGCCAGCTAACTAAAACCACACACACACAGTCAGCACTTGAGATGGAACTAATTGGAGATTCCCAAACCTAGGAGGACATACTCCAAGACACAGCTCGAGGGTTGCTCCGAGCACTCCCGCCTATTGTTTAGCGTTAATGTGTTTTGCACAAATCCAGAAAGCAAAGAAACAAGTCCCCACGGTTACGTAACTGGATGGGAACAAAAACAACCATGGTATTGACCCTCCCGTCTTTGAAAAGAAACACATTGATTTTTGGTTTTATTCAGGCACAAAACAGGTTGGCTTTTAAAACCCCCCAACTGAGAATATTTCACAGGGCAGATTCCCTCCTGCCTGCGCTTGGAAAGTCAATTAGCATAATAAATGAAGACACTATGGGAAAGTGACAGCCCTGTCCCATACAATAAACTCCAGATACAATAGCATCACCATTGCACTGTGCTCTTTTGGAGGGAGACCCTTAGCATGCCTATAACTTTTTTTCGACATCAAGATAGTATGTAAATTCGACCAGAGGAGAGAACATTTGTGTCGGTTTTGCTTCTAAGAGCTGCTGTGATTTAAGACAGTGTCGTTGATTGAAAAGGCAAAGCTGTTATTGAAAGCTCATCAAAAGATATATAGCTATAGATACAAACATAGATATATTAGGATTTGAAAATGGAAACACAGAGCATGTCCTGGTTTTAATGTTTACATTTGCCTCGGATACAGAGCCAGAACCTAATGAGCACTGAATATCTCCAATGAATTTAACAAGCAAGCAAAACAATCCCATATATATTTTTGTCTTGATATTATCCAGGTATATTTTTCAGTCATTTTTTCCTACTTAGAACAACTTTAAACACTCCTCCGCTAATGACATTTAAATAAACTGAAGGTTTTGATGCAAGAAAGTGGCATGTTAATCTGTTCTAATAGTTGAAAGCATTAGCAAAACTAAAAGATACCTTGCACATTATTTACATTAAAGTAATTATTAGATTTCCAGGTGATGTCTTTTCAGAGCATGGTTTGTGAAACAAAGAGGGACTGTACTTATATTATCTTATATTTAGGGCACAGTTTTTGAATGATGTGTGAGGAGCTGACTGCCAAGATGCAATTTCCTCTTTCTTTCTTTCGCACAGGGCTATCTAGAGGTAGCCATGAGCAAAGGACAAATAAGTAGATGGCTTCACACCCTGTGGCAGCAGAACAAAGAACAAGGTACATTAAAGAGCAGACCTCACAGCACTTAGTAAACAATAAACAAAAGAAACCAACGGAAGACATAGGAAACACACATCCAGTAAGGAATGGGAAAATCAAACACGACTGAACCTTTTCACAATGCACTACAGGCAGCCAGGAATGAATGCATTTCCTCCTCCCTAGGTCTGCACCCTCCTCTAATGTAAAAAGTAAGTAAATAAATCATGCTTTCCATCAGGTGTTCTCCTACCCATGGTCCCTAATTGGAGAACTGTTTATGCAGTTTCCTTCTATCAAAAACATTAGTCTATACACAGCCCACTAAAGCCTCAGTCTCACCACTAAGAGCAATATATTGAGCTTGAATCACCAGTGGGGTTTTACCCACCCAGAGCTTCTGCCTCAATTCCATGAACACGTACTGAGGACATCGATGTGTATTGGGTAGTGCTAGGACCTGAGGGTCTCAGAGACTCAGATTTCTAGGCAAATATTTCTCAAGGTGGGTCGTAGGCCATCGGATTACAATCCCCTGAGGTCCTGTAAAAATGAACATTCCTGGTCCCCATCCCCAATTTATTAAATGAGAATCTCAGAGATGTAAGCCCTAAACTCTTGACAAGGTCTTCAGATTATTCTTAGGCACACTAACACTCGACAGCCACCATTCTAAAGACTTACAATTGAGTCGAAGCGAGTGTCACAGGTATAAGTAAGTCTATTAAAAGGCAAGCTGCAATGAATGCTTCGCAAAAAAAAAAAGTAATGAAAGTTAGCCAAAAAATATTCATTTAAGTGTACAGATTCAGATTTCTCTCAGAAGTGCCCATGTAGAAATTTTTATGACATTAATAGTTTATGTTCACTCTTCTGCTCTTCAGTCTGCTCGTCAACATCATGTATAATTAATGAACAGCTTCAGGACACCATGTAGTGCCTCCTGCCAGGCACCTCTCAGTGTCTTCTGTAGCCCTGGCGAGAGTTCTTAATTCCTCATCAAAGACATAAGAGCATAGGAAAACAGGGCTGGAGTATCTGGAAACCTTCACTTTGATGGTAAATAAGGTCTTTCATAAACTCTGAATGTGTTGTATCCCTTCCCACTTCCTCTATTGAAATTTTAGGCTCTGTCTGCCAGGAAAAGGAAAGCAACAACCAAAATGATGGACAGGATCCAGTTTTTTCCTGAAATACTAATGAGGTTGAAGCATCCAATAAAAAGGAGTTGGGATAAAAGAAGATGGAGAAGAGGCTGAGTCATTGAATTTATTTCATCTGCATGAACTTGGTGTGGTTAGAATCTATTATCCTACTGTTCAAAGAGCCGAAGCACAGTGCACGGTAGGTTGCCTTTGGTCAGGCCCAGAGGAGGACAACTCCTGGACTAAAAGACAGAAAAATCCAAGGCTGTCTCTTTGTAAGAAGAGACCTCCCCTGGTCATATTTCAGACAGAGGTCTTTTTAGCCTCCCAGCCATTTCAATACTAGTATTTGCCCAGATAAAGTAATAGATCAAATTTGATGCTGAAGTTCATTAAGAGATAACAGCACTGAAAAAAAAAAATGGAAAGACTGCTTGACTGCATGGCCATCTTGTTAACTAGAGAATTCTAAGTGTCAGTCTGTTCTATATTTACAAGTAAAATTAATTCTGGCATTTTGTTTACTACACTGACCAATGATAGACAACTCCAGAGTATACTAGTATAAAAAATATTATAAACACATTGGAGCTATATTAACACAAAATTAAAAGTCTTGGACAAGAAGTAATTCTAAAAATATTTATTAATTTAGTTTAGACTTCATCCTTAATCCCTCAGTTACTTCCGGTTAATTTTGGTGGCAATTTGGTCATGACAAGCACAAGATGTACTGGAGCATGTAATTAATTCTGTCATACCAGTACAAGGATTTTAGAATGTATATTGCCTAAAAGGACAAAATGCAGTTTTCATGGGTCATATTTTAATTTTAGATACAATGTTTATGACATAGCAAACTAAATAAATGTTTGGATAGAATTGCTTTAGTAAGACTCTAAAGTTCTTAAAGATGTGGTCATTCCACACTAGCTTGATTAACCCCAAATCATCCTCATAGCCATAATCATAACTAGTAATGGGTAATCACTTTCGCATTATGGAAACTTAACCAACAACCATATTAGTAAAATAAAGTCAGTTTTTGTCTGTGATTAGTCTCAGAAGAGTGTCATCGTTGCAGTGTAGCATGTGCCTACTTAGCCTTCCCTTCCTACCACTTTCTTTAAAAATTCTCTCCAACCTCCAAACTTCAAGCTACACCCTACTTCTCTCCTCCCTACAAACATTTCTACCTGGTTGTCTTGCCTCCTATATTAATGCCCTCTAATATGTTCTCCAGGGTCATCATTCATATATATCTTGTGTTATTATATATATTTTTATGTCATTCCCTGCTTATCTTAGCCTGGTTTCCTCAAAAGTGTGAGACAAAAGCTAATGTGAAGATAGTATATATGGTAATGTGATCCTAGGGAGTAGGAATGAGGGAAAGGAAGAGTGAAACAGAGAAAGAGCCAACACAAGAATGCATAATAGAGTTGGTCACCCCTATGGGAAACTGGATGCTCTACCCTACAGGACCTTCTGAGAAGTCTTGTGAAACACATCTCAGAACTGTCTACCTGGGGAGAGGAAAAGGGATGCATTTATTCATCATCTCCTATTCCCTATTGATGAAGGATTTCCCATAGGGCATTGACTGGTCCCTGTACTTCCATGTTGCCCATGCATGAGTGTCTAGAGGTCTTCCCAGATAAGATCTGAGACAGAAGTGAGAAGGATGAGGCACTCTTAGATTGTCCCTGTGTGAGGTTTGTCTGAGTATTTGAGGAACTTCTTCCATGGTCATCAGGAATAAGAGAAGAGGTCAAGAGTGTTTTTCCCGGAATACAAGAGGGGTCTGATCCTGCTTTAAACACTTCAGGATAAAGAAAATTGTCATTTATGACCCAGTCTCTCTGGCTTCATCCAACTTTGCAAAATGCACCCCAGCCACACTAAAGTACTTTCAGAATTCTTGCAATGCCACGCCTCATAGTACAGTCCTTTTTCCCTATCGTACCACTGATTATACTTAACCATAATTATCAGATCAGTTGATGGAATTCTCTACCAGACACAGTGTCTTGAAGGAAAAGACCATGTCACCAATGTAGCCCCAGACCCTCTCCAGAATCTGGCATGCAATTGTAGTCAAATGAATATTTGCTGATTGAGTATATGAATGAATGAACAGAAGAATAAAATGCACTGAAACTCTGTTGACCTCCCAGAGCTTAATCGCTGTATCTCTAAATGAAGACTCATCTGACTTGGCTTTTTGTTTCTCCTCTAAGCTTTCTTCAATAGGAGATGTAAACACCCGTTTATCTCCTTAGAGAAAAATGTTCTTTATGTGTAGGACCTTCACTATGGATTGTGAATCTGTTTAGGGGACAAGAAGAAACTACAAATATTTTATTTATTTTATTGTATTCTCAAAGAAGAAATATCGTTCATCTCACCTGAAACGTGCCAATCACAGAATCAAATCCATCTACACTACTCCCAAGCCAATCACAGAAAACAGTGAAAGAAATATATGATAATAAGTTCAAGAAAGAAATCACAATTACCAAAGCACAAAAAAAAGTTTTACTGAAAACAGATAAATAATGTATTAGGTCACCCCTAGTAGTGGAGAAGAATTTCCTTTTCGCTGGAATACTTCTGGAATCACATAAATATGAAACAGAACATTGTGAAATAGTTTTCTTGTACCTATTTTTAAAAATTGTTAGACTTTATTTTTTTGAGTAGTTTTAAGTTTATAGAAAAATTGAGCAGAATGTACAGAGTTCCCATATAGTCTCTTATATTCTACCCTCCCACACCCTCCAGTGTCCCCTATTGTTAACATTTTGCATTAGTCTGGTACATCTGTTACAGCTAATCAGCCAATATGTATACATTATTATTAACAAAAATCCATGGTTTACATTAGGATCTGCTCCTTATGTTGCATGTTCTGTGGGTTTTAACAAATATATGAAATACATCCACCATTACAGTATCATACAGAATAGATTCACTGCACTAAAAATCCCCTGTGCTATTGATCCCTCCCTGTCCTTCGCTCCCTGTAAGACTCTGGCAATCACTGATGTTTTTACTGTCTCCATAGTTTTGCCTTTTACAGAATGTAATTAGAATCATACGGTATGAAGCCTTTTCAGATTGGCTCTTTCACTTAACAATATGCATGCAAGTTTCCTCCATGTCTATTTATAGCTTGATAGTTCTTTTCTTTTTATCCCTGAATAAAATTCCAGTCTGGCTGTACTAGGTTATTTATCCATTTACCTGTTGAAGGACATCTTGGATGCTTCCAAGTTTTGCAATTATGAATAAAGCTGCTATGAACCTTCTTGTGCAGGTTTTTGTGTGGATATAAAGTTTCAACTCATTTGGGTAATAAGTAGCATGATCACTGGATCATAAGAGTACATTTAGCTTTGTAAAAAACTGCCAATTGTCTTCCAAAGTGGCTGTATCATTTTGCACTCCCACCAACAATGAGTGACAGTTCTTGTTGCTCCACATCCTCTCCAGCCTTTGGTGCTGTCAGGGTTTGGGATTTTGCCATTATAATAGACGTGTGGTGGTATCTCATTTTATTTTACAATTTCCTAATGACATATGATGTGGATCAAATTTCATATGCTTTTTGCTATCTGTGTGTGTGTGTGTATATATATATATTTGTGTGTGTGTGAGGGAGATCAGCCCTGAGCTAACATCCATTGCCAATCCTCCTCTTTGTGCTGAGGAAGACTGGCCCTGGGCTAACATCTGTGCCCATCTTCCTCTACTTTATATGGGACGCTGCCACAGCATGGCTTGACAAGTGGTGCTTCAGTCCACGCCTGGGATCAGAACCTGTGAACCCCAGGCCTACAAAGTGGAGCACGGAAACTTAACCACTATGCCACCAGGCCAGCCCTGTATATCTTTTTAAATGAGGTGTCTTTGGTCCATTTTTTAATTAGGTTTTTTTGTTTTCATATTATTGAGTTTTAAGAGTTCTTTGTATATTTTTAAAACAGTCCTTTATCAGATGTGTCTTTTGCAAATATTTGCTCTCAGTCTGTGGCTTGTCTTTCATTCTCTTGAAACTGTCATCTTTCTGCAGAGCAGAGGTTGTAATTTTAATGAAGTCCAACTTAACTTTTTCTTTCATGGATCACATTTTTGGTGTTGTATCTAAAAACACTTGAATTTATCATCACCAAAGTTATCTAGATTTTCTCCTATGTTATCTTCTCAGAGGTTTATACTTTTGCATTTTTCATTTAGGTGTATGATCCATTAACTTGTGTGAAAGTGTAAGGTCTGTGTCTAGATTCTGTCTTTTTTTGCAAGTGGATATCCAATTGTTCCCACACAATTTATTGAAAAGAATTATCCTTTCTCCATTAAATTTTCTTTGCTCCTTTTTTAAATATCAGCTGATTATATTTGTGTGGGTCTATTTCTAAGCTCTCTATTCCGTTACCTTGATCTATTCTTTTGCCAGTAGCACACTGTATTGATTACTCTAGATTTATATGTACTAAGTCTTGAAGTCAGGTATTATCAATCCTCTGACTTTGTTCTTCTCTTTCAATATTGAGTTGACTATTCTGGATCTTTTGCCTCTCCATATAAACTTTAGAATCAGTCTTTCAATATTTACAAATTAACTTCCTGGAATTTTAATTGGAATTATGTTGAATGTATAGATCAAGTTCGGAAGAACTGACATCTTGACAATATTGAGTGTTTCTACCCATGTCCATGGAATGTCTCTCCATTTATTTAGATTCATTGATTTCTTTCATCAGAGTGTTTAAATTTTCCCATATAGATATTACACATATTTTGTTAGATTTATATCTAAGTATAGGTAATTTTTTAGTACTAATGTTAATGGTCTTGTGTTTTTATTTCAAACTCCAATTGTTAATTGCTGGTATAGAAGAAAGCAATTGACTTTATATATTAACCTAGTATCCTGCCAGATTGCCACAATTACTTATTAGTTCCAGGAGGTTTTTGTTGTTATTACATACACAATCATGTACACATACACATACACATGATTACATACACAGCCATGTCATTTGTGAACAAAAACAGTTTTATTTCTTTCTTCCCAATCTATATACATTTTATTTCTTTTTCTTGTCTTATTGCATTAGCTAGGACTGCCAATACAATGTAGACTAGGAGTGGTGATAGCAGATATCCTTACTTTATTCCTGATCTAAGTGGGAAAGCATCTAGTTGCTTACCATTAAATATGATGTTAGCTGTAGGTTTCTCTCGGATGTTTTCATCACGTTGAGAAAGGTTGTATCCATTTTTGATAGTTATAATTTTAATTCTTATGTTGATGAACTTTGTACAAATAAATAACACACTTAGCTTACTTTCTGGTCAGAAAATTTAGGCAATGCCTCTTGACTAGCCACTATATTAGATGAGATTAAGAATTCTGCACTTCTTTCTCCATCTCACTGCCTTCTACCTTCTACCTTTTGAGCACTATCTTTAGTGCTGTATAGTCAGGGTTGATAAAATTTATTTCGTGTTCTCTCATCACATTTAAATCACCCATATTTCTTTCTAAAAGCTTAAAATGAGTAAACAGAGTACATATTATATGACTACTTTAATAATGCTCACTGCATAAATAAGTATTGCAATAAAATTGCATTTCATTCTCTCTGGGTCCAAAGTCATAACCCTCATGACACTCAAGGGACCACTTCTGGGTTAAATGGTTTCTGTTTCATAACACACTATCAATTGCTGAAAGGCATGCATGCCATCTCTTTGTTTCCTTCACACTTGAACCATGACCCTATTACACAGTTTATTTGTTGGTTTTTTGTTTTTGTTTTCCATTTTTGGTGGAGATCATATTTTTTGTGTGAAAAAATGAAATATGTCCCTTCTTCACAGAGTCAATGACATTAGCTAGCCCCTTAGGTGCTATCTGTTGTTTTGTTTTGTTTCTATTCTGTTCTTCATTCTTCTTGGAGTCCGCTGATTTCATTCCCAATCTGGACTGATTGCTTAAGGACCGGAGAGATAACTGTCATCCTGGGATTATCTTTTCAAGGCCTCCAGGTGAATTCCACCATCTCGTCTATCTGAAATCTTTTCTCATGGTACATTAATTTTCTAGGGCTGCTGTAACAAAGTACCAATATCTTACAGTTCTAGAGGCTAGAAGACCAAGATGAAGGCATCAACAAGGTTAGCTCCTTCTGAGGTCTATGAGGGAGAATCTGTTCACATCTTTCTCCTATCTTCTGATACCCTCAGACATTCCTTAGTTTGTAGATCGTGTTCTCCTGGTGTCTTCATATCATCTTCCCTCTATGTGTGCCTGTCTCTGTGTCCAAATTTCCCCTTTTTAGAAAGACACAGTCATATTGGATTAGGGCCCACGCTAATGACCTCATCTCAACTCGATCATCTGTGAAGACCTTATTTCCAGATAAAGTTACAGTCATAGGTACTGGGGGCTAGAACTACAACATCTTTTGGGAGCACACATTTCAACTGACAACACTTGATGTCTACACTCATTTTAATGGATTATATCTCAAACAACTTCCTTAGAAAGGGTGCAAAGGATGTAAATTTCTGAGTCCTGGTGTGCCTAAAATATAATTATTTTGCCATCATGCTTTATTGATAATTTGACTGTGTAAGAATGCTGCATTTGGAATTATTACCCATTAGAATTTTGAATACACTGCTCATTTTTCTCCTACCATTTCTGTTAGTGATTAGAAATCCAGTGCTAGTTTGACTATTTATCTTGTTTTATCTATCTGGAAGTTTTTAGGAATCTTCTCTTTCTTTTGTGTTCTGACAAAAAGATGTCAGGCCCATGTTTACATGCAGGTCTTCTTTCAATTATTTGTTAGGAACTTGATAGACTCAAACAGAAAAGTAGTCTTTTCAGATCTGTGGGAAAGTTTTTTGTATTATTTCTTTAAAATTTCCTCCCTTCTCTTATTATGTGCCCATTTTTCTAGAAGTCCTATTAGTTGAGTTGGATCTCCTAGAATTATTCTCTGTAATAGTCTATGTATCTTATCTGTCTCAAGTACTCAATCGCTTTGTTTTGTTTTTGTTCTTGTTGTTGTTGCTGTTGTCTCTTCGTTTTGTTCAATCGCCTTATTGTTCTTTTTCTCTATGTTGTAAGAGACTTACTCACTTTGTATTCTAAGTTTCTCATTGGGCATATGACTATCCATGTAACAAACGTTCTGGTTTGTTCACTGATTGTTCCTTCCTCATAGCATTCTGTTCTTGTACTCTGGGGGCACTACCTTCACAAACCTTTCTCTGAAGTTTCTTTGTTTGTTCTAGAGACAATTTTTTTTTAATCTTGTCCTGCCTTTTATCCTGTCCTTTCATGATGTGGTTGGTCTTTGGATATCCATTCTACTTAAGAAAGGGGAATGGGGTCATTTGTCTCTGTAGCAGGGGTGTGTCCTCTATTGTTGTAGGTGGGTCTCTTTTCCTGCCCTGTCTCTCTCTCTCTGATAGGAGCACTGATTGGGAACTTTATGTATGTGGCCAGGGCTTGTCTAAATGAAATGAAACCTTCAGTGGGAACAGGCAGGTAGCAGGGCTTTAGTTGTGGAGGTTCCAGCTGCCAAAATGGAGAACTTTACTCTGGAGCACTGGCCCCAAAATTCTTATTCTGCCTATGCAGATACTTACATCTTTTTTAGAGAAGAATCCTTAGGTATTTTCAGTCTGAGATTGATGCTTCGTTCCTACTCTAAGAGCTAGGAAACACAGAGAAGGAAAACAAAGAAATGGGCATGTCAGGAAGTAAGCATTAAGTTGCTCTGCAGACTGGTTTCCCAATTAAACCACTCTTCTCACTCCTGTCACCTTTACACCCACCACCTCTGCTCTGCTTCAGCTTTCTCCTGCTCCTCTGCTCTACCACTGCCCCAGTCTCTTCTCCTTGTCAAAAAGCTTCCATCCTCTTTTTATCTTTAAGAAATTTGTGAAATCTCTCATCTCCTCATGTTCCTCTTTCATTCTCTTCATGGCAGTGGGTGACTTTTAGTAGTATCTAATGGTGGTGGCACAGGGCGGGGCAGTTTAAAGAGATTACAGAAAAACACACATCCTCAGCTCATTATCTTGAACCATCTTTAACTAGAAGTTTCAAATTCAATATAACACAGCTGCGAGTGAAACATTTAAATAAAAGAGTTTATGATATCCAAAAAGAAGGAACCAGCACTGTCTTCATATCTTGATTAATGACATGTGCACATACACTTAAATAAGTGTACACACACAGAGATGTAGTTGCACAGAAAGCCAGTTAGAAGCAAAAACATGAAAACTGGAATATATTAGATGAAGGAGTGATAATTTTTTAAAGATAATACTAGACAATGGGCTATAATACTAGCCAATGTGTTATGCAACAAATGTTACCTTTCACAGCATAACTAGCCTCACTCAACCATTGTGGGTAGATAATGTCCCTTAATGAATTACAACCCCTTGTGTCCACATCACTTAGCAATTTGACAATTCTGCTGCTCCCACTAAGAGATAAAGCCTATTTTTACCACCAGCTTAAATCTTATCTGGACTTGAGAATTGCCCTTACCAACAGAATATGATGCAAGTGATAATGTACGAATTCCAGAAATTAAGCCTTAAAAGCACTTGTAACTTCCACTCTTGCCCTCTTGAAAACCTGAGACTACCATGCTAGTCAAACCAGCAGTCAGCATCAATTGTCAGATGGGAGTGATACCATCTGGGACCCTCCAGTCCCAAGAGAGATGTCATATGACTGCAACCACACGAATGTCCTCAGGCAAGACCAGAAGAAACACTCACATGGCAGACTCACAAAAATAAGAGAAATAATAAGTAATTGATGTTTTAAGACACTAAGTTTTGGAGTGGTTTTTTCTTGAGCAGTGGATTACTGAAAAAATACCTAACAGATACTCTGAATTTTTCTCTAATTGGACCATTTTAATGATATATGCCCAACCCTTGAACAATCACTGTGGCTAAAGGAATTCTGTGCACTGATTGGCTTAGGGCTGAGTTTTTGCTTTTCCTTGAACTAGTTGTTGTAGCAAGGAATTGTGGTGATTGGCTTGGGTCAAACCAGGTCCTATTCCTAGAACTGAGGGTGAGTTCAATATCACCCAAGCCAATGGGGAGGGAGTAAAATGGGTGCTAGAGAGGCAATTACAATGCCCATGACAGGTGGGTAAGGGTAGCAACTGACCATGGAAAAGTCCCTGTCCATGACCATTTTTCACCTCTTGCTTCTCTTGAAACCAACAATATCACCATGGAAACTGCTGCCACCATTACCCAAACTGCCACCATCAGAATTGCCACCTCTGAGACTGCTGTAGCTGCTGCCATTACTCCAATCCTATTGCTGCCAATATTACGAAGCAACTGCACATCTTGGGTGACCATGGCTTTCAAAGTGAGCTGCAACTACAGCCAAAGTGCTGGACTGCTTTCCGGCCTAAACTGAGCTGAGAACAGTGTGTGGAGAGGATCTAACCAAAAAGGTAAAGTTGGAAAGACAGAAGAGATGAGGCGGAAATAATGGACAAAATGGAGGAGGAGAGGAGAATGCCTAGTCCCAGTTTGGATGCAAAGGTAAAATGTTCCATTAGAACTGCAGCAGCTGCGGAGATGGCAAGAACAGCTCTGATTGCAGAATCAGCTATAAAGGAGAGAAAAGTTGATGCACAGTTGAGGAGCCAGAGTTTTAGGAAGTATTCTGAGTGCCAGGACACCCACCACAGCTGCTGCCCAGAATGATCTGCGGGCCTGCCTTGCAAGTCACACATCTGGGTCTCTGAAGGTTGGCTCTTTGCCTACAGGATCTCACTCCCTGACATTCATGCATTCCCTCAGCAGTTGCCAGAGAGGGATTTTCTCACTTTAACAACTGCTAAACCCTATGAGACTGTGTATATTCCAGCTTCTTAAGTTTGGCTGCAGAAAAAGTATAAAACTGCTCTGCAATGCAGCCCAATTCAGGTTGGCATGTGGACAGCAAGAGTCTCAGGATGAGGAAGGAGTGAAAAAGAAAAAGAGGAGGGAATGCTATCTATCAGCAAGTGAGAAATATGCATCTCCTGCGCAGGTTTCTCTCAGCTCTTACATTCCATCCTCACACATTTGGATGTGTTCAAGTCATATTTTCTTTTTTAAAATATGGCACCAACTTGATGGATTCTACTTGAAATTATTTTCTTAGAATTTGCATCTATATTCATAAGAGCCATGTATGAGAAGTTTTCCTTTTTGTGCTCTCTTTAACAAGTTTTGTTATTAAGGTTAAACTGGATTCTGGTTTTTTTAAAGGGTATCTTTGTTTTGCAGAGAAAGATTTGCCCTGAGCTAACATCTGTTGCCAATCTCCCTTTTTTTTTCCCTCCCCAAAGCCCCAGTTCATGGTTGTATATTCTAGTTATAAGTCCTTCTAGTTCTTCTATGTGAGCCGCTGCCACAGCATGGCAACTGACAGGTGGGTGGTATGGTTCTGTGACCAGGAAACGAACCCAGGCCACTGAAGCGGAGAGTGCAGAACTCTAACCAGTAGGCCATCAGGGCTGTCTCTAAATTAGATTCTTAATACAAATGAGGAGACATCTAGAAAAATCTATGGTCTGAAATAGTTTAAATAACACTGAAATTATCTGTTTTTAAAGGTTACCTAGAAGTCAGTGATAAAGTGATCTACCTGATCCTGGTGACTCTTTAAATAGTATAGATTAACCTAATTTGCAACCTCTATTTATATTTTCTTTTCTCATGAAAATTTTGGTAGTTTTTAGTTTGCTTGGTAAACTTTCATTTCTTCCTAGTTTTTTTATTTTTTGCCATGTAGTTGTATGCAAAAATATCATAGTTTAATCTCTTCCACATCACTGTTATGTCACCTTTCTCATTTCTAGCATTTTATATATTTTCTCTGTGTCTTTTTCTTCTTAACCAGGTTTGTGAAGAGGTTTCCTATTTTATTGGCCCATGCAATTCTATTTTACCAGCTTTTGGAGTTTTTAGTCTTTATAAATTTTTTCTCTTTAATTATTTTTGTCTGTTATAAAGATAAAGATATTAATTTCACTTTCCTATTTTCCTTGGTGCTGTTTTTGTAGTTTTCTAAGATAAGCACTAAATTCCTTTATAATCAATCATTTTTGTTTAATTATGGAGGTATTTAAGACCATACATCTTCCTATGCACAGTTTTTCATGCATCTCATTGATTTTAACACTCTTCATTACACTGCTTCCTTAAGAGTTTGTAATTTCAATTTCAATTTTTTCTTTGATCCAACAGTTATTTAGGAGTATGTGTCTTAATTTCCAAATCACTAGTTCAGGTCATGTATTTAATATTTATTTCTGACTCTTAAAAAATTATGATCAGTAATCTCTACTTTTTAATAGTACGTTTTAAGTATTCATTTGTGGCCAGCTATATGATGACTTTTTATAAATGTGCCATGATCATGTGGGGACAAAAGGTACATTCTCAATTTAAAGAATATAACATTATACATACATAAAATTGAGGTTTTGCTGAATTATTTAATTCTATTATATCCTTAATTTTTGTCTTCTCCATTTATCAAATTCTGAAAGAACTATATTAAAATCCCCACTATAATTATTTATATTTTTATGTTCTTCTTACATCCTTAATAGTTTGCACTATTCAGTGTTTTTTTACTGGCTTTAAGAGTAATTCTTGAAATCAACATATTTCTGGGTTTGTTTTTTAATCACTCTAACAGTATCTGACTTTAATAATAGAATTCAATCCATTTATAGTGTATCAAAATGATCCAATAGGATTCATTTTACGAATGGAGGGTAGTTAAACATTAAAATATCCCAGTTAACATAATTCACTAATTAACAAATTAAAGAAGAAAATGTTTTGTCCATTTCAACAGATTCTGAAATGGCACTTGATAAAATGCAGCTATTATAATAAAAACTCTAATAGGGCATGAAATAAATGGCTCAAATATGACAAAGACTATATACTCCAAACCATCAACAAGCATATTCCATTTATAATATGGTTAAAACCATAACATTTCTTTCTAACAATAAAGTGCTTAGTTGAATATAATTATAAGCTATTATTTGAGCTCATATAACAAGATCTAAAAAGGGAAAGTCTTTATATCATAAAAAAAATCTGGGAGCAGTAAAAAAAATGTATGAAAAGCACAGGAGAGATTTGCCTTGCAAACATTACAACTTAACATAAAGCCACCATAATGAAAAGCGTGTATTATTAGCACACGAATAGTCAACTACATTAGAGTAATAGAGAACAACCAATTGATATATCATAATATATGTAGAAATTCAATGCCTAACAAAGGCAGTATTCAAATGTAATAGGAAAATGAGACGTCTACTTCTCGTGATAGAATAACAGGGACTGGATTTAGCCTCTCATCTGAAGCAGCTAGAAAAGCAGAACTGACGTATGATATTGGACTACATGCAGCTTAGAACAGTGATTCCTGAGAAAGAGGAAACAAGCAAGCTGAGACCTGAGACAGATGAGTGACCTAACTCACTGCCTGGAGACATGTTCAGGCTGAAGTCTAGAAGGAAGAGCTCAAACAGCTCAGCAATCTCATTGATTGAGAAGACAGAACTTAGGAGGCCAAGGCAGCTATGATTCTCAGGGTAGAGAGTCAGGGAGGAGAGAAACGCACAGAGAGGGATTGGGAGATCTGCAGAGGGACCCTCTCGAGTCTTTTACTGAAAACTGATCTGTGGATGCGAACGAGGAAACTGCTCAAGGCTGGGGAAAGATCACCAGAGAGGGGCAGGGGCAGCAGTCCTCGGATCTCATACAGAGCCAGGCATGATTCACGTTCCCACCGGCCAGAGTGCAAGGATCTAATAAATGAGCCATCGGGTAGAGTCCACAGAAGGGTATTGCTTAGTAGTGGACCAATTATCCCCAGGTTGGAGATTGTTCTGAACCTGCCATAATGAAGATGAAAAGCAAACCTCAGAAGGTCAAACTGATTCCAATAATTTAACTTTGTTCAGGACAAAGCCCCAAAATATTTAAAAGCACTCAGAAATATCCAGCGCCCAACAATGTAAAATTCACAATGTCTGGCATCTAATAAAAGTTAACTGGTATGTGAAGAAGCGGGAAAAAATGACCCATAATCTGCAGAACAATCAATCAATATCAACATATCCAGAAATAAGATGCCAAAATTTATAGACAAGGATGTTAAAACATATGTTATAAATAAACTTCTTATATTTAAGAAAAGTAGAGGAAAGCAGGAGAATAAGGAGGAGAGATAGGAAAGCTATTAAAAAGATTCAAATCAGAGCCAGCCCTGATGGCCTAGTGGTTAAAGTTCAGCACACTCTGCTTTGGCGGCCTGGGTTTGGTTCCTGGGCACAGAACCATGCCACCTGTCTGTCAGGAGCCATGCTGTGGCAGTGGCTCACAGAGAAGAACTAGAAGGACCTACAATTAGAATATACAACTATGTACCGGGGCTTTGGGGAGGGAAAAAAAAAAACATTAAAAAGATCCACATCAAACTCCTATAGATGAAAAGCACAATATCTGAAATGAAAAATACACTGGATGGAATTAAAAGCAGATTAGGCACTGCAGAAGGAAATACTAATGAACTTGGAGACATAGCAGTAAAAGAATACAAACAAACACAAAGAGAAATTGAACAGAGGAACAGTGAGTTGTGGGAATAAAACAAATGACCTAACCTACATTTGTAATTGGAATCTCAAAGAAAAGAGGGGACAGAAATAATATTTGAAAAAACAATGGCTGGACTTTTTCCAAATTTGATGAAAACTATAAACCTACAGATCTAAGAAGCTAACTGCTATGGACTGAAATGTGTCCCCCCTAAATTCATATATTGAAGCCCTAACCCCAATGTGATGGTATTTGGAGATGGGACCTTTGGGAGGTAATAGGTTTAGATGAGGTCATGAGGATGGGGACTTCATGATAGAATGGTAAGAAAGGTTTAACTAAGGAAGGAGGAGAAGCGAGAAGGAAGAATGACCCAACCAGGGGCAAAATCATGAGAAAAGCCCTGCAGACCAGAAAGTATGTTGTGTATTTAGACTAAAAGTAAACTTAATTGTATGTTGGGGATGGGAGTAGGAGGGAGGGGAATTAGAGTTGAAGGTAAAGGAAAGGAAGGGAAAAACTAATAGAAAAAGTTTCCTGAGAAAGCAAGGAGGGATATGGGATCCAAAGCACAGATGATGAGAATAGCAGACCATGAACACCTTTTCTATTGTGACAGGAGAAAACAATAGACACAGATGTGTGTAGGTGTGTTTGGACGTGTTTGGGCAAGAAGGGAGTTTCTTCTGATGGCTACTTTATCTATGAAGTAAGATTTGAATTCGTCTGCTGGTTGTAGGGTCAAAGGTTGAGGAAAGAGAGAATGGAGGAGCCAGCAACACTCTGCTGATACTCAGAGCAGGTGAGCTACAGAAATGACACCAGAATGGAATAAAAACCCTATTCTTTACTGTAGTTCCCTATGCCACCTTCTCTCTCTTCAAGTGTCAAGCAACATCAATTTGTTTCTCAGTGTTCTGAGTACTACAAAAAGGAGACAGACAGATCAGTAATTCCCAAGGTTTTTACATGAAAAAGGACTACAGATCTGCTGACTGCAGTAGGCAGTCCTAACTCAGAATGCTTCACCTCTCTCATGTCCCTTTAAATTATCTACCCTTATTTCATGAAAAGAGTTCAAATTCATTTAATCAAACTGATTCTTTTGAAGCCATGTTCATTTGTTATTGAATAGATTGTATAGTACCTCTCTTAGTTTGTTTGGGCTGCTATAACAAAGTACCATAGACTGGGTGGCTTATAAACAACAGGAATTTATATCCCACAGTTCTGGAGGCTGGAAGTCCAAGGTTAGGGTGCCAACTTGGTTGGGTTCTGGTGAGAGCCTTTTCCTGGGTTGCAGAGGGCCATCTTCTCCCTGTGTCCTCACATGGCAGAGGGAGTGAGAGAGTTTTCTGGGGTCCCTTTTATAAGGGCATTAATCCCATTCACGAGGGCTCCACCCTCATGACCTAATTAACTCCCAAAAGCCCCATCTCCTAATACCATCACATTGCAGTTAGAATTTCCAGAAATGAATTTTGGGGGGACACAAACATTCAGTCCATAACAGTACTCTTCTCTCTTCCATGTATTCTGAAACCAATTTTATACCTATTTTTAGAACTTTAGTATGTTCCTAAATATAAAAGTTAATACTGTGTAATTTCCAGAACCAACTTCTCTTAGTATGGCTCATAAAAAGATTTGTGTGATTTACTGAGCAGAATCTTAAATGCAGTGACTATGTTGACTTCACCAAACTTGTGCTTTACAGGAGCATTAGGCAGCAAGCAGGTTGCTAGGGAAACTCTGAAAGAAAGAAATCTGAGCTGGATGTGGGCTTTTTCTGAGTATCTCACAGAAAAAAATGAATTCAAAGAAAAATAGATCATCCAAGGAAAGTGGTAGGTGATGTTTCACACCTGTGTTCACCTTTTACTTCCACACTGAAAACAGAGGCAGAGAGGGATAAGAAAACTGAAATATTAGACAAGAAGGAAAATTGAAAGAAAAGCCTCCTCTTGATTCCATGACATACACATTTTTGTGCACCGTTTTAAACAAAAGTTTTGCATAACTGTTTGAAGCCAAAATTACAACAGCTTCTCAAGTATCTAACTTATTTTAAATTTTCTGAGAAGCAGAATCAGAACCCGTTCAGCCAATGGATAAAGAGATTATGTTTTTTGATCTAAAATCAGAACTGCTGAGACAAATGTGGGCACAACAAATAAGAATATTTAAAATCCAGACATTTCTAAAAAAATCTAGATGGTTTGGACTCTGAATCAGTTAGGAACAAAGGTGGCCACATTACATTTATATCTGTTGAAATTCTATGGAATTTTCAAGGGTCCAATTTTTATTAAGAATGATCAGCAAACCTGAGAACTCCCATTAGTTCTATCGTATGATTTTCCTAAGTGATGAGAGCGATAAATGTGTCTGGATATTCATAATGAATCCCTTTCAACCACACCTGAGTTTATGTCAATGAGGTGACTTTTGGAAAGCATCAAAGGATGGGGACTGGTTGCCAGGGGAACCAACCATGAGATTGGAGGGTTAGAGCTTTCAGTCCCACCCCTCTGGCCTCCAGGGGAGGGGAAAGGGGCTGCAGGTTGAAGCCATCACCAATGGCCAATGATTTAATCAAGCATTCCTGCATAATGAAGACTCCATAAAGACCCAAAGGACAGCGTTTGGAGAGTTTCCAGGTTGGTGAATACTTGAAGGTGCTGGAAGAGTGGTGTGCTTAGAGAGGGCGTGGAAGCTCTGTGCCCCTTCTCCATACCTTGCCCTATGCATGGCTTCCATCTGGCTGTTCCCGAGTTATATCCTTTTCTAATAAACCGGTAATCTACTAAGTAAAATGTCTCTCTGAGTTCTGTGAGCCACCCTAGCAAATTAATCAAACCCAAGGAGGGGGTCCTTGAAACCAGTCTATAGCTGGTGGGTCAGAAGCATAGGTGACAGCCCAGACTTGTGATTTGCCTCTGAGATGAGGGAGGGGACAGTCTTATGGGGCTGAGCCCTTAACCTGTGGGATCTGACATCTCCAGGTAGATACGTCAGAATTGACTTGAATTGTAGGACACCCAGCTGGTGTCACAGAATGGCTTGGTGTTGTGGAAAAAACACACATACTGGAATTGGTGTCAGAATCACATTCCTTGTGTCTTCAACCATAGACTCTTTTTGTGTGTGTGTGAGGAAGACCTGAGCTAACATCCGTTGCCAATCCTCCTCCTTTTGCTGAGGAAGACTGGCCCTGGGCTAACATCCGTGCCCATCCTCCTCCACTTTATATGGGACACTGACAGCATGGCTGACAAGCAGTGCGTCGGCGGACGCCAGGATCTGAACTGCGAACCCTGGGCTGCCAAGCGCGAACCAAACCGCTGTGCCACCGGCCCGGCCCCAACCATAGACTCTTAAGATACAAAATTGCCCTATTTTTTAAGTAAGATGATCTTACAGTGCTTTAAAATCAAAATATACCTTAACGGTTGTCATAAGCAAGATGTGTACTTATCACTGTTGACCTTAATCCCTAATCTTTATGAATAGAGGGAAGTATTTTTCACTTTATCTTCCTTTTCTGGAATTCAAAATAATCTGCTAAAAAGGAAGGGACTATTTTTTATATGATTGACATGGTCTTTAAAAATTTAGAGACATTAGAGAATATATGTGATAGCTTCTATTGAGATGTCTTTGAGGAATAGCTAATACTTAGTACAAGTTTTCCTTTTCTAAAAAAGATTTGGGGAAAATATCATCAAATTAGATGCCATGGAAAAGTTGTCCTTGATTTTGATCGGAAATTTCCAATATACCTATCTTTATAGGAGCTATTGCTCATGTTGTATGAAGGAAAGATTTTTAAATGTTCCTTTTAAAAGGAATACTATTTTCATTAGACTCTAAAAAAAACTTTTGTATGGATGAAGTGTGGGATTTTAAAAAATGTGCTTGTTTGTTTTTAACCAGAAATGAAGATGATTTATAAAGCTGCTTTAGGCCTTTCTCTGGGCTTCTCACTAAAGCAGAGATGAAAGCATATTTGGGAAGTCCAGATGATTCTTATTTTTCAAAAATTGACGAGCTTGGCAGACATGTCTCTTAATTAAGAAAAAAATAATGTTCTTGACAACAAAACTTGCAATTTTATTTATACCTCTTACCCTCTTTCTATATCAGCTTTATCATAACCATAATCTCTATCATCCCACAACCACCCCACCTTACCCCCACACCTACTCTCCCCCACCCCCATTCTTTGTTACATGCCGTTGACTTTTCCTCAATTTTATATAATGTGCTACGCAATCCCAGCTTCTAAGTTGTTCCGTCCCTATCCAATTCACTCTCTGTAAGCTTTCCTTTACACAAATGTAAGCCTGCCACTGAGTCTTCTCAAGGGACCTCTTCTGACTTGCATTACCTGGTACAGTCTTCCATGCCTCATTCTTGCTCTGTGATGAAAAAATAGTATTAGTTACACAGGAGTTTTAACCCCTAACGCAGATGTGGAAAAGTTAAAAGAAGGCAACAATACGTCTTCCCTCTAGTCAAAATCAAATTTACCAATGGTAATACTGACACCACTAAAGAAAAAAACTGGATAAAACAAACAACCTGGAAACCAAATTTGCAACCCAAATCTTAAGAGAACCTGGGGCCAAAGATGTATTAATATACATGCATACATATTGCTGTTAGTGCCATTGAGTAGATTCTGACTCCTAGTGACCCTATGTACAGCAGAGCAGAACCCTGCCCAGTCTTTTTGGGCCATCCTCTGACCTTCCAGCACTGTATCAGACAATGCTCCACTGCTATTCATAGAGTTTTCACGGCCAATTTTTTCAAAGTGGGTGGCCAGGTCCTTCTTCCTAGTCTGTCTAGTCTGGAAGCTCTGCTGAAACCTGTCCAGCATAAGTGACCCTCCTGGTATTTGAAATCCTGGTGGCACAGCTTTCAGCATCATGGCAACACGCAGCCGCCACAGTATGACAACTGACAGATGGCTGGTGTGGTTCCCTGATTGGAAATGAACCCCAGCCATGTTGGTGAGAGGGCAGAATCTTAACCACTAGACTACCAGACATACATATATATAACAATTATTATTAATATACTTACAAATATGATAGATATTTCCCTCAGGCTAGGTTGATGACATCAACACATCCATTTGGAACTAGTGATTGTATTTTAAGTAAAGGAACAGTACTTAAAATATTTACTTCATTTCAGAAATTCAGTTAATTCAGAAGAATGTGGCTTCCTATGAATGTCATTTTGCTTGGACTTCAATAGTCCTGGATGCGTGCGTGTGTGAGTATGTATGTTACTATGACCAAAGACAAAAAACATACTTCTGGTTCTAACATATATACTACTTAGGAATGTGAACACAAATAAATAATCTTACCTTCTAATTGGAATAAATAATGAAATATTTATGGCAAGATGTTTTTTGATGTAAACTTTGAACAGCGTTGTTCTCCTGTATTAAACAAATGACAAGCCTTTCACTCTTCTTCTGTCAGCTTTTGCATGATCAAATCTCCATTTTAGAATGGGTCTAGTTTATTCAAACTTCAAGCAAATGGAATTAGTTAGGAAAGCTGAATTTACAAGTAAAGTCTCTTTTCCTCCAGATTAACGAGTTTATACCCAGAATTAACATTAATGGGAATTCTCAGAGTTTTCCTGTAGAAAATAGCCCCATGCAGAGATGGCAGAAGTATAAACCCAGAACATCTCAGTCATAGCCACGCTGTATTGTTTTCCCCAATTAAAGGCTAAAATTGCATCTCTAAAAGAATGGGTGTTGGAAATAAAAACATTTATATAGAATAGCTTAAGGCAAGTAGTCTAATTTTCAGAATGTAATAAATAAGACTAAGTATAAAACTGCAGCTTTATGGATACATGCAAGGGAAGTAAATGCATTAAAATTAAAATATCATTTCATGGAAATGAGCTTCCTGAACTGGTAAATGTGCTGTTCAAAGAAAAATATTTCAAAGGCATACTTCTCTACGTGATTAAGATTCCTTACAATTAAAAACCTCTGTCTTAAAATATTCTTCCACTTCAAAGGCATTGCTAGTCAGGAAATCCCCCTGAACTCCTTGGTGACACTTCTCATTTTTTTTTCAGTGATAGGAAATTATAATACCAAAATACAACAGAGCCCACACATCTGTTAGCCACTTTTGCTGTAGGTGCTCAACTGATGCAAGATGTCTTGTGGAGGCATGGGGGAGGGGCACAAAGCAAATGAATGCAGCCTGCAAACTGAAGCACCGACTCCAGAGACAAAATGATGAAAGAAAGGAGGAAAAATGAAATAGCCAATCTGTATCCACTTTAAAGTTTAAGTGTATACATAAGTGTGTCTGTGTATGTGTGCATTTTGTCTGGGGACAAAGGTGCTCAATAAATATTGGCTGATCAATTTTTGTTTTGCAAAATAGGGATCCCTTTTGAGAGACAGAATTGAATAAATAGTCACTTCTAATTCAAAAGGTAACTTTCCTATTAATCTAATCAGGATCAAAATATTCAACCTATTTACTTAACTGGCTCGATATGTGTAGAGATATAAATTAAATAAATGTATTGAGAAAAGCATAAAAATCTTTCAATGATACTTCGTCACCAAACATTCTAAACAGTATCAACAGCTTTCATTTATTGGATACATCCTCTGTTCCAGAACCCGAAGCAAGCACTTCATGGGATTCTAGCAACAACCCTACATAGTACTGTTAATACTCCATAATACTCAGTACAAACATAGAGGTTGTGCCCACGTTTTCAGAGGGAATTGGGAGCAGATCTGGGATCTACTCAAGTGTGTCTGACATGAAAGCATATTCATTCATCTCTGAAAGGAGTTTTCAAATAGTGGTCCTCTGACCAAAGACAATAGCATTATCTAGAAACTTGTGAGAAACGCAAATTCTCAGGCCCTGCCCCAGATTTACTAAATCAGATCTGAGGGCAGGGCTCAGCAATCCATTTTTTAACAAGCCCTCCACGTAATTCTGATGCCTGCTCAAACTTGAGAATCACTGCTTTATTCTATGCTACCTTTAATATATATTATCATGTTATGATTGATTATGACAAAGATTCTTTGCTTGACCAAACTTTATTCAGACACCTGAAACTTCTCCTAGGCCCATTTGTGAACTTCCTTATAAAATCCAGTTCTATCAAGAGCCCTGCTAACCAGCCCCTTCCACCCTTAATATCTAATCACCTTCGATATCTGATCAGGTTCCTCATCCTTCACCATCCCCCAGGTAATGTCTGATCACCCTGGCCTGTCTTCAGCAAGAATTATGTTAGGTCAGTTTACCCAGAACCCCCCTTTCTCTTGAAGTTTCCTCTTATTAATTTTCCATCCACAGACTCCCATCCTGCTTTTTGGTTATAAATTCCTGCTTGCCCATGCTATATTTGGAGTTAAACCCCATCTCTCTCCCACACTGTACAATCCCACTGCAGTGGTCTCTATACCTATCACGATGGTCCTGCATAAAGTCTGCCTCATCATCTTTAACAAGTGTCACTGAATATCTTTCCTTCAACAAATATACATAAATGTATTAGGCATGACACAAACTCTCTATCTAGAAGTTTTACAGCTTCGTCATAGTTTACATAATATCACAAACATCCTTGTAAATGGCAGTAATTTTAAGAGTACTAAATCTGTAACTGATTCCAATAATTTTTATTAGCATTTTAAAAAGTGAAGAGATTGACTCTATACATACTTGTCAAAATTGGATTGGAATATCCAGGGTCTTTCTTTTTTAATATATTATAAGATGAAAAAAAGTTAGAAGATAATGTTAATAAACAATAAATCTGAAATTGAAATTATATTTGTTGACCATTGTTAATCAATGACTCTTGATTGATATTTATTATTATTAACATATAGACATTAGCTTATGTATAGATAGATATTTCCATAGATTGATTGTAATCAGCCATAGCCACGATGTGTAGCCAACCATTCTAAAACTTCTTAAATGTATTCATCTATTTAATTTTAAAATATACTATTTTTATATATCACACACAAAATCCCAGATGGATAAAGGAATGAACAACAATGTACAACTACTGTGAGAAAAATAAATAGTGCAATTTTAAGAAACCGTGGAAATCACGTAGATCAATGCCAGCATTTTATAAATAAGAAAAAGTTCTAATGAAATAAATGGACTCTCCCCAAATAGGATAACCTTTACCTTGCATGCAGTGGATACTTGTTGCTAGTCTTCAAAAATGTCCTCCAACCAATTTCTTCTCTCCCTACACGCATATACCACTCCTCAAATCAAGAAGTGGAGCTTATTCCCTCTCCTTTTGTCTGAAGAAGACTTTATTTTTCTTTCACTTTTGAAGGCTACTTTCACTAAACACAGAATATTCCTTCAGCACTTTAAAGATGTCATTCCATTGTCATCTTTGTTGCATAGTTTCTGACAAGAAGTCTGCTGTTTATCTGCCTATCTTCTCATTGTTCCTCTGTAGGTCTTTTCTGATTGCTCTCAAGATTTTCTTTTTGTTTTCAGTTTCAGCAGTTTGAATAGAATGTGCCTAGGCTTGTTTTTTTAAAAAAACTTATCCTTCTTGGCATTCTTTGAGCTTCTTAGATGTATGGTTTGATGTCAGTTGCTAATTTTGAAAATATTCCAGTTATTATTTCTTTAAATAATTCTTCTGCCTCATTCTCTCCTCCTTCTCCTTCTGGAATTCCAATTATGCATACGTTATACCATTTGATATTATCCCATAGCTATTGGATGCTCTGTTTGGTTTTTCACTTTTTTTCTCTCTGTTTTCCAACTTGAGTAATTTTTACTGACCTATCTTCAAGTTCACTGCTTCTTTTCTAGGCTCTGTCATGTCTACTGATGGGCCCATCAAAGTCATGCTTCATCTCTGTTACTGTATTTTTGACTTCTGGCATTTCCATTTGATTCTATCTTATAGTTTCCATCTCTCTGCTGAAATTGGCTATCTTATCTTGCATATTTCTTTTCCATTAGAGCCTTTAACAAATTAATCATAGCTATTTTAAATTCTGTTAAATTCTCCAATATCTATGTCATATCTGAGTCTGGTTCTGATAACTGCTTTATCTTTTCTGAATTTTTTCCCCTTTTGCATATCTCCTAAGTTTTTTTGTTGAAATCTGGCCATGATGTATAAGATACTAGATATAGAAGTAAATAACTTTTTGGGTTTGGAGATGAGTCTACCTTTCTTTCTGTAAAAGTGGAGTTTTGTGTTAATCTAGTCAGAAGTTGGGTGGGCTGCGTTTGAAGTTTGTTGTTGCTATGATTACCCTAGTTCACTAGAGCTTCAAATTTCTCTAGTGGTATCTTGTGTTTACAGTATGGGTTAATATGCCAGTGGGTTTTCTCAATACCTGATCCCTGCTTGGCCCTGGGCATTCCCTTGGTACTGGTTTCCCACTGTACAGTCCACTGTTATTTGTATTCAACACTTGTTAGTGTGGTGGGGCTCATTTTCTGAACTTCTGATTAAGCCTCAGTCCTAGGCAGGCACTATGAACCTTGGGAGTACGCCCTTTACAAGTGTTCCTGCATCTTCTTCAGATGTAAGGCTGAGCCTAGCACATATTCCTTCTCTCCACTAGGAGTAAAGGTTTTTTCTCATTTCCCTCCCCAAGGTATAGTGGGTTTTCACTAGTACCCTCAAACTACAGTTTTTGTTGCCATTTCCCCTATTGATTAAAACTTTGTTTCATAAGGGAGACAGGGGAGCTATATCTAGGCAGAGCTGTGGCAGTGGCTGCTGTTCCCTGCCCAAACCACCACCTCGAGATGTTTCCTCAGGATTCTCCCTGGTCTTCCCTCTGAGCACCTGGTAGAGTTCTTGAAGGGAATGCAATCCCTCCTATTTCTGCAGCCTCAAGGGGCTTCATACTTCACTTCAAGCCTATAATTGGCCTTTAGCAATTCATTAAAAGTCACTAGATGAATATTCTTACCAGCTTATAAGGTGTTTGATGGTGTCTGTCCAAGGTAAGCAAATGCTTAGATTTTATTTCTCCCTGCAGGTGCCTGTCTCTCTCCAGATTTCAAGTACTCATTTATCCAGTGGCCTCAGCTCTCTAAAGGGCTCACAAAATATCATTAGTACATGTATGTAGTTTGTCCTACTTTTGTCCTGCTATAGAGGTGGGAGAAACGTTTTATCCAGCTCTCTGATCTGAACTAAACCCTCTTTTCTCTCCTTTAAAGATCCTTTGAAAATGGCCTTATCTTGTGATTGGCTTTGACCAATAGGATACAGTATAAGTGACATCCTGGGACTTTGAGACCAGACTTACAGAAAAGTGGCAGCTTCCACTAACTGCCTCATAGAGTCTTGAGCCACTGTGTAAGAAATCTAGGCAACCCACTGGAGAGGAAGGCCACATGTAGAAGCCCCAAGGTGCCCAATATGTGAGTAAAGAAGCCATCTTGGGTGACCCAGATCCACTTGCCATCTGACTGCAGTCTCATTTGAGTCCCCAAGAAGGATCAGTAGAGCAACTACCCAGCTGAGCCCTGGCCAACACACAGTCATGCAAAATAATAAGATTGTTATGTTGAGCTTTTAAGTTTTGAGGTAGTTTGTTATTCAGCAATAGATAATGAAGCAGTGCTCAGTAAATATTTGTGGAATAAATAAATTAAAATGTTAGACATATTACCTCAACCGTAATGCTCTAAATACCATATCTTCCTTCTAAAAGCATTAGGTAGCTCTTACAAGCATGTAAGGCAAAAGACTATTGAGAGAAAAAAAATCAATCCAGAGGATGTTGAAAATGAAAACTGTGCTGTTATTTTTCCCCACTGGCTCTGAACAGGGATCAAGAGTCAGTTTAAAGATGAGAGAATCAACACATTATGTTGACCAAAGCATGTACTCAACAAAATGTTGCCACATTAAGCTCAAAATTAGTTTGGATGGAACTAGAAAAGCCATTCTATTTGAATTTAAGGATCTTTCAAAGCCAAACTTTGTACATCATGATTAAAATGAGATCAAAATAAAATATTATTATTCCAAGGAAATTACCCCCAAAGTATGAGTAATATTCTAAACATATTTCCACACTTACCCCAATTGTGAATTTGCCTTATTTACTTAAAAAAAAAATCATTGTTTAGAGTTTTAACTACTCTGAAGAGAGTCAGAAAATGACTAAAAATTGGCAAAGCAGAGACATTTTTACCAACTTAGACAATAAATTACACCACATACAGTTAGTGCTGTTCTCTAACCATGGTCTCTCTTAAAACCTAATTAATGTTTAACAAAGAGGGACTAATGAGATAAATGAGTCAAAGACCGCTTAGCACAAAACAAAAATAAATTCCAGGAATTTAGATAAATAGGGCAAGTTCACAATTGGGATAAATTTAGAAATCTCTCTGAAGCATTAAATTAGTTCCCTTATCAAGATTCCCTTAAAACAATTCCTCTTACAAATCTTCTACTCCTGATGATAAGAAGAAAAATTATAGTCATAATACTATTAATTTTATAAGATGATGCTCTTATCTGTCCCAGGCCTACATAGATAAAAGTTAATGAAGCATGCCTTCCAACAGAGACTGATTTCCGGGGCTGCAATTGAAGGAACTATATACATGCTTTATAGCACTTGGAATAAAAAATTTTCTACTTTGACCTCCAGAATTTAATCTTTGACTTCCTAGGTTCCCAGCTTAACTCAGCCTGACTGACTAGTACAAGTTTTGCAGTCATCAAGATTGGACAACAGCAATAGTACTTGGCTTTAAGGAGGTAAAAGTACTGTGAAATTAACATCTCTCTTTGAGCCATAGTTAGAACAATGGTCAAAGCATTAACAACAAGTGAATAGAGGCAACCGTGAGAATTCGTGCTTGGAATTTCCTGTGGAAGTTGTAGACTTTTTTCCCTCTTTTCCCTTTTTGATGGTGGTCAATGGTTAAGACTTTGTTTATGTGTTATAATACTTCCTGCACAGATGTAGCTTGAAATTCAGGGAGGAACTTAAAGAGAATATGAATCTACAGTGTGTTTTATTGTTACAGATGGTTGTGTTGTAGCTGAGATTTTAAATTCTTTCTCTAAGAGAACAATGTAAATGTAAATTGTATCACAAGAGTCATTTTAGAGCTAGAGTGATTTTTCAAAAAGGAAAAAATTACGTATAACATTTATTAAAATTTTACTATCTGCCAGACATTGTATATAGTTTAGCTATTCTACTTCTTAGATACATACACTAAAAAATAATATTGCTCCCTTTTAAAGATGAGGAGATTGAGGCTCAGAAATAAGAAATTTATTTAAGTCTCTAAAACAAAATTGGTAGCCAAATTATAATAAGAAACCAGTTGCTCAAGGTGTGATGTTGTATTTCGGGACTCACTGTGACAATTAGGAGGCTTAAATCATTAATTAATAAATTAATTAATTCATAAAATAAATATGTTTGGCATGCCCACTATATTCCAGAGCTTTTCAAAGCTCTCAGGAGGCAGTAGAGAGTTAGGAAGATGTAGTCTTTTCCTTGGGGACTTTATGTTCTAAGATGTCTGATGGTTTGTTCTAATAAGTCATCTCTCCTCAGCCAGACTATCAACATTCATTTATTCATTCATTTGATAAAAATGTATTGAGAACCTATTCTGGTCCAGGTGCTATTTTAAATACTTTATAAGTAGCGAAGAAAACAAATTTTAAAAAAGCTGCTCTCCTATAACTCACAAGGTAGTGGAGGAGACAATTAATTAACAAGATAAAGAGATAAAATGTATAGTATATTATTTAATAATAATTAAGGAAAAATAAATAACCAATGGAAGGGAGAAAGAATGGGAGTGTTGCAATAACAGAAAGGGTAGCCAGAAAAGTCCACAATGAGAGGAGAACAATCTCTGTAAAGGCCTTAAGGAGGCGAGGAAAGGAAGCATGAAGACTGATACCTGGGCAAAGAGCCTGCTAGGCAGAGGTGAAGCAAGTGTCAAGGCCTGAGGCAGGAGTTTGTCTGGGGAGGCTGATGTGACTGAAGCTGAAGGTTGGGGAGAATGGCAGCAGATGAGGCCAGAGGGAAAAGAGAGCCAGCTGTGCCGGGTGGTGTAGACGAGAGGGAGGACTTGAGTGCTATGGGATGCTGTTGGGAGGTTTTGAGCAATGGGATGGCATGACCTGACTTTAGTTTTACAGTTGAGTCAACTGCATACACTTACGTCCTGGAGCCCAACACAAAGGAATATATTCCTTTTCGTTTAAAACCCAACCAGTGCAGCTTGATACACAGACCTTTAAGAGTGGTTTCAATTTGGTACAGACGAGGCTGCCTGAAGAAAGGATAAATTAACTTCTCTTGAATAGGGTATTTCCTGTATTATTTTCAATGTGCACATAGCAAGTCAGAGGCTCTGAGCCAAGGGATACAACATCAGGCACCATTTTTAGCAACTGCTTTGGGGGGTGTGCATAGAGCTGCGGAACTCTTTTTCAAATTTTGTGAAAATGCATTTTTTCAACACTTCCCCTTCTCCCCCAAAGCAATCTATTTTTAAATAGTAAATCATCCCAAAAATAATAACCATGGTATATTTTTCTGAATGGGAATAGTTCAGTCTAATATTCTCACACTGCATATCTGTTGAGAGCCTCACAGTTGTGGTTACTAGCAGACCTTAGAGTCCAGGTTTGACCGGTGATAACAACTTCAGTTTAAATGGCTTCCCTAAAGTTACACACTTAATTGTTGGCAGAGGCAGAACCATACCTAATTAATAATACCACTCATGCATGAGCATCTTCACCATGCTAGGCGCCATCCTGTGTATTATAGGTTCGGTAACCATGAATGAAATTGTACTGTAATTCTATGATATACACATCAGTGTCCTCAATTTGCAGATGTACAAAGTGAGATTCACAGAGACTGAATAACTTTCTAGGATCACAGCCAGTACATAGCAACTCCTGGGCTGCCTGACGACAAAGCCTAATTTGTTTTGCTAGGCAACCCTCCATTTTAGAAAAGTAGCAAAAATCCTTAGAGATCACCATGTCCCACACTCCCATTTCAGGTATGAAGGAAGGGTTCAGTCTCACAATCCTGAGGTCTAGTCATCTAGTCTTTTGGACCTACTGCATCTATATAAAACCCAGAAGCAATACCATCCTTGAAGATGAAGAGCTAACCATGTGACTCACAGCAAAGCCTATATTTCCAATTAGAAATAGCCAGGGCAAGTGTCACTCTTGGAAGTATTTCTTTCAATAAATTGGTTTTATCATGTTAGCAAGAGACAATTCTTTTCTGAAAGAAGAAAGACCTTTCAATCTTATTGAAATTCCAATGTTCTTATAAGTTTATTCTCCCATACACTGAGCACCGTATTCCAGGGACTAGAACTGGACCACATAAGGGATATGTTTTAATATTTACTTTTTGTTTGCTTCAAAATGGAAGTGAAATGATAAGTGATATTTGGCAGTATTGGCAAATTAAGGCAATTCTGTATTTGAAAACATCTTTAGATTCTCTTCACTAACCATCTCTGAAGTAGAGTTTAAGAAGATACTTCATCAAATAGGACCCTGACTCAATTCACCCACTAATTTTATTAAGCATGAAGGAAACTACTAAGATGTACCTTAAAGACTTCTCTGTTTACTCTTTCAGTTACCTATGGGGGTGCTATTTGGGTAGAACTTTGGTATAAATCATTCAATGATTTGAGGGAAGTCACTAGTTTTTGATTATCTATCAGCATTTTTTCTGGAATAAATGCTTTTAAATATATGAAAAGACTACAGGCTTGGCAATGAGAGAGCATACTTTCAAAATTCGGCTAAATAAATAAGCCAAGGCTTCCAGGCAAACTGCAGAAGACTTTACGTACTAGTCATCGGCATATATTAACATGCATGAAGAAAATGAATAATGAAGGTTTATTCAAAATTAGCCTATTTATAGACATGATCCTGCCCACACCCTCATCCTCTTCCTAAAGACAATCAAGGATGCTAAGCACTTACTGGTATGCCATTTCAATTAACATTTTGAAATGAAATTCCATGTGCAGACGATTTTGTTTTGGCAACGTTGAAAGAAGGGGGACGTACAAAAAAATATGACCCCCACCCTTGAGGATATTTTTCAGTCTTAAAATCAAACTAAGGAAACATCATAGACACATATGAAATGACGTTAGTCATTCAACATGATAATCAGAAGCCAATGTAAAGCAAATAGGTAGCACATTCGTGCAATAGACATTTGTTTCACACTTACTGACCTATTTTGCTTCAGGCATTATGTTCTGCTGAGAAAAAAGGGATTTAGTGAAACACCACTTACTGCCCTACTCTTACAGTACTTACAGTCTTGGGGGGGAGGAGGGAGCATGCAGCAAAATGTTAGGCTATTAGGCAGCAAGGGCTAGCATAAAGGTAGCATAGGGTTTGCATGGGGACACAAAGAAGGGTTGTGGGACCTAGTGTGGGGGTTTACAGAACACTCAGAGGAGGTTGCATCTTGTACTGAAGGACAAACAGGAATTGGCCCGGTGAAGATGATGTGAGTGGAACAGCGGGACCTGTGGGGGATAATAAATTCTGGAAGTGACAAAGAGAAAGCTTTAGAATTCCAAGTGTTTGGGAGGACAGCAGTGGTTCTCAAACTTCAGCCTGCTTCTGAATCCCCTGGAGGGCTTGTCAAAACATAGATTGTTGGGCTCCATCCCAGTGTTTCTGATTCAGTGTGTCTGGGGTGGAACCCTGAGGAATCTGCACATCGAACAAGTTTCCAGGTGGTGCTGATGTTGCTGGCCAGGGGATTCCACTCTGAAATCCCAGAACTAGAAGTGAGTCATAGCACGAGCTGTGGCTGGAGCCATAGTTGTGCTTCTGTCCCTTTCTGAGGGCCAGGAGGAGCTGAGGGCAAAGAGATACCACTGAAGGCTTGAAGACAGAGAACGATGGGCTGAAATTTGGGTTTTAAGAAAGGTTATTCTGGGTAGGGGTGGGTGAAGGAAGTCAAAAAGGGTGAAGGGAGTCAAAAGGTACAAACTTCCAGTCATAAAATAAATAAGTCAGGGGATGTAATGTACAACATGGTGACTGTATTGCATACTTGAAAGTTGCTAAGAGAGTGGGTCTTAAAAGTTCTCATCACAAGAAACAAAATTTTGTAACTATGTGTGGTGATGGATGCTAAGTGGACTTACTGTGGTGATCACAATGTATACAAATACTGAATCATTATGTTGTACACTTGAAACTAATATAATGTTATATGTCAGCTATACATCAAAAAAAAGAATATTAGAAAAGAAATATATTTTAAGAATGAAGTGATTTTAGATCTCCCACTGTATATATACAACACTAATACAGAGACTCTGCATATGCTATACACACAAACATTCACGGGCATTTCATCTGAAGTCATTCTTACTTCTATAACCCTCACGTTGTATTTATATTCCATTTCTACCAGCAGCCTGAAGTTAACCTCAGTTTATTCAACTTCTTCTACTTAGTTAGCTCTTTCTCATCACTGTATGCATTAGACATTACTCTTTTGATTACATACAATATAAACAAAAATGCTAACTTAGACAAGGAACAGGATTTATTGACAGCCTAGCTGGGAGATACACCAGGCAGTGTGCAGAACTGAAGGAAGAACTATAGGAACTGCCAGGACTAGTTCTTCTTTCACAAACACTGCTCTCCTACTGCATACAGATCTCCATGTGAAGAGAACATGGTGTTGGCTACACCAACTGAAAAACCCTGGCAGAAAGAAAAAGCTTCTTCCCTCAGCATCAGTTCTAAGGGAGAGCTCTGAATGGCAATATTCCAGTCACATGCTCAGACTTGGATCAATCGTAATTACCAGAGAGATGGGGTTTGCTATGTGTCTTGGCTTCAGTTCTTCCAGAAGAAGAATCTGAGATGATTTGGGCATAAGTAGTTGTTTGAGAGGCAATATCAGGAATTATCGCAAGGGAGTGGGGGCATAAAATAGAGAAGGGGGTGGTTTAATGAGCAGGTTACTGCTGCGGGCTGCTAAGGCTGGAGATCCTCTTACAAATCATGGGGAACATTAAAAAGAAAGAAAGAAAGATTTTTCTGGATGCATTGAGAACAATGGAGAACTGCAAGACTGGAGATTAATTTTGGCCTTTAAAGTACTTCAGGGGAAAGATGTGGGTCATTGAAGCTGAAGAACAGGGAACTTCCTGTTTGAAATTTTGGAAGAAACCAGAATCAGAGCAATATGCAAAGACGAATCCAGGGGATCAGAGAGGGGGCTCTAAATGCATCACCAAACTATGGTTCCAAGAATATAAGGACCACAGAGGCCAGCAAGGGCAGAGGGCACATAGATCCTGGCAATGACCTCAACAGGCTTATTTTTTTTCCTCCTCAGAAGGATCAGCCATATTAAAAAGAACAAGGATGAGGGGAGTAAAAGCTGGGGAGGTGTTTTCCTTGAGGAAATCAGTAGTATTTAGGCATTTCGAGATTCTATCAATTATTGAATAGTATGGCAGGCTTCGAGTTCCAAATAAAGTGTAAAACAATGCCAGATTAGTCAGTGAAACTGAAACTAAAGCAAGATGACAAGTTGGCTAGACTAATCCTTTATTCTCTCTAATCTCTGGGAGGATACTGGTATGATCAAAATTACAGTCTCCAAATTCTGTCACAGTCAAACACAAGAACTATTTGTATTACACCTAACAGTAATTAGATCATTTAACCACAAACTGGGCAAAGTGAGGTCTTAACCTAACAGGATATAGTTATTAAGAATGTCAAGGAACTGCTGCTCTCATTAATCATACTAGAATAATTTGAACCTCTAAAAAGGAAACAATGGCCAAAGGTATTTCCATTTAAAGAATTACTATTATCTGGAGGAAATATGCCCTGTTATACTGTATTGATTTCCAAAAAAGGACAATTACAAATTATACTAAAATAATCTCATGAGTCTACAACAGATGCAGGAAAACACACACACACACACATACACACTAATGGAGTTTGTTGCAAATGTGTATTTTTTCTTAATGAAAGATGGATTAAGCATTCCACTAAAGAAATTAGATTCTTAATACATTTTTCATCACTTATTTACTCTCATATGTGCACTAAGTAGCTTGCCCAAAGATAAATACTGGAAATATTTGGAAGCTATAAATAGGGGAATAGGCTTTAAAGCACATTTTAAATCCACCTAAATGTTTACGGCTGGAAAAGTTTTAGGAGCAATAGAAAGAAAATATCCATTTTCCAAAAGAAAAAAGACACCTGGCAAATTGGGACAAGAGCAATGTGGAATTGTCATTAATGCTAATGAGAACTGCATTCTCATCAAGAGAAAAATATAAACTCCATCAAACACTATAAGCTAACCTCCAAACACATTGATCATAGTTAGAAACAGAACAATTTAAAAAGCCCTCAAAAATGAAGATACCAACATTCTTCAAATAACATAACAGAGGTACCAAAAAATAGCAAATCTCCATTTTCCTTTTTTCTCCCTTTTTTGTTTGCTTGCTTTCCTCCTGGCCCGTGGTTGCAAACAAAGGCTGTTAAGGAGGCTCTTTCCACCACCAGGGAGCGGTCCCTGGTGTCGGGATGCCTCCTGTCACTGCATTACCAGGTCCAGTCATTGATGCCTGTTAAAATCAGAGCGTTCTCTCGCTGAGCTTCAAGACAAAATTCTTCATCAAGTCCGTGCACAGCAGGGAGCAATGTGCAAATTAGAGCAAGTTCTTCAGGAGCTCAATTCCCCTTCAAGGGCTGGAAAACCGCCCAGTTGAGACACCTCTCACTCACTTTGCAAAGACTCTGATTCAGTAGATTTGGGCTGAGTTGGGGTTGGCAATTCTTAGAATCATATATTTGGAAGAGACCATAAAGATCTTCCAAAGATCCAAATCGCTGATTTAACTTTCCCATGACTTTGCCAAAACATACAAGCTTAGAAGTTACTCCATGCCCATTCTCTCATGCCAATGTGTAATCTCCATGAATTCTTTTGATATTCAGGTTTGCTCTAAGAAGTAACAAGTATTTCTGTCTCACTATAAACTACACTAAAACTAAAACAGTGAGTATTCACAACGTGGCTACAATGTTTCATAAGGTGGAAGGTCCTATCACCATTTTACAAGTGTAGGGAACAATGTGGCTTCAGTGGAAAACTATGCACCATTTAAAGCTTCAGAGCACAGCTTTCAGAGTTAACTGACTTTGATTTCATGGGGGCTCTGTGGCCTTCATTGTCCTTGGGCTATTTTACAACTCTGTATGTTGTAGAACTCTGCTAGCAGTGCAATAATGCTTGTCTATAGAGAGATGAATAAATTCTGTCCAGTGGAGGGAAGCCCCTCCCCCGCTCCCTACTCCCCAAGAAGAGAGGAGAAGGAGTGGGGAGGAAGACTGTGCTGCATCCATCTGCACATTTATTCAGTATTTCTGGTCTGTAACTGTCTCTGCTTTTTGACATCTTTGAACCAGTTGCAACATCTTTTTGTTTCCTCATTTAATTAATGAAATAAATAAAATCTGTGACATATGTGCATTTTATATTTGTATGAGAATCATGATTTTACCTTTTAAAAAATTATTCTATAACATAACACTATAATTTTTAAATAATTCCAGATTACAGTAATTGAAACTAATCAAATCCATTTTTTTCTACTCGTGTTATTTTCTTCTGACTGCAATAGTCTGGTTAAAAACAATAAACTGTCCAATTGACCAAAAAGCTTTTAATTTCAGTTATGTTCTCATATTGTGCTGAACAAAAAGTTTAAAGCTCCACCAAGTAGGTCGATGAGAAACTAAACTCTGAGTATGTTTGTGTGTGTGTGTGTGTGTGTGTGGTGGGGGTAAAAAGAAAAAGAAATTGATTACACAATAGATATTAAAAACACTAACACAGGAGTAGAATGTGAAATTGGCATACTGAATTATCAAAATTCTAAAACACTCCATCTGAAGTATCAGAAAAGCTAAATCCAATTGAAACATTTATCACGAGAGATAATATAAAATTCTCTTTATCTTAAAAGAAGTTATTTCCAACTCTATTAAAAGTGATTTAGCATTATAAGTGTCTTCCAGTTTTCCTTCAGTTTGTACTGCAAATAGGTTTAATATTTAATTACTTTGACTATCATAAATAAAAAAGTAAAAGACGTATTAAGTTTTGCCACACTTAGTAATATCTTAGGTGGACACATTCATTTGACAACCATGAAAAATTTATTATGTGTAAGGCATTGTGCTGAATATTATTATAGTTGATCTAAGATTAATTTCAATCTATGTATATCTATCTCAATCCATACACTATGAGGTAATGAGAGACTCTGATTTCACCATCTGGCTCCGGCACTAACCTAGCTGGTGAGCTTGAAGAAGGTACGCAGAAATTCCACATCTGCCTCCTCATCCAAAATAGGGATGAGTCTGCAAGCAGATGGTTATTTCAAGGATAAAACTACATACCTTACATAAAAAGAGTTGCAAAATCTTGTCCACATTTTAATTATTATTATATCTAACTGGAAATTCTTCCATTCAGAAACACCCAGATATCTAGAGGAAGCTTTTGAGCCTGACCTCGGATTGAATTATTATTATTACTGTCAGATATTTTCCATTTATTACTTCATCTAATGATCACAATGACACTATGACATAAGCATAATTCAAACCAATTTATCCAAAACAGAAAGCATCAGGACCAGATGGGTTCACTGGTGAGTTCCACCAAACATTCAAGGAAGAAATTTTACCAATTCTCTTCAATCTCTTTCAGAAGATAGAAGCAAAAAGAATACTTCTTAATTTAATTCTGTTAAGACCAGCCTTAACTTAATACCAAAACCATTACAAAAAAAGAAAACTACAGATCAATATCTCTCATGAATATAGATGCAAAAATCCTCAACAAAATACTAGCAAATCAAATCCAAAAAAGTATAAGAAGAACACCATACATCATGATCAAGTGGGATTTATCCCAGGTATGCAAGTCTGGTTCAACAATTGAAAATCAATTAATGTAGTCCATTATATCAACAGACTAAAAAAGAAAAATAACATGATCATATCTATAGATGCAGAAAAAGCATTTGACAAAATCCAGTACCCATTCATATTAAAAATTCTCAGTAAATTAAGACTAGAGAGGAACTTTCTCAACTTGATACAGACTATCTACAAAAAGCCTACAGCTAACATTATACTTAATAAGAAATTAGAAGCTTTCCCGCTAAGATCAGATACAAAACAAAGATGTCCCCTCTCACTTCTCCTTTTCAACATCATACTGGAAATCCTTGCTTAATGTAATAAGGCAAGAAAAAGAAATAAAAGGTATAGGAATTAGGAAGGAAGACATAAAACTGTCATTGTTCCCAGATGACATGATTATCTATGTAGGAAATCCAAAAGAACGGACAAAAAACTCCTGGAACTAATGAGAGATGATAGCAAGGTTGCAGGATACAAGGTTAATATACAACAGTCAATTGATTTCCAATATACCAAAAATGAACAAGTGGAATTTGACATTGAAAACACAATACCATTTACATTAGCGCTCAGGAAAATGAAATACTTAGGTGTAACTCTAACAAAAGATGTACAAGATCTATATAAGGAAAATGACAAAACTCAAATGAACAAAATCAAAAAAATATATAAATGGAGAGATATTCCATGTTCATGAATAGGAAGATTCAACATTGTCAAGATGTCAGTTCTTCCCAACTTCATCTACTGATTCAATCAATCTCATTCAAAATCACAGCAAGTTATTTTATTGACAACAGCAAACTGATTCTAAAGTTTATATGGAGAGGCAAAAGATCCAGAATAGCTAACACAATATTGAAGGAGAAAAACAAAGTCGGAGGACTGATGCTAGCTGATTTACTATAAAGCTACAGCAATCAAGACAGTGTGGTATTGCCGAAAAAAATAGAGAAATAGATCAATGGAACAGAATAGAAAGCCTAGAAATACATCCAAATAAATATAGTCAACTGATCTTTAACAAAGGAGAGAAGGCAATACAATGGAGTAAAGATAGTCTCTTCAACAAATGGTGCTGGCACAACTGGACATCCATGTGCAAAAAAATGAATCTAGATACAGATTTTACACCCTTCACAAAAACTAGCTCAAAATGGATCATAGACCTAAATGTAAAATAGAAAACTATAAAACTCCTGGAAAACAACAGAAAAAAACCTGGATGACTTTAGTATGGTGGTGCCTTTTTAGATATACCACCAAAGACATGATCTATGAAAAAAATAATAAACTGGGTTTCATTAAAATTAAAAACTTCTCTGTGAAAGACAGTGTCGAGAATTAGAGGACAATATACTTACTGGGAGGAAATATTTGCAAAAGACACAGCTGATAAAGGACTGTTATACAAAATATACAACAAACTCTTAAAAATCAAGAGTAAGAAAACAAACTATGCAATTAAAAAATGGGCCACAGGCCTTAACAGGCACTTCACCAAAGAAGATATACAGATGGCAAATAAGCATATGAAAATATGCTCCATGTCATATATCATTAGGGAAATACAAATTAAAGCAGCAATGAGATATCACTACATACCTATTAGAATGGCCCAAATCCAGAACACCAAATGCTGTTGACGGTACGGAGCAACATGAACTCGCATACATTGCTGGTGGAAATGCAAAATGGTACAGCCACTTTAGAAGACAGTTTGGTGGTTTCTTACAAAACTAAACATGCTTTTACCATATGATCCAGTAGTCTCACTCCTTGGTGTTTACCAAAAGTAATTGAAAACACACACACCAAAATCTGCACATGGATGTTGATAGAAGCTTTATTCATAATTGCCAAAACTTGGAAACAACCAAGATATCCTTCAGTAGGTGAATGGATAAGTAAACTTTGGTATCTCCAGACAATGGAATATTATTCACTGCTAAAAAGAAACGAGCTACCAAGCCTTGAAAAGGCATGAAGGAACCTTAAATGCATATTACTAAGTGAAAGAAGACAATCTGAAAAGGTTACATACTGTATGATTCCAACTATATGACATTCTAGCAAAAGGCAAAACCATGGAGACAATAAAAAGATCAGTGGTTGCCAGGTGTGGAGAGGCGGGGAGAGATAAATAGGCAGAGCACAGAAGATTCTTAGAGCAGTAAAAATACTCTGAATGATATTTTAATGATGAATATATGTCATTACACAGTTGTCCAAACCCATAGACTATACAACCCCAAGAGTGAACGCTAAGGTAAACTACGGACTTCCATGATTATGACGTGTCAAAGTAGGTGCATCCTTGGTAAAATGTACCCTCCTGGTGAGTGATGTTGATAATGGGGGAGGCTATGCCTGTGTGGGGGAGGGGGTATATGGGAAATCTCTATTCCTTCCTCTCAGTTTTGTTATAAACCTAAAACTGCTCTAAAAAAATAAAGCCCTAAAAAAAAGCCAAACATTTTACAGGTGCTAAACTGAAGAACAGGAAAGTCAAATCATCTCCTAACGAATATCACAGTTAACAAGTGGCTGAGGCAGCATTTGAACCCAGGCTGGCCTAGTTCCAAAGCACATGCCTTTCTACTGTTCTACACAATTGCTCATTAAAGTGGGAGATTTCAAACTGGCTAATTGAAGAAGCCAATATTCCTTAAAGAAATCTCCTTCCATCAAGGATCAAATAAGATAGTTAGCATACATAAAACTAGGATTTTCAGCCTTACTAGTTCAGCAGCAAATAGTCCACATAAAGAAGGACTCCTTCCCTCTATTAACATTTCCCAGTATTCAAACATGCAGAATTCTAAGAAATATTCCTAGTAAGTTGAAGTTTTCTGAAGTAATTGAAGTAACCATGTTGCCTGATATAACCATCTACCTATTCCATTCAACTACAAAATATTACATTGTACTAAAAATGTTTAAGGAATTTTTTAGAATTAGAAATTAATTAACTACAAATTAGTTTTAGACATTTTTCCAAAGAAGATATCAGATGAGCAACAGGCACATGAAAAGATGTTCAACATCATTAATTATTAGGGAAATGCAAATCAAAACCACAATGAGATATCACCTCATGCCCATCAGAATGGCTATTATAAAAAAGACAAGAAATAACAAGTGTTGGAGAAGATGTGGAGAAAAGGGAACCCTCATACACTGTTGGTGGGAATGTAAACTAGTGCAGTCACTATGAAAAATAATATGGAGATTCCTCAAAAAATTAAGAGTAGAACTACCATATAATCCAGCTATTCCACTTCTGGGTATTTATCCAAAGAACACAAAAACACTAATTCAAAAAGATATTTGCACCCCTATGTTCATTGCAGCATTATTCACAGTGGCCAAGACTTGGAAACAATCTAAGTACCCATCAATGGATGAATGGATTTAGGAGATGTGGTATATATATTTATATACAATGGAATACTACTCAGCTGTTAAAAACATGAAATCTTGCCATTTGTTACAACATGAATGGACCTTGAGGGCATTATGCCAAGTGAAATAAGTCAGATGGAGAAAGCCAACTACCATATGATTTCATGCAGATGTGGAAGGTAAAAACAGCAACAACAGCAAACAAACACATAGACACAGAAATTAGATTGGTGGTTACCAGGAGGGAAGGAGAAAGGGGTGAAAGAGCACATGTGTATGGTGACATAGGGCAATTAGACTTTGGGTGGTGAATACAAAGTATTCTACACGGAAATCGAAATATAATGATGTACACCTGAAATTTATATAATGTTATAAACCAAAAGTACCCCAATAAAAATTAATTTAAAAAAAGATCTGGGGGGGCCGGCCGAGTGGCGCAGTGGTTTAGTTTGCGCTTGGCAGCCCAGGGTCCGTGAGTTCGGATCCTGGGCTCCCGCTGACGCACCGCTTGTCAGCCATGCCTTGGCAGCATCCCATATAAAGTAGAGGAAGATGGGCATGGATGTTAGCCCAGGGCCAGTCTTCCTCAGCAAAAAGAGGAGGATTGGCGACAGATGTTAGCTCAGGGCTGGTCTTCTTCACAAAAAAAAAAAAAAGATCTGGGCAGATCACATTCTTAGGCAAAGAATACATTAAAAAGGAAATTAGTTTTAATGAAGTTTCTAGTAATATTTTAAATAGTTCTTCCAACAGGAGACCAATCTTGATAAAGTAATGCCTGAAAAAAAGTAAAATCATTATCTAATATCCTGGTAATAAAAATAAGTCATATTATTGAAAGGCTGGAAAGATTCTCTCTCCTTGGGAGGAAATAAGCAATGATTCAATGGAAGAAATAGCTTTTTTGAAGCCAAAATAAGAATTTTAAAAACAAACCAAAGATACTTTGAGTGCTATCATACTGAGTCCTGAAGATGGACAAAATTATGAATCTATCAGAATTCCTCAAAGAGCTCATGGTCTGCTAAAGAAGTCCTCATTTTGGTTATTTGTCCACAGAGGGTTAGGAAAATGTCAGCTGCCGCACATACCCCTTTCTTCGAATGTTTCCCTGAGAAAGGCTCTCCAGAAATAGGAATCACCAGAACCTTCTTTATATTCATTGGCATTTAAATTAATCTTTTGGGAAAAGTTGGGAAGTAAAACCTCTGCAAATGTGGGAGTACATGAGGGAGAAAGTACAGAATAAGGAGAGAAAGGTGGACCAAGCCCTGAGCAGCTGCCACAAATAGCTTAAATCAAAAAGTAGAAGAAAGATCCAGAAAAGGAAGCTGAGAAGGAGTGGCCAGAGAAGTAAGTAGGCGGTGATGGAAGCCACAGGTATCATGTTTTACAGAAGGAAATATGATAAACTGTGCCGAATAAGAATGAGAAACCAGGTGAAATGAAAGCACCGGAGTGTGCATTTATCTTCATAACAAAGTGATTTAAAGAGAGTCATTTTGGTGGAATCATGGGAATCAAAGACAGATGGAGGGTGTGGAGAGACAAATGGGATGTGATGAAACACAAGCAGTGAACATAAAGGACATTTAGATAAGTTTGGCTGTAAAAAGCAGGACAACCCTTCGGATGGTTATAGGAAAGGGGTGTGAAGTCAAAATTATTTTTAAGATGGGAAAGATTAGAACATATTTAAATGCTGATGGGATGGGTCAAAACTGAAAATACAGGAAAAGAGGAAACAATCAGGAGAATAACCTTTTTTTAGAAGGTGAGAGAGGATGAGATTCCAAGTACACATGGAGACACTGGCCTTTGCAAAAGGAACACGCCTGGGAACGTGGAGGAAAGGATGGTGCAGAGGCTGGTGAGTCTGTTGCTCATATCTGGAAATAAAAGAGTTTATTCTGGTGGCTTCGAATTTTTTTTCAGGAAAATATAGAGTAAGTGTGTCTGTTGACAATGCAAGAACTAGAGGAGAAGTAGAAATATTTTAATTTTTCCTTTTTCTTTTGTCATTGATTATCCCATCTATGTGTAAACTCTAATTAACTATGCTATTAACAATATTACCTGGTGATGGTTTAATGGGATTTTTGTGTTCTGCTTTGCAAATGAACTAACCCTTGAAATAGGGAGATTAGAAACTATGCTTGACATAGCTCATTCTGCTCTGAGAATAGATTCACTAACCGTTTAACTGCCAAGTCAAGAAGTCAGACAGGGATCCTCCAAATAAATGGTGGGTTAGTTCAGAAAAGAAGATGTCTTTTCTCACAGGCATGTTTTGATAAATGCAGTGAGAAGTATCAGCTTATTAAAGAAACATGCCCTGATACTGAAGATAAAGAAAAGTAAAAAGATGCCTTCTGGTAATTTGAATCAGCTAATGTTAACAGAGACAAGTTTCATCATGGAGACCAATTTGATCAGAAGCACAGGGAAGCAACGTTAACTATGAAAAATCTTTGAGCTAATATGCAAGAAGAGCTTTTTCAATTAATCTATGAAAGTCAGTAGAAAAGAAAATTAGTCTAGTAAAAAAATGACAGTAAAGAACAAGAAGTAGGAAAAGGAAATGGAAGATCAGTTAAGCTGTAATTTCACTTCTGTGTTGTGAGGGCTAGCTGCCAAGAAACGAAATTTCTAGCTATGAGGAAAAGAAACTGGGTAATGGACAGGTAATAGAAAAAAAATGAATGTGAATATATATGTAAAAAAATATATATATATATATCGAGTGGACAGAGGAACAAATCTAGCACACATGCAAAATAGTAATAGGGTTTTTAAAATGATACTAAGCATCACAATATAAGGGAAACAATGCAAACTGTGCATAATGGAATCAGATTTTTCAAAAGCCTTATTTAATAAGGAACTGGCCTCATTTTTGAAGCATGGAAAACTCACAAAAAAATACCATTCATCAGATGTAATTAATTTCACACGGGGTTTTCTGAAAGTAACTAAATGAAAACCGACCTGTGGCTTGTGCTGAAAATGCTTTAGGTTAAAATAATGAGAGGAAATCGGCCATTAAAGAAAAAAATGTCACACTGAAGACTTTGTCCTGTTAGTGAGGTGTTGCTAGAAGCGTAATCTACACATCAGCTGGGGTCTCCTATGCTTTTGAGACTAAACCGGTCCGGGTTTGCACTCCCACTTTGCACAGTGTGGAAATCCAATACATTCCCATTCTTCGAGAACAAACTTTCTCAAGGTCAAGTCTGTTTCTGGGTTCATAGTTCTGGGCCTGCTGTCTCTATTTAACATCAAGTTCACTAAGGCTCAAAAATCATCTCCAACCTCAAGCCAATTTGTACAGCCATTTGTGAGCGTGGTACGTTTTAAGATTTGGTATAGGACGGCCAGCAAGAGTGTGTTCAGTTATAGAAATGCAGATAGTTTCCACCGAGTCTTCAACAGTCTTCTTTACAGAAAATCCTTCAGCCACCCTATTCTTTCCACTGGCTGTTTTACCTCTTATTACCCAGCACGTATCATAATTTTCTCTTTCTAACCTCTGCTATCCTTTCTTCTTTGCTTGCCTCTCTTCCCCACCTCTCCCTCTCAGAAAAAAAGGAAATTCCTCTATAATTCTCATCAGAGCAATTTAACCAGCCTCTTTTTTGGCTTTGACTTTGTTGAACACCACACCCCACAGGGCCCCATCTTCTACCCAGTGGCTAATCAAGGCATTTCCTCAAAGGTAGTTTCCTCCCCAAAAGGCATTCTGGTGCCAATTGTTAAGAAAATAAATCCCATACCTAACTTACACAAGTACTTCAAAAGACTGAATTTGTCACAAAGGAAAACAACGATTTGCCTGAAAAGCTCATGTCATTGAACAGAGTAATACTCACTGTAACCTGCAATTGTTGAGACTAAAGTCTTGTGTAGACTAGGGAGTGCCTATAAGGGAATTTTCCCACATTAGAGTCCTCTTCTGTCTGCCTCAGTGGGCCTGCAGGAACACATAGCAGCTGGCCAAGATCCCCATTCCGTGGGCTAAGTCAGGACCAGGCTGATTGCCCACCTTCCTGCTGGTAGTGAGTTCTTTGTGCCTTTCAATCCCGTTTACCTGAGGTTTCCCAGCAGTCAAGTCTCCTGACTCATTCCACCTCCTCTCTTTCCTTGCTACCCAGCCATCATGCAGGGATTTCCCTTCATGGACTGGGAATTCTCTTCAGCTCTCCCTCATATGGGATGTGCTCTTACCTAGATCCCAAGACTTACTAATGCTGTTCAGAATTCCTTCGAAGGCCATTCAGAGCCTAGCTTTTGTACATGACCTGATCTTTTTTCTCTAGAATCTTCTAGGATCTTTTTCCTAGAAAAAGGCAAACCTTGTTTGCCTCTCTTTTCATTTATGGCTAGACATTCAGTGGGTCATTTTAATCTAGAAACTTCTGTCCTTTAGTTCTAGGAATTTTTTTGTGTGTCTTATTTCCTTCATATTTTTCTCCATCTAGGCCATTCTTGTGCCTTGATGATTCACTTTTTATAACATTCTGGTTTTGTCTTGTAGATATAACATCATCTTTGAAGATATTAAAATCTGTTTTGAAGTTTCTTGATCCTTCTTACATTTCCTATTTTCTAGAAGTTTTTTGTTTGAGTGCTGTTTGTTTGTTTTTTCTGTATTTCATGTTAGGAGCTCTATTTGGATGAGTAGAATTTGTCAGTGGAGGATATCACTTGACAGTAAGCTGGTTTTTTCATTGAGGAGCTCACAAATACCAGTATCTCTGTTTTTTACCACAGGCCAGTCAGTTTTCTCCTGAAGGGAATTCTCTATTCTCCTACCTGGTGTGTGTAAATGAGGCTGGGATTATTCTCATTATTGTTTGGGGAAAGAGTCAACCTTTCTGGAGAGTGAAATTTCTGCCTTCTGCTGGTTTGAGGACAGGATATCCACTGGCTGAAGACTGGAGAAGATCTGATGACTTGTTTCATAAACAAATTTTCAACTGATCTTTCAAAGGTCCCTGATACTTTGAGTTCCCAAGTTCTTTCAGGGTTCTGAGATGTGAATCATTTTGATTTTTGTCTACCCATCCATCCCACTACTGCATTCTCTTTTACCTTTTTCTAGACTACTAAGGCTGTTATCCCAGGTCTGTCCATTTTCCATCTTTCAAAAACTTATTGAAATCTCTCATCTGCTGCTGTCTTCCATTTAGTTCTAATGATCTTCTGGGTTCATCACTTTTTTAAAAAAACCTCTTTTGCTATCTTTTTAATGGTGTTATGAAAGGGAACAGAAGTAACTACTTGCATTCAATATACCTCATCAACCGGAGGTACCATTCTCTCTTCAATCCTTATAATCTGGTTTCTGTTCTTATCACCTCAGTGAAATAACTTCTATCAAGGCTGCAGCCAACTTCCATGTTGCTTTATACATTGAGAACTGCCTTGACCTCATCCTCCTTGACTTTTTGGCATTTAATACAACTGGCCACTCTTTCTTAAAATTCTCTTTTTTGGGGTAGAATGATACCACATTCTCCTGGTTTTTCTCTTACTTCATCATCTGGTCCTCAGTCTTCTTTGTTTGCTCTTCCTCTTTTGCCATCTCCTACATGTTCAAGTTCAAGTCTTCAAATCTGCAGTCATTAAGCGGGGGACCCATGACAGCCAATGGGTAGAGTTCCACTCCAAAAGCTGGCAGACTTGAGACACAGGAGAGCTGATGTTTCAGTTTGAGTCTGAGTGCAGGAAAAGACCAATATTCCAGCTCAAGTAGTCAGGCAGAAGGAGTTCTCTCTTACTCGCAGAAGGGTCAGCCTTTTCATTCTATTCAGACCTTTTACTGATTGGATGAAGCCTACCCATATCAGGGAGAGCAATCTGCTTTACTCAGTCTACCAATTCAAATGTTAATTTCATCCAAAAACACCCTCACAGACACCCAGAATAATGTTTGACCAAATATCTGGGCACCCCAAGGCCCAGCCAAATTGATATATAAAATTAACCATCATAGTTGGTTATTCAAAAAATGTCATTCATATTAGACAATCATGAAAGAGATACATAGAGATCTTGAACTTCTTATTTTACTTCAAACATATAAGTGCATATTCACTTGCTGATCTTTTGTAGTAAACCAAAAACTTCTTCTTTGAGTATGAATCTGGTAATTGAAGTTCCACATGGTCTTTCTCACAAAACTATACTCTTAACTCATCTTCCACACTTTCCAGTGTCTGTTTCCTTAAGTGAGAAAAAGAACTTACAATCTAAGAGCAAAAATTTTTCTAGACCTTAAAGTTTTTTTCCCAATTCTTTCATAGTTATTTGATTTGATCCCATTTTTAAAGGCAACTTGCTTTCTGAAATTTTAATTTAGTTTTCATAGCAATATTTTTCTCTTAAAACTTGTCATCTTGAGTAATATGTAGTTATCAAGTTGTGTAATATGTAGTTGTTATATTACTGCAATGACAAGGTTTGAGATCAAACACAACCGAGTCTTGGGAGGCATACAATTCAACAGGTGGGAGCACAAGTGGATGAGTAGAATGGGGAGTATTGTAGCAGCAGTGAAGGTCAGTTTGCTGTGGGAATCAACTGGTATGATTCACAGAGAGATGGGAGAGAGTCAGTTAATCAGGAGGGGCAGCTCAATGGAAGCCTGCTTAGAAAGTTGCTCCCCATACCACCAGGCTAAAAGGACATTAAACATTAACGTCTGTTTGCATCACGTTTATTCAGGAGTCCCCAAAGGACACAAATTACCATGAAAAACAAAATAAACAGGAAGAAGAAGAGGATCCACTCCCACACTTTTCTAGGAACTTTCTTGATTCCTTTTGGTTATATTCATCAGTTCCTATTTTCATGATGTCCTTCAAATATGTACTTTAAAATTTTTAATTCTCACCCTAGTCTCTGAGATATATACCTTTTGGTATCTCAAGAATATAATCATATGCTGTTTTATTAAAGTGTCCACTTTTATTGCAATAGTCATTTTGGGGGGGGCAAAAAGTCAAATTCTGTTCTATTTCATTTGGATGATAAAATGATGCTGCACAGCAAAAAAAACTCAGAAATAAGTACTTTGGTTAATAATACCGTGTCAAGGCAAGTCCCTCTTTTCACTTTTCTGTGATGATAAAACATAATTTAATATTTTCATATGACAAGATGATAATACAAAGAAATTCTATTACTTTTCCTAATTACCTCTATGACCTTTGTTAATCTAAGCAGCAAAAGCCTGAAAAAGTTTAGTTTTGGAAGATATTTTTAAAAAGACTAATTATTTAGGAATTTTATTTCTGAATAGCTAAAAGGATAATAATGCTCTGCTACTCAAGCCAACGGGGACTGCATTAAACATTCTAGTGACCAAGTAGGAACATTTGTGCTGGGTAATTTGTGACATTTTCCTTTGACACCATAGCCTAGTGGAGTGTGCTGTTTATGAGAGGGCTCCAGAGCCAGATCACCTGGGTTTCACTCTCAGCTCTACCTCTTCCTATCTTTGATTTGATCCCATGAGTGTGGGCAATTTAAGTTCTATAAATGTTAGTGTCGTCAAATGCTGGACCCTTGAAAATATCACCAAAATAACCTATTTAAAAGGTAAATCTGAGTTTATTGCTTACCTCAGTAAGGGGGAATACCACTTTGACAATGAACCAGTAGCATGTTGGAGGGGAGAGAGCAAAGTTGTGATATTTATGAGATTTGGGGGTTTGATTTAAGGCAAGACTTTCAAGGCAGGGGGTGGGGCTTGATTAGGATTGGGTAAAGATCACGGCAGGACAATTTAGGATTGGTGGGTACAGCAAAATGCAGACTTCGGGGCAAGGGTATAGAGGGGTCTTAGAGAGCAGAGCTGTTGGATGCTCTCTATTGAAAAGTCAAACACTCTGATGTTCATTAAAATGGATTTTTTTCAGGAAGTTCCTGAAAGGAACATTGAAGTCATTTTTAACTTTTATCTCTCTAGACAAAAATTTCCTGGAATAGTTAAGACATTGTGACAAAGATAGTGGCAGAGTCAAATCATGATAATGTGGACATTAAAATGTGTTTGTGGGTGGGGGTGCGGGGTAGTAAATAGTTTTGATTCTCAGTTTCTCATTTGCAAGTTGGGAATCATAGTAAATTTATGGATGATGGTGCTAAGTAAGTACTAGCAAACCTTCTAGAAGGAAAGTACATAAAGTGGAAGGAGCAAAGGCTTGGAGTCGGTCAAATCTAGATTTAAATCTAAGTTACAATTTTTTAGTAAGTATGATCCTGTTCTGTGACCTTTAGAGTGATAACTCTCACAGGGGTGTTATGGGAATTAAATAAAATAATATGCATGAGAAAATAAGGTATTTGAGATATGGGATTCAGACAGGAGACCTACAGCTCATTCAAATGGGGGAACTGAAGAGGGTTTGATGTAGGGACTGATTGCAGAGGATAAGGAATGAAGGGAGGGTGGTGATACAACAGTAGGAAGACCTGCTACCACTTGCAGGCCTGAAGGAGCCAGGGAGGGAGCTCTACCAGAGCTGGGTAAGAGCTGTAACCCTGGGAGAATCTGCCTGTCAAGAGCTGAGGCCATACGGAAAGGAATGCAGATCCTGCCAAACCAGGCAGGGAGCAGCAGGAATAAATTCCCTGCCCCCTTCCTCCTCTCACTCTCCAATCTCCTGCTTTGCATTTGTCCAACTCAACTAAAAGCCAGAGGGCAGATGAGCCTGCATAATGCAGTCCTTCCAGGTCAGCTTCTCGGGGCATGGAGTGGGATGGAGAAGAGCAGAGAATGTGTCAGAATAACCAGCACTAGCAGGGACTTACAAAGTCTTAATTCCCCTGCTGTGATCAACGTGGGAATGACAATAGAGTTGAAATAGAGGTATATGCCAGTAGAGTGTTAAGAAATCTCTCGATGTCTTTTTTGGGGCGAAAAAATGTTTAAGTACTAGCCCTACACAATCCATGGTGTAATAATACTTGGTTAATGTAAGAATGTTTACTTAATGGGTCTGTTCACTTTATAAGGGGACCGATATTGTATCTGCTTGCTGGCAAATCAGGATGTAAGAATATACAATGTCTATTAGGTTCAAAAATACAATATCCGTTCACAATGTTCATTCAGTTCAAGAACCTCCCCTTAACAAAACCTGTAGGGTTTTTTTTAAACTTGGGATTAAAAAAAAGGATTGGTTGAATAAAAACAAACTCACATTATAGAATAAACATACCAAAATATACAAGTAGTCTAGGAGTTTGTCTATATGTGGCACTGATGCTAACTACCAATGCATCATCATGCTGAAGAGCCCAGCCAGAGGTATAGTAGAGTGCCTTTCTAGAACCTCTTTGTGTCCTGGTTGAGTGTTATCCTCAGTCTCACTTATTTTGAATCTTAACCTGGTCCATAGAGAGTGGTCATTTATTTGTACCAATGCATATGGTTGATTGAAGACCCCTCTCAAACACACAGAATTGGCCAGCCTTACTTCTCTTTCCATCTGAACTCCTCTTGAACATCCTGGAATGCCCATGAATATCCTCTGCAAATTCTTGTCTCTGCTGAATAGGAAGGTATATGACTGCCCCTCACTCCCACCACCGCCTCCCCACAATGGTTTTAAGCAGGGAAAGGAATATCTTCTAGAATAAGTTTACTCTACTCATTATTCAAAGTCACTTTCTTTTGTGTTTGGTTGTTTCTCATTGCAGAAATGTCCACACTTGGTGGGATCTGAGCTTGATCTAACCTCCTGAACTGGGACGTTAGCTGTCGAATGCTCCCTTCGTATCAGCTATTCCGAACCTCGTTATTTTCTTATGTAGAAAATGTGGAAGGGAGGATATTCTTCTTTAAGTAGATCATGGAAAGGGTTCCTTATGGATTGTCACCCCTTTAGAGAAATCAGTTATCTACGTTCTGGGCATTTCATATCCCAGTGCCTCTCTGTGACATCATTCCCATCACTGTATCACCACAATTCACTTTTCAATCAAATAAGCTTCTGAGAAATGACAATGTATACTTTCCAGGGAACTTTTTAAAAAGAGACGATACTAGTTTTGCTGTGTAATCTCAGATATGCTTATTTATTTAAAAAAAATGGGTCTTAATTCTTTATAGTTCACATGAATTTTACATGCTGCATACTCTTACATACAAATCTATTTATCTTCTCTAAAAGATTGCAATGTCCTTCAAGCTATTAATTTATTCATCTCTTTTATTCCACTAATGTATTCCTTTGCTTAATGACTTGAATTCATTTGTGAAATGCTGCCACCAAGTGAAGAGCCATTAAATGAGAAAAAAATCCATTAAATTTAATGGGAAAAATTATGGTGCTTTTATCAGAAACCAAAGCCCAAGATAACCAAATAAGCTTCTTAGAAAAATATATAAATTGAACAATAAAAACAACTTATAATTAATAAATAAACAGCTTAAAGTAAATAAATAGCTTATACTTAAAATATAATGTAATAAAAGACTTACACTGGATGGTGGGTGGGAGAGGAGGGGTGTGAGGAAAATGTTCTTTGGAAGGTATATACTTTCTGCATCATTCTCTTCGCCAATCTTCCAACTGTTTTGAGGCTCATGGTTGTCTTGCACTCAAATCTACACTTAACGTTATTGTACAAAACATACCTTTAAGGCAAAATAAAGAGTAAATAACCATGAGAACACTTCAAAACACTTCAAAATAGTGCATGTAAATAACTAGCTGAAGATGCTGCCTTTTCATCTTTCTGCTTATGTACACAAAGAAAAACATTTTGGGTGTACCCATCACTGTGCAATTTAAACTTGTTCCACATGTTGTTCTCTGACCAAAAACTTGTTTTCAGTTAATTGGTAAGCATAGCTTTGCCTGAAATCATAATGTTGAAATACCACTTCTTATAGCATGTTTATTCAGTGTGCTTTATAGGGAAAATCTTGTTATTTTGGAAAAAAGAAAAGAGTCATTGCCTGAAAAGTAGTATAACTTTTCAAGATACGTTATGTTGACAAGTCATCCACTCAGCACTGGTAAGGAGAGGTAGGTCATAGCATATTACAAAGTATGTACTTGAATCAGTGAACAGATGGATCAGTGACAAAACTCTACTCCTATAACAGCCTTATTAGAAGATTATTTAAAGAATGGTCAAATCGGTCAGTTGCTTCTGATGATGAAGTTGTTTTGATCGCAACAGTTAAAATATCTTCCAAAATACTCAATTTATCCCTGTGTAGTTGAGGTGTTTTCAACTTCTTAGAATATGGCAGAGCTTACATACTGGTTCTCAACAATTTTGCAGCCGAAACTACAGCAATATGAACATGAACGCCTATAGATTCTCGAGGGTCAGGAGGCGCCCCAATCCACAGGCGTGGCAGAGTGAAGAAACAGTCTCGAAAAGAGCCATGTAATCTAGCGTTATAATGCTCCAACCGCTTGAAAGCAGGTAAGAAAGGTGCCAGTGCCCCAACTTCCACTTATTCTATGTGGTCCTTCCAAGAACCCCTACTTTTTTGTACTCATTTTTCTTTATCTATCTTTTATGCTTGCCTAGCTGTTGCCTTCCTATCACTCTCCTCTGTTTCTCCTCACCCACTTTCTGACATGAGACATACTTCCTCCTATTTAACACATATCCCCTCCTCCCTCTCTTTCCTTCAGGTCCTTGTAATGTCCCTTTCAAAGATTTCACCAGGAGTACAAGCTTGGGGGACTCTCTGTGGCTGTGACGTGTGATGTGTGTGTGTATTTGTTTCTGTGTGTTTATTTTTATTTCTAGTGTACCACTTTGTATTTATGAAGCTTTCATATGATTACACAGACATGAACTTATAATTTCTTATTTCCAGTGAGAATGTTGTTGCAAATCACCAATAAAGGTTTATTAACATGAAGAAGCACAATGCTGAAAACTTTTTGAGTGAATTACAGTTACCATGTAAGTGGATGAAAACTTTAGTTATTGCCTATTTTTTTACTGCTTCTCTCCCACTTCCATCACCTTTCTTATTCTCCAAAAATGTTGAGATTATAGGGCAAATTGAAATAGAAATAAGCCCAAGAATTTCAAATTTCCCTGAAGAAAAATGTTATACAGTTATTAAGTTTTAGTCTTATTCAGAGTGATCATTCAAGCACAAATAAAGTAGTTACTTGAAAGTATTAGTAGATTCTATTATCAATTCCAAACAGAAAAAACAAACTAGAAATGTTGACCAAAGATTTTTGCCTCTGTGAGAACTGTTGTTTTGTGGACATTGACTTGTGACAAAGACAATAAGATTTAGTTTCTGAGAGAAGCATATATGAAAATTTTAAAAGGAATTTTTTAAAGTTCTTATAGAAAAACTTGCATGAAGTTAACGGAAAACTTCCACCAACCCAAGTACCTTCTGGTGTGGATTGTCTTAGTCAGTTGTCAATGACAAGGCTTAGGTGGATTTTCTGTGATTATTTCAGAAAATTCTCTTCTCAGAACAGGAACCTACTGAAAAAAGGATGAAATACTTTTTTCTTCTCATAGTTCTTGTGAAACAATGCTATTTCCATTTTGCCCATTCAAATCACTCCTAAATTATCTTCCTGGAAATATATATCCATTTCCACTAGGCATAAACTAATAGTTAAACCCATCTTTCAAATTATACTAGTCTATTTGGTATAGCAGAATGAAGCCGCCTATTTATTTATTTACTGCCATTTTAACCATTTTTAAGTGTACAATTCAGTGGTGTTAATTAACACCACCTTCACAGTGTTGTGCAACCATAGCCACTATTTATTTCCAAAACTTTTTTAGCACCCCAAATAGAGATTCTGTAACCATTAAGTAATAACCCCCTATTCTCCTCTCCCCCCAGCTCCTGGTAAGTTCTAATCCACTTTCTGTCTGTGACTTTGACTATTCTAGATATTTCATCTAAATGGAATCATACAATATTTGGCCTTTTGTATCTGTCTTATTTCACTTAGTACAATTTTTTTAAGGTTCATCCATGTTGTAGCATGTATCAGAACTTCATTCCTTTTTATGGCTTAATAATATTCCATTGTATGTATATACCACATTTTGTTTTTCCATTCATCTGTTGATCAACACTTGGGTTGTTTCTACTTCTTAGCTATTGTGAATAATGTTGCTATGAACATTGGTGTACAAGTATCTGTTTGAGCCCCTGTTTTCAATGATGTGGGATATACCTAGGAGTATAATTATTAGGTCTTATGATAATTCTATATTTAGCTTTTTGAGGAACCATCAAACTCTTTTCCACAGAGGCTGCACCATTTTAGATTTCTATCAGCAATGAATAAGCATTCCGATTTCCCCACAGACTCATCAACACATGTTATTTTCCATTTTTCTAAATTATAGCCATCCTAGTAGGTGTGAATTGGTATCTCATTGTGGTTTTGATTTGCATTTACTTAATGATTAGTGCTACGGAGCATCTTTTCATGTATTTATTGCCCACTTGTATATATTTTTTAGAGAAATGTCTATTCAAGTCTGTGCATTTTTAAATTGTGTTGTTTGAGTTTGGGGAGTTCTTTATATATTCTGGGTATTAAACTTCTATCAGATAAATGATTTGTAAATATTTTCTCCCATTCTGTAGGTCATTTTTTGCTTTTTTGATAATGTCCTTTGATGCACAAAGGTTTTTAATTTTGATAAAGTCCAATTTATCTATTTTTTTCTTTTATTGCTCATGCTTTTGGTGTCAGATCTGAGAATCCATTGCCAAAGCCTAAGGTCATTGAAGATGTACCATTATGTTTTCTTCTAAGAGTTTTATGGCTTTAGCTCTTATATTTATGTTGTTGATCCATTTTGAGTTAACTTTTGCATATGGTGTGAGTTACCTATTTATTTTTGAAGATTATATCTTGACAGAGGGGGCAGGGTGACACATGGTTTATTATAAGAACACCCCAAATGCATTCAAATTTGCCTCCATTCGGTGGGGCATCCATGATTGCTCTAAATTGGGGAGAGTAATAAAGGAAGCAGAGAAGAAAATTAACAATAATTCTGGTTTTTTAGTGCAGAAGACTAGATTCAGATGTAAAAGAAGAAAAAAAATCGAAGGTTCAATCAGGTAGAACTTACATTCCTTGTCATCTGCAACACACCATTTCCCCACACTTGATACCATGCTTCAAGCTGAATAGAGGAAGGGAATTAGAGAGGAGATTTTAGATCAGGGAGGGTCCCAGGGAAAGGAAATCTGTGCTCATCTCCCAGGCTGATTCCTAACAAGAAAGGGAGATAGGATTCCATATTTGGGGAGGGGAGGGATCTGAAAGCAGAGGGAGGAGTATTATGCTTCCTACATGGCTACTCATGGAGGCTGCAAGCCTCACTGAAAGTTTCGTGCATCCTCATGATGAAAAAGAATAGAGTAGATGGTGATGGGGAGAAAGAGCATTCTCTACCCACTCTTGGTCCTTTCCGGCTGGTCTACAAATTAAATTGACATGAGGCCGAATATCAGGAGAAAATCAAACAAAGCTTTATAAAACATGTACATGGGAGAGACCAGGGAGTGTCTCTCGACAAAATGGTGGAGATTCTCCTCTTATATAGACAAATGAGGATTTGGGGGGGGACTTGGGAGTGTCAGCCACAAGAGATTACAAGAAAAGCACAATAAAGTTATTATGCAGATTTAAGGCCTCTCCTTACACACTGACCAGTTTCTACAGATAAGGTCATCCACCCGTCTTCCCCCTACAGAGAAGGAGATACCTTTACAAATGTAAATGTTTGGTACACAGAACTTTGATAAGAATGGGTGTAGCAAAGACCCTCCTGGTTTATTGATACCCAGAGTCTTCCAAGGTGAGGCCGGTCCTTGGGCCGATCCCAAATTCCTTTAGACAGTTGGGAGGGGGAAGGTCAAATGTCCTTCAGAGCAAGGTAGAGAGAGACACATCTTGAGGTGACCAATTCTGATCCCCCACAATGGCTACCATATATATAGATATATGGGCAAGAGATGAACCTTAGAAATACTTGCTGAGCCTCCCTCCCACAGGGCATAGGGAGCTGCCAAATTTCTTACATAAAACAGTGCAAATCACCCTAAGAATATAGAATTTCTATTACAATGACTTTTAAATCAAGCTCAAAACATATTCAGTTATGTCCAATAAAATTTTATACATCCAACAGAGAGCTATTACATTTTGCAGGAATAAAAGACACAGGTGAGGTTTATATTCACCTTGCCTCACCTTGTGACCAGAAGTTGCTCACCAAACTCCACTACTCCATAATTTGGACGATTAGCCAACTTAAATTATTCTACAGCAGGTGGCAACGAAATATAGTTGAATACATTTATGGGAGGTTGTATCATGATATTTTAAAAGAACACCAATATTTTCATACGATGCTTTTACAAAGCCATAAAATGATCATTCAAGACACCGTTGTGTGGAAATAAATTCTCAAATCTGCTTCTCCAGTGCAATTCGACACACAGATGCAGGCAAGAGTGAAGGACTGGGGACTAATGAAAATTTGTCAATAGTCAGAAGTCTCTCTCTTCACATCATAGCTTTATAGATGTCAAGATGAAAGGACAGGACCTGGTCTCTGCTCTCACTTCAAAGGAGTCCAGGCACTAAATGTCTAACACTTTAGCAGAAGGCTCATGAAGAAGGGAAACTGATGTGAATCCCAGGGGAGGAAAAGGTGATTTTCTCCACACAAACACAAATCATTCTGATAGATCTTAAGAAGGCCTGTGGGAGGGGAAATACATTGAGATAATGTAGAAAATGCTGCATGATATTGAGAAGGAGAATAGAATGTGGAGTTGAGCATTCTCTTTGGGAGGACCATGAGGGAAGAGTCAGAGGTGAGATCTACCTCTGTGCTCATAGAAGGTAGTTATAATTTCAAATTCAAAGACTCAGTTGATTGGTCTTAAATCATTATTGTTGTCTTTTGAAAAAAGTATTGGTACAGAACATTATATAATTTTATAATTAACACCATTTCTCAGCAGTCAAGAGACAGCCAAAAAAGCAAAAACAATCCTCACTGGGGGGCTCTAACTTGCCAAACTTTCAAGGGCTTCCCTACTAAATAGCCAGTGAGAGAAAGTAATTGACATTCAGCTCAATAAATACGTGCTGAGCATGCACTGTGAGCTAGGCAATGATCTGTTTCTTTGAAAGGAGAGCGACCTATGTATTCATGAAACGCAACCCACCCACAAGAAACTTTCACTGTAGGAGACAGAACACAAATATCACACAGTAATATAACAAACGGGATGTTAAATGCATGATAGAAAGTGACTGTGATCTTTGTAAGCAGGGAAGACAGAAAGAAATACTCTCTTTGGGCAGAGGCTGCAAAGACTTCACAGAACCAGGTGGAATCAATCTTGAAGGATGAATGAGACAAGAAGGGATGAAGATGGCAGGAAGAGAAAGGGAGAACATTTCAGGCAAACAACCTCTGTGAGCAAAGTCTGAGGAAGCCAAGGATATATTTTGGAGACCACTATCCTGATAAATATAACTGAAGTTAAAATAAAAGATTAAAATGAAACTGCTGAAACACTAAGTATACAGAATAAATACCATTTTAATATAATTTCCTCTGAAATTCCTGGAATTCTCAGAATTTTATTATTATGAATTTGCCCAATATTCATAATGTCAGATTACAATATGCTCTGCTCAAGGTAGCTCTAAGAATCTCCACACTTTCAACAAATAACATTGGTAATTTCTAAGGTGACTGAGTTAGTCCAGGTCCTATAAGAGGCCAATAGCAAGACAGGATTGAACATGCTAAAAATTTTTTAGGGCTAATGCCTGTGAGAGGAAATGAGAAGGGAGCTGGAGGAGGCTAGGAGAGTCATTAGACTGTGGTGCAAGTCTGACCCCAAGTGAAGAATAGAAAGAAGAAAGGAAGGTCCAGTGGAAGCATCTTAGACTGCTGTGCACTTTTAAGAGAAGTTCTACAAAGCTGTCAGGAGTCCTCAACCAAAGTCATCTGTCAGAAGAGTCCCCCATGCACCAGGAGTGGGCTTGCCATAGTATTCCTGCCACACTCAGTAAATGACCAAGAGCAGCACATGGGAAGTATGGCCTTGGGGCAAACATGCAGATGGATTTCAGAGCCAAGTAGCTGGGGCTTTAGGTCAATTATGCTCCCTGCAGTGGGAGGAGGTCTGAGAGATGAATTCTCATGGTGGTCACAACAATGAGTCAGCTCTCCTGGGAATGCCTCCTGAGACACAGAATTAGTTTAACACGTATATATCAGTGCATCATTTAGCCTTACAAGTATGTCCGTTTAAATGAGAAGGAAATTAGTTCGTATATTTACTTGGTAGAGGAATGAGTGTTTTCTACCTCAGAAAGATAAACTAATTTATTTCTCAAGAGAATCTTTGCACCTACTGGCTCCTTTGACAGCTACCTGATGGTTTTTATTTCAAAGAAAGCTGCTATTTCCTTCTCAGTAATTGGTGAAGAGGGCGATAAAGATTTGCTATGGCACTAATATAGAGAAGTAGCAGCTCTGCTCTTTTTTTCCCTGAAGTGAGCTTTTCTTCTTCATGGCAAATGACAGCTCTGCCTGAAACTATTTGTCACTAGGGTGAGGATAGAAGGGTGGAGTAATCATGCCTGTGATATTCTCAGCATCTCCTCATTGCTGTCTAATTCTTCACATCTGTTTCCTACAGTAAAACTTCTCCACAACATGGTTCATATACTTCACAAGTTAAGATGAGTAAGAAGTGAGCAAGGAGTGGCATTCTACTATGGCATTACAATTTGTCACAATGATTTCCTTGTCTTGATATCAAAATTTCACCCCATCATGGTATAAGCTGATATCATCACGGTCAGTGAACATTCACTGAATGTCTATTATAAGTTTACCAAAGAAAATGCAAAGAGAACTCAGACTCTTGATCTCAAGGGGCTTACTATTCGGGAAAAAAGGCATGTATATAAAAGCGGTCCAGATAGTATAGAGTGTTGGGTCTAGCTTTGACTTTATCTCACTGATAAGCTACAAAATTAGCCTATAATAGTCTCCTGGAGGCTTAGCAGAAGACATGAGATCCAGGGTCAGAAACAAAGAACTTTATTATTCACAGCACAGTAAGCATCAGTGGAGCTTGGAGAATCCACTGCTTTTCTAGCAAATAGTGAGCTAGCCTGTTCTTTGTTCAAGGGGGATACATTATCTCGTCTCACAGGTTACCAGCTGCGTAGACAAACTTGAGAAATGGCCTAGGTAACAGGGCCTTGCAGTTAGGCACACCCAGCAAGACACGTAGGAACTCAAGAAGCTAAGTAGAACTGTCTCTCCCAACATAGGCAGAAAGTTGAATGAACAATACAGGCGACAGCACCAGTGAAGTTCGGAATCAGAAGTAGCAGGACATTCATGACTTAGGTAAGGGAATTGATGGCAACATTGGCCACGAAAAAGAAAGACAGCTAGGTACAGTAACATGTTTTTACCAGCTTATCTCTGTAGACAGCAGTGGGTTGTTTACAAGGAGAAAAAAGCTAGGGGAGAAGGAGGAGGAGGAATGGGTTTTTGGGAACTTGAATACTTATGAAAAATGATGAATTGGATTAATTACAATGAGAGATACAATGTAAAACTATCATTCTGAACATTCATCCTCAATGATTCGAAGGAAGTTATGCTAGATGCAGGAATCTGATGATAATCAAGCCAGTTGAAATGTTATCGCCATCCCAACATTTCTACATCTTTTCTGTTAAATATCCCTCCAAAGCAACAATAGGAATAATGCTTGCGTTTTGGGTTTCAATTAGCTGCAAAGCAGTTGATGGGAGTATGGGGATTTAAAACCGTTTATCCTCCCATTAGATAAAAATCTGTGACATATAAATCATTATTGTTCATCAGCGTGAGGCCAAGTAAATTAGCAGCAGGACAATTCCTGCTCCACACCCATGTCTGCTTGGCCCAATTCCCTCGGTGAGTTTCAGAGCCACACAAGAGGTTGTAGCCGATAGTGACCTCTTGTACCAGGAGCTCCACTGATTCTAGCAGGAAATGGGGTTTCCTCCATTTGGTTCCAGAGGACACTGTTCATGAGCCTGAAGTATTTTGTGATCCTATTGTGAGGCCAACTGCAACGAAGCAGCTATATTTCTTAGAACAAAGTAGCTGACATCAGGCAGACACAAGACTGACAGATAGTTGCGATGCAGGCCAGGGCTCCTGGCTTTGGAGAGGAGCGATGGAGCCGTGATTACAGTCATTGCCTCTCTAAACTGTATCAATTTATGGAAAACAGAATGCTAAAGTTGAAATCATTGGCTAGCACTAAAATATTATTTAATATGGAAAAGTGGCCCCCCAAAAATGGGAAGATTGATTTTTTTCAAAAGTAATGTTGATCAGCTTTCTTATTCATAGCATACATACTGAAACTTTGTGAAAAAAGCTCTCTCTTCTCTCTTTGTCTCTGTGTGTGTGTGTCTAAGGAATTCCAGAATGCATTTGCATATTTTTTATTAAAATCTCATTTTAGGAGAAAAAAATTAGTTTTCATCTGCATAGAGAAGAGCTTCGGGAGATCTCTGTGTCACTTAATTCAAGGAGCTCTTTCCCATTCCCCGAAATTGCCTCTTCCCTCCTCATATTTTTCTCTAATTATCTCTCTTCCTAGTTCACAGCTTGCCCTTGCTTACCTAAACATCTAAACATCTTTCTCTTCAATGATTTCAAGTATATATATGACAAAATGCTGTAACCACCTCAGCTATATTTTCAGTTTAAAAGAGGATATATGTGGGGCCGGCCCTGTGGCATAGTGGTTAAGTTCACGTGCTCCATTTCGGCAGCCCAGGGTTCGCAGGTTCGGATCCTGGGTGCAGACCTATGCACCGCTTATCAAGCCATGCTGTGGCAGGCATCCCACACATAAAATAGAGGAAGATGGGCACAGCTGTTAGCTCAGGGCCAATCTTCCTCAGGAAAAAGAGGAGGATTGGCAATGCATGTTAACTCAGGGCTAATCTTCCTCACCCAAAAAATTTTTTTAAATAAAAATAAATAAAAGAGGAAATTGGTATTTCAAAAAAGAAGTGGTCTGGATGGTCCATGGCCTAGTGGTTAAGTTCAGCATGCTCTGCTTTGGTGGCCTGGGTTCACTTCTTGGTGCGGATCTCCACCACTTGTTGGCGGCCATGCTGTGGCTGCGATCCACATACAAAATAGAGGAAGATGGGCACAGATGTTAGCTCAGGGAAAATCTTCCTCAAGCAAAATGAGGAATATTGGCAACAGGTGTTAGCTCAGGGCAAGTCTTCCTCTGGAAAAAAAAAAAAGTGGTCTAACAGTGGATTTTTAAGGGATATCTTTTGGGGGTGAGGTGGGGCATCTTCTTCCACTTCTAGAACTACAAACTATTTAACAAAACATCTAGTCTGCTTCTGAGTAAGTCTATCTCTGATCTACTTCATCAGAGAATTTCTATGCCCAAACTCAGACTGAATCATTGACTTGAGGCCTATTTATGGACAATGCTAAATATGCAATGAAAAACTTTCCAATTCCAGCAGTAAAGCAGATGTTTTATCTGATACCAAGCATCCAGATACTATTTGAGAACACATAGATGTTTAATTGAATTTTTCGTTTATCATCCGGGTATTTGGCACTAAATATACACAATCTTTAGAAATCACAGAAAGAACTCATTCTCCAGGCATTTTGTGTAGTCTGTCCTACAATGCTGTCTTTCTGTTCTGAAAGAAAGTTCCACTGTCCATTGAAAGTGGCAGCAGCATGGAAATCTGTCATAATTGAGAACTTGGGTATTGAGGAGGCTGTTTTGATCTCTGGGGAGGCCAGTGCCCGTCAGGAGCTAAAGTTGCTCCTTGTGTCATTCGGGCTAGGCTGGCTGTGGTAACCCCAAAGGTTCCACATCTCAGTGGCTTAAACAGCAAAGGTTTATCTTTCACTTATGTTACATGTCCAACACGGGCCTGGGGTGGCGATAGTTGGAGATGGAGGGGGCATTGGTGGGTTTCTGCTCAGTTGTCACTCAGAGACTCAAGCTGAAGGAGTCTCCACGTCAGCAGGTATTTCTGCATTTGCCTCACAGGGAGAGCAGAGCTGGAGGGGCTCTTATTGGCATTTTGTAAAATCTCAATGGGAAGGATCCTCACCGTCGGCCAGAACTATCACATGGACACATCTAACTACAAACAGTTAGGAAAGTGCAGTCCCCCTGAGTGCCCCAGAAGGAGAATGGAACCAGATATCAATGACCAGTAGTAATATCTGTCACATCCTTTCAGGTCTCAAAGGAAAAATTCACCAAAACAAAATGTCCTTAAAGCTGGGTTTCTCCCCAGGGCAGAATTAAATGTTCTTTGGTTCTCTCAGACTAAATGCAGGGTAATAATTTATCAATACATTATTACATAGATAAGACCACTAGAAGCATGTTTTATTTAGAATTTAAAAGTTTATTCTCTCAGGGACCCTCACCTTACTCCCCACCCCATCAAAAAAGAAACAACCAAAAGAGAGAGAAAGAATACATGTCAAAGCTTCAGTTCCTCATTTAAAGCATACAAAGGCTCTACTTGTCAATTCAAACAATGGAAAAACAAGTCTATGTACCTCCTGGCAAAAACATGACTCTTTAATGAGAAGATGCTCTATCACCAGGGATAACCATTCAATGTGGTATGGAATCAACTTCCCACGCCTAAGCGAACATGCATTTGTTTCTATAAAACAGGGATCATACTCCATACTCTTATGTCCCACTTTTTAAATACCCAATGTTATTGTAATCATATTACAATTATTTGAAACAATTTCAATGGCTGCATTAGAGTAAATCAAAAGAACATACGATTTATTTTACCATTTTCCTTTTGGGCATTTAGGTTGCTTGCCATGTAAATTTATATTTATTTTTGTGATTATTTGATGAATGTTTATTTCCTCACGAGATTGTAAATTCTTGTGATGGTTTGGGTCCTCATTATATTTTCATTCTTCGCAGTCCCTGAAATACAGTGGGTCAGCTATAGCATCTGATGAATGAATGAGTGAACCTACCCTTCAGTTCTTGGCTCAATCAGCTTCATCCACAAAACATTTCTGATCATCACCTCAGCCATATATAGTAGTCTCTCCCTCTTCTAAAATTTCCCTGTAGTTCTTTTTTATAACTCTCTTGCAGGGAAAAGAGGAAAAATACTGTTTATTGAGCCCTATTACGTGCCAGGAACTGTGCTCAACATATTTGAGACAAAAGTCCATGTCAAAAGGGTTGCACCTTCGCCTAGACAACATGCCAAAAAAAAACCTGCCATGAAATTTTCCATCAAGGATGCTCCCAGAACTGTTCAGTGACCTCACCAAGCAGTCTGACTCTGGGAAAAGCTCAAGTCCGACCCTAAATGAGATCTCTGTCCCCTATGCCCAGGGACGGTCTGAGAGGACGGAAGCCTGGAGCACACTGCAGCTCAGGGGATCTGCTATAGTAGCTGATCCCTGGGCCGGGAACATGACACGGCAGCTCAGGAGTGGGGGTACTAAAGTGAGATCTAGACAGTTGTCAACGGGGGTGTTAGCAGAACTTTGTGACATCGTCTGCAAAGAGAGGGAAAAATGCAAAGGAGAAAGCCCTGACTGATAAGTCATTAGCCCACTCTGGAGAAAAGGAGGAGAAAGTAGGATTCTGAGACTTTCTTGCCTTGTTAACGTATTGTACTTATTCTCAGAAGTACATGCCCCAAATAAAGATGTCATTCCCTTCCCCTCACATTACAAGCCAGAAATAGATGTGTGAATTATCACTCACCTAAGTGCGCAGAAGTCTCTATTTTCTTCCCTCTTAAATGATACTTATAAAACTAATGAATGTCTCAAATTTTTTACCTCACATATAGGAGACACGAAAACTGCAATGCTTCAACACCAAAAGTTCATTGAAAATAATGCAAGACATTTACTTTCCTTCACACCATAGATGTTGAGTAGCTCTATTTTTTTGTGTCTTAACGCACATGTTTAAGCAACCGAGCAAATATCTAATTCATCTTTACTAATGATTCCAGGAAAATGCTCCTTCACTTCTTAAGGATAAGTCAACATATATGAGGGATTGAAGGGATAAGGGAGGAAAAAATGGTAGCTGAAGGTTTCAACATTCAACCAGATTTTACTATAGAGATGATATAACCTTTCAAAAGTTAAGCAATTTATAGGATAGATTTCTATATAGATGAAAAATGATGCTGGGGTATAAGCTAAATATAGTAAATACCTAGCAGAATGGAGACGAAGTAGATACAACAAAGCTTAATACAAAATTTCACTCTCTATGCATTTTCCTAAGTGAATGTTCTCACCCTATCACCACTGCACTGTCCTGACCTCATCTCCTATAAGGCACAGAGGCCGTGGTCAATCGTGAGAGAGAGGCAAACACAAGAGCAACTTCCCTCAACACATCCCATGTGCCAGCCTCCATCTCTCTGCTTACACTGTTTCCTCCTCTCCTTATAGCCAAATCTGCCCATCCTTGTAGACACGCTGTGAAGGCTACTTCTACAAATGATGCAAGAACACAATCAAGCTGAATACACTATACTACGTGATCTATAAAGATGTTTTTACATATAGGATTTTAAAAGTCGATAAGCACCACAAAAAATACAAATCAAATAGCCTCCTGCAATTAACACTTGGGAGATACATACTGACAACAGAAGAGTAAATGGGGCAATGACCACTTTGCACAGGTGAGCCAAGAGTAGAGCCTTTGTGAAATCAGGAGAAATTTACTAATTTTTTCCCTTTGATATCCAAAAGTAGGTCAGATTGTCTCTGAGTGACCAGCCGTCACCAATAACCCTGACATTTCCAATATAGATAAGAGATGACTCTCGCGTAGCTTTCATTTAAAATTTTTAGTTACCTTCTTTTGACTCTGAAAACTAGAATTTGAAGGCACAATTTTCTCAAGTGTCTAGGGACCAAAATAGATCAAATTGTTTCCCAATCAAGCTCTCCTATCTCTGCCAAGAATTCCTACTTTCTCCCAACCAATATTCTAGTTATAAAAATAGTTGTTAACTTTAGTATCCATGCAAGTCACTGCACAGACTAAAGAGGTCAGAAGAATGCAGAGAAGTGAGAGAAGAAAGGAGCAAACGCTTCTCAGCCTGGCACTTTGGAGAGCTGAAGGGCTTATAATACCCAGCACGTGACAGATGAGTGGTGGATTAATTTGAAGGTCAGTTATCAAGACAACTTCTTTCACTCTCCATTTTTGGGTCTTACCATCATTAACGCAGCTGCAGCTGCCCCCCTCCAGGCTGCCTCTAGCTTGTGTTGATCTCTCTCAGGAGAGTCAGCATATCTTCAGGGAGAATCAGACCTGTTAGACAAGCCAGGTAGCATCCATGAGCTGACATGGCATTTCCCAGCATGTACTCTGAGAGCTAGTTTCTCAAGATGCTCAGGAGAAAAGCTGTCCAAACCTTGTGGAAAACTGCAGACTTTACCCTCTTTAAGATTTACAAATCTTTTTCTTTTGTGAGGAAGACTAGCTCTGAGCTAACATCTGTTGCCAATCCTCCTCTTTTTGCTGAGGAAGACTGGCCCTGGGCTAACATCTGTGCCCATCTTCCTCTACTTTATATGGGACGCCACCACAGCACGGCTTGATAAGCGGTGCGTCTGTCTGTGCCCGGGATCCAAACCTGCGCACCCCGGGCTGCCGAAGCAGAGGGCATGAACTTAACCGCTAAGCTACTGGCCTGGCCCCAAGATTTACAAATCTTTGCATTTGCATTTTCTAAACCAATTTGACCTTGGAACCTATTTATCAAGTGGCATTTATATATCAAACATCTTGTGTTTTACAGAACATCTGGAAAGCATTGACTTTATGCATTTGAAATCTTCTTAATTAGGGTCTATGTTTTAGGCAACTCAGTAAAGTGGGTGAAGCCTACCTGCTGCTTCTATTGGCTTCTAACAGCCCAGAACTTATTTCCTCTGCCCTACCTTTCTGGGTGAAAGGAGTGCTGTTTTGCCACGTATCCAGCCCTGTGTTCACTGCTGTAACATACTCCTGAAATGTATATTCTGCTGATTTTCTCCACGCCAGGTCTATGAAGGACTATCCTCTCCTCTTCCTCCTTTAGACAACTAACTTCCACCCACCCTTTAAGACCATTCAGTTATCACTTCCTTCAGGAAGTCTTGCCCTCCCTCCCCTTCCCCCCTACCTAACCTCGTCCCCAGGCTGGACTAAGTGCCCCTCCCCCACACTTATTTCCAACATTCAACAAATAAAAGCCAAGAGATTCTTCTTTATTACTGGGCACTTAAAAGTACTCAATAAATATTTGTGAATAAATCTCCAGGGCCGGCCTGGGGCCTAGCAGTTAAGTTTGTGGGCTCAGCTTCTGCCGCCCAGGGTTCACAGGTTCGGACCCCGGGGGGCGGACAGACACACTGCTTGTCAGCCATGCTGTGGTGGCGTCCCATATAAAGTAGAGGAAGATGGGCACGGATGTTAGCCCAGGGCCAGTCTTCCTCAGCGAAAGAGAGGAGGATTGGCAACAGATGTTAGCTCAGGGCTGGTCTTCCTCACACACAAAAAAAATAAAATAAAAACATAAATCTCTAACTAGTGTATTTGCTCCTTGAGGACAAGTGTTATGTTTTATTTATCCCTCCAGCTCTAGCACCTTCAAGATAGTAGCCTCCCAATAAATATATTTGTTTCACAAATACTTATTATATACACATCCATCTCCTAACATCCCAGGACTCAAAATATTAATTACCCTAAGTAAGTTAATTTGTACATTAATAAAAAAAGAATTGAATACAGAAAGGGAGATCTTCCAGTTTAGTAAGTGAGTTTGAAATATACAAGAGATGTTCATCCTGATGGCTTTACTCCACATTTGCTATCCAGCTCATAAGAATTTTTGATATGAGATAGGAGAGGGGCAAAAAGGTCACTTTTCTAGCCACCATCCCCTGGATTAGATCTGGATTAGGCTTCTGCTGAAACTATAAAACCAGGGGGGCAACTTGTGTGCCAAAGGGCCTACAAAGCACCATCCCCCAGGCTAAATGGTGTAGCATTCCCAGCACTCTGGACAGCTGTATTTTTCTTTCACATTTTCCAGGTAGAATTTGTACTGACTGTGTCCTGTGTGAGCAGAGAAGGACTTAGGGGACTGAAGACACATTAATTCAAAAGGAGCAGTGGAAAATGGTACCCAAGCAGTTGGTTGTCTCATCTCTGTTATTACTTTGAATTATCCATTTAAGAAACACAGTATAACCAACCTCAAAAGGATGCAGAAAAACAGGACTCCCTAGAGGCCCACAGACCTAGGTTAAGGGAGGCCACATAGCACTGGGGTTGAGAGCACAAGCTCACAACACAAGCCCTGCCACTCACCAGCTCTGTGATTTTCAACAGGCTACTCACCTGACTCAGCGTTTGCTTCTCAATCTGTCAAATGGCCATTTGTGGCTAAAATTAATCAAAATGATACAGAAAATCTTTGGTCAATAGTAAATGGTATTATCTGTTGATGTTAATATCATTGTTTAAAACCAGCTCAAGGAAATGACAGCTCTATGTTCTCCAAGACAAACATTAATGAGAACCATTTAAATCCATTATCACCTCCCCAAATCCATCATTAAAAGCAACTCAGAAAATAAGATATTTCAAATGCTTCCCCATTACATTTTTTAAATTATATTTATTTCTATAGGACCATTTTCCCTCTTCCGCAAACACTGAAGAAATGACAGAGAAGAGCAAGGGAGGGGAGAATTGCCCTAGGAAAAACAGTCCACTTTCTGAAGTTTCACCCAGGCGGAAGTGAAGGGCCGACCGACAGGTAGGGCCTGCTGGCCTCACCTCTTGTCTCCTAGGTGGCTCTTGGCAATCCTTTAAACTTAAGTTCAGTGGTTATTTTGGACACAAAGGTTTTGAATGCCATGGGGTGCTGGAGACCCTCTTAATTTGAGCCCCATAAAGAGAATACCTGGACAGGTTTGCACACCTCCATCCTCCACTGCATGAAGTCCTCTCAGCCAGTCAAGCCATACACACACAGCGGCGTGTACCCCTTGCACAGCTCCCACCCACAGCTGCTTGTGTCCAGCACCTGGCTGATCTCGACCTCAAGGAATAGTCTCGGAGCCTGGAGGAGTTCTACCGACTTCTTGTAATGATTTTCACGGTCAACTCTTTCCCAGTCAAGATGTGCCAGGCCAAGGTACCCTTGCTGATGGTCTTGAGGAGCTGCTGGTTGCAAAATATGGGTCTCTTTGTAAGCAGAGATTGGCAAGAGCCCTGTAGCATGGTGGACCTACTGTGAATACTACTAGCAATACTAGCAAACTAAATTAAAAAAGAGAAAAGTGAGAAAAAAGAATAAAGAAAATAGAAAAAAAGTGAGAAATTTTTAAAAAGAAAAAGAATAAAGAAAAATGAGGAATAAAATAACATAAGAAAAAGAAAAAAAATGGGAATATAAAAATTAAAAAAAAACAAGGAAAAAAGAGTAGAGAAAAAAATAACAAAATAGAAAAAAAGCCAAAGAGGGAAAAAGCTTACTGTAGTCAAAGTCCCCAGGTCACCAAAAACCAGCTTTCAGAGCTCTAAGGACCAAAAATCTAGGCCCATCCAGGGACTTACATATGTGCTTAGAATTCCATAATGATGGCTCCTTTCTAGGTCATAGCAAGAAATGGACCTATTGTGGCTGGTGATAAATCACAGTGGTTTTCTCACTTTTTGGTTTCAAGAACACTTTACTATAAAAAAAAAAAAAAAAAAAAAGGACCTCAAAGGGCTTTTTGTTTATGTGGGTTATAGCAATTGATATTTACCTTATTAGAAATGAAAACTTGTAGGATGCTTCAGTGGCTTTTCATTTTTAGTTTGAAAATCTGCAATAATTTTTGGCTTTTAAAGAGCCCATAATGGCTACCTTTCAAATATTCAATTCCTTTTTCTTTAAACTGTGAATAGTGTCAAAATGATGTCACAATTTGACTAGCATTACAATGCTATGAGAATATATTCTGTTGCATAAGACATAATAAGGTACATTATTGACATCTATAAAGATAACTCTCATATTTTCATTTCTTATTTGTGGTTTTCCCTGGTTTCTTTGGAGTAGATTCCTCCCTTCCATGAGCCAGAGAACTTGCAACATCCATTTTGGTATCTTTAAAGGTAGAGTTTTGTAGCTGTGGGTCAAGAAAGCAAGTTTTCAACTCTTTCTTTCTTTAAGTCAACAATCCATTGTGCTCCACACTCATATTATTCAGCATAGGTTAGAGGAGTTTGGGTGCTGGGCATGGTGTCCAGGGGAGGGAACAGAGAAGCCCCTTCATTTATTCCTCCTCTAATACCATTCCTTTCTTTATGTGCTTAGAATCTCTAACCTATATCATTTTCTTCCTCTCTAAAAAATTTCTTTTAACAAATCTTGCCAGGCAGACCTACTAGCAACAAATTCCCTCAGTTTTTGTTTTTCTGAGAAACTTTTTATTTCTCCTTCACTTTATTTATTTATTTGTTTTGTGAGGAAGACCAGCCCTGAGCTAACATCCATTGCCAATCCTCTTCTTTTTGCTGAGGAAGACTGGCCCTGGGCTAACATCTGTGCCCACCTTCCTCTACTTTATATGGGACGCCACCACAGAATGGCTGACAAGCAGTGCATCGGCAGGCACCTGGGATCCGAACCCATGAACCCCGGGCTGCCAAGCGCGACCTAACCCGCTGCACCACCAGGCCAGCCCCTCTCCTTCACTTTTGAAGGATAATTTTGCTGGATACAGAATTCTAGGTTGGTGTTTTTTTCTTGCTTACTTGCATGGTTTCTGAAGAGAAGTCTGACATAATTCTTATCCTTGGCCCTCTATACTTAAGGGGTCCCACCCACCCCTGGCTTTTTTCAAGATTTTCTCTCTCTTTGATTTTCTGCAGTTTGAATATACCGTCATGTGCCACATAATGATGTTTTGGTCAATGACAGACTGCACATACAATGGTGGTCCCATAAGATTAGTACCAGATAGCCTAAATGTGTGGTAGGCTATACCATCTAGGTTTGTGTAGATACACTCTATGATGTTTGCACAATGATGAAATTGCCTAATGAGGCATTTCTCAGAATGTATCCCCGTCGTTAAGCAACGCATAACTATAATATGCCTAGGTGTAGATTTTTCTGGTATTTGCCTGCTTAGTGTTCTCTGAGCTTCCTGGATCTGTGGATTGGTGTCTGTCATAGATTTTGGAAAATTCTCACCCATTATCACTTCAAGCATTTCTTCTATTCCTTTCTCTCTTTCTTCTCCATTTGATATTTCCATTATGCATGTGTTATACCTTTTTTAATTGTCCCATAGTTCTTGGATATTTTGTTCTGTTTCTTTCATTCTTTTTTCTCTTTGATTGTAAGTTTGGGAATTTTCTATTGACATATCTTTGAGTTCACTGATTCTTTCCTTGGCTGTGACCAGTCTATTGATGAGCCCATCAAAGATATTCTTCGCTTCTGTTACAGTGTTATGCTTTCTAATATTTCCTTTTGATTCCTTTTTGGAGTTTCCATCTCTCTGCTTACATTACTTATCAGTTTTTTCATGTTGTCCACTTTTCCCATTAAAGCCTTTAGTATATTAATCATAGCTATTTTTGTGTGTGTGTGTGAGGAAGACCAGCCCTGAGCTAACATCCATTTCCAATCCTCCTCTTTTTTTTATCTGAGGAAGACTGGCCCTGGGCTAACATGTGTGGCCATCTTCCTCTACTTTATATGGGATGCCGCCACAGAATGGCTGACAAGCAGTGCATCGGCCAGTGCCTGGGATGCGAACCCGTGAACCCTGAGCTGCCAAAGTGTGAACTAAACTGCTGCACCACCGGGCCGGCCTCAAATCATAGCTATTTTAAATTCTCAGTCTGATAATTTCCAAATCTCTGCCTATCTGAGTTTGGTTCTGCTTGCTCTGTCTTTTCAAGCTGTGTTTTTTTGCCATTTAGAATGGCTTGCAAATTTTTGTTGAAAGCTGGACATGATGTACTGTGTAAAATAAACTATGGTAAATAGGCCTTTATGTGAGGTTTTATGTTTGTCTGGCTAGGAGTTGAAAACCCATTGTCTTGGGTTTTCCTTGAGACTCCTTCTTAAATAAGGACTGAGGCCCCAGTTCTTTCTATTGTAATCACCTGTTATTGTACAGGAGCCCTATTGATGTGGTGGTAAGCTGTGGAGGGAGGGGAAGCATTTTATAGTCTTATGATTAGGTTTCCATCTTTTAGTGAGCCTGTGTCTCTGGGCTGTGACCTTCACAAGTGCATCTCAGCTAGCCCCCATCCCTGCTCTGGTGAAATAGGAGGGATAGAGGAAGGTGGGGTTGAGTATTTTCTTCCCCCAGGTCTGTTAGGCTCTGGTAAAAATTCAAGGTGGTTAGGTTCTGGTGAAATAGTTATCCTTAAGGACAGACTTTTGTTAAGGAGAACAGAATGCTCTGGGCATATTTCAAAATGGTTATTTTTCCCTTTCCTGCAGGAAGCAGGAGAGAGTTTTTCTGATCTTCACCCAGAGCCTCTAGTGGGAATTTTGGAGATAAAACTCATGAAAGTGCGGGGCCCCCTAAGACTGCTCCTTCCGATTTTTAACTCTCAAGCTCATGCACACTGAGCCTCCAGCAATCTGTTGATTACGGTGTATGTTTTCCTCCCTAGTACTTACTCCAGCGGCCAGCTTCTGCTCCCGGGCTTCTGCTCCCGGTAAGCTAGGATTCTCTGTATTTACCTGTGTTTCAAATTTAGGGGGCAGCGGTTTGCCCTATGATTCAATCCTCTGAAGGACCTAAGAAAAGTTACTTGTTTTCCATTTATTCAACTTTTTTCTTGTGAGGAGAATGGAAGTAATGACTTCCAAGCTGGAAAGCAGCAGTCTCATTTAGATTTTTTGAAAGGCGTTTTTTCTATGACAAATAATGAAGTCATACACAATATTGCACATGTCTTTGATGTACGTGTGCATGCGCTTGTTACCCTAGGAGTAAAATACTTGGTTCCTAGGATATGCTAATTTTTTGATCTAGTATACAACGCCAAACATAATATACTCCCTCCAGTAGTAAGTGAGAGTTCTCATTGCTTTGCATCCTTGTCAACAGTTGGTATTGTCAGTCTTTTTAATTTTAGCTAGTCTATTGGATGTGTGGTGGTATCTCATTGTGATTTTCATTTGCATTGATACGATTATTAATGAAGTTAAACACCATTTGGATATCTTTTGTAAATTGTCTGTTAGATCTTCTACCCATTTTTCTATTGAATTGTCTGTATTTTTCTTATTGATTTATAGGAGTTCTTTACATATTCTGAATGTGAGCCCTTTGCCAGTTATATGTGTTTCATATATCTACTCCCACTCTGTTACTTGCCTCTTCACTCTCACAATGGTGTCTTTTGATAAATAGAAATTTTTAATTTGAATTTAGTCCAATTTATCAATCTCTTCCTTTATAGCTATTGCTTTTTATGATCTGTTTAAGAAATCTTTACCTACCTCAAGGTCATAGGAATAATTTATCTTATCTTTTGAAAGATTTATTTTTTTTATTTATTTTTTTTGCTGAAGAAGATTGGCCCTGCGCTAACATCTGAGTCCATCCTCCTCTACTTTATATGTGGGATGCCTCCCACAGCATAGCTTGATAAGTGGTACATAGGTCTGCACCCAGGATCTGAACCTGTGAACCCTGGGCCGCTGAAGTGGAGTGTGTGAACTTAACCACTATGCCACTGGGCTGGCCCCGTTGAAAGATTTATTTTTGACATTAATATTTAAGGCTACATTCTTTCTGAAATTAATTTTTGTGGAGGGCATAAGTTTCAAGATTTTCCTTTTCACTTATGGCTATCCAACTGACCTACTGCCATTATTTTTTTAAATGTATTTTTATCACTAATTTACAGTGCTTCTTCTGTTATAGATCACACATCCACACATGAGTGGGTCTGTTTTTAGACTCTGATCTTTTCCACTGGTCTATTCTCTATTCTTGTTTCAGTGTTGCTGCTTTAATTCCTATAGCTTTATACTGTCTTGGTATCTATAGAGTAGTTTCTCTTCTTCAGTTCTTCTTCTTTGCAAAGTTCTTGACTTTAATTGGCCCTTTCCATCTCATATAAATTTTATAATTAAATTGTCAATTTCCATTTTTAAAATCTTGCTGGGATTTTGATTTATTTAGCGCTAATTTTTAACCGGATTTTACTTATTTCCATAATAGTCTTTTTCTTAGTTTCTGATTTCTATTATTATAATTATGATGTTTCATAAATGGTGATGGCAGGATTGTGAAATGTCAGAAAGAAGAGACAGTATTTTATATAATATTTTAGATGTTAAACATATTGTGCAAGAAGAAAGCCCTCTCCGTTAAAGTTTGTAACTGGTAGTTACAACAGATTTGTAAGCATAACCATCCAGTCAAGATTGGTGGATCAATATGACATCTTATGGGAATCTCCAAATCCTAGGAGGGACAGATGGGATACTTGATTGTTTCTGCAGAAACAAGCTATAGCAGGGTTCTCAAAACTCCCAGGGGTCTATACATATATTCTCCATGAGTCCAGATTTCTCAAAAAATATTTTTGAATGTTCTATTTTAGATGACAATCTAAAAAATTTGAGATAAGCACATTCTGGATCTTCTAGATGGCCTTTATTTTGGTAATCAGGTGCTATAATTTCTACACCCAAAATTACAGTAAGGAAAGCAAGAGAGATATGTAAATTTCTTAATGTATTCATATCAAGAGTCACATTCACCAGAAATCTGCAAGCCTCAATTTACCTGGTTGACTTGAAATAATTACTGGATGATGGCTTTAAGTTGCCCAATGGTTTACTTTTCTGAATCAGTAAGGTGTAGAATCACTTACCAGACTTTAATAATAATTGACATTACTATTACTTTTAAACACAAGCACAGGTTACTGCAATAAAAGTGAATATGGACTTAGGAAAGTCTATCCCAGTCTTACAAATTTACTAGTATGAAAAATATTTTAATTTCATTTCATAATAAATCTGTTATCCTGAGAGTGAATCCAACAACCACTCTACCAAAGCCAGCATGAAGCTGCCCAGACACTTCAGCATTCCTGAGTCAATCAGTGTCAAAGGCTGAACTATCCACCAGGCATTTAAACATATGGGTGACGTCTAGGTGAATCTGACAGCTGGTTCATTTTCCAGGGGACAGAGGATCAGAAGCATCTTTCTCCCAGTGAAACTGCCCTGTTTGAGATTATATACCCTCCAAATTGAGAGCAGTTAGGGTAGGAGTAGGGGGCAGGGCTATATCTTCTAATTACATAGCGTAATGGTTAGGAAGCCAGGAATGGGGAGAGACTTTGGTTGAGGAAGCAGAGTACACAAACTGTGTCAGAAAACCGAAGCGGAGTTGGATGATAACTCAAAGGTGTAAATCTATGTCCTATTTTAAATAAAGTGATACTAAAGATGAGCACAGGACAAGATTTGACTTTTGGGCTTAGTATCCTTTTAGTCTGGCGAATGATGTGGTCTTCATCTGTTGGCCCTGGTCTGAGGTTTGATGCTCTGAATAAAAGGTCTCCCTGGGAATCGAGGCCACTGCCAGTCCTAAAGGAGTGGTAGATTTGTATTTGACCTGTGATATTTGATCAAGTTATATTTGACCTGCTCTCCAGAAATGTAGTGCTGAGACTCCACTACCAGCAGCATGTTCTCCCTCATGCTTGAGGAACAGCAGGCAGGAGCACCCCATTCATGGGCCTGTACTTTAGGGGTTTTAACAGGCTGCAGGGGACCACTTTGTGAACAGTGGCGAATCTGCCGCAGAAAAAGTCAGTCAGAGCTGGAAGCAGGGTGGATTCTCTCCCACTGGCCTGGCACTGAATAAGCTGGATGGACACTGGCTGAGGCAATAATGAGTCTTTTGTGACGTAAACTGGTAACCACTCAGGACTGTAGGGCCTGAAGTTTATAATCACACAACACTGGGTTTATGAAAGCTTAAAATCAATCCAATAATTAAAATGTTGACTACTAGTTATTTGTTGAGAGATTTTTGTTCTGTTTTTTCTTTCCTTTTTAGTCAGAGGAAATGAGAGTGGGGGAGAAGGAAAAGGAAGAAGGGCATCGAGGCCATTAATTATTAAAAATATCATTATGGGGAGCTGGCCCGGTGGCGCAGCGGTTTAGTCTGCGCTTGGCAGCCCGGGGTTCGCGGGTTCGGATCCCGGGCGCCTGCCGACACAGTGCTTGTCAGCCATGCCGTGGCGGCGTCCCATATAAAGTAGAGGAAGATGGGCACAATGTTAGCCCAGGGCCAGTCTTCCTCAGCAAAAAAAAAAGGAGGAGGATTAGCAACGGATGTTAGCTCAGGGCTGGTCTTCCTCACATAAAAAAAAGAAATCATTATGGCATTATTCTGACTCACAGTTGCCTTAAAATTGGAGTTAAATTGTCATTTTTCAATGTTCAAATTGCTAATTTGGTTGCCTAAGTTCTTTCATTTATACTGTAACTACAAAACTTTGGTGCAAGACTCTACGACTTAGTTTTGACCCTCATTTCATCGCTTGCCTTGCTGTTTATTGTTCTAAAAAAGTGAGAAAATAGGTCAATTGAATAGATACCAGTCACAATCCCTGAGAACAGAGAATCTGTCTGCCTTGTTCACTGCTGTATTTCCAAGGCTTTGTACAGTGCCTGGAACATAATTGCTTCTCAATAAATATCAGTTGAATAAATTTCTCCTTTCCGTATCACCTTGCTTCAAATTTCTAAAACAAAACAATACCAATAGCTTCTACATAACAGCAGCTCTGGTAAGCTTCATACCAGCTCCCTTGCAGTGTTACATGTTTATTTTTAGGTACCAACTCATTTATTTAGACTAAGGAAAACAAATGAAAATAAACAATGTGTTGTGGGCCCACATAGTGTTCCAATTATATTAGACATTCTTAATTTTTTTAAGACTTTTTTTTAGAGCAGTTTTAGGTTCAAAGCAAAATTGAGAGGAAGGTACAGAGAGTTCTCATATACCCCTTGCCCCCACACATGTGTAACCTCCCCCATTATCAATATTGCCCACCAGAGTAGTACATTTGTTATAAATGGTGAAACTACATCACTATCATCCAAAGCCCACAGTTTACATTAGGGTTTACTCCTGGTGTGGTACAGTCTGTGGGTTTGGACAAACGTGTTATAACATGTATTCACCATTATAGTATCATACAGAGTAGTTTCACTGCCCTAAAATCCTCGATGCCCCACCTACTCACCCTTCCTTCCCTCTAACCCCTGGCAACCACTGATCTTTTTACTGTCTCCATAATTTTCCCTTTTCCAGAATATAGTTGTAACCATACAGTATACAGCCTTTTCAGATTGGCTTCTTTCACTTAGTAATATGCATTTAAGTTTCCCCCATGAATTTTCATGGCTTGATAGCTCATTTCCTTTTCGTGTTGAATAATATACCATTGCCTGGACATACCACAGTTTTTTTATCCATTCACCTACTGAAGAACATTTTGGTTGCTTCTAAGTTTGGGTAATTATGAATAAAGCTGCTATAAATATCCAAGTGCAGGGTTTTGTGTGGACACAAGTTTTCAACTTCTTTGGATAAATACCAAGGAGTAGAATTGCTAGATTGTATGGTAAGAATATGCTTAGTTTGCAAGAAACCACCAGTCTTCCAAAGTGGATTCACCATTTTGCATTCCTACCAGCAATAAATGAGAGTTCCTGTTGCTCCACATCCTTGTCAGCATTTGTTGTTGTCAGTGTTCTGGATTTTGGCCATTCTAGTAGGTGTGTAGTGGTACCTCACTGTTGTTTTAATTTGCATTTCTCTGATGACATATGATATGGAGCATCTTTTCGTGTGCTTATTTGCCTTATGTGTATTTTCTATGGTGAGGTGTCTATTAAGGTGATTGGCCTATTTTTCAGTTGGGTTTTTTTTAATCTCATTGTTGAGTTTTAAGAGTTCTTTATATATTTTAGATAATAGCTCTTTATCAGACATGTCTTTCATAAATATTTTCTTTGAGTCTGTGGTTTCTCTTTCCATTCTCTCAGAAGTATCTTTCATAGAGAAGACATTTTCAATTTTAATGAAGTCTAGTTTATCAATTCTTTCTTTCATGGATTGTGCTTTTGGTGTTGTGTCTAAAAAGTCATCACCAAATGCAAGGTCATCTAGATTTTCTCCTATGTTGTTTTCTAGGAGTTTTATAGTTCTGAGTTTTACATTTAGGTCTATGATCCATTTTGAGCTAATTTGTGAAGGGTATAAGGTCTGTGTCTAGATTCATTTTTTTTGCATGTGGATGTCCAGTTGTTCCAGCACCATTTGTTGAAGAGAATATCTTTGCTCCACTGTATTGCCTTTGCTCCTTTGCCAAAGACCAATTGACTGCATTTGTGTAATCTATCCCCAAGCTCTCTATTCTGTTCCATTGATCTAGTTCTCTATTCTTTCACCAACACCACACTGTCTTGCTTACTGTAGCTTTATAGTAAATCTTGAAGTTGGGTAGTGTCAATCCTTTGCCTTTGTTTTTCTCCTTCAGGACTGCTGGCTATTCTGGATCTTTTGCCTCCCCATGTAAACTTTAGAATCAGTTTGTGGATATCCACAAAATAATTTGTAGAGATTTTTATTGTGATTGCATTGACTCTGTAGATCAATTTGGGAAGAACTGACATTGTGACAATGTTCCTATCCATGAACATGGAATATCTCTGTATTAATTTACATCATCTTTGATTTCTTTCATCAGAATTTTGTTGTTTCTTGATATAAATCTTGTACTTATTTTGTTATATGTATATATAAGTATTTCATTTTTTGAAGGTACTAAAGTAAATGGTATTGTATTTTCAATTCCAAATTCCATTTGTTAATTGTTGGAAAGCAATTGAGTTATGTATATTACCCTTATATCTTACAACCTTGCTATAATCATTTGTTAGTTCCAGGAATTTTTTTGTGGATTCCTTTGGATTTTCTACACAATCTGCAAACAAAGACATTTTTATTTCTTTTCTCTCAGTCTGTATATTTTTTATTTCCTTTTCACACCATATTGTATTAGCCAGTATTTCCAGTACAATATTGAAAAGGAATGGTGAGAGGGTACAGCCTTCCCTTGTTCCTAATCTTAGTGGGAAAGCTTCTAGTTTCTCATCAAGTATAATGTTAGCTCTAGGGTTTTTTGTAGAATCTTTATCAAGTTGAGGCAATTCCTCTGTATTCCTAGTTTACTGAGGGTTTTTATCATAAATGGGTGTTGCATTTTGTTAAATGCTTTTTCTGCACCTACTGATATGATCATGTGATTGTGCTTATTTAGCCTGTTGATGTGAATGGATCACATTAATTGATTTTCAAATATCAAACCAGCCTTGCATACCTGTGATAAATCCCATTTGGTCATGGTGTATAATTCTTTTTATACTTTTTTGGATTTGATTTGCTAATATTTTGTTGAGGATTTTTGAGTCTATGTTTGTAATAGCTATAGGTCTGTAGTTTTGTTTTGTTCTGTTTTTCTTGTAATTTCTTTGCCTGGTTTTGATGTTAGGGTAACACTGGCCTCGTAGAATGAGTTAGGAAATATTTCTTATGCTTCTATCTTCTGGAAGAGATTGTAGAGAGTTGGTGTAATTTCTTCCTTAAATGTAATTTCTTTAATAGATACAGGTCTATTTGGAATGTCTATTTCTTCTTGTGTTAGTTTTGGCAGATTGTGCGTTTATCAAATTTGTGCACATATAGTTATTCACAGTATTCCTCTATAATCCTTTTAATGTCTGTGGGATCTATAGTGATGTCCCCTCTTTCATTTCTGATATTAGTAGTTTGTATCCTCTCCCCCCCCTTTTTTCTTTTTTGGTGAGGAATATTAGCCCTGAGCTAACATCCATTGCCAATCCTCCTCTTTTTGCTGAGAAAGATTGGCCCTGGGCTAACATCCATGCCCATCTTCCTCTACTTGATGTGCGGGATGCCTGGCACAGCATGGCTTAATAAGTGGTGCATAGGTCTGCACCCGGGATCCAAACCTGCGAACCATGGGCTGCTGAAGTGGAGTGCGTGAACTTAACCATTATGCCACCAGGCAGGCCCCATCCTCTCCTTTTTTTGATTATTTGATTTTGTTGATGTCTGCTCTAATTCTTATTTCTTTTCTTCTCTTTACTTTGGATTTAATTTGCTCTTCTTTTTCTAGTTTTCTAAGTGGAAGCTTAGATGATTGATTTTAGATCTTTCTTCTTTTCTAATATATGTATTCAATGCTATAAATTTTCCTGTAAGGATTGCTTTCACTGTGTACCACAAATTTTGTTAAGTTTGTGTTTTCATTTTCATTGAATTTAAAATATGTTTAAATTTCTACTGAGATTTTTTTCTTTGACCCATGTGTTATTTAGTTGATTGCTTTTAATCTCCACATATTTGGGGATTTTCTGGTTATCTTTCTGTTGTTGATTTCAGTTTAATTCCATTGTGATCTGAGAGCAGACTTTGTATGATTTCTAGTCTTTTAAATTTGTTAAGGTGTGTTTTATGGTTCAAATATGGTCTATCTTGATAAATGTTCTATATGAGCTTGAGAAAAATGTGTATTCTGCTGTTGTTGGATGAAATAATCCACAGATGCCTATTATAGTCAGTTGATTAATGGCAACTTGGGGTTCAATTATGTCCTTACTGGTTTTCTGCCTGCTGGATCTGTTCATTTCTGATAGAGGGATGCTGAAGTCTCTAACTATAATAGTGGATTCATCTATTTCTCCTAGCAGTTCTATCAGATTTTGCCTCACGTATTTTGATGATCTCTTGCTGGGTGCACACATGTTAAGGACTGTTTTTTTTTTTGGAGAATTCAACCATTCACCACTTGGTAATATCCCTGATAACTTCTCTTGCTTTGACGTCTGCTCTGTTTGAAATCAATATAGCTACTCCCACTTTCTTTTGATTAGTGTTAACATGGTATATGTTTCTCCATCCATTTACTTTTAAACTATATGTGTCTTTATGTTTAAAGTGGGTTTCTTGCAGATTACATATAGTTGGATCTTTTTTTATCCACTTTGACAATCTGTCTTTTAATTGTTGTATTTAGACAATTGACATTCAAAGTGATTATTGATATAAGTGGATTAATATCTACCATATCTGTTACTGTTTTCTATTTGTCTTTGTTCCTATCTTTGTCTTACACTCTTTTTCTGCCATTTTGGTTTTAATTGAGTGTTTTTCTATCATTCCATTTTATCTCCTCTCTTAACATATTATACTCCTTTTTTTTACTTTTTTAGTGGTTGCCATAGATTTTGCAATATACATTTACAACTAATCAAAACCCACTTTCAAATAGCACTAGAGCTTCTCAGGAAGTGTAAGTACCCTATAATAACAAAATGACCCTAATTCCTCCCTCCCATCCCTTGTGTCAATGCTTTCATTCATTTTACTTATATATAAGCATACATAAGCATGTGTTATACATAAGATATATAAGCACATATAATCAAATATATTGTTGCTATTATTATGTCAAACAAACTGTTATCTATTAGGTCAAGCAATGAGTAGTAAATAAGCCATAGAGAGCTAATACACAGTACAATGAATATAGACAACAATATTGTGCTCTAAGTAACATGATAAACATTTCTACAATGGCAATCACATAACAATATACAAACACTTCAAAGTAACACAATTTATATTGACAAAATGTTATATATCAAATTTATTCAAAACAAAGAATAAGAAAAATAAAATTTTTTGTTTTACCTTCAGTTATTCCTTCTTCAGTACTCTTCTTTTCTGTATGTAGATCTGAGGTTCTGATCGATATAATTTTCCTTCTTCCTAAAGAACTTCTTTTAACATTTTTTGAAAGGCAAGTCTAGTGGCAACAAATTCCTTCATTTTTTGTTTGTCTGAGAAAGTATTTTTCACTTTCAAAGTAAAATTTTGCAGTATCCAGAATTCTAAGTTGATGGAGTTTTTTTCTCAACACTTCAAATATTTCATTCTACTCTCTTCTCACTTTTACAACTTCCAAAGAGAAGTCAGATGTAATTCTTTTCTTTGTCCTCTATAGGTAAGGTGATTTTTCTCTGGCTTCTTTCAGGAATTTAATTCTGATTTTTTTGTAGTTTAAAAATGATATGCCTAGATGTAGTTTTGTTTGTTTGTTTGTTTTGGCATTTACCCTACTTAGCGTTCTCTGAGATTCCTGGATCTGTAGTTTGGTGTCTGACATTAATTTGGGAAAATTCTCAGTCATTATCATTTCAAATATTTCTTCTTTTCCTTTCTCTCTTTCTTCTCCTTCTGGTTTTCCAACTATATGTATATTATACCTTTTGTAGTTGTCCCACAGTTCTTGGATATTCTGTTCTGTTTTTTAAATCTTTGTTCTCTTTGATTTCACTTTTAGAGATTTCTATTGCTATATCCTCAAGCTCAGAGATTCTTTCCTCAGCTTGTCCAGTATACTAATAAGCCCACCAAAGGCACTCTTCATTTCTGTTAGTGTTTTTATCTCTGGCATTTTTTTGTTTTTTTCCTTAGGATTTCCATCTCTCTGCTTACACTGTCCATCTGTTCTTGCATGCTGTCAACTTTATCCACTAAAGCCCTTATATTAATCATAATTGTTTTAAATTCCCTGTCTGATAATTCCAACATCCCTGCCATGTCTGGTTCAGATGTTTGCTCTTTCTTTTCAAACTGTGTTTTTTGCCTTTTAGTATGCCTTGTAATTTTTCTTAAGAGCTGGCTATAATGTGCTGGGTAAAATGAACAGTGTAAATAGGCCTTTGATAATGTAGTGGTAAGGTCAATGGAGAGGGAAAGTGTTCTATAGTACTATGATTAGGTCTCAGTTTTTTAGTGAGCTTATGCCTCTGAACTGTAAACTTCACAGTGTTTCTCAGGTTTTTTTTACTCCAGGGTGGCTAGAGTGGGCAGAAGTTGGATGTTTCTCTTCTCATAGGTCAGATAGGCTCAGATAAAACTCCAGCAGGTTAGGCTCTGGTTAACTAGTTTCTCCTGAAGGCAGACCTTGTTAAGAACAGAGTGCTCTGGCATATTTCAAAATGGTTCCTTTTCCCCTCCCCCTGCAAGAAGCACAAGGAGAGGGGCCAGCCCAGTGGCACAGCAGTTTAGTTCACGCTTGCCAGCCCCGGGTTCGCTAGTTCGGATCCCGGGTGCCTGCCGACACACTGCCTGTCAGCCATACTGTGGTGGCTTCCCATATAAAGTAGAGGAAGACGGGCATGGATGTTAGTCCAGGGCCAGTCTTCCTGAGCAAAAAGAGGAGGATTAGCAATGGATGTTAGCTCAGGGCTGGTCTTCCTCACACACACAAAAAAAGGAAGCACGAGGGGAATTTTTTATGATATTTGCTGTGAGAACCTAGTCAAGTTCCTGGAGGTAAAACTCAGTAAAGTGTGGGATCCCTCTGTAACTGGGTTCCCCTAAAGTTTTTAACTCTCAAATTTGTCCACACCTTATCTCCAGCAATTTGTCAATAACAGTTCAGGTTTTCTTACTGCACCACTGGTTCTGGGGAAGATTTCTGCTCCAGCATGCTATGATTCTCTGTTCTACCTATATGTCTCCCCAGTTTTGGGGATAGCAGTGTACTCTATGACCTCAATCCTCTTATGGATCTAAGAAGAGTTGTTAATTTTTCAGTTTGTTCAGCTTTTTATTTGTTGTTAGTGGCAACTTCTAAGGTCCTTACATGCTGAATCAGAAACCATAACCATTCTTAATTTTAAAGCATAAATAGTTCTAATAAAACATACATTGGCTATATGTTTAGACCATAAATGAGATGTGTCTGTTAATCCAACCTTTGCAGGCTTAACCCAAATATTTGGAGCAGGTCAAAAGGAACAAGACAAAGAGATAAAAGTTTCTCAATGTTGGGGAGATGATGTGCTTCAGAGACCTAGATCAGAGTAGGCTTTTAAAAGGAATCCTCCTTGGAATGATCCAACTAACTTTTTAGGCTTCAGTTTCTGCCTCTGTTGAATCAGGGTGGAGCTCCCGGTGATGTAACTTGAGATAATTCCATGCCCACAGGCCCTCTAAAAAGGACCATGCCTTCTCCCCATCCTAACCCAAGGAGGAAGTGCTTGCCTACAGGGTAGCTAGCTTACAGGGCGGCCAGCATCTTAGGAGGTGAACAACTACAAGATCTCCACCCAGAGGGAAGGAGAGTGATTATCTGAAGCAATCAGGTCCACTGAATTTGAGTTTGGTTTGAATTTGATACCTTAGAGAGCATCAGCACTTGCTAGTCTAGGCAGAAGCATAAAGCAGGCAGAGAGAGTAGTGGTAGAAATAACGAGTCGGGACAGGCCATGAACAAGCAGCAGCTGGAGTAGCAGCTCCATAACAGCAGCTCCAGCTTTGGGAGTAGTGAATGTCAACTCATGAGAAGACAGCTAGGAATTCTTCAGTCTCAGAGCTGCTGTCAGAAGCTGGATATGGTGCTGTCCTCAAATGACCTTCCTTTCAGGCCCCAGGTGGCCTGATGAAGGTTGTTTCTCTTCTTTCCCTCTCCTATCTCCTTAGCTAACCTGGAAGAGCCTAATTAACACATGTGTAAGTAAGTTAAGCCCTCCTCTGGCTCTAATATTCTAGACTTATACTGGGTACAGTAAAAACTCATTAATTCAGATTGCTTGTTCCAAATTTCTAATTATTCCATTTGCACTAAGCTGACTTACTTTTGCTTAGCAAAATTTATTATAGATGTTCAAATTCAAAAGAAAGGGGTAGAGGAATTGTTTAAAATATTTAAGGAGACAAGCTGTTAATTTAATAAGTAATTTAAAACATATTAACACTTATGACACCAGATGTGTGGGTTTTTTCCCACACCAAGCAATTCTGTGTGACACCAACTGGGTGTCCTACAATTCAATTCTGACACCAGTTGAAGTTAGCACAGACCCCACAGGTTAAAGGTTCAGTCCCACGAGACTGCCCCCACTTCAGACACATATTGCGAGTTACCCACAACTTCTGTCTGTCTTAGCTACAAATTGGAGGTTCCTGTGATTGTCCCCCTCCTTGGATTCAATTATTTTCTAGAACAGCTCACAGAATTCAGGGAAAATTCTTACTTACATTTACCTATTTGTTATACAATAAAGGAGGTAGATGAATAGCCAGGTGAAGAGGTACATAGGGCAAAGTCTGGAAGTGTCCTGAGCACAGGAGCTTCTGTTCCCATGAAGTTGGTGTGCACTGTCCTCACAGCATGTGGATGTGTTCACCAAACCAAGCTCTCTGAGTCCCATACCTTTGGAATTTTTATGGAGTCTTTCATCACATATGTATGATTAACCATTAACTTAATTTCCAGCCCCTCTCCCCTTCCTAGAGGATAGGGGATGGAGCTGAAAGTTCCAAGCTTCTAATTATGGCTTGGTCTTTCTGGTGGCCAGCCCCTATCTAGGAGTCTGCCAAATGCTGCCTCATTAGAACAAAAGATTCTCCTATACCCCAGGAAATTCCAAGGGATTTAGGAGCTCCGTGTAAGAAACAGGGGTCAAAGACTAAGTATTAGAATATGTGCTCCTAGTGCTCTTATCACTTAGGAAATTACAAGGGTTTTAGGAGCTCTGTGCCAGGAAGCGGGGGCAGAAACATATATGTATATTTTATTTCACATAGGGGCTGAGGTTTAATGGATGAATCTAGGTGGCTAGATGAAGAAGAAAAGGCACATCAGGAAAAGCACTTTCAGGCACCCACAAATAGTTCAGTGGAACTGGAACCTATATGGCAGTAATAGTGGGGAGCACAATCAATTCTCATTATTCATGGTCACTATATTCTTTAAACTTGTGAGCACTGAATTAGTGAGTACTGAAATATTGTCTTCAGGGGAAATACAGGATTAGGTTCCTAGAAGCCTCTGGTCACACCATTTTCATCAACTGAAACACCATTTGTGTTATATAGGTTCGTATGCCAGCATCCTTGTAAAACAAGCCAGACTCAACAACGTTGAAAACCTGTTCTTCCATGTAACACTTTTCCTGTATAACACTTAGCAGATACTTTAAAATTTGTCTGCAGCCTCCTGACTCCTTTGGCCACACTTACCTCAGGCCTTTATAAAAAAAGAAATGGTATTCTATTCAACACAGTGCTTGAAGTCCTAGCCAGAGCAATGAAGCAAGAAAAAGAAAAAAAAAGACATCCAAACTGGAAAGAAAGAAGTAAAATTTTCTCTGTTCACAGATGACATGATCTTATATATGTAGAAAACCCTAAAGAGTCCACAAAAACACTGTTAAAACTAATAAACAAATTTAGCAAAGTTGCTAGGTACAAAATCAGCACACCAAAATCCCTCGTGTTCCTATACACTAACAACGAACAATCCAAAAATGATGTTAAGAAAACCATTCCATTCACAATAGCATCATACAGAATAAAACACTTAGAACAAATTTAACCAAGAGGGTGAAAGACTTGTATGCTGAAGACTATAAAACATTGCTGAAAGAAATTAAAGACACAAACAAATGGAAAGACATGCTGTATTCATGGATTGGACGGCTTAACATTTTTAAGATGTCCGTTCTACTCAAAGTGATCTACAGGTTTAATGCAATCTGTATCAAAATCCCAATGGCATTTTTTGCAAAAATAGAAAAATCCATCCTAAATTCACGTAGAAACTCAAAGGATCGTGGATAGCCAGCCAAAACAATTTTGACAAAGAACAACAAAGTAGAAGGTCTCACACTTCTTGATTCCAAAACTTATTACAAATCTGCAGTATTCAAAACAGTGTGGTAATGGCATAAAGACATGAGATCAAAGGAATAGAATAGAGAGCTCAGAGATACATCCTTGTATATATGGTGAAATGATCTTCAACAGGGATGCCAAAACCATTCAAGTGGGAGACATGCTACAACATGGATGAACCTTGAAGACATTATGCTAAGTGAGATAAACCAGACACAAAAGGACAAATATTGTATGATTCTACCTATGTGTGATACCTAGAATAGTCAAATTTTTAGAGACAGAAAGTAGAATAGTAGTTACTAGTGCTGGGAAGAGGGGAGAATGGGGAGTTATTGTTTAATAGGTATAGAGTTTCACTTTGGGAAGATGAAAAAGTTCTTGAGATGGATAGTGGTGGTGGTTGCACAACAATGTGAATGTACTTGGTAAATTTTGTATTTTATATATTATAATTTTTACCACAATAAAAAACAAACAGAACACAATTGTCTGTATACATGACAGGCCCTCAAAGAACATAGCTGATGAGAATTTATATGCACACATAACCTATTGCTAAAACTATGTACTGCTATTTGTTACATGAAAAAAAAAAAAGTAAATTTTATAAAATCCAAAATTATATTTTAGAATGTTCTGTTTCCTTGTTTGGAAAAACAAACATTTTATACTCTGGCTTTTTTTTCCAGAAATGCCAAATTTTTTAAATAGTAAGCTTTGATACAGTATTAAAATTCCCATACATTATAATCAATATATTCCACATTACATGAAATAGATCAAAAAATTAATATACATAAAAAAGATAGGTGTTTACTCCCCTTCCCATCATCAACTGCAAAATATTTGAAGGGCATTTTTAAAATTAACGTCATAATAGTTTATAACATTGTGAAATTTTAGTTGTACATTATTGTTTGTCAGTCACCATATAAATGTGTCCCTTCAACCTTTGTGCCCTCCCCTTAACCCCCTTCACCTGGTAACCACCAAACTGTTCTCACTGCCTGTGTGTTAGTTTATCTTCCACACGTGAGTGAAACCATACGGTGTTTGTCTTTCTCTGTCTGGCTTATTTTGCTTAACATAATACCCTCCAGGTCCATCCATGTTGTTGCAAATGGGACAATTTTGTCTTTTTTATGGCTGAGTAGTATTCCGTTGTATGTATATATATATATATACTACATCTTCTTCATCCAATCATCAGTTGAAGGGCACTGTGGTTGCTTCCACTTCTTGGCTATAGTGAACAATGCTGCAATGAACATAGGGGTGCATAAGCCTCTTTGGATTGTTGATTTCAGGTTCTTTGGATAAATACCCAGCAGTGGGATAGCTGGATCATAAGGTATTTCTATTTTTAATTTTTTGAGGAATCTCCATACTGTTTTCCATAGAGGCTGAGCCAGTTTGCATTCCCACCAGCAGTGAATTAGGGGTCCCGTTTCTCCACAACCTCTCCAACATTTGTTATTCTTTGTCTTGGTGATTGTAGCCATTTTAATGGGTGTAAGGTGATATCATACTGTAGTTTTGATTTGCATTTCCCTCATGATTAGTGATGTTGAACATCTTTTCACATTCCTGTTGGCCATCTGTATAGCTTCCTTGGAAAAGTGTCTGTTCATATCCTCTGCCCATTTGTTGATCGGGTTGTTTGTTTTTGTTGTTGTTGTTCAGTTGTGTGAGTTCTTTATATATTATGGAGATTAACCCCCTGTCTGATATATGATTTGCAAATATTTTCTCCCAGCTGGTGGGTTATCTGTTCCTTTTGATCCTGGTTTCCTTTGCCTTGCAGAAGCTCTTTAGTCTGATGAAGTCCCACTTTATTTTGTTTCCCTCGTGTGAGTAGACATGGAATTTGAAAAGATCCCTCTATGACCAATGTCAAAGAGTGTACTTCCTATGTTTTCTTCCAGGAATTTGTTTCAGGTCTTACCTTCAAGTCTTTGATCCACTTTGAATTAATTTTTGTGTATGGTGAAAGAAAATAGTCTACTTTCATTCTTTTGCATGTGGCTGTCCAGTTTTCCCAGCACCATTTATTGAAGAGACTTTCCTTTCTCCATTGTATGTTCTTAGCTCCTTTGTTGAAGAGTAGCTGTCCGTAGACATGTGGTTTTATTTCTGGGCAGTCAATTCTGTTCCATTGATCTGTGTGTCTGTTTTTGTACCAGTACCATGCTGTTTTGATTACTATAGCTTTGTATTATATTTTGAAGTCAAGCGTTATGATGCCTCCAACTCCATTCTTTTTCCTTTAAAAGAAAAATTGCTTTAGCTACTTGGGGTCTTTTCTTGCCCCATAAGAATTTTAGTATTCTTTGTTCTATTTCTGTGAAGAATGTCATTGGGATTCTGATTGGGATTGCATTGAATCTGTAGATTGCTTTAGGTAGTATGGACATTTAACTATGTTTATTCTTCCAATCCATGTGCATGGGATATCTTTCCATTTCTTTATGTCATCATCAATTTCTTTCAATAATATCTTACGGTATTCATTGTATAGGTCTTTCACCTCCTAGGTTAAATTTATTCCTAGATATTTTATTTTTTGTTGTTGTGATTGTAAATTAGATTGTCTTCTTGAGTTCTCTGTTAGTTCACTAGTATAGAAATGCAATTGATTTTTGTAAGTTGATTTTGTACCCTCCAACTCTGCTGTAGTTGTTGATTATTTCTAATAGTTTTCCAATAGATTCTTTAGGATTTTCTATATACAAAGTCATGTCATCTGCAAACAAGGAGAGTTTCACTTATTTCTGGCCTATTTGGAGTCCTTTTATTCCTTTTTCTTGCCTAATTGCTTGACCAAAACGTCCAATACTATGTTGAATAAGAGTGGTGAAGGTGGGCACCCTTGTCTTGTTCCTGTTCTCAGAAGAATGGCTTTCAGTATTTCCCCATTGAATATAATGTTGACTGTGGGTTTGTCACATACGACCTTTATATGTTGAGGTACTTTCCTTCTACACAATTTTGTTGAGAGTTTTTTTTTTATCACAAATGGATGTTGGATCTTGTCAAATACTTTCTCTGCATCTATTGAGATGATCATGTGGTTTTTATTCTTTGTTTTATTAAATGTGGTGTGTCACATTGATTGATTTATGGGTTTTGAACCATCCCAGTGTCCCTGGTGTAAATCCCACTTGATCATGGTGTGTGATCTTTTTAATGTGGTTGCTGTATTCAGATTTTGCTGAGGATTTTTGCATCTATGTTCATCAGCAATATTGGCTTGTAATTTTCCTTCTTTGTATTGTCCTTGTCTGGCTCTGGTATCAGGTCAACATCACATTGGCCTCATAGAATGTATAAGGAAGTGTTTCATCTTCCTCTATTTTTTGGAATAGTGTGAGAAGGATAGGTATTAAATCTTCTTTCAATTTTTGTTAAAGTCCTCCCGGGAAGCCATCTGGTCCTGGAATTTTATTTTGGGGGAGGTTTTTTATTTCTTTCTCTTTCATTTTTTTGTAAAATATTCCAATTTATTTTAATTATTTTTACATCCTTATGCTTCTATTTTTGCATAGATTACATCATGTTCACCACCCAAATACTAATTACAATCCATCACCATACATATGTGCTTAATCATCTCTTTCGCCCTCCTTCCTCCCCCCTTCCCCTCTGGTAACCACCAATCCAATCTCTTTCTCTACGTGTTTGTTTATTCTTTTTTATCTTCTACTTATGAGTGAGCTCATACAGTTTTTGACCTTCTCCCTCTGACTTATTTCGCCTAGCGTAACACCCTCAATGTCCACCTGTGTTGTCACAAACGGCTGGATTTCATCGTTTGTTATGAATGAGTAGTATTCCATTATGTATATATACCACACCTTCTTTATCCATTTGTCCCTTGGTGGGCACTTAGGTTGCTTCCAAGTCTTGGCCATTGTGAACAACACTGCAATGAACACAGAGGTGCATGTATCTTTACATGTTGGTGTTTTCATGCTCTTTGGATAAATATCCAGCAGTGGAATTTCTTCACCTACCTGATTCCTGGGGCTTCTCACTCTTCCTGTGCTATCTGCTCTTCTGGGGTGCTAGCTTGATGAACACACTCCCACAACAGTTCAATCCCCTCCAAATGGGAATTTCCCACAGGCTGTGAGAGAACTTGGAGAGTGATGGTTTTCCTGTAAAGGGCTGCCCCTCCCCCCTCTCTCTCAGACAGCCATGTGGTCCCGGTCCCAGGGTCACTGTCATTGGGGAAGGAGAGGAGGTCTCCTTACCTCCCTCCAATTCCTCCAGGGGTACCTGCACCACCTCCTTCAGATGTAAGGCTGCATGGGTCTCTCAGATGTCTTTTGTGTGGTGTGACAGTCCTCTGTTGGTATTTGAATGTCCTTTTTGTTGTATCTTGCAGGGGGAGAGTCTAAGGGGGAAAGCTAACTCCGCCATGATGATGATGTCACTCTTGAAGGGCATATTTTTAAACACCTTTCCAACTCTATAAAGTCTTTATCCACCCATTTGCAGATGTCTAAACAGTCCTCACACATTCTTTGGAAAGGGAAAACTCAATACCAATTTGCTTCCTCCTGCTGGATTCAGAAGTGAAATTCATGTTCTTTTTTCTCTAATATGGTAGAAAACTCTCACTTAGCACACAAAGCTATAATTGAAGTTTACTGAAATGATAATCCTCTCTTAAGACAACAGAATAAGAAGGCAATTCAAAATTCTATTCAATATCAAAATATCCTCAAGTTGTGCCACAATCTCATTCTAAACCCAGACTACATCTAGAGGGATAGTCAAAAACTCAGATGAGTTTTCTGTGGTTTTATTTTTATGTTCCTTCACCAATGCTTTTTTTATTCTGTGATGGAAATTTTTCTATACTCCCACATAGTCCAATTTTCAGTGACATTTCTAATCAAACCAAATTCAAGCTAGGAAATCTTATAAGGTCTTCATTCTTGGGATTTCACACACAACCTAAAAAAAAAAAACTGAATAAATAACAGAAAGTTAGCTCTAACTCATGCAAGCCAACTGGGCATTAAAACATTTACACTTCCTTGAATATTTGCAATGAATATGAATTAGATACTGAAATAATTAACTACTGAAAAGTCAGCAATACAGAGTTAATTATGCCTATTTCATACAGACAAATTAGAGTCAGAAGAGGTGTCACACAACTTTCTCAGCATCTCAATAATACAATAACAGATGCAATCATTTCTATAAAATATTATCCTTCACACTTCAAAATAAGTTATTTCCCAGACTTTTTTTCTTCAGTTCTTTCTGGAGGTCATTAAATGTACAAAAGATTAAGAGCATGGATCATAAATTAATAATTACTCATTCAAGACAATTTAGGAAAAAATGTAGATCCTTCCTCATGGCATACAAAATTAATTGTCAATAAGTGAAAGATTTAATCACAAAATGAAACTATAAAGGCATTATAAAAAAATAAATACTCTTGCACTAAGAAATGCCTATGTATTGAAAGTAGAAATTATAAACAACAACAAAACACAGGGTCAAAAAAGAAAATCTGTGAAAAATCTTAATGAGGCAGGGTTGGAATATAAAAGTGAGGAAGAAAATCTTAGTCTAGCAGTTTATAACTTGTCCAGTTTACATAGTGGTGAGATGGAAAGCCCAAAGGACTAGAAGTCAACCCAATCGAGAAGCCCACCAGCTCATGGGCCTCATCATTCTCACCCCTGTGGCAAGTATGTCACTCTGGAAATGACCAGATTTTGCAATTGCAGCCTAGGGATGTTAACACTAATAACTGCCTTTTCCTGTTCTAATTCTGTGCTCACCAAGCAGGCTTCTAATTAGAATATGACTTGCCATAAACATCTACTTTCAGGGAGACAATATGTTGGTATAGTGACACAAGTTTTCTGGTACATAAAATAACCAAATATCATTCATTCATTTGTTCACTCTTTTAATAAGCATAGAGCATATGGTATGCTCTGTGCACGGCCCTAAGATTATTAAGTAAAATAAACATTAAAAGAAATTTCTTAGATGACATCAAACCAAGGAATAGAGATGGTGGAAGGTAACATCTTGCTTTTTAAATATGTACCCCAGCCTTAAAAACGTTTCAGCATGCACACCCATGCATAAATTACATATTTGTAACCTCCTCTACTAATATATTGTACACATTGTAAAATTTCTTTAAAAAATCTAATTCCAGGGTGACCTGATGTGACTTCCATCTTCTTCCCAAGAGTAATCCTTGAGACGTGGGTCTGTTCGTATTTTGTGTGTCCCTTTTTTGTTCCATCTGCATCAAATCCCTTGGCAAGAGAATTCAAGGAAGCAGCAGCGATAACCAAGATGTCATTGGATGGCCAGCTAAGGGTGCCCCAGGACAAATAAATTGAAAACAATTTTAACTTCTATGTGTATAGACAATGTGAAATAGGGATTATTCCAGGAATCGTAAAAAAGCAAAAATTCGGAGAAGGGAATATAATGCCCTGACCAGGAAGAGGTCTTCCTCTTTTAGGGAAAAAAAGGAAAAAAAACCTCATAGATTTTTACTAGTAAGCACTTAAAAGTTAAAAAATATATATATATATATATATATACACATATATATAAACAATGTCCTTTGTGGGCTAAGTTCAAAAAAGGCAGAGGGCCACTGGCTGGCAGGGAGGGAGGAATGCATACACCAGTGTTTAGAGTGTGATTTATCACAAGATTTCTACAGTGAATTTCTGCAGTACTCACATTAAAATGTTTTAAATCCTCTTACTCAGAAATTCTACCTTACGCTTAGGAAAATATTCAGGATATGTGGAAAGACTTACTTACCAAATATTTATTAAGTGCAAACTACAAGCCAAGCACTTGTGATGGACACAGCTGGGTCGCCAAGACCCCCCTCAGGAAACGACTTGCTGCCTCCAGCTGTCAGCCCCTGCAGGGATGGCCTCAGCCGCAGAGCCACCTTGCCCAGGATGGGTCACCTCAAGGACTGATGGAGGGGGGTTTAAAGGCCCAGTCATTCTGGCCCCACCTGGGATGATTCCAACAGGCCATTTTACCTCAACAGCTAAAGCAGCTGTGCCAGCTTTGCAGCTCAACTCCTCCCTCTGCTTAGTGTGGCTTCTGCCTCTTTCCTTCCACAGGTGTTGATCCAAAGGGCCTGCTCTAATAAGCAATCTGCCTGAGTGTCTGCTCCCCAAAAGCCCCACCAGCAGCAGTTCTCTTCTAGAAGTTGGGGACACTGTGGTGAACAGATAAACACCTCTGTTCTTGGCTCTTACATCTGGTTTAGAGGAAACATAAAATAAACAAGTAAACACAGATGAACAAGATAATTGCAGAGAGTAATAAGTGCTGTGAAGAAAATAAAACAGGATAATTTGAGAGAGCAACTGGTGTTGTGTGGGGGTTATTTTTCAATTGAGAAGTCAGATAAGGAAGTAACATTTGATCAGAGAGCTGAATGGCAAAAAAGGGCTATGCAGAGATATGGTGGTGGATGTTAGAAGAAATGGCAAGGGCAAAGACACTATAGTATAAAAAAATACAACTGTAAAGCTATTGGGAGAAAATGTCAAAGAATGTCTGTATGATCTTGAAGTTGGGGAGAGTCTTTTTAAAGTCATAAAAAATTCAAACCACACAGAAAATTTAACTGCATTAAATTTTAAAACATCTGTACTACAAAATATACTATAAACAAAGCAAACCACACATTGAGAAAAAATAGTTCCAATGCATGTAACTGACAAAGAATTACTGTCCAGAACACATAAAGCATTCCTACTACCCATAAGAAAAAGAAATCTAGAGAAAAAAATGGGATCGGGGACTAGGGCTTTTTGTTTGTAGCTCTAATGTTTCATTTCTATTAAAATTGATTTGAAGCAACATATCTGGTGGCTGAAAATTAAGATTCAACAAGATGAATGGAGAAATTGGTACTCATTTTCACTGGTTTCTGCACTTTTTAAATACCTGAAATATTTCATAATTTTGAACAAAGGATCCCATTTATCTAGAGTTTAGGGCGTTAGGGGAAGAGATTGCAGGAACCAGAGTAGATTTCAGTCTGACTGTAATAGGAAGAAAGTGGAGGGTCTTAAACGCAGGAGTAAGATCATGATTTTAGAAGAACGCTCTGGATGTGTGTGGAGAATGGATTGTAGAGATGCTGGAGTAGAATGGAGCCCATTGTGAGGCTATTGCCCCAGTTCAGATGAAAGATGATGGTGACTTAGTCAAAGATAGTAGCAAAGGAGAAGTGGACAGATCAGGAATAATTTTTTAACTCTTATTTTGAAATAATTTTTGACTTATAGAAAAGATGCAAAAATAGTACAGAGATTCCCATATAATCTTCACCCAGCTTCCCCTAATGTTATCATTTTTACATAACTATAATACAATGGTCAAAACCAGGAAATTAACATTGGAACAATACTATTAACTGAAAGATCTTATGTGATTTTCATCAGTTTTTCCACTAATATCCTTTTTCTGTCCCACGATCCAATCCAGGATCCCAATTGCATTTAGTTCTCACATCTTCTTAGTCTCCTTCTGTGGGTGGAGGGTCAACTGGTGAGAGTATTGAAAGGAAGGAAGTACAAGGGGATTTTCTGAGGTGATATATTTTATATCTTGAGCTGGAGTTGTTACACAACTCTCTCTATATATACATATCAAAATTCCTTCAGTTGCATAGTTAAGCTTTGTGTACTTCATAATTTATTATGTCATTTATTGTATATATTACAATATATATATCAATAATATCTCAATAAAACAATATACCTGTGACCAGTTCTTCATTCTTTCCTAATTTTGAAATCTTACAGGTGTACTGGTCAGTTATTTTGCAGAATGTCCCTAGATTTGGGTTTGTCTGAACTTTTCTCATGCTTAGATTCAGGTGATGCATTTTGATCAAGACGACCACCATGTGATGCTGTTCTTCCTCAGTACATCATATCAAGTGGTACACAGTTACTTTTTTGTGTGTGGGGAGAACACAAGCTCTACTTAGTAAATTTCAAGTAAACAATACAGTATTAATAACTATAATCACCATACTGTGTATTAGATCCCCAGAACTTATTTACCTTATAAGTGAAAGTTTGTACCCTTTGACCAACATCTCCCCATTTCTCCCACCCCCCAGCCCCTGGCAAACATCATTCTATATTCTGCTTTTATGAATTTGATTTTAGATTCCACATAAAAGTGAGACCATACAGTATTGTCTTTCTGTGTCTAGCTTATTTCACTTAGCATAACACCCTTCAGGTTCTTCCATGTTCTTCCATAATCATTTCACAACGTGTATGCATATTAAATCACCACATTGTAAACCTTTAAAAAACGATGTTGTACAACCTGAACACATAAAATTTTTATTCCTCAAAGATGTCAATAAAGCTGGGGGAAAAAGGCATACATGATGTCAGTAGTGTATGCAATGTCAAGGGGAACATGATGTCAATCACTGGTGATGTTAACTTTGATTACTTGGTTAAGATGTCTGTCAGATTTCTCCATTGTGGTATATTCACACAACAGAATATCCCTTAGCAATAACTAAGTGACTGTAAAGTTACTATCTTCTCTTTTGTAATTAGTAAATATCTTGGGGAAGATATTTTGAGATTATACAAATACCCTGTTTTTACTCAAAAATGTTTCTACTAATTTCAATATTCATAATTGGATCTTGCCTACAGCATTCTTTACTGTGGTATTTGCCTAATGGTGATTTTCTATTTCTTTTATCCCTTCTACATTCATTGGAATTTTTCTGTAAAAAAGAGCTGCCATGAATAAAGAATAAAGATTATTTGTCCATCTACAGTTTGAGAAACCTTTAAACTATTCAGGCATTTTAGGCAGTTGAAGACCTAAATTTAGGAATCACTGGCATATGCACAGAATTTAAACCACGGGAGTGGATGAGCCCCTAGGAAATATCTATTTATAAAGATGTTCATTGCAACATTATTTTTAATAGCAAAAATTATAAGCAATCTAAATGTCCAACATGAAAGGTTTCTGTATAAGAATTATCCATGTCTTCAGTTGGGGTTCCTTAAAAGCAGAGCCTGAGACAGGAATTCAAATGTTTACTGTGCAAGTATTTTATCGAAGAAGTGTTCTTAGGAGATATGTGAAAGAGCACAAGAGAAGCAGGATAGGACCAGCAAGAAGTTAGGGAAAGATGTGGGTTCAAGCTTAAATCTCACCTCCTTTGATACCATGGGGGTCTCTGGAGCAAAACAAAACCACAGAGTTGTTCAGCTGTGAAGCCACAGAGAATCAGCTTTTTTGTACTCTCATATTAGTCAGTCATAGGTCGTGGGGGGTACTGCAGGGTGCTGGAGACAGGAATGGGTGTAATCTTTCAGGCATGTCAGGACCAGGAGGTTCCCACAGTCTGAGGGAAATTCTTGGAAGAAAGGTTCAGCTGTGAGCTGTTAGCAGGTAGAGTTAGCAGGTAATGGTTGGGTGCACTGACCAGGTAAATTGGATGGGGCCAATTGTGTCTACTAAAATCCATCCAAAGGAATAACATTCAGCCATTTAAAATTATATCTGTATGTATGAATTATATATATGAAATCCATATGAAATGTTTTCATGATGTTTCAATAAACAAAGTGGTGATTCCACTTTGACTAAAAAACATATCTAATATTGGTAAATATATAAGAAAAAAAGGCCAGGAAGCATATATGCCTAGGTTATTAACGTTACCTCTGGCAGTTCCTCATAAATTTAAGCAGACATCTACCTTCAGACCCATTAGCTCCACCCCCTTGTATATACTCCAGAGGAATGCATGCATATAGTCACAAAAAGACTTGCCCAAGAATATCCATAGCAGCTTAATCATAAGAGTGAAAAATTAGAAACAGCCCAGATGTACATCTTTAGGAGAATGTGGTTTATTCCTATAGTAGAATATCATGTAACAATACAAAAGAACAACCTATGAATACACACGAAAACATGGATGAATCTCAAAAACATTATGTTAAGGAGAAGAAGCCAGATGTGCAATAATTTAGTATGTATGATTCCATCTATGTTCCTGTTCTTTAAGAACAGGAAAAACAAGTCCATGGTGATAAAGGTCAGAATAGCACTCACTTACAGGTTGAGGGTGAGCTGGTGAGTGTATTGATAGGGAAGAAGCACAAGGGGATTTTCTGGGGTGATATATTTCATATCTTGAGCTGAAGAGTTGTTATACAACTCACTCTATAAATATGTCTCAAAATTCCTTCAGTTGTATATTTAAGCTTTGTGCATTTCATAATCTATTATATGTAATATTTATTGTATATTAATACAATATATATCCCAATAGCTAGTATCTCAATAAAATAATATATCTCAATAAAATACTGTTAGCCTGGGGAAAAAAGTGTGGGATGGGAATCAGACCTGACCTCTCCGGCTCCAGGGTTAGCTAACTGGCCTTTCTAAATTTCAGCCTTCATCTCTTTAGTGGTACCAATTCCAATGGCAGATGTAAGGATTAAATGAGCTAATGCATGCTAAACTCTTAGCACAGTGCTGGGCAGAGTGAGAGCTAAAAAAAATTGTCAGTTAATATAATATTTAAACTTTAAAACCCCAAATTTAGACTGTCAAAGGGAGATGGGGCATTGAGTCCCCTTTTACCCACCCACAAAGCTCCACATTGTGTAAGCAGCATAATAACCATCTGCAAGGCTGACCTCATCAGTGGCATTAGGAAACTGAATGTTATCTCACAGGATTTGTGATGGGCAGAAGATGAGTAAGATTTCCGCTTCACCTGCAGAACCTGGAGGAGGCTAGATTTGGTCACACATTCCAATGGCCACAAAGTCCAAATATTCCCATACAATGAGCTACAATGATGTGCATTTTGTGTTTTGGATGAAGCCAGGCTGGTCTCCCACAGCCACAGGTCTCTTAGGCCCCATGACATATTTCTCTGTGCAGACAGAGGGACAAAGGAAAGAAAAAGATATTCAATTTTAAACCTAAGCTATCATCCAGCTACCTACTTTTCAATCATTTTTTCCCCTCTGGGTATCAATTCTCAGTGTCAAAGAGGATAAAATCTCTGGCCACATTGGGAGGCCACAAGCAGTAATCATTTAGTAAGAAAAACCATGATGATCTTAACCACAACACTACCAGGCTTTTTACTTCCTCACAGTTCAGTGAGGCTCTCTCTCTGGCTTCCTGCAAATCATAACTACCTTGTCATGTCATCATTATCTGAAGCATCTTTGTAAAATCATTCTGCAATTAGTTGAGTTATTCTTCATAAAAATGCATGCTTTCACCAAGATGTCCTTCAATAAGTGAATGGATAAACAAACTGTGGTATATCCATACAATGGAATATTATTCAATAATAAAAAAGAAATGAGTTATCAAGCCATGAAAAGACATGGAGGAAACTTAAATGCATATTGTTAAGTGAAAGAAGCCAGGCTGAAAAAGCTACGTATTGTATGAGTCCAGCTATATGATATTCTGGAAAAGGCAAACTATGGAGACAGTAAAAAGATCAGCAGTTGCTAGGGGTTGGGAGGGGGCAAAGGATGAATGGATGGAGCACAGAGGATTTTTAGAGCAGTGAAACTATTCTTTATGATACTGTAATGGTGGATACATGACATTATGTGTTTGACAAAGCCCATAGAACTATACATCACAAAGAGTGAACCCTAATATAAGCTATAGACTTTAGTTAATCATAGTGTATCAATATTGGTTCACTAATTGTAACAAGTGAACTACACTAATGTAAGATAATAGCAGAAACTGTGTGTGTGTGTGTGTGTGTGTGTGTGTGTGTGTGTGGTGGAGGGGGAAGGGCATATGGGAACTCTGTACTTTTTGTTCAATTTTTCTGTAAACCTAAAACTGCTCTAAAAAAATCAAGTCTATTATTTTTCTAAAAAACATGCTTTTCAAAGCATGGGAAAAGATGCAAAAGTAAAAGTGAAAATACCTTGCTAGAACAATCTGGCTTCTCCCTTGAGATTTCCAGTAGTATAGATTGACTTTATTTACCTTTCTTTTTTCTGAAGTTAGGTCATTTCTTTCCAATACGTGAGTGAAATATGATAGTGAAAGGTCATTGCTGTGGCCTCAGGCATGGGAGCTGTGTGTGTATTGTTACTGAGTTGAAATAGGGAGATTTGCAAAGCAAGCATTCACCAATATTGGTTGTAAAGGGAGCAAATAGGTGTTGAAACCCCATCTCCATAAGCTAAGCTGTTTGAGTGTGCCCAGTCCATGTGCCAGATGTGAGCTGAGGAGCCATTAAGATGACTCCAGCCCCAGCCACTGTCTGACTACACTGCAGGAGATACCCTCAGTGAAAACTGCCTAGATCTGTGAGAGATGCTAATAATAAACGAGGGTGCTGCAGGCCACCAAGTTTGGGGTGCCTTGTTCACAGAGCTAGACAACTGAAACAGGTATTAACTGCTACTGTGACTCACACTCAACTTTACTTTTAACTTCTTCCTAATAGACAGGCCTTTAATATTTACTTGGGTTATTTAATAAACTTCATCGCTTTATCTATGGCAGAAATAGCTTTTGACCTAAAGGCTTTACCTTTGTCCTAAGGATCAGTTGAACATATTTTGATCTTTTGAAAAAATCTGCTTCTGGAAAGACTCAGACTAACACTATGATCTTTTAAAAGTCTAGGGGGAAAAAAACTCTCCCTGAAAATAACTTTGTTTTCCAAAGTTCTGCATGACATCTTCACAAAAGAATAAAAGAAGTACACCACTAGGGAAAATTAAGGCATATTATGACAATCTTACAATAGTTTTAAGCACGAAAATTTGTTTTTTATTGTTTAATGTTATTCACTTAAATGTTAATCTATTTCTTCTGTTTAAATAGCTTTAAAAATAGAACTTGCCTTCTACATACTCTGTTGAGCAGATTTTTTAGAGCTGCTTTGTCACTTACTCTATTCAGACATGACACAATTCACTTCTTAAAATTGAAAATAGCTTCCAAATGCCATTATCATTTTCTAACTTTTATAGACACTTAACTGAATGCCAATTAAGTTCTACTTATAATTTTCATATTTTTTCATTAATTGATGGAGCCACATAATTTTTATTTGACCAAGTAACTAGACAGACATGAAGAGATGACTTCTTTAACAATATTACATCATAAGTATTTTTTGTGAATTTTACATTATAAAATGATAGGACGTCATTTCTGTGAAGTGCAGAGGTTTTATAACCATCATATTTGAAAACATGCCCATCAAATCTCAATTCATTGACAGTTTTTGGTTTCCTAGAGATCTCCGCTATATCACTGCACATCCTCTAACCTTCTATCTCCCCATGACATATAAAAATTTTTTTAAATAGTTTATCAGTCATTTATGCCACAATAATGCTGCATCACCAGCCACTCTAAAATTGGTGACACATTACAATAAGCTTCTATTTCTCAATGCATCTGAGGGTCAGCTGAGGTGGCTCTGCTCCATGTGTCCCATTCTGTTCTTCTCATGAGAATGGCAGAAGAATAAGAAGCCTTAAAGTGCAAGCATATTTCCACCCTCCATTAACATGCTAACATCCTACTGGCCAAAGCAAGCCACATGGCCCAAAATCAAGGAGCAGGGAGGTGAGGTCACGGCAACCAGGCAGATGTCTATTTCTACTACAAGGGAGTGAAGTGTTGAGACCAAAAAGTCAATCCACCATAAACGGTAAATGAGGACACATATGCTCCTTGAACCCTGAATCCTATACCTGGCCCATCATGATATACGTCTAGAGCTAAGCCCTGAAGCCCAGCCAGATCAGTTCCTCAGCTTTTGCTTTACTTCCTGTTCAGGTCTCCTTCCATGTCAAAGGTCAGACTTCCTCCTTGTCCAGACCTGATTCCAAGATGCAACAGTAGACTGATTGTCATGCCCCTACCCTCAGATATTCTAAAGGAATGACCTAATACAAACTTTTCACAGAACGACACAGTGAAATATATAAAAGAAGTATAAAAAGCATCATTTTGGAATGACAAAAGCAGTCATAACTGCCACCGTTTATTGACAGCTTAATATGTGACAGGCAGTGTGTTAAGTACTTGACAGAATTATTTCACAAAATGGGAGGTATCCATATGGAGTTACCCTAAAACATGCATTATCCACCATGAGTTAGCACTTTTAGTGGCCAAGTTTCACATCCACTGCTAAATCTTAACTGAATATGGTGAACATTATAGTTTTGGCTGCCTAATATCTATTCCTCCATTCTTCTGGTAAAAGCAGAATTGATGAATCTATCAAGATAAGATGTTTTGCCCTTCTCAGTCTAAGATTTTTTATTTTCTAGGACTTTGTATTTTTAGTAGAGAGATGAAGAGAAGGAAAATATATGGAGCTGATATGTTTTGTTTTTTTGGTGAGGAAGATTGGCCCTAAGCTAACATCTGTTGCCAATCTTCCCCTTTTTGCTTGAGGAAGATTATTGCTGAGCTAACGTCTGTGTCAATTTTCCTCTATTTTGTATGTGGGATGCCTCCACAGCGTGGCTTGATGAGCGGTATATAGGCCCACCCCCAGGATCTGAGCCAGTGAACCCTGGGCCACCAAAGTGGAGCACACAAACTTAATCACTATGCCACCAGGCCAACCCCTGGAGCTGATTTGTTGAAATTGTAGATTAGTTCCTGCTACAGGATGCCCAGAGCACCCCTGCTTCCTGTCCTTTCCAGCCAGGTTCTTCAGCTGATCTTTCGTTTAGTGAATCATGCCAGATCCTTCCAAAAGTTAACTTTTTGCTTCAGTTTTCAGAGCCAGTTTTTCTTGCTTTCCACCAAGAGCCTTAACTGGCACATAGGTCTCCCACATGAATGAGCTAGCTAGGGTCACGTAGAATGGGTGGGAAGATGGTTTTCATCCACATATACTTAGTGCCTAAAACAAATTCCTGGAACATAACATGCTACAGACTGAATGCTTGCATCCCACCCAAATTCATATGTTGAAATCTAATTCCCAATGTGATGGTATTCAGAAGCGGGGCCTTTGGGAGCTGCTTAGATAATGAGGGTGGAGCCCTCATGAATGGGATTAGTGCCCTTATAAGAGACCCCAGAGAGCTCTCCTGCCCCATGAGAATTAAATTCTGTTGTTTATAAGCCACCCAGTCTATCGTAGTTTGTTATAGCACCCTGAAAGGGATAAGACAATACATAATTTATTTTTTCCATATTTCCATGCCGACCTCTGGCTCCTCTTATTTAAAGATGACACCCATTACTCTCCTACATCCTACCCCCACACTTCAACTTCCCTGAATTCAGCAAATTTTAACCTAAGGAGATCAGGAGCTCAGACTATTTCTCAGCAAATATTCAATAATCAAAATTATTCTGTGAGGGCTGATGTTAAATTTAGGGCCTTGTATTAATAACATGCATACCAACTATATACAAAAAGAGTTATCCCAAAAGAAAAACATGTGTCAAGGTTCCCTTAGCCTGGGATGGAAATCTATATAGAATGATAAATGTTGCCTATAATACTTTGACACAGATAAGGAAAACTGAGGCTTTCTTAAATGTAAGTTAGCTTCAGAGGAAGTAAGATGATTCTAAAATCATCCTGGGTATTGTCAGTTACCGAAGTAGCTTGAACAAGATTTAGAAATAATTTCCTTCTTTAAGAGAATAGATTCTTTATCTGCAAAATAAAATTCAAATGCAACACTAAGAGAAGAACTAAACTTTTCAACTCCAAAAATAAGGGAAAGAATTTGTTAATACTATTTTGGAGAATTAAAGAAAATTTTATAACATTTATTGTGGGGGGGGCGATTCTATTTATAGCTATTACGTCCATTATAGAAATATGAAAAATACACAAAACGCTAAGAAAAAAATCATTCATAATTTTTTAAGTGTTAGGAATATTTCTACCATAACAGGAAAACCCAGTTCGATTTGTTTAAGCGAAGAGGGAATCGACTGGCTCCTAGAACTGGAAAGAGCAGGGATTGACGGGCTTCACTCACCAGTTGATTTGAGGTCAAATGATGTTCCCAGGACCAGATTTCTGTCTCACCGTCTCTGGCTCTGCCGTCCATGAGTCCGGCTCCGTTCTCAGGTGGGCTACCTTTTGAGGGCAACAGCATGGCTGCCCCCAGCGACTTCGGCACTACCTGACCTCCCGTTCCAAATCTCGCGGAAAAAGAAAGACTGCAAGCCTGCTGGCTGAAACCAAAGCTTCAGAACTGAGTTGGCTCTGAGCTGGCCCAGCCATGTCTCCTTTACAAGTTCAGTGTGCTGGCAGACTTGGGGAGCCAGGGGTGAAGCCTGCCGACCAGACCACAAGGGCTGTAATTAGTAGAGAACTTGATACCATAATGAGAACTGGGGCTGATGACTAAAGGAGAAAGAACAGGAATGGGAGACAAATCACAAATGTGTGCTACCATAATGCCATCACTGAAAGACAGCCACCATTTATATTTTGTTATATGTGTATACACACACACACACACACAGACGTAAGATATTAGAGCATTTAAAAACTGATTATTAGAAACCAGACACAAAATTTAAAACTCTGTATTATTCCGTTTATATGAAATTCTTAAAAAAAAATCTAAAAGCAGATTAGTGGATGCTTGGGGATGTAGGTGGAAAGATGATGGAAATGTTCTATGTCTTAATTGGGATGGTGCTTATAGCATTTGTCAAATCTCATAAAACTATACTCTCAAAATGGGTAAATATTACTGTGTGTAAATTATACCTAACTAAAGTTGAAAATAAAACAAAACAAAAAATTTTTAAAAAGCCGATTTTTAATAAAAATAAAAGTCTTCTCTTTTTGCTTTATAATGTACAATAACGATTGTTGTGTGAAAAGAAACTATCTTCAATTTGACAATTAGCACTTAGTCCAAAGATCATAGAATTAGTAGAGCTAAGTTGAAATTTCAAAATCAAGCTCAGGAACACATGAAAGATTTTAAAAAGAAAAAAAATCCAAGTTCATGAAATTTGCACCTGAGAGTCAGAACTACTAATCTATCAAATGCTTTGTGTATAGCAGCTGAGCAAATCACTCATAACTAAATTTAACAAGTTTACCTTAAGTCACTCAAGAAATAAGTGTAATGAAAACTAAAGTAATATTCCGGATAGGGCCAGAATCAGAAGACAGGGTAGACATGATTTGTCCTTACTCATTTTACCTGACTGTTACACTGAAATTTTCCTCAGTCAAGAGCAACTTTGATATAGTAATACCATACTGGTCAGGGACTGTGGTAGCTGATACTAAGTATAGCCAGGACAGAGTTTGTTAGAGAAGTCAGGTTCACATTAAAGTGACAATGTAGCAAATATATATGCATCTAGTTCATATTTATTAAGAATAAAACATCTAGGGGCCGCCCGGTGGCGCAGCGGTTTAGTTCGCGCTTGGCAGCCCGGGGTTCGCGAGTTCAGATCCCGGGCGCCCGCCGACGCACTGCCTGTCAGCCATGCTGTGGCGGCGTCCCATATAAAGTGGAGGAAGATGGGCACGGATGTTAGCCCAGGGCCAGTCTTCCTCAGCAAAAAGGGGAGGATTGGCGACGGATGTTAGCTCAGGGCTGGTCTTCCCCACAAAAAAAAAAAAAAAAAAAAGAATAAAACATCTAGCATAAGAGAAAGTTTCTACCAATGCTACTAACTTTGCATGTTTCATTTCTTTTTTAGCTCCACAACAGCCACACTGCATTTATTACTTTGAGAGTCTCATTACTCTTTCTGCAATCCCCTCCTTTAATTGCATTGTGTGATAACTCAGGGCATGTAGCACTCACAGGACTCTACAGTGAGATGTGCTAGACACATACATGAGAGATGAGCTCCATGATCAAAGAACAAGACGTCATCTTCCAGATATTGTAGTGAAGGTCAATTCTTGACTGTCTCCTTAGGAAGAAGGGTATGTTTATGGTTGGTATCACTAAATATTTATGTGACATTCAAGATGATCAAAAGTCTCCAAACAGCTTTTACATGCCATCTCTCTCAATGGCTTGTCTAGCTAGAGTGGGACTTCTATATACATTTTACAGATGGAGGGTCTAAGTCAGCATCTATGGGCATCTCAAAACCAGTGGAGAGCCTTGACTCCAGGACAAGGAATCATGATTCCTTCCCAGAAATAGAAAACCATTGTAGACTTTGAACAGGAGAGGGAATTTTTAACAGTAAAAAAAAATTTCTTTTAGAAAGATAACTGGCAGAGCAGGAGAGTGGATTGTGAGCAGAGAGAGAGAGAAAAAAAAAAAAAGGCAGAGAAAACAATTGGCATATATTCCAATGGTCAGGCTTGAGGGGACAAGGCCCAGAACGAGAATTTAGCATTCTCAAGTGTAGGTGTAAATAAAAATGGTGAAGAGACACAGTGTGAAAGTATCAGTATAGACAAAGGTTTTGCTCTCTACCCCTTGCCCAGTGATTCAGGGCAAGAGTCACAACCGAAGTGGGATGAAGCCATGGCAGCACCAGAGGAAAGCCAGCTTTCACTTATGGAGAGGGGGAAGGGGGTAGAGATCATAAATGTATTCTTTCAGCATGTTGGACAAAACAGAAAGGTCAAGGTCTGGAGCTAGAAATATCCATTCGGTGGCCAGACTCACTTTCCAAAAGGTTAGAAATTTTAGATAGATGGATTCCAGAGAAGGTGATGACAGCCAACAGATGGGAATCTAAGGTGAACGGCTGCCATTAGGATGTTTTAATGAAGTGAAAGAGTGTTGTCAAAATTAGACAGACCCAAAAGCTGAATGTGGGAGTCAGCCACATTTAGAAATCCAGGCCACAGTCCATTAGGCTGGTCTGATGTCTTCCTCTTCCGCATAGTGGGAATTGGCAGGGATGAGGCATGACCTATTCTAGGTGACCAGCACACCAGGCAGGTATTTAATACAGGGGCTCCAGCAAGGGGCACAGGGTCCAGGGCTACTGGAACTAGAGGACAAGTGGAGAGGTGGTTAATGCCCAACTATGAAAATTGAGACACAAAAGTCAGAGTGAGGTTGACTTCATGCTGAAGCACTTAAATATTGAAGACAAAAGGACAAAATTGACCACAGAGTCCACAGCCAGTGGTCAGGTGGTCTTTTCCATGGATAGAGAAAGAGTGTAAAGGTAAAAAGACACTGGAGTGCTTTCTGAAGTATTTGAGGGAGTAGTTGAGATCAAAGGATAGTTTGTTCAAAACAGAAAGGGGCTCCCAGAGGCACACTCAAAAGAATTAGATGTGACAACTGTCTAGAGACTAATTTAAGAAGAAAATATAACTTTCCCAATGGATAATTGAAAATAAACTTCTTTCTCCTCACTCTATAACATTATAACAAGAAGAAAGAAAGAAAGAGAGAGAGGGAAAGAGGGAGAGAAGGTGCAGAGGGAGAGGGTGTGTACAATAATACACTCAATAATACTCAGTAATACAATACACTCGTATTATTGGTATCATATAACTTCTCTTTATTACCAGGATCATCCAGTTTTTTAATCATACAGTTTTTGTCATGTATAATTAATCTTCTTCTTGAAGACATCTAGAAAACTTTTCCATTTGAATTTGGACCAATGATTTCCAGGCTTGCTGAAGAGTAGCTGTCATCCTAGATTTCCCTTTATTGTACTTTTGGATTGCACTCAATAATTTAGATCCCTTGTCCTTCTTTTTCTTGTATATATATTTCATTTTCCTGGTAAATATTTTCTGGCACTTTTCTCAGAGTGGGTGTGTCAGTAAAAAATTTCTGAATTATCACAAATCTAAAAGTTTCCATTTTGCTCTCGCCCTTGGTTGATGATTTGGTTAGGAATAAAATACAGTATTAACATAATTTTCCCTTAGAATGTATATGGCATCATTACATGTTCTTTCAGTATTTCAGCATCGCTGATTCTCACCAGCAGGTCTCACTTTGAAGACATTGCTCCATTTTATTTAGAATCCAGTGATACTGATGACAAGTTTGAGGCTGATTGGATTCTTGTTAATTCGTAAATAACCTGCCTTTTGCTCCAAAATCCATTTAGGTGCTCAGTTTACCCTTAGTGTACTGCAATTTCACAAGAGTGGAACTGAGTGTGGGTCCTTTTTAAATTATTTATTCTTCTTGATGCTCAATGAGTCCTTTCAACCTGAAAGTGGATCTTTCTTCATCTCTGGGAACATTTCTTCCTATAGTCTTTTTGAATATTCCCTACTTTTCCTTTTCTCTGTTTTTTCCCCTGGAATTCTGATGATATAGTTTAGACTCAACCTCTTTTATCATCTTTTGTGTCTTATTTTATCTCTTGGTCATTTTTCTCTAAAATCTGAAATTTGTTATCTCTTACAGAATTTCTGCTGATTTTTTAAAAATTGCAGCAATTGTATCTTTCCCAACTTTTTATCTACAAATGACTTCAAACTCACAGAAAAGTTTGCAAAAGCAGGGTAAAAGACACCTACATATCTTTTACCCAGATTCACCAATTGCTAATATTTTGCCCCATTTGCTTTCTCATTTGCATGTGTGGGCACATGGTCTGCGTGTGCATATATGTATAAGCCAAAGAGAGAGGCCTGGAACAGATCCTTTCCCAACAGCCCTCAGAAGAAACCAACCTTGTCTACACCTTGGTTTTGGACTTCTAGCCTCCTAGAAGGAGAACTGAAAGACAATGAATTTCTGTTGAAACCACTCCGTTTTTGTTTCTTTATCTATAAAACTGGTACAGCAATGTCCATTTGTCCCTCAATGGTGATGTTAAGTTTGATCATCCAGTGAAGATGTGTGATTTCTTCACTGGATAGTTGCTGTTTCTTTGGCACCTAATAAGAAATCTGTGGGGATATGCTTTACAACCATGTAAATATCCTTCCCCTCAACAATATTGCCCCCTCAGATCCACTGATGACTCTTATCTGAACCACTCTTTACCATGATGGTTAGAAAACAATAATTTTCCTACTCCAGTACTTTCTCCACATTTACCAGTTGTCAGTCATTTAGTTATAAGAAGAGTTCTCTTCCCTCCTTCAGCATGTTTTTTATCTATCTATTTTGAAAAAACATGTAGAATCCTATTTTTTTAGTAAATAATTCATTACTGTGCTTAATTACTTTAATGACCAAATTGTTTCATATTTAGTCAGTTGGAGCACCTTTAGGTATGTTGACTCTTGTGTACTTTTAACATGCTTTCATCATTCAAAAAAAACCCCACCTTCTTGTTCCTGGCTTAACAAGATGTTCTAAGCTCATTTAGTACTTTCCCTACCCCAGCTCTGGAGTCAACCGTTTCTCTGAGGAGCCCTAATAATTTCATTGGGGGATGGTATTATAGAGCATGATCTGAGTGCTAGAGGTACCTGTTGCTACTGAAATGTCCCTGCTTCTAGGACCTTTCAGCAGATAAAGCTGGAACACACACACACACACAAGAACATGCGTATATGTACATTCATACATATGTACACATATTTTAGAATTCATGAGTTCACACCAATACTCTCCATTCTAGTTCATCTGCACGGGGATCTTTCTTGCCTTCTCTCCTTCCCTATGTGTATCACCTTTCTTCTTCAGTGAGAACCCTGGCTCCCCAAAACATCAACACATTTACTCATTTGCTCAAGCCTATAACTAAAATAGTTGCAGAATTGCTTCATCCGTACTACTACAAAAATAAACCAATAAATTGATTTGGTACTGCTTGCCATTTTCACACCATCACCACCACTCGACCTCCCAAGTCTAAGGGTACACAGTCAAATACTGTGTTCATAAATTACTAAAATTCATCCCACCCTCATTCTTCAGTGTGGTTATGTTACTCATTTGAAATACAGTTGGTTCCTTTGTTTCTGTTTGCTTTCTGTTTTAGATTTTTCCCTTTCCCATCTTTGTTGATTTCATTTTATTTTTTCAATATGTAGTTTATGAACAGAGTTCTAAAAGTCAAAAATATTCCAAATGATACACTCAGAAAAATGTCACTCCCTCCTGTATCTCTTCCAACTGGGTCCCCAGTACTAATCATTGTAGGTGACCAGCTTCATTGTTTCCTGGTTTATCATTCCTGTGCAACCCTTTGTAAAGATTAGTATATATATATATATATATATATATATATATATATATATATATATATATATATATATATAATTTCCCCTTCTTTATTAAATGTAGCATACCATATATGCTCTCTATATGCTCTTTTGCACTTTAGCATTCTTACTTAGAAATATATCCAGGAAATCACTCCATATCAGTTCATAGAGATCATCCCATTCTTTGTTACAGCTGCATAGTATTCCATTGTGTTTATTCAAACAATCTTGTATATTTGGAAATTTAGGTAGCTTCTAATATTTGTTGGAATTTGTCTTATTTTCCACTTACATGTAATTTGACAATGATGATATTCTCTATCTTCTAGTAACGCTGAAAGTGAGAGTTTTGTGTGATCTTATTCACTTTTGTTGTGCATTTTATGTCATTTGGAGAGGGTAGAGGGAGATTTGAAATCAGGTGGCCACTATTAACCTCCAGATTACCAATTGTATTCTTAAATTTCAAAAATTATTTTTCTTTACTTCTTTTTCATGGCAATCTAGTCTTGTTTTATGAATCAATATCTTTCCAAATCTCTCAGAGGATATTAATAAAAATTTTTTTTTAATTTCTCTTCTGATCTCTGAATTGTCTGTTTTCCCCAGGGTCAGTTGTCTTTTTCTTTTGTGTCTTTATTGTCCTTGAAAATGGATGGTTGTTGATTAACCAACATCTAACCATTCTTATTCATGGATAAAGAGCTGAGTTGCTAATGTGGGTATACAGCATGGATGTCTTCTGAATACGTACAGTCTAATTTCATCATTATGCATAAAATTAACCATCACACCACAGCAAGGAAATGAAGGTCTTGATAATTGAAAAGCTCATGCTCTGGTCAGGGTTGTCTGGAAGATTGGGAAGTTTGAGTCAGCAGGCAGACAGCCTCAGAGAAAACAACTAAATGGAGGAGGGAAAAGTCCTTCACCTGAATGGGAAGGTTGACTGCAATCTCCACGTTGGTGGGTGCTACCTGTCATTTGGCAAGACACGCTACCCCCCATTCCCACCCCCAAGAGGATGCCTCTATCCACACTCAGATCCCTAGGATTCCTCACACAGATCAACTGACATTTTTAGAGATCACTGCTCCAGTTTGATCCTGGAAACAGAAACAATGCACTGAGGAGATGATGGCAAGGGTTGGGGGTGAGAGCCCAAGTTCAAAACACTTCTCCAGAAAACTCCTTAATTAATCATCTGCCAATTCTTATCTTCTTTCTCACCAGCTCTTAGTTTGTAGTCTTTCCATGGCTATCGCACTAGCTGCTATCTCCACTGTAGACACTTTCCTGATATTCTTTTGGAATTTAGCTTCTGCTCTAGTTTATCTGTCAATATTTTCCCTTTGGTTTTCCATCTTCAAAAAACTGGTTTCAATCTTTCATCTTCTATTGTTCTCTCATCTCAGGGCCATCGTGAATTAATTCTACTTTAAATTTCCTTATAGTCATTTCAGTGGAATGTGTGGAGGGAGAAGAGGTCAACATGACTATTCAGTTAGGCAAACTTGTATAATTTTCTTTCTTAGAGTGTAGATAGCACCATGAACTCTGCATGAATGGTGTGGGGTGAGACTGCATCATTTATGGCAAATGTTAATGCACATGAGGGTTTGCACCACAGGTAGGAACTGTGGTTCACAGGAAGTTCTCCCGCAGGCGGGAGACACAAGTCATTGAAGATGGAAAAGCTAATGGAGTGAAAGACGTGCTGGGTTGGTTGTCCTGGTTGGTCCAGAGGTTCCCAGGGGAATGCTTTGCCTTCCAGTAAGCTCACCCCTATGTATATTACTACCTTTCAGTTCCACCACCCGAGAATACAAGGGGACTTTATATGATGGTAGAACCGTAAGTAGATATCAGGAATTCAGTCCCCTGGTCTTCCCATTCTCTAATGCTTCTATACACAAAGAACATCTGAAAACTTTGTTTACCTCACTACGCTACCCATCCTCCTTCTTGATCATTTCAGATATGAAGTAGAGTTTCCTAGAGTGAATGAGCCTCAGAATTTGAGACTGAGAATAACTAGGCTGCTTTTCCTATTTATATATTACTTCTGAGCGCTGCCATTTTATAACAGTAGCAGTAATATTCCATTTTAAACTTCTTTATTAGATTCAGAAGGTTGAATGTTTCTCATAAAGCATTCACAGTAATGGCAGTCTATTTTTGAACTAAAGTTTAAGGATTTAACATACAATCACTCCAGTTTTTTAGCATTAGCTGTGAAAACTGAAAGATCCTAAGAAATGAAAGCTATTTTTCTTCACAGGCACAAGGAAAGAGGAATTTTAATACATTTGATAATGACCAAAACTCATTTAATTGCCAAATTATCCTGAATTAATTGTACAAAAGGAGCTGGAGAGACTCGTTCCCTCCTCAGGCTCACCTGCAGGGTCATCATCTCTGCGTGTTGCATTGTGCCTGCTATGGTGATTAACCACCAAAATTGTCCATTCTCTACTTCATATTTCCTCTTTTAAAAATCCCTGTATGAAGTTTCTAACCATTCATTTCTTTATTTTCTCCTTTCTTCTTGAAGCTGGCCTTCTACTGCTTTGCAGATTTCTCATTAATGATCACACATGAAAAGTTTGCTGCAGGGGATCTCAAACTCAGATTAAGAGTGATTTTCTTTCTCAAGAATCTGGCTTATGTTCTCCTTACTCAATGTCTTTTTTTTGATCTGCAATGTGTCATATGTTAACTTGGATTCACATTCACAGAAAAAAGACTTATCACTGTCGTAACCATACTTTCAAAAATACGCTAAGGAGAGGGTCTCAAGCATGAGTTTTTAATGCCATCTAAAATTCTGTTTGCTTTGTCATCTCTTTCTTTTCTTTCCTATCTATTCACTTGTCACTCAGCATGCTTTAAGGGTGAATGTTTCAAAAAGACGAAAAAAACAGATATGGGCATAAAGTTGATGGGAGCTTACCAAACTCCAGTGAAGTCTTTGATATAAATAGAGTTCAAAAAAAAAATAAAGTGGATTTAGAATTTTCAACTTCAAAATCTTATCACTATATCCCTTTAATCAAAGATTAAAAATGTAATAAATAACCTTCTGGCTCAAGACTATGAAAATTTTATGAAGACTACTTTACTGAGACTAGAGCAGCCCACCCACTCTATTTGTACTCAACTTAATAGAAGAGTGTTTAAAAACATAGGTTTTATAGTCAGAGAGAGAGCAGGGTTCAAATGTACTTAAATGATTTGGAGTATGTTACTTAATATTTCTGAGCTTCATTTTTCTAGGGTATAAAATGGGGTAATAATAATATCTACTTCATGGAGTTGTTACAAGGATTGAATTAGACAATGTATGCAAAGTGCTTAGCAGAGAGCCTAACACATAGAAAGGGGAGGAAAATATTAACAAAACACAAAGAAATACCTTTTGAATAGTATTTCTATGCTATTACAAAAGGTAACTTGTGAAATTACTATCCTTGTTTATTTGCTATTTCAATATCTTTATTTTATGAAGGGAAATTTTACCCACTAGATGTAACATCTAAAACTGCTTAATAAAATATATTTTTAAAACTCTTTTGAAAGATTGAATAAGCCTGTGACGAAGTGTGAAAAAAACACGGAGAAGAGGAGCAAAGCAGAAGCGTGAGGCAGGGAAGTGAGTGAGCGCTAACTCTGCGGGATGCTCCTAGCAGCTGGGACCCTGAAGCCTGGAGCACCAGGGCACAAGGGGGCTGGGGACGAAGGCTGTGGCTTTTGTAGAGAAGGGAGCTGGATCAAAGGCCCTTCACTTAAAGTCAGAATCTTGGAGGAAATATAGTCTCAGGAACAGGACAAACGAGGAAAAATATAACCTTTCCACAAAAGCAGCTGTCAAGAAAGTTTTCTGACTTGGCCTTGGTTCTAGTTAGAGGTGAAAAAGTCTTCCTTGAGAATTCTTCATCACTGGCCAGACCTCATGTGGGTTTAGGGCCTGATTTACAGTCTTTCCATGGCCCTAAAAACTGTGAGCCCAAAACTGTAGTTTAAAGTGTATGCAAGTTTATAACACCCCAGGTAATGGAAGGAGCAAACAGAAGTACTCCCTGAAGGAACACACGCTTGTGCCCGGATTTGAAGAATTCTTAGAAACACTTTCAGCAAATATATGTTCACAACAAAAAATAATACAACACATAAAAAAATAAGTCACCATGAGAGGGAGTCAGAAAAAACACCCAACAACAGAATCAGACTTGCAAAACCATAAGACACAGGAACTTTCAAGTGCAGAATACAAAATAATTACATGAAATGTGTTGAAAGAAAAAAATATGAAATAAAACAGGAGCAAGATACTGTAAAAAATGAACAGGCAGATTTTTTAAAGAAACAAAGAGAAGTTCTAGAAATGAATGGTGTAATAATTTAATTTTAGAACTGTCTGGAATGGTTCAACAGCCCACCTGAGATAAGAATTAGGAAACTTGAAGGTATTGGACAAAATTACACAGAATGCAGACAACATAGACAAGAAAGAGATGAAAAATACTGAAAGCAGATTAATACGAACTGAAGACCTACTAAGAAGATATAATAACATTTGTATCATTTGGACTCCTTTCCATTGCCCCTCCAACCCCAGAGGTGGAAGCAACTTCTTGCTATTGCTCAACTCTGAATGATTATCCTTTATGTAGCTTCTTTGCCTTCCTATTACCTCTGTAACCAATTCCTTGTATTAAATACTCTCTACTGAAAGACTTAAAGTGGTTTCTCTTTTCCTGGCTGAACACAGAATCATAAAAATATTGACTAAATTTTCATTTTCTAAGTTAAATGAGCATACTGTCAGTTTAAGAGGAATCACATGTGGAAAAAGTGGATGGAGGAAAAGAGCTCCCAATCAATTAAAAAATAGTCAAGAAATGAAGGGAAAAAATTAACAGAAGAAATAGAAAAATAAAAAGCACAAAATAAAATGGTAGGGTGGACACATAGGGGACTAAAAAAAAGATTGAAAATAAAAGGATGGAAGTAATTATATAAGGCAAATACCAAACAATAGAAAATTTGGATAGCTATACTAACATCAGACAAAATAGAAATTAGGGCAAAATACTTTTTTGCTATGTTATAATAAAAGTTTCAACTCGCCAGAAGGATTAAACAATTCTAAATTGGTTTGTACCTAACAGAGTAATTCAGAAATATCAGCAAAAAATGATAGGAGAAATGGGGAAATTCACCATCACAGAAGGAGATTTTTTTGGTGAGGAAGATTCACTCTGAGCTAACATCTGTTGCCAATCTTCCTCTTTTTTTTGATTGAGGAAGATTAGCCCTCAGCTAACATCTGTGCCAGTCTTCCTCTATTTTGCATGTGGGTTGCCACCACAACATGGCTTGATGAGTGGTGTAGATCTGCGTCCAGGATCCAAAACTGCCAACCCAGGCCATCGAAGTGCAGCACCTCAGACTTAACCACTACGCCACAGGGCTGGCCCCAGAAGGAGATTTTTGACACATCTCTCATATTGGAGAGAACCAGCAGATTTTCAAAGTAGGTAAAAATAATAATGAATGTCATGATTAACAAGCTTAATGCAATAGACGTACATAGAACTATAAGTCAACAATTGGAGAATACCCATTTTCTTCACACGTGGAACATTTCTGAAAACTTCTACATCTTGAATTATTATGCTACAGCAGAAACACAACTCTGGCAGGATTCTATGGTTTCGATCAGCTTGCTGAGCTACTCCTGCTACTTTGCAAATTGAAATGCCAGTGGCCGCCCTGGAGTATTCTGACGTGTTCAACATTTTTCAAACTGTGATGCATAAAATCTAATCTCCCCGGGTCCCTGATGTTTTCATGGGTGCTAAACAAAGTCGTCCTCTTCCCTTGCTTCTACAAAGATCCTCTTCAGAGAAAGCTAAAATTGACCATTTTAAGTAGATACCTAGGAAGTCCTGGCCAGTGTTCATGACTCAATCATAGTAGACGTTTCTAGAACATGTCAACTTGTCCTTAAAATCACATAAATTCTCTACCCTCCAAGTTCAATGGAAACTAAGTTAAAAGATGTTTGTGTTTAGAAATTTACTTTTCACACTGTCTCTGAAAAATTTTATAAGCACCAAATGTGTTTTTCTTTTAAAAGAATCTTCATAAAGTCATGTAGTGCATAAAAAATGGTTTTAGCTGCCAGCCTGGTGGCATAGTGGTTGAGTTTGCACGCTCCACTTCAGCGCCCCAGGGCTTCACAGGTTCAGATCCCGGGCATGGACCTACGCAGTGCTTATTATGCCATGCTGCAATGGCGTCCCACATATAAAGTAGAGGAAGATGGGCACGGATGTTAGCCCAGGGCCAACCTTCCTCAGCAAAAAGAGGAGGATTGGCAACATTTGTTAGCTCAGGGCTAATCTTCCTCACCAAAAAAATAGTTTTGAATGATACAAAAATGTCCATATAGAACATGATATTACAAGGCATAGAAAGTCCTCCCAAGGATACTATGTGCCCATGTGTATCAGGGGTACACAGTCAAAGAAGTGTTGAAGCAAAGAGCTTACTATAAAGTGACAGTGTTGAACTTCTGAGCCCTGTGCTCCCGGAAAGCAGTGACAGTCAAGAAACCTTCCAACCCTTTTGTCTCTCTTTTATGTTTGAGAAATGGCAAAATGGCTAAGCAGCTAACCAGCTGATGACAAAGGACAACCATGTCCCTTCATATTCTGAGATAAGACCCACCTCCACCCTTCCTCAATGACTCTTGTGTTTTATAAAACTCCAAGCTGTCTCCCTCTTCTTGGAGACATTTATCATTAATGAATGTTCTTTCTGCTGCAGTAGCCTGAATAAAATTATCTCCTTAATTGTCTAAAGCATTTTGTCTTTCAGGATTTTGCTCAGAGACTCAGATAGTATTCTTGCCTTAGGTTCTTGCCTTAGGATCCCATTTTCTCCTAGCAGATAATGAGGGCTCTTGGAGCCCTCTGTGCTCCATTTCTGAGTGGTGATCCAGGGGCCCAAAAAAGAGCTCAGCTACTGATCCTGTGTTGTGGACTCTTCTCCTTTGTACCATGATAAAGATTTGATTTGACTTCTTTGAGTACTTGCTTCATACCTGGTGCTGGCTTCTCTTGGTTTCAAGTCTCATCATTTCATGATTTCTGTACATGTATTAATGGTTTATAGAGATCTTGTTTCTTTTGGCTGAAAGACAACAGAAAATCTGGTATGTTAGACTTTTTCTGTTTATCTTTTTGTCCATTTTTAGCTCAAATCAATTAAGAATTTGTACCCACCGGAAATAAAACCCTCTTTGATTTAGACCAGTGAGAATTGTAGTTCTGTGTTTGTGCTTGACCCATGCTGAAAATTTTTAAATAAAACTATAAGCTCTCTATTTGTGTCTGTTTGTATGTTTACATACCTGCAATTCAGAAAGGCCATTACATCTCATTGTATAAGTACATTATATTTTCCTACCCTTCATGGTATTACTAAATTAGATTATAAAATCTCTTAAGGAACCCTGTTCTGATTGGCTTAGTGATAAAAAGCACTTATATAAATTTAATATTCCTAAAATTCCCAGATATTAAGGAAACTGAAACTTCTCAATTATTCAGTGTGAAAAAAAAGAGGTATCCTTACAGAAATGAACTCAGAAATGTTTTAAGAATTCAAGTTCACATAATTTAAGTAAATCCTTGGCAAATAAGACTAGTTTAATCATTTTTATTTAATTAAAAACAGTATGCATTTTTTATTAGATCACTGTTAAATATAATATACACGTAGACTTTTATTCTACCTGGTTATGTTTTTCCTAAACATATACAAGTTTGCTGATTGAATAAGATAGTATTACTTCTACTAAATGTTTAAGATTATGAAAAATGTAAACATATTTAACTAAAATTGAATTACTATTATGACAAATTTTATTTCAACAGTGTTGTGAACACTCTACAACCACAGGATGGACACCCACCCAAAATGTGGTTCAGAATGGAGACTGATAATGTTACGCAAGCACCAGGAAGGTAGGAAAATGTTTATTACTCACACAAGGAGGCTTTCTGGAGAGAGCAGGGCAGGCCTCCCAAATGGGCCCAAAATGGCTTGAAAGAGAAAAAGGGAAGGATACTGGCCTGGAGTTTGTATGGTCGTTAGGTGTGGGGCTGGAGTGAAGCTTCCCACACTCAGTCAGGGGCTAGCATGGTTTGACCTTCCCACCAGCACCAATGGAGGAAACACCTGGATTTTCTTATCAGCGTGTCCAAATGTGGGACAGAAGAGGGAAAGATGAGGCTTAAAAAGCTGTCAGCAAACATCAGCTTAGGCAGACTCTTCATTACAAGCAGTATTTGTATTTTGAAGTATGTCAACTTGAAGATAATTTCCAAGATTTTTAGGTAACTTAAAACTTGTACTGAGATTAAATTGAGTTAATTAATCAATATTCACTAGATGCCTAGATCATTTCTAAGACAGAATACTGAAACATTAATTATTAAGCATAATTTTAAGTTTATATGTTTTTGCCTCTAATTTCTATGACATAGAGAGGGTATGCATTTGGGTCTGTTAAAAAGCAGGTTCATTTTTGCCACTTTGAGAAGGTGTTTTATAAGGGATTTGTTTGTGTGAAGGAAATGAGAATAGTTTTGCCATAAAGTAAAGTAAAATGCCGGATTGTTCCAGAATGAGAAGAGGAAAATGTAGGACAAAACTTCAATGAATACAGAAAGTGTGGAAGTTTTGCTGAAAGGGAATTTTTTTTGTCATAGTCAACACTGACTAAAGTTTGATGGGTGTATTCGTTTCCTATTGCTGCTGTAATAAATTACCACAAACTTAGTGGCTTAAAACAACCCAAATTTATTATCTTTCGGGTTAGAAGTCCAAAGTGTGTCTCACTGGGCTAAAATCAAGGTATCAGCAGGGCTGCATTCCTTCTGGAGGCTCTAGAAGACACCTTTCTCACCTTTTCCAGCTTGTAGAGTCTGCCTGGATTCCTTGATTTATGACCCCCTTTCATCTTCAAAGTCAGCAATAACCAGTTGAGTCTTTCTCACACTGCATCACTCCGACACTGACGCCTCTGCTTCCCTCTTCCACATTTAAATGATCGTTGTGATTATTTTGGGTCCACCAAATAATCCAGGATAATCTTATTATTTTAAAGTCAGATGATTGGCAACCTTAATTCCCTCTGCAATTGAATTAATTCCCTCTTGCCATGTAACGTAACACATTCACAGGTTGCAGGGATTAGGAAGTGGACATCTTTGAGGAGCCATTTTTCTACCTATCACAATGAATTTATTTATAAGATTTTCAAAGGGAGATTTCGTATCAGATATTATCCTGGTACAAAAATAGAATTGGTCTTCTGTTAAAGTGGAGAATTTTTCTTGGATTATTGGCCTCCTCTAAGAAGTGGTTGTAAAAGGTTATCCTATCTTCTATGGTAACTGCCCAGATCCCTACTGGGACTCTAGGTTGCCTGGCAGCTGGCCTTTTCCCCTAGAATATGAAGAAGCCCAGCGAGCTGAAGCCCAAGGACTTGATATAACCTCAAAGGACTCACCAGCACAGCAGACTATGGGGCCAGATTTCCTCCTGGATCCAAAGGGAAAGCCCTGTCTCGGCCACTAAGGAAGTCCAATGAAATACTTGGGTCTCACAGGTACTTAGAAGAGAGGTGATCACAACTGTGGCCGACATCACTAAGAGCATCGGCATTCTAGCTCCAAAGCTTCAAGGAACTCAACAAGTGGTCCTATATACAAGTAAGATTTTCCTCCACCAATGTGTTGGAATCCACTGATATGGTTCCTCTCAGAGTTCAACATCTGGCTCTTTATTTTAATACAACCTTTGATATTAATATTTCTCATTTTCATTTTAGGCATCCCTCTTTTAAGATACCTGATCCAGCACTCCAGCACTCTAAAGTAGCCAACCTCTGTCACCACCTCCCAATAGATGGTTCCATTGATTTTACAGGAACGATGCCAATGAGAATCCTTGAGAGACTACTTCCTAGCCCCTACTGTGTCCCACTCGGGAGGTGTATGATTGCCTCTCCGTTGTTCAGCACGGAATGATATTCATTGTCTTGAACAAAAGTGGGGACGGACAATGTTGAGCATTATCTGAGCCATGTGCTCCTGGGAAGTGGCAACAGAGTCAAGAAATTCTTCCACTATTTGGGGACCCTTTTGGGTTCCAAGAAATGGCCAACCAGCTAACAGCAAATGACGTACTACCACCTTTTCACAATGACTCCCTTTTCTAAAAAATTCTAAATTCTCCTCCTTTTCTTTGAGACATTCATTCATGAACATTCTCCCTGTTGCAATAGCCCGAATAAAATGTTTCTTTAACTGTTTACTACATTTTATCTTTCACAAAAGCAAAAAGCCATCCTTGAATTATCTATTTTCCAAGCTGACTTTTGCTTCACTTGGAACCCCTGCTCTTGAGGAGCAGTGTAGCTTGGTTAGCTGCTCAGAGCATGGGGTCAGGAGCAAGTCTCAAACTCTAGCTCCGCTACTCATACTATGTGATCATGGGCAAGGGAATTGGTCTTTCTGTGCCTCAATGTGCTCATCTGTAAACGGGGGTGATGATGATGATAATGGAAACCACCTCATGGGGTTATTAGGTAAAGAGTTCATAATAAGTGCCTGGTTCAGAGAGCTATACACATGCCTGCTATTATTCTTTGAGGAACACCTAACACTTACCAAATCCTCATATTCTGAGAAGAGTTTATTTCTTATTCCACATCTGAAATGAAATTTCATATTCACCTTTTAATCTCAGCATACATGGTAGGAGCACAATAAATATTGAATAAATTAATGGATGGATGGGTGAATGGACGGATGAAGGAAGGAACTATAGGTGAGGAGTCAAATTTTATAAGCAAAATGTGACTGACTGCTTTTAATCAAATGCAGTATTTCTTTTCACAGTTAAACGAACAAGTTGAATTCTAAGCTCTATCTCACAGATGTGTCATTAATGCTCAGAAATCAAATCAAATCCACTTCACTTAGGGAGTGGGTGCTACACAGGCAGCTGATATGACCCGGAAGATTACACTCAGTGTTCTGAGGTCAGGGCATGAGACTGTATGAACTAACTTCAATTAATGGCAGCTGTCTCTGGAAACCTGGCTTCCTTCCTCAGGGAAATAGAGTATAAATTAAAGTCTAGCCAACTTGAAATGCATCACTGTTCAGCTGAGTGCAGAAACTTGAATTCATACTTTTTGATTTGTCAGTAAGACAGAAATGCTTTCACCATACAATCAGTCCCATTATTCTTCACCCCAGCATGGAAATACACAGACTTAGCCAGGCACTAAATGTGAGAAATCTTTTCAAACTTTAAAGCAGAGAGTAGAACTATATGTCATTTTTAAAGATTAGGCTGTAATGTGATATTCAGCTTATATTCTGAAACAAATCAATATTCCAGGCAACCAGCCATAACTCTTACTATATACTGCCCTCCAGTGGATTCCTGTCAGACATAACCTCTGAGAAATTTAACCTATACAGAAGCTTTCTTTTAGTAGTGATGTGCAGTCTTGAAAATAGACTTTTCAAATGCTCTTGTCAATGCTAAACAATAATCCTCAAAACCTTTTATTTTCAAAAAGAGCTTTGTATTTAAATTACCTGATGTCAAGCTAAAGTACCAGTTCATTTCCCCTAGAGCCTGACTCTTCCTCAGTAGTTTGCCGTAGTGTTGGTTTATTTCTATTTTGGCCCATCTTGAGCCTACTACCACTTCTAACAAATGCACTCTGGGTAAAAGAGGAATGACTTCGTATTTGTCGGAAGAAGCTCAAATAGCTTCTTTAAACGCTGCCTTGACACTACTGGGTAAGCAAACAACTATTTCTTCTCATTTTACAAACAAAAGTCACAAATCCATGGTAAAATTTTGAATAAAACTTAGATATTCCCATTTCTCATAACCGCTGGATGCGTGAAGTTCTGATAACAGCAAGATGACTTCTGACTCAGCGTGATTTGACTTGTTCCATTCAGAATTTGGTTTGGTGATAGGTTTCCAGTCTCTCAGCGTCTACCTGACTTCTCATTGCCTCTGTTTTAGTGTCTGGACACTGCAAGATTTTCTGTTGTTTTAAAATCTTAACTCAGAGTAGCGCTGTTCCTCATAAGGTAATTATCTTCCTCGTTTTTCCTTGGCAAACGTCATACAGCAAACGTTCCACCAGGAATTGGGAGTTTAATGCAGGAGATTTTCTCAGGGAAGGAATTTATGATGAATACTGACTAAATAGCAGGACTCTCACAGGCAACACATTATATGGAAAAGAAAATGACCAGGAGGACATTTCTGGAAGAAAGTTATTGTTATTTTTTCCTTTAAAGTAAGCATGACTAAAATTAAGCTCAATTTAGTCCTCTTAAATGTACACATAAAAAAGTAAATCATTTGGTGGACACTACTAGCTGGTAAAAGACCTTTCAGAAGTGGGGTTTTAAAATATTGCTCTAGTAGTAATTCACCACCAGATTATTGGACACTGAAAATGTGCTTGCCGTCTAATGAAATTTTGAAATAACACAGCACTTCAAGTCACGCCATTTGAGTTTATTTTGAAAGCACTTCTATGCTCTGTTTGCTTATCAAAATATTCCCTCAACTCTCACAAAAATTAATATAGGAAATTGTTTAGCTTATAATAATAACCTCAATTACATTTTGAATATGCCACAACTGAACTTTGAGATATATTTCTTTACAGAACTCTTTAACAAAAAAGACAGTTGATTAAGAGGAGTTCTTGAGAGTGACAGATTAAATTTGACTCTGGTATAATTTTTATATATTCAACATTTATTCATTATTCACTCTCTTGCACTAAAAATATTTATTGAGTACCTAGTATCCACCAGAAAGTATATAATATATGGAGGATTCAAACATGAACAAGACAGGTCCTACTGAGCAGGAGCCCAACATTTAGTGGAAAAGTCAGATGGGTAAATAGATAATTAAAATACAATATAGTTAAGTGTTGTAATAGATGCATATAGAGGTTATTATGAGAACATAGAAAAAACATATAACTGAAAGTGGGGATGTTTCACAGAAGCAGCATTATTTGCATTTTAAAAAATAAGTGAGTTTATTGGGTACACAGGCTGCAACGAGGTTACTTCAAATGCACACACAGCCAAACACCAAATGGGCTGGCTTGTGAGAGAAATTGCAAATAGTTCCATTTGACCCGAGCCAGGGCAGCCTGTAGGGGAAGAAGGAGTTTGCAGGGTGGATGGGAGTCTTACACATTTCCACAGGTGCTTTGGAAAGTTTATGGAAACGGTTGAAGAATTTTAAGCAGGACAATGTTATGATCAGATTTAAATTTTAGAAAGTGTACTCTGGTGGAGGAAAATTGTGAGGGACATTTCATCAGCGGCAGGCAAGCCAGTTAAGAGGATTGGGGATGATCCAAATACAAGATGATGAGAAATGCAAAGCCAAGACGATAAATCCAGTGAAATAAGTCTCAAGAAACTTACATTAAATTTTTTCCACATTTATAAATTCTCTAAAGTGAGTATTTGTATAAATTCATATCAAATCACTTCTCAGGGGGAAAACACTGTAAAAGTGAATTTCTAATCAAAAATACGGCCACCTACCATTAATATAAGCAGCAGATACTCATATTTGCTGATTTTTTCTTTCTCATAAGGCATCATTCTGAACAAGTATTTGTTTCTGCTTATGTGTCTAATTTGTGACATCTATAATCAGATCCAAATCTTGCCTTCTCAAGTACATCCCATCTGGGTTATTTTAGTCATTTAAAAGCATTATTCATGGACCAAAAGAAATCTCTGAAATAAAAATTAGTGGGGGGAAAGAACTGATAGAAAAAAAATGACAAGAGACAATGACAGACACTCAGAATAATACACTGGCACTTTCACAATGACTGAAGACGTTCTAGAACACAATGCATTCATCCTTAATTAGAGCTAACCTGAGAATCATTTATAAAAGCACCTCAATCTTGGGCCAAAAATAAAATTAAAATGAGCCCAATTTCAATGTTTAAATGAAATTGTATTGAGGGGGAAAAAAAGCCAGGCTCTTTACACTCTGTGTGACAGCTGAACTCAACTTTAGTGGGGCAAAATTAAACCAGAGTGCTTAGTCTACAGGAAAAAAAGGTCAAACTTGGATGTGTCATCATTACCCAGGTGCCCTTGGGCCTGTCAGGAGAAGGCTCTCTCGATTCAGAGCCCTCTGGGTGCCAAGTGCTGCTCAGTCACTTGTTGGCTGTGGGTCCTTGGACACATGACTTAGCCTGTCTAGACCTAGTTTCTTCAGCTATAACAGGGTTTCACCGCACTATTGGCTTTTTGGGCCAGGTAATTCATTGTTATGGGGGACAGTCTGCAAAATAACCCCAGGCTAAGTTTATCCAGGAGACTGTGAGCATATTTCCCATAGTGGGAGGTGAAGCTTCTGTCTGCCTCCAGCCTTGTTTCCCTGTGGGTGCCTGCTCACACACACATTGATCTCCACATTATAGGCACCAGGCCCCCCAGTATAAATCTTTGCAGAGAAAAGCAACATTTCCCAAAGAATTAAAATCTACAAGAATGGCACTCTGAGTAAAACAAAAGGAATTCACATCACAAAGTAAACATCTAGGTTTTTAATCCTAAATGTCTGCAGTCAAGTCACTTTACAATTTTCCTTCAGAATAGTAGAGTGGATTATTAATATTTGGGTAACTAAAGAGTCTATTTATTGTTGTTCACAAAAGCAAAAGCACAATCCAAATGCAAGTTTTTCTCTTTTACTGGATAGAAACCGTTTACAGGCACGTGTAAGTCAGAGTTTGCCCTAGCTTCTGCCATCAACAAAATGTGTTCATTGGTTGATTTTAGGAACTGAGTTTTAGCCTGACTATCTTGTTACAAATGTGAATTTCATCCTTTTTTGTTCATTTTAAAATCTGAACTACTAATTTTAGCTTCTTTTTAAGTCTCAGAAGCTACAAAGCCATATTTGATGACCAATTTAATGTACAAAAGTTCCAAGCTCCACTGTTAGTGGGTTTCTTTTTCTTCTTACAGTCACATTTTCCAACTTTTGCCAATTTGAAAACATCTTGATCTTTTCTTTTATTGACATATCTTCTCTATCAGTTTTTGCTCTGGGAGAATAGTTGAACTGCCAGAGCTAAAAGATGGGAGAAAAAGACAGAGAGAGAGCTATTTATCAAGTAAACATGGAGATTTTTATGGTTTTTAATACTTAGCAGCACTCTTGGTTTCTAAAACAGATTTTTAAATAAAATACGTGGAATTTAAAGCAAAAATTAAAATGACTTGTGTGACCAAAAACGCAGATGAGGGATTCCAAAATTCCCCCCAAAAATGTCCTCTGCAGTCAGCTGTTAGTTCTTCAGATATGCTTCAAGTGTTGAGGAGAAAGAAGTCACCCTGAGTCCGTTTAAAGGGAGCTAAGCCATGTGGGAAGCAAGGGAAGGTATTCAAATATCTTCTTTGGTGACATGCACGTTTTCCCTAGACAGAGTCACTTCAAACAGCTCCATGTGGTGTAATCAACTACAAAAATAGAAAATTCTCAGAGAAGTATAAATATTCTTCTTTCTGCCCTCATCAAGAATAACGGTGTTAACAATTATAACCCAAAGTCCACTCCAGACTTTATGAAGCATTTTAATAGCCTCAGTAAGCTGGCTAAGTGACCCTTGCCCAGTTACTTATCCTCATAACTACATGCAGATTTTGCCAAAAATAGAAATGCTCAGTTTCCAGCAAGTCTAACCAGCTGCCACCTCTCTTTATGGGGAATCAGCTGCCAATGTGGCATAAGTTTACAGGTATAAAGAAGAATCTTGTGCCCCAAATACCTCTGGTACCTTTCTCTCAGGTATTTAGGTTTCATTTCTTTGGGATAAGAGGTTTCTTCATCTGCAAAGCAGGAGTAATAATAGATACTCCATTCTTTACCAAGGAGACAGTGAGATGAGATGCACTCGGAGGGGCAGAGACTTGATGGGCTGGGCATTGGCGAGGGAAGGAAGAAGGAACTAAAAAGGAAGGTGGGCAAATGTTAAAGGCAAGCTTGCTCGCCACACAGTTTTTCCCAGGGCAACCCCATTCCAATTCCCATGATTTACCTCATCTTACTTATTAAAGTTAAACTTGTGGGATTTAGAAGATCCTCTCGGATAATGTTAACAGGCCACTCAGCCATTCTGACCATGTTCTACTGATCAGGTCTACTGCTGACTAATTCATTGCTTGAAAGGAATAATTAGAACAATTTTATAGCCACCAGCAGCATTAAGGATTACAATGTTCTTCTGCCAAAGCAAACATGCCACCTGAAATTGCCATAGAGCTTGGAGTATTACACACCCTAATAAGATTCCAGAATGTCATTATTTATTACTATTCTTCTGCAAGGGAATAAATGAGCAAAAAATCATTTTATAAAGACAATGGCATTTTCTCTTAGCATTTGGTTCAGGATGTATTTCACATTGATGCTTGATTCAGAGACAGATATTACTTCCAAAAATTTTCAGGTAACACAATCCCAAAGTATTACCTTTACAACCCAAATCTGAAATAATGTTGTCTCTAGGAGATAAAAGACCCTAAGAGAATGAAATAGAGGATGCCAGTATTAATGTGTACTCCCATCACACGGGTACCTAGTGCTTTGCCTGTGTTATCCCATCTGTGGCAGAGACTTGAGCCATCCCGATATCCATAACATCTTTCTTACATAGGATTAATAATAGAATTAAACATTTTTAACTGAGATCATAACTACCCAACTGAAGGCTACAATTTTAAGACTACATTTGCTGAAAAGCATGATAATATGATTACCTTCTAGACAAGGGGCATGAGTGGAATGACATGTACAGCTTCCAGGTCTCACCCTTAAAGGAAAAGCCGCACCAACTACTCCCCCTTCACCCAGTTCCCACCGGCGGCGATGTGGGAATAGTCATCTTATTCCACAAGTGGAAGCTAAATGTTGACAATCGTTAAGCGACATGGTAGGAGCCTGGACTCTGAGGACCACACAGCTGCCATATCAAGTCTGAATTGCACATCAGGACTTTTGCATTCCAGAGAAAGAACCTTTCGTCTTGTTTAAGCAACCATTATTTTGGATCCGTCATTAGCACAAACCAACTTCTTAATAAACGGTTCCATCTTCACAACAATCCTAAAAGGGAAATGTTATCTCCATCTTACAAATGAGGACATTTTTAAGAACCTACCAAGTTTCCAAAACCAGCAAGTGGCAAACCTGAGTTTAAAACTCAAACCCAACTTTCCCCTAAATCATTGAAACCCTTACCAGGCTGAAGCAGTTGAATTCTAGACCTGACCTTTTATGACCTTGGAACAGTTATATTTATCCAGTGCCAGCTTCAATTTTGTCATCTGTAAAGTCTAGTGCAGGAGACAAACCACTCCAGATATATAAAGCAGAACGAGATTAATATAGAAATTGTCATTCTTAAAAAATCTCTGAAAATTCTGGAGGAGCTGCCACTGGATTTTTGGTTTGAAGGTCACATCACTTAGATGTGACCAGGAAATTGCTGCTCCTACTGCAGACGCTGCTGCCACTAACAGTGCTGCCTTCACACTTGTGAGGCTGAGGATTCCAAGGCAGAGTCTACCCAGAACCTCAGCTGCAAAGAAATCTGGGAAATGTAGTTTTCACCCTTCCAGCTCCTTCATACAGGAAGAGATATAGAAGGAAATGGAGATGAATGCACGGAGAGGATTACAAGAGATAATCTCTAAGAATCCTGGCCTGCCTTGCTCTGTGTCCTTGGGTAAGTTACTTAAGCTATCTGTGTTCCCATTTCATCTAAAAATAAGGATAAGTATGGTACCCACTCCATAGGGTTGTTGAGAAGATAAGTGAGCATAAAAATATGTAAAGTATTTAGACAGTGACTGGCACATGCTATTATATGTGTTATCTGTTATAATTGTATCATTATCATTAAATAAGGCTCTTCAAATTCCAAAATTCTCATTTGTTTCGTAGTGAGTCCAAAAGGTGAAGTACATAGGGGACCTACTTCAAACAACTTGAATACTATACTAAAAGTATAGAATTTTAGAACCACATTTACCCTCAATTTAAGAAATTGCAAGAACAATCACCCAGCATCCTCTGATGTTAGTTACATGGGGAATCTTGACTGTTGGAGGAAGTCTGTGACGTATCTCTTACTTATATTTATTTATTGTTTCTTATTTATCACATATTTATTATTTATTAATTAGAGTAAATGCTGAGATTTCTAAGATCCTCTTAGATAAAATTTGCTCAGATTTCTGGTCAATTTTTAAATGATACTGAAATTGAGAATAAAGGAGGTAAAAGATCTTCCCAGGCTAGGAGAAGAAAAAAAAAACCTTTGAGATAAGCTTTGCTAACCGCAGCTGTGCATACCCAGCATAATCAACTGTTGGTCAAAACTAACCAGGTCTTTCTGTCCCTCCTTAGTATATGAGTGAGCTGTTTTTCCCAGAAGTCATGGTCTAGATGTCAAGATTCAGCCTCACAAGGCCAAACATAGGCTGAAGATGAAAACTGACCAGAAAAGTCCAGACAGTCAAGGAAGAAGAAATTCAGTCTTCAAGGATAAATGCAGGCTGGTGGGAAGGTGCCAACAAGCAAGGCCATGTTCTCCCCCTCCCCTCCCTAAAATCTCAGCTAAAAACCCATACGTTTTTCCCTTCAAGGAAGTGGATTTGAGTTTTAACTCCCATCTCCTCGTCTGGCTGCCTTTTGATAATAAACCTCTTTCCTTGCCACAAGCCTGGCATTCCAGTTATTGGCCCTCCTATGCCGCGGGTAAACAACCTGTGTTTGTGTTTGGTAACAAAATATGGCAGGGGCTGATGGTTTTCCTGCAACAAACATTCTCTTTCTGTCTCCTAGTGATAGATGCTCTGATTCTTTGACTGCATATATGCTGTCGAGAATAAACATGGCATTCCAGCCTCCCTTGCAGCTAGGATGGACATGTGACTAAGTTCTGTCCTATGGGGGTGAACAGAAGTGAAACAGAAGACTGTCCCTTCTCCTTCCTCTTCCCTTTTCTTCTGTCTGTGGTATGCTGTTGCCCACTAATACTGCCTTACAAGAGGTGATTGTTAAATAGTCAGGAATTTTGCAAGCCAGTTGTTAAACTGTTGGTGGTTTAATATCAGCCATGGTAGGAGTATTTACAACATGAAATCTACAAAGACTACAAGTCAGAGCCTTCCCCACCCCCTGATCAGGGTTTGTTTTTTTTTTCAGAGAGTCAGTTTACCAGCACATCATTGCCCTTGCCTTCCTAGAATCGGGATACTTGAGTGAGATCTATGGGCCCATGTGATGAGGGCAGGTCCTAGAGATGGGAAAAAAGGAGGAGCCTGGTCTCCTAATGCAGAGCAAAGCTACTGTGCCAGCTTGGACTCTCCATGTGAGACATACATTTCTGTTTAGTTCAGTGATTCTCAATAGAGGACAACATTTTTCCCCCCCGGGGACACTAAGCAACATCATAAGACATTTTTAGTTGTCACAACTGAGAGGATGTGGTTGCCTCTGGCATTTGTGGGTAGACTCTAGGGATGTTACTAAACATCCTACAATACATAAGACAGCTCCACTACCAAGAATTATGTGGTCCAAAATTCTAACAGTGCCAAGGTTGAGAAACCCTGATCTAGTTTAAGCCACCATTATGTTGGATTTCTATTATAGCAGGAAAATCTACAGCCCAACTAACACTAAAACAAATGTACAACTGAAATCTCTCATGTCCTTTTATATAAATATAAACACATACCTACACTCATAATACCTACCTATATATGTACATACACATATGTAACAAGCTCTATTTAAAATAAATTTTGGAGGAAATCACTTACATAATCAGTTTCTTAGCATTTTTCTACTTTGAAAAATTCCTTGAAATTTCTAAGCACTATTCTGGGCAATGGAAGAGGTAATTTACCAAGTAACTAGAGAAGTCTAAAAGAGTTAATGCCCTTTCAGAAGATGAGTAACTCACTCCTACCCAGAATCTTATATTGGGAGCAAGAGGTGTGGGTGTTAATATTTCCCCTCAAGAAAGTGGTGGACCTGAAGTGCTCTCTGTAATTTCATCCTGATACTACACTGAGGATGCTATTGAACTTGACCAATAGAGTTCCTCTGGTCACTCAGAAGTAGAAATGGATTCTGCAGAAATGTCCACTGGGGAAATAAAAATGCTGACAAAGATAAGAGAAATGGAAATTCAAGCTATCCATGGATGTTCTGTTGAAATAAAACTGAAAATGCATATTCTGTGAGACCAGAGTGAACCTGAGAAAGAAAAGGCAATAAATACTTTTCAGTTTTTACATAAGGGAAAAATGGACAGAGTTCTGATTTCTGCAAAGCAAATGAATTGTTTGAGCATTAAGTATTAACAAAGTTTACCTGTCAATTACTTATATAATATGAATAGTATATCTATAACATAAATTATATAGGTGTGTATGTGTGCATATAAACTAAACTAAGTTCTAAAATTTTAAACATAATTACAATAAAAATCAATTTAACCTCATTTTATCTGTCATATTTTACCTAATCAAGGACTCATACTTTTGCAAGTAACAATAACCATTCTTTCCATTATTTCAGATGAACCCTATGATTTCTACTGCTTAACTCTGACTTTTTTCTCTCTTCCTTTCTTTCTAAAATTCATTAAGTCTGTGACTTCATCTGTCCCCCATTTTCTTGAGCAAAATTATTCCTCAAAGTTCTCCCATTGACTCATTCTTATATTTTCTGTGTCTTTTACTTGTGTCCGACCTGATGCTCCAAGTTATCAAGATTGCTTCCTCCTAAAAATATCTAATATTCACCATCATTATCATTTCTAATCAACTCAAATATTCAGTCTAAATATTTAATTCAAATATTTTACTAATTTATCAAATTTTAAAGCTATTATTAATCTAACATGCATTTATTGAATGGCTTCTATTTGCTAATGCACTGGAGGTCACAAAAATGAATCAGACGAGTCCTCCTCTAAAGAAGCTTACAATCTAGTAAGGGAATTTGAATGTTTCAAAAATTATATTTCATTTACATCATACTTCAAGAGGAGGATATTATGGTTTAATAAATTAGCATAATATTAAAGCAACATATAGTGATTTTTGTTCATATATTCTTGAATTTTTATGTTCAATAATTAATTAAATACCTTTTGGATAGTGCTTGCTTTCCCATAGAAAGATAAATACTGAATTTTGAGGAACCTCTAATTCCTCTTTATAATTTTCTCTAAAGTAATTATTACTATTGGTTTCCCCATGTGTGCACAAATTCAACCTTATAAATGTTGACATATATGTGCAAAGAACAAACCAAACTGCAGCCTGCATTTCATTCCTGACTCAGAGCTTGCAAACTGGCACCTAATGAGTCATTTCTAACCCCAGATGTGCTTGGCTGACACGGACTATCATATTTTTTGAAATGTGTTATTATTTCCTGTATTGCCTACAACTTATAGTGCACATTATTGATTCAGTGCCCTTTCTTCTATTGTTCCTCTGATCTTCGGGTTTGGCCCTTGTCCTCTCTTTGCCCTTTCCGCTATGCAAATCCCACCCATCCTTCAAGACCTGGGGATCAGAGTCCTACTACAAAGCTTTTCTTGGTTGTGCCAGTTCTCACTGATCTGGCTCCCTACTCTAACCCCTTTCTACTGTCTATTATCTATTCATACATCCTCTTTTTATATGTGAGATCATATTGAGGTCATTTGTTGAAAGATTCATTCATTCCTCATCTTTGGAAGTGGCTTCTCCTGCAGAGACAAACTGACTACCACTGTTCACTACCCAAGACATGACCACTGCTCCGCCATATTGAAGCCTAATGGGTACAATTGGAATGCCGTAGTCACTCAGGACCTTGCATAAAAATATAACTAGAGAGACTGTTGATGGAAGTGAAGTCTCCATAGGCAGATCCTAGAGCCTCAGAAGGGAGCCCCCCTCCAACACCCTGATGCACTTTCCCCAGGGGTGCCAACTCTTCAGGGCACAGTTTCTGCTCCCTCACTCCTACCCGCATTCCCAATCCCAACTCCAGAATACCCAAATACGTCTAAACCTACCTATATTTGTGTCAGCCCTTTCTGGGGCTTTCAAAGCCTCTTTACCCTGTCCTCATTCCTGAATGAAAGGCTCTAACTCTTCCTGGTTATACACATCAGGAAAGACATTATAAAGTTACATAAAGTGAACTTTATGATCTGACATGCAGTATACTTGTTATGCAGTATGCAGTTATGACACCTGACATCAATAGAATCTATATATTACAAATATTCACAAAATTTCCTCAGTCAATTAACCTCTTTTAAGGCGTCTTTTGTTCTCTTCACTTCCTGGCTTTCGATTCTCCTCCACCATCTTCAAGCGTGTGACAGACCATGTGAGCCGGAGACCCGCTCTGACAGTCTCGTGCTTCTGAATTAAGAAAATGCACACCTTAGAGTAGCTTTTTTCAAACAATGATGAATGAAATATGCATGACTTCTCTAGAATGGAAATAACCACTGCCCACAGGTACCAAGAAAAATTCCAAACTAACCACTTTTATGGCATCATTTTTTCTTTCTTAGCATTTTACGTATTAAATAGTTCTATTCCATAAAAAAGGTCTTGGGTTTTTTTTTCTTTTCTTTTTCCCTTTATTTAAAATCCTAATTGAGATTAGAAAGAATACAACTTTCAATATTGAAAATAGTAGAGATTAAATATGGCCACTAAAATGTCTGAAAAGGCAAAAAGAGCCCAAAGTGCCAATCAAGGGGAAATCCAGTCAGAATGGCTGATTTCAAGAGGTCGTGAATGTCTTAGTGTTCCATCTGTGTTCTAAATTCTCTGTACGAATATGGGATTTGGGTGTCAACCAGATATTGTATCTGTAGTTCCTTCAGGTAGTATACGCATGTATGTGTATGGCTTTATGAATAGAAAACATAATGATCAGAACAATTTTTAATCAATGGATAGCACTGAAGTATTTTCCTGCCTTGAATTATAAACATGGCAATTGTGTGGGGGTTATTAAAAATGTCAATATATTTGATTTTTGCAATATGCCTTTGTAATTCTCCTTTTCAACAACTAGTGGACTTTTCATGCTCTATAAATCCATAAATGTCAGACTCCTGCCATCCTTATTGTGGGAACTGATTTCAAAAGAGTGAGACTACCTAACCGACGGCAGTAGGAGCCTGGTATCAAAAGCTCTAGTGAATACAAAACTATCATATTACCAGAAAACTTTGAAATTTACTGCTTTGAAAAATACATGCTAGATAGCACTAATGTGGCTATAAATGACAATGGAACAACACAAATCAGTTTTTTAAGTTGTGTAACCAACATACAGGAAAACTGTGACAATTAAACATGTAGAATTTTAACTATTAGCGTTATTCATGATGAAATATTTTTATTCTTTAAGCACAATACCTTCCTATTATTCCTCAACAATTCCTTAAGACTCATATATATCTAAATGCACTATTTATGATGGATAAATACGTATAATCATTTGGTGTAAAACCAAGAAAAAATAAAGAATGAAACAAAACAACCTCACTCCCTCAAAAATAAAATGAAATCGATAGCCTTTACTCATATTTTAGATTAGACTTTTTATTGAAGAGTTTCAGCTTGTTTTTAATTAAGCTTATTTCTTCCCAGGCAATACATTCATAAGTCTTCTTCGGGAGGACGATCATTCATATTGACAACGTGCACTACACTAACGCTAGGATAGAAGGCATGCTCTATGACAACTGCTCTCATTTAGTATTGACAAGCCAGGTGGAGTCAGGCAGCTACAGAAAGCCTAGATTCCACATGCATCCAGGCTCCCCTTTCTAAAGAGAAGAGCTGGGATTGAGAGGCAGGCATTCAGATGACTCTGTGCAGGTGTACACAGAGTAGGTATGACTCTGTGGTCAGATCTTGTCCATGGATATGCATCAGCATCAACCAGTGTGGGCTGTTTTGGACAGAAGCAGATGAGCTTTCTATACTGCCTGTTCCTCCTGCAGCAACCAGATGAAGATTTAAGAACCCTATAGGATGTTGGGACCTCAAGATTGAAGGACCTTCAGAACCTGAAGCATCGCTTGGAGAAAGCTGCCTCCTGACCGTGAACATACATACTTGACTTTTACAGGAGCAGAAATAGTTTGCTCAACCACTAGATTTTGTTTGTTTTTTGTTTTGTTTTGGTTTTGTTTTGGTGAGGAAGACCAGCCCTGAGCTAACATCTGTTGCCAATCCTCCTCTTTTTGGCTGAGGAAGACTGGCCCTGGGCTAACATCCGTGCCCATCTTCCTCCACTTTATATGGGACGCCACCACAGCATGGCTTAACAGGTAGTGCGTAGGTCCATGCCTGGGATCCAAACGTGTGAACCTCTGGCCGCCAAAGCAGAGCTTGCAAACTTAAGTGCTACACCACCGGGCTGGCCCTGTTTGTTTGTTTTTTGATATAGCAAACAACAGTTAACTAAACTGTAAACACTTCCTTTTTTGGGGGAGAAGCAACTAGTCAAGTTAGGTTGACAACTATAATACTGATAGTGTTTATACTATTGAATTGTGTTACAAAGTCGTGACTTTCAATGAATGTTTTTGTTCTTCCTGATACTAGTCAATTCCAATACAAGGTCTTTATTAAAATAGAAATAATTTACCCTGGTGGAAACTCATCATTCTCTAGTTATTTAGTATATAGTTTGGATACGCACAAATGAAGGTTTAGTCCCTCTGATGCAAAAGGTCCTGTTTTCTTCCTGTGTCCTCTCATTTGAAAAGTATTGAGCATATAATTCAAAGAGTAAAATATTTCAGACAGGTTTTTTATGAGCGTGATGTGATGGTTAATTTTATGTGTGAACCTGACTGGCCATGGGGTGCCCAGATTGAACATTACTGGGTGTGTCTGTGAGTGTATTTCCAAATGAATCCACAGACTCAGTAAAGCAGACTGCCCTCCCCAGTGTGGGTGGTCATCACCCAACATGTTGACAGCTGGGATAGAACAAAAGGCAAAGGAGGAATTCTTCTCTTTTTCCCACATCACTGCTTGAACTGGGACTTCTCATCTCATCTTCTCCTGCCCTCAGACTGGGATTTATACCATCTGCTTCCTTGGTTCTCAAGCCTTTGGACTCAGGACTTTGGACTGAGTTACACCACTGGCTTTCCTGAGTCTCCAGCTTGCAGCCAGCCACTTGTGGGACTTCTTAGCCTCCATAATTACCCAAGACAATTCCTCATAATTAATAAACAAACAAACACATATTATTGATTCTGTTTCTTTGGAGACTCTAATACAATGATGATCTTTCTTTCTTCTCACATTTATTCAAATGAATTTTTTTTTTTTTTTGGTGAGGAAGATTAACCCTGAGCTGACATCTGTTGCCAATCCTCCTCTTTTTTGCTGAGGAAGATTGACCCATCCCCATCTTCCTCTACTTTATACATGGGATGGCTGCCACAGCATGGCTTGATTAGTGGTGTGGAGGTCTGCACCCGGGATCTGAACCCACGAACTCTGGGTTGCCGAAGCAGAGCATGTGAACTTAACCACTACACCACTAGGCTGGCCCCTCAAATGAATTATAAACAAAATATCATCAGGTATTTCAGAAATTTATTTCCTAAAGATATTATACTTTTAATGCTACATGTAATGCTTAACTAATTTTTTATATTACAGAAAAAAAGAAACTGCTAATAATTGTATCCAAGATACCTTAAAACAGTCTTTTTAAGAAGTTTTAAGTTAGCAAGTTACATTGAACATTTTTCTATTAACTACTATATAATTTCTTCTAGTCTTTTATTCCAACATAATATTCATTTTTGTAAAAGTCTCACAGTTTTTACTTAGTATTTTAATTTTTAAGTTTCCAAAGACACAGATATAATTAGGAACAACGTTTAATGGACTAAATCAATTATATGATAAAGATGGCACTTAAATTAACGTTGTCTGCATATTACTTACACCTACGATCACTGACTTACTAAAAACGTATCTCCCTCAGACACTTCTCCAATTCTTGCCACCATTCTAACTGGTCTCCTGAGTGTCCTGACAAATGTTTCTTTGATATTGTTTCCAGAGGCTTCTGAAATGGTTTGAGGTATTATTTCAATGACATTTACTCCAAGGCCACATCAAGTAAAAGCTGTTGTTTCCTAAACCTAGATGTGCATCAGAATCATCTAGGGAGTTTGTTAAACTGGGCCTAATTCTCATAGGTTCTGGCTTAGTAAATTCAGGGAGGGATCCAACATCTCTTTGATCTCAAATAACTAACACTGAGACACAGATGATGGGGTCCAGAAGCACAGTTCCCCAATACCTACTCAGATGGCACAATGAGGGGAGTATAGCATGGGGTTCAGCAAGCCAGCAGGTCATTCAAGTCACTCACGTTCAAACTATCCACAGTGAAAGACTGTCTGCCAGTAGATAGTCATCTAAATGATGTACTACTGTACATGCTAAAGAGGCCACCTTCTTCATCTACTTCTGGAATCATTGCAATTTCTGAATTTAAATAAGGACCCAGGTCTTCATCCAAAAGTAGGAATACCTCCTTGATATGGACTAAATGTTTGTGTCCTCCTAAAATTCATATGTTTAAACCCTAACTCCCACTGTAATGGCATTTGGAGGTGGGGTCTTTGGGGGTAATTAGATTTGGACAAGGTCATGAGGGTGGAGTCCTTATAATGGGATTAGTGCCCTTACAAGAAGAGACCAGAGAGCTGGCTCTCTCTCTCAGCCATGTGAGGATGCAGAAAGGAGACGGCTGTCTGTAAGCCAGGAAGTGGTCTCTCACTAGAAACCAACCCCGCTGGCTCCCTACTGCCCTCCACCAGCATTCCTGAACTCCATTGCCTTGCTCTACTTTTTCTATAGCATTTATTGTCCTCTACCACATTATAGAATCACTTACTTTCACATGTATTGTACCCCCAAGAATTTAACTCCATAAGAACAGAAATCTTTGTCAGCTTTGTTCATTAATTTAGTCCACACTCCTAGAACAGTACCTGGCATCTAGTTGATGCTTTCTAAATATTTGTCGAATGGTTGAATCTCAGTCCTTCTCTTTTCTTCCTAGAACTCAGTAATATGTAGCTCAATACTTACTAAACAGTTTATCCTTTCTGACCACCTCTCTGCCTCTGGATGATACACTGTATGAAAAACTATAAGATTCTTACAAATAAACAACTTTCTCATGAGTTCTGCCCTAAACGCTTATTCATGATCCAAGCTCATTACCCCTTCCTCCTCAAGGTCTTCTAACTCCTCCCAGTCAAAGTCAAGAAGATTTTTTGGACCAGAATCTCTGCAGTTAATACCTGGTTAGGAAAGTCTCTCCCTGTCTTACCACACATAACTATCACTAAAATAAAACACTGTCCTGTTCCCATTGATTAACATAAGGCCTCTGAATTGCCTGTCTCAAAAGCTCAGCTTTTCAGGTTTTTGGAAGTTGATGGCATCACATAGTATTCTAGGCCACAGGAACAACTGTTTTGGGATCTCAGTTTTCCCCTCCATTCTCAGATGTCTCCCAGTCTTGACTCCGTAAACTCAACATGTGCATCTCCAGCTCCCTTGGAACTGTCCTATCCTATAATTAGGACATCACCTTGTACATGGGAGGTTTTCACATGACACTTCTTATCCAAGAACGGCAAGTGGGAAGCAGGTGGCCTAGGGAACAAGGCATCCCCCACGCCACTGGGGCCTGCCTCATCTGAGCAAACCAGTCATGATGTTCCCAGGTGCCAAATTCATGTAGAGACTGCAATAGGCTTAGGGCCCTAAGCCCCAAAGGAGAAGAAGATGCTCCCCTGTGCACATCCTGCATCAAGGACCCGGAAGGAGTGACAGCAACCACTCTGGTCTCCTGGTTCTGGAAGGAGGACCACCCACGGGTGCCCTCTCTAGCTATCTCCCACCTGAACCCCCACACACTGACCGCCGGAGGAAAAGCAGGGCGTTCAGGATGCTGGCTATCTCACCCTCCCTCTGCACCCAGCTTCACCTTGGAGTTGCAACTAACACTTATTTGCAAGCTTTCAAGAATTAAACTAGAGGTGAGAATAGAAAATATTACTAAGTGGAATGTGAGATGATCTTTAGATTTCAGTGACGTGTACTTTTCCTCTCCTGTCTGCCTGTCTGTCTGTTTTGGTTTTGGTCTTCATTGTGTTTGGTTACCACTGGTGCAAAATTGTGGGTGAGGTAGACTGGTAAGAGGAGGAAAAAATCTTACCCATTAAAATACTCATATTTTGCTGCCAAGGCAACACCAAAACCTTATTCCAGTTTTGAAATAACAAGCAGATCTCTGGTCCTCCCTGGTCCTGATCTCTCCATCGTGAATGTCAGTTAGCACACCAACGTTCTAGGGTGGGCTTCGATGATATCTGTGCTCATCTTCCATGCCCTTTCATCTCTTACCCTCATCATGCAGTTCACCATCCCCCAGCAATATGTGACCTAGAGGCCACTGAATTTCTATTTTCTAACTCCCCCCAGTCAAAATTCTTGTGTGTGTGCGAGGAAGACCAGTCCTGAGCTAACATCTGTTGCCAATCCTCCTCTTTTTGCTGAGGAAGACTGGCCCTGGGCTAACATCCGTGCCCATCTTCCTCTACTTTACATGGGACGCCGCCACTGCATGGCTGACAAGCAGTGTGTCCGCGGGCGCCCAGGATCCGAACCCGCGAATCCTGGGCTGCCATGAGTGAACTAAACCGCTGTGCCACTGCCAGCCCTCCCCCAGTCAAAATTAATCCAGGCCCACTGCCCAAAGATAAAGAGCTAAACCTGATTACCATGCCCTCTATCGGGGGTATAACAAGGGCAGTCTAACAATCCAAAGGTTTCATGCAATATCAAGGCATAAAAAATGCATAACAAAGGCTTAAAGGAATAAGGGGACCTCCTGGTATAAAACACTTGTTCCCTGGTATTAAAAACATTAAAGGACTCCAATACAGCCGAGTTTAATAAACCATTTTTCAATTCATGCTTCGTATAGAGACATTTCCAGTGTGCGTCTCATGCTATAATGTCCAACAGCTGAATGGAAACTGTCACTGCGTTCCATATGGAGCTCTGCTCCTTCTGGAAAGGCTCTCTCAGACTTCTTCTATAATTAGGATTAAAATGGGCTGAGGGCCCACAGGAGTTGCCAGAGAGGCCTTTTGTCTCAGTCATTATCATTTCTCTCAGGCAGAATCACCTTTCAGAAAGAGCTGTGTAGATTCTCTCTCAAATCTCTGCAAAAAGAGTTCCATCCTGTTAAACTAAATTCCCTCTCTTTTTATAATCTGAAAATGACTTCAAGGCAGCAAGCTTCAGCAGAATAGCAATCATTCACAGATCCATTAAAAGACGCTGCTGGGATCAACAGTGGCTTGGGACATTTGTAAAAAAAAAATGTGTACCTCCCTGAGAAGGGCAGACACAGGAACCTTAGAAAGAAAGTTAACAGGTCATTTTAATGAGATAATGTCCCCCCAAACATTATCTGAGACAAAGCACTTGTGTAAATTAATATACACTGAAGGCTTGAAAGATAATAGTAAAGGAGCCACCAGAAATCAACTATGCTTGCAAAAGCAGAATTCATAAAAGGAATAGATGAATCACTTGACTCCTACAACTATAAAACTTCTATATGACAAAACATTAAAAATAAAATTAAAATGCCAACAACAAACCTGGGGTAGGGAGAGGAGATTGCAGTACATATGTCAAACTGAATTAATATCCTCAGTATAGAAAATGCTTTCACAGTTCAATAAGAAAAATATATGAAACATTTCAACAGAAAATTTAGCAAAGCCAAAGAGTAGGAAATTCACAAAGAACAAACACCAGTAAATATAACATAAAAAGTTAAACTTCATAATCAATCAAAGAAATTCCAACTGAAAGAACCAGGAAAGATCAGTTTCCACTATTAAATGGGCACAGAACTAAAACATTTTTTTTTAAAGAAAAGATACTCCTGAGAAATGTTTTTTTAAAGAGTTACTTTGAGGAACGAAAAATAAAGAAACTTCCAATGTGACAAGCGTGTCAGGAAGAAAGACTAGAAGGAAAACAAATTGTTAGAAACTTTTTGAAGGAAAATCTGGCAATAAATATTTAAAATATTAATATTGTACCTATCTCCTTATTGGAGGAGGTCATTGAGAGGATGTGACCACTGTTTGACCTGAGAGTTGGACTCCAGCAATTGGAATCTCCTCAATGCTTCCCCATCCTTGGAATGTACATTCTGTCCACCATTCCCACATTGGGAGCCATTTCAAGGACACAGCCTTGGGAAAGTAAAGTGTTGTTGAAACCATCTGGACTAAATGACCGAACCCAATTAAGGCCTCTATATAAACTCTTAAGATTTGGTGGCAGGTGCAAAGATCTACTCATCTTGCAACTGTCCAAGACAAGCTTCATATGTAACCTCCCTTGCTTATTAAACCTGGTCTGCTTCTTTCTTCCATTTCTCCTTGCCCTTTATGTATGGGGACCAGTTTTAGATTTTACCCAGGAAATTCCCGAGTTTTCAAACCAAAACTCCTTGGGCCAGCAATTCCACATATAGGAAAAATGTAATTATTTGCTTTTAATTTGGGATTTGATACTGAAATTTACAATTTTGATGTTTCAATTTTTCGATGTTTAAATTAACCTAATAAATTATTAACATTTTAATAAATAACATTCTTATTCAAGTGGATTAAAAACACTTAAACTATTAATTTCTTAACATAACCATATTTTCTTGAAAATGAAAAAGAAAAAAAATTACCTCATAAACTTTCTGCCCTGACCCTGTCCTCATTTTCACGTACTTTCCATTTCTCTCCTGCTAGAGACTCTTCTTTATTATCTCCAAGGCAAAGAGGCAGCATGACAGTGGCCCTAATATTTGGGGTCTTGAGTTGGCACCTGACTCTGCTGCTTACTACCTATGCACCTGGGACAAGTCTTCTACCCACTGTCAACTTCAGTTTCCTCATCTGGCCAATTGGGAGTACTCATCCAATCGAAGTCCTAGGCCAGGTACAAGGATTACATGAGATACCATGCACTGCATAGGACCTGCCTCAGACTGAACACTTAATGAAGGATAATTCTTATATAAAATGAATATAAATAAACATTTTGCATGCTTTATATGTTACTGACTACTGATGCCTTAAATGTGGGACCCTAAAATTCCATTGCTGATGTAGTATTGAGATTCTGGTCCATCACGTATTAAAATAACACCATCTCACCTCTACAATGAACAGTAGCAGTCTAGGTAATTGCCTATAATAGTGAAATTTTGAAAAAAATCTTAAGTTCCTACAAGATGGAATTCATTGAATTATTTTATCTGTATAGGATGAGCCACTAGGTATCTCTTAAAATTGTGTTATAGATAAGTATTAAATGTATTTAATGTATGTTTGCAAAGCCCTTGTTTTCTCATCTGTGAAACCAGAGACCTAGGTTAGAGATGATTCTTAGTCCCTTTGAGCTATTTTCTTCCACTTTCTCTGTAGATTTTCATTGTAATTTAGCTTTTTAGTTTGATATCTGAGTGGATTTGAAGGATCAGAGTGGATCTGGAGGTATTTTACCCACACCAAAAGAAAATATGAATAGGAGAGATCATCGTGATAACTAGATTTTCAGGAAATAGTGGAAAACATCCCATCCATAGTACTGCAGCAAAGTGGATGATGCCTCAGAGTTGTACAATATGGTGGCCCTACAGTGACTCCACCTGCTTCAAGTAAGAGAAGCTCTTCCACGGCAGATAACACTGGGACCAATGGGTCAACCAAAAAGACATCAACAATCAGTAGCCTGCTCCAGCAACCAGCAGCAGAAATTCAATAGGCATTTGCCTATGTAGCAAAAAAGAAAAATATTTTGTCTCAGAAATTTGTACTTAATCTTGCCATTGTGGTCTGAAATGTCTAGAAAATTATGCAGAAAAAAAATACAGAAAAGAAAGCATACAATTGTACAACGAGCACCTCAGAATCCAGAAGATGATACCAAACAGATCAAATTGATACCAAATAGTTGACACTGGTTTCCTTTTCAGCTGTAGAAAGTTCATCCTGAGAAGGCATCCAGCTGTTCCTTCTCCCTGAACTTCTCTCCCTCTCCAGCTTCTGCTCCTTTGCCCAGTCCCCAGGGTCCTGGCTCATCCTCCCACAGCCCCTTGTGGGGAAGGCAGAAGAAGGGTCCTAGGTCTGGAGAAAGATAGCAACATTCTGCAGAGCCAGGCAGCAAAAGCAATCAAACTTTTCTCTAGGCCAAAAGCTCAGAATCAGAAAAGTCTAAATTTAAAAATTCCGGGGTGGGGCCCAGCAATCTATGTTTTCACAAGCCCTTCAGATGATTCTGATGCCCTAAAATTTGAGAACTTCTGGTCTACTCCATTCTGTTTCTTTGCTCCATCTTCGGCTGAGTCTGAAATAGGTATATTCACAAGGATTTCATCGCAATAGCATTCTTTGAAAATCTCCGTACTCATTCTTCTATCTTACCTCTGCTTATGAGAGACTGTCCTCACCTGAATAATACAATATGTTAAATTAGACAAAGTGACATTTATTGTGCCACAATTGTGTGTGTGTGGGTTTTACCAGACAGAGGAGAGTGAACGGAAAAACTGAAGCTTGAGGGCCCTGAGATTTTAAATACGCCTTCTAATGTACTGAGCGTCAATTAAGAAACAGAGTACCCACACTGTATTAACATGTTCTGTTACTTTCCTACGGCTTATTCTTGTAGTTCACCCCTAATTCCAATATTATAATCCCTAGAAATAATTAATTCAGCACCCAGTTCTTTATAACTCTTTTTCATAGTACACTAAAGCATTTGCTGTTGATCCCTAGCTTCTTTAGCTGGTCTGTGCCAGTCAACTCAAGTGAGGTATCCTAATGATGAAGGACCCCAAAGTGTACTTTGAGCCTACTAACTAAAATCAGAGAGGTAAATAACCCTTGAGTCTTTGTCCCATAGTTGTGGTGTTTGCTAGTGGGTCCCACTGTCACATTTGTATATGCTACAGTCTTAAATGTCCTGACCACCTTTCAAGGTACCTTCTTTGCTCAGGGGTAAGAAGAGCACGCATTTAATAATTTAATAAGAGTTGAAATAGTTTTCCAAAGGCACTAACACCAGATTTATACAGCTTTGGAATGCTGAAGCCTGTTTTTATTAAATGAATGTCATATAATCTTTGCAGTTAGATTCACGGGAGAACGAATGTATCTATGAGGAATTTGCTTCCCTTCTGATGGCATTCTATCCAGAAAGCAATCTCCAGTTAAGCCCCATAGCAGGTTGCCAGGGACAACATAAGTCACACACTCTACCCTCAGTGACACGCACACAGCTTCTTTGGCACAGGAATGGTTTTCCGTTTCAATCCAGGAGCAAAACATGTGGCTCTGTGTGCTTTCCTCTCCAGATCGCTAAAACCTGGAGACACAGGGCTGCTTTTTAAACTGGATTTTATAGCAAGAACTAAAATACTGGGCTTAAAAAATTCTCCACAGAAATACATGCTTTACAATAATAGGTTGTCCATAATTTTGATTCGGTGACTGAATAGTCCAACTATTCCATCAATGTCTAAGGTGAGGGAGCAGCTGCCAGGTCTGCCAACAACATGGTGGCCCAGTGACTTCCGCTGCTACTTGGCCTCATTCGGTGGTTAAACTGCGGTGCCCTGCGGATTGGAATTAAGGGCTTTTGCTCTGTGTCCCCAGAACTTCCTACTCCCTTCACCCCAGTTCTCCATTAGTCCAGCCACATCTCACTGGGATTCCAAAGGTCGAAATTCAAGGGAATGCTGTTCCCATCTCCAGAAGCCTCATAGTAGAATTCCACAGAGTAGAAATTCCCTGGGGATGAAGCATAGACACCAGCGACTTATTCTCCGCCCCATTTAAAGACAGCCAGCAATTCTCAGTGTGCCCTAACATGCAGCCTTTGCCCCCCACCCCTGCTGATCACACAGTCACATGCCAGCACAGGTGTCTGACTTCAGGACTTCAAACTCACAATAAAGAGAAGGTAAGAACATTTGTGCCGGAGTGTGATCCAAGTCCAGCATTCTCTTGCACTTGAACTAACTGGGCTTCAGCATTCACAGTTTTGTAGTATCATTATGTTTCTGCTTTCAACCTATATTAAAGTATCTCACATGACACTGTTTTCCCATCTTTTTTATACCATGACAAATGTGTAAACTTGCCAGGAGAAACAGGAGATGGAGGAGGGCAGCCCAGCCCATCTCCTCACAGTCATCCAAGGGTCGGGCCATCTGTGCCACCATCTTGCCTCCCACCTTCAGTCACTTTATTTGAACACATACAAGCACAGACACCAGCTGTCATCTTCTATGGTTTTCCAACCAACTATACCCTAAAACAAAACTTGTCCAAGAGAAAAAAAAAGAAAAGAAAAGAAAGACTTCAGGCAGAACAGGACTAACTCAAGAGAAAACTGTGAGGTTGATAAGGTTTCCCTTGGTTGTCTTCCCACTTTGCATTTCAGAATCTGCCTCCCATCCAGGCTGCCCGCACTCTGACAGCCCATCTTGCCCTCCTGCTACCCTCCCATAGCTGAAGGCGACCACTGTGGGGGTCCTATCTGGACTTGCCTTTCCTGAAAAGCACCTGGTTTTCTGAATAAGAAAGATTATCTCCTCTCCTCATAATGCTGTCAAACATTATATGTTCGATTTCATTCCTCTCTCTTAGGACCCTGGCATCTTCTTGCTTCTCTGATAAAAACTGCAATGCAATTAATAGGTGCCAATGAATTAATGTGACCTTTCCCTGGAAAATAGTTCATCTTTTTCATTTTTCTCATTAATCACTTATTGTGAATGAAGCCATGTGCAACAAAAATAAATAAATATGATTTCTGCATTTAAGAAGCTTATATTCTAGGGGGCCGGTCTGGCGGCGTTGCGGTCAAGTTCACGTGCTCCGCTTCTGCGGCCCGGCATTCATGGGTTCAGATCCCGGGCGCCGGCCATCACACTGCTTCTCAGCCATGCTGTGGCGGCGTCCCATATAAAGTAGAGGAAGGTGGGCACGGATGTTAGCCCAGGGCCAGTCTTCCTCAGCAAAAAAGAGGAGGATTGGCAGCGGATGTTAGCTCAGGGCTAGTCTTCCTCACACACACAAAAAGAAGCTTATATTCTAGCTAGGAGGAAGGGTGCACCCCAAAGCACAATTTGAACAAAAAAATTAAAACAATGTCATTAAGTGCTAAAATAGAAGTATGCAAAGACTGATATGGAGACATTGAACAGGAAAAAGAAAGGGAAGGAGAATGAACGAGAGCATCTGGAAGTAAAACTAAGAAGAAATAGCTAAAGGCCAGTTGTGAAGAACTGTGCTTTGTCCTAACAAGTTAGACCTTTCTCTCTTCCTGCGGGCAGAAAATGTCAACGATCACTTTCTGAGGATTACCTGACCCATGAAGTGACTGTAAGAGGAAGGCTTAGACATATCCCCAGTGGAGGTTATGCTTGGGTCCTGCAGGTCTTCCAGAGATGCCACCACCCCAGTACAGGCCTGGAACCCCCACTGTCCTGACACTGTGTTTGGGAAGCAGTTTTTTTAAGATGTCATTTTAAAACATCTTCCAATCTGCATAATGCTGTCTTCACAGAGAATTTTAGGAAAAGGGCCATTTATACTTCCAACAGAATGGACTGCAATGTTATCTAGATGAAAAGGTTTGGGAGATCAACATTCTTACTTGTCTGGAAACAGCAAAATCCAGCAATATACAATACTAAAAGAAAGCATAGACTTCAAATTTAATTGACAAACAGATTATTAGCAGATGTCAGATGAAAAAGAATAAAGATGCATAGAATAAAAAGTATATGATAAAAACTATGATTTAGAAATTAGTAATGAGTATTCTTGCTTCTTTAATACAATGCTTGGAATCGCAGCATTTTAAATGTGATAAAACATAACATTTAACATTATACATCTCCTTGTGAATTTTCTAAACCACTACACAAAATTCATACAACCACATCTGTGCACTGTGGGAAAGTCTAAGGCAAAACCTACAGGAATGGGAGCCAATGTGTGAAGTGGGGAGAGAGAGAGAATGATGTGTGTTAAGCTTATGAAGAAAAAAAATTGAGGACTTTCCAAAAGTGCAGAACTAAATTCAGTCCTACAGCTACATAAGGAAACTCTTAACTAAAATAGACTTACCATTCAGTATTTTGAAGTTATAATTGGCCTTTCAGCATTATTTTGTATTGAGTTAGTCTCCTTTAACTCTTCATCCAGAATTACCAGCCCCAACCAATGCATGGTCCGGGTACCCCTAAAATTTGATAAAGATCATTACTTTCTTTAGTATACACGAATTTCAAATTTTTGCTGAATGATTTCTTAAAGTGCATCCTAACTAGGATTACATGCACGGGCACACGGGAATGCTAATGAGGAGCTACAGGCAGTTCCCAATTTAAAACTTGATTGCAGTCCAAAAAATGTATTGGAAAGTTGACTAATTGGAACTCAGAATGTATCCCCTTGTGAAAATAAAGGGTGGATAATTTCCTGGACTCTCCATGACAGTTAAGCCAGGCCATGACATACCTAAACCATAGTTTCAATAGTGCAGCTGAAATTCTGGGTCCAGACAACAGGGTCTTCTTGGTAGAGTAAGAGGAAAGGAGATGCAGTGAGGCTTGCTCCTCTTTTTTTTTGGATTACTATTGTTACATATTAAATAGGTTAAGAGTGTCTTGGCCATTCTCTCTCCACCCCTTGCTAGTGCTTCTCTCCTCAGAGCCACCTTGTGTCACCAGCTAGCTTCGCAGTGCACTCCCAGGTCCTTCCCCAGCCCCGCCCCCTTTGAGCAGAGTGCTCCAAGCTCCAAAGTACCTTCCTACCTCCACCCCAACCCACCCCACAGTCTTCATGCCAAAGGCTCAGCAGAATGGGAGGCAGCATTAGAGAGACACATTTGTGGTTAGTTAGATCTGCCACTTACAAGCTTTCTTATTGGCCAGAATTATATTAGTAGCAGCAGTTTCACTAATTGCTTGTTCCGGCTTTTGAGAGATCGAATTGTCATTGAGGAAAAAAAAATCAATAAATTTTCAGATGCTCCATTCTTGGCAGTGTAAGAGCCCTGGCACGGGTCCAGATAACGGAAGTCCCTGCTGCCATTATTTCTTGCTCCTGTGCGAGTTTTGAATTGGTTTCCAAGATAGCTGTCTACGACTCATCTCTCTCCTTTTCTCTTTCCTTGAATGTTCTTCAGCACGTTTTCTCTAAATGCCCAGTGCTCCCTTTAAGTGACATCTGTTTCTTTGGAAGCAGGTGTCATTTGTCACTGTCCTATTCTGGTCATGAGGTCCATGACAAGAGACCGTGTTGTCCTTGCATCCAGTCTGAACTTGGGTCTAGAGGCAGCAGGTGAAGAACAGGCATGGCAGCGAGGACTTGGCTCAATATAAACTGACGTTAGACAGAGGCTGCCTGGGAAGTACCAGGAGAAGGATTCGGAGGAGAAGATCCCAGCTCCAAAGAGAGAGGGCCACAGCGGACTGTTGATTCAGGCATAAGGAGTGGCCACAGGGTGGTGAGGAACCCCACACACTTACACACACTCTCAATCCATAGCAGTGTGGAGTCAGACTGATCTGGGTTCAAACCTGGGTTTTTCCACTTACCAGCTGTGTGACATTACTTCCTTGCTTGAAAACTGAGATAAAATCTCCATCAAAGAATCCTCATGATAAATAAAGTTGACATTTGCAAAGATATAAAAATTCCAAACTATTAATTATTATTCCCTACACCAACACCGTCTGCCATTGTCTTTTAATCAGCTAAATTCATAAATATTGGTTCTGACCCTCTTTCTCACTATTTTCTCTTAAATTAGTGAGATTTTTTTTAATTTAAATTTTAACAAATTTATTATTTTTCTCCACAATGACTATTTGGAGCAGATGATATGTCTTTCTTCCACATGATCCCTCACTTCTAACATGGCATTAATTGTAAGAGGTCTTATGTCAAATTCATAAAATAGCTTTCTGAATGGGTGGGAGGTTACACATTCAGATTAAGTGTACACACCATCTATAAATCAAAAATTCCTAATTTTCATAAAGATTAACAGTAAATGTTTCTAAATGTTCTAGTAAAAATTTTCTAACAATTGAATAAATAAGGTAGTTTCTGCTCTATTTTGTTACCTATTAAGAAACAAGTTATATAAAGTAATGCAATGCTAGCCAAGTTCTGTTTCCCGTCAGATATTTACGTACACCTGGCACAAGTCACCCTAGATTTATGCAAATACCCAAGCGCTCACTTTCTCAGGGTGCTGTCTGCAGCCTGGGCACCCTAATGTGCCTGAGCTGTGTCTGCTGTGTTCCTCTCTGACTCCAATGTGAACATGACAGGCTGGGAGGCCCAGAAGATTCCACTCCCCAGAGCATGAAGGAGCAACCTTGGCTCACCACAGGTTTCCTGAGAAGACATAAACAATGTCAACAGGCACCCCAGGCATCACTGCTCTTCCAACACCTGTTGGCCACCCACCACTGTAGAGCTTCACTGTCCTTCTGCTTGTCATAGACTATCTCACATCTCCACACCCTTCCTCTTATTCTTCTCCTCTCTCCATCCCTTCCAAGAGCAAAGCAGAATTCCTGCCTGGTCTTGGGAGGGCTATATCCACTTTCCTGTGAAGCCTCAATCCTGCCACTACTGGGATGTCCTCTATCCTTAGCCCTTATCAAGACCTAAGCAAAAATGACCTTCTTCTTAAGAAGAAATCCTCCTCTTCCCATTACCCCGTAAAAAGATGGAATGGCTAACAAGGACTGCCTTCAGAGGAAGCCCCATGGCCAAATACCTGGACAGCTGGACAGGACAACTACTTTCGGAAGTCTTTCAATCAGGAGGCACGTCCTACCAAGACGTTCTCCCTGTCTTTGAAACACAATTATGGAAATTGTTCGGAGAGAGTGGAGAGTCAGGTCCATGATTTCTAAATAAACTTAGAATTTTTAGTTTCTTTAAATCATACTAAAAAATATTCCACCTTTTTATATATCCTAGAAATTAGGAGGCTACACTTGTAGGACTATTTAAGATAAAAGCACATGTGGTATAGTGGAAATGATGTGGATGCAGCCAAACCTGTGTTGGGTTCCAGTTTTGCCACTTAGCAAGTGACTCTGGGCACATATTTTTTCCCTTTTTTAAAAAAAATTATTCTGAGCCTCAGTTTCCTCATCTCTTAAATGGAAATGATAAACCTTGCCTCAGATGGGTTGTTTCTAGTTTTATCATTATTACCGGCTTGTTTTGTTGAGGGGAGAATGCTAGTTTTCTTCTTCTCTTACTTTCCTCTTAAGTCATGTACTATGTTTCCCCCATGCACTGAATATAATACCACTGAGATTTTCTGTTTCTAAAGACTAAATTGAAGCTAATATTAGTAGTTGCTATTTAAAAAAATAAAATAAAGTCTGCATTAAGTGATAGAAAGATGACAAGCTTAAGAGCCAAACAGATGCAGGTTCCAAGAGTAACCATGAGTAGTCTTTCTCTCTGTCAGTTACCTCCTCTGTAAGTGGGGGCGATAACACCCACATGACAGGCTGTTGTCAGGAGTAGAGGGGCTGATGTAGAGTCTGTCACATAGGAAATGTGCAAGTCAGAGCCCAACAGGGAGCATGCCGGTCCCTAACTCATTTCCTATCACAGTTGGAGAGGATGCCACCCCACTCTACCTTACTATTCACATGGGTCAGTCACATGGAAAGCCAGTGGATAGCTCATACACTTTCAAGGGACCATTCTGGCTGGGAAGCACTATAGCACCACTGTGATTGCCAACAAGGAGTGGCCACAGAAATAGCTGGCCCAGTAGCTCACATTTCCATCAAGGCCCTCCATCCTCAACAAAACATATTCCTGTCCTTGGTCCTAATCCATGTGTCCCACAAGATAGGGTAATGGATTTTAAAGAATCTCCACAGATGAGAAGCAGTGACCTAGTCTGTACTACAACCTAACATAGTGTCACTGTCTCAGGATGCAGGGACCCAGAGCTCCAACAAGGCCCGGAGTGTGGTGTGTTGAATGAGCTCCTTCATCTTTTACTCAGTCGTTTAGCACCAAAGACAGAGTCTAGCACAGAGTAGACTCTCAATAAGTTTGCTGATGATAAATTAATGGCAAATACCATATACACTCCTGTGCCCCAGGAATGCCAACACTGTTATTCAGAAAGTGAAAGCAATGATTCAGTCAGTAATTAGAGTATGAAAAATTTGTAACGTCACACTTAATCAAATCTAGCAATCTACCTTATTTGGTCCTGTTATAACAATCAACTAGTTTAATTATTTTTATCTTTGGCTTAAGCTCCCAGACTGGTTATCAACTGACTATTGGCCAGACTTAAGATTCAAATGAATCCAATATTGGGGGTCATTTTTAGGATTAGTAAATTTCCTTCAATTCTGGTATTTAAGATTGAAGATATTAAATCATCAATTTCCTGGTTATTATGAGAGTTTTCTATAGTATATACCCTATAATTATAAAGATATAGGCCATAGAGAGACAAGTGATAGCTAGAAAAAAACACATTGGCTTCTACTTAACAATTTTTAAAGTCATGCATCAGACTCTAAATAAAAATTTTTGCCAAACAACAATGGTATTTGTTGAACTAAAGTTGAGCACATTAATGATAGCCAGACTTTCTCATATTTTCTGTCCCCAAGTTCTCTAATATAAATTTATTTGCTGATACTAAAGCATGCAGTTTGTTCAATATAAGGTATAAGTGCATTATTTTTGTCACTAGAGGGCAGGAAATTAAAGTACATTATTTCCAAAACCCCTTAAAGATAGAAGTGCTATATTTAGGGAATCACAATGATTTCCTAAAAGAAGGAAATAATTCAGTAAATAAATATCCTAGCAAATAATTCATAAGCAATAATAAATGTTCCAAATAATACAATTGTTTTTGCTTTAATAATTTTTATAGGAAAGAAATATGAATTTCTATTGGATGATAATCTTAAGAACAAACATTTCTCCTAACACAAAGTATCTTTTGTTTAATTGTTTTCATTTGCTGTAAAAAAAAAATCCCTCTTGCTTTCTGCTATGACTATTCATCATGTGATGGGTTTCTTTTCTCAGAAGTTTATTTAACATTGTTAAATATTTAGCTAATGGTTTAAATTTTAAATGATGGAACTCCATCTATGGATTTCCGGTCACCCTCTGAATGGCTTTCCAGGTGCTCTTCCCTAACTGGCACACGTGTAAATGCCTCCTTGCACAAGACCTCCAGGTAAATGCCCTGAGAGGTATTTGCACACCTAACATTTCTTTAAATACTTACTAAATGAACCAGACAGAGCTCAGTCCCTTCCTACACCCCTTGGATTCAAAATACAAAGCTGAAGTTAGAAATTTAAGTAACAAAATAATACAGAGGAAAATGATCAAATACAAATTCCGTGAACAGAGAATTCAAGTCAAGTGATCTCAAGCATTCACTGTCCATTTTTCTCAACCCTAGTGTGGTAGGCAGAATAAAGTCCTCCCGGAGCCTGTGAATATGTTACCTTCCATGGCAAACAGACTTGCAGAGATATTAAGGTTAAGGATCTTAACATGGAGAGATTTCCCTGAATCATCTAGGTGGAGCAGTCTAATCACATGCACTCTTAAAATCAGAAGAAGGGAGCAGAAGAGGGGGGCCAGAGAGATGAAGTGGAAGAAGGAGGAGAGATTAGAAGTGTGAGAGGGAACTGACCCACCATTGCTGGCTTTGAAGATGTGGGAGCAGGAGCACAAGCCAAGGAATGCAGATGGCTTCTAGAATCTGTGAACAGTCCTCAACTCACAGCTGCAAGGAAATGAAGACCATGGTCCTCCAGCCACAAGGAACAGAATTCTGCCTATGACCTGAATGAGCAAAGAAATGGATTCTCCCTTGGAGAATAGATGCCTCTGACACCTATTCTTTGTCTAACCAGGACATAGGATCCTGCCTGCCTCGATAAAACTAATGTTTACTTAGCACCTACTCAATGCCATGCATTGACATAGGGAACTATGAAGAAGACAAAGACAAATAAGATGTAGGGTTTCCCCATTAAGGAACTTATAGTTAAAAGGCAAGATAATACATAATAAAAACAATAGCTGACCTCTGTTGAACATTCTTAACATGCCGGGCACTGATTTCATGAACTCTTTTAATCTTTATAACAAATCATTAAGTTGGTCTCCATTATTATCCCTGTTTTTGTTTTTTTTTTTTCAGATGAAGAAACTGAAGCACAGAAAAATTATGTAACTAGTTCAAGGTCACTCATCTAGTAAATATTCACGTAAGAATCCAACTTCAGGAGATCTGGCTCCAGAGTGTATGCATTTAACTAGTAAGACCTACAACTATAAAGAGAGGTTGAATATTACGGGGGTCAGGAGAGAGGAATCACAAAGCAATTTGGGTGTTCAGAGCAGAGAGAGAAAATAACTTCTGCTGAGGGAATCAGGAAAGAGTTTCTGAGGAGGCGGCATTTGCTTAAGCCTTGATGGACACGGGAGGGGTGATGTGCTGAGAGGGAGGGTAGCTAGGCTGAAGAGGGGAGATGCCCAAAGGTCCAGAGCAGGAGGTGGGATTGCATGTGGGATGCACAGGGAAGGGGGTGTGCCAGGTTTGGTGGAGAAGGATGAACAGGGAGAGGTAGGACTAAAAGAGAGGTGTGGCCACAATTCAGAAGGTTAATTAGGCCTTTTTAAAGTTATCCAAAAAAAATTTATAGATGGTTTTGAGAAGAGTTAAGAATATAATCAGTGTGTATTTTTAGAGAAATTAATTCAGCAGCAGTGTTTACGGAGAGCTAAAATACCATCTCTCTTTAATCCACCTAGTCCCAAAATTGCCTTATCAGAAGCTAGCCAAGAATTCTGTACTGGTTTCCTTTGGCTGCTAGCAAATTACCACAAACTTGGTGGCTTAAAATAATACACAATTATTCTCTTATAGTTCTGGAGGTCAGAAGTCTAAAGTCAGTTTCACTGGGCTGAAATCAAAGTGTTGGCAGGGCCATGCTCCCTCTGGAGGGATCTCTCCCTAGGAGAGAATCTGTTTCCTTGCTTTTTCCAGCTTCTAAAGCTACATTCCTCACATTGTTTGGCTTGTAACCCCTTCCATCTTCAAAGCCAGTAGTATAGCATCTTGCTACAGTGGTCACATTTCCCTCCTCTTCTGCTCAAATCTCCCAAGATGTTATGCCTCCCTCTAATAAGGATACTTGTGATTGCATTTATGACCCACCACATTAATCCAGGATTATCTTCTCCTCCTAAAATCCTTAATTTAATCACATCTGCAATGTCCTTTTTTTGCCGTGAAAGGTAACACTCACAGGTTCTGGGAGTTAAGACCTGGATATCTTTGGAAGCCATCATTCAGCCTAGAACAACATCCATTTAGAACAATAATTCCAAATCCTTTGACATGTTTTCACCCTTGTTCTTGAGTGACTGAGTGGTGACAAAACCATTATCATTCAGTTGGAACAGTGGGCTGGAATTGGCAATGGGGAATGGGGAACATTCAGATCCTTCCATTTACCCCTGTGGTGGTGTAGGAAATAAGAGAAAAAGCAACCCCTATTGAAGGAAACAACAAGACTCCACTTGACTAAGAGATTAGTGAGGTGCCCCCTACAGTTCAAGTGGGGAAGTGGAAGGAACACTGGTGGGGGAAGTGGATGACTCACTTACAGAACAGTCACGGGAATGGTGGAAGAGACCAGTATACAGGCATACTGAAAGGGAGACACAGCCATCATTTAGAACTAAACTGGATGAAGACATGGAGTTTGAGAGGAAAAAGCAGTGAGGAAGGACCTGTACTAGACATGAATTGTTTGTAAGGACCAAATGCAGAGCCCCCAGGTGCAGCTGAGGAACGTGGAAAAGACAGGAGTCCTAGGCAGAAGGAAGTCCTGAAAACGTAGAGGCTGTGAAGAATGGATTTGCAAAGAAGAGGTTAGTTCAGCCTCTGTCATGATGACCAGAAATTTTGAATGTAAAATAACTAATGCATGAAACTTTACAATATAATTGGTTTATCTTGTCCTGTATTTCCTCCATTATTCCACTTTTCTGCAAAATTTGGATTTTTGAACTTCTATTTATGTTGCTCCATGCAACATGAAATGATAAATGCACAATGTCCAACAATTGAGTCAAATAGCCAATTAATTCATATTAAGGAAGTATTTATTAATGAAAAAATGTTGTTAAAGAAGATCAAGCCTTTAGGGATTGAATTACAATGATCTTCATTTCATTTGGGCCAGGGTCAAAACTGGAAATAAAATGGTGGCTTTCTAGAAATACACTATTAAAAATTTAACGAAACTATTTTAAGCTGATAAAAATAAGGTGTTACCATATTGATAAATCTCAGAAATGGAGATAGGGGTTACTTACTTTGGGAACCCAACTGTCTTACTATGAAGATGTTTGCATACTAGACGTTTCAGTCAAGGTCCTAGAATTAGACAGATGGCATCATCAGCTGGGATTTTTGAGGATGTCTTTTTTGGTGAAGGAATTGTTTGCAGCGGTGTAGACAGGGTTAAGAGAACGGGCAGGGGACTTTGAAGCATACTCAAGGACTAGCAACAGCTGGAAACCATGACCCACCATGGACCTGAGGGGTAAGGGTGGGGACGCTTTCCTGGAACCAGGGACACCCAAGGCCTTGGGAGACAGAGAATGATCATCACACTCGTCAACAGCAAATGTTTTGGTAAGGCTGGGAGACTTCAAGAACTAAAATCTAAGCATCTTCACCCCTTCTTCCACCAGTCACAGCATATAATATCCTGCCCTGAGCTGTAACAGTTGGCCACAAGCCGGAACAATGGTAATCTTTTTTGGAGATCGCCTGTGAAAATTGCGTGCACCCTCAATTGCAGCCAAACACAGGAACTAAATTGCCTCTTAGCAGCCTTACGTTTACCAGACCTCTGAGTTGGTTTGACACAGATTAGACAAGATTAGAGCAACATAAGGCATGGACAGTTCTATCCTGTCATCAACCCCCTAGGAAATGCAGAGCCTCACTTAGGCCCTGAGCAACATTTTTAACTTCATCTACTGGAGGAAGAGACTGTACCTTATTTCTCATTTACATAGCCTGATGTGGTAAGATGCAGCACAGCACATGGCTAAAGGTGACCCTCACATGCAAAGGTTGGGAGGAGCCTGGTCATCCCCCACGGCAGCAAACAATTCCTGTAGGACTTGAGCCCCAAAGAGCTATCCCTGGAAGGTGATATAAAAGTTTTCGGAAGGAACCACTTTTGCTAAAGGATTCCATACATTGTAAATGGGAAATGTCAAGACTGAAATATTATTTTATTGTCATCATTATCACTTTTGCTGGAACAAGCAAATCATCACATATGGACTTTACAGCTGAACAATTTTTTTCAGCTTTTCAGTTCCTCTGTCAAGCTCAAAATAGGTAATTACAGAAGCAAATGAAACCCTTTATACGATCCAAAGGTTTTGTGGGAGCCACACCACCTACACGCTGGGCAGCAGGTCCTATGCGAAACATTCAGTGTGACCACATCTGAATGAAAGTGGAAACCAGCAGCTTCAGTTCTGGCTTTGGAACATATGGTGTGGTAAATTATCAGCATGCAGTCTATAATTAAGGACATAGTTTCTCAATAATAACGCCTAACGCATGTTCTCAGCTGCACATTACCTTCTGGAATGGAATCAAATGTGGTTAAGCTTTGGTCTGAGGCAACAGAGATGCTCAGGTGATTGTAATGAACAGGTTCTGAAGCACAAATGCCTTCCTCACCCACTCCCACCAGCCTCCAAGGAGTCAGCCGTACCTTCTTACCCCCAAGTTTCGTACCTTGTATTATGTGACCCCATCATCTTGGCCACAAGCAAATGAGATCAGGGACTGGGGTCTGAGTCAGCAACTATGATCAGCAGCCTATGAGGTAGTTTAGCCTGAGAACCCCGCAGAGGTACTCTGCACTAATGAGTATCAACTCAGTGCAAGGATATATTCTTTCTAGACACGTCTCAATGGAAGCAGAAGCCGGGTGGCAGAAGCATCTACGAGCAGGGACAAACTGTGATATAGAGCGCAGGAGAACAGCGAAGAAGGCAGTGGGAGGTGGCAGAGAAGCTGTAGCTTGGCGTAAAGCACAGCAATAGAAACTGAGGCTTCAGGATAGTGGTGTATTAGAATAGAGAGCAGGGAGTGATGGGTTCTGGTGCAGCTACGGCAGCAACCTGAACAGCCATGAATGACATTTCATTCCTCAGTGCCCGGCTGTGAAGTTGCAGGTATCATTTTTCTGGAGATCCTTATAAAAATTCCTATCATCACTGAGGATATTTCTGTGATCTCTCTGAGCTTGTCATATCTCTGATCTTGTCTCTGTGTCTTGCACTTGAAAGAAAACAAAACTGAACACAGAAGATTTTGTGTTGAAACCACTTGTATATGAATGAAAGACATTCCCATCAGGAATGTTCTTTTTGCACACATAGGACAACAATGGATGAGTAGAGGGCTTGGAGAAATCTTCTAACACCAAAGCAGCATTACATTTCAGCTCTGCCAAACCAACTAGTACTAACTATGTGCCAGAAGCTGTGCTAGTGCAAAATTGGTCACAATTTGGGAAAACTGTTCCAAATAACTTGGAAGAAACATGAGCTGTTACAGATTTTAGTTTCTATGGAAGCAGTTCTCATTTCTCAGGAGAAGGCTCGCTGGCTGACCGGCTGCTCACAAAGTGGCAGTGAGTGGTGAATTCCCCAACAGCACACGGATTAGGCCTCAGTTTTGCAGACTCACATAGATGGATCTTTAGAAAGTAGGCCAATTTATGAAATTACATTAACAATGTAACCACCAGGTGGCGGGACATTCACATCTGCTTGAGCAAGTTCTCCCAAAGGAGAGGTGCATGGAAAGCCATATTCCAGAGGGTTCTCCACTGGGAGAAATCAAAGGAAAGGGAGTAAAGTGTACACTTTTATGTCTTACGGTATCAGGCTCTGTTATCTTGCTGCATCCTGCTGCATCCATCTCTAACACGGGCATGTTTCTGCCAGGTATGTGGTCCCTCACACTGGCCTGACGGGACAGCCTCTCTTCTAAGCAAGGTTTAGATGAGCACCATCACCTAGTTCTGGCCTTTCATGTCCCTTTTTTATGTTGTAAGGCCTGGAATTATTAACTTTTTTGGCCACCAACCCCTTTGGCAGTCTGACCAAGCCCATGAATCCTTTCTCAGAATATTTTTAAATGTATAAAATAACACATAGGATTACAAATGAAACCAATTATAATGCAACAGTTCATTATATCCACGCAGGTTAAGATCCCATGCAACCTGACATTCATACGGTCTTTCTCCAAATCAGGTATAATAAAATTGATTAGGTTTCCCCTCACTAACTTAAATTCACATTTCTGCCTGGCCTCTATTATTTCTAGACTATCCTGGTTAGAGTTTGGCAAATTGCCAACTCTTCTGTTCTGCTGCTACATTATCACAAAACTTTACTTGTTCATGCCAACACATGGCTGACAAAATCCATCATTTCTTCCATCTCCAAGTCCTTGAGAAGTTCCTCACTATCCTCTCGGGTAATGATCTACAGTAGAGAGCTAGCAAGAAGCAGTGCAGCACAGTGAAACAGCCTGGATGGAACCCCCTAACTGTAGCTTGCCTAATATTTACTAAGCACCTACTATGTATCAAATTCTACACAGAGATCCACTTTCTGTCCTCTAGAATGTCTGGAGTCCGAGAGCCGTTTTGCAATTCAATCTCATCTCCCCCTCGACTCTGGGCAAATCACCTAATCCTCTGGGCTTCAATTTTCTCATGTGTAAAATATGTAAACAACAGCGATAGCTCTGGAGATTGTTGTGAACAAAATAAGTGAAAGAATGTGTGTGAAAGTGCTGTGTATTAGCAAATTGGGCATTGACAAATACAAACACCTAGGTACTTTGTAGAGCCTTTATCACACCCAAATTCAACTCTTGTTCGTTACTGTTGAGAGGACCCCACCCTCTCCCCAATTTTCTTCAACTTCAGAAGCATCAGGATCTTATCCACTCTCAGTATCTTACAATTGTTTTTATTGTAATTATTAAAACATAACTCATTCTTAAAATAATGGCATCTTAAAATATCCTTTGTCCTCCTAGGATATTTTAGCCCTGAAAACAGTTGCGGGTTGGTAAGCTCCAGGATTTCAACTACTTGGTATTGACTTCTCAGAAACTGAGCTCCCCATCGTTAGGGCTGTTCAAGCAGAAGCTCGATAAGCATCTGTAACATTTCCTATAAGGGTTCGGTCTGTGTGACCTGCATTCCAGAAAGTCAACAACCCATGCTCTTTTTGTTTTACAGATTTCCTAATCAAGACTTCTGGAACAATCTGCCTGCCCTCTCTCCACAGGGCTGATGTTAGGGTTTTCCCTCTTAGTCATCCTTTCAAATTGCCTCCTTAATCTCCTGGCGTCATGGATGGGTTACAAGCTGCATTCACAAGTAAAAGGACAGGCAAAATGGCCCGGGAGTCCTTCTTACCATAAAACTGCCGAACAGAAACCAACCATGTTGAAATTCATCACTGAAATCTAAACCCTGCTAATCTGAGAGACGACCTCCAACTCTTTTTCCCATGCTCACCATTTCAGATTTCTTTTTTTTTTTTTTTTTTGTGGGGCAGGGCCATGCGGGAAAACTGTTATTTCTTTCTCTCTCTCTCTCTCTGAAACATAGGAGAAAACCTATTATTACCCCTCATAGACATGTGACAACCTTAATACTGTCCTCACCACTGTCTTTCTCACAGTGAGGAAAATTCTCCCCTATTTGAAATTAATTCACAGGAAATTAATTCTGCTAACTACAACATCAGTCTCCCAGCAATTACACATTTTCTAGAAATATTGTTAAAAAGTCAGAAAACTTTTTTCCCTGAAACTCTGAATACACCAGAGCAGCTTTTATGGCTGGAGCAGGAACGCCTGCTCCCACACGAGCATTCCAGCCACGGTCGTTATCACTGGGCTCCTACCTTGCGTTCCACAGGCGTTACTTCTGCAACGGGTGTGTGTGGTGTTGACCGTATAAGGATGGTTGAGACATGGTCCTTGCCTTCAAGGAGATTACTCTCTTGGCACAGTTTTCAATACTGGCATCACCGCACACCAGTTATGAAGTAATTTGTTACCATCCGTAGCACCATTACTGATCTACTGAGGATCGTGGATGATTTATTTTCTTCTTTGTAAATTAGGTCAAATTTAAACTCATCCCTATAGCTGTGTGTGATCATCTTGATTTGCTTCCTCAAGTGGGATGGAAATGAGTGGAGTTACAGGGACACCTAGATTCACACGAGAGATATGTAAATATCACCTCTCATGAGTGTCACAGAAAGAAAGAGGGATTGAGAACAGCTGCCCTGGCACGTGCAGTGATGCGCTGGCCTTGATAATTACAAGAAGGAAGTTAAGACATGGCTCCTGGCTTTATGGAGCTTATAATATAACTGGCAGGATCTATCAGATAACCATAGGGATAATATATAATTAAGAGCTAAATTATGGGGTTTGGACTATGGAAATGGAACAAGCAGAACACAGTGAGGAATGACTTCATACGGTCTTGGGACATTTTGTAGAGGTGGGGAGACTTCAAGGTTGGGAAGGTTTTAACAGGTGAGAGCCACAGACACAAGCATATTGGAGAGGGGTTGGCTTCGTCCAAAGTGAGACTGACTGACTGAGGCCACTCCTGGTGTTTTCAAGAGTCTTCCCATATCTCCCACTAATCCACCCAGAGCTACAGCTCTTCATGAGGTCAAATCTCAAACCCAATCACGTCTCTGCATCCCCACAGCCTCCACTTTAATTCAGGACCTCATCAGAATTCATCTCTATTTCTGCTACAGCCACCAAATGGCTCTTCCTGCCTCCACTGTTGCCTGCCTCAAATCCATCCTCCACAGAGCAACCCTCCTAATATCAAATTGACCATGTAAATAACTCTTCTGCTTAAAACAGTTCAATGATTCACCTATTGCCTCCAGGAAGAAGTCCAGCCAAGGGACATAAGACCTTTAATAGTGTAGTTGTCACTTACTCTTCAGCCTCATCTCTTGCCCTTTCGCATCCTCCACCCTCCTCCCCAGCCACTGAATTCCTTGCTGTCTTAGTCAGGTCAAGTTGCCATAATGAAATGCCATAGACAGGGTGACTGAAAAAAACAACAGAAATTTATTTTCTCACAGGCCTGGAGACTGGAAGCCCAAGATTAAGGTGCCAGCAGGATCGATGTCTGGTAAGGGCTCTCTCCTTGGGTTGCTGACCATCATCTTCTCGCTGTGTCCTCACGTGGCCTTTCTTCAGTGCATGCACATTGAGAGAAAGAGAGAATGAGTGAGTGAGCTCCCCTGTGCCCCTTCTTATAAGGACACTAATCCTATGGGATTGAGGCCCCACACTTATGACCTAATTTAACCATACTTATCTCCCAAAGGCCTGATCTCCAAATACCATCACATTGGAGGTTAGGGCTTCAACATATGAATTTGAGGGGAACAAACAGTCAGTCCACAACGCTTGCTATTCTCTGTACACACTGTATCTTCCCATACAACCCTAAGCCTTTGTACAAGCTATTCCCTCTACCTGGCATGCCCTTCTCTGAATCACTTCTCAATACCCCCGTCTGTCACCCTATCTACTTCTGGTCTTTGGCTAATTCCTTTATACCCCCTAAGACTCAGTTCAGACTGGACTCTGTGTCCTTTGTAGGCTCCCTTGGGGGTCTTAAGTGCTCCATTGGAGCTGTTCCATAGCTGACTGATGCAGGACTGTGATTTCCTTCAGGGCAGAAACAATGTCTTATCCTTATCCATCACCCTCTCTAATGCTTAGTGCAGTGGCTGGCACATGTTTGCTGCGTGAATGAATGAATAAGAAAGGCAAAGCCATGTTGTGGGAAAAAAAGAGACAGAAAATTTAGGCTTGATGAAATAAATAGCACAAAGCTCTTACGTTTTTTAGCATAAAAATATGATTCAAATGGTTTTAGAAGGATGGTTGAGAAGTTTTATCCAAGAAGGATAGAGGAGGGGTAAGGAGACCAGCTAGGAGAGTATCATAACAATCCCATATTGATGAATAGTATTGGAAATAATAATAGTCAAAATCATATCTAACATTTATTCGGCACTCACTACATGCCAGGCATTGTTTTAAATGTTTTACATATATTAACTTATACTCACAACAACTCCAGCCTGGGGAATAAAAAAAAACATTTTTTAATCCCATTTTACACATGAGGAAGCTGAGATACAGAGAAGTTAAGTAACTTACCCAAGATCACAGAGCTAGGAGTCACTTGCAGGTGAACTGAAACTCCAGGGATGTCTCCAATGGTGCCTAAAGTCAGAAGATACATTGCAGAGTGGATAAGAGCAGGCCTCTAAGATAGGTACACTTGCTTGAAAATTTAGACTCTGCCAGTTAACAACTATCTGAACTGGGCATTTTTGTTAAGCTCTCTGAGCCTCATTTCTCCTCATAAAATGAGGATAACAGTAGTACCTGCTTCACAGCACTGCCATGAGGACTGACTGTAGGGACACCCCTGTCCTTCACACAGTCCCCAACACATGGCAGGGCACTCAGTGTCAGGTACAACCATTATCACTAAAGGGACACTGTTCTACCTTCTCCAGTCAGAAGGACAAGACATCCAGAAATTGAGATCCCAGTGGTAACATTTTCAAATTTATAACGTAAATCAATATTTTTTAAGAGTTAGTTTTCTCGATGTTTCCCTCCCATAGAGTGAAGGATACCCATGTAATTAGTCTTTTTATAGCTAAATATCTCTTTAGGGAGCAAAAAATAGAGAATTACAGGCGATGGAGAAATTGCTTTCAGTTTACTGGTAAGACAAAATAAATATGCCAAATATGACTGTTTCAACATTAATTTTGGAGTGAACTAGTTAACAAGAATTTCTCTCTTTATGTCCTTATTTTCATAGTTTTCTTGTTTGGTAAAAACCAAGCTGTCCACTTAATGAAATTAATTCAATAGATAGAGTCGACATTCTTAGAGACTTCTGCAGGGGCTGGGCTGGTGTTTCATGCACAGCGTGAAGGAGCACACAGCAGCTATTTCTGGAGCTGAACAAAGGGGGCATCAACACACTTCAGTGAGCTTTTCCCCCGGGAAATTGTGCCAGGTACACATTTTACATTTTCACATACTAAGAACCTGAATATCTTAAAGTATGGGAACTAATTCAACTCCAGTGCTATATACTAACAGTTCTAAATCACTCTTAACATACAAAGGATCCAAAAGTTAAGTGAAATGAAGCTCTCTAATTTTTTTTATAAAAAGAAAAATAAATCCAAGGAAAGGAAATGTTGCCTGCCCTCAGAAAAGTATGAACTCTAATGAATAAAAATGTAATTGATAGGGAAAAACATAAAATTTGTGTATGTGAAATGAAATCTGGCAGTCTTATTGGAAAACAATACTCCCAGTTCTGTATTGAAACTGATGCCTTAAAAAATTGGGAGTACAAAACTATCTGGCAAGGTTAACAACTTCCAGCTTGTCTACTGAGAAGAGTGGTCTTCAAACTGTGCAGGTAGAATAAGCGTTGTTAAGAGGGAATTGAACCCCAAGATAGGGAGCAGTGTAAAAGAATAGTTGGTCATAGTAAATGTTATCAGATATATTGTATCTCAGGATACAGAAGGAATGTGCAGGTGCAATCAAGGACCCAAATAGACTACTAATGAGACATCATAGAGAAATAGAGAAGAATCTTAAGACTTGAAAAAAAAATGCCTCTGTCTTCTAAAAGGTAAGCCCAAGAAACTACCAAAGAATGAACTTCATGTCTATATCTAGCAAAATCCTAAAATGACTTATGGCTTGCCAATACTTAGGAAACGGAGAGGTGATCAATGGTCCAGAAAATCCAAATGGATTCACTAAGGGAAAGAACTGCCCAACTAACCAGCAGTTAAGGAGTTGTCACAGATACCACATACCAGGATTTTAGCAATGCAGCTAAAATCTTCTCAAAAAACCCCCAAGAACCAAGGAGATATTTGCATGCTTAATGCAGGTGAATTCATAGATGGTTGAATAAGGTTAAATATGGATAAGAGTCCACCCAGAAAGAGGTTTAAGGGGTTTCGTATCTGGTCTAATTCTTTCCTGTCACATTGTCAACAAACTGAATGAACACCAAGAAGGCACATAAATCTCAATTGCATGATTAATTCATTAAATTACAGAATAAGTACTTTAACAGACTTTTGCCTATTTTCCCAGACTGGTGAAAAATTGGGTCCGAAATAAATAAGATGAAATTAAATAGAAAATTTTACATATCAGTTCAAAAGGCAAATATACAAGGCTTTTCTTACTTTATCTTCAGAATGACTCTGTGAGGTGGGCATTATATTTTCCATGTTATAGGTGATAAAACTGAGGTTTGCCAAATTAGTAACTTTCCCAAGTCATATTACAACCTCTTACTTCCATTGTCACATCTCTGTTTATTCAATCTGACTCTCCTGTCTCTTTCTCATAAGGAAACTTGTGATTGTATGGGGCCTACTTAGATAATCCAGAATGATCTCCTCATCTCAAAATCTTTAACTTAGTTCTGTCTGCAAAGCATCTTTTTCTACATAAAGTAACATTCACAGGTTCTAGGGATTTGGACATGGATATCTTTGGGAGCCATTATTCAGCCTAACCACACTGGTGCATAGTGAGCAAGAGGGGAGTAGCAGGAGATGAAGTCAGAGAGGTAACTGGGAACTAAGTCACATGGGCCTTGAAGGCCATCATAAGAATCTTGGGTTTTATCATAAGTTAGGTGGAAAACCATGCAGAGGAGTGACACAGTTGAACTTGTGTCTTCAAGGACCAATCCATGGCTGTATTGAGAAGAGACTACAGGGAGGCATGATAGATGCAGGGAGAACAGTGAGAAGGTGCTTGCGGTGATCTAGGTGAGATAATGGCAACACATACTAGGGTGGTATCAGTGGAAGTGGTCAGGATGCTGGAAAAACTCTGAAGAATAGAGCCAACAGCACTTTCTGACAGAGTCAATGTGCTCAGAGAAAGAGTGGTCAAGGATGATTTCTTCTTAACCTGAGCAACTCAAAGAATGAAATTGCCATCAATTTAAATGGAAATTTCTGTGGAAGGCGTAGGTTTGGAGTGGTGGTTAGACCAGAGCCATACATTCTGTTTGGGATATGTCAATCTTACCATGACTATTAGACATCCAAGTGGAGATATGGAGAGATATCCAAGAGAGATCTCTTGGATAGGGAGTTGAACTTAGGAATCTGAAGTTTAGGAGAAAATTCTGAGCTAGAAATATGAATGCAGGAATACGGGATTTGTAGACATATAGATGGTATTTTCAGCCATGAGATTGGATGAGATCACCGAGAAGGTAAGTGTAAGATCAATAAGAGAAGATCAAGGACTGAATTCTGGAGCAGATCTGTGTTAAGAGGACAGACAGAAGAAGGGGAGCTGTAAACAGAGACTAAGAGAAAATGACAGGGCAAGTGCAGCTTCCTGAAAGACAAGTGAAAGAGTAAGTATATCAAGGATGACAAGTTACCATCTGTGACACACAAGATGAGCACTGAGAACTGGATGACCAATCCGTGTGATCTGGGATAGTCTGATAACTCTGAGTGGTAATAACCAAGACAGCATGGCCACAGCTGCCGCCTGGGTCAAACCAGCTATTGAACAACACAATCTGTGAGTGATACATGGCTTTACAAAATCCGTAATCTGGATTCCATAACTTCCAGAATACTGAAACCCTATCCAATGGCCTATTTTCAGGTCTTATCTTATTTGTATTCTCAGCAAGCTGGAATTTCATTCACTTCTACTTTGAAATGCTCTCTGCCTTGACTCTATCATTCTCTTTGTTGAAGAGCCATGGTTTGGGAGAATTACTAGAGAGTTTCAAGCAAAGGAGTGATATGGGGCCAACCCAGTGGTGCAGCAGTTTGGTTCGCGCTTGGCAGCCCAGGGTTCGCCGGTTTGGATCCCAGGCACCTGCTGACGCAGTGCTTGTCAGCCATACTGTGGTGGCATCCCACATAAAGTAGAGGAAGATGGGCACAGATGTTAGCGCAGGGCCAGTCTTCCTCAGCAAAAAGAGGAGGATTAGCAACGGATGTTAGCTCAGAGCTGGTCTTCCTCACAAAAAAAAAAAAAAAAGGAGTGATATGATTATATTTTGGATTTTGGAAAAAATCACCTTGAAAGTAGGTTGGGCCATGCAGAAGGGGGTAGTGTGAGAGGTTCTCAGAAACCATATGAGACATAGGTGCAATTAAGTAGGTTGGAGATGATAAGAAAAGCAGAATGTAAGTGTGTATAGAAGGTGGAGAATTACTTGGACCAGAGAGCCAATTAGGTGTGAGGGAAGTGCAGGAGGTGAGTTCAAAGATAACTACCAATTATTTAGATGGATAAATGTTGATGGTTGTGTCACTGGGAAACATTTTTAAGAATTCAGATTTCTGGGCCCCATTTTCAGAGATTTTGATTCAGTAGGTCAGAAGTGGGGCCTGAGATTCTGCATTTGTAGTGAACTTCTCAAGTTAATCTGATCCAGATGTCTACACAACATACTTTGAGAAATACTAGTATAGGCAATGGTTACTCCGTGGGAAAGCCTGTGATTCTCATTCTCTCCAGAAATATTTGCTGAGCTCCTACAAGGTGTCACATACTGTGCTAATTGATGGCGATGTAAAAATGAAAAAAAAAGATAGACAAGGCACCTGTGCTACAGACTAGTGGAGGGAAGAGGAATGCAAATTTATCATCTCAGACTCTGAGAACTGCTTTAAGGGAAAGCAAAGGTTCCTATGAGAGTAGATAACAGGGAAGCAGGATCTAGTTGCAGGAAATTAGGGAAGGCCTCTCTGAGGAGGTAGCATTTGAGCTGAGATCAGAATGCCCAGGAGGTAATTTAGGGAGTAAGTAGGGAAAGAGACCAGACTATCAACACTGAGAAGGAAAGAGAGCTGAGGTGCAACTTCTGGAAAACCAGTATCAAAAGTCGGATAGGAGTGGGGTCAGCCTGGTGGTGTAGTGGCTGAGTCCACACACTCTGCTTCAGTAGCCCAGGATTTGCTGGTTCAGATCTGAGGCGAGGACCTATGTACTACTTATCAAGCCATGCTGTGTCAGGCATCCCATATATAAAGTAGAGGAAGATGGGCACGGATGTTAGCCCAGGGCCAGTCTTCCTCAGCAAAAAGAGGAGGATTGGCAACAGATGTTAGCTCAGGGCTAGTCTTCCTCATACACATACACACACAAAGTCAGAGAGCAGAAAAGGATAAAGAGAAGGAACAACCAGAGAGGGAGGACGAGAACTGAGAGAGAATGATATCATGGAACACACAGAGAAGAATGCGTGAAAAAGCAAAAGAGTGGTCAACAATGTCCAGTTCCCAGGACAGTCCGGTGAAGTCAGGGCTTAAGAGTGACCTAGTGCCAGGCACTGGGAGGAGAGGCAATGAGGTGTGGAGATAGAAGGTGGATTCTGAGACTGCCAGCTTCCAAATCGCAGCTCTACCACCATCAGTGAGATCTTTGGGAAGTTCCTTAACCTTCCCAGCCTCAGTTATCTCATCTGTAAAATCTAGTACAATGGGAGGCCCAGTGGAACAGAGACATTTATGCCGCTTGTTCATTGCAGTATCTCCAATGCCTAGCGCCTGCAGGCAGAATGAAGGTGATCAACCAATATTTGTTGAACAAATAAGAATAGTAATAGAACCACCTCACAGCGTTGTAAGCATTTGAAATAGATAAATCACTTGCAACACTGGTTTCCAAACTTTTCTGCATTTTGGAATCACCCAAGAATCTTTAAAAACCACTGATACCTCGCTCCCTCTCCAGACACTCTGATTAGGAGTTTCTAAAGCTCTCCAGGTGACTCTAATTTACAGTAAGGTTTGGGACACATTAATTTAGAACAATGCCCAGCACATAGAAAGATTTTTCAGTATAAATTAAATTGAAGAAGCTTGTGGGAAGAGAAAGAGAAAAGGTTCGAGGGAGAAGGGGTAGAAATCAGCATGCAACTGACAAATTATGTGGACAGCATAATTGTAAACTTGTTATGGAACCAAGTGGGCTTGCCTCCTGGTGAGCTAAATAAGCTCTACACCAGTGGAAGTTGTCTTACAAAGTAAAGTGTATTTGCAGCAAATAGGAGGTCATGAGGAATCATTTCCAAAGTCATAGCATCCCCGAACAAAGGGAAGCAGGAACTTTTATTTTGGTTGGGAAATGAATATTCAAAAGGGAGAGGCGGGTATTTGCCTGCACAGGCTCAGTTGGAGAACATGCCTCCACATAACGAGGCCTGAGCTCCTCCTGGAGAGATCTCTGCATTAAAAATAAGGCAAAGGTCATGGGCTCTTGTGTTGAGTCTTGGTCAGTTTCAGGATGGTGGTGATCTCCTTAACATACAAAAGGAAAATAAACAACACGCAAAAACAGTTAATTGCTTCTGAACCCGCCTTTGAGTTTCTCAAGGCACCTAGTCAGTGACAAACTAACTGCTCATTATTCAAGGGCTGCCCAGCAAGAATAATTACATCAGTTTTTTCTCATTTGGTGCACCAAAGTTTTTGTTCCTTATACCAAAATTAAGTAGGTATTTAGTTTTGCTCAGCAACTGTTGGACAGAAGCAAAGAAAATGTCTTTAAGAGTGCGACTTACACCTCCAAATGGTGGGCAAAGCCAAAACATACGGACTAAAAAAAGCCAGTGAAGAGTTACCCTCAGCCCCAGGGATAATTTGCAGTGATGCTCCCAAGCAGCTCTGGAAACGGTTCCTCCCATCAGTTCAGACCGCCTGAAGAATTAAGATCAGGGATAGGTTTCATTTCTTCTGTAGCTGACGTAACCCTATCCGGACCATTTTTTCTCCCTCCTAGAAATCTTGCAGCTGTGAGTTGAACGCCAAGTTGCATGTTTCAAATAAAGTTCAGTAAAGAAGGCCCAACTCAGATAACAAGAGGCTCTCTGAGATTCTTTATACACCAGCTGTTAACTTTTGTGTTGAAACTCTGGTTGGCTATTTGATGCTTTCCTTTAATTCAGAAAAGCACTTAAAGCACTTTGGGAAGGCCTGGATTGATTTTCAATTTGGGAATCCTGTGTCTGCAGAGCAACTCGGAAAGAGTTCAATAACATTTTGTGAGGAAGTTTTCTGCTCTAGCAAGCAGGTAAAATGGAGCTAGAAATGCATTCTGGACCAACAAGAGTTTGCTTATGATGCAATAAGGAGTTCACACTGAAGGAATTGTGGACACAATCAGGAGGGATAGCGGATGGAGTGCCCTGACTAGACGGGAGGATTCAGAGGTTAGTAGAGAAGGCCAAAGGTAGGGAATTGGGGTAGCAATTAGAAAGGAAAGACGTGGACAAAGAAGGAGAGAGATCCCTCATTAGAGAAAAGGGGTAGATGAAAAATCAAGAACTAATCGTTGGGAATAGGAGAGGTAAGAAATGAAAGAAGGAGACAAAGAGAGTCCTCAAACAAGGGAAAAAAGGAGTGAGAAGGCCATTAACAGGGGAAACTTTGAGGCAGGAAAAGGAAAAGGGAGCACGCACAGAACGAGAAGATGAGGGTGTTTCAGGCAGACGCTGGGAGAAGACTGCTCATGTTCTGATTTGAAGGAAGAAGGAGGATCAGACTTGCTGTTTTCTGCCATTGTTGATGACTTTTCAAACTGTCATACCTACAGTCAAACAAAACTGTCTGTAGATGATGGAGATTCAAATGGTTGTAGTTAATTTATTACTGATAATTTTCAAATGTGAAAGGTCTGGTTGAGCATTCATAACAAGAATGATGCAACTGACAAGCAGATTTGGTTGTACATGTGGCATGAAAAATAAGATGATAAAGCTATTCCAAAACACGGGTAAAATGTCTGTCAGGACCACGAGTAAGCCTGTTTTCAAAGTCAGTGAATGTCACATTAGATTTATAAAAGTAGATGAACATACTTTTTACAGAGGAAATACTTTTGATATATAACATAATAATCCTGAGACACAACATACCAACAATATGCAAAGCATATGCTAAGAATATCCCAAGATTATCAAGCAAAGAGATTTAGTAAGTCTGGAGTAGAGTCCAGATATCTGTATTTTTATAAAACCCCATGCATGCATCTGATGTACATCCCCTCTGAGAGCCACTGGCCTAGAAGATAGATTCAAATGGAGAACAAGCTTGTGGCCAATAAGCATTTTTAATAATAACTGAAATTTATGACTAACAGCACTTTACTGTTGATGCCTACTGTCATCAGACAAAACAGCACCAAGACTCTGATAAATAGAAAGATGTCACGGACAGCGAGGGCATTGACAGATCCCTGGGAAGTTCCCATACAGGATGCGGTTTCTGAAATATTTATATTAATACAATTTATTCATAAAAATTTTACCTAGGGAAAGATATACATCTCTTATGATTTGACAACTCTTCTCATGCAACATATCAATAGGAATGTAGATTTTGTTAAAATCCAATTATTTCTGGTACTTTACAAGGTGAAAAAACAAATCTTTGTGATTTTGCAGGGGCCCCTCTGGGAAATTACAAATACAGTTTTAGGTGCAAAAGATATTCTGAAAGTTTTACTTTATTTTTTTTTTTCTATATTGAAGGTCTGATTTGGGGAAGACAAAAATAAAAAATATTATCAGAGGAGATTTAGACACTTGATTAAGACCATGGGTTCCTGAGAAACAATACTTGTTACCTATTTAATTGAAGTGACAAAAAAAATTTAAACATAGAAGGTAATAATTGCAAAAATGTTAGTTCTTTCAGAAGTGAGGATTCTTTGTTCTCTTTTTGTTGTTGTTTTCTTAAATAATCTAGAATGTAATAAAGTCAACATAAAGCACAGAAAGTTACTCTGATAAGACAATCTTTGCTATGCAGGCAAAAGACACAAAGATTAACCTTTCATATTACAAGAGAAAGCAATAAGCAGTAGGCCAAGGAAGCAATCCCATCAACATTGAGAAACTTTGCTAAGCTGTTAACACATTCCATAGCTTTTCAGACTCAGGTATTATAAACCAAAATAAATAAAATTTACATCCCAGGCTTTGCCTTTCATCGTGCTCTTTAATATTCTGGAACATACTGGCACTCTAGGATAAATCTTGCAAGGCCACGAGAACTAATTTCATAAGAGTCATTAGCATACAATGCTTTCATCATTGCTACTTCAAACCAATCAGTAAAAAAAGATTTTTAAAGGTCTCGGTTTCAATTTCCAATACAGTCAGTATCAGCAATTATAACCCACATAAACAAACACTTTGGGGTCCTCAATAAGTTTTAAGAGTGTAAGTGGGTCTGAAGAACAAAAAAGGAAAAGGAAAAGAACAGAGAAGTACTATTTTAGGAGAAAACTATTCTTTTCCTTGAAAAAAAGAAGCACATATGTAGCTGTATTTTCTCTGTCACTATTGCTCTTGGTATAATTTCAACCACCAATATCAACGATAACTTTTAACCAAAGTAACTAACTTCTATGTCTCAGAGAAAACTTGGAGAGGATAATGGAGCACTGTCTGTCACAAATCAGCATTTTAGCAGACAAGCAGAACTCATAAATACACATAACACAACTTTCTACAGATACATACTTGCTACAGCCTTATATACCTTCTGAAAGTGGCAAAAATTAACCAAAGATATAGCTTATTTGTGGCATATTAAAAACAAAAGAATATAAACATAAAATTATGCTTAGTAATCAATGTTTCAGTGTTCTGTCTTACTTAGAAATGATTTAGGTATCCAGTGTTTATCCATTAATTAGCTCAGTTTAATCAGTCTAAGGTTTCAAGTTCCCTAAAGATCTTTTTTTAATTGAGATATAATTCACCTACTACAAAATTCACCATTCTGACATGTACAATTCAGTGGTTTTTGGTATATTCACAAGATTGTACAACCGTCACCATTATCCAATCCCAGAACAATTTCATCACCCCAAAAAGAAAACCCTGTACCCATTAACAGTCACTCCCCATTTCCCCCTCTCCCCCACTCTTGGCAAATGCTAATACACTTTAGGTCTCTATGTTTTACCTATTTTGGACATTTCATATAAATGGAATCATACATGTGGTCTTTTGTGTCTGGCTCCTTTCACTTAGCATAATGTTTTCAAGGTTCATCCATGCTGCAGCAAGTGTCAGGATTTCATTCTTCTTTATGGCCAAACAATATTCCTTTGTACAGCTATACCACATTTTGTTCATCAGTTGGTGGACATATGAGTTGCTGACACTCTTTCAGCTATTATGAAAAATGCTGCTTTGATCATTTGTGTAAAAGCTTTGATATGAACACGTTTTGAATTTTCTTGAGTAGAACCTAGGAGTGGAATTTCTGGATCATATGGTAACTCTATACTTAATTTTCTTTTTCCTGCTGTGGAAAATTGCCCTGAGCTAACACCTGTGCCAATCTTCCTCTATTTTATATGTGGGTTGCTGCCACAGCATGGCCGATGAGTGGTGTAGGTCTGTGCCTGGGATCCAAACCTGTGAACCTGGCTGCCTAAGCAGAGTATGCTGAACTTAACCACTTAACCATTTTTGAAGAACTACAAAACAGTTTTTTCACAGCAGCTGCATTATTTTACATTCATCCCAGCAATGTCTAAGGATTCCAATTTCTCTATATTCTCACCAACACTCATTATTGTCTGTGCCTGATTATAGCCATCCTAGTGTGTGTGAAGTGGTATCTTATTGTGGTTTTGATTTGCAATTCCCTAATGACTAATGATGTTGAGCATCTTTTCCACGTATTATTGGCCATTTGTGCATCTTCTTTGGAGAAATGTCTTCTTTGGAGAAAATAGAAAGGATCTGTTCAGATCCTTTGCCCATTTTCAATTGGTTATTTGTCTCTTTATTGTTAAGTTCCCTAAAGATCTTGGAAATTATCTTCAAACTGACATACTACAAAATATGATTCCCACTGAAATGAAGTGTTTGTAAAAATAATGATTCAATTTAGTTGTACACAAATTCACTTTTTTCATAACCAATCACTATACCTGTATAAGCTTAGAGAAAGCATACCCCAAATAGAATAAAAAATGCACTCATATTATACTTAACATTGATAAATCAGAGAAAACATTGCTGTTTTTCATTATACTAAAATTATTCAACTAGTCTTATTTGCCAAAGGTTTACTTTAATTATGTGAACTTGGATTCTTAAAATATTTCTGAGTTAGTTTCTGCAAGAGTACTTTTTTTTTATAATTGTAGCACACTGAAAGTATTATCAGTTCAAGTTCCCTATTTTCTTGAAATTTTGGGGACATTCAAAGTACATTTATTTATCTCTATAAGCCAATTGGAACAGAGCTCCTTTGTTTTTCTATTTACTCTTTCTCTGTCCTCAGCACCAAGAAAACATTCTTCTCTCCCAGGCTTTATGAGTCTCTGTGTCTGAAGATGAAACATTACCGCTTGTCCCGCTTCTCGCATTCCTTACAACAGCTTTTCTTTCTTAAGACAAGTTCCATCACCTATTGTTTTGATCCTTGTTTTATCTGAAGTTTCCCCTCTACCTAGTCTTTTTGTGAGTCTTTTTTTTACATCTGAATCTTTTCTGTCATTACATTGTTTCCATTCTTATTTGTTTTTGTCTTTTTTTTCCATCATCTCCCGCTGCCCAAGGTAAATGGATAGGAGAGTCACTCTCCAGTCATTTGCTTTAATATTGCTTTTGACTTTATTCTAATCAAACTTTTTAAATCTCTGTCTCATGCTCCATCCATCTCAAATTTCTCTTAACTTTCATTACAACACTTAATGTCACAAATAGTATAGCATTAAAACACTTAATGTCAACGATGGTATAGCATATCCTTTCTCTGTCATTCGATATAGTAATCTTTGAAGTGTTTTTATCTGCTGTTTTCCCTACCTTATTTATTCATAAGAGCCTTAGGACAGGTAACAGGAAGGAAGGAAAATGGGAGGGAGACTAGTAGAGAGGGAGGGACAGAAAGAAGCAACAGCGGAGAGAGGGAGAAGATGGGGAAGTGTCTTCTGCTGCTTTGGATCAGGAGGTAGAACCATTCCCACCTTCCTACATTAAAATACTTTGGTTTTGCTCTATAAATCCTATAAAACATTTTTGTAACATAGTTACAAGGGCCTAAAAATGTAATAATAGGCTTGTCCATCAATAAGTCTTGCTCTTCAAATTGCTCTTTCATCTGAGTGAGCAAGAGTCTTGGTGAGAGACCTGGCCAGGCACAAGGGTACAGTCTGGGATCCTGGACCAGGATTCCTCTCACAGCTGAAAGCACCAGCTGAGTACCGGCTGAAAGTTAAGCCAACAACCTTGTTAGTGGATGTCATCTGTGGACCCAGCAGTCCTCCAGGCACTGTGGAATACGAAGATAGACACAATAGGTTGCCTGCCCCCAAGCAGTTTATAATAAATGGTAACATTGGATTAAGTGTCAACACACTAGAACATAAGGGAGTACATGAATGGATGTCTCAATTCAGAAAAGGTGAGCACTGTGGACAGAAATGAGCTGGAACAGTTTCGTGGAAGAAACTGATTTAAAGAGCTGGGTCTGGAACGGATGGAGGGATTTGTCTGGATAGAGGATAGGAAGCTGGATAGAGATGGCCATTATTATCAAGGAAACATTGTAAACAAACCCAGAGGAAGGGAAAATACAGAGTATTCGGGGAATACTGAAGTAGTTAAAAATGAACAATTTTTCAAGGGCCTTGAAGGCCAAACTGAGGAGCCCGAATGTCGCCCTTTACCCTGTCTCAACTTATGGAAGCACAGTAAATTCTGAACTTCGCATATGCTGTACTCTGTGCCTGCAGTGGTCCTGTCTCCACCCCTCACTCCCTCCACACCCACACCAGCCTTTTCTTGGTGCAGCTGGATCCCCCTCATATTTGGTTTCAGTGTCTACTTTCTCAGAACACTCTACATACTTCATCCACTTCCCCTTAACTTTCTATCACAGTGTCTGTGATTTGTTTGCATATAATTAATTGAACCTCCAAGTGTAATGATGTGTTTATTTATCTGCCCAGCCCCTCCACCGGCACTAAGTGTCACAAAGTCAGGGACCATGTCCTCTGTGTTTGTTGACTGTGTTTTTTTGATCATAATGACAATCTCTATCCAGCCTTCCTAGCTCTATTTAGCCAAATCCTTCCATCCCTTCCAGGCCTAACTCAAGTCAATCTCTTCCATGACACTGTTCCAGCCCATTTCTGTCCTCAGGGCATCAAGAAGAGGAGAGGGCCAAATAAAGACCCCCACAGAACATCTACTTTTTAACCAGGCAGAAAAGAGAGAAGGAACCCTAAGAAAGAGAGGAACAGGAGAGGACAATATCCCCAATCCCCAGGGGAGAAAAGAGTTTCAAAGTGGGTGGTAAACAGCCATAGAAACTGTGCAAATGCAGAAGGGGCTGAGAACAAAGGGTTTTCCACTTAGATCTTTAAGAGAAAGTTTCTTCAAGGTGGGAGGGATGGAAAACAAATGGTCAGCATTCAAGATTGTGCCTTTGAGAAGCTGGAGGAAAAAAAAGAAGAGAAGTAGCTTGTGTTCAAGGATGGGAGAGATATGGACAGTTGACAAGAGAAAGATCAAACACAAAGGGACAAGAGGGGGTAACTGATGGTGCTGAAGAAGACAACTGGAAGGGAATTGTTAGCGATGCGTTGTTAAAGGAAGTTTTGGAACATTCCTCACAGAATTGCCAAGACATAAGGCAGTAACCTAACTTCACATTTGCTTTCTCCTCACAAGTTGGAACAATGGCAGAAAGCCATAAAAAGAGATCTGACAGGCAATAAGGTCTATGTTAATGAGGCATTGAGGAATGAGCCCCAAACCAACTGCACTGGCAGGACTGCCTGTACAGAAAAGCCCAACTATACGCATTTCCCTTCTCCTCCTTTACCAAAATTCATCTACAGGGCTCTCACCACATACTTAAGAGAGGGATTTGCAAAATCTTCCCGCACAGCATCATAGAATTCCGTATCGGAAAGGGACATTAAAAATTATCTACTTACCAACAACAGTGGAACGAAATCAAAGATGACATTTTCTTTTTACAACGAGTTTCCTTTTTTTCTCTGCAGGATAATATTTCTTTTAATAAAGCGCACTCTTAAAATATGACAAAGGCATTGGCAATAAATAGAATTTCTCATCTTTCCACCTTCAAACCTCTGACTGGCTTAATAATTCACTCCCTCCCAGCGCCTTAAAAATGGGACTGTTATCTTTGACTCCATCTGTAAAACTGTTCTTTTCTCCTCCCACTTGCTAAGTGGACACCATTTATCACTCATTTTATGGGTACTTATCTACTCCAAGAGAAGTTTGATCAGATAACCTGGTCCTTAGAAAAGCAGAGGAAGACTGCTAGGATTGGCTTCTATTGTTTGAGAACCTCTCTTTGATGTAAAATTTTTAGGAAGGTTATAGGATGTCTCCAGGGTCTCTTGCATTTTTGATGGTCCAGGAAACTGTTACCTTGGTCTCTGGGGTCTGGAGAGCTTTACTTGAACATGCTTGCTGGATCCTGTCCTGCAGAATGATTCGAGGATGAGCTTAATCCCCAGAGTCTGAACATTCCTAGTTTAATGTTGTGATATAATATGACAGATTTATACATTGTTCTGACATAATGAAATGCAAAGAGATGAACTATTTTATTTACCCAGTAACCTCTTATTTCAACAGTTCACCGGCTGTTGTATAGGCTTTCCTGGCCTCATCAAAGGCCTCAGGAAGCATCACTGTGAGCCTTGCAGAGTTTACAAAGAGCACTAGGCCATGAAGTCAGGAAGGGAGCAAACAATGACATAAACAAACAAGAAACAAAACAGGGGACTCCTGGAACATCTACTCCTCAAAGACATCCATAGAGCTCTCTGCTGCCCAGGTGTCCTTTCTTCTTATCTGGACACAGAAGTCACAGAGTAAATGTTTGTTGAATGAATCCCTTCCCAGCTTCATCATTCACTCAACAAACATTATTTGAGTGAACATTGTGTTCCCTCTAGGAGACATAAGGAAGTGCGTACAAAGATGAAAGGGATGCAGTCTGCATTTATTGAGGAGTAGGGGTAGTTAAGAAAACTTTGGAGGATCATTTCAAATGAAAACAATTTCAGCTCTGTTATGAACCAAAACCCTATGAGTTCAGTTTAACTCCCAGGTAGAGAATGTGGGAAGAGATTTGGTGCCTTCTTTTCTAACAGATGCTCTAACTATAACGCTGGAGGGTACAGGAGTTCTTGGCCACGATTCTTCAGAAAATTTGAAAAGTAAAATAGTGACTGTGTTGGAGAGATGCTGGCTCGCTCTCTCTCCCAGAGTAAGACCAGGACTTGGCGTGAGGGATAACAGGAGATGCCCTAGATAACAATGTTCTTATTTAGTAGGGCAAAGTGTATCCCCCCAAAATGGGTTTTGTGGTACATTTGGGTAGAAGCAGGTGGATGCAAAAAAGCCTTCTTCATCACCAACGTGGGAAAAAAGAGAAGAAAATGATATGCTCCAAATTTTCCCTCCACTGCTCGTTTTTAGAGAGAGAAGAAAAAGCAGACCTCATTCTAAAGTAAAGCCTTGTTACTGGAAGTGTGGCTGAAGGATCAGCAGCATAAGCATCACCTGGAAGCTTGTTAGAAATGCAGAATCTCAGGCCCCAGCCCTAACCTACTGCCTCAGAAGCTGCAGTTTAACAAGATCCTCAGGTGGTTTGTATGCACGTTCAAGTTGGAGAAGGCCCGCACTAGACCAGTGTGGCGGCTGAACACTCAAATCACCTGAGGAGCTTTTTAAACGACTGATCTGACCCCTAGGAAGTCTGATTTAAATGCTCTGACTTCCTAACTGATTCCAAATGCGCAGCGAACGTGGTAAAGCCTGAGGAGGCCTCCTATTGCCTATGAGAACCTGTGAAATGGCCTCAGGTTTGGGTGCTGCGGATGCAGAATGAACACGAAGGGCTCCCTGAAGCCCAGTGGAGCAACTGCCCCTTCCTCATATACGTGGCAGCAGGGACCGAGGCTGGCTGTCCATATCCAGGTGCCCCAGCTTACCCCTGTGTGCATGCTCATCAAGACTGTGCATTTCAGGATGTGGAATCCGTGTAGAAATTTGTCACGGTAGATCAAAACATTAAGCCTGGAATGTTCTATGCCTGCGTGTTTAAATCATCCTGAAACAAATCATCTGCAATTAGGATAGGGTCCTCTGCTGTAGAAGGTAATAGAAGGAGAAAGGTTGTCCAAAAAAGTTAGAGGCCTCAAGTTAGAAAGCAAAAAAAACAAAAAAGGAGAAAACAGAGAAGAGTTACCAGAAGGAAGCAGCACCCAGCGAACCCCTGCCATGAGTCAGCACAGGGGAGGCCCAGCCCCTTGTGGGGGAGCCTGATTAAGGATCAGGCTCAGCTGCTGGGCTGGGCTGTGTGTGCTGCTGCTTCTTGTCCCAAGACGAAGTCTTAATAGCAACTTCCCTTCCTTGCCTGCTTAAACTTTTTTTTCCTGTGTCTGGAAAGAAGTGTCACATTTTGCTCACTCCCAACCCTTCTCCCCCACCCCCTCCCAGGGATCGCGAGCGCGTGTGGAGGGGGTGCTGAGAGCCACCTCCAGCCTCGGGTGACGGCTGTAACTTTCAGCTCTGCTCATTGTAACACTATGAAGTTCCTCAGGGAGCCCAGGAGCCGGACAGCTGCTTTTCTGCCTCTTTGCTTGCTCTTCTTGAAGATCCTGCAACCAGGGCACAGCCACCTTTATAGCAACCGCTATGCTGGGTAAGTGGAGCGACTTTCACGCCCTGCACAGCTTTTAGTTGGATGAGGGGGCTGGTTTGCCCCTGAGCGTGCCTCATTTTTTCTGGTCTGTGGTCTCTGTGTGAATCTGTACACTTTCCTGGTCACCTAAAATAATGTGCATGCAGCTCCCAGCTCTTTGGTTAGTTCACTGAGAGAAGGCGGTGGGTGCAAGTCTAGCTTCTCATACTTTTTATAGTGCGCCAACCTCAGCTGTGGACCAGGGTTGAACAGGGCTCTGTCTTTGGAGTGGCCACCGCCCCTATTTGCAGTATTTGTCTTGGTTGATGCTCTGTGGGAAGGATGCTGTTGTACCACGTGAATTATGACCTGAAAACTCAAGTATCTCCTTTAGGATTGTATGCAGGAGCAGTGGGTTGAAATTCACCAGTGATTAATTTAAGAACTGAGTGTGATTTTTTTTTTCTTTTTTTTCAGTGCTCTTTAGCCTACAGAGTGATTATTAGGTGGTTATTAGAAAGATTTTCAAATCTGAGGGATGCAAATGAGTCAACCCAAAATAAGCAGACTAAAAGTAGCCAACTGTAAAATTATGGGTATTTTTCTGAAGGGAGAAACATACAAGGGAAAAACACCTCATTTTTCCCCCCTCTGTAGGTTACCATGCTTTGTGTTTGCCTTTCAGAGGAGGCCCGGGGCTGCACAGGAGGCAGTGTGTGACTCTGCAGGTCTTATTACCCTGAAGTCTTGCTGTGGAAGATACAGCATGTGCTTTGCTCACATTTGCAGGGGGTCATTGTTTGAATCTGGAAATTTTGGCATTCTTGCATTTTAGAGCTGGAAGAACCTTAAAAGCGTTCCTCTAGTTCAATTCCTTTCTACAGAGGAGGAAAACCAGTGTCTTAAATCTTTTTACATAGTCTACTATCATTCGATAACTACCAGTTGAGTAAAGCGTTCATATAGACCTGGATTATGACCAGGGAATGCCCAGAGTCTTCCAGCAAAGTTGTTCTTTCTAGGAATAGTGTAGAGGAGAATTTATAAGTGGGACCCTGGAAAAGAAAATTGTTTCCCTTTCTCCCCTGAAGAATCTGGGCACTGCTGTTAGAGTTCCCTGAACACAGTGCTTACAGAGGAAATTTAAAAACATATCCTCAGTTTTAGGGGGTGCAGGATAGGAATGGAGGCATAGGTTGAGGTAAGGGCTAGAGAGGGTAATACAATCCCCAGTGTTTTTATTCTGGTGTTCCCCAGGAGAAACAGAAAGGAGTTAACATCTGAGGGCTGCTTTTCAGACTCCTAGACACACACGGTCCAGGCTTTACATCCTGTCACTTGTCACCACCCTGAAGATCTGGGTGAGGAAGCCGTGTTGAATGAGTGATGGTGCAGGCTGAGGATGTGGAGGAGTTGACTCTGACTCGCGTGGCCGAGGTGAGGAACATAGATCACAGATTTAGACGTACCATGTGACACAGGATTTCACTCCTCCACCCAGCTGTGGCCCTGTCCATAATTATTTCAGCCTGTGGCACTCCTCGATGACAAGTTACCAGGCCGGCTTCAGCTGAGCGGGTGTGCGCCCTTTCGTCAGCACCACTTAGAGGAAATGAGGCTGAGGGCGGCGCCCTTTTTCTATAGAATTTGCAGTGACTGGAACCTTTTTAGAGGAAGTTGCACTAGCTTTTCTGCTGTTCTGCAATGAAAGTAGTCATGGCAATTTTCTCTTTGGCTGCTACACAATAAGTTAGTCCCCACTGTATAAATTATCAGATGTCTCAAAGGTGGAAGAAAAAGAAAAAGATGAAACAGTGAGGAACCGAAGGGAGCCTTACCTGTCCCTCACAGCAGAAACCTAGAGCTTCTTTAAAACCAGAAATATTTCTGAGCCCACCTACCATCAAAAATGGGGGATTTTAACTTATCTTCATTAGACATGTCATTGTCTCATCACCAAAGACAGAAATGCTGCTTAGGTTTGGGATTATGTTGCTTTATTTATTCAGGAACCACTTTCTGCAAATCTAACTCCTCAGTGAACAAGAACCTGAGGGGAAGGCACGGTAGAACAGTACTTGGCGTTATTTTTGTTGCTCATCCAAAGTTATAATTCTAAACCACCTTGTTTTTATCCCTTAAGTGATTTGTTTTCATTTTGTTGCTAATAATTATGGAGCAGCCCATTTCTTGCATTTTTATAAAAATATTTTTGTTGGTCTTGGTTGAATCTAATATGTGATTATCATTTGCAGGACTCTGGGCAAAAAATAGAACCCTCAGGGCAGACCAGCATGCCTCCTGAGAGCAGCAGATGAGCTCAGTCCTCTTTCTACATAAACTAGTAACAGCTGGATAGTGTCAATTGGATGATAGATGTTTAGTAAATGGCAAATTTAAGTGTCTCAGGAAAAAAAAATTGTAGATATCGCAAGGAAAATCTGATGATAAAAGCTGATACCTCTTTGGATAACTATGTTAAATTACACATTTACAAGGGAGATTTAAAAATCCACAAGAAAGGAATAAATAAAGCAAAGTGTGGAAAATAAGTTAACTTCAAATAATATTTATTGATTACTGTCAGAGGGCTTCAGGGGCTACAGATGCAAGTCAAACATTTCAGTGATGAATGAATATCAGTCAGTGAGGGAGACTCCTACACAGGCCAACATCACTTTGTTCTCTCCTTTTCCCTCATCTCATGTTCCTGGAAGCAGACCTGGTTATTCATTACACAGTGATATTGAGGGCAAAAAAATAAAGTTCTTCTGCCTCACATGAAATGAGGGGAGTTTTTTTTTTTTAATGCTGGTAAAAGATTTAAGACAATGAAGCAATACATTCTGGCAATGCTGAAGAACTAAAGGGGTTTGGGTTTTTTTCGAGAACTACTTATTCTGTACCTTCTTCATGCCAGTCAATGCAGAATAACGTTTATAAGTCCTGAAGTTCAGCTGCCTGGGGTTCAATTTCTGCTTTCCCATACTTAGTAGCTCTGTTACCTTGGGCAAGTTCCTCAACCTCTCTGAGCCTCAGTTTCCTTATTTGGGACATGGAGACAATATTAGAACCTTCCTCACCAGGTGGTTTTGAGGATAAATGCAGTAGCATGGGTATCGCATGATTCTTGCACTTAGTAAGTACTTAACAGGGTGGTAGAATAGTTAAGACTTACCAATACTTAATATAAACATTTAAAAAATATTAATGATTTTCTCAACAGCCTTATGCAGTTTTGGTATCCCCATTTTACAGAGAAGCTAAATGAGGTACAGACAAGTTTAGAGGTAACTAACCGCAGGTTGCTGGAAGGGCACGGTTGGGATTCTAAGCCAGCTCTCCCTGACTCCACAAACTTGACTTCTCGCTCTGCCACCATTCAGGTGTAGAAAAGAATGGCTTTTAAGAAAAACTGAATATTGAATCTTGTTTGGGGAATTGATAGTTTCAGGATAATAAAGGAAAGGAGTAGATGATGTAGGCTATGAGTTTAATGAGGTTATTGTCACCTTCTCTAGAGTGACCATGAGTCACCGATGGTAAATCATTATTAGAAAAGCAGGCAGAGACCTAAGGGTTAGAAAAATGGAATATGAAGGAACTTTAGATGGTCACCAAAACAGTAGCATAGAAAGTGGCCATGAGTGTGCCTTCATTCATTCAAAGAGTATTTTTTGAATGCCTACTTGTGCCAAGAACGTTGATGAACAGAGGTAAAGCCCTCTGATAGCCCCACACGTACATTAGTACACAACGTATAAGTGCTGTGTAGGATGAGCAGACTATGGATTGATAAGAGAGCTCAATGAACCAAGAAGGGCGGGGCGGAAATCCCTTCCAAGGCCCCACCTATTCTGGTCACCCAGCCTTCCTGTATCTCAGCGAGGGGCGGAGAGAGGACTGACTTCCTCCCGCTGTGGCTGCCTCCTGGGACTTGAACCCACTGGTGTTGGATCTGCCTGCAAAGGCCTCCTGGACTCCTCCTTCCTCACCTAGCCCTGCAATTTCTTCCCTTCTCTTTTCTTCCTCAGGAGAACAGCTCCAATGACTCAGCCTTTTCCCATAACCAGAGGTACATGCAGGGCTGGTTACAGCCCACCAGCCAGAGGGTGCATCTGCTTAGTCGGTGTCCATGCTGGACCCACGCCCCCACCACCTGTCCCTCACCTGCCACCCCCCCATACCCCAGTTATTTGTCAAGTTCACTAGTCATCCATGGAAATGAGATATGGAGATTCAAAAATTAGACTTGAAGGAAATAAGACTTTTTTAAGGCAGTTTGGTCCTCAATCCTGTAAGCAAAGAGGCCCCAAATTGAGATGTGATGCATTGAAGAGACGAGGCCTGTGGGAAGCACAGTGGCTCAGTAGAACAGATTCAACTTCAGGGACATCGTATTTGTTTTCCTCCTTACCTCTCTGCTAATCCCCTCTGTCTCTCAACAGCAGCTTTTAATTCTCTTTTCCTCTGATGGTGGCTTCCTTTAATGCTCTGAACTTTTGGAAACCTGGGACTAGAGTACAAGAGATTAAGCCCGTCATATGAATCTGGGAGTTATCCTCTATGTGGGCAGTGAAAGCCCTTTTCAGACAGGATGGCTGTAAATCCCCACTTGCCTAAAACTGGCTGGTTTGCCAGGGACTGTCCCATTTTGCACGCGCTGTTCTGGTGGAGTAATTGGAAATGCCCCCTTTCAGTCTGATTTGGATGGTAAATTGTGGGTTCAGCCTCTTTTCTCTTCCCTATGATTGCTTCCTTAATGAGCTTTACTTCAAGTCTTCAACTACCCTCTTATTACATTCCTAAGGAGCAAATTTCTCTGTCATTCCTTCCACTCCTGTACAAAGTATCCTTCTTGTCCTCTCTTCTCTCTTGTCATAACCACCAGCCATACTCAGGACTTTATCTCAGCCTAGGTTAAGGTAATTTTCTCCTAACCGATCCACCTTTCTCTAGTCCTTTCTCATACTGATAATCTTACTAAAGTAAGACTCTTGGTATGTTACTCCCTTGCTCAAAGAGCTACTTTGGCTCTCTATTGCCAAATATATCAAATCCAGAATCCTCTGCCTGGCTTTCAAGGCCTCTATAACCAGTCTCTCTAGTTCTCCTGCCTCTATTTCTGTCTCCCTCAGCCCTGAAACCTCTCTGCAGTTAGGTCAGAGAAATAGAGAGTTCAGCATTGCACATTTTTTTTTTGTTTGTTTTTGTTTTTGTGGGGAAGACCAGCCCTGAGCTAACATCTGTTGCCAATCCTCCCCTTTTTGGTGAGGAAGACTGGCCCTGGGCTAACATCCGTGCCCATCTTCCTCTACTTTATATGGGACGCCGCCACGGCGTGGCTGACAAGCAGTGAGTCGGCGGGCGCCTGGGCTCCGAACTCGCGAACCCTGGGCTGCCAAGCGCGGACGCGGCCCCAGCATTGCACATTGTTAACAAGCAAAGCAGGCAGATCTCATTCATAACAAGAGTGTAAAGCAAGAAGAAACCATCTTGAATCATGAAAGATAGGTTGAAATGTGTGAGCTATAGACAGATATAGATTTGGGGCATTAGGAACTATGGAGGATGTATGCTGGGCTCTGAGATTGGTATTAAACCTTTCCCCCACAAGTTGATGTGTGGTTAATGGAATTGTTCTGCAGTGCCTTCTGGAAGTCTTGTTTTAGCTCTTGGCCCTTATTAATGGTAGGATATTTTTAGTTTTCCTTACGCACTAGCTCAAAGTGCAACCCCTGAGTGACTGTTATCAAGTGATTATACTGAAGCTTTCTTCCCCGTGGTGTGTCCTGTGAGTCGGGGCCTCCTGTTTTGCTTGTTCAGGAGGTGCAGTGCTGCTCTCTGTTCCTCTGACCTGAACTCACAGGCGGACTGTACTCCATGGGACCAGCATCCCCTCTGCCACTGAGCTAGCGGAAGGAGGAGTGTTTCAAATGCTCTGGGCCACTTTCTCCTCGAGCCTGATCTGATAATGGAGGCTTTATTTTATGGCGCCAAGGTATTTTCTGGATAATACCATTAAGCATAATCACTTCCACCCCCTGAAAAGCAGTGAAGGATGTTAATGTTTCATAACTTCACAGCTTATATTGTGAGAGCCACAAAAGCATTACAAGTTTTTCTGTCTCTGTAAATGGGATTACTGAACAGATAATAAGATCTCTTTTGGTGACTTGTTTTAGAGTCTTGATTACAATCAATCAGTAGATAACTGGCTTATAGGAGTAGAATTTGCTTTGCCAAATAAATGCCTTCCCAACTTGCCTCTGGGCAATAGCTTCTTTATGATAAAGTGGAATGCAGAATATGAAGCTTTAGGATCTTGTTCTGGGTAGTATAGTAAATTTCCTAAAACTTAATTATTTTATTAAACGTTGAAGCAAACTTTTACTAAGTGGTTTTCATCGACAAAATTACTATCTTTGTTCTTTTTTTCAGTGTACTTTGAAAATAGTAAAACATTTTCTTATTTTAGTATCTGGGTTATAAAGAATACTGTAAGGTTGTTTGTTTTCTTTGTCTTTTGTGCTTTAATAAAGAACCCCAAAACTTAATAGCTTAAACAAGAAATATATTTCTCTCTTATAAAAATCCAGAGCTGATATAGTTGGTAGTGCCAGAGACCCAGGCTCCCTCTGTCCTATACCTCTGCCATGCTCAACACTCAACTCCCAAATGTGGTTCAAGAAGGAGCCTTCTAGGTCTTGCAGTCCAACCAGCAGGAAAGCAGTAAGGAATAGTCACTCTCCTTTTCTTTAAAAGCATAGTCCAGAAGTTCAAATGTCACTTCCTACTGGTCATAATCAGTTAGATGGCCTTAGCTGCAAGGGAGGCTGTGAAATAATGGTCTTTAGCCAGGGGGCCAGATCTGGGAGAACATACTGAGACATAACTAGCAATCTCTCTCTCAGTGGTCACTGATCGTTAATGATTATCAATCCATTTCGCCTCCACTTGGTTCTCCTGAAGAAACAATCCATCCAAATAGGGCTTTAGAATTTTGTACTTCAAGCTGATTTAAAGTGCATTTTTATTCTGTAAATGGTCTTTTTAAGTCACAGAGTGTCAGAACTGGAGGAGACAAAAATCATAGTCCACTCCCTTTATTTAATACACAAGGAAGCAAAACTCCAAAAAGGTAAAGGGATTTGCAGAGCTGGTAGTAGAGTTAGGACTAAAACCCTGGTCAGCCAGTTCACAGCATTCTTTACAGTTGACAACACTGTCTTTGGTGAATCCTGGAATCTTCTTACTCTTTCCTATTCCCTAGAGTTGTTGGGAATGAAGTAAAATGATTTGGCAAGGCTAAGAAGTGTTGACTGAGGGAGGATTTAATTTCATTTCTATAAATATTGGTAGGGCATCTGGCCCTCTGCTAGACTGGGACAATAGAGATAAAAGAGCAGTCTATGTGCACAGCATAATGAGTAACTCGGGCAAGTAAACAAACAGTTCCAACTCTGGGACCACTGTGGCTGCAGAGAAAACTCTTGGTGCCAGTGAGTGAAGGAGAGGGTCACTTAGTCCGGACTGAAGGGTGGAGAGAGGTCAGAACCTTATTGGTTGTGACGTGAGTCTTAAAAGACAAACAGGAATTTGAGTGGATTATTATGTATGCAAAGTACTTTACATTTTTCTTTTAAATGGTTGGTACTCAAAGAACATGGCACTGATCTCAGTCATAAAGAACAAGTAGAAATCAGGTTAAGGCTTTCCAGACACAGGGAGTATATTGCAACTGGAAAGAACTACAGTCATGCATCACTTAATGTTGGAGATATGTTCTGAGAAATGAGTCTTGAGACAATTTTATTGTGTGAACATCATAGAGTATACTGAAGGGGAACAAAATTTGCTACCTCAAAATGTGTCTCTTTAATATGAGGATAATTTGGAGCTTATCATTTTTAAGAAACGAAAGACTCAAAGTTTTTCTTGTTGCCTCCCCCTAACTGCCTAAAAGAATTCAGATAAAACCTGTCTGAGGAAGCGAGCTATCACCTGAGAATCACACAGACTAGGAGGTAGTCAGAGAGGAACCTAGAAAAGCCTGTTTGTTGGGCTCCCCTCTGTGTTCTTCTATTTCTGTGTGGCCAAACACTAGTTTTCCAAATGTTTGCTCCTTTTCACCTACCTGTGAGTTGCCTTCCTTCCCTTTGAAGTCCCCGACTCTCTCCACTCTTAACATATTCTTTTGTCTTTAGCTGAGGATAGTATTTAAGGTGGGGGCTTTGGCCATTTTGGCAAGTTACTTGGTTTTCCTGGGTTTCTCTCATGTATACATCTTATTAAACTTTTGTTTGTTTTTCTCCTAATTAATTTATCCAGATTAACTTTTGTTAATCTGTCTCATATCAATTTAATTCTTAGACCAGCCAGAAGAACCTAGAAGGTTAGAGAAAAATTTCTTCCTCCCCTACAATACTTACACAAACCTAGATGGTACAGCCTACTACACACCTAGGCTATATGGTACTAATCTTATGGGACTACCATCATATATGCAGTCCATTGTTGACCAAAACATGATTATGCAGTGCATGACTGTAGAGGTGAGAAAGCTTGGTCAGATCTAGAAAATCAGAGCAATTAAGTATGGCTAAAATAAAGGGTATTCTCTTGGTAGGAGTAAGGGGAGGTAAGGTAAGACTTCAAGGTCATAAAGCACCTTATGCCCCATAACATGGAGTTCTGGTCTCTCCCAAAGGTGATAGGGTGCTAATGAAGAATTTTAAGCAGGGAATTTAAATGATTAAAGTTTGTGGGGTTTTTTAAGGAAAGTTTCCTTGACAATCATTGAAAAGGGAAGACTTGAGGGCTGAATATTTGGAGGCAAGAAGCCTGGGATGTTGTGGTGATCATGGTAATCCACAAGAGCCTGGCTTATGGAGGTGACAATCAAAGGAAAGGAGGGAAGTAATTAAATATGTAGGGGGTAGATTTTCATAATTAGGTAACCAAATTGGGAGAAGAAAGAGAAAATAGTGTAAAGTCATTCTCAGGATTGGGTAACAGGACTGATCTCTTTGCAGAGAAAGTAAGTACTTTTTCAGATATGTATAGTTTGAGGTGCCAATAAGGTGTACAACTGGATATATGGGTCTGAAGCTCAAGAGAAAGATCTAGACTGTGAAATAGATTCCAGTAACTGATGTGTAAAGAGAATGTCTTGAAACCTTGAGTGTAGGAAGCACTCATTATATGAAAAGAATAGAAAGCCAAAAACTGAAAAGAATAGAGGGAAAAAGTCAGAGGAGAAACTAGTAGGAAAGGCCTAGAAAGAGAATAAGAAACTCAGGAAATGTCAGTTAAAAGAAAAAAGAGATCCTAAAAAAGGAGAGGTCAGTCACATCAAGGACTGCAAAGTAGTATGCATTGGTTTGGCCATTAAGGAAATCATTTGTTATCAAAGGTGATTTTGGTGGATTGGTGAGTGAAAACTAGACCGTGGTAGGTTGAGGAATGAATGAGGTGTGAGGAGATTGGCAGCGAGTGTAGACCATAATTTCAAGAAGCTTATCCATGAAGAGAAGGTGGTGATGGAGGTGGAGAGTCAATGACTAGAGTTGAAGAAGAGTTTTGTTATTTTGCTTGTACTTCTTAAGATACGAAAGTTATGGCCATATTTTATGCCAGGTGGTAATAAGAAGAGAGGGAAAGACTATAGATAAAGAAGGTGGTGGGGCGTGGTGGGAGTAATGGAATTAGGTCTCTGAAGAGAGAGAAAGCTAGCTGGCCTCTCTTTTCTCCATAAAGTAGCAGGAGAGGTCCTGGTCCTATGAAGAGATAGTGGATAGGGAACCTGATAAAAGGAGAAATAATTTAGATTTAAAATATTCCTGAAGGAAATGACTTGCACCTTCAGAAGGACCACCAAGCATTACTGTGGGTCCAGCTGATGGTTGCGATGAGTCTGTAATGTAATCATGAACCCAGCTCCATGATTTTCTTGAGGATCATTCCATGTGTCCTCATGTTACCTGGAACATTCCACTGTGGACCCTCATCATTCAATCTATTACAACTTCTCAAAAGAGTGAGGACATATCTTTAAGCCCTTAGGAAGCCAAAAAGCAAGTCAAGCAAGATTAATGTCAGAAATCTCTCTATCCATTCTCTGCCTTTCTTTTCTTTGTGCCTGTGACATTGGCCTCTGGGCCTGTGTCTGGCTCCCTTCCCCAGCAGAAGAATGGAGGGCAGGAGGAGAGAAAGGTAGGAGTATTTCTGTCCCTCCTCCCTGGTTTCAGTGCCACGGTTCTGACAGTAGCTACTAGCCTCCACAATAATGGCTCCTGCTGGGCAGCCCCTCCTTCAAGAGCCAGCTCCTCTCTGCCCTCTAGGAGCATAATTTCCTTCCTTCCTTTGTCTCTTCAGACCCAGGAATCACTAATCTCTGGGTGCTTCAGCATCCCTTGTCTGTTCCCTTTCCCTGCCCACATCTCTGTCAATACCCACTTTATTAAAGTCTCTTCAGCTGAATCATATGAGGAGAATTCTGTTTCTGCTGGGACCCTGACTGATGGAGAAACCAAGCTGTTATTGAAAGCAGAAAGAACACGTTTAGCTCTGAAGATTTGTGGTAAAGCAATTTCTGGAGCTCAAAATGAAATAGGACAGAAATGAAAGCAATGGAAGAAAAAAAGGGTAGGAAAAGGCTGCCACTAATTTATATTTCTCTAGCATTGAGTGAAAGGATACTTTGTAAATCAGAATATAAGATATTAGGTAAATTATTATGTCTAATGTTAGTTGGAAAGGCTCTCATGTAGACACATCCTATTACAAAGTTGATTATCTTTCCATTACCTTCTATCTTCCTGGTGAATTAAGTAAAAGATCTGGGAAAACATCTTAGTGTCTTCTTAATCAAATGAATGGGCCTCCCCTCTCTCCTCCTGTCAGTTACCTGAGAACTGAAGGTACCATCTCCTCTTCTATCTTTCCAGTCCTTGCATTCTCCCTCATTCCATGACACTTACTGACCAAGTAGCAGGAGTACCAATGATGACTTACTGACCAACATTCCTCATCCCCTTGTAGGGTTAGGAATCTTCAAAGTAGAGAGAGCGGCAGTGTTTCTGCCTCCTGAGGGCTTATGTTTTAATCCAATGACCTAAACTGGAACAAACAAATGAAAATATAAATACATTAGGTCAACACTCCCCCTTCCTGCTCTTTCTCAACCTTTGTTTTCTTAACACATACACCAGGTATTTTTATAGCATCTCAGTCTTATATTACCAACTGCTAAAAGATGAAACTTCTACAAGATCACACATTTTTTCACCAGATGAGAATGCTGGTCTATTTTTGCACTTACAGAATCTGTAACCATTTGCACATGTGACCTCATTTGCCATATTTTCATTTCCCCATCTACCTTTCAGATTGTCCTCTTCTTATCAGATTAATTCATGAATAACCTAAATGTCTGCTAAGTACCTTTTTGTGATTTTTGTGAATGCAATGAGAACACAAGATTTGTAATAAGATATGGTTGGGGTTCTATTATATCCTATCAACCATGTTTCCTTAGAATGTCTGTACAATATCATGATAGCAATATATTTGGCATCAAAATTGCTAAACATATGGAGGGTTAGAGACTTTTGGGACAAGCCTGTGTAGCAAGATGTTTGGAGTAGTTGGAAATTTGCTGCTGAAAAAATACTCACAGCCCTTGACTTACAGGGCAGAAAAGGAGGACACATGGGGGAGTCCCATTCTCCCTAAGTCTTCAGCCTTCTGTGTGGAAGCAAAGGGAAATGACTACACGTAACGAGTAGGAAATCATCTTAATATAATATCTGACAGGAAAACCACTTTAGTATTTCACAGAGAAATATAGTTTGCCTTGTTTCCTCTGCCTAAAATGAGGGTTTCTTTTATTTTTCTCTTTCCCTAGAAGCCTAGTTTGCTGAGGTAGTTCATTCTCTACAACAGCTCTTCCAAAAACTCTCCAATGACTTCAAGGCCCCAGTCTCCCTAACCCTCCCTTCCTACCACCCTGACTAATAAAAGCGAAGAAATACAACTTTTCCTGATAAGATGTAGGTAATGTGGCATCTGACCTGTTGTCTTGGCTTCCATCCTCTCTACCTCAAACTGTACAGGTCCCTCACCTGCCTTTCTTCTTTCCAAGACGATATCTCATTCATTCAGTGAACACTGTTTTTTGAGTGCCTATGATGTGCCGAACACTATTTTAAGGCCTAGGAATACAGGGATCTAGGTTCTAAGCATATAGCATGGCTTTAGGCACTAGTAAATAAAACAGTTTCTCATGGGGTTTACATTCTAATGGGATGACAAAAAATTAATAAACCAGAGTGTTAAGTTCTGATAAGGGTTATGAAGATAAATAAAGCATAAAAAGGGGATCAAGAGTCTCCAGAGAAGAGATGAGTAAAGTGAGACCAGGAGCCATGTGAATATCTGAGGGTAGAAATTTCCCCATAGGAAACAGCAAGTAGGGTGGGAGCCTCTGTGGCGTGTCCCTGGACAATGCTTCTCAGACCAGCAGCATCAGCATCTGCTGGGAACTTGCTAGAAATGTAAATTCTCAGGCCACACCCTCTCCCCATTAGGAACTCCAGGGGTGGGTCCAGCAATCTGGGCTTTAACTAGCCCTCTGGGTGATGGAAGCTAAAATTTGAGAAGCCCTGTGGAGGACAAGCACCAAGGTGACATGGCTGGAGTTGAGCCATTGAGGGGAGCAGTCCCTCACCCTTTGTTCCCGCTGCTCTCCTGCAGATAGCCCTCTACTTCCTCTTAACACTGGGGAATGTCTCAAAATCATCTCCGCTGTCGTCTTCTCTGCCTTTGTGAAGGAGGCACACATTTCTGGGGAAACCCTCCCTCCTCCACTCCTGCCCACCTTTCATGAGCCAGTTTAAACACTACTCCTCCAGCAAGAGTTCCTGGTCTCACCAATCGGCTGTGTTGCTCCCTCCTCTGAGATCCTGTAGCCCTCTGTCCTTTATAACCATCAGCACACACTGCTGGGTGTTACAGTTGTTTGTGGATGTCTTATCTTTCCTTTTAAGTTAGAAGCAAGTTGAGAGTAAGGTGCTGTGTCTTGTTCTTATCTGTATTCTCACAGTCCCCAAATAGTGACTGCCATATTCAATAAGAGTTTAGATGGATGAAAGGGAGGGAGGGAAGGAGAGAGGAGGGCAGGCGAGGAAAACTAATAAATTACAAATCAAACTGCTGACATTTGCAGGCAGTTTTGCCAGACTAGATTTCACCAACAAGTCCTGAGCAATAGAAACCATTTGCCCCTTATGGCTGCAGGAGGAAGGGGGACCCCAGCGCCGCCACCTGTATGTGCCTAAGTGTGGTATTCATCTCCCTCATGTCATGTCTCCCTGCTCAGTGTGGTTCAGGTATCACTTGCACAATTACCCAGATTTGGTCTCAGATATTTTACTTATTCAGGCTCCTAAAATTGCTCTCAACAGCGTTCTGCTTTGGGGAGGAGATCTGAGGCTGAGCTGCTCTGTCTTGTGTAGTGCCATAATGAGCACCAGCTAGTCAGCAGCTTATCAGCCATTGCCTTTTACCACATTTAGAGATGTGATCCTTGCCTTCATCATTATTGTTTGATCCTCTAAGGAATACATATGAACTCATCTGAGATTATAGATCACTCCTTAATCATCAGTTCATGTTGAATTTAACATCATCGCTAGTCTTTGAATAATTTTTACAAATCAAAGACCTTCCAATTTATCTCTCAGAACTTTATTGTCCACATTCTTCCTTTTAGCTCATCTTTTTCAAACTCTTCAGGTGTGTTGATGCAATGAGAATATAAGTTTGGGGCCAGCCTGGTGGCATAGCGGTTAAGTTTGTGCACTCTGCGTCGGCGGCCTGGGGTTTGCATGTTCGGATCCCAGGTGCAGACTGACACACTGCTCATCAAGACATGCTGTGGTGGTGTCCCATGTACAAAATAGAGGAAGATGGGCACAGATGTTAGCTCAGGGCCAATCTTCCTCAACAACAACAACAACAAAAGAATACAAGTTTGCTTGCAATTCCTGTACTCGGTTTCCTTACTCAAATAGGCTATAAATTCCAGAGACCACAGCAACAGAAGGGCCCTGGAGAGTAGAGGCCGGCTGCCTTTAAAATAAGCAAACAATAAAAAGCTGAACAGATAGAATGGATCAAATAGAGTGCTGTGCGGTTCCAAGTGTCCTCAGACTTACAGCATTTCTTGATTGCGGCTCAGCATGCTTCCTGTGGTGGCAGTCGAGGTTTAATAAAATCTGTAAATATCCAGACAAATTGTGTGAAATCAGCTTGTCCCTGTGAGAAAGGCTTAACGTCTTAGAAAGCTGTGAGTTAGGGAGTTGTGAGGGGGAGATGAGGACCAGCCGAGAAATAGGAAGAGGAAGGTCCCAAGGGTGGAGAGTTACTCCCCAGTTGTGAAACTAATACATAGTTTTTTTAATACATAGTTTCTCAAGAAAACATATGACATGCCAAAGGACTTGCCACCATCCTGGCCTCTTATTTTGTGTGGAAAAAGTATTTGATTTTTCCTTTAATGCAACTTCTATAGAGAGCATTTAACTACGGGATGAATAGCTCACCCAGCTATTGGTAGGTTAGTTCTTTCTAGAAAAGGGATCTTAATAAGGAAAAAGTTAGATAAAATGGCAAAGTGGAATTATTGCCAATTCAAAGCTTCAATCAACTGTCCCCAAATTAAACATTCTAAACCAACCATTGGAAAGATGCAAAAGCAACATGATGACCTAGTCTCACTTCTATAATAGCGAATTGCAAATACTTAAAAGAATGATTTACTGAAAATAGAAAATTTTTAACAACGGTCTTGTACTCTTACACCTATTGTACAAGTTATTTAAAAGCTATTATGCACAGATTCTGGTAAACATATTGTATCTTTAAGTATTAATTACTTGAAATATTCTCCTGTTCATTTTATAGTACAATGGGAAGCCACTTCTTCATTTCACCCAACTGAAAATATCCATTAATTTCAAAAGATAGAAATGACAAAATGGGGGCCCATGAGAATAGCACATCCTAACTAGTGAGACCTGGAACTTTCTTTTCCTGCTGTCTCCATTAAGAACAATGCAGCCATCTTTCCTTCATAGTTGAAGCGGTATTTCACATCTCCCGTACTTTGTGGAACACCTTCTTTACCTGCTTGTTTTATCAAGAAGCTGATGGGGATACCCATTTAATAATTTGGCTAAGGCTTGCAAGCTCATCTTTCTTGCCATTAATAGAAGCAGATAATTGTTTTCTTCCATAGCATTTGTTTTCCAGAACGTCGCTTAACTTCCTCCTGAGCTTTCAGAATGCTTTTCGGTAGCACTTATCGTTTTGTATTATAGTGGTCTGTTTCGTTGTTTGTTCTTCCTGACCAAACCATACACTCTTTGGGAGAAGGAACCTTGTCATTCTTCCTCCAGTCCAAGCTCTACACAGACTGCAGATACCTGTAACTTTTATTATTGTTAACTCCTCTACCTGCTGAAGTTGACCCACAATAAGTTGCCAATATTTGACTGTTTTTTGTCTAAAGTAACAGCAATTTCATATGGTTCGACCTAATATAAGCTTTAACTAACTCTGAAAAATGAGGACTTCTTTTTCATGCTGTGGCAATACTAGGAACTTATATGCAGATTTTCCATTAAAGCACCAAATGAAGATCTATCAAGTTTACAGAGAGTATTTCCAGAGCTTCTCAAACTTGAACGTGCAGACGAATCACCAGGGGATCTTATTAACAATGCAGGTTCAACTTCAGGAGGGCTGGGGTGGGGCCTGAGACTCTGCATTTCTTAACAGGCTCCCCGGTGCTGCTGATGCTGTGGTTCATGGGCCATGCTTTGAGTAGCCAGTTTTTGGATCACAGGCTGAGGAGTTGGGAGATGTAAGTTCTAGATCTACTACTAGCTATCTGTGCAACTGTAATAAGTTACTTAATTTTTCTGGGTCTTGCTTTCTGTAAAGTCCAGGGGTTCAATGAGGTGGTCTATTACTTCCAAGTCCAATGTTTATGACCTGCTAGGATCATGTTTACACATGTGATTAGGGAGCCCGTACAGCGTAAAGGTTAGGAGAACCAGTTCCATCCTCAGACTGCCTGGGTTCACATCCCATCTCCTCTACTTTCTAGCTATGTGACCTTGGAGGGAGTTACTTAATCTCTCTGTGCCTCAGTTTCCTCATCTGTAAAACTTAACTAATATTGAATTAGTCCATATATTGAAAGTACTTAGGACAGAGCCTAACACATATAAACTCAATAAATCTAATCTATTTGCAGCATTAATACTTTGTGTAGTTTCACTTCTAAGAAGCTTTCCTAATGGAATTATCTGAAACGTAGGCAAAGATTTAGATTATACAGAAAGATGTTTATCACCAATTTATTTATTCTATCAAAAGTGGGAAGCTACCTACATGTTCAACAATAAGGGAAAGGTTGATTACAGTGCACATTATGGAATCTTTTTGTGCCCCTTGTAAATGTCTACAACTTTTAATGATCGAGATATGATATGAAGTGGGGAGAAAACAGGATACAGAGCTGTATTAACAGCTCACGTTTAACTAAGGTTTCTTACATATGATATGATGAACTATTTGTTGTTAGTGCCGTCTAGTCAGTTCTGACTCCTAATGACCCTGTGTACAGCAGAGCAGAACCCTGCATGGTCTTTTTGTGCCATCCTCTCACCTTCTGGTGCTGTATTAGACAATGCTCCACTGCTATTCCCAGGGTGTTCATGGCTGACTTTTTCGAAAGTGGGTGGCCTTCTCTCAAGTCTGTCTAGTCTGGAAGCTCTGCTGAAACCTGTCCACCATGGGTGACCCTGCTGGTATTTGAAATCCCAGTGGCATAGCTTTCAGCATCACGGCAACACGCAACTGCCATAGTGTGACAACCGACAAATGGGTGGTGTGGTTCCCCGACAGGGAAACAAACCTGGGATGCGGTGATGAGAGCACCAAATTTTAACCACTAGACCCCCAGGGCTGGTATAGTGAACTGTATCTGGGGGAAAAAATGCTTCAAAATATTGAGTGATTATTATGACCAAGTGATAGCATTACAGGTGATATTTTTTCTCCCTATACTTTTTTTCTATATTTACTAATTCTACATGAAGCATGAACAACTAGTATATTCAGACAAAAAGTAATTTTAGACATGTGTAAATTCCCTCCTTCCCCCCCCCCCCAAAAAAATCAACCTACAGCAAGGATTTTAGCTTCTGTGGTGCCTTATGCCAAAACTGTTCTAGAAGCATTGCAAGTAAGAATCAGAAGTCAGTAAATTTAATATAACACTCAGTGCCAAACTAATGACTGAAAACTGAAACAAGCGTGTTCATTTTTTGTTTCTGAGAAAAAATTAGATTGTTGGGTATTCCAGTGAAGCATTAAATGGCTAAAGCGCCTGCCTTGCTGAGTGTCACGTAGAGGCTGCATAACAAGAGCAGGGTTTAAGGCTTTTCAGCTTAGAATAATACCAGAAACAACCAGCGTCATGCTGATGTGTGTGTTTAAGTAGATGGATTTTCAAATAGAAATTCTTCGGCGGTCTCAATACCACCGTATGATTAAATCTGTATTTAGATTTTCATTTAAAAGTTAACACGATGGGTCAGAAAAAAGCATTTGAAGTGACTGGAAGGAGAATCCATTTCACTTTTATATATGTTCCCCTATGACATATATTTTTCCCAGCCTGAGATAGCCCATTTTATTTTGAGAAGAAATTCAGGAAAAATATTTGCTAGCAGTTTCCCACACCATCAATTTCTCTTTAAAGTGCCATAATAGTGATAATCGGAACCTAGCCCACGTTGAATGTCTTTGATTTGCCAAAGAAGATTAAGAGCTATTTCATCTTGCCTCTATGGGTCATGGATTGAGAGAAAAGTTTGCATAAATTTTCTGCTACTACTCCACTGCCTGATAAAACCCCTCATCCTTAATTTTTATCTGACTTTTTAGTACTTTGAACTTCTCACTTTTTAGATAGACATCACCTATGATCTATGGATGCTTGATTCTCCCTAACCACTAACCTCAACCTGAAAACTACAAGAAAAAGAACTTCTGAATAAAAATCACTTTTCAATCACTTGCAAATCATTTTTCTTTGCCTCTCTGTCACTCTCATACATTCTAGAACCTGGATTAAACAGACTTTTGTCTTAAAACACAGGTTTTGCTTAAAGAATATTGGAAAAGATTAGCTTTGCAGCTACCTTTGTGGCTGATCATAGTGTAACTGGGGAATTCATTGTCATGCAGGAAAAAAATAGTCTCTGAAGTAGGACGCCCAAGAAAACGTTATATATCTAATATTTGTTTTATCTCATCCGTATTTTAATTTTAATTTTTGTATGTTTTATAATATAGACAATATAGGAGTACATTAAATAGTACATATGGAGGACTTTAAATGTATAGAAATTGGGAATTCTCACAATACTCAATCATGGAGCTTTGGAAATGGAGGTGAGGACAATATCAAAGTTCCACTAAGTCAGCCAACAATAGCATGTACTGGGACCTATATTCATTTATTTATCAGATTTTCATTGAGCACCTATATGTCTCAAGTTGTTTCAGATGTTGGGAATATAAAGGGCTAGGGATAAGGCAGGCAAATCTCCTGTTCTTGTAAAGCCCATGTTTTCATGAGGGAGAGAGATAATGTGCAAGTGAACAAATAGTAATAATTAGATTCTTGCAACAGGTAGGGTATAAATAAGCAAGATACTGTGACTTTCATTTATTCATTCAACAATTGTTTTTGGCTCATCTGCTATGTACCTAGTAGTTTGATAAGCATCTTGCACAAAATAGATGTGGTACTTGCTTTCATTGAGTTTACACTCAAGTCGAGGTGGCAGACGTTAATTAAAACTGTGATTAATGTTATAGAGAAGTAGTACAGAGTGCTACCAGTTCAGAAGGAACTGACGACTAATAAGACAGGGGACGCCTTTTGGAGGAGGTTATGTATGGCAGGGCTTTGAATGATGAGGAGTTTACTGGGAGTGGCTGTTACAACAGATGAGAGCTGGTGAGAGATGTGCTGTCTCCATCTGGGGAGAAAGGAGCCAAGGGTCTATGATGCTCCCACTGATCACTGATTATTTTTAATTGTGTGGTTTTAAAGGGGAATCTGGCCCAGTATGTTACTATTACTTGTATGTATTGCCTTAGACTTTGCAAAGCACTTGCTCATGGATTATCTCAGCTGCTCCTCATCTGCACGTGCAGCATACAAGTAAGTGCTTGAAATTCTGATGTGTATAAAGACAGCACAGGTGGCTTTTCCAAACTCAGTTTCTAACTGGATGTTTCTAACTGGATTTCTGGAACTGGATGTGGTCCTTCCATTGTAGGACACACCTGAAATTGCGAAACGGTTCTCAGTGGGGTCCTTTGCTTTGAGTACAGAGCTTTCTGAATATTAGCTATTGGCTTCAAGAGGCAGTTGAGCTGCTGTGAGTTGGCTGCAGAGTTGAAGGGGAGGTTGGAGGGGAATGTCAAAAAGAAAATTCAGATGTGATTAGTAGGTATGTGAGGCTTACCAAAGGCAACGCGCCACATGAGGAAATCAGACCCAAATGCCAAGAGGTTCTACAGGCAGAGAGAGGATGTGAAGATGAGAAGGTCGTGTAGGAGGAGATACACCTCTACTCAATACTCTGATGTGAGCACGTACTTGCTCTACATTTTAATTACAGGAATCTTCAGAGGCAGTGCGTGAGAGGGAAAAAATATCACTGGATATGTATCCTTAGCTCATTTTTCTTTTGGTTCTTCTTCCTTTTGCCTTTTTTTGTATCAATTTTTTGAAAGAACCATATATTAGGGATATTAATCCTTTGTATCATATATATAACACATGCTTTTTTTTACCACTTATCATGTCTTCTGACCCTTTCTGTAAGGCGAAAGACAATATAAACGATTTTAATGATTGTAAATTCAAATCTACCCTTAATTTTTTTCTCCTTTGTGGCAATTAGGTTTATCTTGTTTAAAATGTCAAATATCTCTTGTACTCAAAGTTATACAAATGTTCCAGGTTTTTTTTTCTTCTGATTTTTCAGTCTTGTTTTTTTGTGTGTGTGAGGAAGACCAGCTCTGAGCTAACATCCATTGCCAATCCTCCTCTTTTTTGCTGAGGAAGACTGGCCCTGGGCTAACATCCATGCCCATCTTCCTCTAGTTTATGTGGGATGCCGCCACAGCAAGGCTGACAAGCGGTGCATCTGTCCCCTCCCGGGATCCGAACCTGTGAACCCTGGGCCGCCAAAGCAGAGCGTGCAAACTTAACCGCTCTGCCACTGGGGCAGCCCCTGCAGTCTTTTTCTTTAGGCCTTTAATCTACATGGAATTATTTTCTTGTACATGACCTGAGGAAGAGGATAACTGTATTTTATCCTAGAGGGTCATTCACAGAAGAGGACATGCAAAGAGCCAATATACATGAAAAGATGCATTTCACACACAGGGAAATGCAAATTAAAGCAATAAAATGCCATTTTGCATATATCAGATTAGCAAAACTTTAAAAGATTGACAATACTCAGTGCCGGTGAAGGCATGGAAGAAACTGGAACTCTCGTACAGTGCTGGTGGAAATGTGAAATTGCTACATGTTCCTTGGAAAATAATTCGGCAGAATCTAGTAAGAGTTAAGATCCTCATACCATTCCGCAGAGCAATCCCATGCATTAGAAAATACTTGTCCAAAATAAAAGAACTAGCATGCGTGTTACAATGTTTATTGCAGCATTGTATTTAGTGATTAAAACAAAACAAACTGAAAGTCCAGCAATGAGAGAGTGATTGGAAAAATTATGGTATATCCGTCTATACCATGGAATATGATGAAGCTGTTACAAAGAATAAGTATGGGCACATTTTGACCTAGAGGAAAGTGCATGATATATTGTTAAATGAAAATAGAAAGTTTTAGAGTAACGCATAAGATCTTATTTTAGAAATGTGCTAGTTTTTGCATTGTTAGGGGTGTTTCTTTGGGATGTTGTTTGTGCTGATTCTTTTTTTCTTTGTAGGAGGTGGGAGGAAATGGTGGGATTTTGTGAGGGTAGATTACCTTCTCCCTTTAACATTAAAGTGATCTGATTGAGCAACATGGGAGATTTAATTTTATCATGTAATTATGTATTTCATAAGAACTAGACTGGGGAAGAGGAAACCTGGGTTCTGTTTTGATTTCCATGTTTTGGGTATGTCTTTGTGTTTCTAAAATCTCTCCCTCAACACACATGTAGAAATTAAAGAAGAAAATAGCAAATGCTTCAAATGCCTCTGAAATAAGAGCAAAACAGGGCAAGATGATGTTTCCCCTGAAAGTTTTACGTTTGCTATAGTGAAAGCCAAGATTTACAAGTTCATAAATTAGTGTCTGTTTCAGTCCACTAGAGAAGGATCTTCATTTTCTCATTTGGGAAAAATTCAGGGCCTTGATGCCCAGACTCAGCATATGGAAAATGTAAGCTCTTCCTGGGTCACAGCCTAGTTTATTTCACAGAATTTCCTAGTCATAGAATGATACATCTAGAAACGTCTGGGCTAACCTCAAAGCTAATTGCTTCTCAGAATTACCTGCGGATTTAACAAATGTAAATACAAACATCCTGGATATGCCCTAAATGTACTGAATCAGAGTATCCAGAAATTGGGCCCAGAAATCTGTTTTTTAAGTGATTACCAAGTGATTCTGATGCATCTCATCTGTAGACTAGTATCTGTGAAATATTGATGAAGTTTATCAAATAAGAAGGTCCAGCTACCTGCCAAAGTTAATACAGGCAGTGAAGGCAGCAAGCATTTGTAAAGCCCTTACACAAAAAGTAACTTTTAGTGCTAAGCCCTCCTGCACAGCTAGCAAAATGTGTACAATTCAAACAGGTTTGCAAAATTTCATTTTTCCCCACACACACTAGAAGCCATTGATCCTCGATCCGGGATTTTTGTAAAAGTAACATACCAGCTTTGCCATAAAAAGTGTCACCCTGAGCCTCTGTCGTTAATGTGCACCTGAACTTCTCAGTCAATATCTTGATACTGGTGTGTCCTAGTCTTGAGCAACAATGCATATACTTTGCATCAAATACCCAAAGTCGTCTGGGCAAGACTATCCTTTAAAAACTTTACAAAAGTAAAGCTAGTGTACAAATCTTAGCTGTATATTCCCTTACTTACTTTTTGAGTAATGGATATGTGACTTCTTTAAAAGTTGAAAGAAAATCTATTAACACCAGATCTTCAATATCTGAAACCCTTGAAGAGCATTACCACTAACAGAGAAAGCAAGAGCAAGTGGAAATGAAACCTTTTAGAAACCCTGAGACAAAGCAAATGGTACGCGTGGTATTTCTCTTTAGCCTCTAAGGCAGTAAAGTACCAGATGTCATACAACAAAGTCTGAGGGGACTGTGTAACCTAATGGGCGTAGCCAGAGTGCTCAGCTTTAAAAAGCTCTTGTGCTTATAAAAACAAGCAACTTGGCACCATTAACTCCATATGTTAGATTTAAGACTTTTTTTCCAGCCTGCATTTGATTTACTTAAACATTTGTAATGCTTACCTTTTGTATTAAAAGAGAGAATATAAGTGAATAAAATGTTTGTTCAGCCCTGATAGGGGTCTTTCACATAGTAGGTTGCTCAGTAAATATTTGGTGACGGTATTACCTGGTGCCTTCTAAACGTGCAGTTGGAAAACGAAAGATCAACTTCAGTTGATCTTTCTTAAGCTGAATAAGCTACACAAAGTACACATTGACTTCATTCTCTAGGAGAGCAGCTAGGAAATGATCAACATGGTGAAGAAAATCCAGGACAGAGTTGTAATGGAGCACAAAGTCCCTAATTCAGACATATTAAAGTGAGCCATTTGTTAAATTCAAGGTATACAATGCAGAGAGATAATTGTAAGATTACCAAAGACCATTCCTTCTTTTTTTAAGTTCTGTTTCTGTGATATTATCCAAATGTCGTGTTGCTGACATCTCTCTGACCACCTCCTTGGTCTCCGTCACTGGATCCCACCCCCTCCTGATGCTTAGGTTATCCCTCAGGGCTGTCTCTCTGAGCACTGTGTTCTCTGTCCCAAAGATGTTGTTTGCTTTAGCTATTGCCTGTGTTCTGATGAGTCTCAAGCCTTTATTTCCAGCCCTGGCTTCTTTCCCGTAATTCAGTCCCATGTGTCCAGTTGGCCGCTGGACATTTCCACAGGGATGCCAACTTCTCTGAAATAGTTCTTCCTTTTATTTTATACACATCTTTCCTGCCTCTTTCCTCTATTCTTAATTTGGAGAAATCCAACCACTCAGGGTCAAAACCTCTGTCTCTTTTCTTTCTCCCTTAGCTCAGTCGCTCCCCAAGTCTTATCACTCCTTTGTTCCACAGTCTCTTCTCTTTCATTTCTCTCATGCCACCTTCATTATTTCATGCCTGTGTGACCATAATAACCTCATAACTTGCCTCTCTGCTTCCGGTTTCACCCCCTCCAATCCATTCTGCACATCAGTATCAAATTAATCTTCCTAAAGTGCCTTTCTGGTACATTGCTCTGCTGATCCAGAACATGTCAGTAGGCTGTGACATCTCAAGAATCGTTTCCAAACTCATTTGTCTGGTATCCAAGGCCCTCTACAACTTGGCCCTTTCCTTTTCCCATTTTAACTCCTTTTTGTGTGTCAAAACAAATCTATGATTCTGATCAGAGTGCCCTGCCCATTTCCCCAAACATGACCACAGCATACCCACACTCCATTCATACCACTCAGGATGCTGTCCTTCACTCTGTCCTCCTATCTGAAATGTCGCTGCTCTTCAGCCTCCGGTCATGGTAGGGATGGAACTTAAAACTAAACAAGCCCACAGAGATGGCTCTCTCCTCTAACAGCTTTTTTATGGGGTCAACTCCAGGCACCTCCTTGTAAAGCCCATAATATTCTCTTCTAGTGTTTCATAAATAGTTAATGCTCAAAAAAGACTTATTTTGATTAGATTTAGAACCTGGCCCATTGTCTTGATCATGCGTCTCAATTCAACTGCCCAAAACAATGAAGGAAAAGAAAGCCAAAAGAAAATATTGGCAGCTGGGCTCAGTTTTATTTACCCCCCATCTAACAAGATCTGCAAATTGAATTTAACTCTCATCTGTCTCTGTTCAAAGAATCCATATCTCCTAAAACTGGGAAATCTATATGTGCTTGGGGAAAGGTAACAGCCCAGATAAAGAGGTGGAGGAGAGACTCTTGCCAGAGGAAGTTTTCTGACTTCCCATTTGATAAAATTCCTGTAGGGGGGTTTTCTGACATGCATACGTACCCCTTACCACAGCCAGTACATAACCCCTGGTCCTCCTCTAGGTGAGGGAGGCATTGCGGCATAGCGGTTTCCCTAAGATTTTGCCAATTCTGTGCTCCTGACCTTTATCCAGAAAAATGAGTTATGATTTTTCTTGGCTATGTTTTCTTTAGCCCAAACCAGCTTTAAAAAAAAAAATCAAAGAAAAACACAGTTCTTAAAGCCCTTGTAAGGGGCCGGCCCAGTGGGGTAGTGGTAAGGTTTATGCATTCTGCTTTGACGGCCGAGTTTCACTGGTTCGGATCCCGGGCGCAGAGGTACTCATCACTTATCCAACCATGCTGAGGCGGTGTCCCACAAAGAAGAGCAACAACTCTGCAACTGCGATATACAACTATGTACTGGGGCTTTGGGGAGAAAAAAACAAAAAGAGGAAGATTGGCAACAGATGTTAGCACAGGGCCAATCTTCCTCAAAAAAAAACAAAACCCTGTATGAGTTTTCGGATAGATACATTATTTTCATAATTGTACCAACCACGATTGATTAGGACCTAATGTATTTTGCTGTGGGGAAGTGGGTAGTTTTAAGAATAGGTTAAATATTCTAGAAAATAGTAGACCCAGAGATTGAACCAAAGTAGGCTGGCTTGGGAGAGTGTGAATGCAATTCTTCTCCAAGGCAAAAGAACATAATGAATTTTACACACACCCATCTCTTTGTGTCTTTTAGTGTTATAGCTTCAGTCCCCAGAGCCTGCTTCTACTAACAGTAGACCAACTAGGCTGAAATCAAGGTGTCAGCAGGACTGCCTTCCCTCTGGAGGCTCTAGGTGAGAATCCATCCCTTCCTTCTTCCAGCTTCTGGTGACTACTGATCTGTGGCCACCTCACTCCAAACTCTTCCTCTGTAGTCACATTGCCTTCTCTCCCCTTCTGTGTGTATCAAATCTCCTGCCTCTCTTAGGACACTTGTAATTGTATTCAGGCCCACTCAGATAATCCAGGGTAATCTCATATCTAAAGATCCTTCACTGTATCACATCTGCAATGTCCTTTTTTGCCATATAAGGTAATATTCACAGATTCCAGGGATTCGGATGTGGATATCTTTGGGGGGACCCTTATTCAGGCTATCACAATGATTAACTATTAGCATTTTGTTTATATCAAATACTACATAATTAAATTTTTAAATCACAAAGCAGTAAGAATATTCTTAGAAGAATACACACCATATGGTTAACAATGGTTTTCTCGTGGGAGTGGGATGATGGGAAATTTTCACTTTTAGTATTATGCTTTTGAAGCATTTTGTTCTTTTACAAAGAGCATGTGATTGATATGTTTCTGTTTAGGGATAAAACAATAAGGATTAAAAAGGAAAAAAGATACTTCCGGCAATATTAAAGGAAGCAAATGATGCCCCAATTGGGAATCTTTATTCTTGATTTCATAGCACTTATTTCCAGCACTCCCCCCGCTATCCTCTGTGCAGCTGCTCTCCCTTCACTCATCTATGCAATTTGGATTGAAAACACACTTCAGGCAATTACATCCAAACTTGGATTTGCTTGGCTTCAAAGTTCCTGCTGTTCCCTATATTGCAGGCTGACTATTTTTCCTAATTTCCTCCTTCAAAGACCAAAGAAAGAAGTTTCCAGAAGGCAGGGGGCAAGGAGAAGAATTGGAAGGAATAGAAAATATATTTTTTTAATCTGTGCTCTGAGATCTTTTTGCTTTTAGATTTTTCTTCCCTCAGCAAGGGCTGCAGTGTCCTGCTTCATGGGGACAAATCCACTCCTCCTTTGTATCGAAATCCCTACCATTTGTGGAAGAGCTTTTTTTTGCTATGCTGCTGACTATGTATCATTCATTCACTTTCTCAACCTATATTCCTGGTGCAGTTGCTAAAATTTTTCAGGTGCTATAAACAGTTGGCTAAGAATGCAGTTGTGACTAGGATAAAGGCTTTGCCCTAAGAAGTCATAGAGTCAATTTTTCCACTTTTCTCTCAATCTGCTGTCAAGGTCCAGTGTCACTGGCTCAAGATCCGTACAGTTCACTGGTGATTAATAATCTCTTTCTTCTCTGGCACCGTTTCTCTACAAATGTCTCAGAAAGACTGGAGAGACCATATGTCTAATAACCAAACTGAACATTTTGAATTAGACAGCAATGTTGTTTCTCTCTAAAGGAAATTTCATGGTGTTAAAGAACAAATTTGGAAATCATAGCTTTCCTATAAATGTATTAAAGAATTATAGTCACTATTAAATTATGTCTATTTGGCCATACCAATAAAGGCATTTGCAGTGTTGTGTGACAGAGGAATTTTCCATTGTTTTGGTAAAATAACCAACTGTTTTAACAAGTGTATGTTATCAGGCATTTAATTAAATCAACTTGGTTTATCACCAGGTGCATTTATTGTACGGTCTAACCACAGAGGTAAACACAACTGGTATAGTCATGTGGTTGGAATACTCTGGGAAATCTGTTAAAAGCTGCCAATAATGTCTCCTTTTATTCATTTAAATATTGCAGAGAGGGGCCAGTTTTCATTGACAATGAAGGCAGGGGCAGAATAGATACTATTTTAAAAGATAGGGGGAAATCATGTAGATAGATGAATCATAGAAAACATGTACAGCCAAGCTTCTCAAACTTAATGTGCATAGATATCACCTGGGGATTTTGTGAAACTACAGATTCTGATTTAGTGTGGCTGGGGTGGGGCCTGAGACTCTGCATCTCTAACAAGCCCTCAGGTGATGCTGATGCTGCCAGGGTTGGTCTTGCAGACTAGTAAGATCAAGAGGAATCAGTCAGCTTATCCAAGGCCACTGCTTTTGTGAAATTGAGAAAAAAAATCTACAGTTTGGCTCTGAGATGGTTGAAGTCACCATGCCTTCTCTTTTTAGGTGCCAAAATGGTGGTATCTTTTTCTGTGACTTAAAAAGGCTCTAACCCAGAGGAGGTGCCTTTCTGATGTTGCAAGCCTACGTTAGCTCCTCAGTTCTTGTAGTTGCTTGGTTTATTCTGGGCTTTAAAAATGTATGTATTTTTAAATTCCCAAATGATACTATAAACTCATTGAGAGTAGAAGCAGGATCCTGACAATGCTGGCTGCATATTAAATATTCAACAGATGTGTCTCTAATTGAATGTTATGACTCCTCTGTTTCTACAAAGTTTTTCCAGTAAGCCCAGTCTGTGAGCTGCCACTTTTACCAATAAAACAACTGAGAAAGCTTAGGAAGGCACTTTATCTAAGCTTTAAATGTTAACAGGCATTGAAGGCAGATTTTAGGATAAGGCTCAGAATTAGAATACTAGGAGATCCCCTAAGATCTCTGGGGAGTTGTCACCACCTGAACACACCTGTTTTCTCTGTCCTCACCATCAGGACTGTGCTTCTCTTTCAGCACCCTTGACATTGCTCCTCATTCACAGTGAATTCTGCTGTTCAATCACTTGTCCTTGCATTTTTGTGTATTCCTAATACTCCACCCTCCATTCATGGAACAATCCTGTGCATCTTTAGAGTGGAGGTGGGGGAAGAGATCATGGGCAACTTGTGTACCCCAGCACCTGCCATGATGCATCTCGTTTGTGTACTAGAAGCAGATGTATTTATGGTCAGAATTCAAACCTAGAAATATTTTGAATATTTAAATGACAGCCTTCTAAAGAACCCCATTTCTGGACAACAATTTTAGCATGAGATTTTTAAAAATACTGTTGAGATCACAATTATATGAATTTGGAGCTTGTATAAAACCTGCAGGATTAAAATTCAGTTGTGGCTAGAATTTAACAATCAGCAGAGCACCGGAAGCTCAGTTTAGTCCCTGTGCTGATAGAAGCAGAAAGTAAATAAATAGCAATTGAATGCGGCTATAAATCGGAAATAGATACAGAAGTTAATTTAATATAGAAAACTAAAGTAGTCTTCCACTAGCCAGTGTACTGTAAAATCAATTAGAATTAAAGAAAAACTGAACGAAGCCATTTGCAGACTGGGAAGCACTTTAGAAATGCTCATTGTGTCAGATGCCTGTGATGGAAAATGCAATTATAAATCTAGGTGACTTAGAAACAATGGATGAAATATTCCCAGGCTGCCTATAAACTTCCTGGGGCACTTACTGTCTAGTTCTCGTTACACAGAATCTGTGTGTGCCAGGTTCCACAACCTTAATTGCTAGAGCAGGAAAAGATTTTTTTTCCCTTCTCTTTTTTGAAAAGCAGAGCCATAAGCTGATTACATGGAGTAAATGACTTCTTAGTTCCACTCATAAAAACTTGAAATGAGGAAACGACATGGCTAAGTATCAGCTGCAGACAAGCTACTTAGCTAGGTTCTCTCTATTCAGGCTTTCTTCATTTACCAAAACAAAACTCCAGGTAACTATCTCCTATCTATCAAAATGATCAATATGGCTATTGAGAAATGAGTTGTCCCTAGTGAAGAAACTGGTCTCTAACATGAGTTTACTTTTTTGGGAGAAGTCTTTCTGAGTATCCTGACATCTCCATTTCAGTGACCACAAGTGTGGGCCTTCTAGAAGGAACTTTCACAGACTTTGTGAGAATTCATGCTCCCAGTTTAAGCTTCCCAAAACAAATCTTAGTAGATCTTTATCTTGCTTCTTGTGTGCAAGATAATGTCCTTCTCCATCGTGAATCCACAGAAACTTGAAGTGTGTTCCCTGTGTCTCTGTGCTTTGTGATAGCGTGGGAAGCCATGTTGACTCACACACTTTGCTGATTTCAGTCCCTGACAAAATTCTCCCTGCTCCTGCCCCAGCTGAGCTGGTGGTCTGCTGAGGGTGAAAATGTGTACCCGCAAATTGGACTGGTGGCTCTCCTGATGCTGCCAGACCCTCCAGGACGTAAGACTGCAGCCTCAATTGTCCAGCTGCACTGTTTCTCTCTACCCACGCTGTGTCAAGGCCTGGGTGGGGGAGCTCTTCTCCCAGTGCAGGCCCACCTAGCCCTGGAATGATGCTGTTCCCTGCAGCTGAGCCATCTCCAAAGGGTTGAGCTGGGATTCACTCCATCACAGCAACCCCAGGTGCTAGTCCAAGCGTGCATATCGGTTTGGGTTGCTGCACACTCACCCCGCCAAAGGGACTGAGAGAGAGGGAGAAAGACTTCTTCTTATGACAATCTGGGATCCATCCCAGTGCAGGTCAGTTTGGACCACAAAATATTACATGGCTTTGTGAATCTGTCCACTGCTCTGTTTCTCTTTAAGGTAACTGTGCCACCAGCTGACTGGGGTACCACAAGACTGTCTTTCCCTCAACCACCACTTCCCACTTGATGTTCTCGACTCACTGCTGACTGACTCATGATCAGACACGCTCTCTTTCTCCTGAATTCTCTCCCGTGGGCTCTGACATCTTGCTTTGAGAAATGGCTTATGTAAGATGTCTCCCTATCTTTCAGATGAATGTGTGTGTGTGCACACATGCATACATACCCACACTTGTTATTGGGGACCACTCCAAACCTGGAGGCTTCTCAGGCTTCTGTCAGTGAGCTGATGCAAATAGGTACTTAGGAGGAGAGATGGTGCCAAGTTCCACAAATTGGATTAATCTGAGTGTGATCACCAGCCCAAACAGAGCCCCTGCTCCTGTATCCTTGGGCCCTGGAAATGAGTCCCGTTACTTACATTGTTTGTTCCAAATTCTCCATAGAAACCCTGGTCGATCTGATATTTTCTGTATTATTTATCGTGGATAGTCTGGATTTTCTAACAAATTAGCATTTGAATTGTTGTGTACTTGTTAAGGGTTTATTGTTTGCAAGTAACAGAAACCAGTTTGAGCTACTTTAGACCAAAATGGGAAATTTGTTGCAAGGATTCAAGCAGGGCTCTGGGGACTTCAAGGCATGAACATGGACCTTTCTTCACGAGCCCTGTGCTCATCTGACCTTTGTTTGCAGTCTCTATGTATCACAGTTGAAATCCTAAATTCTAGGCAGAAAGAATAGGGTGTCTGTCTGGCCATGATACAGCCAACTAAGGCCAGGGACACAGTTTCGGGTAATTCACACGAAACACCTGGGGCCCAGCCCTATAGACAAGGTGCAGAGATGAGAAATCTCTGTGGACGAGGCTCCAAAAAGTATCTACTATAGGGAGCATTCATTCATCTTTTTTTTTTTAATCTTTAAGACAACAGTGATGATCAAATGACAGCAACCCTTTAACCTGTGGTTCATCTGAGGATATTTTAACTGTTTTTCAGAAAGAAAAGAAACCTTGAAAATAAACCTGGTGGTTCTGAACTTGGGTTCCCTGAACTTATAAAGGTATATACAAGGGTTCTGGATGTTCTTGAACGACTCCAGTATTTCCAAAAGGCCGTCATTTATTTACCGTGATAAGGAGGTACAAGGTCATTATGACCTTGGGTTCCTTTGATTGTGGGCTAAAATGGCATTAACTTGATGTGATAATGCTCCTTGTGTCCTCAAGATGAGAAATATTCGTGATATATAATTTTCTTTACTAAACAATGGAGAAATTATTTAAAGTCAGTGTAGTAGCAGTCATAATAATAAAAGCAAACACTTGGGCAGTGTTTTCTGTGTGCCTGCACTCTCCCAAGCACTGCAGACGTGATCTGTCCAAACCTGAGGTTCACAAAAGAGGGGGAAGAGAGGAGGCATTTAAGTGCCAATGAAGACTGGGAACCACTGAACTAGGTCTCCACTTCTAGTTCAGCGTCAGCAGTAATCCTGATGCAGAAGTAAAAACATTCTGCTCTTAACAGGGAGTTACAGTTCTTCCAGGAAATCTTCATAAACGAGGCTTCTCTTGCTTGCCACCCCTGAGTTTGGTTCCAGCCGCAGTTTACACATCGCGAAGTTGTAGTTTGGGTCTGTTTAAACCCTCCAGTGCTTTTGCATTTCTCTTACTGTGTAGGGCCACTGAGGTTAAATGCAGTTTAGCAAAATAAAATAATCACTAGACTATAGAACACTTTCGTGAAAGCATCACATAGGGCTGTGGCACTCTTTGCTCTTAAAAGAATTTGAAATGTGTTCTCTGAGCTGCCACACAGTTTCACGGTCATGGTGTGTTCATCCCTTCAAAACTAAGAAGTAGATGTTGAATAGCAATTCAGATTTAAATAGTACCTGTTTGTAAGGTATTGAACCGGATTCTTTTTCGTATGTACTCTTCACAACACTTGGAGAAATCAGTGACATTACCTCCTTTGACAGATGAGGTAACCAAGGCTCAGCAAAGTACTTGACACGTAAACGCTCAATAGCACCCTTAGAATGGAGGCTGTAAAGTTCCAGGCAGCAGGGACTGTATCAGTGAGTTTCTTGTTGTTTCCCTAGCACAGAATGGGCCCACAGTAAACATAAGTAAAGGATAGATGAATGACTCTTCTAACTTCAAAGTCCATGCTCTCTCCACTTATCTGTTTCCTCTGAGATGACTCTGAAATGTGCTTTATGCCTAAGCAAAGTAATAGTTTCCATCAGCACTAATTAACATGTACAATATTCTATTGTCATGGAATATATGTATAACCCCAGCCATTGGCTTGTCTTCAGGCGTTCCTGGCATAAAGAGTGTTAGCTGGAGAATGTGGAAATAAATCATCACAAATCCATGATTGGGGGGTAAGGGGGTGGAGAGTTTTATGTTTGAAGGCTAGCATGTTATCAAAATTTACCTACTAATTCTGAGATGTTTTTCTTCCCAGGTAATGATATATAAGATGCAACTCCCTTGAAGTAAAATTATTTTACATTTTCTTTTGTGTTTAGTTGTTGATGTTTTATAGCATAAAAATATATTTACTGCAACCCCAACCTAAGTCACTGGAAGGAAAGATGAAGACAGATGACCCAGGCTATAAAAGTCATCATTAGGGCAAAATTGCTCCAACTTTACCCATACATTTGTTGATTATACCACATTGTTTTAAACCTTGGAATTGTAGCACTAATGATTCATTTGTCTCTGAAAAAATACCAAAAGAATTACAACATCCATTGCCTTGCAAGTCTTTTGCAAACCCAAGAACTACAGAAGACTTTCTTTGTCTCGGGAAATGCTGCCCAATGATTGCTGGAGAAAATGGCTATATTGATTCCAAACAATGGTTTATATTAGCTTGGCAAATACAGTTTGAGGTCAATTACCAGAAATAGTAGTTTTTCTTTCAGAGTTTATAAACTCCCTGGTATTTATACAACTGAAAGAATGTGTGCTATTCAACTTTTGACCAAGATTATTCAGTGAGGCACTTTAAGTAAATATATAAACATCTGGCTCCAGGGACCACCAAAAACATCACAGTTTCAGGTCTGTAAATCATGCCACTCTATTAAAGCTACTAAAATACTGTTTAAGAACAAACTAAAAAAATGTCGCTTGGAGAAATATGTAAGAAAACCCCTGGTTTTGTAAACCTCATAATTGTATGAACCAATACATAATATTTAGACCAGAGAGTGATAAACTCCTTTCGAGTTGTGAATCCATTTGTGATTCTGATGAATATTATGTACCTGTTCCTCCAAAATGGAAATACACACGAAGTTTTACATACAATTTTATGTAATTATGTAATAGGTACAAATTAATTAATTTGCCTCTTTTTCTACTTAACCCCCTTTTTATTACCTTTGTATGGCTTCAAGTGCCCAGAAGCCATAATGATATAGCATTTGGGGAAAGTTATTCTAGCAGTGTGGCATTTGATACCATGCTATTTTTCTAGGCCTTTCCCTTTTTATTGTCCACTGTGTAGTAGCTTGCACTGCTCACCTTATGTGGAGCGGCCTGCCATAAGCTTCCAGTCTTTCAAGTGTGTGGTTTCCTCTGGAAACTTCTTTGAAGCCATATTTAGGAAACAAAAGGAACTAGACCTAGAATGTAGTCATAGAACTTCTGGGGGCCATTCTTGCCTTTCCCAACTAATTCCACTGTGGTATCATTTAGCTAAAATAGCCTGTGTTGCAATGTCTTTGCCTTTCCTAGGCAGTGTCAGTTATAATGTAGGCCCTGTGTGGCACAAAGAACTTAAAAAAATATATGCCTGTCTCAAGGATCTTACAAATCCAGTTGGAGAGTGAGTATCTACATATAAAAAAGTGGAGTTATCTACACATAAAACAGGGAGTAAAACAAGAAAATAATTATTCAGTATTGACACAGAATAAGGAAACATTTTGATATGTGCTAATTGATACTAACAGCAAGTATAAAATTAGATCATTATAAACTTAATGAGTATTTCTTAGAGTGTGTTCCCAAACTTATTTGGTCATAAATCCTGTTTTATAACACCAATTAATATCCCAAAGAGCACACCTGGGAACCCTGAACTAGAATTATGAAAAACATTCCTGAGGGAGAAAGACTTTGAAAAATAGATAGGATATGAGTCAAGTATGATCCAGAATAACTTGCACCAGAATCACCAGGGGTTATTTGTTTAAAAAAAATTGCTGGGCTCTATCTTTGTCCTATGAAATCATAATTTCTGGTGTGGGGACCTTGTCTCCCTACATTTTAACAACACCTCAGATTATTTTTCACGGACTGTCAGGCATGAGAATCCCCATATGGACACATACAATGAAGAGGGAAAGCATTCATTACTATCTAGTCAAATAATATTAAATAATAAAATACTTTGGGCTCTTTGAGTTTAATCTCAAAACTTGAGAACTTATAAGATTTTGCATATAGTGTCTTCTACCAAGCTATCCTTTGCTGGACCTGTTAGAATGAATACCTGGTATTTCTGAAATGGTCATTTGAGTTCCATTTTAGTATATAGTTTCAAACATTGGTTTACTTTCTGCCACAAAGCCATAATTCAAATAATGCATGTTCTTTTGTGTACATGTAAGTTACACACAGATGCATAATTTCTTTTGATTTTTATTGAAACTTATGTGAAGTGCCCACAGTTATATTTTTCAGACTTCATAGAAAGGGAAGGAAACAATTATACAGTAAAATGAGTTTCATGTATATTTTTTTCCATGACTGCAAAATCCTGGGTAGAATTTGAGGACCAGCTAACTCTAATGCCCAGGAGGGCTCCTGGTGAAAAATTCCTATTTATTTTTCCTCAGTGAAGAACATTTTTTTAAAGTAATCTAAATCCTTCTGGTTATTAAACAGTGGGACTGAGTGCTTTTCGCTCAAGAGGAAAAAGGGAAGGGAATTTACTTTTACTGAGGCTCTACTAAGGGTCTGATTCTTTATGTCACTTATCTCATTCGATACCCAAAACTACTCAATAATGGAAGTGGTATGTCTTTAAGTCATTTTCATAGAGTAAGGAACTGAAGCTAAAAAGTTGAATGGCTTGCTTAAGTTCTTATGACTGTTAAGTGGCAAAACCAAAATTTTAACCCTCATGTGCCTTGTTTTTCCCATGAGAGTACATTGCCTCTGAGAGCAGCAGAAATCTCTAGACACTGTCTCGCTAGCCCACGACTCTCTCCTCGCTTCCTGGCAACAGACCATCTCTGTGGAAGAGAGTAGCCCCCAGTGGCTGAAGCTTGGGTGGGGTTTGCTGACCCTGGGAGCTCCCACGTGCATCATGGTGTCCCCAGTGTCTCCCACAGCCCAACACGCAGTATGGAGCAGTGATTACCAGCATGGACTTGGGTTTGACAAGGACTAGCTGCTTAACCTTAAGTAAAGTACCCAGTCTCTCCGAGACTTTTCCCTCAGTTGCACAATGGGAGTAATGTCTACCTCATAGAATTGTGTGGGTTTCTTTAACAGCTTTATTAAGGTATAACTTACATGGAATAAAATCACTCAATGAGTGTACAGTTCAGTGAGCTTGGTAGATGTTTTTAGTTGGGCACGTGCCACCATAACCTAGTTTTAGAACATTTCCATCACCCCTGAAAGTACCACGGGTCCTTTTTTCAGTCAATCCCCAAACACACCCTCAGTTCCAGCTACTGTTTGTCTGTTTCTGTCACAACAGTTTTGCCTTTTTCAGATTATCACATAAATGGAAACACACAGTATATAGTCTTTTGTGTTTAGTATCTTTCACTTACCACGATGTTCTGTGGTTCATTCATTTTGTTTGTAGCATGTATCAGTATTCATCCCAATTATTGATGAGTAGTATTCCATTGTATAGATATACCACATTTTTTATCTCTTCATCAGTTGATGGGCATTTAGGTTGTTTCTGTTTTTTAGCTATTATGAAAAATGCTGCTATAAATATTAAGCATATAAATATCATGTGAACACAGGCTCTTATTTCTCTTGGTTGGATACCTTGAAGTAGAATTGTTGCATTGTATGATAAGTGTGTGTTTAATGTTGTAAGATTTTGCCCAATTAAAACTTAAGTTGTTTGTCTTCTTACTGTAATTTGTAAGAGCTCTTTACACATTTTGGAAACAAATTCTTTGTTAGATATGTTTTGCAAATATTTTTTCCCAGTCTATAGCTTGTCTTTTATTTCCTTGATGGCATGTCTCAATGAGCAAAGTTCTTAATTTTGATGAAATCCAATTTTTCATTTTTATTCTTCTATGACACAATAAGCACAAGTCAGAAAAGAAAAAAAACAATGCTTTTTGTGTCACATTTAGGAAATCTTTGCCTAACTCAAGATCACAGGTTTTCACAGGTTTTCTTCCAGAAGTTTTATAGTTTTTAAAAAAGTTCTCACATTTACATTTATGATCCATTTTGAGTTAATTTTTATGTGTAGTGTGAGGTAAGATTCAAGGTTCATTTTTTTGCTTGTGTATAGCCAATTATTCTAGCACTATTTATTGAAAAAAATTTCCTTACACTATTGAATTACTTGGCCCCTTTGAAAAATTGGTTGAGCATATAAACGTCTCTTTCTAGATTCTCTATTCTTATCCATTGATCTATATTTCTATTTCGATATTTCTACACCAATACCAAACTATTCGATTACATGATTCTATATTAAGTCTTGAAATCAGGGAGTGTAAGTCATCTAACTTTGTTCCTTTTCTCAAAAATTGTTTTGATATTCTAGATGTTCTTGTCAATTTCTCAAAAAGGCACATTAGGATTTTGATTGAAATTGCATTGAAACTACACATCAATTTGGAGAGAGTTGCCATCTTAATAAGTTTTCCAATCCATGAACACATCGTATGTCTCCATTTGTTTAGGTCCTGTTTAATTTTTCTCTGTGATATTTCACAGTTTTCTGTGAGGTTTTGTACATAATTTCTTAAATTTATTCCTGAGTTTGTCTTTGATGTTATTATGAATGGAATTGTTGTCTTTCATTTTTGGAATTTTTACTGCTAGTGTATAGAAAGAATATTAATTTTTGTATTGATCTTTGTGTCAATTTCCCATTGCTACTGTAACAAATTACCATAAACTTAGTGGTTTAAAACAACACAAATGTATTCTCTTACATTTCTAGAGATCAGAAGTCCGAAATCAATTTCACTGGGCTAAAGTCAAGGTGTTGGCCGGGCTGGTTCCTTCTGAAGGCTGTGAAGGAGAATCTTTTTTTTGCCTTTTCAGCTTTTAGTGACACCTGTTTTCCTTGGCTTATGGCCCTTTCCTTCATTTTCAAGGCCAACTTTCACCATCACATCACCTTCTCCTCCTCTTCTGTAGTCAAACTTCCCTATGCCTTCCTCTTGTGGGGACACTCATGTTACATTTAGGATCCACCCAAATAATCAAATGTCTCCATCTCAAAATTCTTAATCACATCTGCAAAATCTCTTTTGCCCTAGAAAGTAAAATTCACAGGTTCCAGATATAACCTCAATGTCTCTGGAGGCCATTACTCAGACTACTTTATGACCTTGCTAAGTTCACTTATTAGTTCTAGTAGGTTTTATGCAAATTCTTTAGGGTTTCTGCATGTACAATCATGTCATCTCTGAATTAAGAGTTTTACTTCTTCCTTTCCAACTTGTATGCCTTTTACATCTTTTTCTTGCCTTATTTCAATAGCTAGAACCTCCAGTAAAATGTTGAATAGAAGTGGTAAGAGAAGATACCCTTTTCTTGATACTAGCCAGAAAGTAATCTCTCTTTCACCATTAAGGATGATGTTATCTCTGAGTTTTTTGTAGATGCTGTTTATAAGGTTGAGGAATTCCCATCTGTTCCTAGTTTGCTAGGCTTTTTTTTTTTTTTTGTCATGAATGAATGTTAATTCTGTCAAATGAGTTTTCTCATCTATTAGGTGATCATATGGTTTTTCTCCTTTATTAATGTGGTCTATTCCTCTATAGATTTTTTTTCCTGTAAAGACAACCTTTTATTTCTAGAATAAACCCAACTTTGTCATGTGTATTATCCTTTCAAATATTGTTCGATTTGATTTGCTAACTGTTAAAATACTTTTGCATCTATGTTTAGAAGAGATATTGGTCGATTATTTCTTTTTTCTTTTATGTCTTTGTCTGGCTTTCATATCCAGGCAATACTTACCTCATAAACATGTTGGGGAGTGTCATTTTCTTTTCTGTTTTGTGAAAGTTTATTTAAGATTGATATTCTTTTTGTTAAATATTTGTTTCAATTCACCAGTGATGATGTCTGGGCTTAGGCCTTTCTTTATGGGAAAGTTTTAAATTACTAATTTAACTGCTTTATTTGATAAAAGTATATTCAATTTTCCATTTCTTCTTGAAACAGTTTTGGTAATTTGGGTCTTCTGAGGAATACTTTCCCTTCCTCTGATTTGTCAAACTTGTTGGCATAAAGTTATTCGTAGTATTCTTTTATTAGCCTCTTAATGTCTGTAGGATCTGTAGTGATATTCCCTCCTTTATTCCTGATACTGGTAATGCATACCTTTTTTTTTGTTCTCGAGCAGTTTAGCTAAACATTTATAAAGTATTTTTCAAATGTATTTGAAAAAACATTTTTTTCACAAAAGCAACTTTTATTTCATTGACTTTATCATTTATCTCTTTTCTTTTTCATTGATTTTTGCTTTGATCATGATTATTTTCTTCCTTCTAGTTAATTTGCATTTAACTTGCTCTTCTTTATCTAGCTTCTTAAGGTGGGGTCTTTGATCCTTTATTTTAAACCATTCATCTTTTCTAATAGAAACATTTAAAGTTATAAATTTCCTTCTAAGCAACTGTTTTAGTCACATTTTAATATATTATTTTAATTTTCATTCAAGATTATTTCCTAATTCTCCCTGTAGTTTATACAGTTGTTATTCATTTCCAAATATTTGGGCATTTCCCAGATTTTGTTCTGTCATTGGTTTCTATTTATTTCCATTGTGATTAGAGAGCAAATTCTGGATGATTTTGGTTCTTTGAAATATATGGAAATTTTTTTATGGCCCAACATATGGTTATTCTAGTGAATATTCCATATGCACTTCAAAAGAATGCATAGTCTAGAGGCTGCCCAGTGGCACAGTGGTTTAGTCCATGCTTTGGCAGCCCGGGGTTCACGGGCCCGGATCCCAGGCACCAGCCGATGCACTGCTTGTCAGCCATGCTGTGGTGGCGTCCCATATAAAGTAGAGGAAGATGGGCATAGATGTTAGCCCAGGGCCCGTCTTCCTCAGCAAAAAGAGGAGGATTGGCAACAAGTGTTAGCTCAGGGCTGGTCTTCCTCACAAAAAAAAGAATGCATAGTCTACTGTTGGTTTTGTGTAGTGTTCTTTAGATGTCATGTTTGTCGATATTGTTATTTGTGTTTTCTCTGTTCTCATGGATTTTTTCTTTCTACTTGTTCTATCAGTTACTGAGAGGAGAGTGTTAATCTCCAACTGTTGATTTGTCTGTTTTTCCTTTTAATTCTGGCAGTTTTTGCCTCATTTATTTTGGAGCTCTGTTGTAACAATTATAAACATATATGTATCTAACATCTTCCTGCCACATTGGCCCTTTGAAAATTGTGAAATATAACTCTTTGTCTCTAGTAATATTATTTGCCTTTAAAGTCTATTTTGTCCATTCCAGCTCTCCTGTATTTGTTTGCCTGTTATATTTTTTCCATCTTTTAAATTTCAACCTATTTGTGTCTTTGAATTTGAAGTGTTTTCATAGATGGCTTATACCTGTATCTTGCTTTCTTAATCCCAACTAACAAACTCTGCCTATTGACTCAAGTGTTTAGTCCATTCCTGTTAATATAATCTTTTATATGGTCAGATTTAGTTCTATCTATTTTGTTGTTTATTTTATATTTCTCTCATCACCTTTTTCTTTCTTTCTCTATTCTTTCTGTAAAATAAATATTTTTGGTATGCCATTTTGATTTTTCTATTAAATTTATAGCTCTATTTTCTTTGTCATTACAATATGCATTTTTTGACTTCTAATAATCTATTTCAAGCTAATACTGGCTTTTTTACAGTAAAATATAGGAACTTTGGATTGGTATAGATCTATATATCCATTCTTTTTGCTATCATGTCAAATATACTTCATGTATATATTTTAAAGCCAATAATTCAATTTTATTTTTTCTTTCAGTAGTCATATATCTTTTTAAAAAGTTAAGAAGTGAAAGAAAAAATCATGTGTGTGAGAAGTATATATATGCATATGTATGTCTCTGTATACACACACATACATATATACATACACACATACATACTCATACACATATCACATACACCTATACCTATGTGTATTTCTATATCTCCATTTCCAGTACTCTTCATTGCCTCCTCTGGACCTAAGTAACCTCTCATTTTCACTTCCCTTTAGCCTGAAGGAATTTTTTTTTTAACATTTCTTATAGCACAGGTCCATTAGCAATTAACTTGCTAGGTTTTTGTTTACTTGGAAATGGCTTTATTTCACCCTCATTTTCAGATAATCATTTCTCTGGAAGGAGAATTCTTGACTGACAATTTTGTTTTTCTTTCAACACTGAATATGCTGTTCTGACATCTGCAGTCTCCATCGTTTCTGATGAGAAGCTAGCCATTACTCCTATCATTGTTCCCTTGTATGCGATGAGTCATTTTTATCATGATGCTTTCAAGATTTTCTCTTTGGCTTTCATAAATTTTACTTTCATATGTCCAGGTGTATTTCCTTTGGTTTATCTGACTTTGGATTTATTGAGTTTCTTGGATTTGTAAGTTAATGTTTTTTACCAAATCTGGGTAGACTTAAGCTATTTTTTTCTCATCTTTTCTCTCCTCTCCTGGAATTTTTTTTTTTTTTTTTTTTTTTTTTTTTTTTGCTGAGGACGATTCACCGAGCTAACATCTGTTGCCAATCTTCCTCTTTTTTTGCTTGAGGGAGATTAGCCCTGAGCTAACATCTGTGCCGATCTTCCTCTGTTTTGCATGTGGGTCACCGCCACAGCATGGCTGACAAGTGGTATACGTCCATGCCCAGGATCCAAACCCACAAATCCAGGCCACTGAAGCAGAGTGTGCCAAACTTAACCACTATGCCATGGGCCTGGCCCATCCTGGGATTTTAATTACGTGTGTTTTGCAGTGCTTGATATTGACTCACCGATCTTCAAGACTGTTTATTTTTCTTCAACCTTTTTGCTCCCTGTTTTTTGGATTGGATAATTTCTACTGATCTATCTTCACATTCATTGATTTTTTTCCTTCCTCTCAAATCTGTTTGAGTCTATGCAATGTGTCTTTCATTTCAGTTAATTTACTTTTCATCTCTAAAATTTCTATTTGGCTCCTTTTTTATAGTTTCCTTCTCTTTTGATATTCACTATTTGTTCTCATTATTAGTTTATTTTCTTTAATTCCTTGAACATTATTTCCTTCAATTTTTGAAACATATATATACATATAAAATAGCTGTTTGAAGTCTTTGTCATAAATCCAACATCAAAGTCAGTTTCTAATGAATATCTTTTTTCCTAAATATGGGTCATACTTTCCTGTTCCCTTTCACATCTCATAATTTTTGGTTGAAAATTAGATAAAAAGTATTTATAGATAATACTTGTAGTGACTCTGGAATCTCTTGGTCTTTTGAGAGATGTTGACTTTTTTGTTATTAGCAAGCCTGGAGTCAAGCCGAAATCTCCAACCATGGAACGTTACTTTTTTTCTTTTGGTCTGGCTCTCTAGGGGGTCTCCCCTGCACCTGCAGAGTTTAGAGGTCAGACAACAATTTGAGTAGAGATTATCCCCAGAGATTTCAAGCTACTAAGGCTTTCGTCCTCTTCTGCTATATATGGATGGCAGCACACATTCAGAGGTGCAGCCAATTCACAAGCTTCCTTGCTTTTAATTTTTATTAGGTTCCCTAGAGTATCCAATAAGCATGCATAGTTTAGCAGTCAGCAAGGTGTAAATGGAAAGTTTATTGTATCAGCTGTTCTATAGTTCTCTCACAACCAAAATCTCCCTCTCAAATTTCTAGCTACTTTGCTGCCTGCTCCTAACCAAGTCTGTCACCTTGAGCTGATAAAGCTGTAGATTTTCTCTGCCCACACTGGGCAGTTGGTAGAGGATGGGAATGCTTCCAGATGAAAAAAAGAAAAGCTGCAAACCCATAATTCTTACTGAGTGCAGTAGCAGTTTGTCATGAGTAAACATTTCTCAAGTTGTTACATACCTTTGATTAATTTCCAGTGCCCTGAAATGATTGTCATTAATAATTTTGTCCTATATATAGTTGTTTTCTGTGGAGAAGAATCATCTGACCTTCTCACACTGTCATTACTAGACATAGAGTCCTTGGGGTTATTTTAAGGATGAAAAGAAATAGTGTACATAAAATTGGGTACAGTGGCTGGCACGTGGTAGGTACTCAATGAATGGTAGCTATTTCTGTTATTGTTATTATTACTTAATAGATTCTAGATTCCTCATCGGGCCCTCAATATTATTCATTCATCTTCTCCTCTGGAAGACAGCTTCCAAACTATGTGCTGGGAAATCCATCTCGTCACCCCTCAGGGTGCATGTCACCTCACCCAAGATTCCAAATTCCTCAGTTTACCCAAGTGTCCCATACAGATATTATGATTTTCTATGTGTGCCATGATGTGGAAAGGTTTAGGAAGCACTATTCTAGAAGACAGACTAGAGTAAAGTCCCTGTGGAGTCTTCTAGATCTGCTTTCAAACAGGTCTTTCAAGGAACTTGTTCAAAATTCCTTAGAACAGAAACTCACCTACTTTAAGAAGTAATTTCAAGAGGTAATCTTGATGACTTGCAATGTGCCAGGCCCCTTATGCCACCTTCTGCTAATTCCGGGAGTAAATCAGAGGCCTGACTCCAGTGTGTTCCATGGTGTGTTCTACGTTCTAGGAATGTCCTGTTTTTCCTCGTAGTTTATGCACTAGGGGATTGAAAATAGCCCTAATTAAGCTTGTTTGCTTTACAAAAAACATTTGTTGCGGGGTGGGGGGGGCGGTGCAGGAGAAATTCTAGTAATAGTTTTGAGTATCCAAGATAGTGCTACAGAATAAAGTAATGGTGATCCTGGGTCACACAGTTTACAAACGCTGCCTGGAAAGCAGAAGGAATTTCATTTCACAGTTATTTTCCTGTTTCTGGCCAGTCTTTTCACAGTCACCAAGGCAGATAATGTTGTAGCCATCAGCCTTACTAACAAGAGATGGACAATAATGGTGGTCTGAGTCTTCACTGGAATTTTTCTTCAAGTTTCTATTCCTGCTTGTGTGAATTAGCCCCTCACTGTAGGCATTTGTGCCCTAGGCTTATGGATCTGTGCTAATTGATATGACTCTTAGTGAGTATATATCTACTTTTACAACTCTAGCATAGTGTCAGCTAATAAAGATTACATGCGAACTACCTTGGGTATTAATTTGCACTGATTATCTGTGCCCCAATTTGAAGCAAAGAGGTCAACACTTTTACAGAGACCTATGATTTAATGGGGAAGTGCACTAACTTCCCACTAATAGGACCCTGTTTGATATTGCCACTTAACAAACCCATCAGTTAAGGCTCAACATTTCTGTGTGATACTGGCTTTAATGAAAAATAGCCTAGCAAGTCCACTTTTAAAATAATATAGCTAAGGAAGACATGATTTACACATAATAAATTGTAGCAAGAAAGATAAGCTTTACCGTTAAAAATCTTAATTGGGAAAAAATGTTTACTATTGGTCATCAAAATGCAGAAAAGTTTCCATAAAAATAGTACAGTGTCCCATGTATAAAGTGGAGGAAGATGGGCATGGATGTTAGCCCAGGGCCAGTCTTCCTCAGCAAAAAGAGGAGGATTGGCAACAGATGTTAGCTCAGGGCTAATCTTCCTCACCAAAAAAAAAAAAATAGTAGAGTGGTGAAATGCATTATGTTAGGCTTATGAAAATAAATTATATTTCAAGTAGCTGCCTGCACATGGTTCACACTTTAACAAGTGAAATATGTCTTGATCACACTCAAGTTTCACCACTCCCTTGTTCTTTAAATCTGTTTCTTGTCCCTGCACAGGCAACTGTTAGGACAAAAAGATGATGCGTTAATTAAACAACTCCAGCATAGTTCATAAGGGAATTATTCTCTATCAACCAAAAAAGTTTTGGAGTCAGTACCAAAGGTTTGTTTGGAGTTTCATTTTAATTTATCAGTTCACATTTGGTCCTCGCAGGTAATATTCTCCTTCTAAAATGGGCCTGTACTAATACTTGGTTATTTTCACTAAAAGCCAATTTCCTGAAGTCTCTTCAACATATCAAAGTGCTATGTAGATCAAACATTAGATAAATTAAAAAGTATATCTGTGAAGTAACTTGGTAAAGTATTTAACAGAGATATTTATAGCTTGAGTTTAAAAATCACAAACCTTCATAGGCACCGAAATAAATGGGGAGCACTAAAGATTTGTTCATTGCTCATGACACAGTTTGATGGGGACTAGGGGTGCTCTGTTCCACAGAGTCATTCAAGAATCCAAGCTCTTTTTATCTTTTCTGCCATCTGCTCAGGCCTCAGTCTTGCAATAGACCCTCTGCACCTCTCAGCAAATGAGGAAAGAGAGAAGATTTCAAGGGAAGTTTCAGGGGCCAGGCCTGAAAGAGACTTACATCACTTCCAGCCACATGCCATTGACCAGATTGGTCACCCAGAGCCACCTTGATATAAAGGACCTGAAAAATATAGTCTGGTGTGCCAAGGAAGGAGAGAAAAACAAAGATGTTGATGAGCACCACTAATCTCAGTTACAGGCATAAAGCTATGCACTTACATAAATCCATAACTTGGCCTCTGTTTGAACAGATGTGTGAGGCCAACATGTCTTATTTCTAAAAACATAAAAGACAAATATTTGGTTCTTATGTGAATTTCCTCCTATTTTCTTTGTTTTTGTAAGGTTCCCTTTTGTTTTGTTAAGTGAAGGGAAAAAAGAAAAGTGACACATTCTTGCAGTTATCAGAATGTAATTTTCAAGTTAATGCACAGAAGTTTATCCTTCAGGGAATACCATTTAGTTAGATATTAGTCATTCATTGTTTATTATTGTGTTTATAAAGAAATAATTTGTACAGTAAACCTATTGTATATAAACTCATACCATACTAACTACATAATGCAGTTATACTTGCCATCTCAAAATGCCATTCATTGGCATTTTGTTGTCTGTTGAAATACATCTCATATTTGAATATGTAATTGACATATTCCTTGCAACCTATCCAAAAGTTAAGTATATATTGAAGTCAAATTTTAAAAAAAATCTGTTGATTCATTATAGTATTTTCTGACTCATTTTTAACTTAATAAGAATTCCCTTCTATAGTTCTAATATGTTCTGTATCAACTCTGTAGGTTGATATGGCTGTTTATATTGCATTTGAGAGTTTAATAGGACTCTTAATTTCAGAACTTCTGACTCCTGAACACTAATATTGCTTCACACAGCAGTTGTGGTTTAAAATAATCTATCTTTGAATAAGCACTAATCTGCTCACTTGAATGTGTGCCTAAAAATATCACACATATCCAGAAGATCGCTAAAACCAAATTTCTTGACATATTAAGTTTATTTGATGTGATATTTTTTCATACAGATTTTTAAACTTTTAATTTTTGGTAATAATAAACATTCATGTTACTCTAAATTATTTATTTCTGTTGCCATTAACAACTTTAAATATATTAACCTCGGATATGTTAGCAATTGATAAGAACATGAGACCATTCTATGAGGACCAGTCCAGTCTTAGGTGTTATGGAATTTGATCAACATTAATTGAGTACCTATGAGATACAAAGATTAGTAACAATTCCCGTACTTGAGAAGCTTACCTCCAAGTTCTGAGTGGGTATGGGAGCTAATATGTATACATGTGCATGTCTATAACCAGAGACCCAGGCACAAGAGTAACTTCCAAAAATAAAATGCTTGGGAAGTCCCATTGAATCTTTGATGAATTTTAGTAGATGGAATTTATGGAATGCTTCACAGAGGAGGTGACGTTAAGAGCAAGGTCTTTAAAAATAATGAGTAGGATTGTAACAACTGATGAGATAGTCTATTAAAATCTGAGAAAACTATGCTAGCTTACTGGGGCCTCCTTAATCACTGGATCTTATATATCTCCCTGTCTCCAATGTCCAACACAGGGATCACAAGTGTTTGTTCTAGAAATGGATGGATGGATGGGCAAACAAACAATGAATGTTAGAATCATTTATTCTTTTATTCATTCATTAAAACAAAAAACTAAGACAGGACTGTACAATGTCATGGAAGATGGGATAGGAAAGAATTTTCAGATTGGGGCATACTCTGAAGTTAATGTCATAAAAGTGTTTTCTTTGACATAAACCTGAGAGTTAAGAATATAGACTGTAAGTAATTAACACATGCATAAAAGTCCACAGTAAGGTAGCCAGAAGTTTGCAAGGTTGCTCACTTTTCTAGGCTTTAAATCTTGGGTTAATGAGCCCTGTGAGTTGACAGCTGCGTTAAGGAGGATTACTTCCTTATATTCGCCCTAAAACACGTCTCCTTCAAGAATTGAGGAGTGTTGTCTTTCTTTGGGGGGATTTGGCAAATAATTCTAGAGTTAACCTACTCATCCCACTATTTCCTAGACTTGCATCATTGTCTGGTCATCTCACATCTCCTCTGTCCCCTTGGCCATTTTGGTTGCCATTCTCTTAGGCCCTCTTCAAATATGTTTTGTCTTACTTGAAGTGAAACAACCAGAACTACACACAGCATGCCAAATGATGGTGTTTTAATAAAAGTAACTGCTTTTATCCATTTCATTTCAGGAAATCCAGTCCCTTGTTGGGCACCGAGACGGTAGTATATCTTGAGTCCTTGCACTGGGATCATGCTTTACAGTTCACATTGTCTCATTTGATTTCACAATAAGGCTCTGGAATAGGGTCAGCTGCTGCCGTTATCTTCACATTACAGATAAGGAAACTGAGGCTTAGGGAAGTGAAATGATTTGCCCAAAGTCACAACAATACATAATAAAAGAGCCACAACCTGTACCCTTGACTCTAAAGCGCACAGCCGTGATGATGATGTGGAGTTACCACCTATTACAGCTTAGTAAACATATGGTTATTAAATAGCAGGCATAGCACTGAGTACATTCCAGATTTCCATATTCAATTCTTACAACCCTATTAGCAGAGGGTCAAAACAGTTAAGTGAGTAGCAAAAGGTCGCATGGCTAGTAAACAGCAAATATAGGATCTGAGCAAAAAGATGTCTGCCAGACCCCAAAGATCCCCCATCTGGCCCAGATCCTCTGATTCTGAGTCCATTGTTTTGCTCTTGGTGCATCAGGCAATGACTTTACAAAACCCAAAAAACAGTCCTGGGTCATATCTGATAACTTGGGGCTTATCCTACGAGTATACACCTACAGGGCGACAATCACCCCAGTTTTCCCAGGACTGAGGGATTCCGTGATCAGGGGGATTTTAGTGCTAAAACTGGAAAGTCCTGGACAAACCAGGATGACTTGGTCACTGTAATTATCTGGCACTCTTCTGTCTACTAATGCATCTTGTGGGAAATTCCTATTATTAATCCGAATTTGCTATTTTGTTTCCTGGAAGAGCTAATTTATCACTGGAGTTAAGATGTTGCCTTGAAGAAGCAGGAAAGGAGGGATTTGAGCCCTGACAGGTACAGGTAACTGAATAGAGCATGAGGTTCTTTTGGCCTCTTAAGACTCAGAGTTAGACTACACGTGGGTATCCATTATATAGTAGAATTTTGGTTAATTGAATTTTGTTCTTCAGAATTGTTTTTCCGAACTCTCTCACACTAACTGTGTAAAAGTCAGTTCTATGTATTTTCCCATCCCATAACCTCTTAAATTTTATGCTTTCTTTTATCTTTTTGAGAAGACCTTCTCAACCTCTTCCCTTGTGTACTTAACTTATGTTCATAAATTTATTGCTCAGCTGACATGTCCCCTAAGAACAACCCCAGCATGTAAACTCTTCTTTCATACAGTTTGTAATTGCAAAATCCCAGCTTGGAACACAATCATTAAACATGTAAACACAAAATTGAGTAAAGTTCTATTTTGTTTTATTACATCTTTACTTGAGAGCCTACATACTAAAGCAAAAGGCTCTGACAGTTTTCTTTTGTGATCTAGAGTGGGTTTGTGGACAGCCAGAGTAGAAGCCCTAGGCCCAGAAGCTCATAATTCCTGCTATCACCACTAGCCTCCTCCCCATTCTATGTACATAATTCTTACTTCCTTTTTGGCTACACATATATGTGGACATGTAAATAAAAGACTTCTTTTAACATTAGCATATACTGGACCAGGTTTTATAAGAGAGTCGAGTAATTAAATGACAGATGGTAGCAGCCCTGGCTAAGGGAAAAATGTGACCAAAAAAAGATTCTAATGATTTGATCTGCTCTTGATCATGGTGATATCTCTCAAACAGGTAGTTGAGCTGAGCCACTCCTGCTGGCTACTCATGTCGGTACTGCTTGGTGAGAGAAGTCAGAGTGTAGAAAGCGGTCATGTAGTGCTCTACTGGCACCAAAGAGATTGTGTGTTAACCAGAACATGAGAGAATTTTGCCTCATGGGCTTAAATGAGAGCATGACCAAGGCAAAAAGAGTTCTAGCCATTCATTCATTCAACAAGTATTTATTGAGCACCTACTATCTGCCAGGCATTATTCTAGGCACATAGGCTCTACCTATATTATGCTGGAGAAAAGACAGACAAATAAATAAATGTATCAGGTGGCCATAAGTACTATAATGAAATGTAACATGGTGAGGAGAGAGGAAGTGAAGGAAGAGGCAGAGTGCTATTTTAGCTGGTGAGGCAGGGGAAGGCCTCTCCAATAAAGTGGTGACTGATTAGAGCTATGAATGAAGTGAGAGAGTGAGCCATGGGCCTGTCTGGGGAAGAATATTCCAGGCAGAAAGAATGGTCACGATAAAGATCAGCACCTTTGGTCACCTCATGATAACTCAAGGAGATGGTGGTATATACCACAAACTAGGACACAGAGCTAGGAGGTGACCATGAGAATGACAACCATGAATTCTTTTACAGGTGCCATGAGCTGTTATTACATTACAGTAGTTAACAGTTCTAATCTTTTAATGTGTGCCACAATACAAAAAAATTAAGAACTACTGGGCTAGCTACATCAGGCGGATGGCTGCAAATCTCTGAATAAAAGATACAGAAAAGAAATTCTCTTAGGCTACTGGAAACTGTTTGACATATCTGGATACCTAGCCAAAAAGGACCCTGCTTTTTGAGTGTCCACAGCTCCTGAGAGAGAGTGGGAAAAAGCCTGCTTCTCTAAGGTTGAAGCCGACTGGGACCTATACTAGAGTCCAGGTTTCCCAGGCCTCAGGTCAGTCTTGACTGGGGCGAGGCTGAGGTGTTTATGCTGTTTCATTGGCCTTCAGGTGTTTCTTAGCACTCCTCAGACTGTTGTAAAATTATTCCACATGTGAGGCTACTGGTGATTTGTTCCTGAGTGGGAAATGATAAAGGGAGGTGAGAACTTAAAGGAAGAGTTCCTATAGCTCACCTTGAAGCTTTGCAGAGCTGGCAGGTTATCAGGGATAGGAAACTTATATTTGCATTTTTAGTGAGAGGACATGAACAGGACAGGGAATGACCATGAAATATTTATTAAGCTCCTAGAAGACACATGACACAGTGATAAGCATGAGGGTAATGATGTATAAGATGAGCTTCTGATGTCAGGAAATATATCATCTAGTGAGGAAATATCAGACTTGCCAATCAAAAATTAATTTTTAAGAATGAAAAGAAACTGAACTCCTGAGCTTTGTTCTGAGAAGCTGTTAAGTTACTTACAAAATTACTGTCTTAGGGGCTGGCCTGGTGGCATAGTGGTTAAGTTCATGCACTCCGCTTCAGTGGCCCGGGGTTCACAGATTTGGATCCTGGGAACGGACCTATGCATCACTTATCAAGCCGTGCTGTGGTGGCATCCCACATATAAAGTAGAAGATGAGCACAGATGTTATCCCAGAGCCCATCTTCCTCAGCAAAAAGAGGAAGATTGGCAACAGAGGTTAGCTCAGAGCCAGTCTTCCTCATAAAAAAAAAAAAATACTGTCTTAGTAGGCAAGACAGTAATTCAGACAGTAAAAGCAAAAAAATATAGAAGTTTCATCGACTAGGGTCTTAAAGGATCCATAAAGGAAGTGGGACTTAAACTCTTTCTTGAAAAATAGATAGAATTTGAATAGGTATAAAGGAAAGCATTCCTCATGGGGAGAATGTCATAATAAGGCAAAGAGACTGTGAGGCACAGGTAATGTTGGGAAGCCCTGTTTAGTTCAACCTGGCTGGAAGAGTCAAATAAGTTTGGAAAGACAAATGGAGGTCAGACTGTGGAAGATCTTGCATGTCAGACTAGGAATTTGAATTGCATCCTGAAGCCAAAGGAAAACCTTCACTGGTTTCAAGGAAAGTCATAATATAGAAAACTTACTGTGAGTTCACATGAATGAATTGCAAGTAGCAGAGCCTGAGGACAAGGAGAGTAGTTGTTAGAGAAAATTACAATAGTCAATACAGTTCAGGTGTTAGATGATATGATGTGATATGTCAGGAGAGTTGTACAAAGATTGACACGAGGTTTAAAGAGGTGTGGCAACTTCTACTTTTGACCAAGATGGAGTAGCAGGGATTGGATATAACCTCATGCCTAAAACAACTAAGAAAAACAAAATATATGAAAAATGGTTGTCAGATATTAACATCAGATATGACAGGACAGTGATGCAAAAGAGTAGGAAAATATAAGCCATAATGAGAAAAATCAACTAATAGAAACTGGTCCACAAATGCAACCAATGATAGAATAAGTAGACAAGAACATTATAACAGTATTCTATATGTTCAAGAAGGTAGATAAAAGATTAGCATGTAAGTAGAGACACTGAAAATATGAAAAAGACACAAATTGAAATTCTAGAGATGAAAACTATAAGGTCTAAAATGAAAAATATGCTGGATGGAATGAACAGCAGATTCGACAGGGCAGAATAAGAAACTAGTGAACTTGAAGAAGACATGGCAATAGAAACTATCTTAAACACACAGAAAATACAAAAAAAAAAAAAAAAGACTAGATTGTTAGTAAACTATGGGAAAATATCAAGCGGTCCGATATACATGTAACTGAAATCCCCAAAGGCCAGGGGAAGCAGATAGTAAGGAGAAGGGCAGAAAAAAATATTTGAAGAAATAATGGCCAAAAACTTTTACAAATTGAATCAAATCTTAAACTCACAGATCCAAGAAGCTCAATGAACCTGGAGCACAAGAAACATGAAGAAAACTACACCAGGTACAATGTAATCAGATTACTTAAAACCAGGGCAATGACAAACTCTTAGAAGTTGGAGGAAAAAGATACATTATATATGGAGGAACAAAATAAGAAGATAGCAGATTTTTTTTCTCCCCAAATTAACCTATAGATTCACTGCAATCCCAGTTAAAATCCTAGCAAATTATTATTATTTTTTTTAGAAATTGACATGTTAATTCTAAAATTGATATGGAAATGAAAGGACCTAGAAAAGCCAAACAATTTCCTAAAAGAATAAAGTTGAAGGACTTAATGATACATGATTTTGAGAGTTTTTAAAAAGCTATAGTAATCAAGAGGGTATGATATTGGCATAAAGATGGACAAATAGAACAATGGCCTATTTTGATGGTTCAAAAATAGAACCACACATATCTGACCAACTGATTTTTCACAAAGTTGCAAAGAAAATGAATGAAGAAAGTCTGGACATAAGGATGCTGGACATCCTTATGTAAAAAAAAAAATCCATACATGATACCATTTACATCATGCACCACAAAACGACATTTCAGTCAATGATAGACTACATATACAATGGTGGTCCCCTAAGATTTTTAACATATAGCCTAGATGTATAGTGGGCTATATCATCTAGGTGTGTAAGTACACTCCGCGTACACACGATGACGATCACCTAATGAGGCATTTCTCCTTAAGAGATGTGTGACTGTACAAAAATTAAGTCAAAATGGATTATAAGCCTAAATGTAAAACTCAGAACCATAGAACTTTTAGAAGAAAACATAGGAACTTCTAGAAAAAAACATAGAAAATCTTTACCACCTTGGGTTAAACAAAGATTTCTTAGATCCAATACCAAAAGCATAATCTATTTAAAAAAAAGTAACTTCACTAAAATTAAAAACTTCTGCTCTTAGAAAAATAGTGTTAAGAAAGTAAAAAGATGGGGCCGCCCAGTGGCGCAGTGGTTTAGTCCACGCTTGGCAGCCTGAGGTTCACCGGTTCGGATCCCGAGTGCCCACCGATGCACTGCTCGTCAGCCACGCCGTGACGGCGTCCCACATAAAGTAGAGGAAGCCGGGCACAGATGTTAGCCCAGGGCCAGTCTTCCTCAGCAAAAAGAGGAGGATTGGCGACGGACGTTATCTCAGGGCTGGTCTTCCTCACAAAAAAAGAGGAAAGTAAAAAGACAAACCACATACTGAGAGAAGATAGTTACAAATATTTACATTATTTGATAAAGGACTTGTATCCAGAATATATAAAGAACTCTTGAAACTCAATAAGAAAACAGACAACCCAGCAAAACCAAAAATAGGCAAAAGATTTGAACAGACACTTCACCAAAAAAGATATGCAAATGGACAAATTAGCACATGAAATAGTGTTCAACATAATTAGCCATTAGACAAATGTAAATTAAAACTACAATGAGAGTAAAAGATGACTTTAAGCTTTGGACTTGGGGTAACTGTGAGATTGATGCTGTATGTGATTGCTAAAATAGGAAAGCCAGTTAGACTGCAGGTAAAGGGTTGAATCTTAGACATGTTCCTTTTGAGGTAACAGGAACATTCAGAGTGAAAATATCTGGCAGACAGATGAAGATATAGGATTAGAACTTGAAAAGCAGGTCATGTCTGAATATATAACTGTTAAAAATAGAGCATTAAAAAGAATCTATATCCAAATGATTTCTTTCCTGATGATAGATGTTTCTATATATGCACATGTGTGTGTTTCGTTTATGCTCACATGTATAGTCAAGTGAAAAGCTTATAAGGTTACTTCATTGCCTTGGAAGTAGCAAGCACTCAAATGTTTGTTAGTGAAATCAGGTTTGGTTTGGATGGGAAACAGACGGTATGCTCAACTCTCATCTATTCCTCTGTTCATACTGACATGAAGACAGGAATCCTGGGAAAAAGGCGTTTTGATACTAACCTTTAGAAAAGGACAATGAATAGCTTTCAGTCCAGCCTGCAGGCAAGGCAGTTTTATATGTATGCCTCATCCTCCATGGCTACCATCAAAAACAACACATAGTCCCTAGCACACCCCACCTCCAAGTCTGTTATGATCACCATCAACAATTGTAGCCAAGTAATAACATGTTGCACCACTTACAGAGGAAATGAGACAATTAAGTCCTAACATCCTTGGATCTAAGCCTAATATTAGATTGAACTGTGTGAGGAAATGCTCTCTTAGTAGAAGACAGCCATTTATACAAGAACAAACTAAAACTCAGTAGTATGCTGCTTAATTTGGTGAGGGTGTTTTGGCTAAGCAGTTTTTCTTTGTGACTTTCTATCTACCAAATGCATGACTGTTATGGATACCCCTAGGTATTTTGCAGCTCAACTGCTTTATGTAGACAAAGAGATTTCCACTCTGACATCCCAAATATCAAACCAATTAGCATACACATTTGTTGATCTTTTAGTAGTAAAAAGCATAGTAGTATTGAAGTCAATGATATGAAATTGAAAATGTGTAGCTTAGCACATTATCAATAAAAAGGCTTTCAGAGGCATTAAAATCCATTCAAAACAGATGCCTAGAAGCATTTTTCTCAAGAGTGTTTTCTCTTCCAAATATCAAGTAAGGTTTTTAACACAGAGGCATATGTTTGATTTGAGTGAAAACGTCCTTTCTATAAAAAGCCAGGGTAATACCAAGGACTATTTAATCAATAAGCTTTCAAGGATAGAATACATATAAAACACTTTTGGTTCTTGGAATGTTTGGTGCTATTTTTTTAATGTGAACTTTTTACTGGCGTAATATACAAACATAACATACAAAGTTGAATGACTTTTCAGAAAGTGAATATACTCATGTAATTGATAACCAGACTAAGACAGAAAATTACCAGCACTTAGGAGTTCCCTTAAGTTCCTCCTAGTCTCTCCCCCTCCCCCCAAGGAAACCAGCATCCTAACTTTTAACACCATAGACTAGTCTTACCTGTGTCTGAAGTTTATATTAATGGAATCATACTCTTTATGTCTGGGTTTCTTTCACTTACCATGATGTTCAGGAAAGGTGTCCATGTTTGTGCAGGTAGTTGTAGTTCATTCATTCTCATACCACAATGTATCCATTCTGTTGATAGACCTTGGGTTGTGTCTGGTTTGGGGCTGTGACAAACATTGCTCTACAAACATTCCTGTATGAGTCTGCTGGTGAACATGTAGATGTATTTCTGTTGGGTATGTGGTAGGAAGTGCTGAGTCATTGGATAGCTTTAGTAGATACTACTATACGGTGTTTTCCCAAATAGTTGCAACAATTTTTACACTTCCATCAGCAAGCTTTCTAGTTGTTGCACAACTTAGCTAATACTTAGTATTATTTGCCTTTCATTTGAGCCATTCCTGTGAATGTGTGGTGGTATTACACTGAGTTTTAATTTGCATTACTCTGATGACTGGTGACATGCCATTTTATATGTTTATAGGCCATTTTGGATGTCTTCTTTTATAAAGTGCCTACTCAAATCCTTTGCTCATATTTCTATCAGATTATTGTTTCTTGTTGAGCTATAGGAGTCCTTTATGTATTTTGGATATGAGGTCTTATTGGATATATGTAGTGTAATTGTAATTACTATTTGTAACAATTTATAAATATCCTCTCCCGTTCTACGGTGTCTTTAGATTAACAGAATTTCTTCATTTTAATGAAGTCTAATTCATCAGTTTTTCATGTATGGCACTTCTTCTGTTCCTTTTAAGAAATCTTTGTCTACCCTGAGGATTTGAAGATATTATCCTATTTTTTTTCAAAAATGTTTGTTGTTTTCCCGTTTAGAACTACAATCCACATGGAATTAATTTTTGTATATTGTGTGAAATGGTCAAGATTTATTTATTTTTTATATGACTGTTCATTCTTGCCTAGATATTTACCACCCTGGGCATTTGATTATTTCTCTCTAGTGGAGCAAAGACAATAACTCCCAAAGAATAACATATATATATGTATATATACATACGCATATGTATGTACATCACATATGTATTACATTTATGTGACACATATAACACACACACATTGAGGTACAGACTGTGCCTCAAACATTCGTTTGTGAGTTGGCTTTTTTATGCTTCTGTGTATATTCAGTGTTGTTATTGATAGCTGATTTCCAGGACAGCTTACAAAAGCCTCCTTGGCACCCACTATTCCAAGTACGCTGTATACCAGGATAATGGGAAATGCAGTTAAATTCTGATTCTGGACCCCATGACATCTTCCCCTTCACTAGCAACAAGATGGTGCTTTGAGAGTGAATAAAGAGGTGACTTCAACAGGAATGAGTATGAAGGAATGCTACTGAACAGTAATAACTCATTCATTAATAATTTATGAATAGCAAAGTCTTCATCTCTTCCTAAATGTTCTGAATTGGGAAATAGTAAGTACCTCTCATGGAAAGACAAGAATTGTATTGACAGATTCCAGGCCCTCTACGTAAAACTATGAAGATTCTATCCTAAACAACTCCTAGGAAGGGGTCTGTATTAACAGACCTCAATGTGAAAGGTCCCCACAGAGTTATGCAGTACAGGTCAGTCCAGTGGCCCTGGGATGGAGATTGATATAGATATATGTCATACACATTTTCCCAGGTATCAGGGAGGAATTGATGCTAGAATTGGAATGTCAAAATTTGCTGATATAATATCCTTATTAATAAATGTAAGTAAGGATTTCAGCATTCTAAGGCTTTTATACTGGATGCATTTTAAACAGCAATATACTTTTATAAGAGAATAGAAATCATATGTAGTATAACTCTTCAAGTAATGCAAACTTCTTTTACTGTATCTGGTGCTAAAGTTCAGTGCTCTAAAGGAATGTCCACTAGGCATGTAAAAGCCTGTCTGGGGAAAAGAATTCAAATGAATTCAGAATTACAATTGGTGCCAGTTATTTCTGTGCAATTAATCTATAAAAGTTTTATAACATAGTTGAGTGTCCAAGTTGAAAGCTAAATGGCAATACAGTAACCCTCTTCCCAAAATAGAGTGAGCTGACACCAGCTACACCTTTTGAAGTTACTGCAGAGTTACTATCATCAGCTTAAAAAATAAAATCATATCTGACATGTACAAACAGTCATAGACAGTAATTAAGACTAGGGGTTTAAAAGAAGTTGTAGACTTGCCTGAGCTTGGTATTTAAGTAAATGAGCTATGATTTCTTTTAAACCTTATTTGAATGAGGGTTAAACCTTATAAATGCAGACTCTGTTGGATATCCTTGGTGGGAAGTGAAAGCACAGCTGCCCCCCTGTATTTATGAACTGTCCAAAAGAACCATATCTGTGCAGATTAAATAATAATGAATGTTCTCACATCCCCCCTGCTGACACTCCCATGACCCTATTAAAAAGCAAAAGACCAAGAAAATACTCATCTAATCATACAATTGACATAAAAGTAGAACATGTCACACCATTTCTGAAAGCACTGTAATTTAGGAATGTGGCTCCTAGCAGAAAAATAAGATTTTTCTGATCTTAAAATGAACAAGACCTTGATCTCTGCCAAAGGAGCAAATATGTTTCAGAGCCAAGATGCTCTGCAGTATCAGGGTCATGAGTAGGTAATGTATCAGTGGTGTGACTGGAGGGCTTGCACAAAGCCCCCTCTCTAGCCCCACGAATGGCTTTCACATCAAATTAGACTGAACTTTCACTGCAAAATGTCATTCCAGTGGGCTGAGGGATTGCCTTCTTTTAAGACAAATGCCCAAGAGAAGGGTCCCATGGAAGTGCTGAGTGAATTAAGCAATCAGATCCTCTCCATTGAGAATTAGTGGGTTAGTCAGAGTCAGTTTTGATGAGTAGGAGACAGGTGAAAAGACAAGGTACCAGTTTCATAAGAATTGAATTAGAAGAATTTAACTAGAATGTAGATCGTGGGGAATAGTGGGATGAGCAAAAAGAGGGTCAAAACTACCTCTGGCAGGGGCAGGTCACCAGCATAGCTTCCAGAATTGCAGGCAGGCATCCCCTTGATTGTGGAGAAAGGGAAGGTCCCAGCAGGAACAAGGAGGGCAGCTAACCCCGCAATGGGACAGGCTGTGTCTGGTGGGAAAAAGTACCCAGAGCCAGTACCACTAAGGTTGTGTCTTTGGGAGCTTTAAATTTCCAATAAATCTGTAAAGAGAATCAGTCATACAGTCTCTATCCCTATTCAGAGGATTTTAACTAGAGTCAGATTCCTGCTATCGATATGGTGCTAGGCAAGAGTAGTTTTTCAGTTGATATCCTTTAGCAAATAACAGGCTTGCCTTAATTTCAGCTGTGGGAATTGAGCATTAAAGTGACCTTGGAGTGCCAGCATAACCTTGCACTCAAGGCAGGCGTCTTCTCCACATCGGTCCCGGAAAATGGTCAGTTAGCCTCTGTAGGACAGCCTGCTTCCAAAGCCTGAGCAATGAAATCAGATAGACCTCAGTTCAAATCCCAGCCCTACCACTCACTAGCCATAGGACATTGGGCTGAACTCCCTAAGTGTCAAATTCCACAACTACAGAATAGAATTCATGGTTCCTGCATCACAGGGTTGTTCTATGAACTAAGTAAAATGGTACATATAAAATAGCACAGAATATGGCATTTAGTAAGTGTTCAGTAAATAGTAGCTGTTATTATTACCTACTTGAATATTCTCCCTTTATTTACTTTTGCCTCATAAAGCAACTCTTGCTAGAATGTTTTATAAACAACAATTTTATTAAAAGCTTCTTGAGGGGAAAAGCATTTGTTTGCGTCTTTTGCCTCTATATAGTGTCTTTGGTCAACACCAGACTCCCAATGCCTTGAATAGTGCCTGGTGCATAGGAGACACTTAATACGTCTTTGTTAAATGAATTTTGCTGAATTAAGTCTTTTCATTCCATGGGAGTGCTAAAATGCTATTATTTTCTAAGGATAAAAATAATCAATTGAAAGATTACAAAATAAAAATAATGCAACCTTGAACATTCAAATCCAAATTTTGAATTTTTTTATATCCTAGTATCAGAAAATTTGCATATCCTTCATTTTGCCCCTTTAGGGTCTGATTTTAATCTTGCCAAAAAGAGTGAGAAAAGGGGATAAATGTAAGAAAAACAAGACTGAAGAATTTAGACCTGGCATGATATCCCCGCTTCTGTCATTAGGCAGAAGATTTTGTCTCCTTTTTTCTTTCCCACAGTTCATCTTTTTATATTTCTCCATGGGCTGCATTTGATTAGTGGCCCAATGTACTTATACCTTCACATCACATCACATCACAGTTGCTTTGTTCCTCACTGCAGAATGTGCTATAGCTCCCAAGTCACCATCATCCACAACTTTTGAAACTCACTTTGTTACATAAAAAGGTAGATTTTTAAAAACTTAGTGAAATGATTCCTTCCTCTGTAGTGCCAAAAGCATCCTGTAAGCTCAAAGCAACTGAGGCAATTAGGGCTTATTAGTTCAGAGAAGACTCTGATTTGGCATTTCACCGATTTTAAAAGCAAAACATCATTTTATGGGACCTAGAATAAAGCATCTTGGTAGTGTTCTGAGCAGGACTTCAGACTGGTTTGATGCCTAGGTTAATGGCCTTTCAATCATGACACTTTCTAAATGAAATATAAATTGCTCTGGCTTTTGCCTCTACATGCTCACGTTGGGCTTCAACTCTCTGACAAATCTCCTCTCAAGAATTCTGGTAGACCCTGGGGTGCTGGAGAGACTTGGGTGGATTTGACTTAATACTAGACGTAGAGTAAAAAGGACTTGATGATGGATAGGATGGGTGAGGAAGATAAAAGAAAGGATGACTTCTAAGTTACTGGCCTGAGAACCTGGATAGATAGCGATCCCATCTGTGAGATGGGAAATGAACTGCCTTGGGTTGCACAGACGTATAAGAGGATGATCTAGAAGATTTGCAGGCAGTAGGAGAACATTTTGCATAGGAAAAAGAATGAAAATATGGATTCCTTTTGATAGATTTAAGTGTGATGTATTTTTAAATGCCAATATTTGGAATACAGTAAAAAAAAAAAAAACTATATCCACTGCAGCAATTGAAACTTATCATGAAAAATACTAGATGCTAACTTTAAAACGTTTGAGGAAATCGTTCTTCAAAATTCTTTTAGGGTGTATGTAAGCAAAATGTTTGAAGACCACTACAGAAGAAAACGTAGGAAATATTCTAGCCTGTACGAAGAAGCTCTAATGTCAAATGGTTTTCTTAGCAATAGAAAAGTAAAAGCTTTTTCCAAAGCCACACTAGTGGGTTTCAGATTCAAGGACATCATGTTCTTTCGTCAATTAGCAGAGCTGGTGCCACAAATATATAAAATATGAGGCCAGAATGAAGGCCTATGAGGAGGCAGCAGTAAACTTCAGGTGTCTCAGCCTGATTCTCAATCATTTCTGTTAGCATCACCAATGAACACTATGGAACACTAGCTGACATTAAGGAGCCAAAATATCATCTCTCTGTTAGTATTAGACAGATTTGTACAGCAACGTGATGCCACCAAGAATGATCTTCATGAAGTGCAGCTCCTGTTGAGTAAGCTGCAGGGGGAGAGCACGATGAAGGAAGATAAAAGGATGTCAGGGGGACCTGAGGCCCAGGATGGGCAAAGAGGTGCATAGTTACAGACAACTGAAAAACCAATGTGCCAGCAGATTTTAATTCCAAAAACTGTTTAATGAGCACCTATTATGAGCTGGACACCGTTGTGGGCTATAAGCAAGATTGAGATGATTGTTTTCAAGGCTGACCACATGACCCATCATTTCTGAAAACAGCTCTGGGTTCCACGGCAACCACAATCTCCAGTCAGAAGAAGAATTCACATCAGCACGTAGAAAAATGCTGTTTTTACTCACCAAATAAAACTGAAGATATCTCCTGAGCCATCATATCGAATTATAAAAAAAGACAAAGGTGGCAAAACATATGTGAGTTTGTGTTTGTGTATATAGAGGAATCATTAATATGTGAGTGTTTCCTTTCTCAGGACACTCTGAATCATGACAATGATATAGATAACATGTACGTGTTAAAATTGCTATTTGATGTTTCATTTCCACTGTCCCCTGCTAGATTCCCCTCCAACTTCCTCTGCCTTTATTTCTGTGTCCATTCAAGACTTCCCTGGACTACTTTCCAGCCCACAAAGCGGTTCAGGTAACCTGAAGAAAACAACGTGTGAAGACATATACTTGGTGCTGATTTGCTTCCCCGTAAACACACACACACACAAGTGTGTGCTCATACATCATTGCTAATAGGCAAAGATAATACCATGGCCCAACTATTAATAGATACTGTAATTTGCATAGGTTTTTCTAGTAATTGTGATAAACTTGTATTTTATTTTACTCTCTTGGACTGTCCCTATTGGGTTCCCAGATCTCAGGAAGCACTGTAAATGGGGAGGGTGAGGTTTGCCTACCCCAGTAATAAATGGTTGTCAGTGACCTAATCTGGAAATAGCTTTGATTTTAAGAGCATTATGTTTAGCTTTGCTAATAGGTATGTATTTTGTGTCTTAGATAAGTAATTGAAGAGATTCCTTAGACCCCTCAAAGAATGTTATTCCATATAGACTAGTTTTCCAGAAGCTGAGAACAACATAAACATCAATATTTTTGTTTTAACTTTTTAGTAGAAAATCATCCTAAAATGTAACTCATCCTAACTGAATACAAGGCTTATATTTAACCTTTTATGACCAAGAGTGCTTATAATTGTCATCAGTTGTTACTTAGAAACACTCAAGTTACAGGGGTCCCAGATGCTCTGGTTTTTGTCCTTATATTAGTTTTTGTATTTCTCTTTTGCTCTTAGTTACACTAATACAAGCAAGAAGCACCAAATGTCTGTGGTAAACTCTTTAATCCATTTGGAATGTCTGCCCTTCTGTTACTCTAGCCTAGTAATAGGAAGTGATAGATGCACAACAGAGAAGGAAAAGAGGGAGTGAAGGGAGAGGGGGAGGGAGGAAGGAAGTTATTAGCTGAGAAACTGAATTACTAAACTAATTAGAGTTATTTCTAAATTAAATGTAAGTAAATTCCTGAAGAATCCCATTACCTGAGCATAGATTCTGTAATATTGCTCTTGGCAGCTTGGAAATGATATTTGCTTACTTCTTATTCCTGGGATGAGTTGTGGAAAGATTCTGTACATATCTTTAGATGTACGCATACAACTTGATGAAATTAACCATCTAACCAGTTTTAAACTCACTCATCTCTTACTCTGTTCAATCCACATGTAAAGAAACCTCTGAAACAATCAGATGTCTATATTCACTTAAATGATATTGCCGCACGTAAGAGCAATCACATTGGTAAGGGGCTCCTTTCAGTCTCTAATAATAAATGTTCTCATCTATGAATGTGGTCGTGAATAGCCAGTTTACAGTTAGCACTGGAATAAATCAGATGGTGACTCGGACTACCTTTCCTAGGTGATTTTCTAGATGGTTTTGGCAGTAGATCTTTGGCTAATGGAAGAAGAAAGCTGATGGATAACTATATTGGCTTTCCAGGATCTGCCTCCAATCCATGCTTTCACTGATGGTGGAGTAAGCCTTCCTCCATGACCCTGACCCACAGCTGCCCCTCCTTTCACTTTCTGTGGGCGAGCAGCCACCTACTGTCCCAGCATTAGCTCAAACACTGCCTCTTTTAAGTAACTTTCCTCCCAGGAAGATATGGGTGCACTTTTCTCCTTGGCTCCCGTGTACTCCATTTTGCGTGTCAGTTTCCTCTCTAAATTACGTACTTCATTTTTGCATACCTAATACATGGCATAATGCGGGGTGCCAGGTAAGCATTTTTAAAGTTTTTTTGAATGACTGAATATCGGGGGAATTTGTTATCATAAATCTCCAGATGAACTTCTGAAACAAACAATAAAACACCTTCCAACAGGTATCCACTTTTCCTACTAAAGCATATCTTCTGCGAGTTATTCTTTCACTGAGATGTATTATTTTGAAATAGTAAGTAACTGGAGAGCAGTTGCTATAATACGAAGAAAGAGCTAGCTCTGCATTTATAAGTAATCCTAACTATCATAACTTAGAGAAATTGTTTAATTCATTTTAATTGGAGAAGTTCTTTCACACGAGCAAAGCAGGAAAAAATTGCCTGTGTGCATAACTAACGGACAACAGACAAGGAACGGTAGTGTTGAAGCCTTTATTGGGTGTGAATATGTTTTTATAACTCTGACTATATGAACTGTTGAAGTGAATATAGAGAATACAGATTAATCCATTGGAAGCTACTGAAATTACTTTGATAAAACATATTTTACCAGTATGTTGCGACAAAAACAATTTCCTGACCATAAAATGAATAAATTTAAACTTTGTAATTGTAGGGGAAAGCATACTGAGCAAAGCCGTTTTAACTGGATTACCAATGTTAATTAATAATGTATATGCACATACAATCTTCTGTAATAAGTTTTCAAAGAGGATGATTTTAATAATATGTGAATATATCAAAAAACCGATGTGCATGACCAGTGCCCACTCAGTTCAAATATTGGATAGCCTTCTGTGTGTGCAGAATAGTGCCATGTTAATACCATATAACAAGTACCTTTTGATTTGTGGTCATAGCAATGGCTGGCTAGACATGTTGTTACTTGAGGAGCTTGTGTTCTCCCAGTAGCCTATAAGGCTGGAACCATCCTTGCTCATCTTTCTATCCCTAGTACCTATCACCCACTGAGCTCTTCCTAAGAGTGAGCAGCCCACTATGGCAGCTATGGGGGGCTGGCCATGTGGTAATGACCATCATTCCAAGCTGTGTCACATCATTTAAAGCTGAGATGTGTCTTTTCTTCAGTTGGGATTAAACCAATTTCAGATTCTCATACCAAAAGAAATTGGGTGGAGAGTCAGAGAACCAGAAATCTAATCCCAGTTTCACTCCTATCTCTGAAGTTGCCCCTCAGATAAGTCACCTAACCTCCCTGAGCCTCCCTTTTTAAATCTATAAAATGAGAGGAAATGAGAAGGTTGGACCCAAAGTCCTCTAAGGTCTTACACAGCTTTAAATTTCTTTTACCTATAACTTTTGGCGGGGAAATTGGAAAAGAAATTTGGATGATGTTGGCCTGGGGCTCTTTCCGACAGGCTGGGAGTTAGGACACCTGAGTCCTTGTTCTAGATCTGATAATAATTAGTTTTGTGACACTGGCCTGCTTAGCCTGTTTTGGGAGGACTTGGAGGTTGAGGCACTAAACTAGATGAGCTCTGAGGTCCTCTCCAGATCTGAGAATCAAGAACCCAGTCACCAAGCCACCTATGACATCATTGAACATGAAGCCTTCACTCCTGATCTGAAATATTGGGCACCATCAAACTTTCTTTGGCACGCTGAACCAATGGTTTCTCTCTCAAAGGTCATCAAAGCAGAATTGGGAGTCCACCATCAATTTCAATGTTTTAAAATGCCTAATCAAAAACTATATGAACTATAGTTTCAAATTCTTCTTTGGGCTAGTAAGTGTGGTAATTGATTAACTCATGGTATATAACGATTATCTCGTGGTAAGTGGTTAGCACAGGCTGTTAAGATTTTGTTGGCAGTTAAACATGTCTAATGAAAATAGGAAACAGATTGCTAGTCATTATAGTCTGGTAGACCAAATTTTCCAAAATACAGTTTTCTTGAAGGAAACAATAAATAGGGTCTTTAATAGTGAAAAGGCGGTAACCACTAGGCTGAATCATTATGGAATAGCCTTTGTACGGGAAAGTTAAATAAAGCCAGAGCCTGTCTAGGTGCCAGATGATAGGTTTTTTGATTCCAGATAATTAAACATTTATTGAACTCTTCTGTAGGCCAGGCTCTGCTTGGCACTGGTGACAGCAATAACCACATGCCTATGTTTAAGGGACCCACAGTCTAAAAAAAAAGGAAATACAGACTTGTAAAGCCTATCATTTATAATACTGTGTATCACAGGTATTTTCTCAGACTCTGCCATCCTGGAGATAGCAATAACTCATATTTCTCAGGCCTAAGGCCCCAGCCAGTAAAATATTTGGGGGACTCAGGAATGATCAGGAGTTGCAACCATTCTTATCGACCCATAGTTCCCACATCCTGTCACCTAGACTTGGCCCTTCCCTTTCTGTCAGTGCCCCAGATAATAGGGCTGCTGTGTCACAAGCCTGGGTCACAGTCATACCACCATGCAGCCCCTGTCCACATTTAGGGCTGCACGGAGCCCCCCAGCACCAGGTGCCTCACCATGCTGCTGCCCTGGATTCTGGAGTACAAAGCTTTTCCTCAGAATCCGTCCAAGATCTGCCTCTCATTGAACCACTAACCCTACATGCTCCCTTCCTTCTATCCCCAATAACAAGGAGGAGCCAAGGGGACTTTCTGTCCAGCTTGCAGGGCTGTGAGTTCCCAGGCCAGCTCTGCCCTCTGTCCAGCTTCACTGGCTGCTCCCAGGGCCCTCCACTGGCAAAAGTGACCTTCTTTAGCCCCCTCTCACCAATACCTGAGGTCTTTTGGGACCTGTTTTCCTGAAGGAACAGGTAATACCTTACTTTGGAAAGCTTGCTGAAAATCTCCTGTCCACTTCTGTGACTCTCCTCGCCAAGTGCATCCTCTACACTGGGCAAGTGTAGCAGAGAAGGATGTATAAAACTAGCACAGAGGAGGGAGCCGTCACCTGCGTCTGGACAAGGGGGAGAACTCCTGAAGAAGTCATGTCTCAGCTTGGTTCTTTAAAGGTGAATGTGAGCCTGCCATCCTACAGAGAAGGAACAGTGTAGCATGTTCACAAAACTCTAAGCAGTTCAGTAGTTCTGAAATGCAAGTTATAAGAAGGGAACAGCAAGAGATGAGCCTATAGGAATGGGAGAGGGGCACAAACCCTAAGAGGTATGTATGTTTTGTTAATTACCTATGGAAGGTTTAACACTTGCCAGGCACTGTCGTGAGTTGATCTGTCTTCATTCAACTAATCTGCACCACAACCCAATGAGATAGGCACTGTTATACCCATTTTACAGATGAGAAAACTGGAGACTAGAAAGGTTAAGTAACCTGTCTAGAATCACACAGATTGTCAGTAGCAGAAATGGAACTCAGACGCTGATCTTTTGGATTCTAAAGCTCATACTCAAACTTTATTGCCTGCACCCTTGAGAATCATTGCTGTCACAAACAGGGGCCCACTGGAAGTTCTAGAACAAGAAGAATGGTACAATAAAAACAGAGCCATAGAAAGAATAATGTTGTATATACAGGAGGCTAGAAAGAAGCAAGAAGACCAGAAAGAGGGAAATTTCGATGCATTTGGACTTTGTGTATGCAATGAGAAACAGCAGGCATATATGATTAATCTGAACAGGTCTCCTATTTATAATTTTCAAAGGATTTTCAAAATAGTAAAATAGTTGTGTGCAAACTGTCTTTTCTATCTTTTGTTTTCAATTTTGTAGTTGGACATATTCACCCTGACTGTTTTCTTGAGAAATCTGTTCCTATGTCATTTTTTCATTCGGTTGGTGTCATGCTATTCAATTTCAGCAGTGGAAATTGAGGTCAGAAAAGAGGAGATTACAACTTCACGTAGAGAATCAGTCATGTAAGGTTCCGAAGATCTTAGCTGCACACAGATGTGCCTATTAAGGAACCCAGGAGAGAAAAGTAATGGAATAAAAGCTTAGCACACTTTTAATCTGTTTTCAGGTGTTGTGGTATTTTGTTTTGTTTTTTCTTGAGAAGAAATAGAAATCTTGTAGAACAAAGCCACAAAATTGGCATTGACAGTCTATCCAACCTGTAAAAGTGAAACCTTTGGTGACCTCGTTTTGGGAAGAATAATAACTTCGGAAGTAAAAAGATAGTTTCTTATGATTTATTGTGTTACTGTGATCATTTTATTTCTGTTTTCCTTTTTCCTAGGTAGTACTTTGGAAATTTTGATCTCTTGATTTAGTGTGCGATAAACTCAGTGTTTGAGTAAAAGGCTCCCTTTCTATTCTTTAATACATTCCACTAGCTTTGTAATAAGATGAGCCATAATTACCCAAATACAACCAGAATAAAAATTTTTCCTGATCTTACAGCTAGTACCACATCTTAATACATAGATGGGAGGGACCCATGCCCTGGGTGTCACACTCTGGCCCTCCTCCAACTGCACCCCCATCCTACTCGAAGTGTGCCCTTTCCATTGAGTGTTTTGGGATCCCAGGGCCCTGGAATCCATGCTCAAACAGCCTGAAGCCCACTTCCAGGGCCCATAGGAGCCTTCCAGCCCTAGGCCCAGGTGGTAAGAAGGGTAGGTATTTGTGTGGGCTGTGTTTGGAGCTTGGATATGCAGACTGGGGTATTCATAAGCCAGGGGTAGGATGGATGGTCAGCAGGCTAAGGGCCAACTCTCTGTGCTGCTACATTTGGGCACTGTACTCCACGGAATCCAAGAATTCTAAATTTGAACCTGGATTTCCAGGCTGTTAGGAAGGTATGCCTGTCAAGGTAAGAGGACAGAACATTTTATCATCTTATTACCTTGATTTGTAATTTTTAATATTATACTCTTGGCATGAAAAATTCCATTTACGCTCTTGACTCAGGTGCTACAAATGTTGGGGGTAGGTCTGGGTTGACACCTGACCCCAAACTATTGAATCAGATTCTCTCACCTTGGAATGCGGAGTTGGGGGGTGGCAGTCTTAGTTTCTGCTGGCCACTTGAACTGAGAACATCAAACTTAGGAGCTGAGTCACATCAGTTGTAGGACTTCCACAGTGAATGTCTCTAAATTTTGGAATGAGAACTTTGGAGGTGCCCTGGTTCCTGGTCTATCCAAGACTTGGTTGCTCAACTTTTCATTAAATTCTATAGGATACCCCAGCATCCTTCTTTAAAGACCCTTTCTGCTACCTTATTTTGAAAAGTGTATCCATTACTTGCTTCATATAACGTGTGTTTCTACCTAGATGGTGAAGATTAACAAATTCATTGCTAAGTAGTCTAAAATGTTATGTTGGAGACTTTCAATGTCATTCTTAAAAATTGTACCTGCTACATCAAGCAGTAGAAACAGGCTAGTTGGGTGGCTCTTATAACTGGCTACTAACAGACTAAAAGAGTTACACTATCCAGGCTTACCCAAATCTACTGCACCTATATGTTACTGAAAAATGATCTTCACTAGTTTTCCATTATTACTTCTGTTTTGTATTTGCCTTGAGGTTTAGACCTTAATGTCTGAAGCAGTGCAATGTATACGTTTGGTTTTTATTTGTCAGGTTCTGAGTAGAGAACTGTTCACAGAAGGGGCAGGTGGTAGGGGACGTCAGCTCCCTCTTCTGGAGAGGTTTTACGGGGTAGGCTCTGTCACCAACTGTGGCCACTAGCCTCACAAGATGATTTCGCAGACGAGAGTCTTCTGACCACACACCAGTTCTTTTTTTTCCTCCCATCTTTTTCCTCCCGCTGTTTCCTCTCACCTCAGGGTGACTCAGCTGTAATTGAGAATGTCAAGAAGCTAATTTTTTCTGAGGATTGGCGGGGGAGAGGAGAGATGTGCCTCTATGTTACTGACATCAAATAACTTTCTAAGGTGCTTACTGCATAGCATTTTGTCCCCTTGAGATGCACATTAAAATAACACAACAAAGTGCTTTATCATAAAGACCAAATAAGCAATAAATCTTTAGATGTGGGAGTAATGTTCTTTCCCTTAGAATAGCTATTTAGTCTGGGATCTCTCTTTTTTTTTTTTTTTGGTGAGGAAGATTTGCTCTGAGCTAATATCTGTTCCCAATCTTTCCTCTTTTTTTGCTTGAGGAAGATTAGCCCTGAACCAACATCTGTGCCAGTCCTCCTATATTATTTTTTTGGATGTGGGTTGCCCCCCACAGCATGGCTTGATGAGTGGTATAGGTCCGCATCCAGGATCTGAACCTGTGAGCCCCACCGAAGCAGAGCATGCCAAACTTAACCACTATGCCATGGGACCTGCCTCTGGGATCTCATTATTTTAGAGCTACGTCACAAGTTATGACTTTGTTCCACAAAACCAAGAGATTAGTGCTGGTTCCTGAGATGGAGACAGAATTGGAATGGACTGCTCCAGGAGACTGTGGGTTTCTGGTCACTTTGTGCACTCTTTGTAGATTAACTTTCCCCTCATGCTGCAAGAAGAAATAGAAGCCATCAGGAGATAACACTCTCACATGCCACCCTCTCTAACTCTGAACTTATATATAGTGCAGCCATCCTGAACTCCTTCCTCCTCTCAGAGGGAAGAGTGAAACTCCCAACTACCTGCTTCCTCCAAGACCCTCCCCAAAATCATTGTTTGAGGAGATTGTGGTGACCCAGAGGGATAAAGGAACATAAAGGAACACCCAAGATGGTGATGCTGGATTGAAGGAGTAGAATTTAAAAGAGCTTAAGTATATCCATACAATGGAATATTATTCAGCCTTGAATGAAATTCTGAAACCTGCTACAACATGGATGAACATTTAAAACATTTTGCTAAGTGAAATAAATAAACCAGACACAAAAAGACAAACATTGTGTGATTCCACTAAAGTGAGATTCCTGGAGTAGTCAGATTCATAGAGACAGAAAGTTGAATGGCGGTTGCCAGAGGCTGCTGGGGGAGGAGGGGATGTGGGGAGTTGGTGTTTGTTCTCTCTATCCCCCCTTGCTCTGTTTCAGATTTCCCATTTCTCAGAAATTTCTGGAATATATTCCCTGTGCCATTTAATTAACTTCTAGCCTTCACTCCAGATTCTCTTGTGCTGTAATAGAAGAGTCTCCATGTTGGGATGGGCTGTAGGGACATAAAGTTTGCATGGGACCCAAAGAGCTCATTGGATGCTTGAGCTTTGAGGGGACCAGCTGTGGGGCCAGTCCCCAAAGAGGGCTGCAGAAACTGTAGAAGCAAGATGCTTCCTGCTGCATGAAAAGGATAACTTTTGAAGAAATTCCTTTACTTCACTCAGATCACACCATTCCTCTGCTTAAAACTCTCTGGTGACTTCCCCTCTCTCTCAGCTTAAAAACCAGAGTCCTTACAATGACCTGCAATGCCCTGCCTCTCTGATGCCTCCTTCTGTTCTCCCCCTTGCTCACTCCACTCCAGCCACAATGGGCTCCTCATTATTCCTTCATTGCCAGGCACACTTCTACGTCTCAGCCTTTGCACTTGCTCTTCCCTTTGCTTGGAACGTTCCTCCCCCAGAGGTCCACGTGGCTTTTTCACTCATCTCTTTCATGTCTTTACTCAAGTGTCACCTTCCTTGACCACCATATTTAAAATTAGAAGAGCCTCACCTGGAGCTCCATGTGAAGCTTCCCTGCTTTCTAGTCTCCATAGTTCTCCTTGCCATCTTGCAGACTGTATGGTTTACTTATTATTAGGTAAGTGTACTTCCTCCCTGACAAAGGTCAGGGATTTTTGCATTTTTGATTATTGCTGTTTCCTCTTTGCTTTGAACAGTGTGTGGCATGTGATACACACTACATGAGTACTTGAATAAATTACTAAATACAAGAATGATCTAGTGCTTTGCTTCCTAAAATGGTTAGAAATCATATAGCTATGCAAGAAGCTCTCTCCCTTTAGAATGGAATTGTAAGTGGAAGCTGTATAGCTCCAGAATAATCCCAGGTTTCTGTGACAACCAGGTGATGTTAAACCAGATTACTAGCAACAGTACTAATGCCAAAGACACTAAACTCTCAAGTGAACCATGATGAAGTAAACCTATCTTTTCCAGAAAACCCACATCCTTTGGGAAATCATTGGAATCAGTCACAATATCAACTGCAACAACTCAATAATATGAATACCAAAGGCAGCTTGGCATTTTTTTCTTTGTGAATAAGTAAGATCAGGAGAAGATGGAAAGCTTTGCATCATTACAATTCATTAAAGCTACCACGTGCCAAACGCTACACTTGTGGTAGGGTCATTTAAATCTCCCATCCTGTTAGTAGATTTAATATTTTCCAGAGAAATATGAGGCTCAGAGAAGTTATCTTCCCACATTTATGCTGCCAGGTAAATCAAACTTAGATTTTCTGAATGCAAAGCCTAAAGCCTTTCCATTATGCTGCGCTGTCTTCCTAAATGAGAAGATCAGACCACTTGGGGTTTGTTTTTGCCAACCCTGAACTAGATTTGAGATTACCAAGCCTCTATAACTGCTTTCTACCTGGATTATTAAAACACTGACTACAGCGATGAAACTTTTCCACAGTACAGGGGAATGATATTTTAAAGGTTGCTATCTTTTCCAATTCATTTTTTGAAAATCATCTTGGCTTATCCCTGGGGAAAATCTCTAAGCAATAAAAGAAATGCAATGAAAAGAAAAGGCAATGTATCATAAAATGTGCTTTGCATCTTGATAACAGCATGTGATTCATTTATTGCTTATGATAAATGTGAAAATAAATTGTTCTGGCGGAATTCATGAATAGGACAGCTTTGGTAATGTGAAGTCTTACTTCTAGCATTCAGCTGGTTGAGTACCTTGTTGAAATGTAGAGTAGGACCTTGGAGCAGTTTTCCCAATATAATTGGGTTTGTAGTTTATTAAAGTGTAGATTTGAATTTCTCCAATATATAGTATATTTTCAATAATAATCCAAGTGCTGGGAGACTCTCTGAAAGACACTTGGAAGAAAGTGATAATATTTTATTAGTGTGCATCAGAGGAGAAAGACTTAGCTGTTTTAGGACAGCTGTTACAACTTAATCTATTCTGTGTTTTCCAACAGAAACTATATTCTAAATGGTTCCAGCTAATTTTAACTAAAGTAAATATGTTGGTATATTTCTTTTCCACCTTAGGTGGTGCTCAGTTACACACATATCACATTGCTTTGTCTCTTAAAGCAATTTCTCTAGTTCGAATGATGACTGGCAGCCATGATGTAATCAGGGGCTCTCAGCATCCCCTGATAAAACTGGTATAATTTGAATCTAAACTCTGTTATGTATCTATCTGCCTCCAATCAGTAAGGAGAATTCTGGCCCATTACAAAGCAAAAAGAAAGCCTGTATGTCTGGAGCATAAAGTGTGAGGGGGTGAGGGGCGCAAGACAAGCCTAGAAAGGAAGGCAAGGGCCAACCGGGACAGCGTTTTCCGGGCCATGCTAAGAACTTGAGAATTTTATCTTTTGTGAATGGAAGGATACTAAGGAGTTTTAAGCAAGGGGCAAACAGGATGCCATTTTCATTTTTTAAAAATTAGTTTGCCTGCTTCATGGAGAGCAGATTAAAGGCGGGCAAGATGGTAGCAGAGAGACCAGTTAGGAGGCTGCAATTAGTGGACCAGACAAGAGAGAGCAGAGGAGGAGCAGTCAAGATGAAGGAAGAAGCAAGATCTGTCTTAGAAGTAGAATGTACTAGATTTGGTAATGAATTGGATGTTGGGTTAAGGGAGAAGAAATTTTCAAAGAGAGGACCCTGGTTTCTGGCTTGGGGATGTCTGAATTTTTGGTACCATTTAACAAAACGAAGAAAGTGAAGTTGAGGGAAAGATTAGCGTCATTGTTGGACATTATGTTTGAGACGCCTGGGAGACATCCAGGAAGAGATAATTAGTTAGACATACGATCAGATATGTGAGCAGGAACTAGAAAGAAAGGTTTGATGTAGAGATAAGTTTAGGGGAGTTATCAACATACAGATATATTGAAGTAATGGGATGAGTGAGATTGCCTAGGGAAAGAGTTGTGGAGTGAAAAGAGAATGAGGCTCTGAGAAATGACCTTTAGAGGCAGATACAGGAGGAGGATCCATGGGGAAGTTGATTTCATACGTTATGTCTATGTTGCTATACTTTTAACAAACATGTATTATACACCTTATGAGGTGCTGGGCAGGCCAAGATGCCCTAGAACTAATCCCTGACAGCAGGAAGCTTGCACTGCAGGCTGGGAGACACCCATGGAAAGAAAGCATGACAATCCAGTGCTGTATATGTCATTACTTATGTGACACATAAGTGCTGTAGCATTTATGAGGTACAATGGTGTCCTCACTCTGGGTTAGATAGTAGAAGAGATCAGAGAAGCCTTTACAGAAAAGCCCCATAGCCGGGTGTTACAGGATGAAGGGAATTCCTCAGACCAACAAGATGGGGCAGGGTTTTCATTGCAGAGGGACCAACAAAGACAAGAAGGGATAAGTCAGCACACCACTCTCAGGAAACCAAAGGACTCTGGTGTGGCCAAAAAGCCAGCACGTGGGGTGGGTGAGGAAGGCAGAAGAGGAGGCTGGTTACCACATGATTCCATACATGATGGAAAGTTGTTGAAGGGAAACTTCAGAAGCCAGAGTAGTGGCTGGCGGGAACTCAGTAAATATTGATTTAATGACTACATGATCAGATTTATATTTCACAAAGACCCTCCTGGTGGCAGCAGAGAGTACACTGGCATGAGGAGAGAATGGAGTAGGGAGTCCACGTGGCGGGCTCCTGCAGAACCGCCTGAGTCATCAGAGCTTGCATGGAGAGAGGACAGACAGGGTGTATAGAGCAGTTTAGCTATCCTGAGTATTACCATTATTCTACCAAAAAAACACAACACTTTAGACCCTCCAAGGTTTAAAGAAACTTGGATTCAACAAATCTTTGCTAAAGGCCCACCAGAAACTGGGAGCAGGGCTGGTTGTCAGAGGTACCAGTAAACACAACACTTCAGGTGTGGACTGAGCCTTCCCTTAGCAAGGAAGATGAGGTGGAACCCTTTATCTTTGCTGTTGACTTATGAAACCAGCTCTTCTGACATGTCTCACCTTTTAAAGCAAGTAAGGAAGGATATTTTTTAAATTGCTTAGTATATTCTGTAGGTGGTGTTTGTGTGGTTGGTTGGTTGGTTGGTTTTTTACTTCTTTGTCCTGTTTAAAAATTGTCTGGTTACATTTATTCTCTAGCAACATGGAATTATTTTGTTGTCGTTGTTGAGGAAGATTCGCCCTGAGCTAACATCTGTGCCAGTCCTCCTCTATTTTGTATGCGGGTCACCGCCATAGCATGGCTGCCAACGAGTGGTGTGGGTCCGTGCCCAGGATCCTGGGCTGTGGAAGCGGAGCATGCCGAACTTAACCACTGTGCCACGTGGCCCACCCTGCAACGTGGAATTATTTTGCAGAGACATGCAGTGGTTGATTCCAACACAATCTCAAGTCTGTTATCACAAAAGACTTGAGGATTGTTTTTTACCACTGTGACTTCTTTCATTGAGTATTTTTACAAGTTATCTTTTAAATTTTATTTATTTCTTCTTTCTGAAGGGAAATGGAAGAAGAGACCTGTATTTCTGGCCTCTCTATATCCCCCAGTCCTTCCCCTGTTTATCTTTCTCACCCTCATCCAGAGTTGCAATCATGATCTTCTGAGCCACCACGCCTGTCCTTCTGAGTCTCGATTTGGAGACACCATGTGTTTAAGCAAAATAAATCTAACGATAAGAGATGGGGAGATGGGAGGTAGGTGTAGAAGGTGGGGTAGTATTCTTCATTTTTTGATTTTATATTTGAAAGGAAAGGAGAAAAATGGCATATTACCTCAGTTTCTGCAACTCAGTCAGTCTTTGAGGCCAAACTACTTGGAAATACTTTGCATAGATCCAGAGGTCTAGGCACACGGACATATCCATTTGGCTCTGGCACTGTTTTCTGGACCATTAAGGAATGCCACCAAACTCATAAAGACCATCCTTAAAATCCCAAGGGCTGTAGACCCAGACAGAACCTCACTTTTATATAGCGTTTGACTATTTTAGAAAGAGCCTTTATTTCCAGTCTCATTCAACCCTCTCAAAGCTCTGTTAAATAGGTAAGATTTCATGATTTTATAGATGGTCATAAACTCTCTTCATAATAATAATTGTTATTTATTATTGTTACTATAATAACATTATTATAAGTAATAATAACTGTTATTATTATTATTTCTTCAATTGCCTGCCCTTCTTTGCTTCTCTGCTTCCATGGGGACTAGAAGGAGGAGAATTCCAGCTCACACTAAAACCCACAAGCCTCACGGTAGTATCACTGTCAAGTATTTTATGTCAGGAAGGTAGATGGACAAGAAATAACCTCGAGGAAAACAAAGCCAGGGATGAACTAAGGGAAAGATTCTGTTACAAAGAGGTTTTTTTAATTTTAAAAAAAGAAATCCTTTTCAGCTACTTCCGTCCATCTTTGCCAGCAGGAACCCCTCAGAGCTCTCGCCGCTTTCCAATTCACACAACGGTAGTGGTTTTCAAGTCAGGATTGCAGGGATTAAACACTCCTCTTTAACGATGCCGTTACAGAGCATCACGTGGGGGCCTCCCTGTCATTTCCAGCTGAGCCCATCCTCTTCTCTCTCAGGAACTTCTGAGCAGCCTCAGAGCCAGCGTATGTGACCTCCCCCAAGAGTACACTGAGAGGAAGGGCTCGCTTTCTTTTCTTCACAGATCCTGATTAATGCAGAACAAAAGAATTCCAGCAGAATAAAATGTTATTTTTAAGCAGTTTAGAGTGAGGACTTTAAATGTTTTTTATGTCAACTGTAATGGGGTTTTAGAATTAATCTCAAGAGGGGTCCTCATCTCTTTCCATCAAAATCCATTTCTCCTAATTCCTAACAGTTACGTCTGTCACGGTAGGCGTTATATCTCTTCAGCTCATTAGAGCAAGTGAAATCACAGAAACCATGCTAATGGTCAAGTCGGATCCCTATAATCAGAGATTTAACTGCTCTTCCACTTGGATGATGCAGCCAGAAGACTTGCATGTGCTCTTTCCCCAGTATCTAATTTTATCAAATAGAAGCATCTCAGCGCTCTGCTTTTTAGAATGATCAAATTGTATCACTCTGCAATAAGAATTCCTGTTACAACAGAGAAACCCCAGGCACATTGAAGAACTGCACAACTGAAACACTCCAGACCATTTTAGGTGTTTGAGAGATTAATTAATAATTCTCTACCACTGTGTAACTTTATAATAGTCAAAGAATGCCTATATATTACCTAATTTTATCCTACTGACAGTGTTATAATGAAGGGGGGCAGCATTAGCCATGTCTTATGGAAAGATCACAAAGGTGAAATCATTTGCCCCAGGTTTCACAGCTAGTAATAAGAAAGCCAGTACTAGAATCCAAAGAGCGAAAACGAAAAATTAGATGGATCCGGCTGCCTATTGTTGTAAGCCCTTGAGGCCTGGGGTAATGTTGGAAAGGAAGAGGCCAGTTTCGATGCGTCAGAATAATTTCACGATGCCCACAGCCTCACTCAGAGAAGGACGTTGTCACAGAGATTTTATAGATTGGCACCCATCTTGTGCAAAATTCTCTTCATCGATTGCCCTCAATTCTGCTCCAACTCGTATATTATAAAAGGAAGGGGGCGTGGTGTGGGCAGGAGGGAAGCCAGGACAAGGGTGGAGGTTTCTGATTGCCATCGGGAGCCCAAGCCTCCTTTTCATATTCCATGCTGCACGATACAAACAAAGCCATTCACATTCCAGAAGTCTCCCACTGCTCCAGACTTCCAAAATCTCATAACATTTTAAATCTGTGTTTCTTCCCAGGATCTTGTACCCATACATCAAAAGTCTACATCACATAGATTTTATTCACCAAATGGGGAAAATTAAGTACCTAGTAAAAAAAACACTAAAAAGTTCAGCCTGAAGAAGAAGGTATTGAAAAGTAAAGGCTTTCAGGGCTGGCCTGGCGGCACAGCGGTTTAGTTCGCGCTTGGCAGCCCCGGGGTTCGCGGATTTGGATCCCAGGCGCCCGCCAACGCACCGGTTGTCAGCCGTGCCATCGCAGCGTCGCATATAAAGTAGAGGAAGATGGGCACGGATGTTAGCCCAGGGCCAGTCTTCCTCAGCAAAAAGAGGAGGATTAGCAACGGATGTTAGCTCAGGGCTGGTTCTTCCTCACAAAAAAAAAAAAAAAAAAAAAGTAAAGGCTTTCACATAATAACAAAGCCATGAAACTTCATGCAAATACCTTTTGGGGAGACAAAAAAAGTACATTTTCGTTTTTGCCTCTGAACATAGCTGACAACAATTCTTTGACTCTTCAGCTTCTGTGTGGTTAATTTTAGACTGCTGATATCAACATCCCCTCACTGATTATTCTTAATTAAACTTACTCCAGAGCCACTGTTAAATGCCAAAATCTGCATCCCCAGAATATTCTTGCAGAAGGCTTTGGTTTGTAGGAGGCTGACAAGATTATTCTCCACTCCCACCCCTGCATGTTGCCACCTCTGTAATTAAAACCGACCAAATGACCCCCAGCAGGCATCCCACCAGCCCTCTGTGCAATTTGGGAAAGACAGTTGGACAAGAGCATTGAAAGCAAGAGCACCGTGAGATCATGTCTTGGTTTATATGCGTGAACATTGTGGATTTCCTCACTGTCAAGCAGCTATGGATTTTTATGGTGCCTCCCCTACCTTGACAGAATGAACCAGTCAGCACGCAGTGTTCTTCTGGCACCACAATTGGCTCAAGGGCAGGCTTGGCATTGCACTTGATCCAGATATAGTGAAGTTTAGAGCTTTTTTTTAGTAGTTGGAAAAGCAAAATAATCCCTTCTTTTTGACAATGTGGTGTATGGATGTAATGCCTGGAACTGCTGCAGCCATTTTGTGACAGTGAGGAGAGCTGGTTTGAGTGAATAGAGAAATGCAGAGCTAAGAGAATTGTAGAGAAATCAAGCTGAAGCCCTGACCAAACTCTGCTGACCTATTGCTAGACTTTTCATTTATAAGCAGGTAATTTCTCTTTATGCTTCAGTCCAATCTGAGGTGGGTTTTCTGTTATTGTGGAAACAAAAGCATCCTAACTGATGTGGTAATGACACAATCATATTTCTTAACCCCGACAGAAGTGTTCCAGAATTGGTTACATTTATACAGCCAGACAGTCCCACTGCCAAAAAAGAAAAGTTTGATCTTTTCTCCAGGAAAGAAACTCAAAGGCCTAAACCACCCAGCCTCATACATAGAATCACCACATACATACATACATACATATATGCATACATACATTTATTTATTTAATTGAGGTAACATTGGTTTATAACATTATGTAAATCTCAGATGTACATCATTATATTTTGATTTCTGTGTAGACTACATCATGTTCACCACCCGAAGTCTAATTGCCATCCATCACCATACACATGTACCCTATTACCCCTTTCACCCTCCTCCCTCCCCCCATCCCCTCTGGTAACCACCAATCTATTCTCTGTATCTGTGTGTTTGTTGTTGTTTTATCTTCCACATATGAGTGAAATCATCTGGTATTTGACTTTCTCCATCTGACTTATTTCACTTACCATAACACCCTCAAGGTCCATCCATGTTGTCACAAATGGCAAGATTTCATCTTTTTTATGGCTGAGTAGTATTCCATTGTGTGTGTATATATTTATATATAATATATATACACACACACCACATTTTCTTTATCCACTCATCTGTTGATGGACATTTAGGTTGTTTCCAAGTCTTGGCATTGAATAATGCTTCAGTGAACATAGGGGTGCATATATGTTTTTGAATTAGTGTTTTCATGTCCTTTGGATAAATACCAGAAATAGGGTGAGTAATGTACAGCATGGTGACTATAGTTAACAGATTGAAAAATTACTATGAGAGTAGAGCTTTAATGTTTTCATCATAACAACAACAACAAATGGTAATTATGTGGGGTAAAGGGTGTGTTAGCTAATCTTATTGTGGTAAACATTTTGCAGTATATACATATATTAAATCATCACGTCGAACGCTTTAAACTTACACAATGTTATATGTTGATTATATCTCAATAAAGCTGGAAAAAAATTGAGAGTGCAAGCACTGAATTTTTTTCAAGTGGGGACCAAGATAGCTGCATAAAACTTTAGTAGCTATAAATTTTTTTGTTCTTTCTGCTATATATATTTTCTCTGCTTAAAAAAATTTGGGGATGTTGGGGGCCGCCCGGTGGCGCAGCGGTTTAGTCCGCGCTTGGCAGCCCGGGGTTCGCAAGTTCGGATCCCGGGTGCCTGCCGACGCACTGCCTGTCAGCCACGCCGTGGCGGCGTCCCATATAAAAGTGGAGGAAGATGGGCACGGATGTTAGCACAGGGCCAGTCTTCCTCAGCAAAAAGAGGAGGATTGGCGACGGATGTTAGCTCAGGGCTGGTCTTCCCCACAAAAAAAAAAAAAAAAAAAAAAAATTTGGGGATGTTGACAAAGCTATCTAGAACTTTTTTCAGATCATATTGGAAACATCTGAATGCAACGTGAGTATGGAATTGTCTGTTTCTGTGAAGGATAATTAGGCTTACAATAATTGCCCATATTGACCAGTCCGCAGGGAACATTTTCACTTGTAAAGTTTAATGTATTTACTTTAATACAAGTGAGATCATACAGTATTTGTCTTTGTCTGACTTATTTCATTTAGCATAATGCCCTCAAGGTCCATCCATATTGTCAGAAATGACAGGATTGCCTTCTTTTTTTATGGCTGAATAATATTCTAACATATATATATATATTTTTTTTAATCCCTTCATCCGTCGATGGACACTTAGGTTGTCTCAGCTATTGTAAATAATGCTGCAATGAACATGGGAGCATGCACTCTCAATTTTGCATTCTGTGTTAATTGTACATCCACCAAGCAGTAAAACAGTCACCTCCAAAAATGTAAAAACCATCCACAAACCACAATATGTGTGTTTCTAAAAAAAAACCCCATAACCAAGAAGTGGAAGCAACCCAAGTGTCCCTGTGGTATATATATACAATGCAATACTACTCAGCCATAAAAAAAAAAAAAAAAGTTGTCCCATTTGCAATAACATGGATGGACCTGGAGGGTGTTATGTTAAGTGAAATAAGCCAGAGAGAGAAGGACAAACACTGCATGATGTCACTCATATGTGGAATATGAACTAACACACGGACAGAGAGAATTGTTTGGTGGTTACCAGGGGCAAGGGGGCTGGGGGGTGGGCACAAGGGGTGAAGGGATGCATCCATGTGGTGACTGACAAACAATAATGTGCAAATAAAATTCACAATGTTATAAACTATTCAGACATCAATTTAAAAAAAAACTCCTTCCCAAACCAAATTAAAATCATCAGAAAAGGAAGTCTTCAAACTGAAGAACACATTCGGCAAGAATGTGAACAGATTCTGGTTTGTTTTCCCAGTTTCATCGATTATATGCCCCAGTTCTGTTCTTATAGTCATTTCAATCAACTCGTATTTTTGGTTAACAAATAAAAGGCTGATTTAGAAAGCTGGTTTCACAGCTTCCAAGGGAGCTTTTTCCTGTAGCTGCTTTATCGTTTAACACACCAGAAGAAGAAAAAAATTCTGCATGAGAAAATTTCCAACAAATATTCTTAAAATCTCTTGTAGAATTAAATCCTCATTAAAAGCCAGTGCCTACATTTTTCTTACCAGTGGGACAGACACTGCACTGGCTCACTAAGCATCTATTCCAGCATCCTTCTAGTGTGCTTTTCTGGCCGGCAAAGGCTACAAAAACCCAAGCCCCATTGCAGCAAGGATTCCAGATGTGATTTAGGTTCCAGCTGCTCAAGACTCAAATTTAGGGCTGAGTAAGCGGGGACAAACAGTGTAACACCCAAACGGTAGTCTATGTATGAGGTATGTCTAATGACTTGGCAGCAATGCTGTCCTCTACCCAACTCTTTAGTGCTTCGAATGATTTCTGCTGCAAACTCAAATCCTAATTTTACAAACAGAATGAAGGAATACCTAGCAAAAGAGAAAGTCTGGCAAACAACTTCTATGAGATCCAAATCTCATTTATGATATTTCCTCTATTCTCCAAATGGTCTATGCAGTACCGTAGACAGGCTATACAAGTGAAATGAGCATCATGATTTTAAAACTAACCATATGTTGATGATTCTTGAATTTATATCCCTGGCCCTAACTTCCTGCTAAGTCCCAAATCTGTATATTCGACTGAATCCTTAAGATCACCCTATCGCAGTCAACTATCATCTCAAATTTAACACGTCCAGAAGCAAAAAAGGAGCTTGTTGTTTCCTGCCAAAGCTGCCTCCAGTCTTAATCTCAGTTAATGGCCAAAATGTCGCAGGTGTCTGTGATTCCTCTAACTCCGCTTCGGTTGTGTAAATTTGGCCGGGAATCCTGTGGGCTCTTCCTCTAATATATCCTGGATCTAACCTCTCTCTCACTTCTTTAGCCACCTCTGTCCTGGACCACGGCAATCATCCTAACGGCCATCTTGCTCTCCCCTTTCTCTTCCCTTACCCATTGTCCATTCTCCACACAGCAGCCAGAGTGAGCCTTTAAAAATATAAATCAGATACCATTCTCCTGATTAAACCCCGCTAAGAGCTTCTGTAGCACTGAGTATAAAAGCCGACTCCTTCCGATGCCTGCGAGGCTCCACCACGTGATCTGCCCTTGCCTCCCTCCCCATCACCACCTCCTTCCACTCATCCCTCTGTCTCTCAGCTGCAGACACACTGGCTGTCTCCCTGTCCTCAAACAGGCCAAGGGTTCCAATTCAGGGACTTTGTACTTGTGTTTTCTTTGCTTAGAGCACTCTTCCATTGAATCCTGTCCTGCTAGCTCATTATCATTCAGGTTTTAATTCAAAAATTGATTCAGGGGACGCTTCCTTGACCACCCAATCTGAAATAGCACCCCCCTACTCCAGGTGCTATCGAATTACCTCTTTTTTTATTCATAGCTCTCATCACTACCTGAGATTAATTTATTTACTCATTATCTGTCTCCCCCACTATAATGTAAGCTAGATGACAGCAGAAAATTCTGCCTTTTTGTTACTGTATCTCCAGCACCTAGAAAAATGGTAGTAATAAATATTTGCTCACTGATCAAATATTTTGCTTCATCCAATAGATCAAATACTAATACTTTAAAATAATAACTCTGAGCTCCTCTCTCTCCTTCAACAAGAATGTCTTTCTTCCCTCCCTGAATTTTCTCCTGACAATTCCACAACACCTCCAGGGAGGCTTGTTCAGTCTGAGGAGTTACCATCTCCTTCAAGAGAACTGGAAACCAGCCCAGATAGCTAAGGAAGCCGTCTCCCAACTTCTCTACTCATGTCCCCCCACAAAAAAATTCTGGAAAATAATGTATCCGTTACTCATTTTTGTTTAACATGATGTCATCAGAAAGACTTGGAAAAATTGAAATATTGTTAACTTCATTACATCTATGCCAACACTATATTTGACAAAAAGGTGTTATCACATGTTTTAAAATAGAATTTCCTCCACAACTTGACAACGCAGGTATAGCTCATTTAGGAAACCATGTGCTCTGTCCTCTAATTGGCAAAGGCAAACTTCATTAGCAAACCAGTCAGCCAAATTAGACTTAGTTTTTATCAGGAAAGTCTGACTTCATCCTTCAATTCATGCTTTTGTGTTAGTACACAGCCCCTTCACAACATTCTTCCTTCTTAAATTGAATTCTAAGATATATGAGTAGATAAGATCCCAAGCTTGGCCAGGAGTTTGTTGCCTGGATGAAATATGCACCATCATCTTCAATATGCTTTACCAGTGCTCTCTTTGATTGCTCTTCAGAGACTCTCCTTCAGGAGCAATGTATTTGGTTGGTAATAGGTGACAGAAGAAGCGAGGTTGTTAGATCTAAATTGTCATTGCCCCTGTTTCTCACTCTCTGATATATCTGAATATAGACTTTCCCATCCTATTTCTAATACCCTACTTAGCCTCATGATATGATATAACAGGGAAAGGTATGAATCCCTACCATGGGCTCATGGTGCCCTGTTTAATTGTTTTATTTGATACCCCTGAGGATTTTTCACCCTCAAAGCAATGCACTATGGTAAGATATAAAACAGATTAAAGTTTTGCCTTCATTCTGAAAAGTTGGAGGTGTGTGGTTGTGAAGGATGGAGGGATGAGAAAGGAGAACTAGAATAGCAACTCAACCTCAAGTGTAGGTGCACTCTCCGGCAGATCTGTTTTAGGAAGGAGTATATGTGAATGCTGAAGAGTTGGAAATTTATTCCTTTGAAAATATCCATTACCTTATTCCCCTGAGAAAGTCTCCAGGTACCCCTAGTGGAGTGAGTATTCCAGCTTAAACACAGCTGGGCTAAGAAGGCCTGTTCCTTTTGGCTATTTGCTGTCACTGCCACACAGTATTGCTCCTGACATGTGCAGTCCAATCAGATTCTGTCCCCTTGTTCACTGCTCGTTGATCTGGGCAAACATCACCCCCAAAACCTGAAATTCCCCACAGTCTGCAATCTGTCTTCAAGTTCTGGTACAGAGACCTGAACTTGGGCATATCTAGCAACGAGAACAAGATTGCAAGAGCTCTGCCTAGGCAAAAGGCACAGAATTTGCCTCACTTCACAAGGAACCCAGGACTTCACATATCAGAGTTACCTTACTCTTGGGAGTTCTGCAGGCTGACACACACAGCCTGCCATTTATTTTACCCCAGGCACGCTGGCAGTGCCAAGGGGGCTATTATTGGAATGGGTTTACAATAGTAACCATGCTTTCCTCCAGGTACCACCCCTTCTCTCATTCTGCATCTTGATATGAAGAGTGGATGATGTCACTTTCGCTCAGATTGCTAAACTAACTCTCATTTGCTCTCTGGGGATAGGTGTTAGTTCTTTCAGTGTAGAAAGTCCACCTATACTAAACCAGGGTCTTTTTCAGAGTGGTCTGTAGACTTATTTTTTTTGGAATCCCCTGGGATGCTTATCAGACCTGTTGAATCAAAATTTATGGGGATGGGGTCTGAGAATTTACGTTTTCCACCAGTACCACAGGTTAGTCTTTCTCTTTGATGAAATATCATATGTAAAAAATATATAAATATATATGGTTTAACAAATAATTATAAAACAAACACCTGTACGTCTACTACCCAGCTTAAAATATGGAACATCACCAATGCATCTGAATTCTCCCATGTGTACCCCTCCCTGATCACATCCCGCTTCCACCTCCTCTTCCTTCTGAGGTAATCTTTATCTTTAGTGTTTATTTTTCTCTTGCTCTGAAAAAAAATAGCACAGGGGCCAGCCCAGTGGCACAGCAGTTTAGGTCGTGCTTTGGCAGCCCAGGATTCGCAGGTTCGATCCCGGGCGCTGGCCGACACACTGCTTGTCAGCCATGCCTAGGTGGCGTCCCACGTAAAGTAGAGGAAGATGGGCACAGATGTTAGCCCAGGGCCAGTCTTCCTCAGCAAAAAGTGGAGGATTGGCAATGGATGTTAGCTCAGGGCTGGTTTTCCTCACACACACAAAAAAAATAATTTAAAAAAATAGCACGGATACATGTATCCCTAAAATATAATTTGTATAAGTCACTTTTCTGAAATTTTTGAAAAATTAATTATACGTTAGGTATTCCTCTGTGAGTTGCTTTTCCCACTCAATATTATGTTTGTGAGATTCATCCACATTGATATACACAGTTGTAATTCATCTATTTTAACTGCTGTATAGAACTCCATTTTTTTTCGGAGAGGTACAATTTATTTATCTTTTCTACTGTTGGTGGAAGTTTAGGTTGTTTCTAGTTTTGTGATTATGGAACAAAGCTACGATGAACGTTCCTGTACGATTCTCCTGGTGCGCATGTACGTGAGTATTTTCAAGAGAGGGATCACTGGGACATTGCGTACGGACGTGTTTGACTTTTACCAGTTAACATCCAATGGTTTTTGTCCAAATGTGCTACACCAGTTTATACTCCTTTGAGAAAAGACATGAGTTTCAACAGCCGTTTCTTGATACTGTCAAAATTTAATGGAAAAACTGGTGGTTGTGAAATGGTGTCTTACTCTGGTTTTCATTTGCATTTCCCCGTTTACAAATGAACCTGAGCATCTATTCATGTCTTTCATCATTCGTTTCTTGTTAATTGCATGTTCGTGTCTTTTGCCCATTTTTCATAAGTAATGCATTTTTTTGAGGTTACATTGGTTTATAACATTATATAAATTGCAGGTGTATGTCATTATATTTCGACTTCTGTATAGACTGCATCATGTTTGCCACCAAAAGTTTGGTTGCCATCTGTCAATGTACACATGTGCCCTTCTACCCCTTTTGCCTCCCCTGGCCCCCTTTCCCTCTGGTAACCACCAGTCTATTCTCTGTGTCTATGTGTTTGCTTGTTTATCTTCCACATATAAGTGAAGTCATTCATGGTAATTTTCTTTTTCCATCTGACTTATTTTGCTTAGCATAATACCCTCAAGGTCCATCCGTGTTGTCACAAATGGCAAGATTTTGTCTTTCTTGTGGCTGAGTAGTAGTCCATTGTGTGTGTGTATATATATATGTGTGTATATATACACCACATCTTCTTTATCCATTCATCTGTTGATAGGCACTTAGGTTGCTTCCAAGTCTTGGCTATCGTGAATAATGCTGCAGTGAACATAGTGGTGCATAGACCTTTTCAAATTAGTATTTTCATGTTCTTTGGATAAATAGCCAGAAGTGGAATAGCTGGATCATATGGTATTTCTATTTTTGATTTATTGAGAAATCTCCATACTGTTTTCCATAATGGATGCACCATTTTGCATTCCCACCAGCAGTATACAAGGGTTCGTTTTTCTCCACATCCTCTCCAATGCTTGTTATTTCTTGTCTTTTTAATAATAGCCATTGTGATGGGTGTAAAGGTGATATCTCATTGTAGTTTTGACTTGCATTTCGCTAATAATTAGTGGTGATGAATATCTTTTCATGTGCCTGTTGGCCATCTATATATCTTCTTTGGAAAAATGTCTATTCATATCCTCTGCCCATTTTTTGATTGGGTTGTTAGGGTTTTTTTGTTGAGTTGTATGAGTTCTTTATATATTTTGGACATTAAATCCTTATCAGATATATGATTTGCAAATATCTTCTCCCAATTGGTAGGTTGTCTTTTCATTTTGTTGATGGTTTCCTTTGCTGTGAAGAAGGTATTTAGTTTAATATAGTCCCATTTGTTTCTTTTTTCTTTTATTCCCCATGCCTGAGGAGAATAATATTCAAAAAGATACTGCTAGAACTGATGTCAAAGGTGGTAATACCTGTGTTTTCTTCTAGGAGTTTTATGATTTCAAGTCTTACATTCAACTCTTTAATCCATTTTGAGTTAATTTTTGTGTATGGTGTAAGATAGTGGTCTACTTTCATTCTTTTGCATGTGGCAGTCCAGTTTTCCCAAAACCACTTATTGAAGAGACTTTTCTCTTTCCATTGTATGTTCTTGGCTCCTTTATCGAAAATTAGCTGTCTATAGATATGTGGGTTTACTTCTATGGTCGCAATTCTGTTCCACTGATCTGTGTGTCTGTTTTTCTGCCAGTACCGTGCTGTTTTGATTACTATAGCTTTGTAGTATAATTTGAATTCAAGGAGTGTGATACCTCCAGCTTTGTTCTTTTCTGTCAGGATTGCTTTGGCTATTTGTGGTCTTTTTTTGTTCCATACAAATTTTAGGAGTCTTTGTTCCATTTCCATGAAAAATGTCATTGGGATTCTGATTGGGATTGCATTGGATCTGTAGATTGCTTTAGGTAATATGGACATTTTAACTATGTTAATTCTTCCAATCCATGCACATGGAATATCATTCCATTTCTTTGTGTTCTTCAGTTTCTTTCACCAATGTCTTATAGTTTTCAGTGTATAGATCTTTCCCCTCCTTGGTTAAATTTATTCCTACATATTTTATTCTTTTTGTTGCAGTTGTAAATGGGATTGTGTTCTTGATTTCTCTTTCTGCTAGTTTGTAGTTAGTATATAGAAATTCAACTGATTTTTGTATGTTGATTTTGTACCCTGCAACTTTACTGTATTTGTTAATTATTTCTAATAGTCTTTTGGTGGAGTCTTTAGGGTTTTCTATGTACAGAATCATGTCATCCACAAACAGTGACAGTTATATTTCTTCCTTTCCAATTTGGATACCTTTTGTTTCTTTTTCTTGCCTGATTGTTCTGGCTAGGACTTCTAATACTATGTTGAATAAGAGTGGTAAGAGTGGGCATCCTGTCTTGTTCCTATTCTTTGAGGGATAGTTTTCAGTTTTTCACCATTGAGTATGATATTGGCTATGGGTTTGTCATATATGGTACTTTATTATGTTGGTACTTTATTATGAGGTACTTTCCTTCTATACTCATTTTATTCAGAGTTTTTATCATAAATGGATGTTGAATCTTGTCAGATGATTTCTCTGCATCAATTGAGATGATCTTGTGATTTTTGTTCTCATTTTGTTAATGTGGTGTATCACATTGATTGATTTGCAGATGTTGAACCATCCCTGTTTCCCTGGAATAAATCCCACTTAATCATGGTGCATGATCCTTTCAATGTATTTGTGTATTCGATTTGCTAATATTTTGCTGAGGAATTTTGCATCTATGTTCATCAGCAATATTGGCCTGTAATTTTCTTTTTTTGTGTTGTCCTTGCCTGGTTTTGGAATGAGGGTAATGCTGGCCTTGTAAAATGAGTTAGGAAACATCCCATCCTTTTCAATTTTTTGGAGGAGCTTGAGAAAAATAGCTATTAAATTTTCTTTGAATGTTTGGTAGAATTCACCAGAGAAACAATCTGGTCCTGGACTTTTGGTTTTGGGCAGGTGTTTGATTACTATTTCAATCTCCTTACTTGTGATTGGCCTATCCAGATTCTCTATTTCTTCTTGATTCTGTTTGGGGAGGTTGTATGATTCTAAGAATTTATCCATTTCTTCTAGGTTATCCAATTTGTTGGCATATAACTTTTCATAGTATTCTCTTATAATCCTTTGTATTTCTGTGGTATCCATTGTACTTTCTCCTTTTTCATTTCTGATTTTATTTATTTGAGTCTTCTCTCTTTTGTTCTTAGTGAGTCTAGCTAAAGGTTTGTCAATTTTGTTTCTCTTTTCAAAGAGCCAGCTCTTAGTTTCATTGATCTTTTCTATTGTCTTTTTAGTCTCTATTTCATTTATTTCCACTCTGATTTTTATTATTTCCTTCTTTCTATTGACTTTGGGCTTCATTTGTTCTTTTTCTAGTTCTTTTAGGTGTAGTGTTGGATTATTTACTGAGATTTTTCTTCTTTCTTGAGGTAGGTCTGTATTGCTGTAAACTTCCCTCTTAGTAATGCTTTTGCTGCATCCCATAAGTTTTGGTATGTTGTGTTTTAATTCTTTCTCTCCAGGTAATTTTTAGTTTCTCCTTTGATTTTTCTTCATTGATCCAATAGTTGTTCAGTAACATGTTGTTTAGTTTCCATGTATTTGAGACTTTTTCAGCTTTCCTCTTGCCGTTATTTCTAGTTTCATAGCATTGTGGTCGGAAAAGATGCTTGACATGATTTCAATCTTTTTAAATTTATTGAGGCTTATTTTATTTCCCAACATAGGTCTCTCTTTGAGAATGTTCTATGTGCACTTGAGAAGAATGTGTATTCTACTGTTTTTGGATGGAATGTTCTATATATGTCTATTAAGTCCATTTGGTCAGTGTTTCATTTAAGGCCAACTCGGCCTTGTTGACTCGCTGTCTAGATGATCTATCCATTGATGTTAGTGGGGTTTTAAAGTCCCCTGCTCTTATTGTGTTGCTGTCAATTTTTCCCTGTAGGTCTGTTGATAATTGCTTTATATACATTGGTGCTCCTATATTAGGTGCATATATATTAATAAATGTTATGTCTTCTTGGTGAATTGTCCTCTTTATCATTATATAACATCCATTTTTGTCTCGTTATCATTTTTGTCTGGTATAAGTACAACTACACCAGCTTTCTTTTGGTTGCCATTTGCTTAGAGTATCATCTTCCATCCCTTCATTTTGAGCCTATGTTTGTCTTAGAGCTGAGATGGGTCTCCTGAAGGCAGCATATTGTTGGATCTTGTTTTTTAATCCATCCAGCCACCCTGTGTCTTTTGATTGGTGAATTCAATCTACTTACATTTAGGGTGACTATTGATATATGAGGACTTAATACTGCCATTTTATCTTTTGTTTTCTGGTTGTTTTGTATTTCCATTGTTTCTTTTTCCTTGTTTCTGTCTGCTGTTTCAGTTTGGTAGTTTTCTGTGATGTGTTTTTCAGTTTCCTTTCTTTTAAGGTTTTGTGACTCTGCTCTGAGTTTTTGTTTTGTGGTTATCATGAGGTTTGTATAAAAGATCTCGTAGATGACATAGTCCTTTTTCTGCTGATAGCATCTTATCTCCATTTGCCTATGCAGGTTCTGTCCTTCTCTTCCCCATCTATATTTTTGTTGTCAAAAATTTTCCCTTTTGATGTTGTGAGTTTGTTACCAAACTGAAGTGGTTATAGTTATTTTTAATGTTTTCTTTCTCTTTAGCTTCTATGTTATAATTGTTCACTAACCTATTTTGGTATAGAGTTGCAATTTTCTGATTCCAACTGTCTATCACCTTGCTCAAAGCTTTGTATACCTTTGCCTTTTTGTTTCAGGTAGGAGAGCTCTTTTGAAGATTTCTTGTAAGGCAGGTTTAGTGGCAATGAACTCCCTCAGCTTTTGTCTGGGAAAGCCTTTATTTCTCCTTCATATTTGAAAGGTAACTTCACTGGATAGAATATTCTTGGCTGACAATTTTTAACTTTCAATATTTTGAATATATCATTCCACTATCTCCTGGCCTGTAGAGTTTCTGCTGAGAAATCTGCTGATAGCCTAATGGGGGTTCCTTTGTAAGTTATTATTTTCTTCTCCATCTGCCCATAATATTCTTTCTTTGTCATTGACTTTTGACAGTTTTAATATAATGTGCCTTGGAGGTCTTCTCGTATAGAGGCAATTAGGTGTTCTATTAGCATCATATACTTGTATATCCAGTTCCTTTCCTAGGTTTGGGAAGTTCTTAGCTATTATTCTTTAAATAAGCTGTCTGCTCCCTTCTCCCTCTCTTCTCCTTCTGGGGAACCCGGTATCGTTATGTTGCTATTCCTAATTGAGTTGGATATTTCTCACAGAATTCCTCCATTTTTTTTAAATCTTAGTTTTCTCTTCTCTTCACCAGAATCATTTCTAGATTTCTATCTTTGAGGTCGCTAATTCTCGCTTCCATATGGTTTGCTTTATTTCCAGTGCTTTCTACTTTATTCTTCATCTCATTTATTGTGTTATTTTGCTCCGGAATTTCTATTTGGTTCTTCTTTAGAGTTTCAATCTCTTTAGTGAAGTACTCCTTCTGTTCATTAATTTTATTCCTCAGCTCATTGGACTGTCTTTCTGAGTTTTCTTGTAACTCATTGAGTTTCTTTATAACAGCTATTTTGAATTCTCTGTCAGTTAGATTGCAATCTTCCGTGGCCTCAAGTTTGGTTTCTGGAGAATTGTCATTTTCTTTCTGTTCTGCCACATTACTGGAGTTCTTCACAGTGCTTGAGTTGTTGCACTGTCAGCATTTTTGTGGTAGTAAACACTTTTTTATTTGGGTAAAGCTTTGTTTACTTTGATTCTGAGCTGCTTCTGGTTGTATTTGAGAGCCTGTGCTTTCCACCCTCCACTGTCTCTGCCAGAGTTGTCAGTGCCCTCATTGTGCTGTTTGTGCCTCTGAGGTTGCTGGTGTCTTGCTACTTACGATGTCACTGCAGTCACAGGTGTCACCGCTGAGGTCACTAGGCTGGCAAGCACCTCTACTGCTTCCTGGATTGCCTGGATTGTGGGTTCCCCCACTGCAGCAAGGGGGAGGGGGAGACTGGGGCAAGAGCCGAGGTCACAGGCACCTCTGCCATGTCTAGGTTTGTTAGGTCTGCAGGCACCACGGCTAAAGTTGGGCAGTGGGGCAGCCCAAATTTGCAGATGCCCCTGCAGCTTGGGGAGACTGGGGTCATGGGCTCTGCTATTGCTATTACCTGGCTCTCTGTGGGCTCTCCACAAGCTCGGGGGCTGCTGCTGCCAGGTTGTCTGGTGGTTCTGGCAATGCCACTGCCAAGAGCACTGGATTCATGGGTGTCACCACTGCTGCTGGGTGGGCCAGGGTCACAGGCAACACCACCACTGTGGGAGGTGGGGGGTTACCTGGGTTGTGAGCACCACCAGGGTTCCTGAAGCCTCTGGTCTCCAGCACCTATGCAGTTCCTGGAACCTCAGGTCATAGGCACCACTGCCACTGCTGGAGGTCTAGGGTCTGGTGTGCAGCACCTGTTGGAGGTGCCACTGCTGGGGGAGGGTGAGGGGGCTAACTCACAGGCACTGCTGCAGTTCCTGAAGCCTCAGGTCACAGGCACTACTTGCCACTGCTGGTGGAGGGGGATAGGCTGAGCTGCGAGTGCCACTGTGGTTCCTGCAGCATCTGGTCTCCAGCACTGGTGCAATTCCTGGAACCTCAGGTCATAGGCACTGCTGCTGCTTCCAGGGGTATTGGGGTCTTGGATGAAGCCCCTGCTGCTGGGAGGGCCGGGGTTGAAGACGCTGCCACTGGGTGAGGGGGTTGGGTCACAAGTATCATCGTGGTTCCTGGAGGCTTCAGTCATGGACGCATAGTAATTTCTGGCACCTCTGGAAGTGAGGGCTGCCTAGCTTCCTGGGGCCTTCATTTATGGGCATTACCTCAGTTCCTGGGACCTCTGGTTGCAGGTGTGGCCGCAGTTCCTGGAGCCTCCAGGCTGGGGAGCTCCCCTGATTCCACCACCTCCAGGAAGTCCAATCCACCCATCTTGAGATATATGGATCTCTTAGGTGTTCTGGTGGGCTGTGCAGAGAGTCCTTTGTTGGTCTATGGATGTCCTACTGGTTTTAACTTAGAGGGGAGAGACAAAGGGAACAACTCCCTCTGCCATGGTGCTGATGTCACTCTAATGCATCTTTTTCATATTGATGCTAATCTTCTGGTTGATACTTAAATATCTTCCCTCCATTTGTGGGTTGACTTTTGACTTTCTTTATGGTATATTTTGATGAAAAATTCTTAATTTTACTATAATCTTCCCATACAGTTAACCACTTGTCCCAGTTCTATTTATTCAAGAGTCCATCCTTTCCCCACTGCTCTGCAAAACTGCTCTGGTCACTGATCAAGTTTCTCTATATGTGAGGATCTACCTCTGATCTATTTGTCTATTCTCATGCCAATTCCACATTGTCTTTACTACTATAGCTTTATAATAAGTCTTGATATTTGTTCTGACAAGTCACTCACCTAATTCTTCCTCAGGAGTGCCTTACCTGTTCCTGACTCTTTGCTCTTCCAGTATTGTTTTGATTCAGCTTATCCAATTCCACACACAAAAAAAGTTGAAATTTTGATTAAAATTGCATTCAATCTATAAATAAATTCCATGGGAAACTGACATCTTTATAATATTGTCTTCTCATACATGAACATCATGTTTTTCTGTTTGTTTAGGTCCCCTTTAATCTCTTTTCATGAAATTTTATAATTTTCTCCATAAATAACTTGTGTATCTTTTGTTATATGTATTGCTAATTACCTTACATTTTTTTGGATGGTATATTTTTACATAATATTTTATGTGTTGATAATCTGAAAAATTTCAAATGAATTTTTGATTTTTAATTGCACATCAGTTTAGCATGCAAAATTCTCTGACTAGTTGCATAACCATAGATTTTTTAAAGTTTTCTATGTGGTTAATCATGTCATCTATGAAAACTGGCCATTTTTTTCTTCTTTCCAATTCCTTACCTTTTATATTTTGTTCTTATTGAACTAATTCTGTTGAATAGAAATGATTATGATCATCCTTATTCTTGATTTCAAAGAAAAAAGCTTTGAGCACTTCACTGCTGAGTATGATGTGTGCAGATTAGAAACATAATGAACCATCTCACTCTATCTTACAAGTCTCTTAAGTCTTTCATATTTTATGACTATTTCTTTCTGTACAGTTTCAGTAATTTCCTTAAATATACTTTCTGATGTGCTAATTCTTCTTCAGCTGCATCTAATGTGCTATTTAAACTGTTAAGTTTCTAATTTCATTTGTTACATGATCCAATTCGAAAAGTTTAGTTATCTTTATGGACTCTTGTTTATTAGTCATATTTTGGATCCCTCTTTCATATCCTTAGGATATTAAATATATGTGTGTATAGATAGATAGATATACTCTATCTCAAGGGTTGGCTAACTATGACCCACAGGCCAAATCCAGCCCTCCACCTGTTTTTGTAAATAATGTTTTACTGAAATGTAGTCACACCTATTTGTTTCATATTGTCTTGGTTGTTTTCACCCTACAATGGCAGAATTGAGTAGTTGCAATAGATGTTGTATGGCCTGCATGCCTAAAATAGTTACCATCTGGCCCTTTACGGGAAAACTTTTCCAACCTTTCCTCTATCTGATCATTTCAACATCAGTAGGCTCTGCAGGTCTTATTCTGCTCTTGGTTTCTTCTACTGACTTTAGCTCATGGTGGCTTATTTCCTGATTTTCTTTATAATTTTTGATAGTGAGCTCATATTTATTGGAAGTTTATTTGTGGAAATTCTCTGAGACTGGGTTTTAAGATGGATTCGTCCAGAAAGGATTTGCATGTTTTCTGCTTGGAATCTAGTGGCAAGTCATGTCACAGGCCAAGTTCCAGGAAATGAACTCTGAAAGGTAGGGTTTTTATGGAAGCACTTCATTGAGGAGTGCTCTCTCACACACACACAAAATCTATAAGGGAATGAAGGAAGCTGAGGATGGAGGGAGACTTGAACTGCAGTGCAGTTACAACAGATTTCATGGGGATCATTAAAGCTGGGTTGGCCCTTCAGCAACATCTCAAATTAAGGCCAGGGTGCCAGGCCTTTGTATCTCAGCATAAACTAGTGTTTGCATGTGGGCTGCCCCTGGGGAGCATCTTAATCTTGGGCGAAGCACCTCCCTTCAGCTGAAGGCAATTCCTTAAGATGGATTCAGCTGTGAGCCATCAGTAGGCAGTGCTCTTCAGCTGGGAAAACGAAATTTGTAGATTTTGGGGCCACATATGTAGTTGGAATTTCACTCCTAACCCTACTAGATGGCTACCTTGAAGTTTTAAATTCTCAGTAATGACTATATTTTTCTCCTCTATCCAGAGCCAAGTCTAAGACAGGCAAGTTTCCATACTCTGTCCTTTAACAAGGCATTTTTTTTCTAGTTATCTTTTCATTAAGTTCATTATCTTTAAGACTTTTGTGAGGGTCTCTGATCTGAATTCCCACCGTGCTCAGACTCTGGAGCATCAGGGATTATCAAGATGCCCCTCAGTCAGGGCAGCCACTGTTTCAGTGTTAGCTTATCTCAGCATTTTTGGCCTCTCAGGCTTTCCCTTACTCTATTGCCACCCTACCCATGCATGCTAAAAGATACATCTCACACAAACATACATATTCCAGTATTTCTAAGTGCTTTACACTGGAAGGTGATTTCAGGATATAGGATATTTAGTCCAACAAATTACAACGGCAGATAGATTTCCAGGTGAATCTTATGCACACTCAAATTTCAAAACCACTAAACTAATATATGCCAATGGCTTTCAGTTCACTGGGGCCCAAATCTTCTTAGTTTCAAGCATCAAAATCCTTCCATATGGTTCTTTGATCATTCCAGCTAAACCTTTTTTATACATATTTTCTATATAATTTGTAAACTATTGATCACATGCTAATCTTGTATCAGAATAATAATATAAAGTATTATTTCTGCCTGTGTACCCGACTAGATTGTACATCTCAAAAGTTCTTCCCTTACACTTTGTGACTCCTTTCCTTTTTTCTCCCCAGCAGGGGCTTGCATGGAGTAATTTCTATATAGGTATCTGTTGAATGAATGTTTTGTTCCCCATTGTGGTAGCAGTTTTCTCAGATTGAGTCTTATTCTTAAATACTACAAAAAAGACTAAATTGAAGTATCATGTAATGATTTGACACAATATATAGCAAATCCTTGAGACATAGTGAAGATAATATCTTACTGTAAGAAATTAATTTAAATGGCAGGGTTACATTTTATTGCTTTGACCTGTGCTAATAAGAGAAGAGGAAATTCCCAAACCTTATACCGGAAGCCAACTTCAGAAATTTAAAAGATGATGCAGTTTACAAAAAGCCAATTTCGATTCAGTTCAGCAAACATTTATTGATCCTCCATTATGTGTGAGCTACCATTCAAACTCTTGAGAAAACTTCTGTTATAAAGTGAAGTACATCAGTAAGGATTTTGAAGGCTGTGTGTTTTTCTTTTCTCTGCTGTTAAAATAACAGCAGCAACAATAACAAAAAGAATAAAGTCATCACTTCTGCCTAACTTTAATCCAAGAGTGAAGCCTAAATCTTCATGTCCTAAGCAAACTGCCAGAGGGAGCTTCTTCATGTTCTGAGCACTTTATATTGCAACTATAAACCATGACCAAAGAAGGGAGAATCCATTTAGCTCTCAAGAGTATTCTCTGCCAAGTTGTCTCTTATTTATTGCTTTTTAATGAAATTTTTCATGTACATCAAAACACAATCTTTCAACAAAGGAAATGAAGCTCTGAGACTTAAGCACTTTATAATATAGAATCTACATGTGAACATTAATTTTTCTAGATGAGATTACCTAATGAATTTCTTTGTGCTTGGGCATGAGATTTTTTTTAATGTAAGTGAACATCCTATTATTAACTCTTCCACGGGATATAAGCTTTCGGGAAATTCAGCCAATATTTTCAACTGTCCTATTTTTCTTGCAAGTATGAGATGAGTCTTAGCTATTGAGCACCCTCAATCTTCCCTTCTGAAAGCACACCTAGTTTTTTAAGTGGCCATCAAAACTAAAGGGATGTTTTAGAGAAAGATGTTGAGAGAGGAAATAATGCCATTATGTGTTTTCCCACCTGTGAAATCTTTCATTTGAAAGTAAATTTAGTTATTCCATTGGTTTCCCTTATCGCATTCCTTAAACATAGCCAAACTAAGTAAAATTACTGTTATTGTGCAGGGTGATTTTGGTTACAAGTAGGAGACAACCTGACTCAAACTGGCCTACACAATAAAGAAATTTTTTTTTTATGTCACATAACAGGAAGTCTAGAGTTAGGACAAGCTCAAAGGTTGGTTGATTCAATAAGAGCTCTGACTCAGGTTCTGTCTCTCCACTCAACAGTCCACAGAATCTACTTCATCCCAAAGCTCATTCCCTTCATAATTACAGGCTGCCAGTGGCAGGCAGGGTGACACATTTCCTTTATGTTCAAAAAGAGAGTGAATCTTTCTTTCCCCAACCATGGAGGAATAATCCTTCCCTTAAATCTGATGATGCCAATTTGTAACACATGTCTATCTCCAGGCTAACAAAAGTTGCCGGGGAATATCCAAACTCTGATTGGCTGATTGAGACCCATTCCTGATGTGAGGATGGGCTGAATATCTCAATGAATTAGTCCTGTTAGGATTTAGGAAAGGGGAAGTAGATTTGGAGGAGCAGCCAAAAGCATCCACTACAGTCATCTAATCTGATACCTCCTGAAGGACAACATTAGAATTTTTTTCTACATCCAGGTAAATTGTGTCTTTAGTAGAAGTATTGAAAAATTGAACATGTGTAGCTTGTACCAATAGAAAAAACATCTATACAGGACTTTCTCTGACATTAGTTTCCCTTTTTAATTTATATAAAAATATCGGAACGATATGTGTGTTTCTCAGAAGCCAAAGAGCTGCCTGAGAAGAGAGGAAACAGTAAGTCAAATTAAGAAACTGATCAATGATTAGATCAAATACCTATGAAAGGGTCAGGAAACAAAAACACTAGCAACAACAAAATAAGGTTAAATAGATCCATAATAGAATTATGTTTTATTGCTTCTGATGTTCACAATGAAATATACTTGGAGAAGCATCTGCTTTCAGGGCTTCAAGTTCTAAAAGGTAGAGAAACATTTTCCTATAGAGGTAATAACAGCAGCTACCATGCGTTGAGAGGCTGTAATAAGTTAGGCATCTCCAGGCACTGTCTCACTGGGGCTATGACTATAAACCCATCACGGCAGGAACCGCTATATCCTTAGCGTCTACCACTGTGCCTGCCACAGAATGTAACCTTAATGAATGTGGCTGAACAAAATAATCCTCACACAGTCCTTATGCCACAGTGTATTGCTGTTTCCCTAATTTAAAGATTAGGAATCATTGGCTCTAAATGTTTAAGTAATTTGGTCAAGTGGTGGAGCCCAGACTGGAATCCAAGTTTACTCTCTTTCTTCCCTACCTGAAGAAGGAAATGGATCACAGGAGATAAATCCAGTGACTTGGAGATATGTGTGGAAAAATGGAGTGTCTGAAGTTTAAATGTTCTTAAACTAGTGCACGTGTTAGGTTTTGAAAAGACGTGCTCCAGATACGTCAGATGATAGAAGTTTATTATAAAGAAACACAGGGAAGAACAGGGATGATTTCCAAACCAGGTCCCTGGAGCCTCAGGGATCATTCAAAAAGGGCAATGTGCCCAGTGCCTACGCTCCTTGCTTGAGAAGTGCCCTTCTGGTAGCTCAGCTATTACCTCTGTCTACTGCCACTGCTCCTGATACTGCAAACTAACTGATTTTTCCCTTTATATCTCAAGTGCAAACTCCCAAAGATGGGATCTGACTGGATCAGCTGTCAGTCACTGCCCAATAGAGTGAGCCCAACTGGGCAGGACTCACTTGTCATTCCACCTTATCATCCACTGACTGCCTTTAAGTTAGGTGTCAGGTTAGTTGTGGTCCCAAGGGAAGAAGTTACAATACACCAAGCAAAGAACACCTTAGAGGGAGACTAGGGATGGGTCACGCATGCTGAAGCCTCTCGGGATGTCTGCTACAAGCAGTTTCCTCTTGAGAGAATCGTCTTCATTCTTCCATTCAGCAGATTAGAATATGACAGAACGTGGAGGACTGAGTTGGTGCAGTCAGGAACACTCAAAGTATAAATTTTCAATAAAGTGAAAAAAATGCTGAAAATGCAAAAATGTCATATCAAACATCTATATTGCCCTATACATACCTGATACTATGTTCCAGGTGTTATTCTAAGCACTGGACATGCATACTCATTTAATCCAGCCAGAGAGATGGAGGGTGGTTTTAGTCTACTATGAATTCGGGGGGGCGGGGGGAATACCTCTGAAAAGTAGATGCCCCAGGCCTGTACCATGTACGGGTGTGGGCTCCTAATTTACACTCTGCGTGATATAGGAAATACAATTAAAACAAAAACCTGGCCCCGGACCCCTCCAGACAAGCTCCACACCACTCTGTAGAGACAGTTTCACAACCCAGGATTCCCACAGAATAGAACCAAAATGTATTGAGTTCCTGCTCATATGGAGTTTAGAGCTTAGTGAGAGAGAGACATGAAGCAAATAATAACAGTGAGGGCAATGAGTGTCGTGATAGGAAATGTACAGAGCACTGGGAGAATTTAGGAACAGGTGACCAAAATCACAAGGGCTAGCTCTCTTAGGACATAGCCATTAAGGTGTGATCTTCAGGGTGTGTATTTGTTTGCGAGGGCTGTGGTAACTGTATCGCAGACTGGGTGACTTAAACCACAGGAATTTCTGGTACTGGAAGTCTGAGATCAAGGTGTGGGCAGGTTTGGTTTCTTCTGAGGCCTCTCTCCTTGGCTTGCAGATGGCTGTCTTCTCCCTGTGTCTTCATAGTGCCTTCGCTCTGTACATGTCTGTGCCCAAATTTCCTCCTTTTATAAGGACACGAGTCATATTGGATTACAGTCTACCCCAATGACCTCATTTTAACTTAATTACCTCTTTAAAGACTTTATCTCCAAATACACTCACATTCTGAGATACTGGGAGTTAGGACTTCAACATATGAATTTAGAAGGAACGCAATTCAGATACCGACAGACACAATGTGCAACAAAAATTCCAGATGTTTTTAACAAAACATGGAGCAAAGAAGGAAAATGAGGGAGGGAGGGGGATGAAAAGATATTCTTAAGGTTTTATCTTATTCAAGGGAGGAAATTACAAAGACATTAATTCTAGACATGAAAGAAGAGGTATCTGTTAAAGTATGTTTCTAAAATTTCTAAGAAAAAATTACTGAAAAAAATAGAAATAAGATGTATGGCTTGCAAACCACTAGATAAGAAAAAGTCGGCGAAGAAAATTAACTCCAAGAAAGACAGGAAAGGGGAAGAAAAAGGCAAAAACTACTACAACAAAGAAAAAAAATCATAAGAATAAAACAGCACATACCAGGTATTGTAATTAATGTGAATAAATAAAATTCTCCAGTTAAAAGTCAGAAAGTCTCTTACTGGATTTTTAAAAATGTAATCTAGCATTTTGGTGTTTGAAATGGAACTCATGGTAAAGAGCATTAAAAGAGCCAAAGAAGGATTTTTTAAGGACATTTTGTTCAAATAAAATTTTTTTCCTTCCAGAAGATACAGTAGTCATGAGCTTATATAGCTACATATCATCAAAATACATGAATCAAAATTTGTTAATTCAAAACTAAGTTTACAAATCCAAAAGCACAGTAAGTATATTAAATAAAATTCTATGAAAAATTATCAAATTTAGTGGACAAAAAATAAGGATAGAGAGGATCTAAATAACATAAACATGTTTCATGGGTATATGTAGAATTTTTTAACATTCTTCAAAATAACTCTTGGTAAAGAGGAACTAAAAACTGAAATTATCGAACAATCCCATTTACAATTGCATCAAAAAGAATAAAATGCCTAGGGCCAGCTCCCGTGACCTAGTGGTTAAGTTTGGTGCACTCTGCTTTGGCGGCATGGATTTGGTTCTTGGGTGCGGACGTACACCACTCATCTGTCAGTGGCCATGCTTTGGTGGCGGCTCACATCCAAAAAAGAAGAGGAAGATTGGCAACATGTGTTAGCTCAGGGCAAATTTTCCTCAGCAAATAAATAAATATAAGATACCTAGGAATAAATTTAACCAAGGAGGTGAAAGACCTGTGAAAACTACAAGACACTAATGAAAGAAATTGAAGACAACACAAATAAATAAAGATATTCCATGCTCATGGGTTAGAAGAATTAATATTGTTAAAATGTCCATATTACCCAAAGCAATTTAGATTCAATGCGATCCCTATCAAAATTTCAATGGCATTTTTCACAGAAATGGAACAAATAATCCTAAAATTTGTATGGAATCACAAAAGACCCCGAATAGCTAAAACAATCTTGACAAAGAAGAACAAAGCTGGAGACATGACACTGTCTGATTTCAAACTATATTACAAAGCTATAGTAATTAAAACTATGTGGTATTGGCATAAAGACACATAGATCAATGTAACAGAATAGAGAGCCCAGAAATAAACTCCTGCATATATGGTCAATTAATTTATGACAAAAGAGCCAAGAATTTACAATGGGGAGAAAAACAGTCACTTTCATAAATGGTGTTGGGAAAACTGGACAACCTCACGCTAAAGGATGAATCTGGACCAGTATCTTACACCATACACAAAAATTAACTCAAAATGGATTAAAGACTTGAATGTAAGACTTGAAACCGTTAACACTCCTGGAAGAAAACATAGGCAGTAAGCTCTTTGACCTTGGCATTGATTTTTTGAATCTGACACCAAAAGCAAAAGCAAAAATAAACAAGTGAAACTACATCAAACTAAAAAGCATAGCAAATAAAACCACCAAGAAAATGAAAAGGCGGGGGCCACCCGGTGGCGCAGCGGTTTAGTCCGCGCTTGGCAGCCCAGGGTTTGCGAGTTCGGATCCCGGGCGCCCGCCGACGCACTGCCTGTCAGCCACGCCGTAGCGGCGTCCCATATAAAGTGGAGGAAGATGGGCACGGATGTTAGCCCAGGGCCAGTCTTCCTCAGCAAAAAGGGGAGGATTGGCAACAGATGTTAGCTCAGGGCTGGTCTTCCCCACAAAAAAAAAAAAAAAAAGAAAGAAAATGAAAAGGCAACCTACTGAATGGGAGGAAAGTATATGCAAACCACCTATCCCATAAGGGGCTAATATCCAAAATATGTAAAGAGCTTATACAACTCAATCACACAAAAAAAATCTGATTAAAAATTGGGCAGAAGATCTGAATAGACATTATTTTAAAGACATATAGATGGCCAACAGGTACATGAAAAGATGCTCAACATTAATCATCAAGGAATGCAAATCAAAACCACAACGAGGGGCCGGCCCAGTGGTGCAGCGGTTTAGTTCACGCTTGGCAGCCTGGGGTTCACGAGTTCGGATCCCGGGCACCCGCCCACGCACTGCTTGTCAGCCAGCTGTGGTGGCGTCCCATATAAGGTAGAGGAAGATGGGCACGGATGTTAGCCCAGGGCCAGTCTTCCTCAGCAAAAAAGAGGAGGATTAGCAACGGATGTTAGCTCAGGGCTGGTCTTCCTCATCAAAAAAAAAAAAAAAACCACAATGAGATATCACGGCACACCTGTCAGAATGGCTATTATCAAAAAGACAAGAAATAACAAAAGTTGGCAAGGATGTGAGAAAAAGGAGACCCTTGTGCCCTGTTGTTGGGAATGTAATTGGTGCAGCCACTAAGGAAAACAGTATGAAGTTTCCTCAAAAAATTAAAAATAGAACTACCATATGATCCAGCAATTCCACTTCTAGGTATTTGTCCAAAGAAAATGAAGACACTAATTCGCAAAGATATATGCACTCCCATGTTCATTGCAGCATTATTTTCAATAGCCAAGATACGGAAACAACCTAAGAGTCCATCGCTGGATGAATAATTAAAGAAATTGTGGTGTATATATATGTATAGTCATGTGCTGCTTAAGGACAGGAATACATTCTGAGAAATAATACATTAGATGATTTTGTGGTGCAAACATCATAGAGTGTATTTACACAAACCTAGAGGGTATAGCTTCCTACACACACGAGGCCATATGGTACTAATCGTACTGGACCATCATCATGTGCAGTCCATCGTTGACTGAAACATCATTATGCAGCACAGGACTGTAGAATGGAATGTTATTCAGCCAAAAGAGAATAAAATCTCAGGACTGGCCCAGTAACGTAGTGGTTAAGTTCATGTGTTCCGCTTTGGCAGCCAGGGTTTCAAGGGTTCGGATCTTGGGCATGGACCTATCTACTCATCAACCCATGCTGTGGCGGCATCCCACATGTAAAGTGGAGGAGGGTTGACATAGATGTTAGCTCAGTGACGATCTTCCTCACCAAAAAAAATAAATAAATAAAATCTTGCCATTTGTGATGACATGGATGGACCTTGCAGGCATTATGTTAAGTGAAGTAAATCAGACAGAGAAATACAAATGCTGTATGATCTCTCTTTTATGTGGAATCGAAAAAAAAAAAAACCAAGCTCATACATACAGAAAACATATTGGCGGTTGTGGGAGGTGGGAGACGGAAGAAATGGGTGAACTGGCTTCTTTTTTCAGTTTAAATAAATTGAATTTTAAAAAACTGAAATTGTCAACTATTAAACCCAAACATCAATAAGAAAATTACATGTTAAAACATAAACAACAAAGTAGATCTAAAGAAAGAAGTACAGAATTAATAAAGATAGAGGCAGAAATTAATGATATCTATACAAAAATAAACATAACTGATCAATAAAAACAATGATTCTTTAAAAAAAATCTTTGGAAAGTCTGATTAAGGAATTTTTTGAAAAAAACAGAAATAACAGGATATAGAAAGGGGACAAAGCTACAGATAAAAGATGTCTTAAGATATTTTAATTAATTTTTAATTAATGGTTTATATTAATATAATTTGTATAAATAATTGGATGGTTTTCCAGGAAATGTAAATTGCCAAAATTAACTCAAAAAGCCCAGGAGAAAACTGAATAGACCAATATCCACCAAAGAATTAAGAAGGTAGATATCTAACCCCTAAAGACCAAAAGAAAGGAAGAATTGGTCCCACCTTGAAAAATTTTGAGTGTATTCTACAAAACAATCAGAAACAATTTCTATGTCAAGTTGTCAAAGTATATTACAAAGATGGAAAATTGAATATAGGCATAAAACTCTGAAATAAAATATTAGCATATAGAATCCAGATGTTTATTTTAAAAATAGTATTTTAAAAGTAACATATTAAGCAAAAAATAGAAGCAAATTCATAATATAAAATGCTGTAAAACAAACTGCTATGTGTGAGTGTGTGCACGTACAAATGCAAAGAAGAGAATTAGGAATGAATCCCAAGAAGTTATTAACAATGGCTGCTAGGGGAAGACAGGAGGTTTGGGATTGGAAGAGAACTGGCGGGGGGAACTTTATTATATCATATCCTCTGTAATATTTTAATTTTTATAAGGATGGATTCATAAACTGGTTCTGTAACTTACAAAGAAATGTAAAGTTTAAGAATGGAAATAATTGTGAGAGGTCACACCAGGAGCCAGAAGGAAAAATCTGGAGCTTCACGTCTATGTCTTTCTAAAGGAGGCTGAGCAAGATGGAGATGCTCTTCCATAGGTGTTGCACAGTCAAGACATAGCAATCAAGACAGTAGGCATCAGACTCAAACAACACAGTCTTGGAACTTTAAAATAAAAAGGCCGCTGGGAGTTCATCTCTCACTCCTTCAGCAAGGAAACTGAGGCCCAGACAGATTGTAAAGAGTTGAGGTGGTGTTCTCTTACTGAATTCTCTTCTCTGGGTGCATACATTCTCATTACACCTTTAATAAGACCTTTTAAATTGAGTAAACGTATTTAATATTGTCTCGTTCATGTGGTTGCTACTGTCCACAAGGATTAGTAGTCAAACCTACAACCAAACTTGATGCTAGCATTATAGCAACATAACCTCATTTGTCCTGTAAGGCGAGGGGACAAAATGTGAGTATATCACGAGTACTTGTTAACAATTACTGGGCAATCAGTTATCTGGGATATCCTGCTGCCTCTATACAACAGCCTAAACTGTAATTAAAAATACCTGTGCTGGGGCTGGCCCGGAGTCATAGCGGTTAAGTTCGCGCACTCTGCTTCAGTGGCCTGGGGTTCGCAGGTTTGGATCCCAGGCTTGGACTGACGCACCGCTTGTCAGCCATGCCGTGGTGGTGTCCCATACAAAGTAGAGGAAGATGGGCATGGATGTTAGCCCCGGGCCAGTCTTCCTCAGCAAAAAGAGGAGGATTAGCAACAGATGTTAGCTCAGGGCCAGTCTTCCTCACACACACACACACACACAAAACCTGTGTTGTCTTTCTCTGACCACTTTATCAAGTCTCCCAAGTTAGAAATATCTGACTTACACACATGTGTACATATGAGCAGCTGGTTGCTCAGTCATCTCTCTAACCTCAACCCATATTCAGACATTTGATTCCCTTCCCTCGTCTTAATCCCAAAGGGCGGCCAAGGGGTCTTAAATTGCCACCTAGAGGTTGAAAAAACTGATAAATTATGAAGAAAGTCTCTCATTCACCTTCTTTGATAGTTGTGCACAGCTAGTTTTTCTCTCTAAATTCTAGGAGCTGCTTCACTTCCTGAAACCTTCCTGTGTGTGGGACCAAATTATTGTTCCCCACTTCAAAAAAACTAGCTATCAGATCCAGTGAGAGGAAGTAAACTTTGTGTGGTGACCCAAATGGGGCATCTGGGAGGCATTTGATTTCACCTGCTAAATAAAGAGCTCTTGTTGGTTTTTGGTTACTGGTTAGTCTGCCAATGTAATTTATTAATTTACCAAAACTATGACATTTCATGAGTTTTCTTAAATAGCTTTCCTTATTCTCTGTTCTTTGATAAGTAATCAAACAGTATTAAACACATTTCTCAAGTCACATCTCAGAATTTCCACAAGCTAGGATGAAGTGAACTTTTTGTGATAAAAATGACAAAGCTGGGTTTGAGCAATCACTTTCAGAGTTAAGTAATCCCAGGGGTAGTCCCCCGTTATCCTACAATCACAGAAGAGGAACCAACTGCCAGATTGAATTATCCATCATTTAAAAAGAAAAAAAAAAACCCAGATCTTCCCATGGCTGTAAAACAGCTACAGATTGCTTTCTTTGCAATCTTGAGGAGCTGACAGGGTCCAGATGGAGGTGCTTTTCAGCAAGCTGTCAAGTGATGCATCCCTCACAAACAACCGTATCACCCAGCAGAGTTATTTTTCCTCTGCCAAGAATTACATTGGGTCAGGTGGGAGAGGCCGGGATATGATGAATCCAGGAAAAACAAAGGTCAGGGAACTGTGTACCAGAAACGAAAATGAGAAAAGGTGTAATTATGTTTAAATTCCAAAGGTCATATTTGGAGTTGTTTTACAGTGACGACGATTTTTTCTTTCCCTCTATTTTCTTTTATTCTTTTCGGAAAAATGGACTTCATGACACTGATGCGGAAAGGTAGTTTTGTGTGATTTTGAGGAAACTAAAGCTCCAAAGCCATGTTAGGGTAGAACATCTAAAGCAGACTAAATTATCAACAGCAAGCCAAGGGCCTTGTAATTCATAGGCCTAAAGAAGGTATATATAACCAAGATCATTAACAAAGCTTAACTGATTGGAAATGAACACGCAGTCAGCCCTAAAGAATCATTGTCCAACATGTCTGGAAGTCTCATGCCCTCCATATGAATCTTACCTCGCCTTGGAAACTGCCATTCATCTAAGTAGGAAAACCATGGAAAAGTATGCAAATTCCACCTTTATTTCAGTACCTCTTTGAGGCTGGAGAGAGAACTTGTAGATGAACTGCTAGAGTTTTTGTTTTGTGCTTTATATATATGGTATTAATAATATTCTACTTTATCCTCAGTCATGTTAAAATACCATAGAGGGTTATGAAAAATATTCATTCCTGTTACACTTTAGTTTTTCCTTACATTCCCTCTGGAAGCCAGTTATTCTCAATGATCTCCTTTATGCCAATCTATTAATAAATATTTAATAAGTATCTACTCTATGCAAAATACATCGAACAATTGTGATTATTATATATTGGAGCTGTGATTCCCAACCCGTCCTCATTGTGATGTAACTAGAAAAGGATGATACACGTCTGGCATGCCTGAGGGGGGAGAGGTTACCACGGCAAAGAACTCTCTGGCTGATAGCTTGACACCTCAAGTCTTCTTAGGCAATTCAGAATCTTTACTGAAAGAACCTTATAGAGTGTTCAAATGTAATTTCAACTATGGTAACATGTTAATGGCTATAAAAATTGATTTAAAATTTTTATTACTTTAAAAATTTTACAGCCATCAGTATCTCATGGCATACCTGTAAACAATTGGTGGCCCTCCAGTTTGGCGCGACGTACCATTTGGGAAGCTCTGTACTAGAGAAATCTTTACTATTCTCAGTGTGGGAAGAATCCAAACCAGAAATGTTCCACAGTGTATGGATTTCATGTGTCCTCTCATTGAAAGTCACATTCTTTTCAGTATTAAGTTAAAAAAAAAGTGGTTTTTTGGTTGGTTTGTTTGTTTCTGTCATTAGGAATTTTCTTTCTTGGTATCTGCTCTGAGCTACTCATGAAAGTTCTTGTCCCTGTTGCCACTGTTCCTATGTTTTTGCCCGTTCTCTGCTTAAGTGTGAGTTTGTAATCTTCAAATGCTGTTGAAAAAACAAATAGTTTTAAAATAGAAAAAAAAAGACGATGCAATCAGAGAATAACAAAAACTTGTTAAAATACCTGCTGGCCAGTCCAAAGTTTTGCTGTTTTTCTTCTTAAATGCAGAGGCAGTTTTTTAAAAGGTAAGAAGATAGAGATGGCTAAATCTTTATTTTTTTCCCCTTTCTTATAGTGATAAGGTGGTAAGACTTATTCCCACTACAGAAGAGGAAGCATATGCACTGAAGAAAATATACTACCAACTCAAGGTAATAGAGCGTCCACTCACTTATCATTATGCTTATGTGTTTACAGGGCTTTGCTGACTGGAGTTGAATAATTGGAATTAATTAGCCAAGGGAAGAAAATGCTAAGAGATAATTCGAAAGATCTTTTAACACATAGTTAAGGTTACTCAAAATATTATTATATATCTGACCCATTATCGATTTTCTAGTTCATTTATTTTCCATCTCCTTTAGTAGAATGTAAGCTTCATGAGAGAGCTTATCTATTTTTGTTCATTGCTGTATTCTCAATGAGAGTCTAGAATATCCTAGAAGCTCAGTAAATGATTTTTTTAATGAATGAGTGAATTTAGTTTAGAATTTTTCCAGAGCTTCACTTTTCCTTCTTGAAATCTTCCTGCAGATCAGCTAGACACTTTCCTTCTAATTAAAACTTCAAGTAGAAGTGAGTTGAGGAAAATAAAAGCTAGAAATTCAAGTTAATTAATCTTGCTATGTTCCAGTGGGTCTGATAAGAGAATTTTGTTGGCAAAGGTTGAAAGGCTCTGATTTTTCAATCTTTGATGAATTTTATGGATTTTAGAGTTAAAGAGTTTCTCATCTCCCCATTACTGCGTATAATTGAGTGTTACTTTTAGCTAAAGAATTGTGATGAGAAGTGTGGTGATGGGCTCTTATCCATGCCTACGAAGAACAGAAGAAAGCCCATAAAATATGTGGTGGTTTAGCTTCATTTTAATGGATGGCAAAGCAGATTACCAAGAAAGCCTCATTAATCTTCAGTATGGGCTAGAAAAACCTGTGTCCTCGATGACTGACGTACAGTCCTACCTGGAGAAAGTGTTAGCAGGTGAGGGAAGAGGGACAGACTCAGTGCCTTCTGGAGATATTTATAATTACCAAACTTTTGGTCTTTTATTTTTGGTTTGATTTTTCTCTTTGACATCTTCCCTTCAAATATTGAGTTTATTTGCAAATGAAGTTTTGAACTTTTAGTTCATTGATTTCCTTTCTTCTTCCTCATTCCTAGCCGCTGCATATGCACTGACCAGTTTAAGCTTGGTGTCATTACAAGGGCCTGAGGTGAAATGCAGGAGTTCATCCCAAATTGTTATGATTGTATCCAACAGCAGAGAAACCGTGCTCACCCAGCATTTCCTAAACCTCCTATCCTCCGCAAAGGAATCTCTGCTTCTGGATACTGACATTACCCTTCCTCTAGTCGTGTATGATCATCAACCCCATTATAGCCTTTTCAGCAACACTATCTGAACAGTCCACCAGGGACTCAAAAGTTGCAAAGAAGCAAAGCAAGTTTCAAGTGGAAATTTCTGTCTCCATTGAAATTGTGTTTTAGATTTACCACTGGAAAAATAAACCAGCCACTTCACACCTTGGAGTCCTCTATTTCAAGGAACAAATATGCTAAACCAAATACTGGAAAAAATTATTTGTCAAAGGAATTTTTCCCAATTTGAGAATATATTTACATGGTATGCCTTACAAAGTTATGAAATAAAATTTCATAGTTATATATGTGATGATCACTTATCAAAAGCAAGAAAATTACATCAGTGAGAACTGTGAGGGTTACTTATAAACTCTTGTATATCATAGTAGATGGAACCAAAAGATGTTGAGGATAGATAGGGGACTGTGGACACTCATGACAACACATTTATATTGGGCCGTTTTTTGTACTCACTTTAAAAAAATCATTTCTGCATATTATTTTCATTTAGTCCTTAAGGAAAGGTAATAAGCTGGGGAAGGAAATGGTTTGGATGTGAAGAGTTTAAAGGACAACAGAGAAGGGAGGAGAACGGGGCTGATAGGAAGGGAAGAGAGGAAGAAGGCAGCAGACTAAAGGGAAGAAAGGGAGTTAATACAGGCGGTCCCCAACTTGATGGTTTGATGGAAAATTTTTCATGGTGTGAAAGCAATATGCATTCAGTAGAAACTGTACTTGGAATTTAGCATTTTGATCTTTTCCCAGGCCAGTGATATGAGGTATGATGCTCTCTCGTGATGCTTGGTGGTGGCGGGGAGCCGTAGCTCCCGGTCGGCTACGCGATCGTGAGCATAAACGACCCAGATGCTTACAACCATTCTGCACCCAGACAGACATTCTGGTTTCACTTTCAGCACAGCATTCAATAAATTACATGAGATATTCAACACCTTGTTATAAAATAGGCTTTTTGTGTTGGATGATTTTGCCCAATTGCACATTTAATGTGGGCGAGGCTAAGCTATGATGTTCGGTAGGTTAGGAGTATTAAACGCATTTTCAATTTATGATATTTTCAACTTACAATGGGTTAATCAGGATGTAACCCCATCATGAGTCGAGGAAGATCCGTGTTAGAAGGTCGAGGATGCTCTAGCGAGGCCATCTACAGAGAATTACACCCAGCCCCTCTGAGTCACTATGTGCCGGTCACAGTGCTAGGTGCTTTCTGTAAATTGCCTCATTTTAACAACTTTATAAGGTGGGTACTATTATTATTGCTATTTTCAGATGAAGAAACTGGGAGAGACAGAGATTAAGTAACTTGCCCCGAGTCCCAGTGAAGAATTGGAACACACGGCTAGACAGTGCCCGGCCCTCTGGAACCCAGGTGAGGCCGCCACTTGCCTCTGGTCTGTTTACTCTGACCGTGTTCACAGTGGAGAGGATTAAGGCTGAGTTTGCTGGGCAGTGGAGCCTAGACTCAATGTGAGAGTTTTCATGCTCTCATTTGCTTTATTCCTTGAGTCAGCAATATCACCCCCAGGTTCAGTGATTTGCAGAACCTACCCAGCCTATAGTCCTGCTCACAGCTATGATTTATTATAGCAAAAGGACACAAAGCAAAATCAGCAAAGAGAAAAGGCACACGGGGTGAAGTCCAGGAGGAACCAGGCACAAGCTTCCAAGAAGTGTCTCCCAGTGGAGTCACACAGGACGTCCTTAACTCACCCAACGAGTTGTGAAAACACGTGTGAAATTGTCTACCAGGGAAGCTGATTATAGACTCAGTGCCCAGGCTTTTTATTGGGGCCTGGTCATATAGGTCCCCTCTGCCTGGCACATACCAGAATTCCAGACTCCCAGAAGGAGAGCAGATGTTCAGCATGAACTATATCATCTGCACAAACAGTTTAGGCACAGGGAGCCACTCTTCTCAGTTAGGGTGGTGGGAACCCTTCCAAAATCCAAGTTCCCAGAGGCCAGCCAAGGGCCAGTCCTGCAAGCAGGCCTTTCTAAAGCTAGCAGTTCCAAGCCTGCTGTTTAACTCTTTTTTTTTGCACATTTCTTCATTTCCTTTCACTAAAGAAATCGTTTTATTGGGCTGAAGTTTGAGGCATTGAGCTTAAATAAGTTTCTATCTAAAAGCATCATGTTAACTGGATGCCATTTAAAATTCAAATGATTTCATCCACTCACACTACTGAGAGCAGCAATTCTAGCCAGCCAGAGAAAGCAGCCTGCAGAGAAAAAAGAAGACTGTCTGTCATCTTATGCCCCGTGGAGCTGATGGGACAGAATCGGGGCCATTGTTAACAGCTCCTTGTACACCCTGCGCATTGCCTCCAAGGGGAAGAGAGAGAGGTTTGCCAGGAAGCTTTAGTAGCCTTCTTTCCCTAAAGCACAGTATGGTAGGCAGAATTCTAACGTGGCCCCAAGATTTCTGCCCCTTGGTGTACACGCCCCATATAATCCCTCCTCTGAGTGTGGGCAGAGCCTGTGAATATGATGGGCTAGTCATTCTCTTGATAGATTATATTATGTGGCAGAAAGGAGATTACCTGGGGTTGGCCTGACCTAATCAGGTGAGCCCTTGAAAAGCAGAGAGTTTTCTCCAGCTGTTCACAGATGAAGAAGTCAGAGAAGTGCTCATGAAGTCTCAAAGAAGAATTATGAATCGTCCATGGGAGCCATGTGATAAGAAATGCTAGTGGCCTCTAGAAGGTAAGAACCATCCCCAATTGATAGGCAGCAAGGAAATGGAGATGTCAGTCCTACAACCACAAGCAACTGAATTCCGCCACAACTATATGCACTTGGAAGATGACCCTGAGATCCGGACGAAATCACAGCCCAGGAGGCACTTTGATTTTAGCCCAGTGAGACCCTGAAGAGAAAATCCAGCCAGCTATGCCTGGGCTTCTGACCTACAGAACTGTGAGATGATAAATGGCTGCTGACTTAGTGGTAATTTGCTCCACAGCAATAGAAAACTAGTACACACAGTCGGGTAACAACCCTACATCTTGGCCTTTGATGACTCTTAGTTTAATAGTATGTATAAATGCTTCAATTTTTCTGACTTCACTGGCTATAACCAAGCATCTCTGGAAAAGTGAAAAGTGATTGGACTATGTGCTTAGGCTATAAATTCACAATGTCTTATCTGAAACATGAACAAATGCAAAATGTATGTGCAAAGTTGAATGGAATCTGAGAAAGTACGGACAAAGCATAGCTAATTAGACATAGAACTGCTGTTACAAAGCCAGTTACATTCCTAATTAAATTTTATGGTTTTCCTGAAGAATTAAAACAAGAAAGTTAAACAGAAAACTGTGCCTCCAGAGAACTGGACTGAGAAAGCACCAACCAATTAAATTGTTAATTAAGAGCATAGCCATGATTTAAATAAAATTATGACGGAAGGTGGACAGTTTGCAGGTGAGTAAAATTAGAGTCTGAACACCACGTTTTGCCTGCATTTCTTCAAAAATTCTTTGTGCTCTGAAGGAATAGAAATGACTTTGTGTAAAATCACAGTCAAAGTTTCTGTTATAGAATTTGACACATCCTTGTTGAAAGAAAAATTAATGATGCTTCTGTTTCTGGTTTTCTCATCAGAGAGCTATAGGACAAAAAACTGTCCTGTAACTAAAAGTTTTCCATTTTTTTCAAACTAAACCACAGCCTCAAAAATATCAGATGGCTCATCAGGTGTCATTGAGTGACATGTCAAGAGTCATAAAATTCCATGGGGAAAAACGGCCCTTCGTATGAAGAAGACTTCACCCCCTCTCCTTGGCTCGTATGTGAAATTCACTGCTGCCTTTCCCAGGTGTGACTCTCCCTCCTCAGCATTGTGCTGTGGCGGGCTGCTCTCTTCCCTAATCCTCCTTGGTGTGCTCCCAAGTCATATGCCTGGACCCACAGGAGCTTCGGAACATCTGCGATCCCTAGGCGTTTACACGCTCAAACATCCAACTGGGCAGTTCAATTGACTGAGAAGCTTGTGAGGAACAAGATGGGTCATAGATCATGCTATGGGAGTTACTTCTTCCCAGTTTCATTAGAAACTGATTGTGCCGTTATAGGATCTCTTAATCATGGCTGCGGTAGGCTGAATTCTAAGATAGTCCTCAAGATTCTTAGTCCTGTACACACACACACCTTCTTCCAGGTATTCCATCAAACACTAATCTAGGTACTGCTGTAAGAGGATTTTGCAGTTGTAAGTAGGGTCCCAAATCAGTTGACCTTAAAATAGGGAGATTATCCAGGTGGGCTTGACCTAATCAGGTGAGCCCTTTAAAAGCAGTGTTTTCTCCAGCTGGTCGCACAAGAGGACCTCAGAGAGATGCAGTCCTGCTGGCCGGGAGGAAATCAAACATCCATGTGAGAATTGCCATATCGCAAGAAATTGCAGGAGGCCTCTAGTTGCTGAGAGCCATCCCTAGTTGACAAGAAGGAAAATGGCGACCTCAGTCCTACAACCACAAGGAAACAAATTTTACCAGCAACCAGTGAGAATGTAAGAGGATCCTGAATCCCAGACGAGAGCTCAGCTTGAGCTAACACGTTGGTTTCAGCCCCATGGCACTCTGAGCAGAAAATCAAGCCACTTCTGACCTACAGAAATGGTGAACTAATAAAACTGAGCGGCAAAATTTGTGGTAATTTAGCAATAAAATTTAATACAGTGGCCTTAAACAGCCAATGACTTGATGAGCTAACGGAGGATATGGAGAAGCATTATGAATGATATTGAAAGATAAAAGTGAAGAAGAGACCAGAACTTTAATCTGTCAATATGTTTGCGGCAGGAAATAACGTTTACATTTTTTTGTTAGAGGCTTTGTAAAGTAATGAAGCAACATGACTTGTGCTTTCTCTGGCATGATTTTTGAAAGAGAAAAAACTCCTTAAAATCCAGGCAGATGTCCAAATGCAATTATAGGTTAAATTTCAAGAATACAAATTTCAGACATGGAATGCAGTTTTCTCCCTCTGCGTGGCTATTGGTAATTAGCATACTCAATAACAAAATATATTAAGACAAACAATACAATATGTGGAAAAAACAAGAATACATTAGAAACATTCTTTCAAAAGTAAAAAGCCCTCTGCAGTACTATGAGATGAGCCATTATTTAACTTACTTAACTAGGTTGATGACATGACCTTGGGCTAGTACCATAGTATTTTAAGTTGACCATGTTTCCTTTGTGTTTGTAAGACTTTCCAGTTTTGGTGTTTAAGCAACCTGTGTTGAGACTAGTTTTTAAACTTTAAAAGTAGTTGGATGATAGTAACTGCCATTCTTAAGGCACTTGTAACTGGACAGTCTGAGAGGTCAGGTCCAGCAGAGTCTCCCATAGAAGGTGATCTCAGCTGGGCTCATTCATGCATCTGCCATCACCTGTCACTGCCTCACTCTCATGTCTAGTGGTTGGCAGGCTGTGGGCTGAGATGACAGGACAATTGGACCACATGTCTCTCATCATCTAGCTGGCTGGCCTGGGTTTATTTACTCCGGGATCCAAGAGTAAGAGAGAGCAAATTGACAAAACTTCCTTGAACCAAAGCTTGAAACAGATAACATCACTTCTGCCACATTCTACCAGCCAAAGGAAGTCACAGGGCCAGCCCAGACTCAAGGAGTAGAAAAACAGGCTTCAATTCTTGCTTTTTTTTTGGTGAGGAAGATTAGCCCTGAGCCAACATCTGTTGCCAATACTCCTCCTCTTGCTGAGGAGGATTGGCCCTGAGCTAACAGGCATGCCCATCTTCCTCTACTTTGTATGGGATGCCCACCACAGCATGGCTTGATAAGCGGTGTGTAGGTCCATGCCCAAGATCTAAAACTGCCAACCCCAGGCTGCCAAAGCAGAGCACACAAACTAAACCACTACACCACCATGCCAGCCCCTCCAATTCTTGATGACATGATTGCAAGCTGTGAATACAGATGGGAGAAAAATCTGTGGTCATTTTTATATCTACCCCTCTCCCTATTTCCCAACCCCTCACCTCCCCACCCCCACACATCCATTCCAGTCTGTCACCAGATCCAAGGTGGAAGATGGCAGCTACCTAACTTCTCTACATTTTCGCTGCTGCTTACTTCTGGCCCTGATTGTCCTTAGCCTGCATTGCACCAGTTTCCCAAATTGCCTTTCTGTCCCTCACATATGACTTCTATTTGTCCTCCATACTGTAGCCAATGTGATCTTTCTGAAATGAAAAACTGATCATGTCACATCTCTACCTAAAACCTTTTAAGCGTCCCCCATTGTCAACAGCAGTAATTCCCAGCCCAGACTGCACATTGAATCACCTAGGAAGCTGATATCTGGCCCCACTGCCAGAGATTCTGACTCAATTGCTTGGGTGAAGCTTGGTTATTTGTATATTTTTAAAAGCTCCCTAGGTGATTCCTTGGGTAGCCATGGGAGTAAACCACTGGCCTAGGGTATAGACTTCAAACTCTTTGGCATGACACATAGAGCCCTTCAAAACCACACCCTGCCTGCCTCTTGAACATTTCTCAGCATCCATTACTATCCTAGGCTCAGTGTCCATCATCCTAGCCATACTGAACTCATTGTAGTTTCTCTCCTAAGTGCCTTTTCTCAAGCCAACCCTCCTGTCTGAAATGCTTTTCTCTTTGCCCACCTGGTGAACATCTTTGACGACTAAGCTAAAGCATCCAGTTCTTGAATTCTTTGACCCTCACTGAATCCTACAGACAGTTATATCCTAGCATCTATGTCACTTTGTGCTTACAATATCTTTTCTCTCCTAACCCATCCCCAAAAGAATGAGTTTCTTATATATCTGAAACTCAGTGGATCTCTGAATTACAAAGGTGAATAGGGAGGCATCGGTGGAAGCGAAAGGAGTAACTCCTCAGCTGGTGCTAAAGAGGTTTGTGTGCACAATCAGGCCCTTACCCCCAGGAGTACAGCCCAGCCCAGACTTAGAAGAGACCATTACTCCTTCTTGACCCACCCCTCGGGTTTCAGTTTTTTTCTGTTCTTTACAGGTCACCCTTTGTATTTATTCTCATGATTTCATCTGGAAAAATAACAAGACTTGGTGGGTATGATTTGTGCTTTGTCAGATGTGGATTTCTCATAATTTCTACTTTTAAACGACATTACCATGTGACCAAGGATATGAAAATAGATGAAGTTCCTTTTTCATGGGCAGAGATGAGGCTTCTTGATTACTAAGAGGTTTTCTATCAAGTGTAAAGACTATACTTTGGTGCCATTTCTTGGACCCATGAACTTACAGCAGTCTTTGCATATTGATCAGCCACAGCCACAAAACTTTGCTTGATTAAAGAAGTTTCCTGTTTTCTACCCTATTTTTTTTTCTAGCCGCACAAATGTGGAGTGATTTCTCCTGCCTTACTTGGTTTTAGAGGTCATTGTTGATGAGGAGGATGGAACCTGGACCACAGCCTTTTTTAGAGAAATGGGTCTGCCCTAACGGCTGATTAGCACATAAATGAATATCAGTGACCTGAAGGTATTGACTATTGCCATCAAAATGCACTTATTAAATATTTAACCATGTGAGGTCTTGTACAGGTCAAATGTGGAAAGCAGGTAGTGTGGTGATTAACAAGAGTATGACCCCTGGATATATACTTCCTGGGTTCATATCCAGACTCTTCCATATACTGATTGTGTGAGTGTCAGCAAATTTCCCAATTTCCCTGTGACTCCATTTCCTAATCTGTAAAGTGGGGAAATCCACAAAGAGTTGATCATTTCCACGTTCATGCTAAACTGTAGCAGGAACATATCTATCTCCCTGCTACAGTTAGTTGTTCACATGTTGTGTCTCCGTTACCAGACTGAGAGCCTCCTGAGAGCAGACTACCTACCATTCTTCTTTGCGTGGGATCAATGTCTGACTCATCTTTGTTTCCCTGGTGCCTGGCACCAACAAATAGTAGACACTCAACAAATCTTGAATGAATGAACAACAGAATTCATTCATCCACTTACCTGCCTATAATTATAATACAAACAACTCTAACTTGGATTCTAATCAAGAACATATGTATGACTGAACAAATTTTTAACAAGATCAAAAAAAATCTAAATATAGGTAGAAACAAGAACTACTATAGAATGATGGGTTAAAGGAACATCAAGGAATAGACAAGGGTGTGAGGTAGGGGAAATTACCAATCTCTTCAATCACTAAGGAAGTTTTATGAAGAAAGTAGGATTTCTGTAAGAATGTGATAGTAAATTTCTTGAAAGAACCATCTCGGAGATCTGCAATCTTCTGTTAGAGCCTCACATAACTTTAATATTTTGCCTTCAGGTGCTAACTCAATAAGTACAATAATGCTAATTACCAGAAATATTTTAATTTGAAAATCAGAGCTAAAGTGTTCTGCTTAGGAGTCAATTGGTTGTTTTGTATAATCAAAAATGTCTGTATCTCTTTAAGCCTCTAACATACTTGATTAACTAATCCGTTCCTTTCTTGTAACCTAAAAACAGCTACTAGGGATGCCTATATGGCAATTCTCTGTGCCCTAAAAAAATTCAGAGCAGCTGTTGCATATTCATCAGCCACAACTACAAGGACTTTGCTTGATTAAAGAAGTTTCCTATTTTCTACCATTTTGTTTTTCTAGCTGTTGTGATTAAAATTCCCATGGTCCCACAAATATATTTCTTAGATCTTTTCCTGATAATTGCATTTGCTTTGAGGCTGATCATGAGTGTTATTTATTCTCTCACATTTCAGTCACATTTTGAAAATGGACTATGATCTGGGCTAAGAATCAGCATCATATTCTTAAGAAGAAAGGAGAAGATACAGAGCATGAAACATAGTCTAGCAGGGAAAAAAAATTGACCTAGTGTAGAGATTGGTGATCTTTGAGAAGCTGCATCACAAGTGTTGATTTTTCATCCCCTTAGAGAGATGATGCTGGGAGCAGAGGCAGGAGATGCCTCTGTGTTAAGGGACCAGGCTAAGCTTTTTTGTGAAAGTGTGATGGACGATGCACCGAGGGAGCAAGGCTTGGGCTCTCAGGCAAGGAGTGAATAGATGGAGGATAAACAATGGAAGAGCAGGATATATTCTTCTTCTCTCATTCAACAGTCCCATCCCTCCCTGGTCTAAAACTCCAGCCTCTATCCCCAGAGCCTGGCTTAGAGTAGACAGCCCATTCATTTAGTCTACTGATTGTATTGAGCAACAAAATCAATCAAGGTCCTATCAGGAGACAGAAACCACACCAATAATTTGAACAGAAAATTTTTAATACAAAGCAGTATTAACTAGTAAGTGGTGACTAACACTAAAAGGCTTAAGAGAGGAAATTCAAATGCAGAGAGCAGCTACTACCTCTAGGGATAAGAAAGTACCCAAGAAGTGACTGAGAACGTGACAGAGCCTCTTTCCCCGCCCTCTACTCCAAGGCTGAGTTTCAGGCCTTGTTGGAGTCAGTGGCCCACTGAGTGGTGGAGAAATTCACCTGGGTGCCAGCAGACTAGAGCTGGTCTAGAGGAAGCTGCTTGCTGTGGTGTCAAAAAAACTTGCCAGAGAGTAAGTATAACTGGGACTCCCACGTGCCACCAAAAGTGATGCCATAGGAAGGAAGAAAGCATGCTGGAACCAGAAAAAGAAGCTCCTTTCTCTGCTGTGTCTTGCAGTATCTCTTTAAAGCCCTCTTGACAAAGCCTAACACTGACCAGTTATCAAAGCACAACGTTCACAGGGTCCGGCTCACAAAGCAGGACAAAAAGAGAGTGGATTTGAAGTCGAGAGGCAATATATTCATAACTGAAATCCCAGGGATATGCTGGTTAACAAGACAAATTAAGGCCCTTGTTCTCACTAACCCTGCCACCTAAAGAGGAATATAGAAAAGTGAAAAGGCCATGGCAAGTGGTAGGTGTTAAGGGATAACATAAAATCCCTCTCCCCACCCAAAAAAAGGAAGATAAGAGACTTAACAGTTATTATACATTTACTACGTGCTAAGTACTCTGCTAAGTACCAAATATATATATATTATCTCATGTAATGGCCACAATTTAAAGAGAGGTTGGAATTATTATCCTGGTTTTACAGATGAAAAAACTGAACCATTCTGTTTTCCATTCCACAGAAGATTTTTCCAATTTAAGCAGTTCCTTTTGAACATGATTTAAGAAGTTTTACCTGAAATCTTTATCAGGTTTGAAAAGACTTTTGCTGAGATTATTTGGTGGCCAGCTGAGAGTAAGAAAGGACACTGAGAAATGTAGATGTGCTGAGATGGGGAGTCCGATGGACAGAGCTAGGAGCTTGCCACAGGCAAATGTGGCTGACTTCACAATTTTGTCCAAAAGTGGTACGGGCCCCGGGCAGTCAGTCATCTCTCCTGCCACCTCCAGCAACCTGTCTTACTTTTTAATTTCTTAATAATGTGTTTAAACCGTTTAAACATGTTTTAGCTTAGTATATTTAAATAATTGACAGCAAATATTTTCTAATATAAATAAATGAATAATGGAGGAGGTGCTGAGAGAGTGGGAGAGAAATAGTGGCAATGAGCATGATTTTCTATTTTAACAAATCTAATGTTGACTCTAATTATCACAGTTCTTATTGTTTATCATATGTATTTGAAAAAATATTGGGGAAAACAGTTTACAGATAATTTAAAAAAACCCACAACATTGATTTTGGAGTAGCAAAATCTCTTAGGGTCATCTAATTTCTTTCAGGGGCATACGAGCCCTTTATCGGTCAAGAGATCAGTTGATCAAGGTTGGTCAAGATAAATGATTCATACTAAATGTTAACTTTCATAGAACTTAGGATATTGCCTGGAGTAATTTATTCCTTAATAAATTGTACAAATAAGGTCTATTTCATGCAACCATATGTGGATTCAGTCTCAGATGAGGAATATAAGAGACATAAGCCATAAAAGTTAATTCTCTGGCCAGTAATATTTAGCCTTTTTTCTTCATCAAACCTGTGAATAATTGTCTCTAGGGAATGTCCATGAAGCCAGAAGATGGCATTGATGGATAAGGAGGAGCAGTTATTTGAGGGGGTTATAATCAGAATTCCAGATAATTTTAATAGAACAGTAGAAGGTTAAGAAACACAGAAATTAAAGTTATCTTAAGGACAAATGTAGAGTAATGCTTGCAAATTTTTAGACTATAATTCATACCAAAGGGAAAAATCAAAGATAATAGTGAAATGTGAGTTTATGAACAAGCAGTGTAGAGTTACCCACCTCTGGGTTGGTGTGCCTATTGGGATGTAAGAACTCTGGGCTGTCAGCGATTCCTGGAGTGACTTTTTGTATGGCAGACTTAGTTATGCAACAAAATTCTGTCTTCTGTTCTTCCTGGGCACTGTGCTTCCAACCCCCCCCTGCAGCTTAGTTAGGTGTAGCCATATGACTGAGCATAGCCGATGGACCGTACACAAAAGTGATGTGGGCCATTTCTGGGCCAAGACTTTAGAGAAAGAAAGTTCTCCCGCCATGCCTTCTTTGCTCTTCTGCTGCCTAGATGGCAGTAATAACAGGGCCCAGGAAGATGGAGGAGCCATGACATGGAAAATTTCTGGATCCCTGAATCACCACATAGAGGAAAGCTGCCTACCCACAAGAAATACCCACCTTTGTTTGTTATGTTACCAAGGAATAAACTTCTCTTATATTTGAGTCATTATATTGTATTTGATCATCGTAGGGAAGGAAAAATAATTTTCCCTCTACCCTTCTAAGTTCTTAGCTGAGACCCCTGCAATAAAAAAACAGATTAACAAGAGAAAAACAAATAGAAGTTTATTAACATGTATCCATAGGAGATACCCAGGGAAAACTGAGTAACCCCCAAGGGAGCCTAGAATTCAGACTTAAATACCATCTTAATAGAGAAGGGGAACAGGGGATGTCCGAGGAGAAAGAAGGATTTTTAAGAAAGACGAATGGACCCTTAGAAGAACAGAGGGAAGGTGTGATAGTTTGTGACAAAGTTTGTCTGGGTGTGATATCAATTTCTGGACTCCTCTCCTGTGATAATAGTCGATCTTCCCTGGCTGATAAAACTCCTGCAGAGAGGATTTATGCCAATTTGGTTCCTTTTAGAGGATACGTTTTTAGGCAGATAAGGGGAGTAATGAGAAAGCTTCTCCCTGCATTTGCTATTTTTCAAGTGCCCACAGCTCAAAATCATCAATATACCAAAGCAGCATATTTTGAGGTGGCATGTCCCGAACTCCTACAGTCATATTTTGGGGTGGCATATTCTGCTCCCCTTCAGCATAATCACAAGTTGTAATAAGATAGTACATGAGTGCACTACCTTAACAAAAATGAAAATATATGGCATTAGCTTAGCAGTTGGGCAGTAGGTGGAAGGAACATAGCACAATCTGGAAAGAAAGAGACCAGTGTTATGTAGTAACAAAACATTTGGTAGCATTTGGTAAAAGTATCAGCTGACCGTGGAAGGCAAAGAAAGTGCCTATTGATCCTTAATTCCTAAGGAAACTAGTTACAAATACCCAGAATGTTAGCATGTGTTGGTTCTTCTCACTGCTTACGAAAGGTATTACAAGAAAAGGCTGAGTTCAGGCAAGAATTGACCAGTTCACAAGCAAAAGTGAAAAGAATTGGGGGTATAAAAGGGTAGGAAAATCAGACTGCTTCTAGATCCTAAATGTGAGAAAATAAGACTGAAAAACGTTTTGAGCAAAAAACCTTAAAAAAGTTTTAAGATTTCTCAGGTTCACAAAGTGGCATCGATTAAGTGAGTTACTTTTCTACCTTTCACTCAAATCTACTGTTTCAAATGCCCTCAAAGTGGCTTCCATTAATTTGGAGGGGGGGGGCGGTGTCTGAGGGCCAGGAAACAAAAAATTATAATCAAACAGATTTGAAAATTACGTCTAAGAAAAAACTTAGGATGTGGTTGCTGTCAAATGAAACTTAATGGAAAAAAATTCACCAGAAGCCTACCTAGTTTCTGAGAGAGGGCCCAAAATATCACAGACCTGACCAAAAACAACAACAAAAACTTTGCTAGATAAAGCCTTATACAACTATCAGGACCCCAAACTTGAACAAGCCAGAAGCAAGCTACAAAAGCTGCCTGCCTCTGAGGAGCACGTACTCACCATCATCCACCTCAGATGTGGCCAGGAAGAATAATGGGTAAAGGAAGACCTCCCAGAGAGGGCTGGGGAGATCCGTGACAGGACAGATAGTTCCAGCGAGTGGAGCCTGGGTCCAACCAAGGACCTTCCTCCACTGCTCCAGAGCGGGGGGTCTTCACCATGCCCACCCAGAGAGATGTCATCATTACATGGGCCAGTGATTGCTCCCCATTCTTCCCTGTCCAAAAGGGAGATGTTATTGTGGATGTCCTATCTCTGCTTACCATTGCACATGGCGCAAGAGGAGGTGCAGGGGGCAGATAACCTGCCTTTTAATTTGTACATCTCAGAGTCTAAGGAGCCGCATCTGGACCTACTGGAGAAGACTGTGCTAACTGAAGGGGACTTTGGGTCCCTCAAGCAGACATCTAGTGACTAAAAGAACATACTGACTAGTCTCCAGAAACCTAATCATTTTGGCTCATATTTCTTAGCTTCCCTTACAGGTCGGAGTTCCAGCCAGTGGGGAGTAAGCAGAAGTGGAGAATTCTATCTACAGATCAAGACTTTGTAGCCTTTCCTCACTTTCTTTCCCTGCCCACTGGCTGCACAAGGCCTATGACAAGGCCTTAGGGTATAGTGGAGCCACAAGGTGAATGGAGCCTGGTCCCTAAATCACCACATGAGGGAAAGCAGCCCACCAGCAATGAACAACTGTCTCAGAAATGAGGGAAAACTTTTGACTTGGAGCCAATCTACATTCTGGGTCTATTTGTTGCTATAACTAGTGTTACTCTGACAGAACTAATACCTCTTAAACTACCCCATCTCTGGCACTTCTAGCCATAAGTTCTGTGGATCCACTGAATATTACAGGAGTTTCAGTTCTACAAAAGCTAGTGTAACCCGAGAACTTACAGATGTACTCATTCCCTCAACAGATCTTAACTGCATACCATATGCTGGGCATTGTGTGAATCAACAGTGTGCTGTAAGGAGACAGCAGTGAATAGAAACTGGATCTTCCGACGAGGAGCTCAGAGATATCCATTAGGTCATCCAGAGCAAAAAAGGACAACTGTGTAGAACTCCTACAGACTTATTCCAAATTTATCCATTACACATATTCAACAATCTAACCAAACGTGCTTATCCATTGTTCCCCAAATATGTCCTATGTGCTCCAGTCTCTGAGCCCTGTTTATACAGATGTACAAATGTCTTCTAAAATGTGTATTAAGTGACTAAGATGTGTTGGACATGCTAAAAACTGAAGGCTACAGCAGTAATCAAAACCAACAATAATCCTTGTCCTCATGAAACTTATATTCTAATGAAGGGAGATGATTGACAAATAAATAAATAATGCACATATCACATGGGCATAGTTGTAGGGGAAAAGTGAAGCAGGGAAGAAGGTTGAAGGGCACAGAGTGTATTTTAAATAGAATGGTCAGGGAAGGCATCCTGAAAAGATGGCATTTGAGCAAAGGTTTGAAGGAGGGGAGGGTGAGCTATTATTCCTGCACTTTTGAGAATACCCACTCCTTCCTTATATACCTGTCAAAAGGGCCAGTCTCAGACACTAACTCATCAGAAGCTTCCTCCAACTGCCGCACTAGATGTGTTCTTCTTGAGCCCTTGGAGAGCTTTGTTATTCTCTTGTACAATCTGTTCTCAATCTGGTTTTTCTACTCAAACACACGCTCTCAATCACTTGCAAGTTTGGGGGACCAACAAACCAATGTGACTAGGATAACCTAAGGTTAATAAATTCTAGCTCTCTTTGCCTTAACCCCACACAACCTCCATCACCACCCGACATATTTTGATATCGACAATGAACATTTTCTCCACATCCTTTTACCCTTTCCAACCAAAGTGCTGCTCACACACCCTTTCCACATACAAATACTACCTGTCATGCTTCATATACAAAGGATACATTTTTTAAAAGATGTATAGTATATTTTTTAATCCAAAGGACGAAAAATGTTAATGACACCCATAGGCTTGATAACTTGAGTCAAGGGGACAGGATCGTGTAGCGACAAAAAGAGACAGACTTGTGAGATGGTTTGAAGACAAAAGCAAAGCAAAACCAAACAATTACAGAGTTTAGGTGCAGTTTGATCTTGGTTAGCGGAGAGGATTTAGAGATTACTTAACGCTTACTGATTCTAAGTGATTCTAACCAATTACCTTGGTTATTCTCAAAAGGAGAATGGAAGGAAAAATCTGGTTTGCTTCAGAATTGTCTTCAGACTATCACACTGAATATGCACTAGCACAACCCCAGGTTATCTTGAAGGAAAACTTAGTAAATACTGACTACAGATCTGAATGTTCCCAATACTCTTCAATGAACCTATCATTGTTTATCTTTAATGTTTTTTAACAAAAATTCATGGAAATGCTTTAGGGACTGTCAGTTTCATTTAGTATCCATTTTTGATTTATAGATCATGTCTTCCTTTTAATAACACCCTTTATTCCCCTTGGTAAACCATAATCCTGAAAGAAGTATGATAAAGTGCAGAAGGAACTCTTTCAAGAATAAATGTGCTTGTAATTTAATGAGAAGTAAAATGAATTTCTAAATTTTTTTCCTCAAAGAATTTTGTAAAAAGAATTGCTAAAATTAAAACAGTTTGGGACAAATCCTGCACCCATCTCCACTTGGGAGGTAAAGAGTGCATGTGTGTAGCTGCAAGCACACAGTGACCCTCTGTCCTTAATTTGGAAACATTTCAAGAATGCAGTTCTTATAGTATGGAGGTATAGAGGGACAATTCATAGAAACGGAATGATCCTTGGAACTAAAAGCATTTTATGTTTTGTGTCACATTTAATTTCTTGCTCGTAGTGAGAACATGTTTTTTTTTTTAAGTAAGATATAGAAAGCACAGGATTATAAAACTGTTATGTAACACTTTGCTATCAAGGGGTTCCAAGCTCTTTATAAAATGTTACTTGACTTAATTCTCACAGCTCCAGGGCAGGTAAAGAGATGAGAGGTGCTGTCTGTGATGGGCTTTATCTCATTTTCTGCTGGGGAACATGTGTCACAGTTACTCTTGATGCTGAAATGGAGCTGTAATTTCCTGATATTTAGTTGAGGCACTGACCTGACCTCATTCCACCTCTCCCCAAGTTGGGCAGTTTTGTTCCAATTTTGCTCTATTTCTATTTCTCTGAGGTCTGGCAGTGAACTATCATAGTCCTGACTTCATGTAGAACTTGAGGAGATGAGGGAGAGGACAAGCCTTTTAGCAGATAGCAACTTTTGTTTCTATTTTAAGGGAAATAAACATTTAGGGTGTTGGGTCTCAGTACATCAGAGTTATTCTGCTAATGAGTAATTCCTTTTTGTCTTGACACATGTTGAGTTCAAATGGACTTTTCAAAAGTAAATAAACCAACTTTTTATTCCGTAACACAATGCATTGATAATGTTCAAAATTCGAAAGGTTTAGAGAATACACAGTAAAAAATCTCCCTCCTACTCCTCTCCTCTAGTCACACAATTCTTCCCACAGAGGCAAACAGTGTAACGGTTTCTGACAGACATATTTGACACAAATCCAGGAGGAGGAGGGAGAGGGGGAAGGGAAGAGGGAATAGATGAAGATAAACACACACAAGTCCCACGGTATCCATGCGGGATTGGTTCCAGGACCCTCCGCAGATACCAAAATCCAGGGATGCTCAAGTCTCATATATAAAATGGTGTAGTATTTGCAAATAACCTATGCATATCCTTCCATATACTTTAAATCATCTCTAGATTACCTAATACAATGTAAACGCTATGTAAATAGTTATACTGTGTTGTTTAGGAAATAACGACAAGAAAAAAATCTGTACATGTTTAGTGTGGATGCAACCATCCCAGGCCTTTCGATACATGATTGGTTAAATCGGTGGATGCAGAACCCATGGATTTGGAGGGCAGACTGTATCTCTCTCTCTCTCTCTCTCTATATATATATCTCTTCTTCCTTTTTCCATAATTTATAACAAAAATATACACACCATTCATATATGCACTACTTGCTTTCTTCACTTAAGATACCTTGGCAATCTTTCCATAACAAAACACAAAAAGCTCCCTTATTCTTTTTCATAGTGGTGTACTCTTCCTTTGCATGGACATTCCAGCATTTCTTTAACCAGTCATCTACTGATGATATTAAGATTGCTTCCAATCTTGTGCTACTATAAACATTGTTGCAATGAAGAACCTGATAGGAAACTCATTTCACATATGTATAAGTAACATAAGTTCTCAAAAATGGAATTCCTGGGTCAAAGAGGATATGTACTTTGATTTACAGATATTTTTCAAATTGCTCTCCATAAAGACTTTATCAATTCACATTCCCACCAGAAATGTCTGAGAATTTCTACTTCTCTACATCCTTGCCAACATAGTGTACAAACTATTTAACTCAAAGAGACATTATAGACTAAAGAATGAGTTTTCCAGTTCTTGAAGGAGATATCTGATGTATCAAAGGATATCTTATGTTTTCACAGGCCAACAAATTTAAAATAACTTGCACATGTCTTTAAAAATCAATTTTTAAAATTTAACCTTGACATAAAATTGCTTAAAAGTGCAGGTCATACCCCATTCAATATGACCATAACTTTGCCAAAACAATTCTGTGTGGCATATTTCTAAACCTCAGCCAGCTACCAAGTTGTTTCAAGAAATATTTAATACAAAATGTTTCCAGTACTGTCAAAGAATCTGAACAATATATTGGAGCTTCCTACACTGTGATGTGATCACTTTCAGGAAAATGTGGAAATACGTAGCTAGTGAAAAGTACTATTTTATATATGGTATTTAGAAAATACCATTTTATATATAGAAAAGAAAATATTATTTTATATATGGTATTTAAAGTGTATCTCCATAGCAGAGGTAGGCATTTCAAAAATATCTGTGGGTTGGTGTTTGTGATATTATAAACTGAACTACAGAGAAGTTCTGCCAAGTGAGAAATTAGTTTTTATGAGATGTTTAAATGTGTGTTACATGTGCCAGCACACACTGGTCTACTGCACATTATTTATATAGTGTTTGCAGAGATAATCAAGACATCTGATATTCCATATGAGGACTTGTACTCAACTATAGATTGTGTCACAGATGTCTCGTGATAGTTCTCTCCATTTACAGCAATTACCGGAAATTCTCAAGATTTTATATATACATGTACCTACATGTGTGCCCCAGAGCCTCGCTGTTCTCCGTAGGGAGTAGTATTTGACAAAGTTCTAAAGTATTAGACCTTTTTCACTTCTATAGAAATATTTGATTAATACTGTACTATCAGCAAAAGGTTAGTATTTATTCATGGCCTTCTCCTGAAAATCTTTGTTTTTAAAAAGTGAGGTTCTTTGGGGAACTATTCTTCTTGGTTATATTAAACAGGAAAGATGAAAACATGTCTAAACTGGTATGACAAGATGTTCATATGGCATTAAAAACTGCCTCCCACTTACACCCTTATAATATCAAACACTATTTGATATCATTTGAATCGGCTACTAAGAGAAAATGGTTCTTTGGTGCTCTTAAGAAAAGTGTTCTTAGGAACATTGTCTTATGCCTTTACTAATTCACTTCATTTAGCCAGTGTTTGATAACTGTTGTTACCAAAATGTGGTTAAGAAGGGGTAACATTAAGAAATATTTGACTCGACATATTTTATATAATAATATGACTGTAAAGTGTAATTCCTGCAGCAGAATTTTGCAGAGTCACTTCCCTCTAGTCTAGCATTTCTCAAAGGACAACAACATCGTGGTGTTCTCAGGATTGCAATTCATTCAGTATGGTGATGGTATCTATTACTAGGTGCTTTAACATAAATAAATAAACATTTAAACATTCTCCAATTCAATTGGAACAGTTTGTTTCAGACAACTTGATTTATGAACAAATCAGCACTGGCTCATAATTGTTTTAATAGGTTTTATTACTATTTAGGTATGGTAAGGCCAACAGATCAGCAGATGACTACCATTGAAAAGACAGTTTGTTATACTCACAGATCCCAAGAGAGAGAGTACACGTTACGCCATTAGGGGTGGTGGTGAAGATATACAGGGAATCACCGGTGTCAGTCATGAGGGAGAGGGAGGGTCTAGAGGCAAGCACCTTTATTGTGTTTCTGCAGGAAGGAACAAGTGAAGAAGGGTAAACCGACTTAAGATTGGCTAGTTTGAATAATTTTAGTAGACTCTGGAGCACAGGGGCTGTCCCTGGTCCTCTGGCAGCTGGCTTGGGGATAATTGGGGCAGGTATAAATCCATCTAGAGTATGAGAGCCCAATAAGGGAGGTGGTTGGGGGTGTAGACTCTGAATTGGTTGGTTCGTGTTTGAAAAGCACACCCCCAAGAGAAGAACTCCTCCCAAGGAGGGTGGGAGGGACAAAGGAGGCAGGAGGCCAAGGCAAGATAACTCAGGCATACTATCAGGTGTCCAGAACAAGGTGTATCCAGCATATGCACGCAGGGCAGATGTTAAAGCATCAAGTTCAGAGAAACTTGGCAAAAGCACCAAGTTCATAGAACATGATTAATGCAATAATGCAGTCACTTTTAGATGAACACTACTAGCTCTTCACTATGACTGTTTGACCTTTGTGGCACTTACCAGTGACTCTTAGTATTTTTACATGTAATTATATGTGTACATGTAATACAAGGATTACATATAATGAATCCCTAGTCAAAGCCAAGTAGCATAAAGTACACTGATGTTAAAAAACCACAAGGTAAAATGGAGTATTATAATGATAATTCAGATAAATAATAATTTACATAAAAATTCTCTTTGAGATGATTTTCACCAGATCCATAAATTGCACAAATCTAATTTTAATAATGTTCTATAATACTTTACAATGGTGCTAATACTTTAAAAAATAACATTTAAAAGAGGAGTTAATGTGGTAATGTTTTCTACTTTTGCTTCTTCTTTTTTGGTAATAGAGATTATCCATACATGTGACATGTTGAACATAGGAAAGGGCTTGTAAGGAGTAGCCTGAAACCTCTCAGCTCATGATCCAGAGAAAAATATGTTTAGAAACAAAAATTATTTTTTAAAAAGTAAATCAGGTGTATGATCCTTTTAATGTATTGTTGAATTCAGTTTGAGGATTTTTGCATCTGTGTCCATCAGGGATACTGGCCTGTAATTTTCTTTTATTTTAGTATCCTCGTCTGGTTTTGGTATCAGGATAATGCTGGCCTCATAAAACAAGTTTGGAAGTGTACTCTCCTCTTCGAATTTTTTGGGAGAGTTGGTGAAGGATTGGTATTAATTCTTATTTAAATGTTTGGTAGAATTCACTAGTGAAGCCTTCTGGTCCTAACCTTTTGTTTGTTGGGACGTTTTTGATTACTGACTCAATCTACTTACTAGTAATCACTCTGTCCAGATTTTCTATTTCTTCATGATTCAGTCTTGGTAGGAAACTATCCGTTTCTTGTAGTTTGTCCAATTTTTTGGCATATGATTATTCATTATAGTCTGTTATTCCTTGTATTTCTGTGGTATCAGTTGTAACAACTCTTTTTCATGTCTGATTTTATTTATTTGAGTCCTCTCTCTTTTTTCTTGATGAGTCTAGCTAAAGGTTTGTCAATTTTATCTTTTCAAAAAAACCAGCTCTTAGTTTTACTAATCTTTTCTCTAGTGTTTTTACTCTCTATTTCATTTATTTCTGCTCTGATCTTTGTTATTTCCTTTCTTCTACTAACTTTGGGTTTAGTTTGTTCTTTTTCTAGTTCCTTGAAGTGTAAAGTTAGCTTATTGGAGGGCTTTCTTATTTCTTAATATAGGTATTTATCACTATGAACTTCCCTCTAAACTAAGAGAATAGGTCTTAAAAGTTCTCATCACAAGAAAAAAAAATTTATAACTATGTATAGTGATAGATGTTAACTAGACGTGTTGTGGTCATTTTGCAATATACGCATATATCAAATCATTATGTTGTACACCTGAATCATTATGTTGTGCACTAATGTTATATGTCAATTATATCTCATGCTACTTCTTTTTTTTTTTTTTTAACTTTAGGCAGTGATAGATATAAGGACTTATGTTTTGTTTGATTTTTGGGATTTGTTTTGAGGAAGATTGGCCCCAAGCTAACATCTGTTGCCAATCTTCCTCTTTTTCTTTTTTTTTTTCCCTTCTCTCCAAAGCCCCCAGTACATAGTTGTATATCCTAGTTGTAGGTCCTTCTAGTTCTTCTATGTGGGATGTGGCCTCAGCACGGCTTGAGGAACGGTAAGTAGGTCCATGCCCAGGATCCGAATCAGCGAACCCCAGGCCGCTGAAGTGGAATACACAAACTTAACTGCTATGCCACTGGGCTGGCCCCTGCAGCTACTTTTGCTTGAGGCATTTGCTGACCCAGAAGTGACAGCTAAGTCTAAATGGCCATTTTGACAGCCTCACAGAACTTGCCAAAGGTGGAGACTCTGGTAAAGCAGCCTGTACTTTGGGTTGGGATACTAAAAGACTGCACCCTAGGAGTAAGCGTGAACCAGAAATAAGTAGCTCTGCTTTGAAACATCTGGATGGTCCAGAAAGTCTCACATTCTGAATTTAAATTAAGGTGATCCCAGATAACTAGTGGCCCCAGAAAATGAACGAAAGTCTTCTCTGAAAGATGACACCATCCTAGGCCTCAAATTATTTCTAGAAATAACTTTTAAAATATGATATCCACACACAACCAAAAAGAAAGAAATATGCGAGAACATAGAATAGCATGAGTAGGAACCAGAGCAAAGGAACAAAAACACATCTACATGGTTCTAGATGATGGGACAGCATTTAAGCTTACTGTGTTCATAGAGATAAAAACTCAGGCTTTAAAAACGTCAGCAAGAAACTGTATAAAGTGATATTGAGAACTGAAAATAAAAATAGGGGGGCTGGCCTGGTGGGGTAGCCGTTAAGTTTGTGTGCTCCACTTTGGTGGCCCGGGGTTCACAGGTTCAGATCCTGGGCGGGGACCTATGCACTGCTTGTCAGCCATGCTGAGGCGGCGGCTCATATAAAGTAGAGGAAGGTGGTCACGGATATTAGCCCAGGGCTAATATTCCTCAAAAAAAAAAGAAAGAAAGAAAACAAAAATAGAAAACAGAGGGGGCTGGCCCAGTGGTGTATTGGTTAAGTTCATGTGCTCCACTTTGGCAGCCTGGAGTTTGCAGGTTTGGATCCTGGGCGTGGGCCTCAGCACCGCTCATTAAGCCATACTGTGGTGGTATCCCATATACAAAATAGAGGAATATGGTCACAGATATTAGCTCAGTGCTAATCTTCCTCAGCTAAAAGAGGAAGATTGGCAACAGATGTTAGCTCAGGGTTGATCTTCCTCACCAAAAAAGAGAAAACAGAATTGAATAATAGCTGAAATTAAGAAATCAGGGGATAGGTTTAACATCAGATTAGACATAGCTGAAGAGAGAATTAATGAAATTAAGAACAGGAGAAAATGCCCAGAAAGAGGCATGAATAAACCAAAAGATAAAAATATAAAATACAGAGTAAGAAACATAGAGGATACAATAGAAAGACATAACATAATTAACTGGAGTCCCAGAAGGTAAGGAAAAAAAGAGGAAAAGCAATATTTGAAGAAATAACGCATAGTCTCAATTTATGCACTCTCAAGATATTTTTCAATTTCAAAGGTAAAAATTGTACATTTTCTATGGAGAAATCAGTGAGATACCACATTAACCAAGCAATCATGGTTGACATCACCAGTAATGGGATAAGCCAACATGATGTGCCTCCTGAAATCATGCACTGAGGACACAACATCCCTTCTGTAATATTCCTGCCAAAAATGCTCACTCTGAATCTAATCATGAGAACATATCAGACAAACCCAAATTCTTCAAAATAATTGACCTGTACTCTTCCAGAATGTCAAGGTCATTAGACAAGGAAAGACTAAGGAACTCTTCCAAATTAAAAGAGACCAAGGAGAGATGTCAAATAAATGAAACTGATCCTGGATTTTGATTCTGGATCAAAAAAGATATTAGTGGAATAATCTGCAAAATCTGAGTAAGGTCTATTGATTAGAGAATACCATTTTATCAACTTTTTCTGATTTTTATAATTGTACTATGATTATATAAGAGACTATCTTTGACTTTGGAACTATAATCTAAAGCATTACAAGGTTATTGGGTATCATGCCTGCAACTTAAAATTCCAAAGCAGGGTTGAAAAAAAAAGAAGAAAGAAATTCACACTCAAATATAGTGAAAGTACAGAAAACCTAAAGACAAAAAGAAAACTTTTAAAGCAGGAAGAGGGCAACGGGAATGGAGGGATGCAATCTATTTTCACTCAAATATAGTGAAAGTACAGAAAACCTCAAGACAAAAAGAAAAGGGCAACGGGAATGGAGGAATGCAATCTATTTTCGTTCACTGGAGCAAGCAGGCTAATAGCTAATTTCTCAACAGAAGCAATGGAAGCCAGAAGTCAATGGGATGATAGCTTTAATTGCAAAATACAGTCATGAGTTGTAACAACAGGGATACATTCTGAGAAATGCATCATTAGGTGATTTTGTCAATGTGAGAACATCATAGAATGTACCTACACAAACCTAGATGGTATAGCCTACTACACACCCAGGCTATATGGTACTAATCTTATGGGACCACTGTCATATATGCGGTCCCTTGTTGACTGAAATGTTATGCAGCACATGTTATGCAGAATAACTACAACAATAAATGCTTTCAAATGACAAAACTAAAACAATTTAATGAGAAGTTTGATGTCCTTTATTCAAGGGAAAACAATCCATGGATTAGGGGAGTACATTGCCTCACAAGCAGTGGAGCTGGAACACTGTTCTCGAGAGATTTGGGGTAAGAAGGAGTTTCATAGAGTGTTAGAAGAGGCAATGCAGAAATGGGCACAACTGGCTAGCAGGTCAGAAATTTCCTTAAGGCTAGCAGGTCTTATTTCTAGGGTAAGTAGGCTAACCAAAGCTGGGTTGGAGGATTGTGATTAGTGTATGTTTGGTTTCCCTGAGAGGTGTTTCCCACAAACACCTGTGTGTTTAGATTAGTGAAGTGGGCTGAGGCACTGGGATGGCCTCCATTTTGTGGGTCCCTATATACAAATTAATTTTATCAATGCCAACCTTTAAGGATATACCCAGCAAAAGTATCTCTCAATAATGAGGATGAAATATGTCAGACAAAACTGGGACAGTTCATCAGCAACACTTACAAAATGTTAAAGGGTGTTCTTTAGGTGAAGGTATAACTTCCAAACTAATGGAGAGAAAAAAATAGAACAATAAAAAAAAATCAATCCCAGAAGTGACATGAATATTGAGAAAAAGCATCAAAGAATAGGTGAGATGATTAGAAAGAACTTGTTGAATAAAAACTACAAATAAAAAACAACAAAAAAAAGTGATTGCTATAAAAATCAGAATGATTTCCTCTGGGGTGCTGGAGATTTTGTTTCTTAACCTCGGTGTGGCTGCATGGATTTTCACTTTGTAATGATTCTTTAGCTCTGCACTTGTTTTGGTGTTTTATTTTGTAGCAAATGTTTTTAAGACCTGACAATGCTATATCAGCCTCTCCTCATCACATACCACATAAAAATAATGAATTGGCCCTTCGAACCCCTGAAAGATCTCACAAGGTAGGTTTGAGGGTCAGAAAAGGCTTAGAAAACTCTCACCCATCCCTCATTAAAGACCCTACCCTGCCCCTTCAGGCAGCTGCTTTCAGAGGTTCATAAGATCTGATTTTCTGTAAACTGTAGCCCCAGAGCCCTTGCTTTGATATTAGGTTTCTCTCTATGTTCCCTTCTCCTCCATGCCACCTCCTACAAGCCTGTGTAGCTCTCTTTCAACAAGATATATCGTTCATTAGCAGGTGTATAATTTCATTCGCACAAAGTTCTTCTGAACTGAGGGTGCTATGCTGCCTAGAACTATTTGTTGATGCAATTTTGATCAAATACTTTTTAAAAAATAAATTGACTTTTTTGTTTAATTTTTTAAAAGGATTTGATCAAACTACCTCAATAAATTGCTAAATTATTTAAATGTTCTACAAAAAAAATAATTAAAATTAGGGACCAGCCTGGTGGCATAGTGGTTTAGTTCACGCGCTCCGCTTCGGTGGCCTGGGGTTCACAGGTTTGGATCCTGGGAGTGGACCTACGCACTGCTTATCAAGTCCTGCTCTGGCAGGCGTCCCACACATAAAATAGAGGAAGATGGGCACGATGTTAGCCCAGGGCCAGTCTTCCTCAGCAAAAAGGGGAGGATTGGCAATGGACGTTAGCTCAGGGCTAATCTTCCTCACCAAAAAAAAAAAAGAAAAATTAAAATTACAAAGCTAAAGAAATAAATAGACCTGCAGAAATTTTGAAATAGCCTAAAAAATATTTGAAACATTACAAAACTACCACATTCCTAGCTACTACACCTGAAGTTTCTCCATACACATCCCCATAACTGTGGCATCCCAGCATCGATCTTTAATGTAACGGTGGCTTCTAGTCTCCATCACTCGTGATCTTGATAAACAAATCATACTTTGGGACTGAGCCAAAGTGAAAACTCTAAAAGTAAGAAACGCTTGACGTTCAGACTCAGCAAACTGCTCTGATTTTTGTTTCAGGACAATTTTCTATTTCAAGGGGCCTTTTGAGTTTCCTATTCATTGAGCAGTTCTCTTTTTTAACTACAGCTATTTTTAACATATTGTTTAAGCAATAGAGGGGCTATAGGATTCCTGCCATGATTTCAGTGTAGTAATTAGGAATTACATTCATTTTAACCCTTGGGCTTATTTTTCCTCTCCATACAAATTTCCCTCTCCTACCCTAGGTTCTCCTCCTTCCCTCTCTATTTCAAGCACCTTTCCTTACTTGAGTTTTAAGACATTAGATTGAAATTTTCTGGAATATGAAAACTGGACCCTAAATAATAGTCTGGAGGCATTTCAACAGTTCTTTTCAGGAAATTACTGAAAGGCAAGCTAATGGCAACCAAAGACTCAGAACTTCCTCTGTTCTCATCTAGAAGACACAGGGCTTTGTCATGACTCTGGTTCAGAAATGCTGCAGAAATATTGTTTATGAGGAAAGGTTATGTGTCCAAATTATAAACTGTGAATCAAATATATACCTATATTGCATATTAAAACGTGTATGCAAATATTACGTGTTTGTAACGATGTGATGACAGGAAAGGCATAGTTAAAACTTGAAGCTTAAACTGGGGGTTGAGATGCCCCCAGAGAAAGGCTTAGCAGAAATACTTTGTTAAAACCATCTGTGAAGGAAAAAAGAGAAACATACAGAGGAGATAGGTGAACAGCCCCCTAGTCAGCCGGGAAAGAAAGCGGAATCCCCTACGTGTGAGTTCTGCAGGTGGAACTGAAAAGTGAGGCTTCTGGGTGTGGATTCCTCTGTCAGACCTGCAGTCCAGAGAGCAGCTCCCAGAGCACTTCCCACCCTGCGAACTACGAGAAGCACCCCCACTCCTCCGTGGCTGCCAAGGAGCCCTGAGATACTGCTCAGACTTGTATGCCTTCTATCATGGTGGGTGGGTAGGGAGTGTATGGGGGTGAGGGGTGTCTCTGTTCTTATGCCAAAAATACCTTCTGCACTTTCACTTCCCTTTTTCCTATCCTCAGTCTTTATTGTTTGCTGTTCTCTGGGTAAATAGACAAGGAAGGATGATAAACAACCTTTTAAAAGAAGCTCTTTGCCCTTGGTCCCCAAATACCCTTCAGGTAAAACTTTCTGCTACAATGATCCTTTGAGTTTTTGAAATTCAACCACAGCATGACTTGTATCTTCTAAAAAACTGGGGGGTGGCTGGGGATGGGGTGTCAGCAAACTTTCTGTAAAGGGCCAGAGAGTAAACATTTTGGGTTTGAGGGCCGCGTGGTCTCTGTCTTGACCGCTCAACTCTCACGTCATAACCCGAAAGCAGACAGACAATATTTAAATGAGCACAGCAGTGTTCCTGTAAAACTCTGTTTATGGATGCTGAAATATTCTTCTTTCACTTTTTTTTCTCCCAACTGTTTAAAAATGTAAAAACCATTCTTAGCTTGGGACCATCCCAAAACAGGCAGCAGGCCAGATGTGGCACTGGGCCATGTGTAGTTTGCTGATCCTTGACTTAAATGGTAAGGTCTTTTTACCCGAGGATACTTTTTAAAATTAAGAATTAATGAAGATAACTCAATCCATATTATCTGTACTTTGGGGATTAAGTTTAGGTATAGGTTTTATAATCATTGGGACAATCTGTGTGTTTTTGATATTTATTGTGCTTGTAATATTTAAGATAATTTGACATGATACAGAATCTGATGGATTAGTTTTGGGGGATTCCAGTTAAAATGTATAATTGATTATAGACTTGTGATTTTAAGTTGGAAGGTAATTTAACTACACTTATAAACCATAACGGAATGCTTGGAAGAACTTCAGAGTCTCTATAATCATAAATTTAATAATTTATATTAAAATGCATAAGTTTAATTTATATTGTTTAAGTACGTAGAAAGGATTTACTTGCTTGGGTAGTAGACTTGCCTGGTCAGGCATCTGAAGTAAAGTTCACTGAATAAATTTATAAATGCAATGTAAAGTATTTAAACGAATTTGAGAAACTAAAGGCTGATTATTTAAGGATGTTTATCCTGTGCGACATGAATTAATCAAACATTAATCAAAGAACAAGAGAAGATAAAAGTCTTGTTTTAGATGAGATTTATAAATGGACCAATAAGATCTGTATGTTGAACTTAATGAATGGAATGTTTTTAATTATGTAACATCACTAAATTGATGTTTCTTAAAAATGCAAGTAACAGACTAATCCTTTCTTTGCAAAAGCCTCTTGGAGTTCAAAACTTGTGATAATAAGAGAGACCCATGATGGGGAAGGTCACCAGTTACAGACAATCTCTCTTGACGATTAAGTTGCAGCCCTCTTGGCCGCCAATGATGTTGTGCCAAATTGGCTTGTGCCCATGATGCTGCGTTGGTGCTGTCTCTCTATAAGATTCACTCTTGATCCAAAGTAATAGCCAAGCCAATCCAAATCACCAATAGCCAAGCAAAAGTTGTGGGAAGGTAATAATGTTACTCTTGAGCACTTTGAGAGAGGAGACCCACAAATGTGCTTTAGATCTTCAGCATGCTGCCTACCAAACAGCTGATAACAGTAACTGTAATTTGAGAAATACCCTCTGCATAGAAATGTAGAACAGAAAAGTGGTGTCCATCTAAACCTGCCATCAGCGTAATCTCCAGTCTCTTCTGAGCATATTTTAGAACAGAGATCAACAAACCACAGTCTGGGGCAAAATCTGGCCTGCCACCTAACTTTGTATAGCCTTCCAACTAAAAATGGTTTTTCTATTTTTTAATAGTTAAAACAAGAGTAATATTTTGTGACACATGAAAATTATATGCAATTTAAATTGCAGCATCCATAATAAAATTATATTGGAACACAGCCATGCCCACTCATTGGCATTTTGTCTGTTGATGTTTTCACAATGGCAAAGTTGAGTAGTTGCAACAGAGACTGTACAGCCCGCAAAACTTAAAAAATTTACTATTTGATCCTTTGCAGAGAAAGTCTGCCAACCCCTGCTCTAAATGGTACAACTTTATCATCTCCAGTGATTTGATGTATTCAGTGGACAATTCATGGCTGCAATGTATTTCTTATCCCAGGTGGCCTGAGGTGACCTATTGGCCAGAGGTTTGAAGTGGGGATACAGCCTCTGGGGCTACAAACACACAGGGTGAGTCTGTTGGACACACAGGTGCTTCTCATCCATATTACTTAAGGGGGACTGGCTTCTCCTGGATTGTCACTCTCTTGTGACAGTTAGCAGATTACAGCTAATCTCTTGCTTTCCTTTTTCTTTCAAGAAATTTTAGTATCTCATCTGACTCAAAAGACACTTTAATCCTGACTCTTTGTATCTTGAATACCTCTTACGCCTTTGTCATCTTCAAAGAGGATAAGGAAGATGCCTGTTCTTCAATCGGTATATGGGAGTAGCCTATCTTCCTTACTAGGAACCTCCAGATTCTCTGCCAGTCAAGCCTTATGAGTCCAGATGCAAAGATAAACTTACCGTAAAACTAATAAAGCATACGCTTTAGGACCACTCACCTGGACAGGCCCCTTCCGATGTGTTCACATGCTCATATGTATTGGAAAAGTAAGATTTTTAACTGTCATCTTTTGAGATAGGGCCTCATTCCACTTAGACTTTCCCTCTGTCACTTGTATCTTCTTGTCTTTGGAAGGTCCATGGGTATTGGGGAGATCTAGCTGAAGGGAGTGGAATTTGGGGTATATTTAGTTTGGTTTCAGTGGGATTATATTTATAGGACTTCAAGTCACTTGGTCTATAGTTACTACTAGCTGCCTCCTTCCACCCACCATGCCAACATCATGACTTTGTGGCAAGGGCAGGGGAAACTTACAGTGATACAAACTCATCTGATAGCACCCAGTACCAGAAGTAATTTTAAAGAAACAAGGTTTGAAATGTATGGAGCCAAAAAGCTACTCAGTAGAATATTCTTCATATCATCAGATATGTATAATTGTAAGCAAAAGATTTGTTTCTCATCACCATCTAGTCAAAACAGACATTCTGCTGTCAGAAACATGCTTGATAATGAAGCACGTACAATTATAAATGCACCATATGTTTTTTATGGAAATCATGTGAAGTCAAATTTCTATGTTTTTAGAATTCATGTTTTCAGAGCATAAACCTATAGCACTTCTACCAGCAGTGAGGATATCTATCTGTGTTAGAGGTCATATGTTTTCTGCATCCCAATGTATCATATCAAATCTTAGTGTGAAACAGCACGTTTTGGCCTGATTAAGTCTGGTGGTTCCAGACAAAATGCTTCGCAAAACTACCACTGACTCAGTTCAGTGGCCTGAAGAAACCAGTGTTTCAGTGACAAAACTATATGTATTGATCAATGTCAGTGATTACCGTATAAGAGTAATTTGATTACACAACAATGAAGCTCAATACAAAGTAGCAGCGATTTTAAAATTCATTTGAATTGCTTTTGTGACTCTGTTAATTTTGTATTTTTTTAAGAGGACACCTCAATATTGTTTGAGCTTCAGGTCCCACAAGACCTGGATCTGCCCTGGCCAGGCCCAGCCATCTGATACCCAATATGAGAGAGGAGTTGTGCTGGTTTGTTCACTCTCTTTACCCTAATGTCTAAATCATAAATAATAACGCACATCGATGAAGAAAGAGGTGGGTAGGAGAGAAACTACTATTACTATGATTCTTACTCTCTGTATGTCTGCTCCTCTTTGTCTCTTCAGATGCCAACTGATAAATTATTTCTATTCTTATATTTCAGGTTACTAGTGCAGGAGGTCTAATTCACGCTTTCGTGCCAGGCCACAGTATAGGTTATTGAGTAGCCTATGGAGTGTCCACTCTTGTACTCCAAACAATAGCCATTCTTATGTAAAGAACAACCTTGCATTCCTGGGCATCTCATTTAATATCTCCAATACCTGAATGTGAAAGAGGATTGATGGGTAGTATTAAGTGTCCTGCTGAGGTTAGAGATCATGCAGTGGAACAGTCTACTCATTCCCTGCATTTCTCCTGCAGCTCTGGCTCTCTGGGTGTAGTCATGGAGAAGGTGAATTGGAGCATTGGTCTTGGGTTGAGGTTTGGTGGTGTGGGTACAACAGCAGGCAGTTTTATGATGAGATTATTTTAAATGCTGTCAACTACAATCTGTAGTTTGAGTAAAGAAAGAATGAAAGCTAAAAGGGAACTGGAAGTCTGGAGAAAGCAGTGGGATCTAGGGACTAGATACCCAAAAGAAATTAAAACTCAGAAAGGTGAAATCGTGACTGGGAATTTGTGGTCCAAGAATGGGAAATTGAAATCTCAGATTTCAGAGGTGTTACAAGGTGTTGTCCTTAAGTGGATGTCTAAAGTGGGGTGGAGATTTGGGTCACTGGAGTTGAGAAGGTGGAGGTTCAGGTGTCAGATATGGACGTTGATATCTTCTAGGGTGTTGTCTGCAGGTGGGGTGCTGACTGCAGACTGTGAGGAGGCGCCCCATCGCGGAGCATGATGGAAAGTGACTGCAAGGTCAGTACAGGGCAGCAGTGAGTCAGGACAGATGGTGGTATTTCCAAATACCATTATCTTTGGAGGAAGGTGCTGTTCTACAGAAAAACTAAAGACTAGAAGTATTGAAGCAACAGCAGGGAGCAGGGAGAACGCCAAGCAGGAGAACAGTGGAAGATCAGCTGTTAGCTCCCTTGAGATCTGAGCTATTTATCCAGAGGTGAGGATTTTCTTTTGCCCTGGGAGGCTCTTCAAAAGCCATTTGGGTGTCTGGCAGAGAAATGAAAATCGTGAATCAGCTGTAACCATTTATGAGTGAAATTCTCTCTGAAAATTTAATTCGGTCTTGGCAACGGCAAAAGAAGTGTTCACCTGTCTCAGCAACTCTTGTTATCCGAGTATTTGCAGGAGGCATTCTCCAAAGTGGCACACGAGGAACCTGGTATTTTCTGAAAATCCTGTCAAAGTGAAGATGACATTTCAGAGACAGATCTCATCTCCCTGAGAGTCAGGGTGCCTGAGACAAACCTGCCTTACAAATCAAGCCACATTTTCAGAGTAGACCACCAGGTAGTTGATCGATACCAACCAATGATTTGTTCATTCTGTTTTTCCTTGGAAAAAACTAATAGCAATTTGGCAAGTGACCACCATTGAATTTGCAGCCCTAAAGGTCCTTTTCAAAGCAGTTCATCCTTTGAAAACAAAAAGGAGTGGTGTTTTGTATAAGACTTTGGCTGCATGTCCATTAGCTGCTCTGTTGCTCTCTTTCCAGAATGTCTTGTACTAGCCATGCACCTCATATGTAGTGCAAGGTGCTTCCTTTGATCTATCATGTCAGCAGTAAGGGAGGCTTTTGGCCTAACAGAGGTCTGACTGAAGGGACAGACTTCAAAGTGAGTGTCATTTTCAGAAATAAGCAAACTTGACCAGATCCATATGGGGTTTTTTAATCACACGCTGCTGACAGAATGTTCCTCGTCACTTTTGTTTTGCTATGTCCCTTTATTCTTCCAGTCGTCCCCCTTTGAAGTATTTACACACAAACTCTGCATCTGGGTTTTGAGGGGGATTCTGCAGTGGTTTACAGCATCCCTAACAATGGAGAAAGAGCCTTGAAAACCAGACCAGGGCATGGTCCCAGGTCTCTGCTCTAATTGTCTCCCACCTGCTCTCTATTCTCCAGTAGATTTGTTTTGGGGTTGTGCTGATTTAGATATCTGTCTCGAGCTCTAATGCAAATGGCGTGACTGATCTGACCAAATGTTACATACTAAATGATTTAGAAGACCGTACTGGGATTCTCAATTCATTTCTCAGTAAACACTTCTGACATCGAGTCAAATAATCCTTATGAAATTCCTTTAAAGGGCAGCATTATTCTTTGTTGTTTGTAATGATTGTTCTGATCATTGTTTAATTAGGATGAGCATATTGCCATCCTATGAATCATTTTACATAAAAAATACAGAATTATATTGGCAATTTTAATCACTAATTAAAATATATTGACATCCTACTTAATCTGTAAAATGAGCTGAATTAAGCCTTTTTAAATTAGAAAATTCCCCTTGTGTTGAAATAGTGGTTGGAAACAGACGTTTATCCCTTCTAATGGCTAATGATGGGTATAAGCATTTTACTGATTTGATGGTTACAAGAACATTCTGTGCATTTGATTCAGCTCTATGCTGCTCTTCCTATGAACTTGAGAACTCACTCATGTAAGAGCATTCAGTTTTGTAAAAGAATGTATCTTGAGGTACAAGTAGGAGGCCTGAATTAAATAAACTCACACCTTAGATGCAATCTTTTATCTCCAAAACATAAAAAAAAAAAACCCAAGAATAGCTTTAATAGTCATTGCTCAGCTTACCTCCCAAAAGAAGCATAGGCCACAAAAAACAAAACAAAAAAAAGCTTTGGAAGAGTAATAGAGAATAGAGAGATCTGGGTTTGACCACCATAGACCTTGGCAAGCTTTACTCCTACAGCCAGAGACCAATTGCCTGGTGCTTCCTGTTTCCTATACATACATTTTGTCTCACCCACAAGACGGTAAAGTCTTCTGGAGTAGTCATGTTATTCTTTCAACATTAAGCACCTACAGTGTAGCAGGTACCTTTCTAAGTACTGGTGATACAGCTGTGAACAGTTTTTGCAAAGTCCCTGCCCTAGGACCTCCTAACTTACATTCAATAGAAGCAATTTGGGCCAATAAAAAGCACTATAAAATGCTCTTCCATACTCCTGTTAGTGAGACAGCATTGGAGAGGTGGCTCACCAAAGAGCTACCCAACCCCCAAAATATGGACTAGCCTTCCAGCCCAAGATGACTGCTTCATTCACGGGAGGGTAAGTGGATCAATCATTCTAACTGGGCCTCAGAGAATACAGTGAAAATCAGTTAAAATTAGCACCAAGGGCAGGCTTGAAGGACACAGGCTAAACAGAATTGCAGCTTTAGAGGGAAAGTGTGGAAACGGAAGTCGGAGAGAAGTGGCTTTACTGGGGGAGAGAAGTGAGATTCTAAGGCTGTGAGTCTCCAGTCTTTCTACACCAGCTCACTCTTTCCCGCACTCCACAGCCTGCGTTGTGGAACGGTAGTCAGGAGAAGGAACTGGATACCAGACGGTTTCTTCTCCCTACCTGAAGCCCCGATGGGTTACTCCAATAGCAGGTTTCCCAGCTGAAGCCTCTTAGAGAATGAGAATGACCTTCTTGAAAGAATTTCAGAGCTATGCTGTCCCATTTTCTATACAAAATTTTTAGGAAAAATTAATCATAATAGCTAACCTTTCTTGAGTTGTTACCATTTGCCGGGCACTCTATGTTCTTTATATGTGTGATCTCATTTAATACAAAAACCTTAGGCAACAAATGCTACTAAGAATTCCAGGATTACAAAGCTAGGAAGCAGCACAGCAATGATCCACATGCAACCCGGGCAGCTGACCCCAGGCCTGTGTTCTCCAATACCATGCTTCTTTTCCCCAGGGACAGTTGCTTAGTGTTTTGGGTAACATCAAAGCATAGATTTTTAGAGCCGTTTTAATTAAATAAGGAAAGCATGATTTCACATCCTCTTTAGCACTGGGTTTTTTTTTTTTTTTTGTCATCATTCTAATTTTTGACTCAGTTCAGTTCTACAAACATCCATTGAGCAACTACTCTGTGGTCATCACACTGATCGTTGCTATGGAAACACAGCATCTACCCCAGAAAAGCATGCCCTCTTTTGGGTGAGACACAATGTATACAGAGGAAACAGAGAGCCATACCACTTCAATATAGTGTATCAGCAAATACAAGAAGGCGTGGTACCAGCTGCATGTAGAGCTACAGAACAAATGCAGAGTGAGGAGCTGCACTGAAAGTGGGATCAGTCTTAGAACAGTCATCAGGAAGTCTTTGTTCTCTCAACCATCAACACTTGCTGTGGTGCTTGGATCAGACATTCCTTTAGGGCTAGAAAATTCACAAATCTTGAACAAGACCTAAACAAAGTATAGGGCTTTGAGTGCAGGAAAAGTAGAATGTGCAGGGAGAAAGGGACAGAGACATGAGGAAGAAAGAATAAAGGTGCGGCAGGAGGAGAGAAGACATAGCAAGCTGAAAGGTGCGTGTCTGTATGTTTGTTTCCACTTACGAGGTTAGAAGGACCTAGGTGGGGAGAATTGGACTTAGAGCTCTCCTTCAAGGAACCCCTCTTTCTGGTTTCCCTCATCAGTAATGGCCCTGCTACCCTCTCTCTGCCAGAGACTGTGTCTCAGAGCAATCTTTAACCTTCCGGGGATCATCTTGATATCTCTTTGTTTTAAACTTGTAGAATTTACCCTAACAAACCGTCGTCTGCCCAAGTCCTTCCTTTTGGACAGCCTTACTCTCCTCTTATCTGGACATCCGCTAAAAGCTTCCTAACTGCTCTGCCTTCTTTCAGGGTCACGTGAACCAGTCCCAGTTGCTTCTACACAATGCAGATTACCTTCCCTAAAGCACAGTTCAGAGCATCACTATTATCGTATTTTCATCATCATCACTGCTAGCACTACTGTGTGGCGGGCACTATGCTGAGCCCTTTATATACATAATCTCATTGTCTCACACACACACAAACATCAGCTTTATTCCCATTTTATAGATAATGAAACTGAGACTCAAACAGTCAAAGGTCACATAGCTTGTTAAAGACAAAAATCAGCATCTGAATCCTGGTCTAACTCCAATGCCCAATTTAGTCACTGTTGTATTCTGCCTCCCCTTTCCCTGTTCAAAAACTCAGTTTGTAAGGCAAGGGGAAGGTACTAAATGTGTTTGAATGCAACACTTTTTTACATGGAAAAGTTTCCTCCTAGATATCTCTACCTATCTAAATTCTCCCCAAATTCTATCTCCTCCATGAAGACTTTTCTAACCACTAACTATACTTAACATCTCTGCGCCCAACCAGATGGTGGTAACATTTCACTTTAAGAAGAAAAGCAGAGGGGCTGGCCTGGTGGCGCAGTGGTTTAGTTCGTGCTTTGGCAGCCCAGGGTTCACGGGCCGGGGCGCCTGCCGACGCACTGCTTGTCAGCCATGCCGAGGGAGCCTCTCATATAAAGTAGAGGAAGATGGGCACAGGTGTTAGCCCAGGGCCAGTCTTCCTCAGCAAAAAAGAGGAGGATTGGCAACGAATGTTAGCTCAGGGCTGGTCTTCCTCACAAAAAAAAAAAGAAGAAGAAGAAAAGCAGAATAATATAGGGAGAGAAGATCTTTCTAATAACTCCTTTTATTTTGAAACAATCTCAAACTTAGAGAAAACTTGGAAGTGTAGTACAAAGGGCTTTTTTCTAAACCATTTGAAAGTAAGTCGCTCCATTACGCTGAACACATCCAAGTGCGTTTCCTCCGAACAAGGGCATTCCCCTGATAACCATGAAAGGGCCCTCAAAATCAGAAAGCAACATACCTTAAATTAACATACTTTACTACCATTTAATCTTCAGACCCCACTCAACTTTCACCAATTCTCCCAATATTATCCTTAATAGTAAAAGCATCTGGTGCAGAATCATGCAATTAGATTAAGTTGTCATCTCCCTTTAGTTCCCCTCAGTATGAAACAAGTCTTTCCTTGACTTCCATGACCTTGATACTTTTGAAGATTTCAGGCCAGTTATTTTGTAGGAAGTTTCTCAGTTTGGGTTTGTCTGCTGTTTCCTCATCACTCGAATCTGGCTGTGCTACTTTGGCAGGAACTCAGAGACGGCTGCTCTGTCTCATCGCATCCTGTCAACTGGCACGAGTTTCCGTGCGTCCCGTGGCCGATGATGTTCACGGTGATTACTTGACTGAGGAGGCATCTGCCAGGCTTCTCCACTATTTTTTCTTTGTGTGCTTTGTAGGGAGGCACTTTGAAACTATATAATGTCCCATTCCTCATAAAACTTTTAATCTATGTATATAGTTAGTTATTTATACTAATGTGAACTCATAATTTCCTATTTTTATTCAATAAATTGAATCTATTATTATCATGATCTATATTGATGCTAAGTTTGTCCTGTATTAGGCTGGTGGGAGCCCCTTTAAGTTGGCTTCTGTGTCTTTTTTGACATATTCCCGTCATTCTTTGACTACTTTTTTTCTGGCACAAGAGGAAGTTCCCAACTCATCTTGTACTTTCCTTACCCCAGTCCTGGAATTAACTATATCTCCAAGGAGCCCTGGTTTCTTTTAGTTGGAAAATGGCATTTAGAAGCCAAGGTCTGGGTATCAGGTGCACTCATTGATGCTGGGTGGTCAGAGCTAGGGAACATATGCATGTGTGTGTGTACATATGTGTATTTACATACATTCTGATGACATTTACATGAATATTTATTTTTGTATCTACTTTTGTGTTGAAAACCATGGGTTTATATTAATGCCTATTTTTATTTTATGTTTGTTTTATTTTTATTTTGTTCTTTTCCATGTTTGTAATTCCCTTCTTTGGCACTGAGAAATCAGCTGCCCATTATTTGAAATACATTTACTCATTGTATGTAACCCCCTGTATGTAACCCATTCCCACCATCCCCTTGCCTTTGCATGCGCACACACACACACACACACACACACACACCAAATACCCTCACCCTATTTGAGCTCTAAAACCCTGTGCCAGGCCACTGTTGCCCCATATGGAAACCCTTCTTAATCTACTCAAACCCTGACACCCAGGCTGAGTACTCATCCACATGGGCACTCTCCTCCCCACATGGACACTCTCCTCACCCTACTTGGGCTCTAACAGCCATCACCTGGCCAAGCCCTCCATGTGGACACTCTCATGACCCTGCCCAGGCTCTGACACCACACACTCCCTTCCCTCCTCCAGTGTGACACCCTCCTCAAGCTCCTTCCTACGGAGACATCCTCATCACCCTGCCCAGGTTCTGAGTTTCCACACCCCACCCCCAAAGAGGAACACTTCCCTTGCTCTGCCCTACCTCATAGATTTAGGGCTGAATTGTTCTGGAAGGGAAGAGAAGAGGAAGAGAAGGAGGAAAAGAAAACAAGCATGTGCTTTGAAGTAAAATAAAGTTGCCTTCCAGTCTTTATTGCCACTTAAGAGCTTGATGAATTCTGGCAAGTTACTGAGCTTCTCTGATCCAAAGAAGAAAGACTTTGGAGTCAGAGAGACTTGAGTTTGAAACTTGGTTCTGCCACTGTTTTAGTCTATTTAGGCTGCTATAAAAAAATACCACAGACTGGGTGACATATAAAAAACAGAAATTTATTTCTCGAAGTTCTGGAGACTGGAAGTCCAAGATCAGCATGCCAGCATGGTCAGGTTCTGGTAAAGCCCCTCTTCCGAGCTGCAGACTGCCAGCCTCTCACTGTGTCCTCACTGGTAGAAACAGGCTAAGGAGCTTTCTTGGGCCTCTTTTATAAGGGCACTAATCCCATTCATGAAGGCGCCACCCTCATGACCTAATCATCTCCCAGAGGCCCCATCTCCAAATACCATCACATCGGGTGTTAGGATTTCAACACGTGTATTTGGGAGAGGGGCACAAACATGCAGACCACAGCAGCCACTGACAAGTTCTGTGACCTGGGGCCAATCACTGGCACTCATGTATAAAATGAGAGTTGTTGTCAGGATTCGTTGTGACCATGTATACAAAGCACCTGGCACTGGTAGAAATTTGGCAATTGCTATTGTTATCTGTAAATGGAGATATCAATGTCTGTTATCGGGTTGTTGTGACGATTGGTGATAAGAGATGTGAACTATCTGGCACACAAAATGTGCTTCATATATAAGCGCTGTTATTATTTATGCCTCCTCTGTGGCACGTATATTCTTCTTTGTAGTTGTCTTTGTACATATATTCTCTCAATTAGCTTATAAATTCCTTGAAAGCAAGAATCTTATTATGCTCATTCTGTATCCTCAGTAATGCCTAGTGGAGTTCCTGGCATGTATTTTTTCACTAAATTAATGGAGAGCTTTAAATCACCAAGATTAAAATTTGAGAGTTTTGTTCTAAAGGCAATTTGTAGTAATTATAAATTTGAGGGTATGGCAGAGACATCGAAAGTGTTGTTAAAGAATGATTAATTGGATAGTTCCAAATAAGATGAATTAGAAAAGGAATTGAAAGTGGAGGTTTAGAAATTGTCTCTTTATTCGGTCAACTATACAGAACCTTCCACTTTTGCATGTTTATAATACAGTTTCAAATAATCAGGATTTGGTGCAGCAAACTGCATTTACTCTCCAAACAATAATTATTTGTTTTAAACATGGGTGGGGAAGTGTTTTTGTTTGTAACATCTGGGAGAACAAGGGGGGGTTGGAGAGGAAGTAGGGAATGGAGCTGAGCAGGGGACAGCATGGAGGTGCTGAGTCACAAAACCGGTAGGAAAGGGGATCTAAAAGGAAAGTGGGAGACACCTAGCAGTCCATTTCCATTTTGTCGAAGTCTTCCTCCAATTCAACCCCTTTTCCTTCATGTGAGCCTTACTTCTGGTAGAAGAAAAGAGTGACAGAGAAAAAGAATGAGCAGAATAGGGCCCCTCACCCTTGGGCCTCTTCGCCTCCCCGATTAACATAGTCTATTACCTTATACAAAGGCTTTCCATATCCACAGGGGCCATTGCTCTGTACCCCTAGGAAGATCAAAGTCCTTGCAGGACACTGTTAACTGATCTCCTGCTATTGAAAGCGTTATATTTCTTTCTAGCACATAACTGTACTAAAGATAGGAAGTCTAAAAAGTCCAAGTTTAAGGAAGTGTAGCTTTGTCCCACTGAGGGAGACTGTAAATCAAGTTAACAATACTAAATGTCATAAATGATAGAGTCTACCAAGCACTTGTAGAGAAGCATCTTTTCTTTTGTAATTACAGTGTTCTCTCCATTTCAGTGTGCAATGGTTTAGAACCATAGTTCTGCCAAAAGTCCATCTGAGAAACAGGATATTTTTTTGTCCAAATCATCAGCAATAAGAAGCCCTAGTGTAGAACCCTGTTTTTATGAGGCTGCAGACAAATTTCCCGTTTTGCTGCCTTCTCTCAATGACTCAGAGCGTGATGCCTATGGTTGTAGCTCTGATATAGAAGGGATTTATACTAAGGTTTGTCAAGGCCTTAAAAGGATAAGCAGAGTAGAATAAATAAGAAAGAGCACCTGCCTGTATCGCCACACTTGCAAAATTTTAATAGGCTTGGGATATTGACAATGGAGAAAGTCAGTTCTGCCATTCCTGTCAAATTAAAGTGACAGAACATGAGCAGAAATCTGAAGATTGTATGTTTATAGATGTAAATCCTCTACCTGAGAAGGGAGTAATTACAGGATATCATGGCTGTGGAGTAGTACAGGGATTTGTGGACAGCCTCGTATCATCGTCCGGAGGCTGAATTTGTGGATGAGACTTGGCTTATTCACTTCTTGCCCCCGGTTTCCTGTATATGTGTGTTTAGGGGAGAAGTAATAAATACTTTCAGTGAGAGAATATGAGACCTGGATATTCTATCAGTTGGGAAATCATTCCCTGAATAATCTAGATAACATTTCATATTAATCTTATTAGGTCACATGTATATAAACACTAAGTGGTTTAGAAACAAATATCATCGATAGTATAGTTATGGTGCAACAAGAGTGTGCCAGTATATGGGGGCAAAGAGAGATTTCAGCTGACTCTTAATGAAATACAACTCTCCGAAAGTACGATGTATTAAATCAGACCCAAACGTTGGTGCCCTGACACTATAATAGTCAGCCCTCTGATTCAAGTGGGCCTCAGATGCATTTTGAAAAGCAAGGTGAGACAATATTAGAGAGGCTGGTAAAACTTCTTGGGCTAATATAATTTGACAGAGCTTTGTTAAAAGAAAATGTCATCAATTTCACTGACTCTTGCACTTTGCCTTAAATTTTTGCTTACTTGACAAGATTGTACCTTTTCCCTTTTGAGCCAGCGTTCAGGGCGTGTTTATGGGCGGGCACCTTCAGCGTCACGATGAAGTGTGACCAGATGGGATGAACAGCCATAAGCCTGCAAGATTTCGTGATGTGCACTTGCTAGGATAAAACCCATTGCTGAACCATTTGCAAAGATCTTCTCCACTCTGACAGTGACTTGCATTGTCAGGGTCTTGCATCAAAACTACACTTAACACCCTTGCTGCTGATCTCTTATTCCAAGATGACTTACTGTAGTGCATGCATAGTCCATTTATGAAAGTAGTTGTCCACTTGTTCTGAATAGGCTTAGAAGAATAAAAATTTTATATTTAGGTGCTCTAAGTTTCTGGGTTCCTTTGAAGGATAAAAAGTAATCAATTTGCATTGATTTGCATATTTTAGACAGTACCAAAAGCTAAATTCGTTTTTTATTCAATAGATATTTAAACAGGTAGGGTAATCAACAAGATAGACAAACTAGATGCCCTTATGAGCTTATATTCTAGCTGTGGGAAAGAAAATAGGCAAATGAAGAAGTAAACAAGGTAGTTACAGATTGTGGTAGATGCTATGAAAGAAATAAACAGGGTTAAATAGACTGGGATTCTTTGAAAGTTTAAAAAGGTGATAATAAAGCTACAACTTGTCATGTAAAGTTCTCAAGAGAGAACATTCCAGGCAAAGATCATTGTAAGTAGAAAGGTAGATTTGCCTAGCTGAGCTTGGTTGTTTGATGGACAGAAATAAAGCTAGTATGGCTGGATTGTAGAAATAGAAGGGAGAGAAATTAGATATGAGATCTGAGAGAGACAGCCCAGGGCAAGTTCATACAAGTCCTTGGAAAAAAGGATAAAAATTTAGGGTTTTTTTCTGAGGACAGTGGGAAGCCATTAAGAGTTTTTAAGTAGAGGTATGATGTGATCTAAAGAAAAACACTTTTTCTTCCAGGAACGGACAGTCTTAGCCATAACACAAAACCAGTATTGAAAGTGGTCTACTGAAGACTTAATAACTGTGATGAGAAGCCTACTTTCTCCTGAAAATTTAGTACAACCAGTACTTAGTGTCTATTCCATACTTAATGCTAGACTCACAAACCAAGGAAATAGGTTAGGGTTGCTAGACATTAGAAGGTTGCAGGAAGGCTCCTCCAGAGCCAGGATTCAGACCTCGGAGGAAGGGCACTGCTTGACTGATAGTGGTGCCCTACGACCTCTGTGCAGACACCCTGCAGAGCTGAGATCAGACCTCTGAGGATGGCGGGGTTTGCTGGTCAGATGGTGCTGATCTCTCTGAAACTGCACAATGATGCTGATTCTGATAGGGTAAGAAACACTGCAAGTTGAATCCAACTGCCACTACTGGAACCAGCTGATGCAATAACAGATACATAGAGGGTAGCAGCAAAGCAACTTCATTACTGAGTGAAATGGAAGCTGCATGCATCACTTCCACTCATATCCCGTTGGTCTAACAGGCATAAATGGGTTTCAGAATAAATACAATTAATCCTTGGTAAGCATGCAACTCAACTGGTTGAGCAGAGATGCACAGATGTTCTACAGACAGTAACCCAGGGACCCCAACCATCCAACCAGTCTTGGGCACTAGTCAGTTTCCTTTCCAGAGAACAAGGAGAATGTCCATCAATCTGGCAATGGGTTAACTGCAGTACAATTAAGTCTGTTCAGGACACTCTGTAACTTCTGGCTGTGCTCAAGCCTTACCCTTTGTCCCTATCTCCAAAAACAAAGAATCCTGTTATGAGCCAAAGATAAAATGTAGCCCCCTGAGAGGTACAATCTCAAAGGAACAGGTGAAGAACCATAAATGGGATTTAACAGGAGTAAAAGTTCTTTTTAATTATCCTCTCTCTCCCCCAACCCTTGCAAGATCTGGCAGGACCAGGGTAAGGAGACATGGAGAGAGGTGGCTTGGTAAAGTTCAGCTTCAGGCCTTTGGAGGAAAGAGTCTTATTCTCCTCCTACAGTCCAAGTGCTAATCTCAAGGGCCAAGATCAGGCACGATCCTAGGACAAAAAGCCTAAGCAGCAGACCATCGGCCTCTCTTGTCTGGGTCTTGGGCTAAAGAAAGCACAAGGAGTTTGACATTCACATTGGTCCCTCTTAATCACCAAAGTCTGAGTCCCGATAGGGATTTGGGAGTGGAGCTCTAGCTTGTAGTAGAGCATACATTTTTCCTGAAGCATGCTCACAGCAGCAGTGCTTCTGTATGTGTCAGTTTAGCTAAACTGGAACTGTGCTTCCCACAATTCCCATCCAGGTCTGAGTTAGGACTGGCCACGAGATAAATTGCTGGAGATAAGGAAGGCCGAGGTAAAGCAGAAGGCAGCTTGCTCTGAGGTCCAAGTCAGGGGCCAAGCACCTGCAGCTCACCCACGTGGTCACTGACCTCCCAGTTCACCCTCACCATGTCCATGAGGCAGCAGTCCAGCCCGCAGTTCTCAGGTCCTACTGAATCTCCTCCTTCACCTTCAGTTCTGTGCAGGTGCACATGCAGTTCTGTAGCACAGATGCCAGCTCCTTCTGCAGGTCCCCGCATGGTAGAGGTCAGAGGAAATGGGACAGGCGGGTTCCTCTTTGTCCTCCTTCCCCCCCAGCCCTGCTGACCTGCCGTGGCTCCAGGCCCACCAGGAGACCAGAGGGAACAGCCTCTGATAGACTTGCTCCCAGCTCCCACAGCTGCATAAGGTCTATTTCCCATAATAAATCCCTTATTCCATATCACTTCAACTTTAATACAATCAGCTAGATTATGCTGTAGAGGCAAGTTAAACCTAAACCCTAACAACAAGGTTTATTTTTTGCTCATGGTCCATCTGCAGCTCTGTTCTGCATCTTCACACTGGGACCCAAGCTGAAGGGGCAGCCTCTGTTTAGAACATGGTGGTCATCGTGGCAGATTGAAGAAAGACAGGGACCCGTGCACTGCTCCGATGGCTCTGCCTGGAAGGGTCTCACACTGCTTCCCCTCACACTTCCCTGACCAAAGCAATTCCAACAAAAATGCCTGAACTCAACAGGAAAACGGGTGAACATAATAAAATATTTGTGCGGTTTTTTTCCGAAATCAAATATATGTCATTTTTGCACACCAATTCTGCAGTTCTCCAACACCGACGGGGTGTCCAACAATTTGATTCAATTCTGATACTAACTCCCAGAGTTAACATAGACCCCAAGGTTAAAGGCTCAGTGCCACGTGTCTGCTCCTACTTCAAATGCCAGCTGCGAATGGGGTACCCAGGCTACCCACATTTCTGCTCAGCCAACTACAAATTCAGGGGTTCCCAGGACCCTCTCCTCAGGTTAGACAGTTTGCTAGACTGATTCACGGAACTCAGGAAAATACTTTACTTACAATTACCAGTTTGTTATAAAGGATACGACTCAGGAACAGCCAAACGTATAGGACAAGGTACAGGGGAGGTGGTGCAGAGCTTCCATGTCCTCTCTGGGCAGCACTTCAATATGAACACCAACTTGGAAGCTCCCCAAACCCCATCATTTAGAGGTTTTTATGGAGGTTTCTTTACATAGGTATGATTGAGTAAATCATTGGCCATTGGTGATCGAACTCAATCTCCAGCCCCTCCCCCCTCCCCAATGGTCAGGGGATGGGGCTGAAAGCTCTAACCTCTAATCTTCTGGTTGGTTTTTCCCGCCCCACCTCCCCATGAGTCATTAACATACAAAAGCCAGTATATTCCATGCTTTTTTGATTTTACCAGGATTAATTGAAGATTTTCACAACTGGCTGACAGTGACTTAAGCCATTATCAATTGTAAGATGCATCCCATTTCAGAGATGTTAGCGTGTGAAATACATATGCATCTTGGGCCAGGAACCAGGGACAAAGACCACGTATTTATTTTATATTATACTATAATATGTCACAATAATAGATAAGTTGATAGACACACACACATACACATGTATCCTTCAGGAATCTAGCACAGTTTGTGAAAAGTCAAGGAATCAGATTTGAAGATCACCATTTTCTGTCTCTTTCCATCACAAACTGTATTGTTCACTCAGCAGTATTTTGGGGACCTGAATTGGGCACAAGCACTATATTTGGGGTTGCTTGAAAACCAAGTCATTATTTTAGTAGTTCTCTTTTGGGATTAATATGCTACATTTTACTTTAGCTGCAAGATGACAAAATACTTATTTGAGAAATGAATGAGTTGAATATTGGGTCATTTCTGAATCTTGAAACCCAAGAGGAAAATGATTGTTTTTTCCACTCTAATGTCTCAAAAACAGACAAACTTTAGAGCAGCTGTGAGGGATTGGTATTACAAGTGCTTGAGAAATAAATTAAAGGTTATTCCCTGTACACTCGTAAAACTACTTCTAGTTTTTAGCTATGGTATAATCAATATCTCTTATAAAATGACGTTACCAGAAGGTTTCTCCTTGTGTTTCAAACAAACAGAAAATTAAGTGATACTTTATAAGATCATTACTCTTTAGCCATGAAATTGTTTGATTTATCTATTTTTCTCCCAGAAGACTATAAACGTATGAAGTATGTGGACTGCATCTTGTTCATTTCTGTATACCCAACAGTTATCTTAGTGCCTAGCATTGAATACATGCTCAACAAATGCTTATTATATAACCATATTTTACCTATTTTAAGATGCATATGTATTTCACATGCTAACATCTGAAATGGGATGCATCTTACAATTGATAATGGCTTAAGTCACGGTCAGCCAGGTGTGAAAATCTTCAATTAATCCTGGTAAAATCAAGAAAGCGTCAAATTCACAGCGTATTAGATTTGATGAAGTATGAATTATTAATAAATTATTAAAAGATTACCTTCCTAAGGTGTTTGTTATAATATTGATTCAAACATATTTCATAATGGGATGTCGTGAGAATGATGCTAAGTATCCTTTTACAGTGTTACAGCCTCATAAATTATATAGTTTGACTCAAAATCTATTTATCGTCATGCTTTTCCTTTTTACTTCTTAGTTCAAATAAAAATATGTCTACAAATGGAGCTTATCATTTTAACCAAGTTGATTGCCTTTATCCTGCCATATAATTAAGTGAGAAATGGGCCCTTCTCTTCAGAGATTTTGTTATCTTTTCATTCATTCTTTTATAATTTACTCAAAAGTATTAATACATGTTTTACATGAATTTGTGTTTTATGTTAGCCCAATTATTATATATTGAGTACGTATAGTGGGTAACATATTTTGCTAAAAGCCCTGGGTGGGAGTTATCTTCCTATCCCCAAGCCATGCAAGGCCCTTAGTGCACAGGCAAAGCCTCCACTAAGCAAAAACCATTCATTTTAAGTGAAGTGACAGTCATTACATTGTGACCAACACTCTCCCAAGCTTTAGTAAGTACACTGCTGCTGCCCCTTTTCTATTTATGAATTTTAATTTACTTATGTGTGTATGCTGCCTTGTTTCTCTAATTCTGCACTTGTAAGCTTGGTTGTTTTAATAGCTCAGGGAAAAAAGATTCCATTATAAACTGCATGACCACATTTGTTTAATTTGTAAGGATTTGGAAGAAAGGAAACTAAGAGGCATTTTTTTAAAACAGTGTGTTTGTATGTTGCAAATGAAGTATACAGATGAAAGGAAGAAAAAGAAAGTCTGATTTTAAAGCACCAGTCTAGTTATTATAGCAGATGATCAGAAATGCCGACTGGAATTCTTCTGTGGATCGTTTCATCAGCTGCAGTCATGACAGGCTTTCACATAATCCCAGTGGTCTGCAGATTTACATAAAAGCAAGTCCTTATATTATACATAAAAAAAAATTCAGGAGGCTTCCCGCTGGCGCAGCAGTTTAGTTGGCGCTTGGCGGCCCGGGGTTCGCGGGTTCGGATCCCGGGCGCCCGCCGACGCACTGCATGTCAGCCATGCCGGGGTGGCGTCCCATATAAAGTGGAGGAAGATGGGCACAGATGTTAGCCCAGGGCCAGTCTTCCTCAGCAAAAAGGGGAGGATTGGCAACAGATGTTAGCTCAGGGCTGGTCTTCCCCACAAAAAAAAAAAAAAAAAGAAAAAGAAAGAAAATTCAAACGTACACACTTTTTTCCAAGTTTTTGATAAAAGATAAGTTTGTTACATGTTTAGTTGCATGCCAAATATGGAATATAGGTTATTCTCAGCTAAGGGCCAAAGGAGCCTTTTACAAGCAGTGGATATTGCACTCTTGGGTATTTATCACAGAGAAATGAAAACTTATATTTACACAAAAGCCTGTACACAAATGTTCATAGCAGCTTTATTCATAATGGCCCCAAACTGGCAAAAACTCAGTGTCCTTCAGCAGGTGAATATTTAAACAAATTGTGGTACATCCATGTCATGAAATGCTACCCAGCAATAAAAAGAAACTAACTACTGACACATGTAACTATTTGGATGTATTTCAAGGGAATTATGCTGAGTGGAAAAAAGACAATCCCAGAAGGTTACATACTATATTATTCCATTTATGTAACATTCTGGAAATAACAGAATTATGTAAGTGGAGAACAGATTAATGGTTTCCAAGGGTCAGGCATCAAGGTGAAGAGGGTTGTGTGTGTGGCTATAAAGCGATAGCACAACAGCCCTGTGGTGATAGAATAGTTCTATATCCTAATTGTGATGGTGCCTCCACAGATCTGCACATGTGATAAAGTTGCATAGAACTACATACACAGATACACCACACACACACTGGCCACCCGAAAAATTAGTGGAATATGAATTATCCTGGTTGTGATCTTGTACTATAGTTATGCAAGACGCCGCCATTGGGGGAAACTAGGTGAAGGGTACCTAGGACCTCCCTGTTCATATTTTTTCAACTTCTTGTGAATCTATAATTATTTCAAAATTTAAAGTTTAAAAAAATTATTCTGCATAGACAAGTGGGACTACATCAAGCCAAAAAGTTTCTGCACAGCAAAAGAAACAATCAACAGAGTGAAAAGGCAACCTACAGAATGAGAGAAAATATCTGCAAACCATGTATCTGATAAGCGTCTAATATCCAAAATATATAAGGAACTCCTACAATGCAATAGCAAAAAATAAATAAAAATTTAAACCTAAAATAAAAATAACCCAGTTAAAAAATGGATAGGGAACTGAATAGACATTTCTCCAAAGAAGACATGCAAATGGCCAACAGGAGTATGAAAAGTTGCTCAACATCACTAATCATCAGGGAAATGCAAATCAAAACCACAAAGAGGTATCACCTCACACCTGTTAGGATGACCATTATCAAAAAAGCAGAATATAGTAAGTGTTAGCAAGGATGTGGAGAAATTGGAACCCTTGTGCACTGTTGATGGGAATGTAAATTGGTGCAGCCACTATGGAAAACAGTATAGAGGTTCCTCAAAAAATTAAACATAGAACTACCATATGATTCAGCTTCCCTATTCTGGGTATTTATCCAAAGGAATTGAAATCAGGATCTCAAAGGGATATTTTGCACTTCCATGTTTATTGCAGTATTATTCACAACAGCCAAGAGGTGGAAATGACCTAAAAGTCCACTGATGGATAAATGAATAAAGAAAATGTGGTGTATATATATATATATATATATATATATATATATATATACACATATATAAATGAATAAAGAAAATGTGGTGTATATATATATATATATATATATAATGAAATATTATTCAGCTATTAAAAAGAAGATCCTGCCATTTGCAACAATATGGATGAATCTGGAGGACATAAGGATAAGTGAAATAAGCCAGTCACAGAAGTAAAATGCTGCATGATTCCACTTATATATGAGATATTTAAAATAGTCAAATTCATAGAAACAAAGTAGAATGGTGGTTGCCAGAGGCTAGGGAAAGGGGGAAACAGGAGGATTGCTGTTCAACTAGCATCAAGTTTCAGTCATGCAAGATGGAAAAGTTCTAGAAATCTGCTGTAGGTGTTGTGCTTATACTTAACAATAAATTTGTTAAAAGGGTAGATATGTTATGTGTTTCTTAACACAATAAAAAACATTTATTCTGCACCCTAGCCTGTGATGAGGGTGTATTGTTTCCCTGAGAATCCCTGAATAGCACTTTTGGTCTCCTGTCCTTACACCACCTTATGAAATATTTCTCTTGACCTGACCTACGTGTCCCCAACCACTAACTGCACAAATTGTGACAGATAAAACATGTTATGACCTTGCATCATCAAGTAACCCAAAGACTGTAGTAAAATAGCATTAATAGAATGAGAGTACTTATGCAGGAGTGTGGGGGTGAGGCCAGAAGGGTAGCAGGAGAAGGAAACTTACGAAGAAAGGTAACAAGTGAAAAAGGGGAGAGGAGAGAAAGTGTTTCCTTCAATTATACACTCCTGATTCTCCCTGAAATTTCTGTTCTTCCAGGGTTCCCTTTCCTTTGATATCCAAATGCAGTAACTCAAGCCCAGGTGTAGTCCCCTGTGGAATATTTCTGAGAATTCCCAAGGAGGTTTGCCTGCCTCTTGCCCCCTCTGCATCTAACCTGACTCATCCCTAACCATTTTTGGCCATTGTCACCACCTTTCCATGATGCAAAATTGTTTTAGCCAATTCTTAAGTTCTGTTTTGAGACTGTCATAAAGGAATTATGACTCAGAAAAGGAAATTTTAATTTGATCAACTCTCTGGAGCTTATCACAAGTCTGTTAGATTCACTCTGCCACAGGAATCCTTTACTATTTATTATCATTGGTCTCTCCCCAGCAATAATATGTCATTGGACCCCAATCTTCAACTGATCTGTTTCCAAAGAGTCTGTTCCAGAACAGAGAAGGGAAGGGAACCTTTCATTTTTTTTTTTCATTGACTTCTGTGCTCTCATAAGATGTTGCCAGAACCTATGTAAATATTTACTAATCTTACCTATGAGATATTCTCTGTTTTACAGACCTGATGTGACCAACTTCTCATCACATGTTCTTAACACTATTAAAATTGAAATTACGATTTTTAATAATTTTCTTAACACTTTTTTCTAGATCATGGGCCCCAAGAGTAAATTAGGATCTATGATCTGTCAAAACCTTACCTGCAAGTTTCCAATTCCCATGGCAATGCCAAGTCCCCCGCTAAAGGGGGAACCAGGGCACTGGACAACAGTGCCCACTCCCCATCCACCAGGACCGACCACATCTCCACACAGAGGCACACCCTCCACCAGAAATGTTGAGCGGTCCCTGTCCTTAATTCCTAATAATCTCAAGCCTTCAGGCAAATGAAGAGCATTTACTCCTGGTAGAAAATTTGGTAATTTCTTTTCAAAATGATACTATGAGTAAGATCTCCTGGGCTTCATAAACTTTCAAAGTCTCTTTTCACTTCTTTTTCTCTCCCTCTTCCTTCTTCTCACTTCTTTCTTTTTTTGTTTTACTCCTCAGAAAATTATCTAAATCCTTAGATAAATAAAAGCAGTGTATTTCTGATTATTTTCTGTAGGCACAAGTGTTATTGCTGTAAATTTTTAAAAGCCTTTTCTTGTTGAATTACTTTTCTTTTGCTATTTATAATTTTTTAACATAATGCTCCATTTTGCCTCCACTCTGTCATTTTCCTTTGCTTTTTCAAAATAATATTAGTCTCAGTATCATTGTGTACATCTTAAACACCATGGGATTTAATATTAAAAATTTATGGGGCCGGCCTGGTGGCATAGTGGTTGGGTTCATGCACTCCGCTTCGGCAGCCCAGGGTTCATGGGTTGGGATCCTGGGCATGGACCTACACATTGCTCATCAAACTATGCTGTGGCAGTGTCGCACATATAAAGTGAAAGAAGACGGGCATGGATGTTAGCTCAGGGCCAATCTTCCTCAGCAAAAAGAGGAAGATTGGCAGTGGATGTTAGCTCATGTCCAATCTCCCTCACCAAAAAAATAATAATAATAATAATTAACCATTGAGAATATTTTTTAATACTAAAAACTCACATCAGGTGCTGGCCTGGTGGCATAGTGGTTAAGTTCACGTGCTCTGCTTTGGCAGCCCAGGGTCCATGGTTTGGATCCCAGGCATGGACCTACACACTGCTTATCAAGCCATGCTGTGGCAGCATCTCACATACAAAATACAGGAGGATTTGCACAGATGTTAGCTCAGGGACAATCTTCCTCAAACAAAAAGAGAAAGATTGGCAGCAGATGTTAGCTCAGGGCCAAGCTCCCTCACCAAAACAAATAAAAAATAAAATTAAAAAAAACATATCATTATAAGTATGATTTTAATCAAGTACCATCTCATAGGTATTCTCCCTTTCTTTATTCTTTGGTTGTTATCTTTGTTATAAGAAAAATAATATCCCCTGATCTAAATCAAGAATCTTGCAACTTTGTTGTTGAACATTTTCCTGAGTGCTGTATAGAATATATAAGGAAGAGTCTGAAACTTTAAAATTCTGTTTATTTTCCTTCCTTCCTTTTAAAACATGATCTAAGAGTGGAACAACCATGTATTACTAATTTGCAAAGTAATATATAGTCAATAAATATTGTTAATTACATTAATTATTAATGGATAATTCCCCTTTTTAAAGACTATGTATAATTCTATAATTTATTTGTTAAAAGTGTAGAAAGTTAAAAAAATTATAATATACTTCTTAATTCCTGTATATATACACACATATATGAATGTATTTAAGAATATAAATGTAAATACATATATATATATGTATTTAAGCACCTACTATGAACCAGGAATGTTCTTAGAATGAATGGGGTGTAGTTCCTATAGAACTTGGCCATCAGCATCACCTGGGAACTTGTTAAGAATGCAAATCCTCAGACCCCATCCCAGATCTACCGAATCAGGAACTCTTGAGAGTGGGGCCCAGCAATCAGTGGCTTAATAAGCTCTTCAAGCTGATTCTGATGTATGCTCAAGTTTGAGGACCAGTGATCTACAAGAGATAAAAACAGTTACCATGCTGTGTTGAAAGTGTCGTAGTAAATGTGTCTACAAATCATTCTGAAAAGGGGAAGAAACAGCAAATAACTGTCTTGGAAAGTTAGGGGAGGCTCTACAGAAGAGGTGACACTTGAGCCAACCTTGGGAGTGCATAGGACTTTATTCTTTAATTCAACAAATCTTTATTGAGCACATACTGTCCTAGTCACTCTACTAGACTGAGAAAATTTAGTAAACAAATCAATAAAAGTCATTGAGAAATAACTCCGAGGCAGATTTATAAGGAAGCTAACCAAGCTGAAGCTTGAGCCTTCCTCACTTGCCTGGGACCCTTCCAATATCCCATCTCTATTTTTGTAATTATACAAAATTATGAGAATACATAATTGTGTGCTTTTTGTTACATTGAACCCCCCAAATTGTGTAAGCCTCAAGTCCCACACAAAACCTGGATCTACCTTACACTTTCTATGTTAGGGGTAGAAGGGAGATAGTAAGGAAGCAAATAAGACCTTCCAGCAAAGGAAACCATATATGCCAGGGGATAGAAGCAGAGAGTGACAAGTTCATTGGTGTGACTGGAGTGTGGGTGACTAGGGGGAGATGAGCTGAAAAGGTGCATTACCAGAGGCCTTGGATGCACTGCCAAGGGATTGGACTTTATCCTCCACACAATAGATAACATTAGAGATTTTTCAGTAGGTGCCTGCATTTAACAAAGGTAACTACAGAAGGGAACAGATTGATGAAGGGAGAGACTAAAGCCAGGGAGAGCAGTCAGCAGCATAATGAAATAGACCAGGAGGGAAATGTTGGAGGTGTGGCTTCAGGCAATAGGAATGAATTTGAGGGACATTTTAGACAATCTACATGGGGACCAGTTGGAAGATAGACCAGGAAGAGGCACTAAAGGTGACTTTTAGATTGATAGTTTGGATGGTTTGGGTCCATTATAATGTAGATAATAAACCTCTCAACTCAAAGAAAAATATGGAAGGAGCAGTGGATTTCATGGAAAAAATAATGAGCTCCATTTTAAATAAGCTGAGCTTTTCTACATTATGCTTCTATCATTCTGAAATATATATAATTCTAATTAACTACTTTTAGAAAAGAGTTACAGATTTGGAAGAAAAATCACTTATATATAGCTCAGTGCTTTATAATTACACAATATCATTATTCTAAAAATTGTTATATTCTATAGTAATTAATTAAATTACTATTCCTTTCTAAAGAACAGGAAATGAGATTTAATGATACAGACAAAAGTCTGTCTTGCTGATAAAATATGAATCAAGCAGGCTTTAAAATAATTTAGCACCATCTTTGATGGTTAGAAAAATGGTTCTAAAATATCTGCAAATAGCTTCTATGATGAAATGGTCAGAAGACTCCCCGTTTATGTCATTAAGTGAAAGGTAGTAAGGCGGAGAAGTAACAGTAAACTCTGCTTGGGTCCAGGTGGAAGTTGGGGGTTAATGGAAGAAAGTTTAAAGTTGCATTTCAAAGACATACATGACAGAAGCAGTGAATTATATCTGCGATCCACATCAAAGAACACTAAACAGATTTGGTGCCTTGATATAATTATACAGATTAGACATTTAGCAAAGCATGAAACAGCATGACGTCTCAAGAAAAAGGTCATCTAAATATCCCTGAAGGATTGTTTGCTGAGATTATTCAGACAGAGTAAACTCCTCGAGGAGGAGGGACATCTGTTTTTGGTGCATGAGCTTTGCAGTGCCTGTTGGACTTCTTGACTTATTCATTACCATCTAACAGGAAAGCCATTGGCAGGGCACCCCACTCCTAATTTAGTACTCAGTTTGTGGGGCCATGGCACTGCTAAATGCAATACAGAGAAGCAGTGGATGCTCCAGAGTTGCCATGAAAGTCCTTAGGCCAGCTTAACATCCATCAAAGAGTTCCTTGCTGTGAATTGTGAATTGATACACCTGGGACTCTGACAGTATCCTGAGCACGCTTCTACTCTTAGGATTAGAAATATTTCTCTCTTTTCCTGGATTTATTTCAAACCTGGTTAAAGTTAATTCCCCTAGTTCTCTAAACCGTTTATGACTCTGCAAGCTAAAGGTGATTTTTAGATATTCATACAGTCACCACTTGCTCAACTGGCAAATGGTTAGGAATTTTAAAAAATAATAGTGGAAATGGGGAAGAGGAGTTGTTGTTTAGTGGGTATAGATGAGAAGTTCTGGAGATCTGTTTCACAACAATCTGAATACACTTAACACGACTGAACAGTACACTTAAAAACTATTAAGATGGTTAAAAACATAATAGTGGAGTAAAAATTCTCATTCTTATCATATATTATGCCACAAGAAGTCCCAGGCCCTTAATAAGTACCTCATATATTTAAGGTTCCCTCAGAGAAATCTACCTCTTTCTTTCCATACTTGTTTTTGTAAGGAGTTGCTGGTTTGATTGTTGGGTCTTTAACTGTATATTTGTCAAACAAAAATTGAACAGCACATTCGACTGACAGGCATACAATCTGAATCTGGGTTAAAAGAAGAACTGTGTATCTGCTGCTGTAAGAAGTTGTGTAATTCATAAACCAAACCCCTTGATGTGGTGCAGAGAAGCAATGCTCAATGATTCCAAACTCGAAGCCAAACCTATCCATTCTTTAGTGTTCCTCTTCATGGAGAAAAAAACATAAATGATTTCAAACAGCACATAGATAGATGATCATTTCTATTTTGTTTAAGAATGTAGGTGTTTTTGCTATAATGCAATATGTGCATCTCAGAAAACCTCGCATTCTACAAGATTATACATTAAAAATAACAGGGCTTTTGAGAAAAATTGGATTAGCGACAGACCACTCAAATCTATGCAACTTTACGTACAAAATGCTAACAATAACAACAACAACAACAAAAGTTTAAAAATTCTAGCATAGTTTAAAAGGTATGTTAAGTTCCTAACAAATAAATTTTACAGTTAATGTAAGTATGGCAAATTAGGTATTTATTGGAAAAAATAACAGTGGCTTGATGGAAAGGATCAACAGGAGGGTTGAGGCCACTGAGCTTCGTAGCGACAAGGACAACATTCAGAAGGACCAGGGAAAACCAAGCAAAGGGTTCTTCCAAGGCAGAGCAGTGGATACCCTGAGGCAAGAGTAAGAATATGGCATGAGTGGGATCTTGAACATTCAACCCTGAACTCCTCTGTGCCTTGTGCTCTTCTGCAATAGTACACTTTATGTTCTGCTCCTGTTACTTGGCAGTATAAAAGATTAATGCACTGGGAAAATCATGTATGAACCAATGCAAATTCAGTATGATTGTGACATTATCCTGCATTACTGCTATAGACTGAATGAAGGTGTCCTCCAAAATTCATATGTTGAAACCTGATCCCCAATGTGATGGTATTAGGAGGTGGGGCTTTGAGGGGGTGATTAGGTCAGGAGGATGGAGCCCTTCATGAATGGCATTATTGGCCTTATAAAAGAGACCCCAGAGAGCTCTCTTGCCCGTTCCACCATGTGAGGACATAGCAAGAAGACAGCCTTGTGAACCAGGAAGAAGGCTCTCACCAGACACCTAACCTGCTGGTGCCTTGATCTGGGATGTCCCAGCCTCCCAAACCGTTAGAAATAAATTTCTGTTGTTTATAAGCCACCCGGTATTCTGTTATACCAGAATATATGGTATTCTGTTATAGCAGCTCAAACAGATTATGAAAATTGCCAATCATGTTGAAGCTACTTGGAGTTACAGAAATGGGCCTTATACCAGAACAGACTGTATCTGCCTTTGAACATTTTCTGAAAATGCATGGAATGTGTAGATTTGTGTCAGGACTCATTGGGAATGGACTTGATTCCTGTCCCTGCATCAACACCTGTGCGCAAATCATTTTCGGCAGCCAAATAAATGAGTTTTCCTCTAAAACTCTGCAAGACTTAACCTTTCTCCAAGAGTCACTGAAAATGAGTAGCTGATTGAGGGCTACTAAGGGTTTCTTGATGTATAAACTAAGCAGCAAAAACTTCAGTGTCTTCAAAGCTATAGTTAAATTTGGTGTTGTTATTAACGACTACTTGAAAGAGCAGTCCCTAAATGCAGAGGAATTTCATAGGCCCTGGTCCTCAGGCCGGCTACTTTCAGAATTGCCTGGTGGGCTTGTTAAAAAGGCAAAGACCCTTGGGCCAACCCAGGACCCTTGAAATCAGGATATCTGGCAGTAGGTCCCAAGAATCTTCATTTTGTCAAGATATCCAGATGAGTCTGATGCTCTCTAAAGTTTGAGAAGCAATAACATAAGAGTTTCTTGCCAGATAATACAAATGGACGTAGTAGATAATAGTTGTCTAACAATATACTTTTCAAAGCATGTACGACTTAGAATCTGACACTTCCTCATGACAGGCACTGGCATGGGGAAGGCATTGCAAAAATAGGCTTAGGCAAGTGCCGCCTGATGCTGTTAAGGACATTACACCTGAGGCATTGATCTATGATGTGCATCTATCCCCTGACAGGGCATTGAGGTCTTATGTTCAAGTCTTGAATCCACTTTGAGTTGATTTTCACGTATGGTGCAAGATAAGGGTCTAGTCTCATTCTTTTGCATGTGGCTGTCCAGTTTTCCCAACACCATTTACTGAAGAGACTATCCTCTCCCCACGGTATATTCTTGTCTCCATTGTCATAAATTAATTGAACATATATTCATGGGTTTATTTCTGGGCTCTCTATTCTGTTCCGGTGATCTGTTTGTTTTTATGCCGGTACCATACTGCTTTGATTACTATCACTTTATAATAGAGGGTGAAATCAGAAAGTGTGATGCCTCCAGCTTTGTTGTTCTTTGTCAAGATTGCTTTGGCTGTTCAGGGTCTTTTGTGGTTCTGCAGAAATTTTAGGATTATTTGTTCTATTTCTGTGAAAAATGCCATTGAAATTTTGATAGGAATTGCATTGAATCTGTAAATTGCTTTGGGTAATATGGACATTTTAACAATATTAATTCTTCCAATCTGTGAGCACAGAATATCTTTCTATTTATTTGTGTCTTCTTCAATTTCTTTCATTAACGTCTTTTGGTTTTCAGTGTACAGGTCTTTCACCTCCTTTATTAAATTTATTCCTAGTTATTTTATTCTTTTGATGCAATTATAAATGAGACTGTTTTCTTAATTTCTCTTTCTGATAGTTTATTATTATTGTATAGAAACACAGCTTATTTTTGCATATTGATTTTGTATCCTGCAACTTTACTGAATTTGTTTAATAGTTCTAACAGTTTTTTGGTGGAATCTTTAGGGTTTTCTATATATAATCATGTCATCTGCAAATAGAGACAGTTTTACTTCTTCCATTCTGATTTGGATGCCTTTTATTTCTTTTTCTTGCCTAAACATAACTTTGTAATATTGCCCAGGGGTTAGAGTAGAGTAATGCAAACAAAGCTATCACTTCAGGAAGGAATGTTGGTGGTGGCTTAAAAATCATCAGCTGAACATTTGGAAATTTTTAATCCTTTTAAAAATTGTTTTCAATCTGAAGGAACCACACTTGGCTGTCAGTGTGTCTAATCTTTCTAATTCTTCCCCCTTCTTATGGCTATAGCCATTCTCTTGTCCTAAGCAGATGATCTGACTACAAGATAAAGGGGTGGAGTTGAGGTTGTAGGGGCAAGTAGTCACTCTTACCTCCAGTCCCATTCAGGATGTGCAAAATTATATGATGGAATGTATTTTGTTTCTGTTGAACTAGAAATAAGATTAACAAAAGCACCATTTCTATTACTGTCTAAAGAAAATCTTACCTAAGTGAAGCCCATTTCCTACTGAGCCTGGAATAAGTCATTGTTTAGCTATAAAGAGTATCCAGGAAGGCTAGCACTTACACTTACAAATACACATCTAAAACATCTAATTATTAAATCCAGTGTACTCAGCCTCAAAAACTTCCAAATGCCCCTGTGCCTTGTTCCTATAAACGCCCATCTTTCCTCACTCATGAAATTTAGGAAAAAGATCAATAAGAAATTAATTTCATGATACCCATTTGGGGGCCTTCAGATATAGGAAGGAGGGCAATAAATTATGAATGTAATGACAGCCCAGTGGAGTCCATAACAGCTGATGGGAGCATACATTTAGTTAGAGGGATGAAAAAAGAACATAGTCATGCACAATCCCAAAGCCAGTGAGCTAAAAGAAGTCCTTAACACAAGATTCTTCGAATTGTTAGGTGATACTAACAGAGGCAGGTATCCTGCTGTTGATTGTGGGCTAAGCCTTAGAGCGTTGGATTCACTTCAACATTAGAAGGCTAGTGGGCTACACTGACATGTTTCTATCACCATTAGTCCTTCCTGGACCTTAAAGATGATCCAGAGTGCAGGAAAGATGAAGTGGGATGTCAGCAACAGCAAGGTAAAAACAGAACAAGGGCCACACCACTTTGGAAAGCCTCCCATGATCCATTGGGAATATATATGGTTTATTCTCGAGCAAAGAATTCTGGATTCAAAGTTGCAACAACAGAGTAGAAGCACGAGCTTGGTCAATTAACAAGAAAAGCAACATACAAGAGACATCTAGTAGGTGCCCAGCTACCTTCTGTGAGAAAACCAGATTACCAGAACTATACCATCTCTTCAAGCATATGTCCTTCAAATTTAGAAGAATTTTGGGAATATAAAGAAAAGTATGCCACAAATAAATCTGTCTTCAGATATTTCAGAGAGAATGTATGAGTTGTGGTTTTGAAATTTGTTTTCTAAGTGTCCTAATTGAATAAATGATTGGCGTACACACACAGTGGAATGGGTCTGTATATATTTACTTGAAAAGTGTCCTTGATATATTACCAAGTAAAAATACATATATATATTTAAAAAATACCTAATAGTTGTTCTTATTAAGTAGTTAGGTCCAAATAACTTAATAGTAGTATTCTCAAGGTGTTTCCCTTGAAAATTTTAAACATCCCATGATATCCCCGCGCATTCACTGTGGTGCTCCGGGACACCCACTGTTTGGGATCCACACCCCTGGGGTATATACCTAGGAGTGGAATTGATGAGTTGAGAAATATGTGTTTATTCTTTACTAGATATTGCCAACTTGCTCTCCAAAGTGTTTCTACCAATGTGTTCCAGCAGCTGTGTATGAAATTTCACATTGCTCCACACTCTGGACTCCATTTGGTATTGTTAGACTTTTTAATGTTTGTCAATCTTACATCTGTGTGGTATTAATTAATTCTGGCTTAATTTACATTTCCCTGATTGCTGGTGTGACTGATCTTGTCTTCTCATGATGTTACCAGATGAGCCTGATGAGCAGGCAAGTTTCTAACCAGAATGTATAAAAGAGTTGAGAGGAACAATGAGGGGGTTAAAAACTTTGTAGATGGCAAAGTTAGGTTGCATTCTTGGCCATAAATCAAACATTCTCTTGAACAATTCAAATGACTTTGTTTGAATTATGGGTCTTATTCCTCCCAGTTGGTTTTGTATTTACTTAATTTGTTTATGTATATAAATATATATATATTTGTTTTTTGCAAAAATGGCATCACACTATACCTACTATATTTTTCCAGCTTTATTGAGATATCATTAACATACAAGTTTGTGTAAGTTTAAGGTGTACAGTATGTTCTTTTGATACAATTATGTATTGCAAAATAATTACCACCATAGCATTAGCTAACACCTCCATCACGTCACAAAATTGCCATTTTTGTGTGTGTGTTGAGAACATTTCAGATCTAGTCTCTTAGCAACTTTGAGGTATATAATACAGTATTGTTATCTATATAATCACAATTCCATGTATTAGATACCCAGAACTTATTCATCTTATAACTGGAAGTTTGTACCCTTTGACCAACATCTCCCCATTTCCGCCCACCACCCAGCCTCTGATAACAACCATTCTACTCTTTGTTTCCATGAGTTTGGCTTTTTAGATTCCACATATAAGTGATACCATGAAGTATTTATCTTTCTCCGTCTGACTTATTTCACTGAACATAATGCCCTCAAAGTTCATCCACGTTGTCACAAATGGCAGGATTTCCTTCTTTCTCGTGGCTGAATAATATCCATTGTATATGTATATACCACATTTTCTTCATCTGTTCATCCATAGATGGACACTTAGGTTTCCATATCTTGGTTATTGTGAACAATGCTGCAATGAACATGGGGGTGCAGATATCTCTTCAACTTCCTGTTTTTATTTCCTTTGGATGTATACTCAAAACTGGGATTACTGGATCATATGGTAGTTCTATTTTTAATTTTTTGAGGAATCCCCATGCTGTTTTCCATAGTGGCTGCATCAATTTACATTCCCACCAACAGTGCACATGGGTTCCCTTTTCTCCACATCCTCGCCAATATTGTTCTCTCTTATACTTTTGATAATAGCCATCTTAGCAGGTGTGAAATGATACCTCATTGTGGTTTTGATTTGCATTTTCCTGATGATTAGTGATGTCAAGCATCTTTTCGTGTACGTGTTGGCCATTTCTATGTCTTCTTTGGAAAAATGCCTATTCAATTCCTCTGCCCATTTCTTAATCAGATTGTTTGGGAGTTTTTTTGCTTTTTGCTATTGGGTTGTATGAGTTCTTTATATATCTTGGATATCCACCCCTTTTGATTTGCAAATATTTTCTGCCTTTCCATTGGTTGTCTTTTCATTTTGTTGATTGTTTCTTTTGCTGTGCAAAACTTTTTAGTTTGATGTAGTCCCAAGTATTAATTTTTACTTTTATTGCTTATACTTTTGGCATCATATCCAAAAAAATTGTTCCCATGACCAATGTAAAAGAACTTTCACTGTGTTTTTTTCTAGGAGTTTTGCAGTCTCCATTCTTATGTTTAAGTCTTTAATGTATTTTGAGTTAATTTCTGTGAGTGGTGTAAGATAGGGGTCCAATTTAATTCTTCTGTATGTGGTTATCCAGTTTTCTCAGAACCGTTTATTGAAAATACTATCCTTTCCCCATTGAGTGTTCTTGGCTCATTTGTCAAATATGGGTTGATCATATATGTGAGGGTTTATTTCTGAGCTCTCGATTATGTTCCATTGGCCTATGTGTCTTTTTTATGCCAGTACCATACTGATTACTATAGCTTTGTAACATAGCTTGAAATCAGAGTGTGTGATGCCTCCAGTTTTGTTCCTCTTTCTCAGGATTACTTTGGTTATTTGAGGTGTTTTATGGTTCCATAAAAATTTTAAGATTGTTCTATGTCTGTGAAATGACATTAGACTTTTGATAGAGATTGCATTGTATCTATAGATGGCTCTGGGTAGTATGGACATTTTAACAATATTAATTCTTGAACACAGGATATCTTTCCATTTGTTTGTGTCTTCATCAATTTCTTTCATCAAATTCTTTCAGTTTTCAGTGTACAGATCTTACACCTCCATGGTTTAATTTATTCCTAGGTACTTTATTATTTTTGATTTAATTATACATGAGATTGTTTTCTTAATTTCTCTTTCTGATAGTTCATTGTTAGTGTATAGAAATGCAACTGACTTTTGTATGTTGATTTTCTATCCTGCAATTTTACTGAATTTGTTTATTAGTTCTAATAGTATTTTGGTGGAGTTTCTAGGATTTTCTATATATAAGATCATATCATCTGTAAATAGAGACAGTTTTACTTCTTCCATTCTGATATATCGAGTGTTTTTATCACAAAAGGATGTTATATTTTGTCAAGTGTTTTTTCTGCATCTATTGAGATGATCATATGGTTTTTATCTTTTGGTCTATTAACGTGGTATATCACATTAATCTGCATATGTTGAACCATCCTTGCATCCCAGAGATAAATCCCACTTGATCACGGTGTATGATCCTTTTAATGTACTGTTGGATTCAGTTTGCGGATATTTTGTTGAGAATTTTGCATCATCAGGGATATTTGTCTATAGTTTTCTTTTCTTGTAGTGTCAATGTAATGCTGGCCTTGTAAAATGAGTTTGGGAGTGTTTCCTCCTCTTCAACTTTTTGGAATAGTTTGCGAAAGATAGATGTTAATTTGTCTTTAAATATTTGGTAGAATTCGCCGGTGAAACCATCTTATCCTGGGCTTTTCTGTTTTGGGAGGTTTTGGTTATGATTCAATCTCCTTACTCATTATTGGTCTGTTCAGATTTTTTATTTCGTCATGATTCAGTCTTGGTAGGTTGTATGTTTCTAGGAATTTATCCATTTCTTCTACATTGTCCAATTTTTGGCGTATAGTTTTTCATAGTAGTCTCTTATGATTCTTTGTATTTCTGTTGTATCATTTGTAATGTCTCCTCTTTCATGTCTGATTTTACTTATATGAGCAAGTCAATTCTTTTTTTAGTCTAGAAAAACTATTTAAATTTCTCCCGTTTTTCTTTGTTAGTTATTCTATCTACAGTTTTGTCAATTTTGTTTATCTTTTCAAAAAAACAGCTCTTAGTTCCATTAGTTCTTGCTATTGTTTTTCTGGTCTTTATGTCATTTATCCATACTGATCTACATTATTTCCTTCCTTCTGCTTACTTTGGGCTTAGTGTGTTCTTTTTCTAGTTCCATGAATTGTAAAGTTAGGTTGTTTATTTGAGATCTTTCTCTTTTTTTAAGGCAGGCATTTATCATTATAAATTTCTATTTTAGAAATGCTTTTGACACACCCCAGAGGTTTTGATACATTGTGTTTCCATCTTGGTTTATTTCAAGATATTTTTTGATTTCCATTTTGACTTCTTCTTTGACCCTTTGGTTGTTCAGGAATGTGTTAATTTCCGCATATGTGAGTTTTCCAGTTTCCTCCTGTTATTGATTTCTAGTTTTATACCACTGTGTTCCAAAAAGATATTTGGTATGATTTCAATCTTCTTAAATTGGTTAAGACTTGTTTTGAGACCTATCACATGATCCATCTTGGAGAATGTTCCATGAGCACTTGAGAAAAATGTGTATTCTGCTGCTGTTGGATGGAATGTCTGTATATGTCTGTTAGGTCCATTTTGTACTAAACTATGGTTCAAGTCCAGTTTTTTCTTGTTGACTTTCTGTCTGGATGATGTATCCATTGTTGAAAGTAGAGTATTAAAGTCCTCTACCATTATTGTATTGTTGACTATTCTTCCTTCAAATCTGCTAGCATTTGTTTAATATATTGGGGTGCATATATATTTATGTTTCTTTTAACTTCTTGATAAATTAACCCCCTTATCATTATATAATGACTTTCTTTGTCTCTTGTTACCATTTTTAATTTAAAGTCTATTTTGTCTGATAGAAGTGTGGCTAACCCTGCGCTCTTTTGGTTTCCACTTGCCTAGAATATCTTTTTCCATCTCTTCTCTTTGAGTTATGTGTGTTCTTAAGCTAAAGTGAGTTTCTTGTAGGCAGCATATAGTTGGTTCTTGTTTTTCATCCATCAGCTACTTTATGTCTTTTGTTTGTTGCAGCATTATTTACAATAGCCAAGATATAGAAACAATCTAAGTGTCTGTCAACAGATGACAAATATATATATAATGGAATATTATTCGGCCATGAAAAAGTAGGAAATCTTGCCATTTACGACAACATGGAACTTGTTGGCATGGAAATTGAAGGCATTATGCTAAGTGAAACAAGTCAGACAGAGAAAGACAAATACTGTATGGTCTCACTTATATATGGAAATTTAAAAAGTCAAACTCTTAGAAACAGAGGGTAGAATAGTGGTTATCAGGGGCTGGGGGGAATTGGGAGATGTTGGTCAAATGATACAAACTTCCAGTTATAAGATGAATAAGTTCTCAGTATCTAATGCATGGCATTGTGATTATAGTTAACAATACTGCATTACTGAAAGTTGCTAAGAGACTAAATCTTAAATGTTCTCATCACAAAAAAGAAACGGTAATTATGTGACATGTTGAGGGTTTTAACAAACACAATATATGTGTATCAAATCAACATGTTGTATACCTTAAACTCACACAATGTTATATATATCAATCAAGCTGGGGCAGAAAAGCTGCTGGGAAGACTGGTGTACATGAATGGGACCTGTCAAAGAGCAGACTTCACTTCACCCAATGATTAGTTCATTGAGTATCCCTAAAAATGACACTATCAAGTCATTTTTTTCTTTGGGATGGTATGGTTTCTCCAATCTCCTGTCTGGAGTGTATATCCCTGGTTTCCAATGTCCTCGTTTGGGGGAAGAAAAGCAACCAGTTAGTGTGTAGATTTTTATTAACCTACCTATTTTCTATCCAACATTGTACCCCATCCTCTTCTTTGTCCTTTATCACAGCTTTAAAGCTCCTCTGTTTCAATTTTTCCAGAAAACATATTTCACTGGGGATGTGGGAGGGGTCATTACCTGAGAGTGTGATTGGTGCATAGAGAATTTAGAGTCCTTATCCAGATTTTCATAAGGTCTCTTCATGTTCATGTCACCACATCTTCACTCCCACCTTCCATACTCCACAGTGATACCAATTCCTGGGCCTGTCCAGGGCTTCTGTGGAGCTCATGAGCCAGCTTTTCCTTGATATCCCATACCTCATGCCTAGCTGGTTAGATTTGAACTCTCTGATCACTGTCATTTACCGTTTCTTTATTTGCTTTTCATCTTTATATTTTATTGCTCAGGTCTACAGCTAGTTTTACTAAAGACAAAGTTAGTGTTTCTCATTCAAGTTCTCTTTGCTATTTTGGAGGTGATTGTGTGAGGGGAGTGGAATGGCAATATCTTTGTGTTGAAACAGGAAATCCTGTCAATAAAGAAGCACGTTAGTTAAGTCAGGATCCATTACATGGAAGTTGATTAAAAGAACTTCTGTATTTTCAATTATCCAAATAAACCTCGAGCATGCTTTTGTATAGTACCATCAAATAAAAAACAAATCCAGAGTTAGGTAAGGAGAGACTTTATTCGAAAGGATTATTTCAAATGCAGGGAAAAAGACTGTTGTAATAGGGCGGCCATGCCAACCTTAAGATGTACAAGTCTCAAAGTCAGGCAGAAAAGGTCTTTTCTTTTATAGGGAAGAGTGAACAAGGCTAGAAAGAACCAGGTATTGGGGAAGTGGGATGAACAGCTGGAAGGGGCCTGATCAGAGAATGTTGCACCATGAGGTCGGTTGATGCTCAGGAGGGGCTGTTACAAAGGGTCTGTATGCTGTCTCAGGCTGAGGATGGGTAAAAGTTCAGGGTCCTGTTGGAAAGAGAAAGGCTTAACTAATACTTGGTCAAGTCAATGTAGCAGGTATTTTGCCCAGATTGATCAGTGGGGACAGTTCAGCTAAATATTTATGAGGCAAAGAATGGGAATCTGAGGGTCTACGTATGAGCTTGTCATAGGTAAACAAGGGGGGAAATCCATGAGTCTTTTCTAAGTCATATGGGAGGATGGTTCCTTGCAGTAAGCCATTTCCAGAACATAGACAGTGGGATGACTGTGACTGTCATTGTTTTCTAGGATCACAGGGCTTAGGTAAACTTCAACATTGTTATTTTCTCTTCTCTCTTCTGTCCCTGACCCAACAACCCACCTTGCATGATGCCTCTTACTCCACTTTCCTTCACCTTTGCCAGGCTAACTCCTATTCATCATTCAGTATTGTATAGGTAAGACCTCTCCTGGAAAGGTGTCCCAAACTGCCTCCCCAAATGTAATTGAACAGTCCTCATGTGTCTTCTCTCTGTAGACTAAGCATGTAATGTCTGCTTAGTCCTTGAGGGCCGAGCTGTGTCTTACTCATCATTGAATCCTCAGCACATAGCTGAGACTCTGTAGGTGCTCAATAAATGGTGAATGGATGTGGGGTGGTTACCGTACCTGTGACTTTTGGAAATCAGCCTGTTCTCACACACAATGGAGAGACATAACAATCTCTAGATCCTCTAGATTGTTCAAAGGATGATGATCCAGTTTCTTGATCATCCAGCCCTCCATTTTGAGGATTCCTCACTGGCCTTTACCACCAGCTAGCAATTAATGTGGAAGAAAATAATATGCTGATTTCCATTTCATCTTCTTACCTGCTTTAGAAAAATGCTTTCTTTACTGAAAATAACTTTAAAAATTGAATAGTTATCTTGCTTTATATATTGTTTTCAATACTGACCTATAAATCAGTATAACTGATCACTGAAAGGTGATACTAGTGTTAAATTGTTGAGAGGGTCTTTTTTCTGACCCTCAGAGTAAGAAGAAAAATATGAGTGAACTTGAGAAGGATTTTTCTAGGGAAACATAAACCTTTATACTCAGAAAAACACACTGAGTCTGGCAGAATTATAGTTTAAAGGGCACTTGGAAATCAAGTAGTTCAACCACTTTGTTTGTAATGAAGACAATTAAGGCTCTGAACCATGGAAAACAGTACGGATATTTCTCAAAAAGCTAAAAATAGGAATACCATATGATCCAGCTATTCTACTCTGGACATTGATCCAAAGAATATGAAATCAACAATTCAAAAAGATTCATGCACCCCTATGTTCATTGCAGCATTATTCACAATAGCCAAGATGTGGAAGCAACCCAAGTGCCCATCAATGGATGAACAGATAAAGAAGATGTGGTATATATATACAATGGAGTACCACTCAGCCATGAAAAGAGACAAAATCATGCCATTTGTAACAAACTGAATGGACCTTGAGGTTATTATGCTAAGTGAAATAAGTCAGACAGAGAAAGACAAATAACATATGATTTCACACATATGTGGAAGATAAACAAATAAACACATAGATAAGGAAAACAGATTAGTGGTTACCAGAAGAAAAGGGGGTGAGAGAGGGCAAAAGGAGTAAAGAAGCACATGTGTATGGTGATGGATAAAAACTAGACTATTGGTGGTGAACACGATGCAATCTATACAGAAACAGAAACATAAAAATGTACACTTGAAATTTACACAATGTTCAAAGTCAATATGACCTCAATAAAATTTAAAAAAAAATAAGGCTCTGAAATGTGACATATCAAAGTTTACACAGAACCAGGAAGAAGCCATCTCTTTTATTTCCTAAGTTGGGAATTGTTTTCACTAAACCAAAGATAAGTTTTGTTTGACTTCTGTGGTTAATACATAGTAGAATTCTTGAACCAGCATCTGAAAAAGGAAATGTATAACAAACTCTGAAGTGATTTTCATTGAGTATTAAATGCCAGAAGAGAGCCAGAATTTTTCAATATAAATGCACTATCATACAGTTGTTTAGAACACCAAATGGACTACTTCTGAATGTAGCAATCAAATATCATGAAGAAGTCATCAATGTTAAAATCATAAATCACTGGGGCTAGCCTGGTGGCATAGTGGTTAAGTTTGCATGCTCCGCTTTGGTGGCCTAGGGTTCACAGGTTCAGAACCCCAGGCATGGACCTACACACCACTCATCAAGCCATGCTGTGGTGGCATCCCACATACAAAATAGAGGAAGATTGTCACAGATGTTAGCTCAGAGCTGATCTTCCTCGCAAAAAAAAAAAAAAAAACCCCATAAATCATCAAGAGGGTGGAGGGAAATCTCTTATTACTTAATGAAATTCAGCCCAGGGGCTCTTGCCTTCAAATATACTTATTAATGGATAGCCAGGTGATGCACCAGGTGATCTCTGATTATTTCTATCCATTCTACAAAGCTAGAGGCTAAAAATGCTAACTGATTCTCAAGTATAGAATTATTTTAAGCTAGCAAAATATAGTGAAATATTATTTTCCTCATCTAATAAGTTTCCTGTGTGGCTGCCAAGTTCTTGGAGCCTCTAGTGTAGGAGTCAGGAATCTTTCCTTAGTATTTATAAGTCTTCAAATGTTCAATTAGGGCTAGCCCAGTGGCATAGTGGTTACGTTTGCACACTCCACTTCAGCAGCCCGGGGTTCTGGGTTTGGATGCCGAGCGTGCACCTATACACCGCTTATCAAGCCATGCTGTGGCAGGCGTCCCACATTATAAAGTAGAGGAAGATGGGCACAGGTGTTAGCCCAGGGCCAATCTTCATCAGCAAAAAGAGGACGATTGGTAATAGATGTTAGCTCAGGGCCAGTCTTCCTCAACAACAACAACAAAAAAAGCCAAAAAGTTCACTTATAGGGCAGGAATTAAGGTGGTATTGACTCTTTTATATGAAAAAGGTGGTGGCATGTAGATACTTCAGAAAGATGCAGGGTATCAAAGTCAGATGTCATTGACTTCCTAATTTCTCCTGGGTGGACCAGCACAAGTCTACATCCTTCATTTCATAATCCAACCTCCCTAGTCCCCAAATCACCCCCAACCCACCCTAGCCTGATAATGCAGAGAGTTCCCACCCCTCATCTCACATACTGTTAGCTATCATACAACCTAAGTAGAACAGTAATTATCCTAAAAGGGGGAGAAGCAGCTCCTGGCAGCCAAGAGCCAGCCTGGTACAACAGCTAGAACTTGGTGGTCTCCTGTTGAACATAAACCAATTCAGAGAACACCAACATCAGACAAGACTACTCTGGGTCCATCATGAAATAAGGTAAAAACAAGGCCACTGTGGTCATGTCTAAACACAGATCAAAAAAAAGAGAACATTGTCCAAACCAGAAAAATGACTTAACATCTCCTTTTTTGCTGATATAAGTGACTACTGCTTCTTTATCAATTGCAGCTTTAGTCCCACTTTGTCTCTCCCACCTTCTAGATAAAATGACCAAGGTAGCCAATGATAAAATTACCCCTCTTTCTGATAGCATTCAATCCAGAGAAAAATCCCTGTTCCTTAAACCCTCCATAAAATCACCTAACACAAACCCAAATCCCATAAATTCTTTCTAACACCCTCCTTCAGAGAATACCCCTTCTTGCAACAAGCCAATAACCCAAACTTTTTTTGACTACCCATATGTTCTGAGAGTCTTCGACTGATGTGGTTCAACAACCCTTCCAAATTGGTGAAGGTACAAATTAATAGTTCAGGGAAAAGTTAAGAATCTTTTTCTTTTCCAACATGTGTGCTTTGTTTTGATAAATGAGACTTACTATCCAATTATGACCATCAGCATTTGGCTTTGAAGAGAATTAGAGGGAAAATCTGGGCACAAAAACAAAGCTTTACCAGGCCTTCCCATCTTTACCTAATGTTGTAGGAATAATGCTTTTCTTATGACTAGTACTCAGGCTAGTAGTATTAATTTCTATTATATTGAAATTTATAAGCAATGCTTTCATTTGGACTGATCTAATTGTATTCCACTATTGGGTGTCCACTAATATTTATGATTATTTTGATTCCTAATTAGTTGTTAGTATATTTTCATGTTTCTTTAATAGTGAAACAAGAGACTTAGTTGCCTAAATTTCTGGAGCCTTCTGTTGGATTTATTGGGGCTGTGCTTTAGGGAAGTGATAACTTGAAAAATGCTTCTAGGCTTGGAGAGAGAGGATGGGGGCTGGATAAAATTTGCCCCAGAATTTTAACAACCTACCAAATGCCTTTGGTTTACAGGAGACCATATTCTCTGGCCAAGTTTCCCTTCTAGTGGCTCACAAATATTTGAAATGTTGACAAGTCATAAAAAGTAGACCGAGCACAAATAATACCATGAAAAAATAAGCATTCCTTGAACTGTGTAGCTGAAGTGGCCACTACAGTCATCAGAAAAGGATGCAGTACTGTGACCTAGGAAGCAGCATATTCTAAGATTACACTTAAATGTAATAAAAATTCAAAATTAAGGACTTGTGAGTTGAGAAGTGGGATGAGTGGACAAAATTTAAGTGGACCACCTCGTCAATTTCTTGATGAAAGAAACTAGAATTAGAAATCTAGAAATGCTCTGGAGCAGTCTTAAAGAAAGTACATATTTGAAGAAAGAGGAAAGAGGAAAATGGGTGATTTCATTTATTCCATCTACAAAATGTCTCTTTAGTGCCTGTTGTGTGTCATGCACGGTTCTAAGCACTGGGATATAGGGAGAGGGGGAAATAAAGAATTCTACAGTTTCTACTCCCATGGAAATAATCAGGAAAACAGATATTAACATGACAATTGTAGTGGGTTAATGGTGGCCCTCCAAAAGGTATAGTCAGTGCCCTAAGCCCTGTAACTTGTGAATGTGACCTAATGTGGAAAGTCTTTCCAGATGTTGTTAAGAATCTCAAGATGAGAGCATCCTAGATTACCCAGATGGACCTTAAATCCAATGACAAGTATCCTTAGAAGACACAGAAGAGGAGAAGACCATGTAAAGAAAGAGGTAGAGATTGGAGTGATGTAGCCACATGCCAAGGAATGCCTGGAGCCAGCAGAAGCTAGAAGAGACAAGGAAGGATCCTCGGCTAGAGGCCTCAGAGGGACCACGGCCCTGCCAACACCTGGATTTTGGACTTCTGGCCTCCTGTGAGATTGGAGAAAATAAGTCTCTTTTGTTTTAGCACATTGGGCTTCTTGCAATTTGTTATAGCAGCCCCAGGAAACTAATAATTATAAAAATGAGATATAATTAAAAGTTCCATAAAAGCAGATAACAAAGGTACTTGACCTAAACTTGGTGGTCAGAGAAGCCTCCCAAGAGGTCATAGACAAAGATCCTAAAAGAAGGTGCAAGAAAGTTAAATGGGTCCAGACCAAAAAGATAACTTTAAGGTTACTTTTCAGTGCATTAAGATTTTCTGTGTGCTATGCAAAAAAATGAAAGTAGACCATTATCTTATACCATACACAAAGATTAACTTCAAATGGGTTAAAGACTTGAATGTAAGACCCGAAACCATGAAACTTCTAGAAGAAAACATAGGGAGTACGCTCTTCGACATAGGTCCTAGCAACATATTTTCAAGTACCATGTCTGACTGGGCAAGGGAAACAATAGAAAAAATAAACAAATGGGACTATATCAAACTAAAAGCCCTCTGCATAGGAAAGGAAACCATCAACAAAAGGAAAAGACAACCTAACAATTGGGAGAAGATATTTGCAAACCATATATCTGATAAGTGGTTAATATCCAAAATATATTAAGAACTCATACATCTCAACAACAAAAAAACTAACCCAATTAAAAAATGGGCAAAAGACCTGAACGGACATTTCTCCAAAGAAGATATACAGATGGCCAACAGGCACATAAAAAGATGTTCAACATCATTAACTATCAGGGAAATGCAAATCAAAACTACGATGAGATATCACCTCACTCCCATCAGAATGGCTATAATTAACAAGACAGGAAACAACAAGTGTTGGAGAGGATGTGGAGAGAAGGGAACTCTCATACACTGCTGGTGGGAGTGCAAAATGGTGCAGCCACTATGGAAAACAGTATGGAGATTCCTCAAAAAATTAAGAAGAGAACTACCATACGATCCAGCTATTCCATGGCTGAGTGTTTATCCAAAGAACATGAAAACATGCATGTGTAAAGATACCTGCACCCCAGTGTTCATTGCAGCATTACTCACAATAGCCAAGACTTGGAAGCAAGCTAAGTGCCCATCAAGGGATAAATAGATAAAGAAGATGTGGTATATATACACAATGAAATACTACTCAGCCATAAGAAACAATGAAATCCAGCCATTTATGACAACATGGATGGACCTTGAGGGTATTATGCTAAGCGAAATAAGTCAGAGGGAGAAGGTCAAGTACTGTATGATCTCACTCATAAGTAGAAAATAAAAACAAAAACAAACAAACATATAGAGACAGAGATTGGATTGGTGGTTACCAGAGGGGAAGGGGGAAGGGAAGAGAGCAAAAGGGATGATTAGGCACATGTGTGTGGTGATGGACTGTAATTAGTCTTTGGGTGGTGAACATGTTGTAGTCAATGCAGAAGTAGAAGTATAACAATGTACACCTGAAATTTATGTTACCACAATAAAAAAATAAAAAATATTTTTAAAAAAGAGAGAAAAACAGAGGGATTCCCTTCCCAACAGATAAAAACATAAAAGTCTAGAGCAGGGACTCTTAAGCAGGGAATCCACAGAAGAATTTCAGATACTGAACTGGATTTTCAAGGAAGTTTTGCCTTTTCTTTCTTTCTAATACTTTGAAGATTAGTTATGTGGGAGAAAACAACAAAAGAACGTCAACAATAGAAATTAACCTTGTTAAAAAAAGATTTTATGTGTGCTAATATGTAATTAATATGATTATGTAAATTAAATCAAATACTAATTGACTACAAACTTGGTATCAAGGTTTCTTATTAGACACCTGTTATGTGACATATAAGTGCACTGCCTAACTAACTCTTTTCCAAACCAACAAGAAATAAGAGTAAATATAGAGCAGGACTGTCCTCTCCCGTGCTTCTCTGTTACTTCGGGCATCTGGGAGGCAGGCCATTTGTTGCCTAGTTGAAGCAGCACCTCAGATGTCTTCCCACATGCACATATAGGACTCACCCCGAAGCTGCTGGAGGACACTGATCGCCCCTCCAGTGACACCTGAACCAGGTGTGTAATCAACCCCGGGCCTAAAAGACAGGTGGGTGCTTCACAGAGGCCAGACTAGACCAATAAGTAAGCATAGCACAAGAACCAGAAGAGCCGCGACGTTAGTGCCAGACTGAAATATGACTTTTTTTTTAATTGCAAAGAAATTATTTTTGAATTTTGAATCATTTATTATTTAATGAATGCCTGCTAGTCACCAGGTATGGTTTTAAGTACTTCATAAGTATTGATTAATTTAAGCCTAACAAATCTGTGAAAAATATGCTATTCATGACCCCACTTTATACACAAGGAAATTGAATTGTGGAGAGCTAAAGTAAATTGTCCAGAGTCACTCAGCTAATAAGTGGCAGAACTGGGATTCAAACTCAGCCTGACTGGCTCTACAATTTGTCCTTTTCATCACTGTATTTTCTATAATCTCTATTATCCCATAATGGTAAAAACAAGAACAACCACTAACGTTATCAAATACTGATTAACAAGGAAGTGTAATTATCATCTTCATTTTACAGACGAAGAATGTGAGGCCCAGAGAAGTTAAGGAACTTGCCCTAAATCACACAGATGCTGAATGGGGAAGCCTGACTTTAATCCTAGGGAGTCAGACTCCAGAGTCCAGGGAATTCACCACCACACTAGAGTGGCTTCAAATCCAGCTTTTTGCCTTTGTGCTAGGAAACGTTCCAGCTTTGTTCATATTCTTGGTTTATTTATTGCTCCGCTCCCCGCCAAAGCCATCTGTAGGTTTTACTCTCTCTGGACAAAGGAACAATCTCACCATATTCTTCATCTTAACCAGATACATGTGAAGTAGAACTTTATCTTTACTGCTTCCATCTTTTCTTTCATGGGACTTCTTCATACCCTTTTCAAATAGCAATAATAACAAATAGCTAATATATTTTTAGCTTTTACTATGTGCCAGACTCTCTGCTATGTGCTTTACTTCTATTATTCCAATTAATGCTACAAAAAAAAAGCCTATAGGTAGGTTACCTTCACAGTACAGATGAGGAAACTGCTGCTCAGAAATGCTAAAACCTTGCCCAAAGTCACACAGCCAGTGCTGCCAGAGCTAGCATTCCAGCCAGGGCCATCGGATTCCAAAGTCCCTACTCTTGGCCTTTACACTGAACTGCCTCCACCTCTTAAACAGAACTGACTATATGTGACTGGTAATCATATGAGGAAAGAAGCATGGGAACAACCACCAGGTTCCAAGGCCAGGAGGCTTCGCAAAGGAGCATCATTTCCTTGACTATTAGAGGGCTGTTGGCAAGCAAAGACCTGGGATGGTTGGCAAACAGCCTTAGGCCATCCTGACAAGGGAGTTAATACTTTGTTGTCATTGTGATCCAGGGTCACCCAGCTTTGCAGTTCAAACTGTTTATCACTTCATCCAGATGTGATCAGGTCCTAAGGTAATGACTGATGGTAACCTGCCCACAGTGGGCCAGTGGGAACTTCAAAATACTTGCATATTAATTTATAAGGCAAATAACCCCTGACAGGAAAGACCAGGGTGTGAGGCCCACTGACCAGATCCCCTCAAACACTAAATCAGGAAGTTGGAAGTCGCTTCTTATTCTGCGGTAATCTCAGAAGACCCTGAAGACACTTACTCCATCAGTAAATTATGGGCACCAGAGTTAGGCATACCCTCCCTGTCGCACTATTTTATAGCTGTGTATCCTTGGGAAAGTGGCTTTGCCTCTATGATCCTGAGTCTTCTCATTCATAAATGTACCTACAATTACCTCCTCCCTCAAGGTGTTATTGAAAAGATTAGAAATATCTATAAGGTGGTGGCACTTTACAAATCTCACACAAGTAGTCCTGCCCCCTATATCTTGATATAGGCATGTGCCTGCCACTCAGACTGAAATATCCATGTTATTTATCCAAGCATCCTTTTCCTAAAATATTACTGGAGAAAAGCTGATAATTCATTTTATCTTACTTTCCTAATATTACAACAAAATACAATTCCTGATTTTGCAAATTCTTCTTTGTTGGTTTCCTTTAGACCAACTGCTTTCTGATGACATATTAGTTTCCTAGGAAGCCTTCCTCAGGTCATGCTGTAGGCTACGTTACCTCCATGGAACTTCCCTCTGGGCAAGCTACTCTTTTCTGTGGAATGAAGATTCTTATTTTAGCATGTGCCCCAGAAAATAGCACTTATGGACTCTCCTCCAGAGTGGTTATTCGTATTATTTTAGGTTCCTGTGGCTCTCTACCTTCTGAATATAGCACTATTTCCTCATCTCTACCGACATTAAGTGATAAACCTTAATATCAAAATCTGTCTTTGTAATGGGTTTAGAGACAAGTCCCAAAGATGATTAAAGGATTAGAAAATCTAATGAATAAAGAAAAGTGAAAGATACCAACGTGCTTTATCTCACAAAGGCAAGAAACCAGCCATTCCTCACTGAAGAAAGGAACAAGAAAAAATGAAACTGTGCTTCAGTGTAAGGGATTAAGAAAAATGTCCGACAATCTTGTTAAATGTGGATATGAGTTAAATCAGGATGTTGTCAACTCTCCTCTTTTGGACACTTAAAGGATGTGGTTTAGATGCATCTCTTGGGGACAGTTTGGTTCAGTCCTAGATGTATCCTTGCCCAGGGGCTGACAGATAGATCAAATGACTTCTCAGCAGCCCTTCCAGCCCCACACTTCTGTTTTTCTGTGCTCATGGGACAATGATGTTAGCTAAGTCAGATTTGCCCTTGCAAGTTAGTGGAGGAGTCAGCTGCTTGAAAGAAAACAGGTAGACTTTTTGTCCCCAAAATAAATGCCTCTCTACCCTGTTCCAGATTAAATTATGCTACTAGAGGTATGTTTCCTAGAGTCACGAAGTATTTTTAGTCTTCTGGAGTTCCCTCACAGAACGCAGACACAGACACCCAAGTGAAGATAAAGTAACTAAACCTTATCAGATAATTGCATAGGAGATGAAGGCCCTGCAACAGAACCAGTCTGGAAATGCAGGAAGAGGGAGTCCCAAAGCAGAGAAGACAGCGACATCACTGTGCAGACAAACTGCCAAACTGAAAATGTAGTTCTAGGCTTGTGCAGAAAATAGGGCTCTCCTCCCTCCCAGCTGAGTTTGGTCATTCTCTCAGTGGATACAGCTCCTACCAGGCGCCGAGCACTAGACAAGGCACTACAGTAAGCCAAACAGATATGGCTCTTTCCTGAAAATACTGAACACACGGTGGACCTGTAGTGAATTACTACATGGGGTCTACACTCACGCGACAAATAATGAGTGAGTCGCTAATAAGCACAAGGCACCATTCTAGGCACTTGGAATGGGGTGGTAACCAAATGGACAAATCATTTGCCCTCACAGAGCTTGCGTTCTGGTAAGAGGAGGTTACAGAATGAAAGTAGCACGAGGTGCTCTAAGTACTATGACAAAGAGACCTACCCTGGCTGACGAGTCCTCCCTGAGAAGGGGATGTTTCTATCGACATGTGAAGGCTGAGGAGGAATTGGTGAAAGGCATGTGTTGTGGAAGGAGGAGGCGTCTGGAGAGTGTTCCATTTAAAGCCATCAAACTTTGTCAATCTGCCACAATTTGCTTGTGTAGTAGGATGAAGGGTAATTTATATCTTTCTTTTTCTTATTATTCAAATATTTCTGTGATAATTAATTTTAAATAATATTAAAGTCATACTTAAAACTATTTTTATCTCATTTTTACCTTGTGGCTTTAATGTACTGGTCTTCAAACTATTACTTGTAAACTAAGATCAAATTCTATATGGATATAATTCAGACACCAAATTCGAAATCAAGTAGGAGTTTTACCCTGATGAGGCAAGCTTTGAGTCTAATTCCAGAATGTGTTTGGTGTTACTGTATGCAAACAAGATAACGTGTGACATTGTGACATGGATCTTTCCCCACCTACGTTGAATATGAATTATAGGTTGGTTCCTGCACTACAGGTGGACCTGTGGCAGCCCAGCAGTATCTCCTATGTATCAGAGGGAACAGTTACTGATGTCCATATTCCCCAAAATGGTTCCCAAGCCCTATTAGCCTTCTTACAGGAAGCCAACATCCAGTACAAGTAAGCATTCTTTTTCACTTGCTTAATTCTTTTGTACTAAACTGAACTGAATGATAGCTGTGTTCAGATTATTTACTGAGTGCCTAGCACAGTGTTCCAGTTATATTTATCATTTCACCATTACCACTAAGTGATCAGTGTAAACATGGAAGGTTTTTTCTGTGAGGAAAGCAGAGCAGTGTAGCAATCCCTAGAAAGTGGATGGGACAGCAGGGCAGAAAATGCTTTCTGCAGGAGCTGCATCAATTAGGCAAAGGATGAGACTTGGGACATGCAGGTGGAGGGGACAGTGCAAGCAAAGGGAAGAAGCAGCACAGTATGTGTGCAGGGAACTGATGTAGTTCAGTGTTATTAGTGTACAAAGTGCAAGTCAGAAAGTAGAAAGAAAAGATGCCGGAAAGGCTGGGGGAGGCCAGGTTGTGGGACACTTGATGTACAGGATTAGGAGCTCGGACCTTATCCTGTGGGTGGTGCTGCACAATTGGAGGATGTAAGCAAGGGAGCCACATGTTGCTGGGGTGCAGGGGAAATAGGACACTATAATAATAGTCCAGGTAAGAGATAGTCCCTGAGTCAAGACCAGAGTAATGAGACCAGGAAAGCACTCAGAAAAATAGCTCAGAGGCACAACCACCTGGACTTGTACTTGGTTGGATGTAGGTAGACGAGGAAGAAATCAAAGATGACTCTAAGTCTTCTAGCTTGGATGACTGGGTAGACAGAGTCAACCAGATTTGTATATTTTTTTTTTTTTTTTTTGTGGGGAAGACCAGCCCTGAGCTAACATCTGTTGCCAATCTTCCCCTTTTTGCTGAGGAAGACTGGCCCTGAGCTAACATCCGTGCCCATCTTCCTCCACTTTATATGGGACGCCGCCACGGCATGGCTAACAGGCAGTGCGCGTCCGCGGGCGCCTGGGATCCGAACTCGCGAACCCCGGGCTGCCAAGCGCGGACTAAACCGCTGCGCCACCGGGTGGCCCCCCCCAGATTTGTATATTTTGAGGGTTTTCGTTTTTAGGAATAGTTAAGTAGTAAGAATGAAGCAAGTAGAACATAATCACAGGAGTTAAAGAAGAAACGAAAGACTTTCAAGAGAGGGAACATCAGTGGTGCCAAGTGCTGCAATGATATCCAGGAAGAAAAGGACTGACCAGTTTCCTTTGGATTTGGCAATGGAAGTTGTGTTGGTAACTGTAATGGTGGGATTAGATTGTTAGAAGCAGAAGACAGAGAAGTGAACAGGAGGTGAGAAGAGACTACTGTCTTCTTACCATAGGAGTAAAGCAGACTACTGCTCTTAGAAGTTACGATAAGGAGAGCAGCAGAGAATGAGGAGCGACTATAGGGAGATGCAGCATCAATGACTGAGATTTGGGATTTGTTTGGGGAGGAGGCAATTTTGGCTTGGAGGCTGAGGGGAAGGACCGGTAGGGAAGGAGACAAGAATGAATGCACAGGTGGAGGAGTGGATCTGAGCAGTAGGAAGGATATCTTATCCTATAAGACTAAAGAGGTAAATACGGGTCTATTTAAAATTATAAAGAGGAGAATCAAAAAGTTGAAAGAGATCATAACTGACAGCAAAATTTTCTGGATGAAGTAAGAAGCAAAATTATCTACTGAAAGTAAAGAAACAGAGGCTGAAGAGTGTTGCCAAGAGAAAAACTGGGGTAAGAACCAATGAAAGTGGTTGTTGCAGAGAAGAGAGATTATAGTCCCGACACAGAGCTGAGGTTTTGTTGGGTAGAACCCACAGAAAGGTCAGGGTGCAAGGAAGTTGAGGTTCCTAGTGAGATACTAGCTTAAGTGTTCATTCCTGAGGTCTAATCTGGCTATGAGGGAAGAGAGTCTAGGAAGAATGATGGCGTAAAAAGGAAGAATCAAGGATGGTCTGAAGATCTTTATATTGAAAACAAGTGTAGTACAGCTGAGGACAAGAAATTGGAATATAGGAAGTTTTAACAAAGTGTAGGTTATTAGATGTTAACAGGTATAGGGTAGAACATTTATGGCTGGAGACAAGATTCAAGGAATAGCCATGGAGGAGATGGCTGAAGTGGAGTGGAGATCATTGAGGCCGTTGTGGTCAAGAATGAGTGGGCTTAATCACCAAAGAATCATCACAGTAGTCTTGAATCTCCTTGGCTGATGGAAAGATTAGAGGGAGAGGGAGAGAATGTGCTCCTGGGACAGGAGTATCAGGAAGTAGCCAGGAGTAAGAGGTAAGCAACTAGGAATGGCATGATGCTGAAAGGAAGATGAGCTTTTCCTGGAAGTTAGAAGAATAATGGGGAAGCACAAATAGGATTCCAGGAGAATGCTGACCTCCCTCCCTTCTGACCCCATGGTAGGTAGAGTGGAAGAAGAGAAAGCCACAAAAGAATCTGTTGGGGCAAGAATATGAGAAGAGAGAGTTCTCTGGAGAGACTGGAGAATGTTGGAAGTTGATTTACAATGGAATAGGGATTCCAGCAGGTGCAAGAGAAAAGAAAGTGGTGGAGAGATGGAGAGTCAATGCAGGATCCTGGGGGGAGAAGTGCAGTGTAGTGAATTAATAAGATGGAATCTTACCTTTCATTTGGAATCCTAGGATTTCAGGGTAGAGAGGCATGATTGTAAATGACTAACCTCAACTACTCCAACTTTTTAGCAAGTGGTTGTACTGCCAAAACTGGCACAAAGATCCCTGATGATGTCTGGCAAGGCCTGGGATGGGTTCATGGCTCTGTGAGTCAATAATGTGAGAGCCCTAGTCTCTGTGGAAGGCTGGGCCAAGTGGTGCAAAGTGGCAGTGACATCCCTCCCTGGACCATACAAATACTTCCCTGCCAGAAATATAATCCCAGCCTTATTAAAGTACTGATATGCTTTTTGCAGAAAAGTATTTTATCTGTGCTTCTAGAACAGGGTAGAGTCACAACTGTGCATAAAACTATTGTTCACATTGAACACATTTTAGTCATTCTGTAGCTTTGAAGGCATGCTTTGATTCTCTGAATGCCTGGCAGGAAAGAGCTTGGTAATTATATCTATAGGTGCCCGGTAACAACTCACGTGCTTCATTGTTCGGTAGAAAAGAATATACCAGTTGTTTTAACAAGTCTCTATTTCCTGCCATTAAATATAAGTCATGTGGAACTGATATGGAATAAAATATCACACTTCATGTCACAGAGAATAAAGTCTAAAAAAATGAGTGTTTTAAACCAGTTGTCTCCTCATGGAGAACAATCATTTAGAATTATTCACTTTGTTGGTCCCAAGATAATAACACATAAGAGTCAATTAAATTCCACAGGACCAGTAGCTAGAGATCATTTTAATTGACTCTTATTATTGTAGCCTGGGGTATTTTCAAAAGATTATCATTTACTCTGTACAACTATATATAATGTAAAGTGATAGTCATTTTTAAAGCAGAAATAACGTGACCCCACGTGTCCGGCTCCTAGATGATCAGCCACTCTCAATGACATGACAGATGAGGTGATTCATTCTGCCATAAAAATTTTTAATCATTTTGTAAATTAAATACCTTCAAAAATTGGTAATGGAATTTTAAATTTTAAGTCTCCCCACTCTACCCTGGAAACTTTGAGGAGGTGGTTTTATACCGAGTGATGACATCACTTGGAAAGTTCTTAATAGCGCTAGTCACTATTATAGGAGAGCATACAATTGGAGTAGGAATAATAACCAGCCATCAAGAACTAAGAAAATACAACAGTTACAAAAACCATTTTGGGGCTCCATTTCACAGCCTTCTCCTCAATTGGCTGGTTTCCAGTCAACTATTTGACAAGGAAAGGGGGACTAGCCCTGCCTCATCACAATTATTTTCATTTTTGGGTTGGTCTCCTAGGGCCTGTAATAAGACACAGTCTAAGCTATTGAACAGAGACCCTGTATTAGTTTGCCAGGGCTGCCATAACAAAGTACCACAGACTGGTTGGTGTAAAAAACAAAAATTCATTGTCTCATGATTCTGGAGGCTAGAAGTCTGAAATCAAGGAGTTGGAAGAGCTGGTTCCTTCTGAGGGCTGTGAGGGAAGGATCTGTTCCAGGCCTCTCTCTTTGGTTTGTACATGGCTATCTTCTCCCTTTGTCTCTTAATATTGTCTTCCCTCTATGTGTGTCCATGTTTGTGTCCTAATTTTCCCTCTCCCTTTTTAAAAATTGTGGTAAAATATACATAAAATTTACCTTTTTAACCATTTTAAATATACAGTTCAGTAGCATTAAGTACATCCACACTGTTGTGCATTCATCAGCACCATCCATTTCCAGAACTTTTTCATCTTCCCAAACTGAACTAATTTCCCCCTTTTTTGTAAGGACACCGGTCATTTTGGATCAGGGCCCATCCTCGTGACCTCATCATAACTGATTACATCAGCAACAACGCTATTTCCAAATAAGGTCACATTCTGAGATACTGGGGGGGGGGGGACAAAATTCAACCCATAACAGACCCCCAAACACAATGGCTTTAATGAAATAGAAGTTTACTTCTCCCTCATGTGACAGTCCAGAGGTCGGGAAGCTGTTGCTGTGCTACTACTGCCACCACTGTCATTACCATTGCCTCTCAGGCCATGAACCTAGTGACGTGGAGTGCTGAGTCCAGCCACCCAACCACCTCTGAACAGTCACATCTCTGGGACCTCAACAGGGCCGCAGCAACAGCAGCAGGAGGCTTCTTGCTCTTGACTTCCTATCTTGCCAGAGTTCACAATTTTGTGCTCGGAATCCTCTCTGCAAGAGAGTCAAGGAAAAGTAGCTTTCAGCTTCCCAGGCTTTACAGTTCTAGAATTCCCTAAAGTGAGTAGGGATGAATGTTAAGAGGCTGTTGACCATATCCACCACAGACACTCCAGAGGGGAAAGAGGAAGCAAGGATCGGCCATATTCTAATATTCTCTTCCATCTTTATTTAATATGGACTCTGTGAGGACTGATAGCAGTAAGTTTCCTGATTTAATTAGTCTAAATTACTGGTTTCCAGATTATTAGCCTAAGTTTGATCCTGACAATATGTGAAAATCACCTGGTAAGCTTTTAAAAAGGACCAATACCTATCCAGAGATTCTAGTCTACACAGGGCCCAGTGTGATATATTTTTTAAGGCTCACAGGTGATTTTAAAGCAGCCCAGCTTGAGAATCACTGGCTAAATGAATGGATAAATACTAGGGATCCAAAGACTAGCTCTATTTAGGGCACTTGGAGACTTTAAAATAAGACTGAGAAGCTTACAAGTCTATTCATCAAAGGAGCTAATACCCAACTAGAGTGATTCCATACACCCTCAAACTGAAAAACTTTATAATTTTCTTACTCTGGTGAAAACACAAGCAAACTTGACTAGAAAATGTTAAGATAAATCTTTTGTAGGAGCAATTATCCATTAGAATTATATTGACAATTCTCTGAATGGGCATTTCATTATGGGATTAGTAATATGTTGTCACTTATCAATTGATAGTGATAAACGATAGAGAATCTAATCAATTAAGAAGCATAGTTTCGGCATTTTGTGGGGTTATTTTTTGGTGAGAAAGATTGGCCCTGAGCTAACATCTGTGCCAATCTTTCTCTATTTTGTATGTGGGAAGCTGCCACAGCATGGTTTGATGAGTGGTGTGTAGATCTGTGCCCAGGATCCGAACCTGTGAACCCTGGGCCGCCAAAGCAGAGGGTGCAAACTTAACCACTATGCCACCGGGCTGGCCCCAAGAAGCACAGTTTTTTGTACTCAACCTCCTGGGAAAGTATTACCTGTCTAATGGGAACACTTGTTCTATCAAGAGCTGCCAAACAGATGTTATCAGCACCAGAACTTCAGAACCTTCTGGTGATGAATATGAGGAATTGCTCTTACCTTGAGTGGAAACGAGTTATCTGCACTGGTTTATATTTAGAAGGTCTTTCCGCTTTGGAAATACTGCAAAAGCAATACAGCTCAATTTGGGGAAACTTTATTTTTTATTTTATTTTATTTATGTATTTTATCTTTTAAGCTGGAAATTCAGAAAGAGATTCTTATGTAGATTGCTGGCTTTGGCAAATCTGTTTACATGTTTTCCCTTAGTTTCTTGGGATAGAGAAAAGTAGCCAGGAGAAATGGATAGATGGTGCTAGAGAGGGAAACATATCTGGAAGATTGCCTGCAGTGACTGGAATATGTTGACAGCTTATAACCACCTCCGCCCTAATCAAACTTGCAACTTTCCTGACCATTCCAGATCTCTCACAACACAGGAAGTCTGGACATTGATATAGAGGTTCATTTGGTTGACAGTATTGTAAAGTTCTTTAGACCATACAAACCTACCTTCATCTGTAACTTCTTTCCTTGACAGAAGAAAGCACTAATACACATGGTGTTCAGACTGACAATCTTTAACACTCCACTTACATTTTGAGCCATTGCAAGCAACTACCAAGTGAGTTTGTGCCACCCCACCTTATCTTGATATTTAATATGTTTCTAAAGTCAAAAATTGAAACAAAAAGAACAGTAAGCCAATGATCAATTCCTGATTAAGTATTTTGTCCATGGTGGATACTCAGTAAATAATGAATGAGCAAATCAAAAGGAATGTCCTACATCCTGCATGACCCTAAGTAAATCTACTTTCTTCATGAACCAAAAAGTGTTTATTCAGGTAATTCGAGATAACTTTTTAAATCAAATGGCTTATATAGATCAGCCTTGAAAGTCATTTAAAGATGCCATTACATGTTCTTTTAATAGCACTTAAACCACTAAGCAACAGGTTCTTTTGGAAGATAAAATATGAAAGCAAATCTTTTCAGCTAACTGCCAGGTCCAGAAAAATCACTGAGAGGCTCTTGAACACTTTAAGTATTCCAAATGAGTGAGCGCCTGTGACACCACTAGTTAGAGGAGACAGGAGAGTTGGGGAGACATGCCTATATCCAGCTCAGACGTCTCATCAGGAAAACTGATGGCTCCAGTGGGAGCTGGTTCACACATCACAGTGGCCCTGGAGTCCCTCACCCTGGCCTCAGCCTGTACTTTCCAAATGCTTTCACTTTGATTCGCTGAGCTTGCCTTCTCTTGGTGGCCTTGAAGTAGCTTTTTCTGACCCGAGGTATTCCTTCAGTTTCCTCTTGAGGACTGTAGGTCTTTCCTCCTCTCCCTTTTCTCTCTGAGTTTTGAGTCAGGTGTTCTGGGTGATGACATGAGAAAAGTCTCTCAGTGATGAAAGGGATGGGAACAGATAGAAGCAACAGGAAAGGAGGATGTGGCGACGGAGTGGAGGAGCTTGTCTTGTTTCCGTTTTCATAATGTCACGCTGGACTTGGAGTCTAAAGACTAGAATTTGGGTTCACATTCCAAGTTCAAATTCTGGCTCTGCACTCACTAGCAGAGAGATGTTGGCAAGTTCTTAACCCTTTTGAGACTGAGTTTCCCCATTTGTAAAATGGAGATAACAATAAACTCTACCCCATAGGGTTATTAACTAAGATCGTGTTTGTAAAATACCTAGCACCTGGTAGGTCCTTAATAAATATAGTGCGTGTACCCATCATTTGGTTCTTATAGCTGCTCAATCAATGGTAGTTATTATTACTATTATTATTATTATTTGGGGACATCTGCCTATAATTTTACATTTTATATTCATTACACGATTTTAACAGTTTTTATTTCCCAAAAAAGAACATTTTCCCAACATTTGGTACTTTTAGAAATGTCAATCTCCACTGTCCTTCTTTTCATAGATCCATAATTTTCTTTTGATATTGCCTGATTTTTGTATTTCACATAAATTTCATTCAATTTTCATCATGTCTATCATTTCAAATCCAGGATCCTCATAGAAGATCTTCAGAAAGCACTGGAAGACGGAAGCAGTTTGCAAACCCAGAGAAATCGAAGATCCCTCTCTGGATATAATTATGAAGTTTACCACTCCTTAGAAGAAGTATGTAATCAAAGGAGCTTTTAGTGCTTTTTTACAAATGCAGCCTTATCATTTAGGTCTAAGGATTGGGAGAGAAGCCTAAAGACAGAGGCAGGGGGTACGTGAAGAATAGGCATAGCTCTTATACTGCCTAGGCACCTCAGTTCAGTCATCTCTTCCATTAAGCCTTTTACTGCTATAATAATAAGTAGCAAAACAATTTGAATTTCGTTGCTTTACCCAACCCATCCATGCAAACGAGATGAGAATTGCAATGGAAGAGTGAAGTGATGATGCTGTAATTGTAGTTGTAAAGACCTTAACTAAAAAGCCATGAAAGGTGGAGCTAGCCAGAGTTTGAGGGCAAGGCTTTGGTGAGGGGTCGTGAACTTTGATGCTTGCCCCACACCCTCTGCACAGTTGAGACCTCCAAAGGCCAAGCCTCATTTGTAGCACCTCGCGGCCTTTTAACATGCTGTTATTGATTCTACCTGGAAAACACAGCAACCCCATCCTCACTGCTACATTCTTTACTGTTTACCTGGACAACAACTAGTTATTCTTCAAATCTCAGCTTAAGCAAGAAGAGAGCTGTTTCTACTCTCCCAGACTGGATCAGAACTCCCCACCCCCAACCACCAGTGTATTACAAGCACCTACAGCACATGGATACAACATCTGTCATAGTTTTCAATTATGTAATTTTATGATTATTTGATTAATGCCCTTCTCTCCTAATAAGCTGCAGGTTCCATGAGGGCAGGCCATTTCTTCCTTGTTCACCACTATGTCCCCAGTGGCAAGCAAATAGAGACCTCCAAATAGATAGCTGTTGACAGAATGAGTAAATGAATGACTACATACATTCTCCATGCTTCCCCTGAACTGAGCAAAGGAATGCCAGACATAGGATTAATGAGATCCTGTTATATTCTTAGGAGAATTTTTGGTTCTCTTGATAATGACTTTCTTTTCAAAATTATTTCCACATATTTCATGTCTCAACATATGTTTTAGGAGCTTGAAATTAGAAGCAATGAAAGGTTTTAGATAACTTGGCACATGGAAGTGCTATTAACATGCACTAGAAAAAAGTCAAATTTTAAAAATACATCTGTATAGATATGTACATACATATATATACATAGACAGACATACATATATGTATATATACACACACACATATATATACATCTTGCTCATTAGACTAAAAAAGAATAAAAGAAAAGAAAATATGGATCCTTTCCAAAATTTATTTTTTCAGTACAGACTCTTTCTTGCACTTCATGGAACAGCGGACACTTTTGTGTGACTCCCTTACTCCTTGTAAGCCTTTTAAGTCAGAAATGTCATCCATCTTTCCAAGTGTCTTATTCATCCATCTCAAATATACCTTCTCCTGATGACAAATAAGTGGGTGTGACTGGATCAATGCAAACCTATCTCTATTACCAGGGAAATTATTCAGAGTGTGCCCTCCGATGCATGGCTTGGTAGATAACCTTTAAATGCAAAAGATAATGCCTTTTTCTTAGCATCTTCTGTTCAGTGGCAAATTATAATATGTGGGACTTTAATAAACACTTTCAAGTAGTTTGGATGGTTTTCCTGAAGCTGATTTATTTCTTTCCTCTTAAATACTTGGGGGAAAATGGAAATAAATTTTGATTTTCAAAAGAACCCAGAACACATTGATTAATTTTCTGTAAAACTCTGCCATCAAGACATTAATGATAAATGGTAGTAGAAGGTATGCTTTAAAAAGGGAACAATATAAGACATGAAGCTACTATTTGAAAAGGCAGAAAATGTAATTTTAAGTATGCTAAAGAAAATTTAAAATACTAAATTGGTTTTTGTTCAATTTTATACTCTATGAATGCTCTTTAAGTTCTGACACCTGTTGTCGTTTTGTTCTCTAAAAGCTCTACATTTGGGAGAGTCTGACATGGTTTTTATTTATTTGCTTTTAGATTCAAAATTGGATGCATCATCTGAATACAACTCATTCAGGCCTCATTCACATGTTCTCTATTGGAAAATCATATGATGGAAGATCTCTTTTTGTTTTAAAGGTAAAAATAAGAAATTAGTAACAATAAATATTTACAAAACATTCATCTTTTCCAACTTTGTCTTATGGGGAAAAGAAGTGAAATGGCCTTTCATAGTGTCTAATATTTAACATCATCTGATAATTTAAGAAAAATTTTTCCTTTAGGTTTTTGAGCCACATTTAATTTTTGCCATTGAGTATTCCAGAGAATACTATTTCTAACATATTCAGAGTTATTGATGCACTTAATAATGGACTTCAAAATTATTTGTGAGTTGGTGCTACTTCAGATGAACCAATACAAAACTACATAAATGTGTAGGAGGGTATGCATCATTCCCAGCCCTTGACCCTGCATTGTCTTGTAGCTGCTGATCTATGGCTCTCCATCCTGTCCCAGCCAAACATCTAAAAAGATTTACCTATTACTTCCTCACCTCCCATTCAGACTCACTAGCCTTTGCCCCCACAATTCCTCTAAAACTTGTCTTGCCAAGATCGACAATAACGCCTAGTTGATTCTCCTCTTGTCTCTCTGACCATTCCCTCTAGTCTCATTCACTGGCTCCTCTCCCCTTGTTCTTTCCTTAGGTTCTGGCAATCCCAGGATTCTATCCTCAGGTGTTCTCTTGCTCTACCAACCCTCTCTAGATGGGCACATCCACCCCATAGTTTCAGCAGTCATTCCAGACTTTCCTATTCAGTGGAGTCCTCTCTCTGGACCTCTAAATTCATATATCATTGCCTACTTGACATTCTCATCTCAATATTCCAAAAAGCACCTTAAGACTCAGACTGGCACTGCTGTGTTCCTAGTCAAGAAACTTGAGCATCATCCTAAATTCCTCTCTTTTATTTCAACCACTTATTTTAAATCTATCACCAAGAACTGACAATTCTTCCTTCTAAATTTCTTTTGCATCTGCCCCAGCCTCTTCTCTTGTCCTCACTGCTGTTGCCCTAACTTACCTCTGGATGGATTCTCCCTAGACTACTACAATAACGCATTCAGTACCGAACTTCCTTTCCAGTTCCCATCCTCTACCCTTTCATCCTCTAATCCACTTCCACACTGCTGTCAGCGTGAGCACACTCTTGCTTTCACTCACACGCGTGTGCCCATGTGCACACATACACCTCCCATCAAATACAGGATGAAGCCTTATCTCTATTATGTGGAATCCAGGAATTTCATGCTTCATCTGCCATTCTTTCTTCAAACCTGAGAAGCAGTTCCTCAAATATGGTGGGCTCAGATTCTCTTCCAAGCTTGAGATGCCTTCTTCCAACTTGTCTGCCAGGCAAGCTTCAAGTCTTGCTCAACTATTCAAGTTCTCCTCTTTTGAGAAGGCTTATTTTATTCCCCAGGAAAATTAGACATAGCATTCCCATGTTTCCAAAGTAACTTAGGCATATTCACATCATAATGATTGATAGCTCGCACATCTGCCCTCCCCACTAGCTTATAAATTCCTTGTCTTTTCATCTTTGAATCTCCAGTGCTGAGTACAAAGTCTGACATAGAAAAGGATTTCCTGAAGTATTCATTGAGTGAATTAATAAATGAATGAAAACTAGATCCCCTATGAATATAATGTCAAGTGCTACCTATTGATTACTGGGTTGGAAATCACATGTAATATTGATATAACAGGATTGTAAAGAAAAATATCTGTCACTTGCTTCTGCAAATCAAGTTGTTTTGTTTTTCCATTTTGTTGTAATGAAATTTGACTTTTTCCATCCATACAACATAGCTATTTCTTTAAGAAATATTCCTTGGCAGTATTTCTGACTCCTTGGGATTCTGATTCTGAGTCTCTTGGTGGGTTGGAGGCAGGGAAGAGGAAAGAAAGAGGGAGGGAGGGAGGGGAATTTAGCATTCTACTTAACAGTCACATATTATATTAAAATAGAGAAGCAAACCTGTTTAAGGGATTGCCCTTTTCCTTGTGTATTTTCTAGTTGTTTGATTTGTAATCAGGGCAATGAATTTATTGTTTCTGCATAAATAAGCCTGAACTTCTGAAATAGATAGGAAATCTCTTTGTCTTTTTTATGGGTTACCTAATGAACCAAATTATAGTGAAGAATGATGCTGAAACTTTTATTAAATTATGCTGGTTAGTGAAATCTAAAAATAAAAGTCTGAGCTGGTTACTATGAATACTCTTGTTTTCAGCTGGGCAGAAAATCACGAGCATACAAAAGAGCTGTCTGGATAGACTGTGGTATTCATGCACGAGAATGGATTGGTCCTGCCTTTTGTCAGTGGTTTGTAAAAGAAGTAAGTGAAACCCTTTACACAATGTCCATTTCAGCTAATCAGTGCTTCCCTTGTGTTTTTATTCTGCTCAAGGAACAAAACTGGGAACTTGAAGCCAGCAATACCTGACTGAATGATAATAACACCTTGATTTTGTGGGTCACTTTCATGTTTGTGAAGACCTCTCATAAGCCTGGCTCAGTCTATCCTCACCTCTGCCCTTGGAGGTTGGAATTACCAAACCTCATTAAAGAGAAAGAACCTGATGAATTAGGAACAAACCATAGTAGCTGATATATAGTAAAAAGCTAAAAATTCAATTTATGGTGTTCCAGAGCAGTTTCTCATACGATATGCAGCTTGGAAAATTCTACATCACTTGTCTTCTCCATCAAAATGATCTCACATATGCTATAACAATAAAGAGATGAGCAAGTGATTGCATTTTGCCCTCCTGCTATGGATCTATAATTTAGATATCAAAGACTTTTAGCATCTGTGGATTTCACATTCTCAGTTTCAGTGTTTTCAGTGACTGTAATGGCTGATGACTCATAATAATTACTCATTTTCTAAAGGCTTCATTTAAATCATAAATCCGAGGCTAGTGTATCGAGTGGGTTCTATCCCATGAGTGGGCCAACCTCATGGGCCAACATCTTATTATGTTCTGATATTTTTCTATTCATTGTCAAGAATGCAATGACTTTCAAGGTTTTGGTTTTTTTTTTTTAACCTTGACTTCTTAGTTTGTTGTTTTTTGGTTTTTGTTTTTTTTTTTTTAACACTTTTAAGGGGCCAACCTGGTGGCGTAGTGGTTAAGTTCACACACTCTGCTTCGGTGACCTGCCATTCGTGGGTTTGGATCCCAGACGTAGACCTACACACCGCTCATCAAGCCATGCTGTGGTGGTGTCCCACCTACAAAATAGAGGAAGATTGGCACAGATGTTAGCTCAGGGAAAATCTTCCTCACCAAAAAAAAAAAAAAAGACTCTTAAAGGAAAACCAACCCTAGTACTGGTAATGAAAGTAAAGAAGTCTAAGGAAATGAAGGTTCTAGCTAGAAAATAACCCTACAAATTTCTTTAGACCTGTACTTATAGAGAACCATTAGGGACACAAAAGACATTTAAATATTTCAGTTATATGTCACTGTGTTATATGGGGAAATTACGTGCCCTACTGAAGTTTGTGATTTTGAGGACTCTCCTAGTTTTGGAAAATATCTCTCACAAATGTCAAGAATGTACTAAATTTGCAAGATCTGCCTCTCTCAAACCTTCAGAAGTATCCTTAATTTTATAAATATTATGTAACAAAATTTTCAAACTATTCCCACTCAGTGTATTGAGCAATTTGTATTCTCTTAATGTACCATTTTATTCTGGTGGGACAAATACAAAAGGTAATAAGAAATTAATTCTATTACCTTGTATTAAATATCCATGTACACATACAATATATCTGCTGTCTCAAGTTTCAAAAAGAAAAGGGAAAAATGGTTAAGTACAGAACATCTATTGTTTATAGACTATGGTCCTGTGTATTATTGAAGGACATAAGAATGTATCTCCCAAACATTTTACCTCACCCTCATATGTGCAACTTCTTCTTTATAATACCTAAACTTACTTTATTTGTTCATATGGTTACTGTCTATCTTTTCCTGTATCGATGCCAAGGACATTTATCTTGTTCATTGCCAAATCCCCAGCACCTAGAACACTACCTGGCACTTAATAAATTTTAAAATATTTGTAAATGAATGGGAATAATGAGAATCCAGTGGTAATGATGTGGAAAGATTTCTGGGAGATGACTTGTCAAATCATCTCATAGGATATGAATGGTACCAGCTGAATTTTTGTGGTACACAATCTGTACAGCCATATATGGCAGCCCTATAACCTAAGCTAAATTTTCAAGGAAGAGGAGACAGAGTGTAACCACAGAAAAAAGAAAAGGCGTGCATAATGACTGTCAACTGAGGGTAGTTGATTTTGGAGCAAGAGTGAGAAGCCTCAATTAAGATCAAGTTCCATCTCACCAAAAATGAAAGAGGAAAGGCTTATCCCTCCTCCCTCCTACGCCAGGCTATCTTCAAGCATACAGATGAGTCTAGCCATTTCTGTGCCTCTGCTACCCTTTCCACACCTCTCTCACTCTCGCTGTTTATGGCTGTCACTTGACCTCCACTTTATCACTTATATTTCCCATGTGAGTCAGGGCAGCAACCAGAAATTGAAAAAAGGAGGCCTACGGGTCACTCATCCCAGTGTCCTTGTAGAAGCAATGGGGCTGCCAAAATGTGACAGCCACATGGTAGCAGTGACTGGAGTGGGTCAGCATTTACACATTACAGGCTTGCAAGAAATGTTCTTATCTTGCTTTAAAGCCCCCACTAGTTGGGGGGAGGGGGCAGGGGGAATGGGGATTTCAAAGATTTAAATAACCTTAAACCTGTCAAGCACTAGAACATCTTCTTTTATGCACTCAGTCCCTCGTTAAATCCTCAGTCTCCCAAAGAAGGCAGGGGTGTCTGGTCTAAGAGGGTCTCTAGGCAGTGTACCTTCCACGAGTCAACTCCCCTCCACCACAGAAGTCCCATTACCAGTACCCAGACCCTTAACTTATCTAATTTCCATGCCACCTCTGGGGGTACCAGGGAATCTCTGGACTCTTTCTCTGCCTCTCAGGAGACTCTAGGATGCTATGTCTAGCCCTCTCTTGGCTAATACATGCCACACTGCCGATTGTCCCCTCTGCACTTGCCCCTTTTTGGTGTGTGAGGCAATGTCCTCTCAGAGAGACATGCTGAACAGGACAGAAGTCCTCTTTTATTACATTTTTTACCCCAATCTGTCAGTGATTTCTGCCATCTCTTGTTTCCTTGGAGTTTAAACCCCAAGAAAAGGGGATGGTGTCAGAAGCCAAAAGTTTGGCTTCTTACCTTTGCTTTCTCTCTTTCCTGGGTGCTTTTCCCCAAACTCAACACCTTGAAACAACAAATCTTTATTACCTGACAGTTTCTGTGGGTCAGCAATTCAGGCACAGCTTAGCCGGTGCCTCTGGCTCAGGCTACGGTAAAGGTATCAGCTGGAGCTTCTGTCATCTTGAGGCTTGAGTCAGGGAGGATTGGCTTCTGAGCTCACTCACACAGCTGTTGGCAGCCTCAGGTCCTCCCCGGCTGTGAGCCGGAGACATCAGTTCCTTGCCACATGGGCCTCTCCATAGGGCAACTCGCAACACAGCACCTGACTTCCCTCAGAGCAGAAGAGGGAGAGAAGGAGAGAGAGCAGACCCGAGATGGAAACCACAGTCTCTTTGTAATCTAATCTCAGAAGTGACATCCCATCACTTTTACCATATTCTGTCCATTAGAAGTGATGACTAGGTTAAGACCATATTAAAGGGAGGGCGTTACAAAAGAGCATGGGTACCAAGAGGTGGGAATCATTGGGGACCACCTTAGAGGCTGTCTAACATACATTGGTGGACTTTCCCCACAGCTACCACCATAAGGTTTGCATCCTTACTCAGATGTGAACTGAAAGAAAATATACCAAACACTTCTGGGATCCTGATAGAATAGTAGATTGCATAGAGGTTATGTGCACATATTTAGTAGGTAAATAACCCTGGGTTGGAATGCCAGCTCTGCCATTTGCTAGCTGTGCGATTTTGGTAGGCAAGTTGTTGAACATCTCTGAACCTCAGTAATAATAATACGTGACACATTGGGTTATTGGGAGGATTAAATGATATAATGCATGTAAAAGACTTAATAGAGTTCTTGGCCTATAATAAGCACTTAATAAAATCAACTCTTATTATTAGGGTCAGCAATGTGGTATTTTTAAATAACCAATGTAAAGAGAATCATTAGAAAGAAAATTAGCAAGATTATGAAAAAGCATAACAACACCATCAACCAATAGGATCTAACAATATTTATAGATCTTTCCACCCAACAACAGTAGAATATACATTCTTTTCAAGTGCCTTTATAACATATACCAAGATATACCATATTCTGGGCCAAAAAACAGACCTCACAAATTTAAAAGAACTGAAATCACACAGACTCTGTTCTCTCACCACAATAAAATCAAACTAGATTGATAGCAGAGAGACAATGGGGAAACCTCCAAATACCTGAAAATTAACATGCATCTAAATTATCCATGTGTCAAAGATAAAATCTCAAGAGAAATTTTTAAAAATACATTGAACTAAATGAAAATGAAAATACAACATATCAAAATTTGTGGGACACAGCTAAAACAATGCCAAGTGGAATTTATAGCACTAAATGCATACATTAGAAAAAAGAGAAATTCTCAAAACAATAATCTAAGCTCTCACCTCTAGAACCTACAAAAAGAATAGAAAATAAAACCAAAGCAAGCAGAAGAAAGGAAGTCATATAGATAAGAGCAGAAATCAATGAAACTGAAAACAGAAAATCATTAGGGAAATTAATGAAACAAACAGCTGATTCTTGAAAGGATCAATGAAATTAACAAAGCTCTAGCAAGAGAGACAAAGAAAAAAGACAGAAGATACAGATTAACAATATCAGAAATAAAACAGGAAATATCACTACAGACCCTAAAGATATTGAAAAGATAATAAAAGTATACTATGAATAACTGTATACATATAAATTTGACAACTTAGACAATTTGGATATTACTATTAAGGACACTGAATTCATGATTTTAAAATTTAAAAAAAAGAAAAGAAAAAAATCTCCAGACCCAGATGGTTTCACTGAAGAATTCTACCAAATGTTTAAAGAAAAAAAATAACACCAATTCTACACAATCTCTTTCAGAAAATAGAAGAGAGAACACTTCTAATTCATTTTATAAAGCTAGTACTACCCTGATACCAAAATCAGATAAAAACAGTAGCAAAAAACAAAAGCTAGACTAATATCCCTCATGAAAATAGATTCAGAAATCCTTAACAAAATATCAGCAAATAGAATTTAGTAATCTATAAAAATAATTATCCACCATGACCAAGTGGGGTTTGTTTCAGGGATGCAAGCCTGGTTCAGTATTTGAAAGTTAATTAATGTAATCCATCAGAAGAACAGACTAAAGAAGAAAAGATCACATAATCTTATCAATTGATACAGAAAAAGCATTTGACAAAATTCAACAGCACGTTCACGACAAAAACTCTCAGAAAAATAGGAATAGAAGGGAACTCCTCAACTTTATATAGAACATCTACAAAAATCCTACAGCAAACGTTATATTTAATGGTGAATGACTAAATGCTTCCCCTAAGATCAGGAACAAGGTAAGGACCCGCTCTCCCCACTCTTATTAACATAGTGTTGAAAGTTCTAGTCAGTACCAGGCAAGAAAAGGAAATAAAAGGCACACAGATTAGAAAGGAATAAATAAAGTAATCCTATTTGTAGATGACATGATTGTCTACATAGAAAATCCCAAGGAATCTACAGAAAACTTCATAGAATAAATAAGTTCAGTGAGATCACAGGGTACAAGACCACCACTGAATGCTGGAGAGCATGTGGAAAAACTGGATCACTCAGACGTTTCTGGTGGGAATGTAAAATGACAGAGCTACTCTTGAGAACAGTTAACAGTTTCTTTTAAAACTAGACATGTGACTACCGTATGACCCAGTAACTGCACTCTTGACATTTATCCCAGAGAAATTAAAACTTATGTTTGCTCAAAAACCTGTGCACCAATGTTTATAGCAGCTTTATTTATAATAGCCAAAAACTGGAAACAATCCAGATATCCTTCAATGGGCAAAAGGTTAAACAAATTAGTACACGCATACCGTGGAAAACTACCCAGCAATAATAAAGGAACAAACTGTGGAAACATGCGGCAACCTGAATGAATCTCCAGAGAATTATGCTGAATGAAAAAACAATCCCAAATAGATACATACTGTATGATTTCATTTACATAATGTTCTTGAGTGATAAAATGATAGAAATGGAGAACAGATTAGTGGTTGTCAGGAAGAGGTGGAGGTGGGAGGAAAGTAGATGTGGCTACAAAGGCATCATGAGGGGCCCTTGGGTTGATGGGAAGGTTCTGTATCTTGACTGTATCAATGTCAGTACCCTGATTGTGATATTATACTATAGTTTTGTAAGATGTTACCATTGAGGGAAAGTGGGTAAAGGGTACACAAGATTTCTCTGTATTAATTCTTATAATTACATGTGAATCTACATTTATCTCAAAATAAAAAATTTGTTATAAAAATAATAGCCAGGTCTCCATACTCCTGGGTTCCATTCTTTTTTGGAACCAGGTGCTATCTCTTGCCTAGGGACTCAGGCAATTTCATCCCTGCTGTCTCTTCCCTGCTGTATAATCCTCATCAACTGCCCCTGACTTTCTATGCCATGGAAACCAGAAGTATCAAGATGTGGCCCTGTTTCCATATGTTCCTCTCCTCTTTGGCCAGCTTGACCATTCCATGCCATGCCCTGAGAGCCACTTCCACTTCTTCTCCCCACTCCAATTTAGTGAATGGGTCCATGAATGTCTTAGACACACAAAGCTCAGAAAACAGTGATAGAGAAACAAACCACCTGGTTTAAATGACTGATGAGGGGCTGGCCCAGTGGCGTAGTGGTTAGGTTCGCACGCTCCGCTTCCGCAGCCCGGGGTTCGCAGGTTCGGATCCGGGGCGCGGATCCCAAGACACACCGCTTGTCAAGCCATGCTGTGGCAGCGTCCCATATAAAGTAGAGGAAGATGGGCACGGATGTTAGCCCAGGGCCAGGCTTCCTCAGCAAAAAAAAGAGAAGGATTGGCAACGGCTATTAGCTCAGGGCTAGTCTGCCTCACACACACACAAAAAATAAATGACTGAAGAGATGGGCATGATTATTTTATTTTGAAAATTGCTCAAGTGAATTCATTATCTCAACATATAACCAATAATCGTATTCTTTATCTCAACATACAACTGCTGGTTGGCAGACATTTTTTAAATGCAAAGTACATGATACAATTGTGGGCTTTTATCTTTTAAATTGAAAATCACTTAATTATGTTGAAAAATGTGGAGCCATCACTTTTGATTTCAATACATGCTCTCTCTTTTTTCTAGTACTCAATCACAAATTTTTATATCTTATAGCAAAATAAAGGAAACAAATGGAGGTATTCTTGGATAGCAAAATCTTGCTCTTGTTAAATGCTTGTTTATATCAGGTTAGTAGAACCATTACTAATGTTATATAAATGGTACTGTGAGTTTTTTTGCAGGGGAGGGGGAGAAGAGGGAGCAGACATGGTAGACTTACTATTGAAATGTGTGCTACAGATGCCCCTTCACCATGAAACCAAAAAGGAGCTTTAAGAAATACTACCTTTTGATGATAAAATTTTCTTAAATTTGTCATGAACCAAGAAAGATGATACAGACACTAAATTCATCAAAGAAACTACAATAGGTATATAAGGAAAAGGAAACAGATAGATATACAGAATTGGAGGTTATCTTTCTGCAAAAGGGAACAGATATTATTTACAGGAGAATAAGAGACTTAAATCCAAGGGCTAATAGAGGTCAGAGAACAAAGATAATAGACAGCAAGTTGAGACTTAGGAAAAGGGACACTTACAAAGCTAATGGACTTCAAAATTAAATTACAAAGCAAATTACCAAGTTAAAAATAGGGTTAAAAATAGTTTAGCAGTTCCTCAAAAAGTTAAACTTACAGTTATGTGACCCCAAAACTCCACTCCTGTGTATATAACCAAGAGAAATGAAAACATATATCTACACAGAAACTCACACATAAATGTTCATGGTAGCATTATTCATGATAGCCAAAAAGTGGAAGCAACTCAAATGTCCATCAACTGGTGACTAGAGAAGCAAAATTTTGTATATCCATACAATGGAATATCATTCAACCATAAAGGGAATGGAGTACAATACAAGCTACAACATGGATGAAGCTTACAAACATGCTAAGTGAAATAAGTCAGACGCAAGAGGCCTCATGTTGTATCATTCCATTTATATGAAATTTCCAGAATAGGCAAAGCCATAGAAACAGGAAGTAGATTAGTGGTTGCCAGGGGAGGGGGGAAGAGGAGAATTGGGAGTGAGTACTAACAGGTATGATGTTTCCTTTTGGGGTGATAGAAAAGTTCTAGAATCAGATAGTGGTGATGATTGCACAACATTATATATATATTAAAACCACTGAACTGTACACTTTAAAGTGGTGAATTTTATGTTATACAAATCACATCTCAATAAAAAAGGAATAAGGTGCTGATACATGCTACAACATTGATGAACCTTGAAAGCATTATGCTTAGTGAAAGAAGCAATCACAAAAGACCACATATTACACAGTTCCACATATTTGTATGCAATGTTCAAAATGGGCAAATTTATAGAAACAGAAAGTAGATTAGTTGTTGCCTATGGCTAAGCAGAAAGGAGTGGCTTGGGGAGTTGATACCTAAAGGATATGAAACTTCTTTTTTGGATGATGAAAATATTCTAAAATTATATAGGGGTGATGGTTGCACAACTCTGTGAATATACTAAAACCCACTGAATTGTAAGCTTTAAAAGGATGAATTACAAGATGTGTGAATTATCTCTCAATAAAGCTGTTATTTTTAAAATTGAAGTTAAACAGAATTCCCCTAGAAGATATTTATATTAATCAGTCCAACAATTTCCTGTTGATCACTACATTTTCAGCACTCTGCTAGCATGATGGGGGTCAGCAGAAGTATGAGTCATGGTCCCTGCACTCAAGGAGTCTACATTCTGTGTGATGAGCAATACTTATGTGCGGGAAACAAGAGTAAACAATACAAAACAGCATACTTTGGAGGATTAAATTATACTGACTATAGTAGCTGAGGGAATTTAGGAATCAGAGAAATCCATGAGACTTTGGAAGAAGACAAGGTTTGGGGAAGATTTCAGGAGGTGTATCTTGTTAGGCCTTGACTGAGGAGTTGGAATTTGGGGAGATAAAAGAGTGTTCCAAAAAAGAAAAAAGACTACTGTTGAGAACATGGTGTATGTGCGTTTGTAGATTCATGAGACAATAGCCTATAGTCTTTGTAAGTAGATTCTAATGCAATATGATACTGACTGAAAAATTCTAGTTAGCCTTGGAAACCAAACAGAGTTTGGTCCAATAAAGTAAAATGAGAAAATACTGATATTTGAAAAGTATGTGTCATTGTCAGAGAGTTTAAAGATGAAAGGCAATGATATGTGAATGAAAGAAAGAAGGATGAGTCCAGAGTGAGGGTGACCAAATAGAAGTTTTTAGGGCAGGAATCTACACATGGACAGAAGAGTGGTTGGAGGAATGGAAAGTAAAGAAAGCATACATATTGTTCAAAGGGAAAAAAATCATTCACTCTACCAAATGCTCACTGAGCACTTCTTTTTATGAAGCTAAGGCAGCTTGCTAAGTCCTGTAATAGTACAAGTACTGTAATGTACAAGACATTAATGCTTTCTTCAACTCATTTACAATTCTACTGTGGAGATGAGATACAAACACAGAAGGTGGCACCAATAAAGGAAGTCTTTAGGAATTAATAATTGGCTTGAGGGGCCAGCCCAGTGGCGTAGCAGTTGAGTTCACACACTCTGCTTCTCGCAGCCCAGGGTTGGCAGGTTCAATCCAGAACACAGACTGATGTACCCCTTATCAAGCCATGCTGCGGCAACATCCTGTATAAATTAGAGGAAGATGGGAATGGATGTTGGCCCAGGACCAGTCTTCCTCAGCAAAAAGAGGAGGATTGGCAACAGATGTTAACTCAGAGCTAGTCTTCCTCACAAAAAAACTAAATAATTGGCTTGATATGGGGATGAAAGCGCAGGATAGGTCAAAGATGGCAAGATGCCTAAGACAGTGATGGTGTCTTTGAAGTTGACGGAGCTTCAGTCGAAGTGTTGGCAGTATCATTAGTTTGAAAGGAAGAACTTAACACAACACTACGTTAAACAGGTTAAATGATTTATTCAACAAGTGATTACCAAGTGCCACCACACACCAGGCCAGGCACTGTAAATGCACTGTGGATACTGGGGAGGGAGAGGAAGGACCATTAAAAACTCTGTTCTCACACAATTTGAATCTCATGGACAAAGAGAATGAAATACTCCCTGATGAGAGGTTAAAGAGATTCAGTAAGCAGCCAAAATGAATGAATACCTAATTCACAGGCTTAATTTGGGCAGCAGACATCCAGGAATAAATTCCAATGATTTTGCCCACAATTACAAAGTTGTTTCTAAGTACTCTTCTTGTCTGTATTACTTAATCTAATAAGAAGAGACAAAAAAGGATGGAAGATTGTAACAGTTCACCAATGAAGCTCTGGCACAAGTTCGGAAGGAGTAATATTGATATATAGGGGTAGCCAAGAATTTTCAGCAGCAGCCCATTTTTACATCTTTTTATTTTTCAGTTGTGGAAAGGCCACTTAATTCTTTGTTGCCAGTGCAGATGGAATACCATTTGCTTCATTTCTCAGAATTGTCTCCAGTCGAATGAGGCATTTTGGGCTTTGTTCACTTTTAAGAGTTTGAAATTGCCAGTCTCCTGGATTGAGTATCTCAAGCCATGGCTACTGCTAGCCGGCCCAGAGTTAGGAATAGCCTTAATTTTTGCCTCAATAATTCTACATTACTGGGGCAAATTTGACCAGAGTCTTTATTCAGAGAATACAGTGGTCCCTCCTTATCTGTGAGGATACGTTCCAAGACCCCGGGGGGATGCCCGAAACCATAGATCGTACTGAACCCTATATACACTATGTTTTTTCAAATGCTTAGTACACTATGTACTAAGCATTTATCATGCACTGTGGCCATAACTTTTACAGTTTGAGGTGTGGCAGCAAAATTAGAACAAATTTCCCTTCTTCACCATGGATAAAAGATTCATTCCTACTGTAGATCTTAGCAACCTCAGCATGCAATTTTTTTCTTTCCTTATTAAGTCAAGAACTTTCACTTTTTCACTTAAAGGAAGCACTTTATGGCTTCTCTTTCCCGAAATTGCCACCTCTCTTGCACTTTGGGGCCCTTATTAAGTAAAATAAGGGTTATTTGAACACAACCACTGCAGTACCATGACAGCCCGTCTGATACCTGAGGCGGCTACTAGGTGACTAATGGGCAGGTAGCGTACACAGTGTGAATACGCTGGACAAGGAGATGATTCACCTCCTGGGCAGGATGGCACAAGGTTTCATCACGCTACTCAGAACAGCACACGATGTAAAATCTATTAATTGTTTATTTCTGGAATTTTTCACTTAATATTTTCTGACCACGGTTGACCACAGATAACTGAAACTGTGGAAAGCAAAACCGGGGATACGAGAGGACTACTGTATTTAGAAAGTAACTCGGGGAAATATTTGTTTGATTTCCAAGTGAGGAAGAAGTTTCCAAGCATGAAAGCAAAGGAGGAAGGCATAAAGGAAATGATTGATAGCCCTGACTTCATACAATATTTTAGAGCTGTATTTAATGATGTGGGAAACTACCCATAACATGCTGCTATATCAAAAAAAAAACAGCATGGACAATGTAATTTCAATGTTGTAAAATGTATATCTGAGAAACATATACATGAGAAATATGGTAAAAGAATTGTGGGTGATTTTTATTTTCTTCTTCATGTTTTTCTGAATTTTCTATATTAAATAGAATGCAAAAAGGTATTTTTAAAACAAATTTAACCCAGCAAAAACTAAATACATTTCATTCTCAGACTAAACTCATTTATGCTTGAGTTATATAGTCCTACAGGTATTTTAGAATCAGTGGTTGAATTCTATTTAACTTGGTAGCAGATGAAAGATAAAGCAAGAGTTTGTGAGAAGATGATCCAGGGGCAAATTGGTGAATGAAAATGGTCTGAAATGGAGAATTCTTCCAGACTTTGAAGAAGTATAACATACAGGTGGATCTAATTTGATCTTGTCACAGAAAGGCAGCAGTTCACAAAAAAAAGAAAAAGAAAAAAGAGAGAAAAGAAAAGCTTTCTTAGTTTCCCAAGTGATCCACAGTATTCTTCTGCTGCTACATAATGTGAAACCTCACCCTTCCAGGCCCAACCTGATTACATTGGAAAACCACCTCCATTACACATTCCCACCCATCTATACTTGGCACTGTTGATGGTTATTCTTGGTGTCAAAAGCTGGCATGTGATTCACATGTACTATGTAGATAATCAAATAGCCAAAAATAGGAATAGGAGACTTTCAGGGAAGGGAGTTATTTTCTAAGAACTACCTGATGATTCTGAGCAGGATAAGTGGTGGTATTTGAAGGCTATGGTGGGGTGTGTATATAGGACAGAGCTCTAAGGACGACTTGAAGCAGTGGCTGCAGGAGAAGTCCTCCAATTGGGAAGGCTTTCCAGAATGGGAAGGCTCTTTCTGCCAGGATCCAAGAGCTTTCCAAGGAATACTCCTTTGGATAATCATCTCTTTCAGTCTCATTATGTCTTGCTGATTATTAAAGGTAAAAATATAATATAAACCCCCAAATGTAGGTGTGAAACTAAATCAAAGTTTTGGTTTGCATTTCTTAATGCATCACTAAAAGTAAAACTTTTTAGAGAAGAGAACTTAAATTATATGTATAAAATATGCCAAAAGCCAGGGAATAAATAATTGAGAAGCCCAGATCAAATATCTAATGAGTTCAGTTGAGTAAGCAAGTAAGTCTTTGTTCTTAATTGCATAATAAAAAATGGTTCGTCATATAAAAATGATCTTCATTTTAAAATTGTCTGACTTTGTTCACTACCATTCCAAGTAATTATGTTTTTGTTTTCTGCCTGCCTTTTAGTACATTTAACTCCCCATAATCTCCCATTCTTCTCACCCTCCCCAATCTTCTCTTTAAGCCTTTGCATCCTCTAGCCTAGCTCTTTCTCCCCTTCTATTCAATTTATAATGTCTACACATATCAGGATCTATATTAATGTTTGTTCAATTTAATTGAAATCCATCGCATCCATTGTACTCCACTATTCAATATCTGAGAATGTTCTGGGCATTGTTTATACAGGCAGTCCTCACTTATACTGCACAGTAGTGCAGGACTGTAAAGTGACTATGCAAGCTGAAGCCATAAAAATCTATCTTAATAATCAAAAGGGAAAATTATGTGTGTTCTATGACCTTGATGTATTTTTGTCAAAAGCTTAAAAACTCTCTTACTCTCAAATATTACTCTCTTACTTATAAATATGTAGGGAAATGACTAAAAAATAGAAAAATTAATATTTATTATGCTGTAATTATTAGAAATACTGATAATTAAAATGTCTTTTTTTTTGTAAAAAAAAAAACCATTTATCAAGAGTAGTTTGGATAGTGCTGCCTTGTCATTACATAATTTACAACATGAAGTGAGCATTTTTTTATGTCTGGGCAAATTGTCACACTCCTTTCTTAGTTTGGATCAGCTTCCAATATTTTTTTCCTTTGTGCTTTCAATGTTGTAAAATATCTACAAGAGATTCTTCAACGTGAAATGTTGACAACGTCATTTCTTATGGAACGTCTCCTCCTTTTCATCACAACTACTTTTCCCATTCACATGAGTGAGTTCGTCCTCACTAAGTCCTCTGGCTGCGAATCTAGAGTTGAGTGGTGGCGAGGTTAACATTCCTGTGGTTTTAGCTATTTTTTCTATAACTCTGTCTACATTTGATTCAAATTTCACCTCTACATTATCACTTCTCACTTCTTTGCTGCACTTCAATCTTTATTGGCCAATTCCCTCTTACCATCATCCATTTTTGTAAAATGCCACATAGGTTTATCACTGGGAGACAAGGGGGCAACACAGTTACACACTTTGCTGTCTATGTGTGAACTGAATAACAGATGCACAGTGACCAATCACACACCGACAGACTTTAAAAGAAGTGGCATAATTGGTCGCAGATCTTGATGGGCATCTGTTATTTACACTGATTCGTTGACTAAAGATCTAGCAGTGGTAACTGAAATATGAACTGTACTTGTGGGAAGACTGTGTTATTTAACTAAACCATGGTAACTGAAATTTGTGTACATCAGAACCATGCAAACAGAGGACTCCTGTACTTTCTTTTTGGTAGGTAAAGGATTCTTACATAGTAGATTTTAATAATGTCACAAAGTTGGTCCTGACCTCTGCTCTGTCGGTCCTGAGTAAATACAATCAACCATTGTTATTAGGCTATCTCGGTGTAAAAGTTCTAGAAATGTGAAGTGGTATTAGGAAAAAGTAGGGTGGACATGCATCTAATATTATATTCTTCCTGGTGACACAAAACATTTCAAATATTTGTCTATATCTTATTAGAAGATATAGATTAATATACATTTTTCAATTGCCACCTGCCCTATTAGTCAATCTCCAGGCAGTTCCAAGTATAAATTATCTAAGTATAAAAATAAATAGAATTTACAAGATGAGCATATAATTTTCCAGTTCTCCATCCTTCATTCACAGAGCCTTTTGCTCACGTTGCTTTCAAACTATTATTTAGTTACCATTTTGTATTTAATGAGCCTCTCATAGTGTGACATCAAATATCTTTATAGATTAAACTCCTTTTTTAAAATTTCCCTGGAAACTCTCCTGCTCTAATTAATTCTCCTGGTATTGAATTTTAAATACCTTCCGTGTGTCAAGATGCACCCACCTTGGTGCTACAACTTTTTTGCATCCTAAATAATTTTATTTCACTCCAGTAGGTGATGATATTCTTCAGCTTGACTGGTGACTGTACCCTCCCGTTGGCTCAGCTGTAACATGCATAGTTCTCCAAGTGTGCCTTCATTGAATGTGTGGTTGTTACTTTTAGGGCCTCTATAGTGATTCTAAAAGAAAAAGAAAAATAATGGAAAATATAAAAACTACCTTTTTAAAAGCCAGCAACACTGATCCTCAAAAACATGCCCCAACATTCCAGGTTGTCACAAGGTTCTAGAGAACAACATCCAACCAAGTAAATCCAAAAACAGTGAAAAGGAGGGAAACTCTTGGGCCTAACTTTATCACACTACACAAAGACTTTCATAATTGCGAAAATTTTCTTCAGATTTAACCAAAGTTTATTCGGTGAATTCTAGTATATGACATGTATTTATTTATGGGGAAGCCAAAATAGTCTTGGTAGATGGCGAACACCAAATAGATTCATTCTTTGTCTTTCTTAATCAACTTCAGAAGTTCCCTAACCTAATACTAAACATATCATTTTCCTAGCAGAAGATAATACTCAAAACTTTCTCTTATATTTTTTAATTGAAAATCAAAATCCATTTCAGTGAAGTATTCTTAAAATAAATTGATCAAGTAAGGTAAGTGTAATACATCAAGACTGCCACACTGAGGCGTGTGGTGCATTGTTTTCTGACTGGCTTTCAGATCACGACTACTTGTCTTCCTCCTAAGCAACAATAGTCAAGAAATTAAACTTGTAAAGCCTGGATGGAACTTGATTAGCAGGCATCTCATTTTCTGTGTGTATGAGTGGTGTGAATTGATTGCTAAAAAGAGTCCACATTGGACAGTCTTTATGGTTATCATATGTTAGAATAATGGAAAATAGAAAGTCACATGATCATCTTTTTTCTAGAAACTCCACCTAAACCCTAAAAGAGAAATGATCTACGTCCTATTACTTAAAGCATTCAAGCAAGGAGGTCTCTCAGTCGTCCTATTCAGTAGTGAACAGTCATCACATTGTGATCCTTCTTGCTTTGTCTGACCAGATGGAGAATGGCTGCAATTCTTAGATAGTTATAAAAATCACAAATATAGCATATGCAATACAATGACACCCTGTTTATTTGTCAGAGGAGGAACATGTTCTGGCAAGTCTTGGAAATTAAATCCACTCCAGAATAGAATACTAGAAAACAGCTTCCTTATTTAATGTATTATTTGGAAATGAAGAACTTTAAAATGAGGCCATTGTTAATGGCCTCAAAATATATAAACATAATTTGACAGAATTATAAGAAAAAGTGACAAATCTAAAATAATGAGAGTTTTTTTAACACAACTCTCAGTGATTAAGACAGCAGACAGGTAAAATTTTTAGTAAGAATATAGATAATATAAAAATGTAATTAATACACTTAATCTAATAAACACATATAGAATCTATATCCAATAATTAGAGAATGCATATTCTTTTCAAGCACATTTGGAACACTTGCAAAAATTGACTATATGTTAGGCCACAAAGCAAGTTTCAAGAAATACCAAAGAATCTATATCACACAGACCATATTCTCTGACTGTAATGCAGTTGTTAGAAATTATTTATAAAAATATGACTTAAGAAAACTCACATATATTAAAATATAAAAATATTTATAAATATCTCATGGTTTAAAGAAATCAAGGAAAATATTCAACATTTACAACCGAATGGAAACAAAACCATTATATATCAAACCGTATGGAATGTATCTAATGTAGTACTGAAGGGGGATTTATAGTTTTAAATAAATGTATTAGAAAAGAATAAGGTCTCCAAATTAATGAGCTGAACTTTCAACTCAAGAAATTAGAAAAGGAAAAAGAGAGTCAACAAAAGAAACAATAAAGAGCAGAAATCAATGAAACAGGAAGCAAAGATATATCTTTCCTATTGTATCTTTGTTTTATATCTGATTAATTTCTATTCTAGGCAGAGTAGATGCTTTATTCCCCAAATAATAAAGTAATATAACCCTGATACCCAAACCAAACAAGGACAAAATAAGAAAGGAAATTATAGGCCTATCTCACTCAAGAATATAGATGTAAATATTAGCAACCTGAATCCAGCCAATATAATAAGAATACATATCATAACCAAATGAGCTTATCCCAGGAATGCAAAGATGATTTAACAATAGAAAATTACATATTGAAATTGATCAGAACAACTATATGATTATGTTAATACATGAAGAAAGATTATTTGCTAAAATTCAAAGTCCATTTATGACCAAAAAATAAACAACAACCTAGTATAGAACAGAACATCTTTAATATGCCCAACCTTGATTTCAAAATTCATGTGAAGAGAGAAGTGTCAAAAATAACCAAGACAATTTTGAAGTAGAACAGCATGGAGAAACACATCCTACCAGACTCAACAGATTCTGTATAAACCGTGGTGTGGTTTTGGCAAATGGATACAAACCGAAGTGCATTAGAGCAATTCCACCACAAGTGAAAACCCGCTATTGGACGGAGGTGGCGTGCTAACTCACTGGAGAAAAGACGAACCATCCAAATGAGTACAGTGGCACAATTGGTCTTCCATAATGGAAAAATAAATTAATTAATAAATCCCAACCTCACATCATGTAAAACATCACTTCTAGGAGATTTAAGGCCTACATTTGGAAAACAAACTTTGAAACAACTTTTTGAAGAAAATACAGTATAATGTCTTTATGATCTTAAGGCAGAGATGAGTTCTTAAATAAGATGTATACACTTAATGGTAATAAAATTAAAAATTCATGTACAAGGACATGATGAAAATAGGAAGCAATAAGCTGCAGAAAGGAAGATGTTTATGATGCCTATAACCAAATAAAGGATTAATATCCAGAATATAAGAATAATAAAAAGAGTTTAATAGAAAAATGGGCAAAAATATGAGTAATTTGCAGCATGGCCTGTTAGTCTATAAAAGCTGTTCAGTATAATTTGTAATCAGGGAAATGTGAAGTAAAGCAACAAAACACAATTTCATACCCATTACATTTTTTTTTAATTAAAAGCTTAGTAGTACCAAGGGTTGGTACAGTTGTAAAGCAATGGGAACTCTCATTTACTGCAGATGAGAGATTTATTATTTAGAGAGGAAATGGCAACATTTAGTAAAGTGGAAAGCAAGTAAATCCATGACCCAGCAAATCCATTCCTAGATATATATCATAAAGAAACTCTCACACATGTCTAGGAGAAATGTGCAAGAATGTTCATTGCAACATTGTAACAATGAAATATCAGAAGCAACCTAACCATTGACAAAATAAGGGATCAATATATTATGGATTTATCAATAATGGAATACCATTTAGCAGTTAAAATGAATAAATCAACTTAATAAGTGTCAAAAATATAATATTGGGAAGAAAAGCAGATTGAAGATTGATACATCATGATCTCATTTGCATGAAATTTCAAAGCATACACATTATATATTGTTCATGAATCCATATATATATAACAAAACATAAAGTCACTCATGGGGATAATAATGTCAGATTTAGGATAGTGATTACCTTGGTGGAGGAGAGGAAAATGGAGATTAAAAGGGAGCTTTAGTTTTATCTATAGTATCTCAATTTTTTTTTAATATTTGATAAATGTGGCAAGATGTAGTTGGTGGTCACATGGATGTAATATTCTCTGTACTTTTCCTATTTGCTTAAAGTATGTTGTAATTTTTTTAAAGGAAGTTAGTAATATTCTTTTAAATACAAAAGTATGGAGGTCACTTGCAGTGGAGGAGGAGAAGGCGGGATAAGATGAGAACGTTCCCACGCAGGTCTCGAGCATAGCCTGGTGCTTAGGGGCTAACATGATCCGTGCTTGGAAAAGGTGAGACTTGCCCAGTCTGGACTGAGACAAATGAGCTACAGTCTCCAATGCTAGGAGGGGAGGGAGAGAAAGTACTATGACTTCTTCCTATTCTTTCTTTCCTGCCTTGTTGCCTCAGCTCCCTTTCCTTCCATCTCTTTTCTCTTCCTCTCTAGACTGACATGGAAAGCCACAGCTGCCTAACTTTAAGGGAGGAACGTAGCTAACCATATAGCTCTGTCTCTGCCACCCCCAGCAGGAGACTTCCTCCAAACCGTGGGGAACCTCCATTTGTTAGAGGAAAACACAATTCCAGAATATGTACAATTGATCACATACCAGGGATTTTCCTCTAGTTTGAGGGATTAAATAGATAACAGAAATGCAAGCATATATGACAGTTCTACCAGAGCTATTTGGCCAACAAATTATTATTGAGCTTTAAATAAAGGAGAACAAGAGAGAATTGTATTAACATTTATCAATTTGTGTTAATTCCATAGATATTTAAATTATATTTAATAAAATTGTATTTAACTCTTCTTATGTTCTTGGATATATCCCTATATTTTCATTATTATACCTAATATAGTGATAGTTTCTAATAATAAAGTATATTATTGGATTGCTCTCTATGAGCAGAATTCTTATCATGTAAATACAGAATGCTGTTTATGATGGGTTCAGAAATCCTACTTAACTAGAGGTAAAAGAAGATTGAAATTTTAAGTATTAAATTTTCCAAGGTAGTATATACATAATTTAAGAATTCTTTGATTTTGAATTTTGTTTTTAATATGGTAAAAATTCAAACAATCCAAATAGGTACAAAATTAAAGGTAATTCTCCTTTCCATATATTCTCCCCTACTCCCCCTCCCCAGAGGCAGCCATTGTTACAAACTTCTTATGTGTTTCTCTAAGGTACTTTACACACAGACAAACGTGCATCAAAAAGAACTTTTTTAAAAGTCTATTCCTATGGACTATTTCAAAATGTCTATATCCTTAACTTAGCACATTCAATGATTTCCTATTTGAGGCCAAATCTATAGTGCAGAATCTTCAGACTTGGGGTCAGACACAATATAAGTAAAACCCAATCACAAAAGCAAGATTTCTAAGGAGCCATAATAAAGATGACAAAGATGTTATATTGCCCATTAAACTTCTTATAGAAAAGTCAGGAGAGAACAGAGTGTCCATGCAGTAAGTTCCAAGTCTTGAGTCTGGTACCAATTAGACATAAACAAGTGACATATATAATTAGCCTGTATTATGATGTATCATGTAAGGATATCAAAATTTAGGTAATTGTTTTGTCCACAGTTGAATCTTAAAAAGAACTAATCATACAAAAGTATATCTAAATTATTGCTTTGTTAATCAGCCGAAAATTAAGCCAGATCTGCAGTTCTGCAAGAGGCTGCCCAATTAATGTTTTGCCACCTTTGCTAAAATGTTATCAAAGAGTTGAGACAAAAGTCTCAATAAAGAATATGTGATGTCAAAAAGTATAGCTCATATTATAACTTTTAACCCAACATATTATTTCCCATGGATAGAAAGAATCTTTTTTTTTTTTCCAAATCTGTATTTGAGATCAATTTGTAAGAAAAATGTCACCTTTGTCTTTTAGGCTCTTCTAACACATAGGAGTGACCCAACCATGAGAAAAATGTTGAATCATCTGTATTTCTATATCATGCCTGTGTTTAACGTTGACGGATACCATTTTAGCTGGACCAACGTAAGTCACTTTGCCTATCCAACTGAGAAGAGAAACTGAATAATTCGTAGAAAATAGAACAGGAAGGAATCTTGGTGGGCAGCCAGCCTGTGATTCCAGAGCTATAGAAGAGAACTCGACTCCCTCCCTCATCATAGCAGCAACCTTTTGATTTTGTTGAAATGTTTGGCTTTGCATAAGATTTCATGTAAATAAAGATTCCTCCTTCCAAATAAATTGAGAAAAGTAATTAGTCTAGTCCAGCTTATTCAATTTTGCCCATAGAGGGTAAGAGATAACAAGTTTGTGGCAGAAATTGGAGCATGCACCTGAGCCTCCACTGTTAATCCAGGCCTCTTTCCACTCCCTGGACTTGTCTCTTCCAGGAGAAACTCTCCCCTCTGCGCTGTGATTCATTCACTGATTAAGCTACTGAAATGCAAGGGAATAACCTTTGAAGTATTTTTTCTGCACCTATTTTCTTAATTACATCTAGGATCGATTTTGGAGAAAAACGAGGTCAAGGAACTCAAGTTTTCGCTGCCGTGGAGTTGATGCCAATCGTAACTGGAAAGTGAAATGGTGCGGTAAGTTGGGGACTAATTGGAATTCAGATCCAAAGGTTTCCACAGTTTTCACTCCCAGAAATGATGAGCACACTGGGACTCTAACATAAGACTGAGGTTTTTCTCTATGTGAAAACCTAATGGAGAAAAACAGAGATAGGTACATTGTAGCTATAATTTGCAAGAAAAATGAAAGGGTTTTTAAAAAATATGTAAATATCAAGGATTTAAATCTGTCAACCCAATCCAGAAAACTGAAAATTTAAACACAGATGTAAAAGCAGAAAACTGAGGAATATTTGTCACTCAGAAACTCAAGCAGGAACTGCGGTTTGTGGTATAAATCTGGTTGAATGTTTTTATCCTGTCACTGAGACTAACGCCGATCCTGCCTTCATCTGTCCATGATGATCAAAGCTGCCAAATCCTTGTCTAGAATCTACCAGTCTGACACTCATATGTTCATCAGCCACATTCCGTGTTTCATTGATGCTTACCTTTCAAGAAAGGAGAGGATGTGATTTTAGGGAAGGAAACTCTTTTGCAAAATAAAGAAGCAGGTAGGTACCAGAAAAAGAGAGAGAAAAAATTGGCCATAGCTAGTGTAGAGGAGGCAAAACTTTACCCATCTTGGGTTTTCAGCTGGGGCTCTTAAACAAAAAGACAGATTAACAAGAGAAAAACAGTTTATTAACATGCGCAGTGCATATCACACGGGAGGAACCTCATGAAAAGTAACTCAAATTGGCAACTTAGAACTCTGGCTTATGTAGCATCTTCGACAAGCAGCGATAAATTTGTAGAGAAATGACAGGACAAAGGAAAGAAATTTTAGGCTTCCAAGGGCAGCGAACTGTGAGAAGGTAAATATACGGGAGGAAACTAATGGAGTAAGGTTTGTTTGGAGGGAGATTCCTCTGGTGCTGTCTCTGGACTGAGTCTGTCTCCAGTAAAAAGAAGAATTTTTATCCTGCCTTCAGGCAGTAAAAGTGAAGGGAGAAAGAACTTTTCCTGTATTTTTTGCTACTTAATTGCCTTCAGCTCAAAATAATTTTATGTCAAAGAGGCATATTTTGGGGTGATATATTCTGGTTTCCTTCACTAGTATCGTACTTGGCAGCAAGTTGGAGGGAAAGGAGAAGTATTATCAAAATGCAGTTCTAAGAAGCTGCCCTTCTGCAGAGTCCTTCCTTAGCTCCCTCAAAATATAGACTGTTGTGTAATAGAAAGTCTTCAATAGTCCCTTAGAAATGAGGCCTATCACAAAATCACTCATTCCATGATGCTGTGGGTTCTGCATTAGATGCCACTCCTCCCATCCCCACCAGCGTCAGACTGAATAACTGGTCATGGGCTTCGACTCCTTCCACATATCCCTCCAGGCAACCTCCCTTAATCAATCAGAACTGGCAAATAAGAGTATGGTAGAGGAGAAAGAATATGGCTCTAGAATATGACAGATATGGTTTGATTCTACCATTACTAGCTCAATGATATGGATGATTTTCTTTAATCGATCAAATTATAATAATAACTCCCACATCATAGGGTTCTTATAGGAATTAAAGGAATTTACATATGGTTAATACCTAATTCAGTCCTAGCTCCAAACAGAGATCTAAATATCAGTGACCCATCCTTTCTCCCCTACCCTCCAGAACAGTCAATTCACCTCTGAGCCTCAGATCAATTGTAAAACTACAGGCATACCTCAGACATATTGTGGGTTTGGTCCCAGACCACTGCAATAAAGCGAATATAGCAATAAAGTGAGTCACACTGCTTTTTTGGTTTCCCAGTGTGTATAAAAGTTATGTTTACACAATATTGTAGTCTATTAAGTGTGCAATAGCATTATGTCTAAAAAAATATAATGTATGTACCTTAGTAAGAAAATACTTTAGGGGCTGCCCTGTGGCATAGTGGTTAAGTTTGCACACTCCACTTCAGCAGCCCAGGGTTTGTGGGTTCGGATCCCAGGCACAGACCTACACCACTTATCAAGCCATGCTGAGGTGGTGACCCACATACAAAAATAGAGGAAGACTGGCCTGAGTGTTAGCTCAGGGACACTCTTCCTCAAGCAAAAAGAGGAAGATTGGCAACAGATGTTAGCTCAGGGCCAATCATCTTCACCAAAAAAAATAATAATACTTTACTGCTAAAAAATGCTAACCATCTGAGCCTTCAGTGAGTTGTAATCTTTTTGCTAGTGGAGGGTCTTGCCCCGATGTTGATGGCTGCTGACTGTTCAGGGTGGTGGTTGCTAAAGGCTGAGTGGCTGTGGCAATTTCTTAAAATAAGACAACAATAAAGTTTGCCACATCAATCAACTCTTGCTTTCATGAATGATTTCTCTGTAGCGTGTGATGCTGTTTGGTAGCATTGTACCCACAGTAGAACTTCGTTCAAAATTGGAGTCAGTCCTCTTAAATCCTGACACTGCTTTATCAGCTAAGTTTATGTAATGTTCTAAATCCTTTGTTGTCATTTCAACAGTCTTCACAGCATCTTCACCAGGAGTAGATTCCATCTCAAGAAACCCTTTCTTTGCTCATCCATAAGAAGCAACTCCTTCTCCATTAAAGTTTTTTCATGAGACTGCAGCAATTCAGTCACATCTTCAGGATTCACTTCTAATTCTAGTTCTTTTGCTATTTCCACCACATCTGCAGTTACTTATTCCACTCAAGTCTTGAACCTGTCAAAGTCACCCATGAGGGTTGGAATCAACTTCTTCTAAACTCCTGTTAATGTTGATATTTTGACCTCTTTCCACAAATCACGAATATTCTTAATGGCATCTAGAATGATGAATCCTTTCCAGAAAGTTTTCAACTTACTTTGCCCAGATCCATCAGAGAAATCACTATTTATGGCAGCTTATAACCTTACGAAATGTATTTCTTAAATAAGACTTGAAAGTCGGAATTACTCCCTGGTCCATGGACTGCAGAATGGATGTTGTGTTAGCAGGCATGAAAATGACATTAATCTTGTTGTACATCTCCATCAGAGCTCTTGGGTGACCAGGTGCATTGTCAATGAGCAGTCATATTTTGAAAGGAATCTTTTTGTCTGAGCAATAGTTCTCAACAGTGGGCTTAAAATATTCAGTAAGCCATGTTGTAAACAGATGTGCTGTCATCGAGGCTTTGTTGATCCATTTACAGAGCACAGACAGAGTAGATTTAGCATCACTCTTAAGGACCCTAGGATTTCCAGACGGTAAATGCGCACTGGCTTCAACTTCAAGTCACCAGCTGCATTAGCCCCTGACAAGAGACTCAGCCCGTCCTTTGAAGCTTTGAAACCAGGCATTGACTCCTCTCTAGCTATGAAAGCCCTAGATGGCATCTTCTTCCAATAGAAGGCTGTTTTGTCTACATTGAAAATCTGTTGTTTAGTGTAGCCACCTTCATTAATGATCTCAGCTAGATCTTCTGGATAATATGCTGCAGCTTCTACATCAGCACTTGCTGCTTCACCTTGCACTTTGATGTTATGGAGATGGCTTCTTTCCTTAAACCTCATGAACCGACCTCAGCTAGCTTCAAACTTTTCTTCTGCAGCTTCCTCACCTCTCTCAACCTACATAGAATTGAAGAGAGTTAGGGCCTTGCTCTGGATTAGGCTTTGCCTTAAGGGAACGTTGTGGCTAGTTTGATCTTCTATCCAGACCACTAAAATTTCTCCTTATCAGCAATAAGGCTGTTTCACTTTCTTATCATTCGTGTGTTCACTGGAGTAGCACTTTTAATTTCCTTCAAGAACTTTTCCTTTGCATTCACAGCTTGGCTAATTGTCTGGCACAAGAGGCCTAGCTTTCAGCCTGTCTTTGCTTTCAATATGCCTTTCTCACTAAGCTTAATCATTTCTAGCTTTTGATTTAAAGTGAGAGACATGAGACTCTTCTTTTCACTTGAACACTTAGAGGCCATTGTAGGGTTATTCATTGGCCTAATTTCAATATTGTTGTGTCTCAGAGAATAGGGAGGCCCAATGAGTGGGAGAGAAATGGGGGAACAGCTGCTGTGAAGCAGTCAGAACACACAACATTTATCGATTAAGTTGCCATCTTATATGGGTGCATTTTGTGGCACCCCAAAACAATTACAGTAGGAACATCAAAGATCACTGATCACAGATCAGCATAACAAATGTATTAATAATGAAAACTTTTTAAATATTACAAGAATTACAAAATGTGACACAGAGACACCAAGCAAGCAAATCCTGTTGGAAAAATGGCCGACAGGCTTGCTTGACGCAGGGTTGCCACAAACCTTCAATTTGTCAAAAATGCAATATCTCTTAAGCACAGTAAAATGATATATGCCTGTACCTCTTTCCTTCAGGAGAGTATTGTGATGATGAGCCATAAGGTAAGCTTAAAAGTGTTTGCACTTACAGGGAAAGAAAAAGCATTGCATAAATACTATAGAGCGGTATTATTGGTGGCTGTTTAGACACAGACATTTTTTTCTTCAACCTGGAGTGAGACAACAAACTTCTTTACATTAACTCCCTAAGGCCACTAATTTTTAAAAATTTCTCTTTTTTCCCTCTCTCTGGTGGAACTATTTTGCATGCTTATAACTATGTATTCCGTTTCACTAGTTGGCAGGTGCCTGCATCCGTACATATGTCATACACATGCCCACAGTCATCTGAGTGAGGACACTGGATGGTAACGGAGCTGAGCAACACTAGCAGGCTAGCCAGCTGTGCCTGTGTAAAGTTAGACTCCTGTTTATATCCAGTTACAAATAAGTGTCCTGCTTCCCTTTGTTCTTCTTCCGTTACCCAGCTTATCTCCCTCATACCTAAGCCTTTGATTTCTTTCTAGTTTCAACTGCAGTCCCAACTAGAATTCCTTTGATTCTTCCCATATTTAAATCATTCTGATTCTCCCTGTGAGTCAACACTCAAGATGTACAAGAGATTATGTCAAATATCAGTTGCAAAATGACCTTGATAGACCATTGTAAGTGATGTGGATGCAGACAGCCTGGCTGGGACTGTTTCTCCCCCACCCCCAAGGTCTCCTGAGTGGATTCAGCAGATCTGACCGGCCTTCCTCCCTCACAGCATCAGATCCATCTTTCTACAGCTATTTGCTTGGTCAAGGGGACAGTGAACCTCACTGAGGGACCCACTCTTAGGTCAAGGGCACTGATGTAAGTGAAATTCCTAAGTGAACCTTCAAATAAACATCCATAGTATAAATGATATAGAAATCCCCAGGACCATGCAAAACAATATAGAGTCAACATTGAACTGACAAAAACAACTGTTTCTTCCTCTTAAGTCAATGAGTCTCAAACTTAAAGAGTAAAACATGAAAATGCTTTTTACCATGAAAAATCTGTGGACTCCCACATGACAGTATTACGCTTTAGTGCATTCGATGTGGAGTAGACAAACAACTTAAAGCATACACATGGAAACAGGTGCACATTTCCAACACTTCATAGCTCCCTCTGGGGGCCTTCAGGCCATGCAATGAATATCATTGCTCTGCAAGTCCAGCAGAGGGACTCAACAAGTCAGAGTAGTGGTGGGAACGAAGAATAAATACATAAATGTTATTCATTCATTTGCCAAAGTTAATTGAATTCATACTCTCTGCTGGGCACTTTTCCTTCCCCTATGCACTCTTTTAAGAGAATGCTGTGAGCACTGCTTTTTCCAAATTGGAATAAATCCAGGAGAGAGGCAAAGGGTTTGGATGATATCCATACTTAAGCTTTAATTCCTGAATAATTCAAGTGTTGCCTAAACATAAATTACTATTAGAACAACCTACAGAATGGGAGAACATGTTTACAAATCATATATCTGATAAGGGATTTGTATTCAGAATATTAAGAGAACTCTTACAACTCAATACTAAAAAGACTACCCAATTTTAAATGTACAAATGATTTGAACAGACATTTCTCCAAAGAAGATATTCAAATGGGAATAAGCACATAAGAAGATGCTCAACATCATTAGCCATCAGGGAAATGCACATCAAAGTACCACGTCACACCCACTAAGATGGCTATAATAAAAAAGATAACAACAAGTCTTGGTGAGTGTGTGGAAAAATTGGAACACTCATACTTGCTGGTGGGAATGTAAAAATGATGCGACCACTTTGGAAAACTCTTTAATAGCTCCTCAAAAGGTTAAACATAGAGTTGCCATATGACATAGCAATTCCCCTCCTAGGTATCTACCCAAGAGAAATGAAAACATTTGTCCATATAATGACTTATACATGAATGTTTACAGCAGCGTTATTCATAACAGCCAAAAAGTGGAAACCCCCCAAATGTCTATCAACTAATGAGTAGATAGAATATGGTATATCCATACAATGTAATATTATTGGGCCATAATAAAGAAAAAGGACTGACACATGCTGCAATATGGATGAACCTTGAAAACATTATCCTAAGTAAAATAAGCCTGTCACAAAATACCAAATATTGTATGATTCTGTTTACATGAAATGTCCAGAATAGGCAAATCCATGGAGACAGTAAATTGGTGGTTATCAATGGTGGGAAAGGGGGGACTGGGGAGTGACTGCTAATGAATAAGTGGTTTCTTTTGGGGATGATGAAAATGTTCTGTCTGGAATTAGATAGTGGTGATGATTGTGAATATAATAAAGACCATTGAACTGTATACTTCAAAAGGGTGAATTCTATGTTATGTGAATTATAGCTCAATAAAGCTGTTGTAAAATTTTTAATTACAATTTAGGAGCAAGTTAGGCACTTACTGAAATATAACTACTCTTTTTAGAACACTCAGTTACCTAATATTGTAAATTAAGTGTAATATGGTGAAAAATCATATTTTTTAGCAGCCCAATCACATTTGCCCCTCTCCACATATGCCCTTCTGCCAACACCCCCTCACTCTATGAAAAAAAAAAGGGGGGCTTGTTTTAGGACAAGGACAAATATTTTGATAGATCACCTGAGGTGAAAAGGGAAACTACTACATATTGCTTGTTTTCCGCTAATGCCTGTGAAAGAACACTAGATGGTCATTGGCCTGCTTTCTGAGAGGATGAGTTCCTCCAGCTGAAGGCCTTTGGTTTTGAGAGAGCTATTCAAGCTGAGAACCTGAACTGAACTGCTATAAAAATATAGGGAATTTCAGACACTAAATTTGGGGCAAGGAGTGAGAAAAAAAAGCTTAACATTGTTAGAATATCTAGAAAGAGACTTTGGAACTTTAAGAAGTCTAATGAGGATTTGAGTTAAATTTTGCTGTGAAGTACATTAATTCTCTTCAGTATTCCATAAAAACCACCACTGGTAGTATTCAGTACAATCTACTTCACTTACTAAGGCTTTGTGGAATTGAATCTGCTATTTGGGGATGTTAGGAGGCTGAGTCTGGCCTCCAGGTAAGCTCAGGGAGACAACACATCAAATTTTCAGAAGCAAGGAACTCTCAACAGGAACGCACTTGTAAGACAGTGAATTTACTTGGAGATTTATACACAAGCGTTGGATAACTTTTGGCTGAGAATGACACATAGATGGGATTAAACATCAAGCAGATGGTCAGACTAGACCCTTAAGATCCCTGCCACCTCTGTGAGGGGTGATTCTAACATATTATACATTAATCCAATTTTAAATCAAAACAAATGTATTGAGCACCTTCTATAATACAAGGTGATGTAAATTGTATCAGAAAGTCCTGAAAGGTTTAATTAGTTCTAATCTAATTCCCAAGGAATTATTTGGGATTCTGGAGAAATATAAAGGGAAAATCTATTGGCTTATCCTATTGCTCTACAACCAATTTAGTGTAAAAAGATATATTTATCACCTAAAATCTTCTGCAGAAGTTGGTAGAGAAATTTAAAAATTGGAGAATCAATGAATTAAATGATTATGTTTGGTTGTGCTTTTTTATAAAGAGAGTACAGGGCACAGCATCCTAGAGATTCAGAAATTTAGATCATATGGGGTCTGCTCACTGGTGGTGTTGATGTATGGCTAACATTTATTGAGTACTCATTACGTACCAAGCATGCGCTAAGTGGTTGAGATGAATTTCTCATTGGTAGATGCTACTATTTTCCCTATTTGACTGATGAAGAAACTAAGATTCAAAGAAATTAGGGAACTTGCTCCAGATTACATACAAGTTGAGCCAGAATGGGAAGCCAAGTCTAATGCGCCTGTTTCTAGCCGTTAGTCTGACCCCTTAGGGATCAGCTTGCCATGAATAGTCACTCCACTTTGTTAAACAATGTGTGGCTGCAAAAGAGTAGTTTAAGGATCAAAAGAATAATGGGACTGTTTTATCCAAAATTATGAAACACAGGCAAGAGAAAGAGAGAGACTGAGAATTTACCTGTAGGAGGAGGGAAAAGAAAATTCCCCAGCCTCCTTATGCCGTGCAGGTAGTTTGAATTTACGTGTGATGTCAGGCATGTGATTATGAATTCTCTGGGGAGACTTTTTTCCTCCCAGCCAGAGCTTGGGATCTTCCCATGGAGGCAGATTTTTTTGTAGCCCACACTTTCATTGAAAGTATCACCCTTTGAGGGTCCCAGGTGTAAGCCCGGGTCTTGTTCCCCTTTCCTGCATATTAACGATCCAAATCCTGATCTCCTGCCTCCACCACATGCAGCCATTGAAACTTGCCTCTGAGATCAGCAAACACCCCAGAATGGCTGCAGCTTCTACTTCAGCTCTTCTCATTCCAGCGCCCTCTAAATGTTTGTTCTCTCAGGAACATCTTAGAGAACTCTGCTGTGTATTTCAATTGATTTACTGAACATTTAGAGGTATTGATAGTAGGAGCTTTTTTCTTGGTATCTATCACAATTCTGCCATATTGCCAGAAAACCCAGCTATCATTTTAGACATTAACACAATTAGAATTAGTATTGGCCTGACTTCTTGATGATGGTTTCAAGATCTTCTATCATCACCACAACTGTCTAAAACGATCCTACCTGTACGTGATCATACAGAACCTACCAATGCAGGCAACTTTCTTTCTTCTTTGCTACCTCCTACAAGTAATAGGACCACAAGAAAAATACTCTCTCAGTTTCAGAATAAAGGTTTCAAAATAAAAGTATGTAGCTTTAAGGTATTTCTTACTCTTATTCCAAAAGTTGTCTTTTAATCCTTTCTATAATAGTCTTTTCGATATTTGGGGAGAGCTGATGATGAATGTTGAAACTTAAGAAGAACTAGTATTGATTTTTCTAATTTAGTTGTTATTTTAGGCATTTTATGTTTAAGTTTCTCTTGTAATGAAATCTGTAGTGCATGTCATGGATACGTACTCTCCATCCATTCCCTCTGTCTAGAGTGCTTTCCTGTACTGCTGAGGCCACCAAGAGAAAGACTGCATTTCCTAGAACCCCTGACAGTTGGGATCTGGGTGTGACTTAGGTTCCACCATTTTGGTGCCCTCACGTGAGGCTTAGAATGTGGAAGTAAGATGGAGGTCAGTTTCTGTGGCTTCTCTTGTCCCTGCTGCCCAGCACCATTGTGGAGGTGTGTGGTTTATCTGAGGCACCTTCCCCATCTTGGCTCTTCCCTGAATGTGCTGCTTCCTCATCTTAGAAGAGGCAGGAGCCCTCCTGGTAACCTGCATCTTGCCTCTTAAAGTCATCCACGAAGGCTCAAACTAGAGTTTCTTTCCCAATGGCTCTGAAAGACGTGTAACACCTTGTTTTAAAAAAAAAAAAAAATCCCTCTATTTAAACCAGCCACAGCAGAGTCTGTGCCCTTTTATGAAACTCTGACCAACAAAGTCTCTCACAAACATTTCTTTTCCCGGTCCGCATCTGTTACCTTGGCCAAGAATTTTACACTCTCATAAGCTTTTTCTGACATTCAGTTCAATTTTTCCTTTTTTTTGTTTTAATTATTGCTACTATCCCACTTTTTCATATTCAGTTACCATCCTTACTATTTTGGCCTTGTAAAATAATGTACGTATTAGAAATATTAGCAGTCTATTATCTCTATCTGCTTAGTATGACTTAGCTAAAGAATGTATTTTCGATTCCTTTCAGCACTGATCTAAGTCATCAACCTTAAGCATGTTTTTGCAAACTTCATTCTTTCCAGGATAGAAGATCAAAAGGCTAAACTGAAAATCCTTTTGTTTCTAAGACTTAAAGAAAATATAAAAAGCTTTCATTTTCTTCTCTTGCTCTTCAAACATATATTTCCCAGCTAATACACCACTAAAAAGAGCTGTTTGGTCTTTTATGAAGTCACCCTTAAATCCTATTTTTCGCAATCCAGGTACTGATTATATGCAAAACTCACTTTGTTTCTATTTTATATTTCATGTTCCTTTTGCAAGACATACCAAATGCTTTTTAAAATGAGCTTTAGGTAACCACAGATTAAATAATGTTTGGTACTGATTGTGTGTGTGTACACAACATGATATATTATTGTTTTATTTCTCTGATCATTCTTGTGAGTCAATACATAAGAATTTGCAAGTGATGGACAATATCTTAGTTTATTTGTAACATCCATTCCAGCATCATGAACAAATATCTTTGTTGAAGTTTTTGAAAATGATGTTACAAAGTGTAAAAACCTTTTACAAATAGCTCATTTTTGAAAGTCACTGAAGTAAGTAGCATATAAAAATGACATCTCTGAAGTGAGGCCTGATGGAGGTGACAGCATCACTCCCTCGGCTGCTGGGACACTGAGCTGCTGATTTTTCGTTTGGTACTGATTTTTAAGTCCAGTAATTTTATTGCACCTGTTTTAGCAGGTAACACTCCCATGCTGCTCAATGTTTAGGAGGCTTCTAGTCTCGCCTTGGGCTTAAAAATGAGTAAGGTTTTTAAAACTCTTATCTACTAATTCTTTTTCTACTATGCTGGTTGCTTTTCAACATTATTGCATTTCTGAGTTCACCAAAAACAAACTACACCCTCTGATAATTTTCCTCCAGTGGTATCATTTGCATTTGAGGAGTCATGTTATTTTTTATTTTCATAAATTTCATGCATATCTAACTGCTTTGAATTTTTGGTCCTTGTTACAGTTTTTGATATCTCATAAGAATTATAGCATTATATTCTTTCTAGGTCACTAATGTTGTTAAATATTTTGCTTGTTTTCAGATTCCCAATTTCCTTTCAATCTATATGCTTATTTTTACTTCAAACTCCTTTTGAAGTAACTTTTCTGTTATTAAAACAATCTCTTTGGAATGCTATTCTTACATGAAGAAATAGAAAAACAATGATATTCTTTTTTTGTTTGTTTTTGTGAGGAAGACCAGCCCTGAGCTAACATCTGTCGCCAATCCTCCTCGTTTTGCTGAGGAAGACTGGCCCTGGGCTAACATCGTGCCCATCTTCCTCTCCTTTGCATGGGACGCCACCACGGCATGGCTGACAAGCAGTGCGTCCGCGAGTGCCCGGGATCCGAACCCGCGAACCCTGGGCTGCCAAGCGCAACCTAAACCACTGCGCCACTGGGCCGGCCCCAATATTCTTTTGATCTACCACTTTTTATAATTGTTTGAAAAGACAGGATATGCTGAATAATGACCGGAGACATGTGGGCAATCACCATGCCTTTACACTGTCTTCTAGAACATTTCCAAAACCACACAAAACCCTAGTGAGTTGCAGAACCCTAGTGGTCCCGAAGTTACTAGGTGCCCGAAAAAATAACTGTCTTAGTCTGTTCAGGCTGCTATAACAAAATACGAGGGACTGGGTGACTTATAAAAAAACAAACATTTATTTCTCACAGCTCTGAAGGCTGGGAAGTCCAGGATCATGTCACCGGCAGATTCAGTGTTTAATGAGGGCTTCCTGGTTCATAGATAACGCCTTCTCACTGTGTCCTCACATGGTGGAAGGTGCTAGGGAACTCTCTGGGGTCTCTTTTATAAGGTCACTAATATTCATGAGGGCTCCACGCTCAGGACGTAATTACCTCCCAAAGGCCCCACCTCCTAATACCATCACATTGGGCATTAGGATTTCAACATATGAATTGGAGGGAATGCAACATTCAAACCATAGCAATAACTGACACTCATATGGTAGTATTTTTAAGTTGTAAGAAAAAAGATTTTTTTTACAGCCTAAGAAAAAATACCAAATACATTTTATGCAGTTGTCATCTCAGAGGTTATCAGATGCATGACTAAATTCATTCATTCATTTATTCAACTACTTTTTACTGGGCTGGTTGTTGGGAAAACAGCAATAAACAAAACAAAGTCAGGTTGTCATACACACTATGAAGAAAAGTATAATACCAGGAAAGTAATAGAGAGTGCCAGGGATGGGTGGGCAGTTGAGCTGTTTTAGGTGGCAGAGGGAAGACCACTCTGATAAGATGAGACTTGAGAGCGAAGGAGTTCTGGGGAAAGAGCAGGCAGAGGGAACAAAAGTATAAAGGCTCCAAGTTGGGATCATTGGTGTGCTTAAGGAAGAGCAAGGAGCGCTGCAAGGCCGGAGCTGAGTGAGGGAGGAGAGAGGGGTGGGAGATGAAGTCAGAGAAGTAGCCAGAGGCAAGATGATATAGGTCTCGCATCTTAGGAGGAACTTTGGATTTTGCTCTGAATGGGATGGGAAACCACCAAAGAGTTTTGAATTGAGAAGTGACATGATTTAACTGACTTTTAAAGATATTTATTCTGGCTACTTTGTACCAAATGATTGTTGAGGGCAGATATTTGGATTCAAGTTATACTTTCTCATTTGAAAGCACTGCTTTCAAAATATAATAAAAAGTCTAACCTAAGAATATTATTATCCACATCTTTAGACAACCTGGCATATACCACAATGAATTCTAAATGTAAATATATCTTTATTATATAAAGAAGCAAGTGTTTTTAAAAGGAATCAAAATAAAGATAAGCAACTGTTAGAGAAAAAAATATTTGCAGTAAATAGCAGAGAAAGTTTTTACTATCATTTTTATATGAACACTTCAGAATCAAACATTACATAATAAAAATAATTTTAAGAGTCCATGTAAAATGTAAAGAAAAACTCCAAGACTCTAGAAGTTAAAAAAAATTGGAGTCATAATTCATGAAAATAAAGCAACATGATAAAATGGGCAACTTCCTAGTAATCAAAAACAATAATAAAAAATAAAACAAGACATTTCATCAATTAAATTATTCCCGCAAAATGTCTAATGTGAAAACCTAAGCTGGAAGCAATGGTCAAGTTGGGATAGCATGTATCTCTGGAAGGATTAGGAAGAAATTTGACCAGCCACATCAAAAACACCATTCATTCCTCCATTCATTCCAAAAAAAGTACCACGTCATTCTACCTGCCATACTGTGCTACACACTTGGGAAGCAGAGACAAATCCAACAGATTCCCTGTCCTTGTGGGGTTTCAAATCATTGAGGTTGAAGTAGGTGAAGAGAAGGAAGTAAAAGAGGGAAGGAGAAAGAGGAGTGGAGGGGGAAGGAAGGGAGAGAAAAAAATGAAATGTTATAGACACTATGCAGAAATATGTATGGTATATATAGATAGAGATATATAAATATGGCACAATGAAGATATAAAGGAAGAAGGGACCAGTTCTACTTGATAAAGTCAGAAAAGTCTTCATAGAAGAGATAATAGCAGATTTGAATATTAAAAATATATTTGTCATCAGGTAGACTAAACTGTGGGGCAGAAGGTACATACAGCAAAGGATTCAGTCAAATGGGTATTCCAGGTAGGGAAACAAGTACATCTTTGAGGAAAATGTGCAGCATGAAGCTGAATGGGGTTAGGTGGCCTTGCATGGCTCAAACAAAGGACGACTAAAAGGAATGGTGAGAAATGAGGCAGGAGAAAGTCCCCAGGTATAGTTCATGATGGACTTGCTGAGATTCAGTGCTGTGCTGAGCTCTAGAGAGTTTATTCTAGAACCCACGCCTTTCAAACTGAGCATGAGGTTTTATGTATATGGAGTTATGCTGCAGAGAAAGTCACAAAAAGTCATAGCACACCTTCAGGGCATATCAATTTCATTTGAAGATTTCAGAAGGAGAATTGTTTTATTTTAGAACAAACAGAAATACATAATTGAGTGGACTGGACAAGGCACATGAATTTTCAAAGTAAAACAAAGGTTTCAAAGAAGTTATGGACTTCGGGTCTATGGCAGTCTATGACTTTGCCTCTTAGGGCTATGTTGATGGAGAAGTTTGACAAACACTGGATAATTGGGAGCCTTTAAAGGGAGGGATAATTGAGAGCTTTTTAAGCTGGGAAGAAAATGACTGAACTCTGAGTGTCACTTGAGCAAGAGTGTCAGCCAAAGAACTGATTAGTAAATTACAGCAGGACCATAATCCATGGCATAACCGTGTACATCCATTGGCCATTCAAAACAATTAAAAACAGTAAAAATAAGCCAACATGCTTTTCGGAAAAATAAAATTTTGACTAAAATCAAGCTCTGAGAATGCACTACCACCACTCAAGGCACTTCTTCTCCTTTCATATTAGTTTTTCTTATTTAGCTTAATTCGTTATTATTAGTAAAACATGAGGGAATTGAACCAAAAAGAGGCAGTTTATGGGCCTATTATGAAATCATAGTACATATATTCCTTCCAGCACCATTTCTCATTGCCCCCACTCACCACCCTAATGAGAAATGGCAAAGTAGAGTTCCCACTTAATTACGTATTATCTAATCTAATACACACAAAATGCACTGCCCTCTACCTCCTGGCCTCCCCTATCATCTTCTTGTTTGTCCCCTATCATTCCCCTTGATATCCCCTAGGTGTTGACTGTAAAATAGTTTGAGAGGAAATGTTAAGTTTTATACTGATTCCAAACATTTTACAAAAAAATTGTTTCATTGTGTAGAGAAATAGGAAAATGTATATTAGCAAAAATATTTTCATGAATGTGACATTTCATTAGAGCACAATATGTTTTCTTATACTGCCATCTATTTGAAATGAGGTTCTGGCATGCCATTCTAGTCTGTGTCATTCTGAGAGAGAGAGAGATTCCAGAATGGCCTTCTAGCAAGTTCCACAACAAAAATTCGCACTAATTCATCTCATTCACCACCTTAGATTGGTAAGGCACATTGGCAACAATCAAAGACAAAGTAGTAATATGATTCAAAACTATTGATTCCCTTTTCATCTTATGTATTCTCATTCTCCAGTATATTCTTATTCTCAGGTGTAATTTTATGTGCACATATTTTAAGGGTATGCCACAGAGCTAGAAAACAACATCATTGTTCAGGCTCTTGTGCAATCTCTTACCTTTTATTATAATCTTAAATTATAATAAAACTGACCTTAAAATATAAAACACAAATGGAATTTTGTTGTGATAGACTAAGAGGCACCTTGCTTTAAGGCAGATTGATTCACTCAATAAACATTTATTGAGCCTCTGCTATGAGCAGAGCACGGTGTCAGGCAAACAGGAGTACGTTCAGTTCTTGTTCTTGGGAACTAGCAGTCCAGCGAGGGAGACTGGCATGTAAACAACCAGCTGTGATTGAGGCCACGTGAAAGCTGATAAATAGAAGCATGAGTGTCACGCTGACAGAGGAGAGAGGAAAGAGAAATTCTGCCTGGGGTGAGGCTGGGAAAGCTGCAGACAAGTGGCTTTTGAGCTGAGCCTTCCAGGCGTGGAAGGATTTTGATAGGTTTCAAGAGAAGAGCTGGACAGTCCAGGCTGAAAGAAAAAGAGGAACAAAGGCAAAGAGATGAGGGAAGGGATGACAGGCCAGGTACCAGCGCGTGAAGGGTGGGCCTGGGGCTGGGGCTGTTTGTGAGGTGTGCAGAAGAGAACAGGAACCTAAGAGTGTCCGATCAGTGGGGGCTTGGACACCATGCTGAGGGGTCGGCGCTGGTGCTGTTGCCCACAAGGAGCCAATGGGAGTTTTGGGGTGGGGCTTGGTGGAATAACATGATCTATTTGTGTTTTAGAAAAGCGCTCTGATAGCAGTATGAAGGATGGATTAAAGTGTGTGGTGGCAGGGAGACCAGTTGAGAGGCCATGGTGTTGTCCAGATGAGAGGTTATGAACACCAAAATTAGGATAGAGATAGGGAAGAGAGAAAGAAGACACTGGAAAGGTAGAGTGATGGAGCATGGTGACTGACTGGAGGAGAGAGGGAGAGATGGGGAGCTATGGAGTTAAAGACTCTTAGATCTTTAGCCAAAAATAGTATTTCCCCCATATATCCAGTTAAAGAGTTTTGACCCAAAAATCAAAAAATGTTAATAGAGAGAAAAAAGAAAAAGAATTTTCTGGAGGCATCTTCTAATATGAATCATATTAATAAATTCATTAATTTATTTAATAAATATTTTTAAGGGCAGTATTCTAGCCATAGGAAATACAAACAAGAAAAATATCTAATTCCTGCCCTCAAGAAGACTGATAGTTTAGTAAAAATACAATTACATTAAACTGTGATAAACGCTGTGTAGGAGTAAATAAAGGGTGCTTGTAAGAGTGTATCAGTGTCTTGTTGCTGCACTAACAAATTATCACAAACTTCATGGCTTAAAACAACACAGATTTATTCTCTTACAGTTCTAAAGCCCAGAAGTCCGAAATGGATTTCACCAGGCTGAAAGTATGGCGAGACCACATTCCCTCAAGAGGCCCTGGGGGGAATCCATTTTCTTGCCTTTTCCAGCTTCTAGTGGCACCTGTTTTCCTTACCTTGTGACCTCTTCCTCCACCTTCAAAGCCAGTGGCATAACATCTTCTCTGACTCAGCTTCCCTCTGCTTCTGTCTATAATCTATCTAATAAGCCTTCTCTTCTGTCTATAATCAAATTTCCCTCTTATAGGATACTAGTGATTACATTCAGGGCCTACTGGATAATCCAGGATAATCTCCCCATTTCAAGATCCTCAATTTATCACATCTGCAAAGACCCTTTTCCATATAGGATAACATTCACAGATTCCATGGATTAGGACCTGGCAATCTTTGGGGGCCATTATTCAGTCTACCTCAAGGGGTATAGAGGAAAGGCTCCTAATCCAACCCCTTTAGCCTGAAGGCTGTTGTGAGCCACTGGAAAGTTTTAGCAGAGGAATTACGTGGTAAGATTTGCATTTTAGTAAAATTAATTCAGGACTTCTGAGGATGCAGGTTGAAGAAGAGCCTGAAGTCAGGGAACCCTACAATAATTCGGGAGAGTTTTGACTAGGACGATAGTAGTCGAGTCGGGTATATTAGAGAGAAATTAAGATAATGGCACCAACAGCTCTTTGCAGATTGTTGAATGCAGTAAATGATTTCCGGTTTGGGCAGTCAGGTGCCATACACCAAGATTTGTAATACAAGAGGAGAAGCAGATTTGGAAGGGGTGGTGGAGGACCTTAGGCAGAGAGGGAAGTTTTTAATCTAAGAAAAAGTATGTTCTGAGAATTAAACAACTTGCTTGCAAACTAAGTTTTAGGTTGCAATCCATTCCTGAAGACTGCCTCTAAGAGCAAAAACAGAAATCAATTAAGTAACGCAACTTTTATTACTAAATTTTATCCTCACATCCTTAGAACAGAATCTAAAGATGTTAAGGAAAAGTAAGTATGCGATTACATTGGATTTTTTTTTCATCTGGACTGTAATCATAAACTCTCAGTGCTGTAGAATTTTAGCAATCATTTTCTAATCCAACAGTTCTTGGCCTTTTTTTTCCACTACCACACACCCAACTTGATGATGAAATCACAGTCCTATGGTTAATTCCAAGCACACCCACTCTAATTTACCTTTTCTCTTCCCTATTACAACAATATATTAGAATAAATTGAGTTATTTATTAGAATAACTAAACCAATTTTTTAGTTAAATAATTTTATAGTGTGTAACTAGCTACTGTGAGACAACCTCCACAACTGATTGTCACAACTCCACATGAGAACCCCTGATTCAGGTCCCTAATCCACCCAGGACAAATGCAGCCAGAGCAGTGACATGCCTGTCACTGAGCTATTAGTCATACAGTTCTGACTGGAGCCTGGTCTTATGATATCCAGCCCATTGCTGCTTTTAGTTCTCCATCCTTCTCTGTTTCTTCTCTAAAGATTTCCTTCCACCTCATTTTACCATCCAGAGGGACTAAGTTTCATAGAAGCAACAGAACTCTTTTTGTTCTTTAAGTAAAATTGTATTTTTTTCAAGTTCCATTCATCTTGAGTCCCACTGAGTCTCTCTGCCATTACAGCCTCCCCAGCGTTCCTACTCCTCCCTGCTCTCTCTCCCTCCTCTGTGCCTCCATGCGCTTTGTCTGCACTGCACCCTTTACAACTGTATTATATCCTACATTGTCTTGTCCTCTAATTTCCTCACATGTGCACGTCTTGTCTCCTTTCTAGATTTATGAGGTGCTTGTAGAGTTTCACATCTCAATACTCAAAAACTAAAGAGGTGATGTATGGTATGGAAGTTAAATTGCTGAGGGGTTCAGAACAAAGATGTATGCTGTTTTATTTGACAAGACTAAAATCTCTCCACTCTGCACTGCAGAGACCTAGTATATATTCTGCAGTTGTTCTGCGTGTGAAGATGGGAAAGAGAATTTTGTCTCAGCTTCAGAAACAATATATTGGCCCCCATAAACTAAGGGAAAACTAATAACCCTTAGAGTCTCATGCTCCTAAAACCTAAAGAGGGATGGGTTTGATGCTTCTTGTTCCTTTCCCCCAGAAGTCTGTTTTATCATTGTTTCCTGGATATTGACTCCTTTTTTGGTGTTTTTTTACTTGTTCCCTTGAAATGCTGTGTCCTGGTGCTTTAGCTTTCGCGATCTTGATCTTTTATAGTACAGCAGATATTTCTGATCAGAATCTGTGTAATTGAGGTTAGATCTGGACAGGACTCTTCAAATTGTGTATCCAACACAACTATTTAAAATCCCAAAGGGACTTACTATTCAATAATATTTGTGAGCTGTTTCTTTGCATTTTACTAAATCCTGGATAGTGCCCCTAAAAGGCTATAAATAAAATTAGATTGTTTTAGTGCTTTTCTTTCCACCTGAATAAATTTATTTCCATCTTAGAGGCCCCACTATTCAGGATTCTATTTTATTTTTTAAAGACAATTTTGGTATAGGAGATGAGTAAGGCAAAAATTCAGAGAGAAACACTGGCAGAAAGAATTTTGAATGTGATGTCCCATTCTGCTTTGAATCGATACTTAATCCGTGGTGATAGCATTGGCAGGATGCCAATCCATAAAATAAACCATAAAATGCTATAGAATATTCCATTATCTAATGTGCTTCTCAGGCAAACAGCAGTAAATCAAGGCATGGCCTTTCTTTATATGGTTTAGCTCATGTATGATAATTATGAAATAAAATGCTTTTTCATTTTATTATGTACCCAATATTGGTCAAACACTGTGCCAGGCCCAATCGAATAGGGAAATGGGTATGCATGCAATTTTAACACAGGATACTAAGTTTTATGACAAATGTGTGTAAAGGGTGTTATAGGCACCTATAAGAGAGGCACCCAACCCAGCCTAAGGGCATTGGAGAAGATCCTGAGAGGAAGTGGGAACTGAATTGAGCACTGAAGGACAAGCAAAATTAGACTGTGAAGAAAAGAGATGCTTCAGACAGAGGGAACCGCGTGTGCAAAGTCATAAAGGCAAAGGAGTATGGAACGTCTGGAAAATGACCAATAGTTTAGAAAGAATAAAGGTAGAATGTTTAAGGCAGACGAGTAGAAGCTAAAATTTTAAGCAGGTCGAGCAAAAACAGATTATGAAGGGCCTTATCTCATAAGCATCTGGTCAGAGGGAGGGAGCATGACCCTCTGAATTCCAAGAAAGGGGAAAACGATGTAACCTTGAAACTATTATAGAGCCATGGAAAGTACATGAAATTATCTAGTAGGTGGTAAAATACCAGTTACAGTCCTATCTGTATAGCAACAGGGCAAAAATCACAAATTGTTTTCTAAGACAAAAAACACACAAGATAAACTATAATACATACCACTACCAAACTCAGACACTTTGGATCACACTACCTCTGTGGTCGTTAAGTCATAGTAAAGATTTCAGAACTTTATTCAGAAGGCAATTTCTGAAGGATTTTAAGCAGCAGAGCAATAACATCGGATTTATGTTTTCAGATTACTATGACATTGTTGAGAAGGCTGAATTCAAGGTAGGCCAGACTGAAGGAAGGGAACTATTCTGATAATATAGGAGAATAACAATGAGGGCCTGAACTTTGTTGGTAGAAGTAGGCATAGAGAGATTCAGCAGATAAGATCAACAGAATTTGCTCTCCAATTGGATGGAGGGACGAGAGAGAAGAAAACATCTAGGACTGCTCCACCTAAGTTTCTGATTTAGGCTAGTAGATGAATGAGGGAAACATAAGTTAAGAAACATAGCAAAAGATCAATTTGGTGGTTAGGAAAAAGAAAGATGATTCCATCTAGGGACATCTTGAGAAAAGTAGATGGAGATGTCCAGAAGGCTACTATATATATGCGATTGAAGCTTGAGATAGAGATTCAAGAGTCAGACTTGCACTAGATCCCATCCCCACTTGCCTACTCAAGACTATTTCTCCAGGAATTATCCCATCTCTTTTGTTCTCTTGTCTGCTTGCTTGTTTGTTTATTTATTCTCTGCTGGATTTTTTCCATCAGCATAAAAGCATGCTATTATTCCTCCCATCTGAAAAAATCCTTCTCTTGTTTCTACTTCTACCACCAGCCCCATTTCTTTGTTCCTTTTTGCAGTGTCTAATTACTCTCCTTTTCATCCCTCTTAAGCTCACTCCACATAGTGTTATATCCTTACAAGTCCATCAAACTTTTCTCCACATTGCTAAATCCAATAGTCAAATCCCAATGTCATCTTACTTGATTTCTCAGCAGCATTGACAAAGTGGATCTGCTTTATTTTTCAATACATTTAGCTTCACTTAGCCCTCAGAATATTAAACTTTCTTCCAAACTCATTGGTTACCTGGTCGTTTCTTTTCAGTCTTTTTTTTTTTTTTTTTTTGAGGGGGGGTCTTCTCCTTCCCTCTAAATTCTTATCATTGGAATGCCCGGGGTGCAGTCTTGGACCTTTTCTTTCTCTATCTACATTTATTCCTTTAGAGATCTCATCCTCTACCATATGCCTATGACTCCCAAATGTATATCTTCAGCCCAAAACGTTCTCCCAAACTCCTACATATAACATCTACTTGCCATCTCCACTGGGGTATCTAATAGATATCTCAAACTCAGAATATCCTAAACTGAACACCTGATCTTCACTCTGCCAGACCTGCTCTTCCTACAGCCATTCTCAATTCAGTTAATGATAACTCCATCCTCCCAGTTGCTCAGGCCTATAACCATGGAATAATCTCTAACTCCTCTCTTTCTCTTGAACACTACATCTAATCCATTAGGAAATCCCTTTGGTTTTACCTTTAGAGTAGCTCCAGATTCCAACCACCCTTGACCACCTCTGTTACTACCACCTTGGTCCAGGCCATCATCCTTGATCCAGAGTAATCCATCTCACCTGGATTACTGTGGGAACCTTCTAACTAGTCTCACAGCTTCTACCCTTGCATACACCCTCCCCGCAGTCATCCTCTATATTTGGATTTCTTTATATTTCCTTGCTTTTTTTGGTAAAATTGTGATAATAATAGTTTTCTACCACATAAGGTTGATGTGAAGATTAAACAAGAACCTGACATATAGTGAGCCCCAATAAATGAGATGGTGATGGTAGTGGTGGCAGCATAGTCTAGTTATGGTGTTGCAAGTAGAACCTGTGGGGAGAAGCTATTTATTTTTCTAATTCTGATTCTTATTAGTAATGAGAGAATTATAAAAATTCCTACCAATGCTCAAAACAGACTTACTTTTTTATTTTTGGTGAGGAAGATTAGCCCTGAGTAAAGTCTGTGCCAATCTTCCTCTATTTTGTATATGGGATGCTGCCTCAGCATGGCTGATGAGTGGTGTAGGTCCACCCCTGGGATCTGAACTCATGAACCCTGGCCACTGAAGTGGAGTGTGCCAAACTTAACCACTACACCACAGGGCCAGCCCCAATGCTTACTTTTTTTTTTTTTTGTGGGGAAGACCAGCCCTGAGCTAACATCCGTCGCCAATCCTCCCCTTTTTGCTGAGGAAGACTGGCCCTGGGCTAACATCGTGCCCATCTTCCTCCACTTTATATGGGACGCCGCCACGGCATGGCTGACAGGCAGTGCGTCGGCGGGTGCCCGGGATCCGAACTCGCGAACCCCGGGCTGCCAAGCGCGGACTAAACCGCTGCGCCACCGGGCGGCCCCCCCCAATGCTTACTTTTTGAAAATTATTTGTTTTAAAATGAATTTGGAAAAGATATTTTCTAACACCTATCCTTTTCCCAGAAACTTTTTCTTCCTCCCTTATTTTTTCCAATATTAGTTTCTAAACCTTCAAAACTTACCTTAATTCTTAATTCATTATACCTTCATTATATATGGTCAAACTTTCAAAGTCCTTTCCTATGCCACCCCTCATACCTTCATACAATCTTCATCAACAAAACAGTTATTCAAGGACACCAAGTAACCATCCTCACATTCTGTAAGCCCATCCAGAAGGGTGACGTGAAAGAAAAGGGTTGGAGAAAGCACCTAACCAAAACCAAACCCTTGTGGGTCTTGCTTCCTTACCATGTTGGGTTTTTTTTTTTAAATCTTTAAACTGTTTAATGTTTACTTTTGTATATTTATGCAGTAAAGATCCAACTCTGTTTTCTGTATATATTGAGCTAGTTTTCTCAACATCTTCCACTAAACAATTCATTTCCACAGTGATTTGTGAGAACCCTTCTATCATTATACCAAGTTCCCATAGATTCTGTTCCATTGGTCTACTAGTCTATTCCTGACTCAGTGTCATACTGTTTCTATTACTATACCTATGTAGTATGTAGTCATGCCTAACAGCACTAAACCTTCCTTCCTCTTTGCTCTTCTTTTCTAAGACTTTCTTAGCTATCTATTCTTCCTCCGGAAGTTTAGAGTTCTTTTGTGGAGTTTTCCCAAAATGCTTCTGCTGGAATTTTTGTTGAAATTGAATTGAACGTGTGTGTGTGTGTGTGTGTGTGTGTGTATACACATTTAACGTTTTCTGATAGTCTTATATATTCTTTGATAGGTTAATTACTAGATGTTGTGAATTGTATCTTGTTTTCTACTACATATTCTCACTGATAATACTGGTGAGGGTAGAATTACATTATTAAATTTTTAAAGTCAATCTTGTATTTGTGTATCTTGGAGCTTCCTCTACTTCTTACAAGAGGAAAAATGCCTCACAGATTATATCCTATACAGGATCTAGTTGTTCTGCAGAAGGATGGTCCCTCAGAACACTGTGGTGGAATAAATAGAATCCTACCAAAATTCAAATCCACCCAGAACTTCAGAATATGACCTTGTTTGGAAATAGGATCTTTGCAGAAGTAATTAGTTAAGATGAGGTCGTACTGGATTAGGGTGTGCCCTAAATACAAGGACTGTTGTCCTTATAAGAAGAGAGGACACAGACAGAAACACACAGGGAAGATGGCCATGTGAAGATGGAGGCAAAGATTGGAGTGATGCATCAACAAACTAACAAATGCCAAGGTTTGCCAGGAGTCACCAGAAGCTGGGAAGAGTCAAGGAAGGATTCTTCCCCAGGGCATTCAGAGGGAGGATGGCCCTGCTGACACCTTAATTTCAGATTTCTAGCCTCAAAAACAGTGAGAGAATCAATTTCAATTGTTTTAAGCCACTCAATTTGTGGTGATTTTTTATGGCAGCCTTAGGAAACTAATGCAAACACCAAGTCTGCTACAGTACTAAAAGTAGACATCTGATATGTCTACTCATACCACTTTTTTTTCTGAAAATGTGATATTGCTGGATCTTTATTTTTCTATTTGAAAATATCAGTCATTTGGTGAGTTTAATTTCTTAACATTCTTCATAATCACTGTTACATTAAGCCTTATTTCTGCCATTTTATTTACTGTTCTCTATTTTCAAAGTTTTTTTTTTCTTTACTAGTTTCTATTGGATGGGTCAAAGTTATTTCTGCTAGTTGTGAAGTTTGTGTTCTATTTTTCTTCTTCTGGCAGTTATTCATAACTTATTAAGATCCACGCTTAGGTTTGTTTTGCTCCATCAATTTCTAAACTTAACTTCTGTCTCTCTCTCTCTCTCTCTCTCTCTCTCTATATATATATATATATATCCTTGCAAAAGACAACTCTGGTCCCCCACCCTCTATCCTTTCCTCAGTTTGCCATCTTCTAGAATTTGATACTATATCATTATACTTTTTTTCCTTTGGACATTGCTTATTTAGACAACAGATCTTACTAAGTTGCTAACTCTCCTGTAATTCTCATATCAAGTTAGTTCTCTATAGAGTTATTCAGCATTTTGTTAGAATACTTTCTCCAAGGATGTTCTCAAATTATGTCTCTGTATATATACCTTTTGATGACTTTTATGCCAGAGAACATCTTTATTTCACTCTCACATTTCAATGAGAGTTCAGCTATATATAAAAGCCTAAATTCAAATTTCTTTTTTAAAAAATACTTCGGAAATATTACTCTAGTGTTGCTATTGAAAAGCCAGATGTGAATCTAATTCTTATTCCTTTATAGATGACCTGCTTTTTTCCCTCTGGAATTATCTTTTCTTAAATTTCACTTTAAAATTTTCACTGTCAAAGTGTTGTTTTTCCTTTTATCTCTCTTGTTTGGTATACAATAAGGCCATTCAAACTTTCCTTAATTGTGGGGAAATTTCAATTAGCAATTCTTCAAATATTTAACTTTACTTTTTTTCTCTCCATTTAGGGCTTCTATTAATCAGATGTTGACACTTACTCTATTTTTCATACCCTTTAATTTCTCTCTCATTTTTCCAATTCTTTGTCCTTTCTTGATGCCTTCTGGGAACGTTTCAAAATGCACTCCATCTCATTAACTCATTCATCAACTGTATTCATTCAACCCATGAATTAAGGGTTTTTTTCTATTATATCTGATTAGTTCTTTTTATAACTTCTTGTCCTTGTTTAATGTTTCCAATGCCCTCCTATATGTCCTTGAATATTTATTAGGATTACTGTAAATTCTTGTTTTCTCTGGCTCATTAGTTCTGCTCCCTCTGGAATTAGTTGTTCCGTTTGTGATGTCTTCTTTTCAGTACTTTACATGAGTGTTCCTCAAATGTCTCTTTATTTTTCTTATTCCTTTTGGAGTAGCAGCTATAGTTTTTATATTAAGTTTGGAGTTCCATCCATACCCCACTTGCTTCTTAGGCATCTCCAGAATCAGACTCAAAGGAGGAAAACCACAATTGCTGTAAGTTCCCTATCTTGACACTCCTATAGCATAAACTAGACTTAATGTCCTCAAGATTTAGCCTGAATTGACTTGGTTGTCTTTTCATGGTCAGAATTAGAATATGTCGTGGAATCATCAAACATTTCTCATTTGTTTATGGAAAGAGTTATAGTTTTCTAGAGGTATGGGAAGGATAATAATGGCCCAGAATGGCAATAACTATGGAAAGTGTAATTATTTCCAAAATTTCTTGGAACCTTAATATTTCGTGATTGTTATAATGAATCTTATTTTCCTTCCTTCCCTTCATAGACCTGTATAATTTTTTAATTCAAAAATTATTAAAATTTAGGGGCTGGCCTGGTGGCATAGTGGTTAAGTTTGCACACTCTGCTGCTGCAGCCCGGGGTTCACAGGTTCAGATCCTAGGCGCAGACCTACACACTGCTTACCAAGCCATGCTGTGGCAGGTGTCCCACATAAAAAGTGGAGGAAGATGGGCACAGATGTTAGGTCAGGGCCCATCTTCCTCAGCAAAAAGAGGGGGATTGGCAGCTGATGTTAGCTAAGGGCTAATCTTCCTCACACACAAAAAAAAATTATTAAAATTTAGTTTTGCGGATTTCTTAACTGGACCCTAACTAACCCCGAAGACAACTGGAGAGGCCTATTGAATTTTACAAAACCAGTTTGGATATTGCTGATCTAAAAATATGAGAGAAGTTGGTTTGACATCTTCTGTGAAATTATTTCATTCTGCCTCCGTGTTCTTGATATATCAATATTTGTATCTTTACAGGTGTCTAGCTCTTTCTTTCGATCTGACATTCACTTATTCCACAAATATTTGTTGAACACTTGCCACATATTGTTCTAGTTGCCAGGTACCCAGCAAGAAAGACAGTCCCTGCCTTCACAGAGCATTAGAGTCTAATAAAGAATTCAGATTCAATGTAGGTTCTATTAAAGCAGGGATTTTTTTTTCCATGTTTTTTTCCAGTGTTTCCCAGGCATCTAGAACAGTATAAATATTGGTTGAATGTTAAATGTGTAAATATTTGACACTAATTACAAGTACTTTGAACATTATGGAGGGAAAGAACCAGTGCTGTGGACTATATAAACAGGAGGCCCGACCTGCTCTGGGGGATCATACAGAATTAGTTCTCCAGCTGACGGAGCTATCTTTTTAGAGTGGTTTGTGAGACTGTTAAACAGTCAGTACCTATTTCCTGTTCAGGCTGCCCTCCTATTATGCATGGAGGCTTGACCCACCTTGGATTTTTAGTCTTGATTTCTATAAATGAGAAGTTAGATGAATTGCGTAATAATACCACGTTTACAGAAATAAAAGAAAAATTACAGTTTAACAATGTTGATTAGTGTTTCTTGCTTCCTGCCTGCCTACTCCTCCACTCCAATTTCTTTTCTAACTTGCAGATGAAGGAGCTTCTACGCACCCTTGTGATGATACGTACTGTGGACCTTTCCCAGAATCCGAGCCAGAAGTGAAAGCTGTAGCTAACTTCCTCCGAAAACACAGGAAGCACATTAGGGCTTACCTTTCCTTTCATGCATATGCTCAGATGTTGCTGTATCCCTATTCTTACAAATATGCAACAATCCCCAATTTTAGCTGTGTGGTAAGTATTTGATGTTCTACATGTGTGTCAGACATGCCAATGCTTTTCTAATGCTGAGATGGTTCTAAGTCGTAATGATAATAGCAAACACATATTGTGTTTATTCTAATAAGCATTTTATACATTAACTCATTTATTTTTCATGATCATATGAGGTAAGTAACTATTATTATCCCCATTTTACAGATGAGGAAACTGAAACCTAGAAAAATTAAGTAATTAGACTAAGAACACACAGCTACAAAGCGTCATAGCCAGCCCCAAATCTAGCTCCAGCACTGTTGCTTTTAACCACTGGGCTATGCCGCTTCTCGAGTGCAATCATTTCAAACCTATTTACATTCTTACCACAGGTTATACAGAAAATGTCAGGATGGATTTAATTAGTAGTACAGCTTCAGTCACATATGCAGGGCTGTAATTAACTTTATTGAGTAAATAATTGTTCATAAATTGTGGTCTGACTCTCATTAATTAAAAGCAAGTTTTAATTTATAAGCACTATTTGCTTAATGCTACTAAGTCTCTGGGCATGTATCTGACAAGTTAGTACTAAGAATGAACAGCCTTTCAGGCATAAGATTAGTTGCAAGTGAAAAAGCAGAGTTCCTTTCTCTCATCTCAGAAACCCAATAAGCTATTCACTATAGGGCATAATTCCTAGTAAAGTGAGTCTGGTTCAGAACCTATAGTATCTGAATGCCTGTGAAGTTCAAAACCAGGCCAAACTAACGCGTAGCATTAGAAGTAAGGAAGAGGGAGGGAGCAGTGATTGGCAGGAGGCACAGGAGGGTTTCGGGTTTCTATTAATGTTCTATTCCTTGACCTGGATGGTTACATGAGTGTGTGCTATTTGTGATTGTTCATGAGCTATAAACTTAAAGTCCTCTGTATGTACATTATACTTAAATTTAAATGTTTTTATAAAAGAGAAGTATCCTCTTTCTCTCTATACCTTGAACTCCAAATCCTGCACCAGTTGCTTGCGGTTGCATGAATTCCTGATCTAGATGTCCAGGACCTGGAAGGAATAGAGAACATGAGGAGGTCTGAAGAAGGCCTGGGGGAAGGCCTGTTTCTGTCCAAAAGAGGAACTTTATTCTTGGCGTTCCGAGCAAGAACTCTGAGCAAATTCTCTCAGCAAATTCTCTCTCGAGAAATATTGTAAAGGTGGTAGTTACATTTGATGGTGCTGTTCTTCAGCTATTCTGGGGGTCAAATAGGCTTGCTGTTGTTGACCTGGCACCCTAACAACCTTGTATAACTATGTTTCTATAGGCAAATGTTCAGCCCTTTCTAAATTGGGCACAGTGTCTATTTAGAGTCTCACAACAGATTACATGGGATATGCAATATATTAAAATTATTACATGAGAATGTTCTCCACATTTTGAATTTATCTTCCCACCAGGAGTTAAGCCTATTTTCCTTTTGTCTTGGATTGAAGGATGTGGTATAAAGAGTTGATCAGTGGTTCACAAGCAAGGATGAATTTGCCTCTCAAGGAACATTGGACAATGTTGGGGACATTTTTTTATTGTCGCAACAGGGGTTGGGGAGGCCATTGACATCTAGTGAGTAGAGGCCAAGGATGCTACTAAACGTCCTACCATGCACAGGACAGCCTTCCACAGCAAAGAATTATTCAGTCCAAACTGTCAGTGGTGCCACTGTTGAGAAATCCTATTAGTGAGTTACATATAAGCTAAGTTACTAAAACCATAACTACAATTCTCAGAAACTAAATAGTCTCTGAATGTCAACCAGAAACCACTAAATTCTATTAAAATGATTCAAAAACATTCCATCAATATGTAGGAGTCTGTGTTCTGCTAACACTTTTTAGGCCATTCATTAAGTTGCTTTAAATATGAAAATATTTAAATTAAAAAGATACTTCTTAGCTGAGGTCTAGTAAGTGAGGCCTAGGTCCTTTTGGACATTTGGAAAGAGGAAGCAATGCAGAAAGGAGAAATTGCTTAAACTCTTTCAAATAGATGTCTAGCTGTGCCATCCTGGAAAATAATTCTTAGAAAATTTGATGAAATTTCTGCTTTTTGCATAAGGATATCTAAACTTCTCATCAATATGCACCTGCACCCGAGTGGCAGAAGTGCAGTGAGCTCAAAAGGCTAAAACTACACATATGTTTTATGTAAATGGGCAAAATGGGGGGGGGGGTTTCTTAATAGATTTTTTTCTTGAGCTTAGTCATCTAAAATAATGAGGAACAAAGGTCTTCTCCCAGCAGAATGCAGTAATCTTCTAAATGTAGAAATATCTGCCCTTGCCATGGAATATTGCTGCGATCGTTGGAGAAAATGTTAAAATCTTAGAATATTCTCCATAAAGATACCCCATTATGGTGTTTACATTCCTTTCCTATTGGCTCCTGAGGGGAGAATGTCATCATCAGCGAGATCAGTAATAAATTGTCTGCCAGTTTCTGGAGCCTGGTCCCTGAATATCCACAAAGCGTGGTAACTGCTGCAAATGCTGCTTTCTGCCTCCCTGAGGTGAATGAGGATGGCAAGCTGAAGCTGCGTCCAACACACGGCGCCATGTTGCCCAGAGTGCTTCAACTGCTGTATTCAATTATTCACAGGCAAACTGAAATGGGAGAGTTGTTTACGGTTTCAACGTACTTCTTTTCCTCTCACTTGTCATACAATACTTCTCTAACTCCTTATTGAAACTAGTGCCTTTATACCATTTGAAAATGTTTTCAGGGGTAGTCGGTATCATTCTAGTTTATGTTAGAAGAGTCACCTTTTAGTATTTTGATTGTATTGAGTATTCTTCCTGATTTTTGGCATTGGCAGGCAGAGTTCCACCTCACAATTTCTACATCTTAGCAGTACCTTGCTGAGCTCTATCAGAAGTCATGACACATTCTGAAATTGTTGTTCCCATTCTCGGTATGGATAAACACATAGCATAAGACAAGTCTTTCTTTCTGAATTAAAGCGTTTTTTAATTGCTCCAAATGTGTTTTAAATGTACATAGCCACTGAAGTATGTACTTAAGGATCAATAAGATTATCTTGAGGGGCTGGCCCGGTGGCGCAGCGGTTTAGTCCGCGCTTGGCAGCCCGGGGTTCGCTGGCTCGGATCGGGGCGCCCGCCGACGCACTGCCTGTCAGCCATGCCGTGGCAGCGTCCCATATAAAGTGGAGGAAGATGGGCACGGATGTTAGCCCAGGGCCAGTCTTCCTCAGCAAAAAGAGGAGGATTAGCAACGGATGTTAGCTCAGGGCTGGTCTTCCTCACCAAAAAAAAAAAAAAAGATTATCTTGATACTCTTGCAGATCTATGCTTATTCAACATTCATGCAAGAAATATTGATTAGACATCTGTTATATCCAGGCACATTGCTAAATACTGCATGTGTAGCTATGAGTAGAACTGACACGGGCCCTGCCCTGTCAAAGCATTTTGTAATTTATAAAAATAGCTCTCTCTGAACTAAAGTGAAGAGGACGGAACACTAAATCAGTGTCAGAAGATATGGGTACTTATCCCAACTCAACCACTCCCTGCCATGTAACCCCAACCTGCCCATTTAACCTCGCTGAGCCTTCCATTTCTCATTTGTAAAATGGAAATATTACCGATCACTGGCTTGTTGTGAGGATCAAAGGAAATAATGGGTTCTAAAACATATTGCAGAATGCAGCATGTGACAAAGAATAACATAATATTATTATTAAATGTAGCTATTAACTAATGTACCCATCCTTGTTCTCCAAATTGATGACTGATAAGGCTTAAACAACATGCCAGGTTTCTAAAGGTTTCAATGCAATGATGCAAGTGGTATAAATTCTCCATTTTCCCTCACAGGAATCTGCAGCTTATAAAGCTGTGAATGCACTTTGGTCGGTATATGGGGTACGGTATAGATATGGACCTGCCTCCAGCACATTGTGTAAGTTTCCTGTATATGTTGTGTTAGAATCATCTCTTGAACCAATATCCTAAAAAATGATTTCTCCTTTAAAAAAAGAGAAAGTGTGTTCCCCCTAAAGTGAAATTTTTGACTACCAAATTAGCCAAGGAAGATGGAGGGAGTTTATACCTGATTAGTTTACACTACTTGACAGAAATCACTGTACTAATTTAAATAAATTCTAAGCAGTGAATATTCTCAGCATGTAGTAATGACTACAAAGTTGAATTGAGACCTTATGACAGTAGAAAGTACCAAAAAGTGCTCCTTAAGCAATTGTAACTTTTGTAAGGGTAGAAATGTGCCTTGAGAAGATAATGAAATAATGTTTCAGCCCTAAAAGAGCTTCCCGTTTATTCCTTTCCTCCACCACTCTTGTTATGAAATTCTATTTCTTACATAACACCTTCAGCAGAATTTCCCCTTAAAAGGTGATTAAAATATTTCTCGTTTTGTATGAAATAAAGAGCAGCTGGAGATGTGGAAAGAACTTGGACAAAGATCAGGCAACACGGATTCTAGTCCTAATTCTGCCACTAGTCAGGTTGTAATCTTAGCCAAGATATTAATCCTGGGCTTTGGTTTCCACAACTATTAATGAGGAATTGGACTAGATCATTTCTCATGACCTTTCAAACTCTATAATTTATTGACTATATGACTTGGAATATAGTGAGAAATCATATGTGAATGTCTATGTATACATGTGAAGGTTTACACACACAAGTTATATGCATATGTATGGATACTGACATCTGATTATGCTTTTCAGTGAGGTTGGAAATTTCTCCTTGATTTCTTTAATCCATCCATCATTATATTCCTAACCACACACTTTCTTCAGCCTTGAGAAGAAAAGCTTGGTTTGTCAATTTATCAAGTAAGTTTATCCTAATAATGAGAATGTCTTAAGTATCAGAAATCATAGACCAAGACTGTGATCATTGGCCTCACGATCTTTTTAGAGCTGTTTCTCAATAGAGCCACCCTGAAAGGGGAAATATAGTATTAAAAAAAAATCACATTACCAACTAATACCAACATAATATATATTAATTTTAAAACATTAACTTTTTAAAATCTTACTCACAGTTCACCTTTGCAGCTTGGTATCAAGGCACAGTCATTATATTATATTTACCCAGAACAACCCGTTACCATAGAAATGAGGCTGTCACATCACCATGATGTAACCGTTGGCACATATTGTCTCTGACTTTGGCTACTATGACTACTATTTGTAGTTCCAGTGTACTCTAACACAGAGAGACAATGAAGCCACAACCTACCTTCTGTCCTTAACCTGAGAAACAGCAGAGTCATTTAATTGTCATCTTCATGTAATTATCTCTAACCTGTCCTGGCAAAAATAGCATAAAAAGTGGTATTATTTGAGTAGATGAACATGCTCTGAAAATTTTTTAAAAATAATAATGTTATGTCAAGCTGGATCATATAAATTTCAGGAAAAAAATATAATAAAATTCTTCTATAAAACATTTATTCACTTATTAAGTAATTAATTATTAAGAGCATCTTTTGCTAAAAATTACATACTAGGCACTTTGGAGTGTAAAGATGCAAAATAATAACAGCTAATATATCCTGAGCACATTATTTCATTTAATTTTTACAACAACCCTATGCAGTAGGTATTATCTCTTTTTCAAAAGCGGAGACAGGCACAGAGAAGTCACAATGGGTGGTGGTATCGCATGCAGCGGAAGCCCACAGGCTGCCTCCAGTGATCTCACCTTCAACTCTGTGCTGAAAAGATGGAACATGTGAGGTCAATGGAACCAGAAGGAGAGTTGCCAGATGGATTGTCAGCTAGGTTAAATGCTGTTGAGAGTTTGAAAGTGGGATCTGAGGGAAGGAGAAAAACAAAAAAGGAGACTAGGCCTGCTGTCATTGGTAACCTTCAAGAACAAAGTTTTCCTAGACCAATAGAGGCAAGAACCAGACTGAAAGTAGTTGAGGTTGTAGAAGCAACATATATAGATTCCCTTTTTGAGTTCTAAAGCAAAAGGAAGAAAAAGAGGATGGTATATAGCAGGATCATGAGAAGGAAGTGCTATAGGAAAGCAGTGCTTAAACATTTTTGTCAATGCAAATGCAAAAAAGGGGGGTTTAATTAATGAAACAAGGTCCTGGAGAAGGGACCTTCTCACTACCAGAGAAGACAATAATGAATGGTATCAAAAGATGACACTGTAAAAGGCAAGCAACATTTCTTCTCTGAACTAGAAGGAGAAAAGTCAGAGGGCTATGATGTCAGTAAAGGAGGTGATGGGCTAACTACCCATTAAGAGTATGGGGACAGTGGTAAAGTGAGGGGCAGGACTAGAAGAGCATGAGAAAGGGTCAGTAATTGAAGGTCTAGAAAAAGGAGCTTAGAGCAGCATTGGGAACAGAGAAAGACTTCAGTGATTAGTGTGAATTTACAGCCAAGACTTTTCTTCTGCTCCCTCACAAGGAGTGTGAGCAGAGAAACTGGGCCGAGGATTGAGAATTAGCAAAACAAAGGCCAAAAAAAGGACTAGATGAGGCATTTAAGAGTCTGGTGAGAAATTCAGTGAGGTAATTGACCATGGCCAGGTAGAGTAAAATAAAATTATAAGAAGGCTGGGAGGAGTCTGGGAACTACCAACTTAAGTAAAGGTAAGGAACAAGCTCGTTAGGAGTGAAAAAATAGGGGAAGTAGAAGAAATGAGGCGGCTTTCTGGGAACAGAATTTCAATATTCTAAACCTTGGAAGTGGAAAAGAACTGACTGATAAGAAGAAAAGTCCACAATGTGGGTTTGTTTGTGGGTAAATAAAGTGAGGGTGGAGATAAGTGTTATTGGAATTGAGGCTGAGAAATTTTGAGGTCATCATACTGGAAAAGCATTGATACTTAGACTAGATCCTCAAAGATGATAGCAGATATGATTTGTAAGTTCCACAAGCCTGATGCCAAGGAACTACTGTTAAATCATTCTTGTTGAAACAGTATTTAATGGGAAGGATTTAGTTTGGCTTAGTAAGCAAGCACTATATATATATTTTGGAAAGTATACAGACTCTTTAGTGAGGCAGAATTTTTTTTTCTTTTTTTTAACTTTTAGATGTAAGCTCTGGTAGCTCAATGGATTGGGCCTACAAAAATGGAATACCCTACACATTTGCTTTTGAACTACGTGACACTGGGCATTTTGGATTTTTACTCCCCGAGATGCTCATCAAACCCACCTGTACAGAGACCATGCTGGCCGTGAAGAATATCACAATGCACCTACTAAAGAAGTGTCCCTGAGACGGCCCAAGAGTCAGGTCAACCGCCAGAGAGGGAGCGGATACTGTGCAAGAGCTACTTGGCAATGGGTGGAAATTGTTTTTAAAGATAAAGTCAATTGCTTAAAGTGAACATATCTGTGGACTTCAAGAGGACCTTCTCATGCAATTCAACTCCCTGTAGCAATAAAAAAGGTTAAAAAAAATAGAGCACAGCCTAGTTTGCTGTAAGAGAAAGAATCCATTTTATATCCCTTTAGAGTCTTATTTGATTAAGAGGGGAGGAGATATTTTCAAATTCTTTTGTCTCAAGAAATGTACAAGTTGAGGATATCACTTCAATAAATCTCATGTTTTCAGTTAAGATCTAGGCTACTAATGATGTTTAATCACTTAGTTCTCATTTGAAATGGAAATGTTTTAAGTGGGAAGAACTATATTTCTTAATATAATAAGTATACAATTTACCAAGACCTCAGATTATTCCTATCTTTATTCCCTGGCATAGTGTACCAAATGCCTATAAAAATATAGCAAGATAGAGCACTGATGGTTAGCCTCTGAGAAGACCATTTTTTTAAAAAAAGTAAACATTAATTGAGGTGCCAGATACAGTGTTAAGAGCTTTACACTAATCATCTCATTTATTCCTCAAATACTTGAGGTAGATACTACTATTATCCTCATTTTTCAAATGAGGAAATTGTGGCTTAGAAAGATGATATAGGCTTCCATTTCCAGGATTATGACAGGATGGGTATCTAGACTGCTGGAAATAACTGAAACTTTTGGACAAAATATAATTTTTTTGTGTGAGGAAGATTAGCCCTGAGCTAACATCTGTTGCCAATCCTCCTATTTTTGCTGAGGAAGACTGGCCCTGGGCTAACATCTGTGCCCGTCTTCCTCTACTTTATATGTGGGACACCTGCCACAGCATGGTTTGACAAGTGGTGCGTTGGTCCGCGCCCAGGATCCGAACCTGAGAACCCCGGGCTGCTGAAGTGGAGCACGTGAACTTAACCACTATACCATCGGGCCAGTCCCAAAATATAATTTTTAAAATAATCTTTAAAACATCAGACAAAAAAGTAAGAAAATCTCAGGCCAGGCATTGAGTGAAGGCAGGAACCTAGAAAGATAAGTGGTACACTGTTATCCTGAGAGCATCTGTTAAGCCAGTTGAGTGCAGACCCTGATTTTGCCAGCATTTTAGACAATGAGACCAGAGGACGAAGCTCAAGGCTACTCCAGAGTGGGAAGTTGAAGAGCAAAGTCTCCTCTTCTGGGATCCCAAAGGGCTATAGCTTCAGTCTAAGGGAAATTACAGATGAACCCCCATACTGCCTCCAATGGACCACAAGGAAGAGTGACTATTTTAAATTTTGGCAAGAGTACAGAGGGGAGAAATTGCCACTTAGAATTTGGAACCACAAGTAGCCTTTACCCGGGTTTGTGGCCCAAATTCAGACCACCTAAATGGTCTGATAAATCTTTAGCCAAGAATTTAATTTAGATTAATCCCGGATTGGTTATACCTTCCAAGTATTTGGTAGAAGCAAATACACATCCTCTCCAAGAATTTATCTGACCGAGACACATCATGAACACTGAGATAAACAGATGAACCTAAAAACTTCCAGAGAGGAAGAAAAAAAAAATGATCACAAAGGAATGAGGACTAGAGTTAGCATGAAAGTTCTCAACAACACCACTGAAGCTTGACCAATGGAGAAATGCCTTCAGAGTTTTGAGGAAAAATTCTATCCTAAAAATCCACACCCAGCAAAACAATCAAAGAAATGTAAGGGTAGAATATAGATATTTTCATAAAATTGGGGTCTTAATTATTTACCTTTCTCAGGAAGCTCCTGAAAGATATGCTCTACCGAAATGAGGGAGTAAACCAGGAGAAAGATGTAGGATCCCAGAAAACAGGTAACCCAACATGGGAGCAGGGCGTGGAAAAAACCTCAAGGTAACGGTGAGGGGGAAAGTCCCAGTAACAGCCGTGTGCTGGGCTTAGAGAAGGACTGACCTGGAACAGACTGGAGTTCATCTGGAGACTTCAGATGAAATGAAGCAGAACACTTAAACAGGTTCAGAGGCGATTTTTACCTATATCAGAAAATTTCACTTGTATCAGAACTAGTAATAAAAGCACAGAAACCAAGCAAACAAAAAAAGTGCAATTGTTAACTCAGGTAAAAACAATGAGTTATACAAGAGAAGAAATATAATCAAATATACTATATGACTTAGCTATGATATTTATAAAGTAACAGCCCTAAATATTGATTTCACCAAAAACTGTGATATACATAAATGTATTCAAGGAAAGGAGGATGTAAATATACGTGAGAGGAGCGCGTATAGAAGAGCTAAATCCTCATCTGCCATAGTAGATGTCAACAGACAATATCTAAAACTGGAAAAAAAAAAAAGAAATAACAGTATAGGCATGTTATTTAGAAACAGGAAAGAAAATAGTAGAAGAAATGATTTAAAAGATTAAAAGTTATTGGGCTAACAGGAGGGAATTGGGAGTAAGGAAGGATGGAGCAGAGAATAAGCCTCATCATAATATTTGACTGGTTTTATTTTTTTTAATTATGAAAAATATCATGCAAAGAGTATATTCCTTTTAAAGGAAGATCTTTTTTTAAAAAGAACTCCCAACTACTCACCACCCAGTCTTTTTGATGTTTATAAAATGTACCTTGTTTCAATAAAAAAATGAAATCAAAAGTAAATTTAAAAGAAATATCAAATGAGGTTATACGGAAAATGTAGTAGACAATCAGGAAGTATTAGTTCTGTCTATGTTTTACGAATCTAATTCATCTCGTTGTCTTGTCGTTCCACATACATACTTGCAGGAATGGATCTCAGGCAGGTTTGAGGCTCAGTCCTGCTAAGGACTAGTACACCTGGGAATTTAAACTTCAATTCATCTCATCTGGCAGGAAACGCTCAGAAATGATGTGGGGGTGGGGAGTTGTTTTATAGTAGTTGTACCTACCCACAGAACAGGCAAAAGCCAAAGCGTCCAGAACAACCAGAAGGGCCAGAAGCTCGTGAAGACCCCCTAGAATGGGAAGGTGCCGCTTCTCAAAGGACCTGACAAAGATGCACACAATCAACTGGTGTCATCTGGTGACCTTCCTAGACCCTGAGGCCAGGAAACGTTTCCCTTTGACTGGAAGCATGCTACACGGCCCCTGCTCTGTTAGCTCTCTCTGTCTAGATCCTTTGCTGCTGTCTATTGATGCCTTTCCATCAAACATTATCGCCTCAGTAACAAGCAAATAATAACCAAGTCTTGACTATTCAGGGGAGAAGAAAAGGATTTACAGATAACCCCCAAAATTCATTTTTAAAATATTTTTAATTTTCATCTATTCTATACCCTAAGTCATAAGATCTGTTAGCTAGTTAATACCAAGAACTTAAATCTATATAATTTTAGTTTTCCCTGCCCTTCACATAGTGTAGGTGCTAGGAGTATTTTTTTCAAAGTCAAAACAAGGGCAACAGAAAATATAAAATCCGAACAATCCACAAACTAGCTGGGTGTGTAGTTTCTTTATTATCCATATATAGATTCGAGATGAAATTTTGCCTTGATGAACCTCATATAAATTCTTAATGATTACTCTCACATTTCAGTAGCACTGTATATACTGTACAGCTCAAGTTGTATAAGTGGGTATTTTAATATTTATAGGCTATTTTCATTTTAATCTTTTTTAACTAAGCCACAAAATGTTCTGTTGGATGATTTATGTTTCAAGCACTCTGCTAGGTGCTGTGTCTGAGGAAGGGTGCTAGGAACAAAAAGTGATATATTTATGTCAATACTTGCTTAGGAATGTAAAAGTTAACTTCAAGCTAAAAACAGCACCTGCGTTTTGAAAAATAGTTTAGCAAGATACTTTCCCTCCCACTGTTATTAAAAATAATTGTATAGATTCTGGTTATGTTGAGTGGTAGCTCTCAACTTAGTTTTAGTGAGTGTTTTAGTCTTCTAGGTCTGCCATAACAAAGTACCACAAATTGGGTGGCTTAAAACAACAGAAATTTGTCGTCTCACTAGAGGCTAGAAGTCCAAAATCAAGGGGTCAGCAGGACCATGCTCCCTCTGAAACCTGTAGGAGAATCCTTCCTCATCTTTTCTTCATTTCTGGTCAGTTGCCAGCAATCTTTAGTGTTCCTTGGCTTGTCACTACACAACTTTGAACTCGGCCTTCCTCTCACATGGCCTTCTCCCTGTGTGCCTCTGTGTTGTCACATGGCCATCTTCTTATAACGACACCAGCCACATTGGATTAGGGGTCCACCCTACATTAGCATGACCTCATCTTAACTAATTACATCTGCAATGACCCTATTTCCAAATAAGGTCATATTCTGAAGCACCGAGGGAATTAGAACTTCAGCATATCTTTTTTGGGAGAGACAAAATTCAACCCATAAGAGTGAACAAATATCATGAGATATTGATGTTAATGAGTGTATTTACAAAACCAAAAAGTGGTGAATCTTGCTTGAGTTTAACCTTTTGTTCTCAAGGCTAACTGTGAAGGAAGAGACACAAAAATAAAGCACATTTTTAAAGTTCTAACACTCCCAGTGAGATTGTTTTTAATAGACTATTAATGGAAATAAAATAATCTACTGTTTATAGTTTACTTTTTCAAATAATAAAAATTATAGTTCAAATTAGGATTTGCTTTTCTTAACATAGGAAATATGTTAGTTTTAGGTAGTGTCGCATATTACCTTAGCTCTCGATAATTATTTTGGGCTGCTGCATCATAAAAAGTATTTACAGCTAACTTATACTAGATCAAATCTAATTGATTAAATCAGAATTCTGTGCAATGTTAATTAAAGTATGCTCTAGATTAAGGAAAGTAATTACATGAGCGATTGCATTTAATGGAATATTTTCATGAATCAGAATCAGAATATTGAATAAACCTGAAAAGAGCTACACTGAATACCTAATGTATTCCATAAAACAAATTACACTGAGAACAGCTAAGACAGAATAATGCACATGAAAATAAAGGCAACTTGAAGAGCCTCTAATGACTCTAACTCCTCATTTCCAATGTATCGCCAAGCCCCCAACTATGTTTCTGCAGTTATGACTTCTAGGACTACTTCTTCTTTCCCCAGTAGATGCCCTATAGGAGTTTCTGCCGAGGGTGTCTGTCCTTGTTCCACCAGCCCAGGCTAGGCAAGGGAAGCACATCAAATGATAACTCAAGACATTATAGTGTATAGACTCTGGAGTACTAGTCACCTTATAATTTAGTTATTAGTTAAACTAAGAGGATAGCTTCCTACATAACACTCAAACATTGTGTTCTAAGTTTCAAACTGACTCAAGAGTAAATGCTCCCCTACTTGAGAAGAATTAAAAGGTAATAGGAACGTCTAGCCCCTCCATGAAAATGAGCCAGCAATCCAGTGTACATGCCCATTTGCAATGTACATGTACATTTGCAACAACCAAATGACTAATGTTAGGCTCAGTTATTGAATTTTTATTGTAGTTATACTTTTGGCAGAAGCACAGATCCCTGCTATCCTAGGTAGAATTCTTCAGTAATTTAAAGCTGTATTCAATATTCTAAGGGAGACTATCTGATATCTGCTAAGTAGAAATTGTGTTGTTGAATGTGCTTAGATCCAGCTGTCTATCTCAAGCAATATTGGTCTGAAATATTGTGTAAGGTTTTCATTTGGTAGAGCAGCAAACGTGAATAGACAGTTGAATGGCTGTGTGCCAGGGTCAACAGAAATTCATAAAAGAATGAATATTTGAAGTGTCACTGCACCAGTCACAAACTATCATGGGAAATACATGAGGATATCCTAAAGAGGTAGCACTGAGCTAACCAAGAGTGTCCAAATCAACTAATTATTTGTGACAACAGTAGTAACTGCGTAGAATTTACCCCCAAAGAATAAATTCTATATTAGGAACCTGAAATCAAGTGAATATTCTTTTTGGACTCATAAATATGAACATTAGCTTTTTTCTTTCCATTAAAATACTTGGGAATCTGTTCCTTTTTATTTATTATCTTTAGCCAAACTGCTTTCAGATAGAAGACACTTAGAATCACAATAAAACTTTCTATCACAGATCTTATAGCAATCTGCATATTTTGAATTTCCATTATACTGGGGCACTCCACACTAGGGCCACGCTGGCAGGATGGCTGGAGCTGGCATGGGTTGGGGGGTCCTGGGGCACTCCACACCAAGGTTGTTCTGGTGGGATGAACATTCCATTCAAAAACTGCAAAATACACATTCTTTTCAAGTGCACATGGAACATTCTCCGGGATAGATCATATTAGGCCACAAAACAAGCCTCAATAAATTCAAGAATATTGAAATCACATCAAGCGTCTTTTCCAACCACAATGGTATGAAACTAGAAATCAATTACAAGAAAAAAAACTGGAAACAACACAAACACGTGGAGACTAAACAACATGCTACTAAACAACCAATGGGTCAATGAAGAAATCAAAAACAAAATAAAAAAATACCTTGAGACAAATGAAAGCAGGAACACAACTTTCCAAAATCTATGGGATGCAGCAAATGTAGTTCCAAGAGGGGAGTTCATAGCGATACAGACCTACTTCAAGAAACAAGAAAAATCTCAAAAAAAAACATCTAACTTTACACTAAAGGAACTAGAAAAAGAAGAAGAAACAAAGCCCAAAGTTAGTGGAAGGAAGGAAGTAATAAAAATCAGAGTGAAAATAAATGAAATAGACACTACAAAAACAATAGAAAAGATCAATGAAACTAAAAACTGGTTCTTTGAAAAGATAAAAATTGATAAACCTTTAGCCAGACTCATCAAGAAAAAAAGAGAGGGCCCATAAAAATAAAATCAGAAATGAAAGAGAAGTTACAACTGACACCACAGAAATACAAAGGATCATAAAAGACTACAGGCAGAGGCCAGCCCTGTGGCATAGTGGTTAAGTTCAACATGCTTGTCTTTGGTGGCCCAGGTTCGGTTCCCAGGTATGGACCTACACCACTTGGCGGCGGCCATGCTGTGGTGGCAACGCACATACAAAATAGAGGAAGATTGGCACAGATGTTAGCTCAGGGCAAATCTTCCTCAGAAAAATAAATAAAAATAAAGGACTGCAAACAATTATATGCCAACAAATTGGACAAATTGGAAAACCTAGGAGAAGTGGATAAATTCCTAGAAACACACAACCTTCCAAGACTGAATCATGAAGAGACAGAAAATCTGAATAGACCAATTACAAGTAATGAAATTGAATTAGTAATTTCGCAAACTCCCCAAACACAAAAGTCTAGGACCAGACAGCTTCACTGGTAAATTCTACCAAACATTTAAAGAAGAGTTAATACCTATCCTTGTCAAGCTCTTCCAAAAAACTGAAGAGAAAGGAACACTTCCAAACTCATTTTATGAGGCCAACATTACCCTGACTCCAAAACCAAAGACACCACAAAAAAAGAAAATTATAGGCCAATATCTCTGATGAACATTGATGCAAAAATACTCAACAAAATAATTAGCAAACCAAATTCAACAATACATTAAGAGGATCATATACCACCAAGCGGGATTTATTCCAGGGATGCAAGTATGGTTCAACATCTGCAAATCAGTCAATGATACACCACATTAACAAAATGAAGGATAAAAATCATATGATCATCTCAATAGAGACAGAAAGCATTTGACAAAATTGAACATCCATTTATGATAAAAACTCTCAACAAAATGAGTATAGAAGAAACATACTGCAGCATAATAAAGGCCATATACGACAAACCCACAGGCAACGTCATCCTCAACAGTGAAAAGCTGAAAGCATTTCCTCTAAGATGAGGAACAAGACAAAGATGCCCATTCTTACCACTTGCATTTAACATAGTATTGGAAGTCCTAGCCACAGCAATTAGACAAGAAATAAAAGGCATCCAAATTGGAAAGGAAGAAGTAAAACTGTCACTATTTGCAGATGACATGAAACTATATACAGAAAACACTAAACAGACTCCACAAAAAGCTATTAGAACTAATAAATGAATTCAGTCAAGTTGCAGGATGCAAAGTTAATATATAGATATTGGTTGCATTTCTATACACTAGTAATGAGCTATCAGAAATGGAAATTAAGAAAACAATCCCATTTACAACTGCATCAAAAAAAATAAAATACCTAGAAATAAATTTAATCAAGGAAGTAAAAGACCTGTACTCTGAAAACTTTAAGATATTGATGAAAGAAATCAAAGGCAACACAAATAAATGGAAAGATATACCATGCTCATGAATTAGAAGAATTAATATTGTTAAAATGTCCATACTGCCCAAAGCAATCTACAGATTCAATGCAATCTCCACCAAAATACCAAAGGTATCTTTCACAGAACTAAAACAAAGAATCCTAAAACTCGTGTGGAACCACAAAAGACCCTGAATAACCAAAGCAATCTTGAGAAAGAAGAACAAAGTTGGAGGTATTATGCTCCCTGATTTCAAACTACACTACAAAGCTATAGTATCAAAACAGTATGGTAATGGCACAAAAACAGACATATAGATCAATGGAATAGAATAGAGAGCCCAGAAATAAATCCACAGATATATGGTCAATTAACCTATAACAAAGGAGGCAAGGATATACAATGGGGAAATGAGAGTCTCTCCAATATATGAAGTTGAGAAAACTGGACAGCTATATGCAAGAGAATGAAACTGGACCACTATCTTATACCATATACAAAAATAAATTCAAAATGAATTAAAGACTTGAATGTAAGACCTGAAACCATAGAAGTCCTAAAAGAAAACATAGGCAGTCAGCTCTTTGACATCAGTCTTAGCAATATTTTTTTAAACTAGTCTTCTCAGGCAAGGGTAACAAAAGCAGAAATAAAGTGGGACTACATTAAACTAAAAAGCTTTTGCACAGCAAAGGAAACCATCAACAAAACAAAAAGGCAACCTACTGAATGGGAGAAGATTGCAAATCATACATCTGATAAGGGGTTAATATCCAAAACATATAAAGAACTTACACAACTTAATATCAAAAAAAAAAAAACCAATTTAAAAAATGGGCAGAGGACTTGAATAGACATTTTTCCAAAGAAGATATACAGATGGCCAACAGACACATGAAAAGATGCTCAACATCACTAATCATCAGGGAAATGCAAGTCAAAACCACAGTGAGATACCACCTCACACCTGTCAGAATGGCTATTAACAAAAAGACAAAAAATAGCAAATGTTGGCAAGGATGTGGGGAAAAGGGAACCCTTGTGCACTGCTGGTGGGAATATAAATTGGTGCAGCCACTATGGAAAACAGTACAGAGGTTCCTCAAACAATTAAAACTAGAACTACCATACAATCCAGCAATTCCACTTCTGGCTATTTATCTGAAGAAAATGAAAACAATAATTTGAAGAGATGTAGGCACCCCTATGTTCATTGCAGCATTATTTACAATAACCAAGATATGGAAGCAACCTGTGTCTATCAATAAATGAATGGATAAAGAAATTGTGGTATATATATATATATATAATGGAATATTACTCAGCCATAAAAACAGAATGAAATCTTGTAAAAAGAGGGCACAATGAGACAAGTGCATTTGGCTTTACATTTAGAAAAGAGAAAATGTTCTGATTAGCAGTCCTGGGTCTCTTAGTCATACTTCAGACGAGTCCTCCTTTAGTTTTTATCTGTAAAATAGGGATAACAAGGTCTGTATTACAGGTATATTTTGAGGATTAAAGGAGGTTTGTTTTGTTAGTGCCATCAAGTCGATTCCAATTCCTAGCAGCCTTGTGTACAGCAGAGTGGAACCCTGCCTGGTATTTTTGTGCCATCCTCTCACCTTCCGATACTATATCAGACAATGTTCTGCTGCTCTTCATTGGATTTTCATGGCCAGTTTTTTCAGAAGAGGGTGGCCAGGTCCTTCTTCCTAGTCTGTGTTAGTCTGGAAGCGCCAATGAAACCTGTCCATCCTGGGTGACCCTGCTGGTGTTTGAAATACTGGTGGCATAGCTTTCAGCATCACAGCAGCCAGAGTAAGACAACCAACAGACAGGTGGTGTGGTTCCCTGGCCAGGAAAAGAACCCAGACCATAGCAGTGAGAATGCTGAATCTTAACCACTAGACCACCAGGGCTGTCATTAAAGGAGGTAACATTAGAAAGATTTCACTGAAGGGCCTGAGCCCCACATCATCCATCCCAAGCAAAATTTTCTAAATTTTACACATATGTAAAAACATAAGGTAGAGGATGCAGGCAAATATTTTTACTGGGGGGAAATATTAATCCAGTCAAAGCATGCAGGCGTCTTCATTGATTACGTGTAAATGATCATTAGGATTCCACCTTGATCTACTTTTCTCACACTCAAGCTACTGGATACCTTGTTTAAAAGAAATTCACTTTTTTTTCTATAGCACACTGTTAACAAAGTTAATCAATTTAGAAAAAAAGTTTTTCAATAAATATCTCATCTAAAAGGAGTAGGAAACCACTTAAATATTGTTGTTAATGGGAGGAAATATCTCTATTCAGTGCTCTGGAGCAATAAAGTTTTTATTCTTAAAAGCCTAAACTAACAAGACTAAAATAGTTATTAGATACATTTACCATTCTGTGTACATGGCAAACAATCCGCCAAAGAAAATCCATGTCCCAAGGAAAGTCATGCATTTATCCAAAGGTTTATTGAGCAACTACTGTATGATTGATACTGTCTCCTGCCAAGGTAATCCACAAGCAAAGTTGTAAAGAAGGTCAAGTTTACATCAATGCTTTCTCTCTTGGCAACTTCTCTGTCTCTTCTGGATAACCAGAACTCTGCTGCCTCCCACTGCTCAGGAAATCCCACTACCACCATTACTGTCCCCAGCTGAAACACCTCTCTCTGGCCTCCCTTTCCAGACAGGTCTCAAATTCCAGATTTCTCTCCACACCTCTTCCTACCAAAACTGACCTCCCTGACGCACCCTAGAAGGAAGTGCTTTCAACTGTCCATTGGAGGGTGTATTAATCTCCTTATGCTTCCACAACAAAATACCCCAGGCTAGGTGGCTTAAACAACAGACATTCATTTTCTCGCAGTTCTGGAGGCCGGAAGAACAAGATTAAGACTCCAGCCAATTCAGTTCCTGGTAAGGCCTCTCTTCCTGGCTTGCCTTTCTTTCTTGTGCATAGATTTGGGGGGCCAGGGGGAGATGGGATGGGGGAGAGAGAGAGAAGAGAGAGAGCACTCTCCAGATACACCGAGCTTCTGGTGTCTCTTGGATCAGGGCCCCACCCTTAAGACCTCATTTAATCTTAATTGCTTTCTCAGAGGCCCCATCTCCAAATACATCTATACTGGGAGTTAGGACTTCAACATAGGAATGGAGGTTGTGGGGGTTGGGCACACAAACATTTAGTCCATAACGGAGTGGATACAGTCAGCTCAAACATACCACATTATGAAAGAATTTTAACCCTCTTTGCACAGAATGCACCTTCTGGCAGGGAGTAATTGCTTCATAACCACAGGAAAGAATTTCTAGTGATTCAGGAGGCTAAGTACACCCTACACTTATCATACAGCACGCGTGTCTACCCTACTACACTGGTGCAAACCGCATTCTCATCCTAGTTTGCAATTGTTTCATTGTTCCCACTCCTTCAGTGTCAGTCAGGAATGTGCAGTAAACCACTCCACTGATGGCCGGGCATTTGGTCACACACTCCAGTCCCCAGACCTTCAGGCCACAGTCCATTTCTGGTTCTGAACCGTGTCATGGCTTCAAGTCCACAAATAAGAAGGGGGGCATCATCTCTCTATTCTGGCAGTATGCCACATAGCCATGGCTGGATTGTATTCCAAGTTTTCTAAATCATTTATGTTTATGCATACACAGCAACAGACACACAAGCTTGCGTATTCTTAACCTTTAAGTTTTTCCTTCTCTATTTACCTGCCCTTTGGGGAATTAACCATGAAGGTGTGCAAATTAAATTATATGACCATGCAGCAGATACAGATAGTATTTAGAAATCTTAAAGGTTGCTTTGCTTTTTCCTCAGAAACACAAAAGGAGCCAAGAGGTGTAACATATTACTTTTTTTTTTCCTGTCTTATTCTCATGTAGGAGTCTGACCAGCTGCTATCTCAGCAGATGCCTAACCTAAATAACTATTCTTAAACATGAAAAAAAGAGAAGTCTTTGGGAAACTTCATTTACCAAAGATCTGTGCTCCAAGCATTTGTACTCAAAGAGTTTCAACAATGGACTTTGTGATAATACTTGAAGAGGTTTTAGTTTTTTAATGAACATTATACTTTCCAGCAATCTGACAACATCCCTGAGAATTTAGATAGTAACATCAGAAAGCTACCTACACAGTAAGCCTAGCTCAATCATTACTTGCTGATTGATTAATTGCAATAGGATCATTTGTAAAAATTAAGGCACAGAGTATTTAAGCGATTTGAGAAAATTTGGAATACAATCCAGGCATGGCTGTGTGGCATACTGCCAGAACAGGGAGGTGATGTCCCCCTTCTTATTTGTGGACTTGAAGCCATGACATGGTTCAAGACCAGAAATGGACTGTGGCCTGAAGAAACCATAATTTCTTATCCAGTTAGTGGCAAAGCTGAGAATATAAGCCAAGTCCTTAGATTTTTTTTAACTTATAGAAATTTTTAAACACACAATGTTAGTTTAGTATAATAAATCCCATGCTCCCATCATCCAGTTTCAACAATTATCAACATTTTATTTTGCCAAACTTATTTCATCTTTCCTCCTCCAACTTTTTTTTTTGCTGCAGTATTTTAAAGCAAATCCTAAACATCGTATCATTTCACCCATGATTACTTCAGTATATATCTCTGATAAGGGAGTCCTTAGATTTTACATGTGTTTGTAGTAGACCAACAATTTCCAAACAGTGGTCAAAGGTCTCAGACACCCAGCAAAATATTCTAGTACCCTGCTGTTATTTTTTCCCCTACATATTTCTCTCCCTCAAAAGAGGAAATCCAAATCAATTTTAATAGGCCAATAAATAGAAAAGTAAAAAATAAAAATCAATCATGATAGTAAAAATATAAAATGTCAGCTTTAAATTTACTTTAAAACAGTTCAATATGTTCCAGTTCTATGGAAAGCACAAGCAAATCCCTCTTTTATCTTCTTCCAAGAAAATCAGGCCCCTGGAAAAAGTCATGGTGTGGAAATTCTATTTGGGGTACTCCAAAACTCCTGAGGTTGTATGAAGGCTGTGTGTATATATAATTTCCTATGGAAATTGTGGTAGTGTTTAATAAAATAATTGAAATTCCTAAGTGTCTCACCTTGTTAAATATTTATTTGGTATACAATTTAACAAACATTCTCTGATATTACTGTTATAGGTTTATCAAAATTATAATTTATTCTAATTTTAATATGGAATTTTAATTTCACACTCATTAAAAGGCAATCCGTTCACTACAGAGGCAAATAACTTACCTACAGAGCGGCCATAAAGTCTGGAAACATAGGCAAATATATATATTAAATGGTTTATTACTATTACATGACAATGCATGTTTGATGTGTTGTCCCTCTTTAGTGATGCATAGTCTAGTGTGCTGGGCAGAATGGCAACAAACAGGATACATTAACATGGCATTTCTAGCAATCTTTGCGGAGACATCTGTAATGCATTGCCTCCAATCAGTAGTTCTCAGATGTGATCCCTAGAAGCAGAATCAGCAACTCCGGCCTTGGGAATGTTGAAAATGCAAATTTTGGGGGCCCCACCCCAGATCTACTGAATCAGAAACTCAATAGTCAATAGTCTGTGTTTTAACAAGCTCTGCAGGTGATTCTGATGCAAGCTAAAGTTTGAAAACCACAGACTCAGATTATTTGTGCCTCTGATTTCCACTGAAGAAAAAGGAAAAACCAAAACAAGCAAAAAAAAACCTTGCCCTTTCAACATACCCCAAGCATAGAGTTGGCAGATTTAGCAAATAAAAATATAGGAGGACATCAGTTAAATTTGAATTTCAGATAAACAAGTTTTTAGTATAATTATGTCCCTTGCAGGTATGTCCCATGTATATATTTCACTTATGCAAGGGATATATAAGTATCCCCATGCATATTTACACTAAAAAAGTATTTGTTGCTTATCCGATATTCAACCTGAGCTTTTCATCATGTGTTCTGAGTTTTTCTGGCATCTATACCCAAGGGTGTTCTGATCTGGCCAGCATCCAGCATACTCCACAGGCCTACGTCATCCCATCCAGTTTTAGAAATTATCATCCTACCAGGATCTCACCATTCTGGGCTCATGTGATGGTTGGTCTCCGAGTGACCTTCCCTTGCCCGTCAAGAACACACACGAATTGGTGGTCACGTAACATGGTCAAATAGGGCCAAGCCACCTCTATTTCCAAACTTTGTGGCTACCCTGAAGGTAGAAATACTGAGTGTCAGCTGAAGACAAAAGCTAAAGAAATGTGTACCAGATCTCATCTAGTTAACTTTAATTTATGAAATGTGAAAACAACTTCTCTATTCAAGGAAGTTATGTTTCTTGCAAAATTCTGGATTTCTAATAAGACACAACTCTAGATAAAAATGTTTTTATCTCCCTTAGCAGAGCTGCATGCTGATGGTAGGTCCTTTCCTACAACTGTCCCTATTTAAGTCAGAAAATTAAAACCAAACAATTTTGAAATCTTAATCTTTCCTGAGTTAATTCTATATAGTCATTTCTCTTTCACTTTGAACTGTCACCCTGTTTTCTTTTTAAATTTACATAAAATAAAATGCATAGATTTTTAAATACACAGTTCAATGAGTTTTGACAAACATATACCCCCACCCCACCAAGATATGGAACATTTCCTTCACTCTAGAAAAGATCCTCAAGCCCCTTTCCAGTCAATCTCCCCTCCAGAGGCAACTGCTGTTCTGATTTTTATCACCACAGATTAGGTTTTTTGTTCTAGAACTTCATGTAAATAGAATTGCTTTCATTTTCACACATTCAAAAAATTTTGCTATATGGCAGGAAATTTATAATGTATTTTTCTTTATTTCTTTCCTCTGAAATTGTCTGTATAGCCCTAAAGTTGTTGTCCCATCCCCTACCCTCAAGGGGAGAGAAGGATACTGGATGTTTATCTGGTCTGAGGAGAAGTGACAGGAAAAGGGGGCTTTAGGTCCATCCCTGGGCTGCCTCCGGAGGTGGGTCCCCAAGTCCAGAAGCACTTGGACCAGGGGACCCAGAAAGGGATGGCTGAGAGGGGCACCACAAGAGCACCTAGGAACAGTGCCAGATGGAGAACTCCAGCACCTCTGCAGGTGCATAAGGCAGCCACACCATTGCCTTTATGGCAACCCCCATCACTAAGCCTCTAGTCATTTAGTGAGTGGAGTCACGCCACTGCCCATGTGCTCCAAGATATCTGTAATGAAGACAGATCTCTGTAGCACCCCAGAACCCTTAGGTTCTGTAAGATACAGCTCCTGTATCTGTACTTTGGGGGCAGACTAGACCATAGTGATACACCCTAAAGAAAGGGTAGAGGAATATAGATAGCCCTGTTGCAGCTAACACAAGTTAAACATTCAAGTTATTTAATATTTTAGTGCTTTTCAAAGTACCCACTGGAATAGCATCTAATTTTCATTTAAAAATCTACTACCCAGACGGAACATAAAGTTTAAAATGCCAACAGTATGTAATCTAATAGTATCTTCTGTGGAAAAAATATTTCTATGATGTTCCCTTTTGCTCACATTCCTGGGGGATCCATATAAATCCAAACAGACATATTACTACAATGGTTAATTTATATAGGTATATACAAATGTTATCATTTGAAACAAATTTACAAAAATACATGCAAAGAATAAAATGCATTTTAAATGCACCCCAAAATTTTGAGGCTCATCTCAAATCCTCACCCCTCCCCACCCCAAGCTGTTCTTCATCTTCCAGAATCTCTCAAAGGCAAACCTACCTGCGGATCCTTCAATGAAGACTCCAAAGTCACTCTTGCTCACTGGATGTGTTGTCCACCCCTATTAGGCTGCAAGGACCCTCACCTCCTTTGTGTCTGAGGAGAAACCTCATAATATTATCACACATGACACAAAATCTTCCTGTTTCTCTGCTGTTGGAGGTTGGGTCTTTCAGGAGCTGGTTCTAACACAGTTTAAGAGCAAGATGTTTATTAAGGATCAACACCTGTGAAGGGAAGGGGGCCAAAGCAGGATTGGACTGAGGAAGCTATTGCATTGTGATGCGGACCCAACAGACGAAGCCAGGAGCTCTGGGCGAGTATTGCCCGTGAGAATGTCCCCCACTAGGTCGGATGGCTGTGCCTCTATATCCCTGTCTCACTCAGTCACCAGATGCAGGCAGCTCCAGGAAAGGCGTGGCCCTGGGGGAGGCAGCTCTCTGGAGACTAGGCACACCTGAAGGAGCTGACAGCTCTCGACTGCTGACCGCACACTGCACAGCTGGACACCAAGTCCTTCCCTGAAGGGAAATGTAAGTACCAAGCACAACTGTTCTCCTCCAACTCTTCCTGCAAGAGCCATATGGATTTCTCCCATTTCCCCAAAGCACCAAGCTCAACCTTATCTTGGAGTGGGTCCATGTGCCTGGAACGTTTTCCCCACCCTCTTCACCTGGTTAACTCCTTCCCATTCCTCAGATCTCATCCTTAAGACGGCCTTCCCTCACCCAACTCCTTTATAACACTCATCTCACTTGTACTTTGCTAAATGCCTTTATTGCCTGCTTAAACACCCTCCATGAGAGCAGGGACCATGTCAGACTGGTTTGTGGTATATCTTCAATGTTAAGCAATGTACCAAGCACAGAAAAATATTCAGTATATATTTGGTGAATGGATTAGTTAACTTGATATACTTAGTATTTCAGTTTGTGTTCCCCCAGAAGCAGACCCTAAAGCAAAGATTCAAGTGCAAGCACTTTATTTGAGAGGTGACTCCAGGAAACACTGGTGGGGAAGCATGGAAGTGGGACAGGAAAAGCAAGGCAGCCAATTAATTACCCATCACCACTGTGGGCAACAAGCTTCCCCCTGCTGGGGAAATCTGAGAACCAGCATTGAACATGTGCCCTGAAGTTATCCATCCAAAAATGAGGGACCACATTGTATGATTCCATTTATATGAAATGTCCAGAATAGGCCAATTCATTGAGACAGAAAGTAGATTAATGGTTGCCAGGGGAGGGGGGGGGAGAATTGGGAGTAAGTACTAACAGGTATGGGGTTTCTTTTGGGGAGGGATAGAAATGTCCTGAAATTAGACAGTGGTGACGGTTGTACAACATTGTGAATACACTAAAAATCACCGAATTTTATACTTTAATATGAATTTTATGTTATGTGAATTATATCTCAATAAAACAAATTACAATAAACAAATGAGGGAGCTGGGATATTTATGCACTAGCTCCATTTATTAGGGCTGCTGTTATTCCAGCCTGTCCTGGGCACAGGCAGAGCAGTCTCCAAAACCAAAGCAACCTTCTGGCAAAGAGATGCAGATACCAGCACTTTGCAGTCTGGAGGCAGGATGCATGGAAATGGGAAGGGTGTGGGCAGGGCACAGATAGGGTCTGCTGCACTTAGTGAGGGAGGAACCTAGCAAACCCTCCTGGCATATTCAAAGATGAGCCATTCTGCAGAGAAGGAGATTCACTCAGAAGCCCCCAACTCCAAGAACATATTGTTCTAAACTTATTCTAAAACAGATCGATATGTGGGTGACATGTTTAGGGAGCCCAGTTATCTCAGGGGTAATCTCAAACCAAGTAAAGATGTGGGCAGTGTGCTTTCAGTGGAAAGTGGAATTGTGGTAAATTGAATAATGACCCCACCCAAATAGGCCCACATTCTAATCCTCAGAACCTGTGAATGTTTCCTTTTAAGGCAAAAGGGACTTTACAGGTGTGATTAGGTTAAAGATTTTGAAATGGGGAAATTATCTCAGATTACCCAGGTGGGCCCAATGTAATCACATGGTCCTTATAAGAGGGACGAAGGTGGCTCATAGAGGAGGAGAGTAACAAGAGAAGCAGAGGTCAAAGTGACAAGCTTTGAAGATGGAGCAAGGGCCCACCAGCCAAGGAATACAGTTGCCACTAGAAGGTAAAAAGGCAACAACACAGAAACTCCCCCTCAGAGCTTCCAGAAGGACCCTAGTCCTGCCAATATCCTGACTTTAGCCCAGTAAAAATAATTGGAGACTTCTCACCTCCACGTCTGTAGGAGAATAAGTTTGTGCTGCTTTAAGCCACTAAACTTGTGGTAATTTGTCACAGTGGTAACAGGAAATGAATACAGGGACTGAGAGCACTTTCCCAGAATGGGTTTAAAAATAATCACCATCATTTCTGCCCCAGAATACATTGCAAAGTTTGGAAAAGTCTTAAAATCACTTGCAAAAAAAAAAAATTCTGTATCTTGAGTTTCTTATGTTCAATATAATCTTTTTTAACCTCTTAAAATATACTTCTACTTGTCTTTGTATGATTTCTTTTTAGAATAATTAAACTAATACTATTTGAAATAGAAAGTATTTTTGTGAGTTTTTTCTTGATTTTAATTGAATGTTACAATTTACCTTTTAGACTTTGGATGCATAAATTATATCATGCCAAGTAAAAATTCTTACTAGAATACTGACATATGAAGAAAACAGTGGATAAGTTCCCAGAAAATAGCATGTTTACAACTCTAAAAATACCGTAAATTTCAGTAAATTAAATAGAAATATTGCTCCCATATATCAGCAAATATCTGAGCATGTTCAATGTGGGCTGAAGGGAGAGGGCTGCCAGGCATGATGGTGAGAATGCGAGGTTCCTGAAGGTGACAATGTGACATAGAGTAGGATATGGTCTTAGAAAAATAGGGGGAAAAAATGCACAGAGTTTACAGGACATAAAGGAAATGAAGTGTTCCAGGGACACCTGGTAAAACAACCAGGTAACTTATCTCTGATTCCAGTCTATTCCCCACATTATCACCAGATAATATATAATAAAATTCAATCATGTCATTCCTCTGCTTAAAATACCCTGAAACTGTTAGGTTAAAATAAAACAAAAAAGCCACACTCCATGATCTCAAAGGCATGCAAAGCCCTTGATGACTGGGGGCCAGCCTACTTTTGTAGCCTTATCACCACCATCCCAATCATGCCAGATTCTTCATTGCTCCTGAAACATCTCAGGGTCTCTCATGCCTCAGGGCCTTTGCAAATGCTGTTCCCTCTGACTAGAATGAGTCCTTCTTATCCTGATCAAATATCTATTCATTCCAGCCTGAATATCATCTTCTCAGTGAAGTTTCTGCTAGAAGAAGTAATCCATCCTGGGCCATGAGCATCCATCCTGGCACATTCCTGCCAGAGAGGCCAAGAAACACAAAGCCCTGGCTAGTCTTTACCCTGGCCATTTCTCAGCGTTGTGCCCTCAGAGAGCAATCTTGAGGGCTGAAGTAACATCTTGCTTGCTGCTCACTGTAAAAATGGTAAATTCCTTCAGTTCAGTGTTCCTGTCCTATAACACAACACATGGCATGTGCAGGCACTCATCTAGGCCCACCGGCATGCCCCAAATGTTTTGGAGGGCATGGGGACCATGAAACAGTACCAGGCCAGCTCGTTACCTTGCAAATAGGGTAAAATTCCATATTCTTCACAGACCTTGATAGTTCCTCTTCTCTCCAGACAGGGTTTGTGGCCCCTTACATCTGTGATCCCACAATATTTGCTCAAATAAAATGTTATATTACTATATGAGGGTATGGGTTATGGCACATAGGAGATATTCAGAAAAACATTTGTCAAATAAAAGAAAATATTTCCAGTTCAGTAAAGGTCTCTGCTCTGATAACTGCTTCATTTTCCCCTGACTAAAACTGGACCCATTTAAATAGAACAGACAAATGAGACTGTTCTTTCATTGTCAGAGAAGAGTGTTCCCGAAATGACTAATACTCTGAAGACCTTGAAGAATCTAAGAGTGACAGTATTAGGCTTTTTCAGTCTTTCCTCATGTCAATTAAATTTGGCCAGCATGATCCTGTTAACAACTCCTAGACTTAAAAAAAAAAAAAATCCACTTTTAAAGCATTCTTTCTCTAGTTCAGAGTAGATGTTTTCTGTCCTTAAGGATTGAAGGTTAAGTCCACATTTCAAGATTTTGAACAAGATTTTTGTCTGAATGTTGTAAGCTGGGGGGAATAAAACTCTCATTAATTATTGATTTTTTTTCCCAGTGATTTTAGCATAGGTTTGCAGCCAGGAGGCATAGCAGTGCATTAATAAGCTAAAAAAAATGAATAGAATCTTACTTTGTTGTGAAATCATAAAGAGAAATTGAGAAAATGCAAAGTAGCAAACAAAAGCAGCTGTTAGAAAGCCCCAGAACTGAGGATATTATAAAACAATAGACATTTCTCGAGGCGAAAGCAATAGGTTGGCTTACAAAATGGAAGCCAGAGTGATCCCCGTAATGAGCTACACAAGAAACATATACTTCCTCCCACCCAGTGGTAGGGAAAGACAGAAAAACTTATTTTACTCAATTCAAAACTAGTCAAACGTTTGCATTTAGATTAAGAACTGAACTCAAAGGCTCTAATATTTAAGATCAGATTTACATTGATGAAACGTGCATCTTAGTTTTTAGATAGCCTATGGGCAGGACTGAGTTCCTGCTGGAAATGAACACTTGTTAAACAGAGGAGGCAGACCCTGTCCTTCAATCCCGGATGGCACAGTGACCTGTGGGGCCACACCGAGGTTATAGTAATAAAGGTCTGTGCTCCAAGCAGCACCATTCACCTTGTGCCCTGGCTCCAGGGCTCGGTCTGTGAGGAAAGTTAAAAAACCAGCCAGATGTTTTGCCAAAACATTTCAATGTTTGGAATGGCTTTAGAGAATGTTGCACATTTTATTCAATCTTAATCTGCTTTCCTTAATTTTATCCTGCATTTGAAAGTGGGAAACTGACCCCATGGAAATACCATTAATGAAAGCAACATGAGTAGAGAGGGGAGATGAGTCTCCTAACATTTGGAAAAAAGGATAATATATATCCTCATAATTTTGTAAGCTGTGCCGACCTGCCCTTATTGTCTCTCAAACGTGAATGCTTGATCTGTATCTCGAGGCTCTGGGAAGAGGGGAGAAAATCCCCATGAGCTTTACCCAGGAGTTCAGTCCTGCTCCCACCACTAATACAGAGGAGTGGGAAATGCAGAAATAACTAAAGCTGGGTTTTCACCTCAGCCATTGCCGATGGCACCCACCAGCCCTTTTTACTGCAAAGCTAGAACAGCACAGTGCCTTCTACTTGAAACTTTCACGTGCCGTTAACTCTCACTCCACCAACTCCTTCATGATAGCTCAGGGGTCAGAAAAAATGAAATTGTGTTGAACCATTATCCTTTAATAACTAGATAGTTCATTTGGAGAACTCTGGATTCAACAGTGGATGAAAGGGGGGAAGTGCTGGTAAAAACAAAAACCACCCAGGAAAAAGAAAGAAAACCCTCCTGTCTCAGTACTCCCCTCTCCACCGTCCACCTTCCCTATTCTGCGAGGCAGGGTCCTTTGCCTCAGACTCCAAACTCCTCTCACCCTGCAGGTTCCTGCTGACAGCTCCTGCAGGGAATGTGGCTCTGGTTCCAGACCATCAGGGATGTGTGTTTTGATACGTTTTGTGCTGCAACCTGATCCAGTGGTATGAATGCCAACGAAATTGTCCCCTATGCCACCTTTTGTACCTGGGTAACAAGATGAGGACCACTGACAAAGACATTTTCACAGCACCCCAAGGAAATCTAGAGCTCCTGACTCTGGTTTATACATCAGTAGAAAAACCTCTTTTACCCAGTCACTCAACTCTGTACTTGAGCCCACTAAACTGTGGGTTTGGCTTATTCTGGGGGTTTTGCTTCTGTCTTTTCAAACTGAGGAAATAACTAACAAGAGAAAGTTATTTTTTACTTCCTCATTTCTGGTGAGAGAAATAATAGGGCTCAAAAATTAGAGTCACCTAGCTACCACTCTGCTTAAAGGTTGCGTGCTAGACGCTGGTACTTTCCGCGTGCTGTACTATGGGTATCTGCAAATGCCCCGCCCCAGGGTGGAAAGGTAGGGGCCACAGAAACAGCCTTGCAGACACGTTCTCAGGAGAAGTAGACTTACTAGAATTCCTAGACTGCAAAGTAGTTTAGAGCCACTCCCACTTCCCAGGAGGTAGAGCCCCTAGAATACTCCTTCTTAAGGCCTGTAAGGGTTGGGAATATTCTTATATTAATGAGTTACAGAAAAATTGTAGGTAAGTCAGCTTTTAAAAAACAAAATTGCATTTAAAGGGAGTTATATATGAAACACTAAGAGTAAAAGGCCAAAATACACTGAATTACTATATTGGGCAATATTTACTTTCCCCAGGTATGTACTAGAATGATAAGAATATTCTAAAAGACATCACTAATCTTGGCTAATTTACAACTGCCATTTAAAACTCAATTACCCGAGCCACATTTCTCATGTCATCCCAAATAGTTGTTATTCCTGAGTATCCTATTTCTGTTAATGGTAACAGTATTCTTCTGTTCACTCATGCATAAAATGTCGGATCCATCTTTGACTCCTCTTCATGACAGTCCTTCTCCACCCAATCAGGTGCCAAATCCCATATTTCCCTAATAAAGTGACCTCTAGTCTCCCTTTCTACTGAAACCCTAGTTCTGGTCTTAAATGGTCTCCTAGCTCCCAGCCTCTCCTCCCTCCAACCCATTTTGCATATGGCAGTTTGATTAATCTGCTTATATCATCACTTTGGTTATAGGATCCTCCTGTTTAAAAGTCTTTCAGGATTTTCTAATTCCTACAACAATGGTTTTCATCTGGTAAGACATAGCACTTTGCCCCTATATCTTGCACGCTCTGCAAATATCCGACCACCTTTTGATCAATAGGTAAAATTCGTTTTTGCTAGCATTCAAACTTTGAACAGCAAATTCTGTCACATACAATGCTGGTCTGAGCAACTTGTGGGTGTTAAATACAGTACAACTTGCTACAAGTAAGAGGGGAGAGGCTTAGCGTAACATCAAGTCTACTCAAGGGAACTATCTTGTGTTTACTGGAACATTTAAGAACATTGCCTCGGAGTATTCAAGAGCGCACTGGGAGTAAATGGCTCTAGTCCAAAAGAAACGTGCTGAAGGTCAACCATGTGAACAGTGTGGTAGCTGCGGATGCTTTTACAGACACTGTGAGACCATAACTACTCTGTACTATTGCTTGTGCTGTAATTGCTGCTGGATTGGTTAGTGTTTCCAGACCTCTAATCCTTTCCATTGTCCTGCTAAAAATCCCAGTATCTGAAGGTGCGCCACAAACCCAAAAGACCAAAAATCACTGGCCAATAAGATTAAGTCCAAATTCCTTACCGCAACCTACAAGGCCCTTCTCATTTTGACCCAAACCTTCCTTTCCAGCCTCAACTCCCAATACTTGCCCCTTGAGTCACGTTGGACCACACTCGGCTCTTTGACTAAGTCAGCTCTTTCATGTCTCTAGAAATTTGTATGCAAAAGAAACATTATGATCTTATTTCTTCTGTACTCCGTTTTCGAGACCCAGTTATAATAGCATCTCCTTTCTGGTGTTTTCTCTGACTTCCCCAGTGAGAGGTAATTGTTCCCATATTCTTTTGCACTTGTCTTCATTATAGCACGTCGTACCCTCACATTTTGTAGTCATTGTCCTATGCCTATCCCCAAGGCATCCAGGACTGTGTGTCTGAGTTCCCAAGGGCACAGGCTTTACTTCATTCATCTTGGAATTCCCAACTCTTGAGATATCACAAGCCCTCAAAAACTGTTTGTAGAATTGTTTGTTTTTCCTGAGGTTCCGCCTACCTACGACCCATTGCTAGTTAATCTTTCGAACATTATCTCCCACAATTCTGCTACATGTGCTTTGTACTCAAACCAAGCCAGAGTACTTGCTGATCCTGAAATATGACTTACCCTTTCCCACCTCTACAAACGTGCTCATACCATTCAAAGGATTCTTGTGTTAGACACTCACCCTCTCTCCACGACAGCCACCTACAAAAATCCCACCTATCCCTTATGACCTAGCACAAATCCATATTCTCCCAAGAAGTCATCCCTCATTCCCAGACTAATCATTTTCCCTGAACTTTTCATATTTTGGTTATATAGTTCTCAAGACACTTGGCACAAACTGCTCTAGATTGTAATCACTTGAGTGTATTTTACCTCCCTTACTAGGCTATAATCTCCTTGAAGCAGGTAAGATGCCTTATTCATTTTTGTTTTCTCCTCCATGCCTATGCAATACATTGCCCACAGAAGGTACAGTTTTTCAAACGCATGAATGAATGAAGTGATGCATATGTCTAGTACATCACACTATTCACTACATTCTCTTTACCTACACTATCATACAGTTAAGTTATAATTTCTGTAATAGGAACCATTTCAACATTTCCTTGGTACATTCTGCAATTGTTATCATGTGTAGCAAATTCTTGTATCACACTCTCAACAATATTGCAGACCTGCTTGCTTAATGAGATTCATTTTTAAAACCCTACACAGGATGAAGGTGTTAACTAACCTTATTGTGGTAATCAGTTCACAGTATATATGTGCATCAAATCATCACATTGCACACCTTAAGCTTATATATATGTCAATAATATCTCAATAAAGCTAGAAAAAAACCTACACAGATATTCTCCTCTTATACTGGAATGTGAAATTCTAATTTATGACTCAGATAGAGTAATGATAAGTCTTAATAAAAAGTGAATTTGTTTTTTTCCACCTGCAGGCAAAGTTAGTTTCTCTCTTTTTTGCTTCAGTTCACATATCTATTAGAGCAATTATTTCTATTGCTTTGTAATGATATGTTTTCACATTTATCTCCCCTGCTAGATTTTGAGCTTCTCAAAGCTAGGAACTATGTCTTATCTATTTATCTATATCTCTCTATTGATGAATCTATGATAATCAGTTTATAAATATATATGTATATATTTTTACTTTAATTATATATATGCTTATATAAATATTATGTAAACACACACTTAATATTTATATATAAATGTATAAATATATATAAATTTATATAACTATTTTGCCTGGCAATACTCTCCATTTGATACACATTATTGAAAGAATGAATGGGCATTTTAAATGGTCAATACTTTTCATCACTAAAAATTTGTTTTCAGAATTACTAGGAGAAAAAAATTAGGGAAAAGACATTAAGATCCATTGCCCCCAAACAGTAATTGGAAATGAATACAAAACACCTATGAAGTAGTAATAAAAGCTAATAGTCAAACATGATTCGATTTTCACAAAACTTTCTAGTTTAATAGTATTGGTCCATAGTTTGATATTACTTAGCCACTGGGGTAATATTAATCTTCTACTGCAATTTAGAGCAACATTTCTCAAATGTGAGTAGTGAACAGATCCTTTTTTAAATATAAGAATCCTCCAGACTCAGACTTGCCCTAATATTTTTTTTATTATTTAAATACGTAAAAACTTAAAACAAATTACAAACATCTTATGCTTATGGGCTTCATACAATTTTAAATCCAAAATAAATTTACAAATTAAATTCAAACAAAACTAGAAAAATGAATAAAACTCAAATTAATAACATTAATGTGATGGATTATGCCCTTTTGCTGAAACCAAATTGCCATTTGCAATGAGATGGTGATACCCACATCTAAGGTGGGCTCTCTTGGGTTCTTTGTGCCCTTGCTAGCTAAATATGTCTTTCCTCAGAGATCACTCCATTCTCCCAGTACTTTTCTCTATTCAAATGTCATTCTTCTTACAAGCACAAAATGACTCATTTGGCCTTTACTTGGCACAAATACATCATTTATTAAGTTAACCACTACTCTTCATCATTAGCCCATGAGAATTAGAGTAACCCAGTGCTATCTTACACCTACTTAATAGCAAATATAGAAGTAAACATTTCCATGAAATTATTAAACCGTATTCTCATTCTAAAGTGGTCATCCTGGTGATTCATAATATGCTTCTGTTAACATTTTAGAAGATTATCATCAAATGGAAACTATCAAATTTGACCCCAGGTGCCATCTTCCTCAAGCATATGGGGTTCAAAAACCCAGTTTAACAAATACTATCCCAGGAAATAAATTTTCCCCACTGTGGGTTTCTGTTGGAATCCCATTCAGAATAGTATGAAGAATCTGGAAGGCCCTGTGTAAGTCTGCACTTTTAAAGGCAGGGATGAGTGTGGCATTTTCAATGTGAATCTGTCTCTTCCATTTTCTATAGTTTCTCTCTCTCCTTTCTTCCTCCACTGTCTATCTCATCCTTCCTACTTTCTTTATTTACCCATCTGTTTATCTTTCTTCTCTCTTCTACCTTTCCTATTTCTTCTATTTTGTCTATCCCCTCTTTTCCACTGTCCTTTAACTGGACATTACATGAAATTGAAGTATACTTCCAAATTATTTTCTATGTACCCTTTACCTTTGATTGGTCTCATATGGATTAGTAGCCACAAACAGGAAAAAAAAAAGCTTTCCCATCCCTAGTGGCATGGTGAGATACACAGCATCTAACATCTGGGTTGGGTGGCTTATGCTCTGTCCCGTGTCCCCATTTCAACAAGTGCTTCTCTGAGAAGACTAGCTTGTTTTAATTGTGCACAAAATAAAAAGGAGATCCTCTTTCTTCTGTCTGCTACATGCAGCAGAGTTTAGTGGAAATGGCTGAAATCTCCATATAAATGTTACTGAAGATCTTTTTCTTATCCAGGGCTAAATATTTCCACTTAAGACAGGCCTGCCTCCTTCACACCAACAACAAGTTTCCGAACTTCTACAGCTCATCTAGGCTCAATGGTAGACAAAAATAGCTCCCCTAGGTAAAGGTCTGCAAATTCCCAGAAACATCACTCCTTTACCCATCTCTCCACAAGTCACAGAGATATGGGAGGAGAGGCCGGAGTGTCCTGGGCTCCAGACAAGCACAGACTCCTCTGAGGGGAGAAATGCTATCTGCTTGAGCGGACCGGCAGGCAGCATACTAAAAAAAGTGTGACTGCAATTAAATGGGATTGATTATCTTGTGACTCAGAAACATGATCTAGAGACAATTTCTAAAATCTTTTGCCTACCAACCACGTCACTGGAATGAAAATATAGCCTCCTAAGCAGATCTCTTTGAAGGACGATTCTGTAGGTTTTTTTTTTTTTTTAATAAGACTGAGATCAAGTACCTTGATCTGTCTTGTCAAAATTCATGGTTCTCTCCTCTTTATTTCCGTAAATATACCTCTATTGAATATTTTTCATTCCACTTCATATTGTGATTAGTTGTTTAAAAATTAGTTTATTGCAAGCCCCTTGAAAGCAGCAGTTACCTTTAATCATATTTACATCCCTCAAGTTCCATGCTGGTGCCTATGAATAGATGGCATTCAATGCATGCTTGTTGATTGGACTAAAAACTTGCTACATTGTTATTTTGGTCACTAACAACTACAAGAGTAGTGAGTCTATGTCACATGGTCTTTAAAACTAACAATGGCAGCTGAGAAGCTAGGCTTTCGCGAGGTAATACACAGCAATTAGGGTTTTTTTTTTACATATCTATCACCTAGTTGAAGGACATTTTGGGAACCCTTTCATCCATGATGTATGTGAAAGGACTTAGGAAACCATAAACATTATAAAAATGCTAGTGGCTATTGTTAGGTTCTGAGACGAACCAAGAGGATAGCATTTCTATAGCTAGGTAGTCTAGTAATATATTTTTTGTTAAATGTGGTTGTTTAAAATAGAATGTTGTATAATAAAACCTCATGACTATGATTAATTCATCCTCCCCTAAAATCAGAATTCATCATTCAGATCATGTGAGCTGAAATGTACCTTTGCTCTACCAAAAGCACATGGTATTGCTTTAAAAAAAAGGAAGAAGAACAAGAAAGCAAGCTCTTCAAAGAGTTTGATAGCTTTCATAAACAAATTATAATAGAGCAATAGCTGTTTGTATAAAACTGTTTTTCGCAGAGGCAGGTACCAAGGACCTCTACTTGCCAACGCCTTGGCCTAATGGAGAGACGTCTCTCTAGCTACTGCATCTGAAAGTATTAAAGCTGCCTAGCTCTAAAAATAGCTTTTTGGAAAAATGTCTATTTAGTTCTTCTGCCCATTTTTAATCAGATTTTTTTACTAAGTTGTGTTACTTCTTTATATATTTTGAATATTAACCCTTTATTCGATATATGATTTGCAAAAATTTTCTCCCATTTTGTAGGCTGCCATTTCATTTTGTTGATTGTTTCTTTTGTTGTGCAAAAGCTTTTGAGTTTGATGTAGTCCCACTTTTTGATTTTTGCTTTTGTTGTTTATGCTTTTGGCATCACGTCCAAAATCTCATTGCCAAGACCAATATCGATGAGTTTCTTCCCTATGTTTTCTTCTAGGAGTTTTATGGTATCAGGTCTTATGTTTAAGTCTTTGGTTCATTTTGAGTTAATTTTTTGAGTGGTGTGAGATAGGGGTCTAATTTCATTGTTCTGCATGTGTCTCTCCAGTTTTCCCAGCACCATTTGTTGAAGAGACTATGAGTGTTCCTGTCTCCCTTGTTGAATACTAGACCATAATGCTGGGATTTAATTCTGGGCTCTCTATTCTGTTCCATTGGCCTCTGTGTCTATTTTTGTCCTAGTACCATACTGTTTTTATTACTATGGCTTTGTAGTATAGTTTGAAGGCAGGAAATGTGATACCTCCAGCTTTGTTCTTTTTTCTCAGGATTGCTTTGGCTATTGGGGGTCTTTTGTGGTTCCACACAAATTTTAGGATTGTTTCCTCTATTTCTGTGAAGATTGCCTTTGGAATGGCCAACAGGCACGTGAAAAGATGCTCAACATCACTAATCATCAGGGAAATGCACATCAAAACCACAGTGAGATATCACCTCACACCTGTTAGAACAGCTATCATCAAGAAGAGAAGAGACAACAGGTGCTAGCGAGGCTGTGGTGAAAAGGGAACCCTTATACACTGTTGATGGGAATGAAAATTAGTCCAACCACTATGGAAAACAACATGGAGTTTCCTCACAAAATTAAAAATAGATCTACCATACAATCCAGCAACTCCACTTCTGGATATATACCCAAAAGGAAGTAAAAACAGAATTTCAATGAGATATATGCACTACCATGTTTATCACAGCATTATTCATATAGCCAAGATATGTAAATGACCCAAATGCCTGTCAACAGATGAATGAATAAAAGAGATGTGGCATATATATACAATGAAATACTATTCAGCCATGAGAAAGGAAGATATTCTGCCATTCGTGACAACATGAATGAACCTTGGGCACATTAAGCAAGCAAGATAAGTCAGACAAAGAAAAGTGCCATATGATGTCACTTATATGGGAATCTAAAAAAGTCAAACCTGTAAAAAAAAGAGTAAAATGGTGGTTACTGGGGGATGGGGATGGGGGGGAATAAGACTGATGGTGTTTAAGGGGACAAACTTGTAACAAGTAGTAAATAAGCCTTAGAGATCTAATGCACAGTATAATGAATATAGTTAATAATACTGTACTATCATTATGTAATGTGATAAATATTCCTTCAATCATAATCATAATACAATCTATAAATGTATCAAAATAACATGCTGTATGCTTTAAATTCACAAATTACATGTCAAATTTATCAAATTCAAAAAGTGAGATAAAATCTTAAATTCATCAATAGCTTTTTATTCACACTTTTCCTTTAGCATGATTAGTAAGGCATATATCTTCTACATAGTTTATTTAAAATTGTTATGGACATGGATGATCAGAGGATCTAGGAAATCCATGTTATTTTCTACAGCAGTGACAGAAAATCATTGCAAAAAGACAATAATGAACAACAAGAAAAAAATAACCTTCAGCTTTTGCAAGCGTACAAGACAAAAACCTGATTATATTTTCAGCAATCTACTGCTGAAAAACATGATATGAAACTTAAAATTCAAAGGATTCCTTTGAAATTAACAAAGGGAGTTCAGAAAGACCAAGATTGCAGGGAACTTGAGCCCACACTGCTCCAGTGAGAAAATCATAAACACTGGCCCACTGACATTTGGTCAAATGTGCTACTGTTATTGAATAGCTAATGTTTGAGGGACTTAAAACATCACCCAATGGTGAAAACCTAGAACAAAAAGAATTAAGTGTAAGTCTAGAATTATGCAATGCTTTCAGAGAAAATACAGAGGAATAACGACTCATAAAATGTATCAGGAGCTCAGATACATTCCATTGAGTCTTAGTTTCCCATTCTTCAAATTGTTTTCATTGTAACTTTTAAGTGGAACGGTAATAGAAATATTTTCTAATCCTAATTCAAAAAATAAAGCAAGGCAACACACTCAGAAACACAACTAAAGTCGTCCCTCAAGTGAGAAAGAACTTCACTTTGGGTCTGAGAAAATGTATGATCAAAGGCAATGATACATGCAGGGAAAAGAGAAATACTATGAACTTTAATTTTAAGGAATAATATCTAATGTGATCACACTTTCAGTTTTTCATTATAAATTTTATAGAATAACATTTGAAATATGCTGCAAAGTATTCATGTTTTGAAGCAAGCTATAAATATAATTCTTGGTAAATGAAAATGCCACATTTCTGTACTTGAATGTTTTCTCTGTCGGGTCATATTCTAACCTTACGTCTCATGAACTTATTTTTATATGCCCTTTTTATACTCAAGTTGAAAAACTAGAAAATATAGGTAAGCAAAAAAAAAGAAAAAAATTCTATATTGTCACCACCCAGAAATAAACAATATAAACCTTTTTGTTTATGTCCTTTCAGACTAATTAAAGTTCAATACATTCATTATATTGTAACCAGATATTTTTCCCCAATTACTGTAATGTGGGCATCTTTCCATGTTAACATATAAACATGCCACCATTTTTAATGGCTTCACAGTATTCCATTGTATGGATATATCGTAATTACTTAACCAATTCTGCATCAATAGACGTTTAGGTTGTTTATTATAAAACACTGTGATAAACAATCTATTCTCTATCCTGCACCCAGAATGATCTTTTAAAACATAAATCTGGGAGCCGGCCCGGTGGTGCAGCGGTTTAGTTTGCACTTGGCAGCCCGAGGTTCGCGAGTTCGGATCCCGGATCCCGGGTGCCCGCGGACGCACTGCTTGTCAGCCATGCTGTGGCGGCGTCCCATATAAAGTAGAGGAAGATGGGCATGGATGTTAGCCCAGGGCCAGTCTTCCTCAGCAGAAAGAGGAAGATTGGCAACGGATGTTAGCTCAAGGCTGGTCTTCCTCACACACACAAAAAAACAAATCTGATAAGTCACTGTCCTACTCAATACTTCATTTTACTCTTGGGAAAAAGACCCTAACTCTTCCCATGGCCTACAAAACCCTAAGCAGGACCCAGGCTCCACACCAAGAACTTCCTGCCCCTCTTCCACTCACATATTTACTGTAGCCCCACTTGCCTTTCTCTGTGGAAAGACAAGCCAACAATGTCATTTATGCCTCAGAGCCTTTGAACATACCTTTCCTTTAGCTAGACACACTCTTCAGCAAGCCTCTCACCATCTGGGCCTCTGTATCTGGTAAGGCCTTCTCTGACCACCCACCCTGCCACCTCTTTTCAGTTACTTCACTTCCTACTGCGTGAAAACATCATACTTCTTTTTAAATTTTTTGTATATTTTCTGTCACTCATTCTAGACTACATATAAGCTCCATGTACTCTTAGCACAGTACCAGGCACCTAGAAGCCCCTCAATAAGTGTTGATTTAATTAGTTAATTCAGGACAGAAACTCAACAAATGTCGTCCTTCCTATTTTAGCTGTCTCTTCAGAGGCAGCATTTGCAGAGAAAAGAGCATTGGCCTCGGAGTAAACCAGCCTTTTCTAATCCTGGGCAAACTAAACGTCGTCAAGGAAACCTTCCCTTAACCCTCACCCCTCACCCCTTTCTGCCACTACCACGCCTTTCCAGGTAATAGTCAAATATTTTCCTTTGTGGTAATTACCACAGTTGTTAATAAATTATCCACATCATTATTTGTTTAAAACATTTCTCCTTCAGGAGACTAAACTCCGTGAGGGCCAGGACTGTGTGTTATTCCCTGCTGGGTTCCCAGCTCCAGCAATAATGCCTGGCATAAAATAAGCACACAAAAAACATTTCTTTTAAGCGTACAATTCTGAGATTTCTTTTAATTGAGACATAATTGACATATAAAATATTAATTTCAAGTGTACAATATGAGATTTTTTTTACTGAGTTCATATTGGCTTATAACATTGTGTAAATTTCAGCAGTACGTTATTATATTTCAGTTTCTTTATAGACTACATCATGTTCACCACCAATAGCCTAGTTTTTACCCATGACCATACGCATGTGCCCCTTTACCCCTTTTACCCTACCCCTACCCCCTTCTCCTCTGGTAATCACTAATCTGTTCTCCTTATGTATGTGTTGGTTTATCTTACACGTCTGAGTGAAATCACATGGTATTTGTCTTTGTCTGACTTATTTCACTTAGCATAATACTGTCAAGGTCCATCCATGTTGTTGCAAATGGCAAGATTTCGTCCTTTTTTATGGCTGAGTAGTATTCCATTGTGTGTGTGTGTGTGTGTGTGTACACACTCCACATCTTCTTTATCCATTCATCCATTGGTGGGCACTTAGGTCGCTTCCAAGTCTTGGCTATTGTTAATAATGCTGTGATGAACATAGGGGTGCACATATCTTTTCAAATTAGTGTTTTCATGTTCTTTGGATAAACATCCAGAAGTGGAATAGCTGGATCATATGGTAGTTCTATTTTTAATTTTTTGACAAATCTCCATACTGTTTTCCATAGTGTCTGCACCAGTTTGCATTCCCATGAGCAGGATATAAGGGTTCTCTTTTCTCCACTTCCTCTTCAATGCTTGTTATTTCTTGTCTTGTTAATTATAGCCATTCTGACAGGTGTGAGGTGATATCTTGTTGAATAAAAGAAATATTAGTCTTCTCTGGGCTGAAAACACTGGAATTTAAAAATAAATTATACTGGGTCGAAATTTTTGTTATCTTAATAGCTGGCACCAGAATTCTTCTTAGAAAGGGAAATACCTTGACTTGATAAGTCATTTGGAGCACCTGAGGACTATGGGAAGATGCTGAGGTGACAAAAGAAATGGCTGACCTGTTCTGCATGATAAAACAAGGGGAATTTGTTTCACCTCAGAGAGGAAGGAGGAACCCACTTGATGATGATATGAAAGTTGGGCACCTCACCTAAGGGAGAGAGAGAGAGGGAATGAAAATCCCCTTGGCAAAGTCTCTACTTTTATCTCTCTCTCTCAAATCTTCAGTAAACTCCACTTACCATGCAAACCATCTTGCAGGAGTGGTGTGTGTGAGTGTGAAAACTAGGAAAGAGCCTGAATGTGATATCTGAGTCAATACATTGCCGAACAGAAACAAAACATGTGAGATACTGAAATAATCCATAAACTGAGGAAATAAAAGTTTAGAGCCAGAGGTGACTTTGAGATTATAAACTCCTGGGTAGTTATAGAAACCAGCCACAAGCCTTGGAATTGAGGGGTTGGCCTCAAGGGACAAGGAGACCCCAGTCTGAGATAGGCAGGAAGCTAGACATGAGCTGGGAGCAAGGCCACTCCACCAGGTACCACATCCTCATTACCGGGCAGCGGCTCTTCGGAGTGCAACACTCCCCCCAGCCCTGACCCAGAGTAGCCCCTAGCCTCATTATACCCTCATTTGCATTGCTGTTTTGACCCCCTGCCTTGTGGGGGATCGCAGTCATGACAGTTCTGGAGATACCTATGTAAGGAAAAAATCTCCCTCTCCCTATGGGGTGGAGACAATGCCCCGATTGGTCCATGTTCCAAGACCCTCACTTGCCCCAGGGACCCCCATATTCCAAAGACTCCGACCACCACAACTTCAGGACAGATGCTCACCTCGAGCCTGCCCGCCCCTACCCTTGGGGGTGTACTTTCACTTTACTAATAAATCCTCTGTTAAAACTTCCGCTGTATCCACTCTCAAATTCTTCTGTGTCTGTGGACCGAGAACCTGGGACCTCACCACACCAATCCAACTGGTGCCAGTGACATACCCTCTTGGCCAGCCAGCCAGGAGACTTGAGGAAGAAGAGGACTTGACAAACACTGAGACATCACAGACATCAACAGGTGACCGTCTCTACATCTGTCAAGTTAAGTGTCTTCCCTTGGTCCCCTGAGACTTGAGGGAAATTGTGCCTCATCAACAGTCTTGATGTCCTTTGTCTGAACCTAATATCCTGTCAGTCTACGTACTCATACTGTCTTTATCTGCTGGTCTTCTTATACCTGAGGAAGGGCAATGCCACATCATTGTGGCGGGCACAGGTAGAGCACATAAAAGCCTTTAGGGCACTCGCCACCTAAAAGAAACCATCTGTGACAGGATAAGCTGGGCACAGAACAGGGTTAGACATTAGTCCCCACCAGCTGCAAGAAAACATCCGTGCAACAGATAGGTACACAATAAAGTCACCACACTTCCCCACCCCCACGGCAACTTCCCTGTAGGCGCACAGATCACTCGTCCTCAGGCCTCCTGCAGCTTCTGTCTGCTAGAAACTATGTCTCGTCACCAGCCTCCGATCCCCTGTTTTGCATCTGGAATCATACTTTCTTTGGTGTCTATTTCCGGGGACTTTTGGGCCCTGATCTACTCCCTGTGCTGTGTCACACAGCCTGTTTGTCTGACAGGGACATGAGTTGCATTGTGTGTCAAGGGTATGTGACAGGGCCCAGGGGATGCCCCTGGCTCCAGCAGGTCAAAGACCCCACAGTAGGGGAATTTACCCTCTTGACAAATCTAGTCAGACATCTTTCCCAGTTTTATGTTGTTTTCACCACCAGTGGCTGATCGTTTGTAACTTCCCCGAGTTGGCTGTTTACCAAAACTCTTCTTGTCAAACAATATTTATGGACACGTAGATCCGTCCTGAAGGAGGAGGACCAGGGACCCCCAAGTTTAGCCGCCCTTTGTGTCCACCAGATAACTCACAAGGGTGACAGAGGAGGCCAACTGGCACAGGGGCCAGGCCTTGAACCACAAGGAAATGAGATCCCAAGGGATCCACCCGGGGATAAAGGGACTCATCAGGGGCCACAAGCTCTGGACTGTGGGACAGCACTCTGTACCCTCCCAGGGCCCAGTGGAGGTTCAGATGAAGGGGACCCCAAGACGTAGGGCATCCCGGGGAGGTTATTCTTAATGGGCACACACCCCCACCTTGGGTGGGCCAAGGTGCCCTGGGTTCGAGTCCCAGGGTTACTGCACAGACACAGTGGATGCTCCGGGCACCTGGCAGAGCAATAGCCTCTGGTGAGGGGATGAGGATGCTAGACTCCTGGCAGCCCAGAAACTCAGAAGCCCCAGTCCAGACAGGTTCAGGCAGATTACTCCCCTCCTTCTCCTGCAGGTGAAGGACCCACGACTTGATGGGGACCAACCGTCCATCCCAGCCAGGACACCCCTGGCAAAATGGAAGTCTCTCCCCACGGACAGCCTTAGGGAAAAAAAGTGCATTTTCTTCTGTAACACGGCTTGGCCGCAGTACTGGCTGGGAGATGGGGAATCCTGGCCCCTCGGTGGCAGCCTAAACCAAACACCTTCCTCCAGCTAGACTTGTTCTGTAGACATGAGGATAAATGGTCTGAGATCCCTTATGTACAGGCCTCTATGGCTTTGAGGGAGGACCCCACTCCTAAGCCCATCAAGACCATCTATCTTCACTCTCCCTCCTCCCTATTGCCCTCCTGCGTGTCCGGATGTCTCCCACAGCAAAGCTCCAGCTGAGCCCCTTTGAGATGCTCTATGGCAGGCTTTTCTCATGGCTGGATCTCTGGTTTGGCAAGAAAACCCAGTTGGCCCTCCAACACATCATCAGCTTAGGTGAGCTACAAAAGGTTATCATTCAGTATGGCAACCGGGTGCTCCCTGGCCCCAACCCAACCCCAGTACCCCTTAGGTACTTCCTGGGGATTGGGTACTTCTCAAAACTTGGAGGGAGGGCTCCCCTGGGGAAGAGCTCCAGCCAAGGTGGAAGGGCCTATACCAGTGTTGCTGGTAACCCCCACTGCAGTAAAACTTCAGGGACTCCCCAGCTGGGTCCACCTGTCCAGAATCAAACCTCTCCCTCCAGAGGGCCAACCGGAACCCTCCCCAGACTCTCACACACCAGATCGCAGCTCCACCTCGTGCCTCTGTGAACCAACCGATGGACTCAAACTGCTCCTCACCAAGAAACCACCTACCAGGTAGTATTCAGTGGCAGACATATTAGTTGGGGGTCCCTTCCTCTTCGGTATTCTTCTTATACTCTCAGTAGGATTCTTCCTACATTTCTGCTGCCAGTAACCCAGGGACGGCACCTGGGCTGCTCTAAACCACATCTCTTCCTGTGCTTTCTCTGCCACCTCTGTAACTGGATGCTTTAGTCTGGCTAATAAGACATACCCCTGACAGGATGAAGCCCCTAATAATTCTACTGGTTCTGGCTCCTGTTGTTTGGGGTTTATGGGAAAAAAACTCGCTGTGAACTTCTCCAGGATCGTTGCTTCAGGAAATGGCCTTTCCAACTGCTGATCTGTCACCCATATCCACAGGTTGGGGGACCAGGACCCGTATTCACCCCCTTTGGGTCTAATCTAACACTTAACCTAACCTCTGGCCTTGCCAATCCACCCCCGCTAGCCGTGCGGTTCCAGGAAACATCCCAACACTTCCCATGTACTGACCTGACCCCCCTATACAATTACTCATCCAAAAGTGCAGCCCTCCAGCTCGTCTGCTAAAACACTTCATGTCTTTGTTGTACCTGCCAGGGGTCAAGTGGTTGCTATAATCTCACATTTGATCTCTGTGGTTTCCGGGCCCTGCCCTCTATCCTTCCACTAACCTTCAGACACCTCTAAACCCTGCCAACCAAATACCACCCACTGGTGTCCTGCCTCTTATCTATATAACGATGGAAACCAACTTAAGCTGCCGCCAAACAGATGTACAGTCTGTCAGGGAAGCTTCCCAGATGGGTGGCGAGTCTACTATGTGACGGGAAAGGCCTCACGGGTGGCTTCACCTTCACAGCCCCTAAACCCAGGTTACATAGGAGGCCTTCTCTCACCCTGATGTCACAGTGCCCTTCCTTGGGCATCCTCCATGAGTACTTGGTTTGATTCCTCAACCCCACTCCAGGCTTGTACTCCTCCTGGATATCTGATCCTCTGTGGCCCCCATCAAAACATGTTGCCCCATGCCAACAGCCCCACCTCTACTTTTCACTTCCTGAGCCAAGCACTGGCATAGGTAGCGCCCAATTCAGGAGACAGTGCACCTTGGGTCAGTTAAGTCCTCAGGGACTAGGTATAACTATCCACAATAACACTAAACCCAGACCCAGACGAGCAATTGGACTACTTCTGGCAGAAGCTGGAGCTGCCCTGGGTTTGGCAGCTCCCTTGGGTGGGTTTATACACCATGAGTCAACTATAAGAAATCTCACACAGGCCTTTGAAAACCTGCTCATGAAAACAGGACAAACCCTACAAAACATCCAGGCTTCCCTAGACTCCTTAGCAAATGTTGTAATGGATAATAGATGGGCATTAGATTACCTCCTTGCTGAGCAGGGAGGCATCTGCACAGTGATTAACAAAACCTGCTGCATAATTGTCAATAACTCACAACAGGTTGAGATCAACATTGGAGCAATCTATGAAGAGGCATCCTGGCTCCATTGCTACAGTCAGGGACCAGATCCCAATCAGACATGGTCAGCAATCAAGGGTGCCCTTCCATCCCTCATCTGGTTTCTCCCTCTCATTGGACCATTAGTTTGCATTTTACTCCTACTTATCTTTGGACCTTAACTTTTAAATGTCCTAAGTTTATTTCTTCCTGCATAGAGGCCATAAAGTTCCAAATGCCCATTTAGCCAGCTACTTTCCCTATGGTTAAATACACCTCTCTCCAACAACATGCCTCTCCAGGAGACCTCCATTTGCCCCCGGATGCAGCTGCTCGAAGATTTTGCCAGTATTCCCAGGACAGAGCCCCATCTATAGTGGAGACCCAACTCTAGGTCCATTGTGTTCCCAGACAGAGAGCAAGAGTATACTTGAGACCCTGACATGTCGTCGCCCCCTTTCAGCAGAAAGTAGCTAAAGAAGAGGCTCCATGTCCCATTCCCCTGAAAGATTTCAGGGTCTTGAGGCCTCTTGATGAGGGAATGAGATAGGCAGGAAGCTAGATATGAGCTGGGAGCAAGGCCACTCCTCCAGGTGAAGCATCCTCATTATCGGGCACCTGCTCTTCAGCCTGCAACACTCCCCCCTGACTCTGACTAAGAGTAGCCCCAAGCCTCATTATACCCTCATTTGCATTGTGGTTTTGACACGCCCCCCCAACCCCCCGCCTTGCAGGGGATCACCGCCATGACAGTTCCAGAGATACCTATGTAAGGGAAAAAATCTCCCCCTCCCGATGTGGGGGTGGAGACAATGTCCTAGTTGGTCCCTGTTCCAAGACCCTCACCCACCCCCAGGACCCCCATATGCCCAAGACACCGACCGCCGCAACTTCAGTACAGATGCTCACCTCGAGCCTGCCTGTCCCTCCCCTTGGAGGTATACGTTCGCTTTACAAATAAATCCTCCTCTGTTAAAACTTCCGCTGTGTGTCCACTCTCCAATTCTTTTGTGCCTGTGGACCAAGAACCTGGGACCTCACCGCACCCATCTGACCCGTGCCGGTGACAAGGTCACACCTGGATTAAAACAGTGAATGACTCCTCTTACTTGTCACCCCATCTCTGGCCTTAGTTCCTGCTCATCCTTTCACTAGTTTGGAATTTGGTGTGTAAAAGAATGAGAAAAATGGGGAAAGAAAAAGAGGGAAACGTTGGAACAAGAGACCCTTCTCTCTCATCACTAGATAAGATAAACTTTACCAAAATGTCCCTTCCTACATGTCTTTTAAGAGATAACATAGTGATTTAAAGTCTTTTGAGGAGAGGTGCTCTATAAATAAACAGCATATCCTTTGTAGTTATAATTAGGTTACTCAGAGTAAACTCCAAATGGTTTTCTTGATTTTACTTGATTACTCAAAATAGATTTTGCCGTTTTGAAGTTTCTCCAGAGCATGAATTGCTATACTGCTTTCAACTCCCTACCTAGAGAATAGTCTGTGAGGATAATCCTATAAAAATCTTTGGTGGTGACTCATGAGTGACCTGCCGGGAGAAAAATCTCTGATATCAAGAGTACTATTCTTTACATTTGTGTAATCTTAGAACTCTGCAGGAGGAAGGAAATAGTTGCCCAGTCAGACACAAATTATAAGAATACACGTATAAACAGGTTCTCTTCTTTTTCACAGAACTCAGTAGGCTGCAGCATGATTAACACAAGGTTGTGTTACAAGCATGAACACAACCTGGTTTCAGTACTGCCAATGGCTCCTGTTTTCATTGGAACAACCCTGATTCTTTCCAGAAAGAAAGTTTTCAAACTTTCTTGCCAAATTCAGTCAACTCATAACTCAACACACACTAACACATTCACTCCGTTTCCGCTGGCGTCTGAAGGGGAAAAGAGGACAGGTGGGGCACATTTCCTCTTTAGTATCCACTTATCATACAAAGTAGCTTTATTGGTTATAAACTGAGCTAAAACTAGAGAATGACCTGCAGGTCTCCAGTTATTCAGGAAACTCCATTCCCCGTACGGACATTGTCCCACTTTAAAACGGAGAACAGTCTACTACATATAGAACATACTTATATGTAAGCTTTACAACGATTAGAAAGTCAGCTAATGTACCTTTCTGAGTACAGAGATTATGCGTGTGACAGAATAATGACCACCCATCCCCAAAGATGTCCATGTCCTAATTCCCAGAACTTGTGAATATGTTACATTACATGGCAAGAGGAATTAAGGTTGCAGATGCTAATCAGCAAATAGAGAGATTATCCTGGATAATCTTGGGTTATTCAGGTAGGCCCAATGTAATCGCAAAGGTCCATGAAAGTAGAAGAGGGAGGCAGAAGAGAGTCAGAGGTAGACGTAACTATGCAGGAATGATGAGAGAGATGCAAAAGTTGCAGCCTTTGAAGATGGAGGAAGGGGGCCACAAGCAAAAGAATGTGGGCTGCCTCACATAGCTAGAAAATGCAAGGAAACCGATTCTCCCCTAAAGCCTCTAGAATGAACACAGCCCTGCTGATACCTTAATTGTAGCCCATTGAGACCTGGGTCGGACTTCGGACTCCAGAACTATAGGATACCAAATATGAGTTGTCTTAAGACACTAAATTTCTGGTAATAATTTGTTACAGCAGCAACAGGAAACTAATACAATGGGTGATTCTGGCTATTATTTTTGGCGGGATTTTGAACAGAAGGGAGTTTGATATTTTCCAAATTTTATGTAATGTATATGTATTACTTTTATAATCAGGAAAATCTCATGTTTATAATTTTTTCAAATACTACTAAAATAATAATGAGGACTGTGGTAGAAAGTTTTAAGCATTTAGGCTCAAAATTGACTACACTCCAATCCTTCAAGTTCTTAATGTCATTTACTGAGAAAATTGACTTACAAAGATTCACACAACCAACCCTGACAGAGTTTAATTTAATCATGAGCTCACAAACAATTAAAACTCAATGTAATAGATATTTATTGAGGACCTGCAGAGTACCATGTACCATCTGGATCCATCAGCAGACGTATACCCTTTCCACACAATTCCTTACCGGACAAAGCATGGCATTCTCCAGCAGGACAGTGTGTAGCCGCTCTCTGACACATTTCCCTTGCATGAGCTTTCTCTGCTGTGCTTGGCTGTGGTGGTGATTCTGGTAGTCAGGGCTGGTGGGGGAGGGAGGATGTCAGACATGGTGAGGCAAAGGTCATGGTGTTGTGGTGGAAAAGGTGGTGGTGCTAGAAGGAGAGGGGTGAGTAGAAGTGATGGACTATTTCACAATTCATTAATTAGGACACGGGGACACCACAAAGATGTCCTTGTTTGTTGCAACACGTTGATTTCCTTAGTCTCCTTTGGTAATTTTTGACCAGCCCAGGTGGACCAGAGGAAAGGTAACACTATGTCTGAAGTGGGGAGGTAAAATAACCACCTTTTTCTTCGTTTCCTCCAAGCTCCACAGCATGTTACACAAAGCTCCTAGTGCTTTGTCTAACATAACTTCCCTTGTCCTGTTTTTTCTCTCCAGGCACCATTTGCTGGAAACACACCATCAACCCTTTGTCCTCCACCTCACTCCTGAGCCTCAAACTGTCAACTCTCTGTCTCCATGCTGTTCCCTCAGCCTGGAATACCCTTCTCCCTATTTTACAATTGTTTTATCCTTCAGAACTCAACTCAAATGCCAACTGATCCTTGCAACAGTCAGTGAAACTATGTGCCAAGGACTTTCATATACATTATGTTATTGAATCTGTTCCATTTGAGTCTTGCTTTCACATCTTACAGTGTTTATTTGAAGCTGGGATCTGTCCACTGCTGGGTGCTGCTGCATAAGACCTCCCTTCAGTCGGGACCCATGGTTGCTCACTCTTCACTCTTTGCTCCCTTAGCTCTATGCATAAATCTCTAGATTATCACTTATTTCATTCTGCTTCACAATTACTTACTGTTTTACATATTTGCATCTTCCCTTCTGACCCCACTGTCAGCTTTTTGAAGACTGGTACCTTGCCTTACTTATCCTCGTATGAGATGTATATCCACAACGTGTAGCATGTAGGGCTTTATGAAAGGCAGGCAAGCAGGCCAGTGTGTACAAATAAAACATATATATATATAAAGTCACAGATCAGAGATTTCTCCTCCAACTTCTCCTACCCACAAATTTTGACAGAGTCACAAGCTTTCAAAAAGTTTAGAATTTTCCCTCCGCACTACCTACCGCCACCTCTTAATGTGGAAAGTTCATGGGTGTGTCACAGACTGGAGTTAGGAAATGTTACTAAAATTGTTGCTTGCTGCTACTATTTTTTTTAAGCCTTTAGCTAGCAGGACCTGTTGCTAAATGAGGTGCAGTAATGAACCTTGTAGAAATGGCTCTAGGATTTCACAGTGGACTGTGGATACTATCACTGGAGAGGAAGTACAGGAAAATAATTAACTTCAGCAAAGGAGCAGAGACCACTCCTGCCCCTCCCAACTGAACTCACCTTTGTCTCATAAACCATGTTGGGGGTGGACGGAGACGGGACAGACTCTGGAAGACTGGTTTAACCTGTTGGCTCCAATGCTCAGACAAATAAGGCAATGGTATTTCAAGCCAGATTTGAGACTCTTTGTATGCAGTTATTGAAGAGTTTCAAAGCCAGTTAAAAGTAGCATTGATATAAGTGAAAATGAAGTAAATTTCACACAGTTTTGGTCATTTGAAGAGCAAGTAGGTCTGATAATTCTTAGAGGAAATAAATTGTTGATGCCTTTCAGGAATGGCATCTCCCCAAATTATGTTACTAATTGCCCCTAAGTGAGGTAAGGCTCTAGAAACGAATACATGTTTACAAAATAAAAATCCTAATGTAAGAAACACAAAAAGATAGCTCTTTTGCCAAAATCTATTTGTTTCCATAGTTCAGAATTAATTTCTATGCTTTGAAAGAATTTTCTCTCTCTTTCTGTGTGTGTGTGTGTAAAAGTAAATATTTTTCATTTATTTTACCATATCATGTATTTTGCAATACTACATAAGGATTTATGTATATATATGTATACATGTATATATAATATTCCAGAAGCAGAGATTTCTCTTTGTGGACTGCGTTTTTCCATTTGCAAATGAGATGAAGAGATGAATTAAAAGAGCCATAACTGTCTATCGCTGGCTAGAGCCGCAAGTAGAAATACAGTCACTTTTCCTCTACGCTCTCAATGACCTTCTCTTCTCCATCAGGAAGGAATGATTGTCAGTGTCCCTAGCGTACCTCCTGCTCTCTGGTAGTCAGAAGGAAGAGGCTTACAAAGGCCTGGTGCTGCATATTCTGGAACCAAATATACTTAACCTTCAACTAGAAAAGTAGAATGGAAAGGCAATCACATATAAATACCATCATTTTTCTTTCCCAGTCCTTCTCTCTGAAACATATAACTAATTACAAAAATGTTAGCCAAAGGGCACATTTTAGGATACCGAGGAATTTTTCAAGGGGGGAGGATGAGAATCCATTTTATGACCTCTAGATTCTACTCACTCTTTCCAATGGCCAATTTTATCATTGTCATTTAGCAATTGCGTTACAATTTCAAAGATTAATGAACATTTCCAAGAGTGTTAGTGGACCAGGGGCCTTCTATCTCTCATTTTAGAGAAAACAGAGTGGAAAAAAGGAGGGGGAAGGAGTGGAGCAGGAGTAGGAAATTTTCCAGACCCGGCTTCAGGTTAATGTTTATTGACATAACTAGGGTCCAAGTCACAATTAACTAACCAACTCCTAATTATATTTCATGGAGCAAATTTAACCCTCTACAGTTGTAGTGCTCAAACTTTAGTCCATCAGAATCACCACAAGGGCTTGTTAAAACACAGATTTCTGGGTCCTACCGTAGAGTCTCAAATTCAGTAGGGGCCCAAGCATCTGCCTTTCTAGCAAGTAAACCAGGTGATGATGATGATGTTGGTCTAGGGACCCCACTTTGAGAACCACCATCTTATAGCAGTTATTTGCAATCCCGACTTTGCATCAGAAGATGCTTCTTTGGAGGTTTTATAAAATCCTGATACCTGGGCCCCACCCTAGATCCAATGAAACAGAATCTCAGAGGTTGATCTTGTCAACGATAAATAAATCTGGACACTATTTAAAGCAGTCAGGATAGATTTTATTCAATAATTAACTATTGCAGTAGGGAAGAGGGTCCAGCATGAATTGAAATCAACTTTGTGGAAACAAAAGGCAAGAGACTTTTTAAAGTTGGGGTGTGCTAAGGGAAAGGCACTCAGGGGTGTTAAGAGGCTATGTGACTAGGCCATCTGGATTTGTTAACTGGCACTTGTCTTGAGGAGAAACAAACTTCTCATATCTTTAACACGGGAGGCAGTGGTGCAAGTTAGAACACTGCACTCACCAAAGTTAGGTCCTTACCCTCCCACAGGGACTGGGAGCTAGAGTAAGAGGTAGCTCCTTGAATATTTGCATTTCAAAGAGATATCCTTGAGATTCTTGAGGAGATAGTTCTGGGTAGTAGAGATTTACATCACAAAGGGACAGAGAAAGGATTTATAATTGCAAGCTTTCTAAAGTAACTACTCTAAGAGCAGGATTAGGGGCCTATCTGCCCAACCCCAGGTTTTGGCTGGAACAGTAAATTCTCTGGCAGCATTGAGCTTTCTCAGGCAGGAATTTAATGGGGCTAGCACTGTCATCCTAGGGATGCAGCCTTGAGCTGTTATAAACTATGCTAGAGTTTCTTCAAGTCTCTCGGCGTGTGGAGGGGACTGGGTGGAGGACGGGGGATCACTTAGACTGAGAGTGTGTGGAAGCTTAGTTGAGAAGAGGACTCAGAGGGGCCTGACTAGAGTGTGGTCAAGGAAGGAGTCTTCGTCAGTCTAGGCATCTATATGTCAAAACTTGTCCATAGACGATTCTAGTGACCAGGATTGAAAACCAGTTCCTGCAGTAAGGACATTTACAACACTAGAAAAGAGGCAAAGTTTGCTTAAATGTATTTCTTTTATAAGTTCTTCCTAATACTTACACAACTCCAGAAGCAATTGGCAAACAGGAAAGATTTCTGCACTATTCTGTGCTGTGGACATGTAGCATTTCAGAGCAGCTGCAACTACCTTGTATTTTATAAAGTAACATTTCATTCAAGTTCCAAGTCAAGGAAATAAGGGGCTGAGAAGTAACTGCAACAAATACCCTGAATTCTTTATTTCTTCTTTTTCAATATTTAAAAATATATATTCAGGGACATTTGACTGTTGACTCTGAGAGACCTAGTGCAAGCCCCTTCCTCTCCATGTCCAGAGCCACCCCTATACATACCCAGGGAAAATTACATCAAATGACATCCCCTGGCTGCAGCATTTTTGTTCAGGGGAAATTATGTTAAATAAATTATCAAATGCAGCCTTCAACAAGATAAGAATTAAAAAGGAAATGCAAACTAAGGGGGCAATTTCTTTGATGATGGGGGAGTGAACTGGTTATGGGATCTGCTGTGGTCTGAACTGTCCTCCTGAAATTCATATGTTGAAGCCCTAACCCCCAGTGTGACTATTTGGAGATAGAGCTCTTAAGGGGTAATTAAGGTTAAATGAGATCATAAGGGTGGGATCCTAAACCCAGAGGATTAGTGGCCTTATAAGTAGAGGAAGAGAGAGAGAGATCACTCTCTCCATGTGCACTCACCAAGGAAGGGCCATGCAAACACTCAGTGAGAAGACAGCCATCTGCAAGCCAGGAGGGGGGTCCTCACCAGAAACCAAATCAGGCAGCACCTTGATCTTGGACTTCCAGCTTCCAGAACTGTGAGAAATAGATTCCTGTTGTTTAAGCCAACCAGGCTATAGTATTTTGTTATGGCAGCCTCAGTAGACTAAGACAGGATCATTTGTTCATTCATTCAGTCATTGATTCAACAACCATTCCTCTTTTAGGCACCAGAGATAAGGCAATAATCAAAACAAAGTCCCAGCCTTTGAGGAGCTTATATACTAGAGGAGAAAAAAAATAAAAAATAAATAAAAACAATAAATGCATAATGTGAGAAATGGCAATCAGTACTATGGGGGGAAATAAAGCAGAATGAGAGGGAAGGAGGAGTGGGGTGGCTATTTTATGTATCATGGGCAAGGAAGTCCTCACTTTCAGACGGTGCTTGAGCAGAGATCTGAAGGAAGTGAGCCATGGATTATCTGAAGGAAGAGGATCCTAGGCAGAGGGAACCAGTGCAGACATCTGGAAGCAGAGCATGCTTGACAAGTTCGGGGAATAGCAAGGAGGCCAGGTGGCTGGAGCTGCGCGAGGCGAGGAGAGAGTAGCTGAGTGAGAGAGCACTGCCCCTGTGGGGGTAGGCGCATTGCTCAGAGCCTTGCAGGTCTGCATTAGGACTCTGGCTGTTACTCTGAGTAAAATGGGGAGCCATTGAAGGGTGTCAAATGCAGAATGACATGATTTGACTTTCATTCCAGAAGAATCCTTCTTACTGTTGGGTAAACGGGGAAAAGTCAGAAGCAGGGAGACGACTGAAAGCGGACAGATGCTATTCAAGGGTTTTAATTTATTTTGGTTTGGCTCTTGTAACAGCTAATGGATGCATCTTTTGGGGGGCCTCCAACCATGATTTTGTTTCTATTCTTGGGTTATTCACAGATTAAATAGAAAATATATTGCATTTTTATTTACACCCAGGAGCTAGGATTTTCCTTTTGACCTTAGGTTCTAGGGTCTTTCTAAGATTCCCTTTAGTTCTTCAACAAACTTCACCAAAGCATGTTCAATGACCTTTCTCTCTCTACCTTGATAGACCATCAATTTGCCTCATATCCTAGGCCTAATATCCTAGGTTGCTGCACCATTTTGCATTTCTGCCAGCAATGTATGAGGATACAGATTGTTCCACATCCTCTCTGGGACTTGATATTGTCAGCATTTTTAAATTTTACCATTCTAATAGGTGTGTACTAGTAGTTCATTGTGGTTTTAATTTGCATTTCCCTAGTGGTTAATGATGTTAAACATCTTTCCTTATGCCTATTGACATTTGTACATCCTTTTTAGTTAAGTGATCAAGTTTTTTTACCCATTTTTTTCCGAGGAAGATTCGCCCTGAGCTAACACCTGTTTTATCTCTTTCTCTTTTTGTTTGTGAACAACCACCACAGCATGGCCACTAACAGACAAGAAATGTAGGTCCACGCCCAGGAAATGAACCTGGGCCACTGAAACAGAGCACGCAGAACTTAACCCCTAGGCCACTGGGGCTGGCCCATACCCCTTTTTTAATTGGGTTGTTGTTTTTTCTTTTTACTGTTGAATTTTGAGAATTTTTAAAACATGTATTCTGAAGACAAGTCATTTGTCAGATATGTGATTTCCAAATATTTTTCACCCATTTGTAGCTTGTCTTTTTATTCTCCTAACAGTGTCTTTCACAGAGCAAAAGTTTCAAATTTTGTGAAGTCCAGTTTATCAATTTTTTTCTTTTATAGATCATGCTTTTGTTGTCATGTCTAAAAACTTCTTGCCTAATCCTAGCTCATGAAGATTTTGTCCTGTGTTTACTTCTGAAAGTTTTGTTTTGTTTTGAGGAAGGTTAGCCCTGACCTAACATCTGTTGCCAATCTTCCTCTTTTTGCTGAAGATTGGCCCTGGGCTAACATCCATGCCCATCTTCCTCTACTCTATATGTGGATGCCTGCCACAGCACAGCTTGCTTGATAAGTGATGCATAGGTCTGTGCCTGGGATCTGAACCTGCAAACCCCAAGCCGCTGAAGTGGAGTGTGCGAACTTAACCACTACGCCATTGGGCTGGCCCCATTATTTCTGAAAGTTTTATAGCTTTACATTTTACATTTAGATCTATGATCTATTTTGAGTTAATTTCTGCATAAAGTGTGACCTTTAGGTTGAGGCTGGTTTTTTTCACATATAGATATCTAATTGTTTCAACACCATTTCTTGAAAAGACTATCTTTTCCCCACTGAATGCCTTTGAACCTTTGTCAAAAATCAATTGGTTATATTTCTATGAGTCTATACCTGAATTTTCTATTCTGTTCTGTCATCCGTATGTCTATGCCTTAGCCAATACTATAGTGCCTTGATTATCACAACTTTATATTAAGACAATATTGAGTAATGTGATTCCTCCAATTTTGTTATTCTTTTAAAAAATTTGTTATGACTGGAAAAGTTACATTGCTCTTCCATATAAATTTTAGAATCAGCTTCTCTATAACTAGAGAATTAGAATTGTGCTAAACCTACACGTTAGTTATCATCTTTACAATGTCTTCCAATCCATGAATATGATATGTCTCTCCATTTATTTAGGTCTCCCTTGAGTTCCTCCATCAGCATTTTGTTGTGTTCAACATAGGATCTTGTATGTTTTGTTAGATTTATAACCAAGCATTTCATTTTTTGGCTCTATTGTAAATCATATTTAAAATTTTTTTATTTCCAATTGTACACTGATAATATATAAAAATGCAACTGATTTTTATGCATTGACTTTGTATCCTGTGACCTTGGCAAACTCAATTATAAGGTCTAGGAGTTTTTTTGTAGATTCCTTGGGATTTTCTATATAGACAATTATGTTGACTGTCAACAAGGACAGTTTGTTTCTTCTATTTCAATCTGTGTGCCTTTTGTTTCTTTTCATTGCTTTATTGTACTGGCTAGGACCTCCAGTATGATGGTGAATAGGAACAGTGAGAATGGACATCCTTGCCTTGTGTCTGATCTTAAAAGTCGGTTTTTCGCCATTAAGTATGATATTGGCTATAGTTGGTTTTTTTGAAGATGTCCTTTATCAGGTTGAGGATGCTGAGAATTTTTATCATGAATGAATGTAGAATATTGTCAGATGCTTTTTCTGCATCAATTGATATGATCATGTAGTTTTTCTTTTTTTAGTTTGCCAGTGTGGTCAATTACATTGATTGATTTTCTAATATTGAACCACCCTGCATTCCCAGGATAAACTCCCCTATTTGGTTGTGGTATATTATTCTTTTTATATATTGCTGAATTTGATTTGCTAATATTTTGTTGAGAATTTTTACATCTATGTTCATAGAGGTTGTTGGTCTGTAGTTCTTTTTTGTACTATTTTTATCTAGTTTTGTTTTCAGGGTTATGCTGGCCTCATAAAATAAGTTGGGAAGTAGTCCCTCCTTTTCTATTTTCTGAAAGAGATGGTGTTGGTGTTATTTCTTCTTTAAATGTTTGATAGAATTCACTAGCAAAACCGTCTGGGCCTAGAGATTTCTTTTTCCAGAAGGTTTTTACCTACAATTCAATTTCTTTGAAGGCAGGCTTTTAATAAAAATTGCCATTTTTAATTTTGTGTGTGTGTGTGTGAGGAAGACCAGCCCTGAGCTAACATCCATTGCTAATCTTCCTCTTTTTGCTGAGGAAGACTGGCCCTGGGCTAACATCTCTGCCCGTCTTCCTCTACTTTATATGGGACGCCGCCACGGTGTGGCTGACGAGCAGTGCATCCGCGGGCACCTGGGATCTGAACCTGTGAACCCCGGGCTGCCAAGCATGGACTAAACCGCTGCACCACTGGGCAGCCCCCCCATTTTTAATTTTTTTGAAAAACCTGACCTCCAGAAAATTATTACCCACTTAGTCATTAATATTTAACTCAGTTTAATGTACAAGTTGTTGAGAGTAGTTTCAAAAGAAAGAAAAGATGTGGTCCTGCCTTAAAATAATTATGGCACAATACTGGTGAAAATACATTTTCAAATGGATATATACAACTATGTCACTAAGAAGAAAAACATAGAATAATGGTTAAGAGCATTCATGAACTTTGGCAAGTGACAAACATGTTTATATTTGGTTCTGTAACCTTGGGCAATCAACTTGACTTTTCTAACCCTTTTTTTCAAATCTGTGAAAGAGGAATAATAATATATACATTGCTGACTTGTTGTAAGGATTGAGTGAGTTAATGCTTGTCAAGGGCTTCATACAAAGCAAACAACAAAAAAGTAGTAGCTATCATTACTGTGATTTCACAGGAAAAATTACAAAAATGTATGCAGGCCAGAAGAGAATAGTACCATGAATTGAAGCTAAGTACTTTCTACTCCCCTAGAGAATTATATAACTTAAAGATTTTAAGGAAATTTAAGTGCTTATGCTTTCAGTTTTATTCTGTAAAACATCAGTAGTTGACGATTTAAAATTTATGGAAAATTCTATTACTTCCAACTTCCAGCTCTAGATTTGTAATCTTCTTCTGCAACAACATTCTAATTTTTTTGAAACTTCATTTTGATGATTAAATACCACATTATAGTTTCTTATTCGATAAAAATTTGCTTGCTTTTATCTTTTCTTTCCAAATCAAATTCTTCAATCTATCATGCTCTCCCTGTTTACCCTGTCCAATATATTGATACTTTTCCTGCAGAACAGTAAGCAGAAACTTTGAGTCTGAAGACACACTTTATTCATTTATTTCCTTAATAAACAAGATGAAAAGAATCAGACTGATAAAAGAGGAATATCAAATTAGCTTACAAGCTTCTTCACATGAAAAGGAAGAAAGCAGACTTGACTTACTTTGGAGATGGCTTTTCTTATATTAGTCATATCATTATTGTGGTCTCAGCAAAACTGATATATTTCTCTGTTTAATCAATGTTTCCCATCTTTTACTAAGTTGCCTGCTTTATCTTTTCTTGTATCCCTGGTCTTCAAAAATTTGCAGTCTGATTAAACACTACTGTGGATATATAATTAGGTGTAAATTGTGAGACAGATGATGCTGTAAAAGGACAGAAAAGGGTGGGATTGGTGCTATTGGAGGTAGAAGGAAACAGAAGGGGATGAATTTCAAAGAGGCTTTGAAGGTTGGGAAGGCTTTGGGGAGAGCAAACAAAACAAAGGTGTTGGTAGGCTGGATTGCTGGAAGATAAACAAAGGCATGCAGGTGCAGAAACACTTGGTGTTGGTATGGATACCTGGTGTGGGGATGAAGGGAAGGAAGAGGGCAGTTGGAGGAGGAATGGGCGGAACTTAAGTGGTGAATTTCAGGGGAAGAGGAAGTGGGCAAGGAAGGAGGCTACAAGAAATGACTGTTTAGAGATGCAGTATAGCTTAGTTGTTTAGAGTATGGGCTCTGGAACCAGACTTTCCAAATTGTAATCTTGGCTCCACCACTTATTAATTGTATACCTAGGCGATACATATGTACAGGGAAATATATTCATAATTTTGTGTAAAAATTGCCTGAGTCTGGCACCCCCAATCCTTTTCCCTCCCCCCTCTCCTTCATACTTGTCAATAGAAGACTAAAAATATTACCTTTCCTTTTGTCTTCCAAGGACATCAGCTTTATCTAAATTCTCTCTGTCTCAGTTTCTTCACTTATAAATCAGAGATAATAATGGAAACTTCTTCATTTGAGTTGTTGTGTCTGGCTCATGACATGCTCTATATAAATGTTAATTATTAGTAGTAATATCATTACTATTGCGAAATTAGATGGAAAGTCATGGAAGGGTCAGATTTGGGAATGTTTTGAAAGCTAAAAGAATTTAGAGATCATGTGAAAGACTACTTGAGGCAGTAGTTTTTTTTAGTCAAGTGAACATGATGCTATTTTTGATGTTAACTAATATTGGCTTTTAACATCAACCAGGTATACTCAGCATTAATTAAAAGTTTATTCATATTTGTGTGTGTGTGTGTGTGTGTGTGTGTGTGAGGAAGACCAGCCCTGAGCTAACATCCATTGCTAATCCTCCTCTTTTTGCTGAGGAAGACTGGCCCTGGGCTAACATCTGTGCCCATCTTCCTCTACTTTATATGGGACGCTGCCACAGCATGGCTGACAAGCAGTGCGTTGGCGGGCGCCCGGGATCCGAACCCGTGAACCCCGGGCTGCCAAGCGCAAACTAAACTGCTGTGCCACTGGGCCGGCCCCAAAAGTTTATTTAGATTTTATTTAATTTTTATGTTACACTGAACTTACATATTTTAAAGGATGATGATAAAGCACACCAATCAAGATCCTAAAACCCAGATCAGATCTTTTGTTGTCTGGTATTATTTGACTCTTTGGAACCAAAGTGGGAATATTACCCAAAGAGAAAAGTCAAGGTAGCTAATATATAGCAAAGTTATAGATGAAAAGAAAAACGATGAGGGGTAATTAGGTGATAAGAAGGTGAGATTGCAGACTGAGAGGCAAAAATAGACTCAGGAAAGAAAAATATATTTTAAAATTCAGAGTATGATAGGCATTTCAGAAATACAGAATTTGAATGTTTTGAAAACAGCAAGGAGTCAAATGCAAATGAATACTGAGATTGGATTTCTTATTTAAATAGGTTGGATAAGCACCAAGCAATGACAATAATAAAAAATAAAGGATACAAATTGTAATCTTGGCTCCACCACTTATTAATTGTATACCTAGGTGATACATATGTACATATTTCTACATATGGAAATATGTACATATGTAAATATATTCATAATTTTGTGTAAAAATTGCCTGAGTCTGGCACCCTCCAATCCTTTTCCCTTCCCCCTCTCCTTCATACTTGTCAACAGAAGACTAAAAATATTACCTTTCCTTTTATCTTCCAAGGACATCAGCTTTATTTTAGAGTCTTACCTTATTTTTAGCTCCTGGCAGGTCAGAGTTAACATCTTGAGTTTCAAGTTGGGTGAGAGCGCCCACCTCCCAAGGCTGTGCCCCCATGCCCTCTCCCCTGCCATCACCGCCACCTTTTGGGTGAAGTTCTAGACTCAGCAAAAGAGAATTGTCCTCTGGGAGAAAGGAAGGTAGAGGTCATTCCTTTTGAGAGGGTTAGGTCATATCTCAGGGGAGTTGATTCTTCTAAAACTGAAAGCTGCACCCTCACCCTCAGATCTGCTCCTATCCCAGTTCAGGCCATCTCCACAAACAGCATTTCTATTCATTCACTGGCTCTGGTCAGAAACACAGATTTCATTTGTGACCTGTTCCTTTCTCTTATCTTCACTCAATTCAATATTAAGTCCTATTCATTCTCCCACCAAAGTACATCTCAAATCTGTCCATTTTTTTTAATTTTTTTATTTTTTGTGAGGAAGACCAGCCCTGAGCTAACATCTGTTGCCAATCCTCCTCTTTTTGCTGAGGAAGACTGGCCCTGGGCTAACATCCGTGCCCATCTTCCTCCACTTTATATGGGACGCCGCCACAGCGTGGATGACAAGCAGTGCGTCGGTAGGCACCCGGGATCCGAACCCGCGAACCCCGGGCTGCCAAGCACGGACTAAACCGCTGCACCACCGGGCGGCCCCTCAAATCTGTCCATTTTGCTCCATCTCCACTGCCATCACTCTGACACCACTGGTCTATCTAAAAAAGAGCCCCTTCCACTGGGCAGATGCTGGAGCTGGACTTCAGCCCCATTTGCCATTTTTGTGGAGGGCATGATCTCCCAAACCTTGAATGCGGGTCCTGGTCCAGCCCAAGCCATGCTGCACTGTTGTAATCACCTCCTCACTGTTCTGCCCACATCCACTCTTGTCCCGTTCCAATCCCTTCTCTACACAACAGAGGGGTTACTTTTAAGTTACCAATTTTGATCCCTTCACTCCCTACTTAACTCTTCTATAGATTTCTGTTGCTATTGAGATGAAATCCCAAACTTCTAACATGGCCTACAAGGTTAGGTAGGATCTGATTTCTAGTTCCCTCTTTATCCTTACTGGCACCATTTCCCCTTGATAACTTTCAGCCACTGCCTTGTTTTGGTCACTGAAACTTGCCAAGCTTCTCCCGTACCCCAAGACTGCCTAGAAAGTTCTTCCCTGACTTAGTTTGGCTAATTTCCTTCAGGTCTCAGTTTAAATGTTACTTCTTCAGGAAGCCATCCCTGAATCCAAAATCTAAAGATCTCCTCATAACACTCTATTCTTCTCTTTAATCATATTTAACACAATTGTAATTATATATTTATTAGTGATTTACCTGTTTAATATCCTTTTTGCTACTATATACTGTAAACTCCACAGGGCAAGGATCATGCCTGACTTAGCCCAGTGTCTTTCATTCTATTCAACAAGTTTATACCAAAGGCCTTCTCTATGCCAGTGACGATACTAGATGCTAGGCATATAGAAGAGAATAGACAAATGAGGTCCTTGCTCTGATGAGGGAAACAGATCGCCAATCAACAAACAAGTAAGCAGACAAGATAATTACAGATTGCAATATGTGCTATGCAGTAGAATCTGAGCTCTTCAAGAGCAAAGATCTCTGTATTACTCATTAACAAATGCCAAGTGTATTGTTTAGGATAAAGCTAGCTGCTAAGCATAGCTGAGTTTACTTTGCTCATGTAAAGTCCAAAATAAATATCCCTGATGGGTGGATGGCTCTTCTCCAAATGGTAATTCAGGGACCCAGGCTTCTTTTAACTTGTGACTCTGCCATCTTCAGCATGTGGCCATAGAAAGGGAAAAAGCATGGAAGATTGCTTGTGGAAGACTTTTTTTTTTTTAACAAGCTAAGCCTGGATGGTTACACCTAACTGCAAGGGAGGCTGGGGAACATAAGCTATCTCTGTACTGAGAAGAGTGAATGGATTTGGTGATCAGCTAGCACCTTCAACAGTACCTGGCACAACAATGTCATTATGAAGAAACGAAGATAAATGAGAAATGAAGCTTGTTCTCAACAAGTTTATAATCTATCAGAGTGTACATGGAAATCAATATGATGTCTAGTCTATAAGTATACTGAATCGCTAATTTCCAAGAATTTAGAAATAGTCTTTAAAATGAAATTAATGAACTTACGGATTTGTTTCTCAGGACCAGAAAGTTTTAAAAATTAATCTGTCTACTTTAACTCAGGGTCACCTTCAAGGTTTTCATTTTTATTTCTCATGTTTTTTCGCCTGTCCCAAATCTTGTCACTTCACAGCCTCTCCATTCTTGGGTTTGGATAGTTACATAAGGACACCTCGGTAGACAAGGCAATGGAATGGATCAGAACAGTGAGAAACACATTCTAACAATTTGGGACCCTGTGATGATAGAGCCACACAGTAGCTTTGAGCTTGGAGACATGCCCCTCGATCACCATGTAAATAAATTCTCTGAATACATTTTTAGAGTATTCTTTATAATTTTCTGCTCTGAAGGAAACACTGAGAAATTTGAATTCTTTGGTACGAAAGCAGACACATGGTCACATGGTGTGCGTGTGTAGTAATCAGTTTGCACTTCAAGCTTTTCCATTCTGAAACTGGTTTTCATGTCCTGGACTGAATCTTAGTATTAAAGGCACAGAAACACAGGGCTCTAAAGGACCTCATCAACCAGAAGCATTCACCTGTTCGCTCAACTCAATTCAGACAGGATCCGAAATCTAGAGTTTACCGATTTATCCTACAGAGATGAAAAAGTGAAACATTCCGGAATCCTTGTTAAATTGATTTTAGTTTACCCTTCCCAAGAGAGAATCTTCCCTGAGGTAGTCGGAGGGCATAGTCCTGGAGAGCAGTTTCGTGCATCTGGGAACGAAATTCAGAGTCGAGCGCGGCGGGTGGAAACCCGGTGCAGCGGAGTATGGGCGACGCGGGTGTCTGCGCGACCCCTGGAGCGGAAGGGACTGCGCTCCCACCACGGGGATCTCCAGAAAGTCGGAGAAACGGATGCAGCAGAGCCGGGAGTCCTGTTCACCCAGCTGGAGCAGGAGTACCGAGGGGCTCCTCGGTCCACCAGCGAAGCCGCCGCAAGGCGCCGAAGCGCCCGCGCGGCGCCGCAGGACGCCCGCCACGCCCCACGCCGCCCTGCAGGCGAACGCGGGAGGCGGCGAGGCCCCACCGGGCCGCCGTAGCGCTGCGGCTCGGGCCGCTCCTCCCGCACCGCCCTCCGCCCCCTGCCTCCCGGCGCCGCGGCAGCTCTGGGCAGGCGGCGCCGCCGCCGCCGCTTCCTCCTCTGCAGCCGTTCGGCCGCTGCGTGACGCGTCGTTTCCTCCCAACATGGCGGCCGGGGCAGGTCGGCGGTGATGGAGGCCAGTCCGCTGCCGCGGCGGGTGCTAATCCCCACAGTAGCCAGGGCAGCGCTGCTCTCGCCGGGCCTCTGAGCCGCCGTCGCCGCCTCGTCCTTCGGCCCCGGCAGACGGCCGCCAGGGCTGGGCTCCCTCGCCGCCCCCGGGCCGGAGGGGCGAGTGAGGGGGGTGGCCGGGAAGCGACCCCCGGGCCGGGAGAAGCGGAGGTCCGACGGGCGCGGTCCCCCAGGGGCGGCCTCCCGGGGGGCGGTGAAGACCTCGGCGGCCCTCGCCTGCACCGCGGCTGGTCCCGCTCGCCCGCCCCTTCCTGATCCTGCCGCTGCCCTCCACGCCTCCTCTCCGCCACCTCCACCCCCTCTCCTTTCTCTCCTCTCTTCCTCCCCCTCCTCCTCCCCCCTCCAGCCGCTGGGAGCCGCGGGTCGGACGAGCCGCTGCCTCCTTCTCTGCGTCCATGTATGAGGGCAAGAAGACGAAGAACATGTTCCTGACCCGGGCGCTGGAGAAGATTCTGGCCGACAAGGAAGTGAAGAAGGCGCATCACTCCCAGCTGCGCAAAGCGTGTGAGGTGGCGTTAGGTGAGCGGGGAAGAGGCCGGGGGGGGGGGCGCGGGGGGCGGCGGCGGCCCCGCGGGAGGTGGGGTCGCCTGGGGGTTCGCCCTCGGCCGGCGCCGCTGACCTCAGGGAGCCCTCGCCGAGCCCTCTGCTGCCCGGCTGGAGTTGACAGTAACTCGGCTGGATGTGGGGCAGAGGCAGAGTGGGGGAGGAAGGGCAGTGAGCTGGGCTCGGGGAACGCGGCAGGGCTTGGAATCGACTGGCGAGTGGGAGAGGATTTTGTCGGTGCACCGTGCGGTGCGGACAGGATACCACCCTTTGTGATGAAGCAGAAGATGAACTGTTGTTTATTAGCTTGGAAATTGAGGTGGAGCTGATTTGTCGGGATTGGGCGTGGGAAGGGTTCCGTATCGTAATTTCAATAACTTTATCGTTTGGCGTGGTACTTTGGGAAGATGGGCTGAAGTTGTTCCCTTGACAGTCTTGAGAAGGGCTTTGCGAGAGGTGCAGCCTGTTCTGACATCTCTCCGCCTCCGCCACAGGAAAAACAGAGTAATGTTGTATCTGACTGGGCTGACCTGGAAGAACAAGACCAGAGGTTAAGGGGTGGGGGTGGCGATATGAAAGCGGGGAAGGAAAGGACCTTTAGATAAGCTGGTTTTAGTGACAAGGAAGGGAGGATTTAAAAGGGGAAAATGGAAAAGACAACGACACCCACCAGCCACATGTCTGGACAGGGGCAGCTGCTCTCAAGCTTGAATTGTGATTTATAGTTCAAACGGAAGAGATCTAGTGTACTGAAGCCCATAGCAGTGTCAATCCAAACAATACCTATTGCGAGGACGGGCAGATGAGGAGTTGTTAAAGGGGGAACACTGACAGATCTATTGCATCCATCAAAGATGAAATCATTTAGGGAGAGACTAGGGCATTTAACACAAAGATGAATTCCTAATGCTTATGTTTTATTTTGTAGCAGTGGAAGTAGACTAGATCAAATTGATGGGAAAATGAAGCTTGTTAAATGGGCTTTGGAAAAAAGGCTTTCTTGAAAGGGAAAAAAAATCCAGAATAATTTAAATGTATGCTAAAGTAAAGGGTCAAGACAGCTTAAAAGCAATTTTGCCTTTTAATTATTAAAATAAATAGGCTACTTTTTAACTTGCTACAATAACCTATGCTGTTTTTTCCTTCTTTTTTGGAATCTTTAAAAGTGGTTATGGAAACGTTATTGAAGAAATTTCCTTAAAAAATTTTGAATCGGTAGTATAGTTATGTTTAGTTTTTTGGCCCCTCGTGGATCAGAAGTTCACCATTTGTTATTCTTGTAGCTAACAAAAGACTGTTCCAGGTGTATAAGACATTTAACAATGGTAAAAATTGAATTTATATTTGGGTTCTGAAAGGAATAATTATTAAATTGGGGTGGGATGAGGGAGGGAGTGGTTTTTAGAATTTTTAAAAGAATTGTTAGGTGTAGGTTTATGAATAACTTGCAGATTAAAGAATTTAAGAGATTCAAACTAAAGGTTTAGTTTTTGAGGCCAGATTCTCTGTGTTAGAGTATATTTTTAATATACTAAGTTATAAGCATTAGACTGAAGAAATAGAGTGTGTTGTATATATATGTTTTTCCTCTCCAAAATGCTAATATAAGTAAGTGTGTTTTCGTGGAAAGCTCACTGGAAGGAGAGCCTGGGATCTTAGGTTTAAATCCCAGTTCTGTTACATTGCAGTATAGTCAAGTCCCTGGGCCTTAGTTTCCTTCTCAGTAAAATTAGGATATTGAACTTAATGATTGTAAGGTTACATCCCCTCTAATGTGCCATGCATGTGAATGCACTGTTCTATTAACTTGTGCATTGAGTATTCCTGCCCTCTTGATTGGCACCTTTACAGGGCCTATTGCTTGGTCCTTGCCATTTTGAGACATAAGAACTACTTGGTAGTCTGTCTGTCTGTTTCCCAGGAGTTTCTGTTGCAGTTTTTGCCAGTTTTTACTTTTTTGCTTCTTCGGCATGGTTAGCAGAAGCTTAGTATGATCAATGTGACTACCCAGGCAGGGGCTGGGCTCTGGAGTACTTTCTTATTTGAGATGTATAAGGCCTTTTCTCACATTTCATAAAAGTTACATTTAGGCTCCTACAAAATCTCACTGAGCAATCTCACAGTAATCTCTGAGCAATCTCTGGTGAACTTTGTTTCTTCCCTTCTGGTCATCCATCTACGTTATCACCCAAACATAAATTGATAGGGATAACTCATTTCATCTTTGCAGAAAGTATAATGTCTTGCACTAAGATGGTATCCCTCAATATGTATTGTCCCTGGAAACTATTATAGATCTCCCCTTTCATCTTCTCTATTGAGACCGGGCCAGGCCCACTTTGGGCTCTTGATAACCTAAGTAGTCGTCAAGCAGCAGGAGAAAGTAAATTGGAATGCCCTGGTTCAGTCATCCCTGATCTGTAGGTTGTGAGTGGATAGGAGTTGGATGGTGGAGGTACAGAGGCGGGTGTTGTTATAGTCCTTCTAAATACACTTTCTAAGTAACCCTCCTAGATAGACCTGTTTGCATTCATTCTCCCCTTCAAATATTTATTGAGCACCTACCATGGAGCTGAAGAGAGATGGACAGTAAACAAGAAAATACATAGCATGTCAGACTTTTAATCCTTCTTTGTTTTGAAATCATTTTATTGGTATGTGAGTAGATTTCAGAGCACTGGTTTTCAAAATTAATTCAGTCAGCTTTTAACATAATGGCTAATTACAAATAGGTTTTGTGTAAATAATACTCACGAAATTACAGTTCATCACATATTCTTAAGGAAACTTTTTTTTGTTAAAGCATAATTTTTAGGAAACCTTATCTAGATTAGGGGAGATTTTACTTCATTAAAACAAAATCCATTCTCAAAGATGCTACATAAAGGAACTTTTATTTTTACAAAAAGAAAAATAAATAATAAAACTTTTAAAGGGTATGCAGATTATTTAAAACTTTTATCAAATTTTCTTACATGTCAGACTTTCTTTTGAAGTAAAGAATGGTTAAGAAAAGAAAGAAAGAAACAAAACCCCTCATACATTGTTAAAATCAGTGTGAAGCCCACGTTGCCAGGAACTGCTGTAGATTGCCCTCTCTTGGTACCTGCCCCACTCCGGCTCTCTGCAGCGAACACTGAACTTTGCAGAGCTTCTAGGCTGCCCTAGCTTAGCTTGATGCGTTCTTGCTCTCTAGAATCCTGAATTAAAAATAGTCTGGCCATCTGCTGGCAGCTGAGACAACAGCTGAGCTATTTTTAGTTTCAAAGAATTTAGGATTGTTGCGGGATTGAGCTTGAAGGTAGTGTTGTTTGTCTTAGAGTGGGTGCAGTTGAGCCATATTCCAGTCAGGCCTCTAAATTTCAGGAGTTTCTTTGATGTTAGGGCTATGATTAGTTCAACTTCTGCTTCTAACATCAGATATCTATGAAGATATTCTGCAAATATTAGGATGAACGAATTCGAGGATGGAGGCTGGCAGGCACTGATACAGAATAGGAGTGAAAGGGTGACCGGAAGAAGGTTTTAGAGGCAAGGGAGGCATGCAGAGGCAGCTGTAAGGGTGGGTTCTTCGCAGAGAGATGGGAGAATGATGGAGAAAAAGAGGAATTGGTTAGAGAAGTAATTTTTGCATCAGACAGGGTGTGCATTTGTGTTGTTCATCATATTTTAAAGTGATCTTACTGATTTGGTTTTCTTATATAAGTCTATTACCTATAATTACAGTTTCCCTCAGAAATGTAAATATAATATTGAGGCTAAAAATTGCTAGAACTTGCTTCCTTTTGCCCCTCCAATCCCACCCTTGTTTTGGTTAGCAGTGTTATAAAAAAAGGAATATATAGGTAGAGGGGAAATTACTTGAGTGCTTTTGGCCCAGGTTTTATGCTACTTTTGGTGATTTTATCAGTTTTTGTCACTCTTCGCCATTTACGAAAAAAATAATGACTTACTCCTAAATAATACCCTGCAGACAATGAACATTTAAATTATAATTTAAATCCATTAGCAAGTCTCCTTTTAAACTTTCCTTCGTATCTAAAGTAAAGGTGTTTTCAGTAAGCCAGGCTGCTAGAATTTTTGAGATAGCTAGGAAAAAAGAGCATAATGAATGAAATGACTGAAAGAAAGATTCTATTAAGTTTGAATTGAAAAAAATAAGTTTGGGTTACAGTGTATACTCTTTCCATTGTGGAGGTTTACAATGCATATTAACATAGTTAAGATTCTGAAAAGTCCTCTAAGAAAAAAACCTGCTTGATTTTGTTTAATGAAGTTTCTCCTAAATTTATTTGACCCTTTTTAATATCTGTTAACAATCCTAGGAAACATTGTTCCTTGGAATTCACTTTGGGACACTGTTTTAAGAGAAAGAAAGGTAAAGTAGATACAATAGCCCAACTACTGATGAGACCATTCTGCAGAAGAGTCATGTTTTGGGAAAGCAGGACTTCTCTTGACAGTGTGGGAAGGAGAAGAAGGTCAGAAATAAGGAGCACTTGGAAAGAATGGTATCAACATCAGAGGACTGTTTGCTTATTAGCTCTTTCTTTCCCATCCCATCTAATGGCAGGTAACTGATTTGACTCTCCTGATGTTTAACTTGTAGAGAAACTTCTGTTGGTAATTGTTTTTTCAAAGCAGAACAAAAATTTATTGTGAATATGAAATAATTTGGGGAAATATTTGTCATAATATTTCTCACAAAATGGAGGAGGGGATATTTGAAAAGGGAAAATACATGAATAAATTATTATTGTCATTCAAAATTAGATATATTCTTCATTCAGATATTTGTTGAACTAGTTATGTGTCAGATGCTCTTCCAGTGCTGGGCATCTGACAGTGAACCTTGGTTTCATGCTTTCATGGAACTTTCATGGAACTTACATTCTTTTGGGTTGAGGCTGACAGTAAAAAACAAACTAATATATATTATATTGTCAGACTGTTATTATCTGAAGAAATATTTTAGAATGGTAAAGGGAGAATGGTAAAGTGTGACTTTAGATAGTGTTGTCAGGAAAGGCCTCTCTTACAAGGTAACATTTCAGCACGGAAGTGACAGAAGAGATTCATCCTTTCCGATACCTTGACGAAGTAGAAACAGAGGGAACAGAAAGACAGGTATGTGCTCGGTACATTCCAGGATGAAAGGAGGCTTCTTCCTCCTCCGAGGGAGAGGAGGGCAACTTTGGATTTTGTTCTGTCTGTGATGGAAGCCACTGGAGTTTTGTACAGGGGAATGACATAGCTGATTTACATTTTAAAAGGCTCACTTTGGCCAGAGATGATGGCAGTTTACACTAGGATGGTGGTTGTGGAGGGAGTAAGAATTGGTTGCATTTGTAATATATTTTAAAGGAGTTCATAGAATTTACTTATGAGTTGGTTGTGTGACAGCAGTCTTGTAGCCAGAGCTTCAGGATGTTTGAAGATAGCATTCACCAAGATGGGGAATACCTGGAGATAAACAGCCTTTGGGAAATAAGTTTATATAGTAAAACATTTTCATCCAACCCTTTACATGTATTTTAGATTTTTTTTTTTTTTTTTTGCTGAGGAAGATTTGCCCTGAGCTAACATCTGTTGCCAATCTTCCTCTTTCTGCATGAGAAAGATTTGCCCCGAGCTAACATCTGTGCCAGTCTTCCTTTATTTTGTATGTGGGTCGCCACCACAGCGCGGCCGCCAACAAGTGGTGTAGGTTCGTGTCTGGGAATCGAACCCAGGCTGCTGAAGCAGAGAACACCATACTTAACCACTAGGCCATGGGGCCGACCCCTAAAATTTTTTAGTGATAGAATTTCTTGATGGTATGATAGGATATTTTCTCCTGAGAAAAGGACACAATTAAAATGTAGGATATTTCTGTTGAGAACGCACAAAACAATTTGAAATTTGAGTTGTCAAGTTTTTTTTCAGTGAGGTTTTTTCCTAAGAGAATGAGCCTTTCGTGTAGTTTTAATTACAATAAACAACTAGTCCTGGCCCCTTTCTGGATTAGGATCTTTGCAGATGTATTTAGTTAAGGATCTTGAGATGAAATCATCTTGGATTTAGTGTGAGTCCTAAATCCAGTAACTGGTGTCATTATTAGTAGTGGAAGGGACACAGACACACACAAAAGAAGGCAGCCATGTGAAATGGAGGCAGAAATTGGAGTTATATTGTCATGAGCCACTGAACACCAAGAGTCATCAGAAGCTAGGAAGAGGCAAGGAAGGATTCTTTCCTGGAGTCTTCAGTGGTAGTATGGCTCAGCCAACACCTTGAATTCAGACTTCTGGCCTCCAGAACTGTGAGAGAGCAGATTTGTATTGTTTAAGCCACCAGGTTTGTGATAATTTGTTAAGGCAGCCCTAGAAAACTAATAAAAGTTCACTTTGTCCTGACTTTTCGGACCCAGTTTGATTTGTTTATAGAGTATACCGTATATATATTTAAACAATCAATACTGTCTTTGGCTGTTCTCTCTTTCATGGATCTAGAAAGCAGTTATTCTTAGGCTTTCATGTGTGTGAGTCTCTTGAGAAACTTAAAAAAGGATCCTGGGCCAGGTATTTAAAAGTTTTATTTTCTACTTTTGATATTTTTGTTTGGCTTAGATTTAGACTTGATATAACTAAATTAGTCTATGTAGCCTATGTTACCTTTTCGTTTAGGAAAGGTTTTGGAAAACAATCTTTAAAATATTTCTTATCACTGGGTCAGCCCACTTGTTGACAGCCATGCTGTGGCGGTGACCAACATACAAAATAGAGGAAGATTGGCACAGATCTTAGCTCAGGGTGAATCTTCCTCAGCGGAAAAAAAAAATTCATACCACAATATTACTTGTGGCAGTATCTTTAGAAAACTGTGAGACAGTTAATTTTTTTCTCTCAACTTTGAATCTGGAAAGGTGTACAGTAAGACTTCACTTAACCAGCTGTTTAACAACCCTCATCAATTCAGAACCGTCCTGAAAAGTGGAATAATCAATAAAAATAAAAGCAAAGTAGATATCATAAAGGCCAATCACTTTATTCAGAATAGAGTCCCTATGCCTTTACTCAGTCTGTTTACTTTTAATTACACATAAGTCCAATAAATTTGGCAGTTTACTTTTAATTTTTTTAGAAATAAATCCTTTTCTTCAAAGCATTTCCAAAAGTAAAACTGGGGGAAAAACCATCCATGGCACTATTAGCTGGAGATAACCATCCTTAACTTTATGAAAAACAACTTTATGAAGGTATAATTTGTGTACTGTAAAATCTGCCCATTTTTAAATGTAACGATTTTTATTGAGTTGTGCAAGCATCACCATAATTCAGTTTAGAGATTTCCATCACCTCCGTAAGATCCCTAGTGCCCATTTACAGTTAATCCATGTTGCCACCCCCAGCTCCAGGTGTCCACTAATCTACTTTCTATCTCTAGATTTGCCTTTTCTGGACATTTTATATAAGTGCAGTCATACATAAGTTGTCTTTTATATCTGGCTTCTTTCACTCAGTATAATGTTTTTGAGGTTCATTCATGTTGTATCAATATTACATTTGTTGTTATTGCTGAATAGTATTCCACATTGTAGATGTACCACATTTTTCTTATCTATTCACCAGTTGATGGACATTTGGGTTGAATGAATAATGCTGTTATGAATATTTGTGTGTGTGTCTTTATGTGGACCTAAATTTTTCTTTTTTTTTTTTTTTTTCTGCTGGGAAAGATTCACCCTGATCTAACATCTGTTGCCAGACTTCCTCTTTTCCTGCCCAAACTTGCAGTACATAGTTGTATATTCTAGTTGTAAGTCCTTCTGGTTCTTCTACCTGAGCCACCACCACAGCATGGCTACTGACAAAGTGGTGTGGTTCCATGACTGGGAACTGAACCCGGGCGACCAAAGTGGAGAGCGCTGAACTTTAACCACTAGGCCATCAGGGCTGGCTCCTAAATTTTTATTTCTTTTGGGTAGATACGTAGGAGTGGAATTGCTAGGTCGTATGATAAATTTATGTTTATCTTTTTAAGAAACTCGTGAGTTGTTTTCTAAAGTGGTTGCACCATTTTCCATTCCCACCAGCAACAACTGAGGGTTTCTCATACAGCCTTGCAAGCCAACATTTCTTAATTGTCTTTTTATTTTAGCCATCCTAGTTGGTATGAAGTGTTATCTTGTTGAAATACTGTTAACTTTTTGAAGTATTTTTTTCCAGACTTTATTCTGCACAACACACACACACACAAACAGATATATTCTTCAACAAATTGAGCTATTTAATTTCTAAGGCAATAGTAGGAGGAAAAGAAATAGGTAACATTTATTGAATGTTTACCATATGACAAGTTCTGTGCCAATTAAGTACTTTCTTGGCTTTATCTCAGTTAGTCCTCAAAACAACCGTATGTGCTTAGGTGCTGTTATTATCCGTATTTTGCAAATGAAGAAACTGAGGTTTAGAGCTTGTGTTTAGCAGCGTTGGAATATGAGTGCCTTTTGGCATAATGTGGTCGTCCTGACCTGCACCCTTAACCACAACACTGTTTACAAGTGACAGATTACAAGAAGAGAGAGAAGGACTTCTGTAGAAAGAATGGCACTGTTAAGAAAAGAGATGAGGCAAAATACTTAACAAAGAAACAACCAAGGAACAGCAATAGAGGAAAATACTGCTCTGTACATTTCAGTGCATCTCTGGGGTGTTTATGTACTGTGTGTTCATAGTGGCATCCCTGACTCCATCCTGCAAAAGATCATTTTACTCTGTGTTCTGCTTAAGAAGTCAGGTAGATTCACGTGTATTTCTTCTGTCTTTCTAAGATCTTGAACAAAATTTTAAAGTTTTAATGATTTAAGCCATTTGGAGTAATCAAAATTCAATCCAAGCATTCTGGATAGGCTAGCTTTTATTATACTTATATTCCTAACCTTTTAAAAATACTCTCACTTGCTTTTTATCTTAATATTTTATAGTATTTTCAAATCTTTTTGTGAGGAAGATTGGCCCTGGATTAACATCTGTGCCCATCTTCCTCTACTTTATGTGTGGGATGCCTGCCACAGCCTGGCTTGGTAAGTGGTGCGTAGGTCCGTGCCTGGGACCTGAACCTGTGAACCCTGAGCTGCTGAAGCAGAGTGTGTGAACTTAACCACTACGCCACTGGGCCGGCCCCTATATTTTCATATCATTTTAAAAATTGAAATAAAAACAAAATCTTATTAAAATGTCATCTTATAGGAAATTACAAATAAGACTTTACCTAAAAATAACTGGTTGTATATCTCAATGGCTCCTTTTATAAGTATATAAATGTAATTATTGTGTAATTGCCATAATTTTCAGTTTTATAGTCTCATCATCACTTTATATGCATTTTCTATATATCTATGTTGTCTTCCTACCTAGCATTTTAATGATGTCATTTGTTTAAATGTTTTTGGGTTTGGGGATATTTACATTTAAATTTTGTTGCATAGATTTTTCTTTTACTTTTTATTAATCTCTACAAAATTCATTGAATGTCTGTTATGTATGCAGAATTATTTAAAATAAACTCTAAAATTCAACTCGCTGCATTAAAGTATGGTCTTTTATGGCTTTTGTTCCTTAGGCAAGAGTGCCATAAGTGTACTCTACCTGTGCTGGGTGTGAGTGTACAGCAGAGTACTGAGGAAAACGAGACAGGGTATTTGCTTTCTTTAGTTTATTGGTATTGATCCATTTATCTGTAACCATTCCCTTTCATCTTTCCTTTGCATTTTTATTGTTGTTGTTCTAAAAATAGAAAACAAAGACATAAAAACTCCCCTTTATAGTTAGGATAGGTATACATTTGTTTTCTATAAATTTTATTATTTGATATTTTTCACATTTTTTTTCTTGAGATTTATTAGGGTATAATATGAAGTATATATTTTATAAGTTCATTTTCTCCATTTGAATTGATAGTCAGATGTTGAAAAGCAGTTACAAAGTAATTTAAAAAAACATTTTACCATATCTTATTCCATCAGTCATTCTCAATTTATATTAGAATAGTGCCTAACATGGTATCTGATAGGGTTGATTAGTCCTACATTGCCCCTTATTTATTTTTTTTTTGTAATATTGCTTGATTCTTTTTCCAAATAATTTTAGGATTTTTCTGTTATGTTCTCTAATGCTTACTCTTAGCATCGTACTAACGTAATAGTCAGCATTTCTTACTCTTTATTCTTATACATCAGATAAAAAGTATTATGCTTGGGAAGAAGTTGATTATTTTGTTTCATCTGTTTTGTTGGGTTCTCATGCTTCTATTTCTTAAGTGTTAATTCTTACATGATAAGTGAGAATGTGTTGAATGCAGTGACAAGCAAAAGCTCATGTGTAATTTCTAATGTGCTTGTGTCTTTAGAAATGAAAATGGAACCACATGCATCTTCTAGTAGTAAAGAATAGAAATAAGATGTAGCATGTTTGATACCAGTTAATTAAGTTAACAGTTAATAGTTAATAGTTAAGCCTGAAAAAAAAAGCAGTGTCCAAAATAGGTATTTTATAATGATTAGAGAACAGAAATTTTATAGTGAATACTAACTCTGAGTCTATAACTATTTTGCTAGAAGATACATGGACAGAAACTAAACTTATATCATCAGAATGTATTTTTTTCCTAAATGCAATAATGAATCTGTGTGTTTGTACATATGAAGTGAAAGTATTTTGTTCTCTTTGTTCCCACCCCCAGCCCCCGTTTCTATGGCTATTAAAGAAGACTCTTGAATGGCAAATTAGAAGGAAAGGTACTTTTGTTAGTAATATGTAGCACGTTTCCCTTAGAGTCAATAAATATCTCAAAGTGTGCTGTCTTAAATTTTTATATGTGGTTATGTCTTCATTGAGTTATTTTCCTTTTGAAATAGTTAAGACAAATATTTTTTCAGTTCTTAATTTTCTTTCACATTTCAAAGAGCACACTTGATTAGTTGATTAATATGCAAAAATATGGTTTCCCTAAAAAAAGTGTTAGGCCTTCAAAATTATCAGCATTGTAATTCTTTTTGTTTGGTTGGTTTTTCTTGCTTTGAATGAAAATTGTCTTTAGGAAAGGTTAGTCTTTTTCTGTTTTATTACTAACTTAAAATTATATTTATGAATATTTACTAAGCAGTTTTAAATTTTATGTTATTAAATTGAATATCCCTTGATTTTTTTTTTTCTTTTTTTAATGTTCCCCCAAATCATTTCTACCAGTTTGGTGTCAGTGAAGTTTTCTGTCTTTAACATTTATTTAGGTTATATAATCTTTCATTAATAGCAAATAAGGAGCTTTGTTTGATTTTGCCACTCCTGCATGTCTAATGCTGCTCTGTGTAATATCTCTCTAATTAAGATATCTCTCACTAGTTTGCTTGACTAAAACTTCTTAATGTAAAGGTTTTGTTGATTCAGTAAATTAATGTCCTCAAATATTTTGTCTAGGATAGTTACTGTTAATAATTTGGCTCTCCAGGAGATATATAAGAAAATGAAAATATCTTTGACTTTGGAAATTAAATGTCAAGAATGTTTGCTTTTCCTCAATTTTTTTCATTTTTATTTTAAAAAATTTTTATTTTAGCCCTGAGTTTTATATTTTACAAAAAGTTATCACAATATTTCAGTTTCTTTTTTTAGAACCACTCTTTTTATGTTCTTTTCCTACCTGATTCCCCTTATCGCTTCCTTCTTTTTAACGCTCAGAATCTCTATCAGCGTTGATATGTGAAAATATTCTTGGTTCATACAGACATATTTTAAAACAATTGAATCAATTTCAAAATAATCAGAGGAGAGGCCGGCCCGGTGGCATAGCGGTTAAGTTCGCACGTTCCGCTTTGGCAGCCCAGGGTTCGCTGGTTTGGATCCTGGGTGCTGACCTACTCGCCGTTCATCAAGCCGTGCTGAGGCAGCGTCCCATATAGAAGAGCTACAACTCTACAACTATGATACACAACTATGTACTGGGGCTTTGGGGAGAAAAAGGGGGAGAAAAGGAAAGAAAGATTGGCAACAGATGTTAGCGCAGGGCCAATCTTCCTCAAAAAAAAGGAAAAGGAGAGCCTTTAAAAAAATATATCAGAGGTAACCTGACATCTGGTTAACAACCCTTGATGTGACCTTCCAAATGACCACTAAATTGTGGAGATGGAGGGAAATTCACAATGTTGTGGAAAACTAGAGTGATGGCAGTCTATTACTAGACCCGGGAGTAATGAGCAGAAGCTAAAAGGATGAGAGAGAAGAGCTAGATATGCAGGACAAAAAACAAAGTCATCTACTATATGTATAATTCTTTTTCCTAAACACAAAACAAAAAAATTAAAAATTAGAAATTGCAAACAAAGCAATAATCAAAGACATATTCAAGAAAACCACTGTACCAAAAAGCACTGGTGTATGCAAACTACCATATTCCAGGAAAAAAACAACTCAGTGTAAAGAGACTCTTACAAGTCTCAGTCTAGCAATATTATTTAAAATTAAGGATTAAAAAATTCCCACAAATATCTAGGCAGAGAAGGTAAGCTTCCAAGAAGGAATTGTAATAGTTCAGTTTCTTAAGATTGCAAGGAAGAGTTTCAGCCTAGGTAAACTTAATAGGAATTTGCTGAAAACGGTAGAACAGAAACTTTGCTAATAAACTCAGATATACTGTTGTACATCTTTTTTTAAATCAATGTCTTATCACGCCTCTCTTTCTGTCTTCTTTTTCCCTTGTTCCTTTCTTTTCTCTCCTTTATCTATCCACTCCTTTCTCTCATTCCTGTTATTTCAAATTCTGCTTCTAAAAATTGTTAGAAAATAATCAGACATGTTGTGAACATATATGTACAAGTTTATTAATCATTGTGCTCTTTATAATCGCTAAATGTTGAAAATAACTCAAGTCATCAACAGTATGGGATTGGTTAAATAGTAGTATGCCCATACAATGGCATACTACAAAGCACCAAGGAGTGATGTGCTGCAAATATATTTATTGATATGGGAAGATGAGTGAGTGGAAAAAGCGGATTATATAATAATATTTTTCTTAGAATAAATATGTATAGGTATGCATACAAAAACTGTTGCAAATACAAGGAAATTTTGACAAATATAATATTGAGAGATACTTCGTTGTCTTGTTTTGTGGTAGAACTATAATAAAATATTTATAAGGTTGTTATAAGTGTATGTCAGTGAAGAGTCTGTATGCATCTAAAGAACTTTTCTATAATGCAAAAATATCTGTTTTCTTCCCTGAGCCTGTGGTATTTAAGTGTAGAGTAAGAGAGGAAAAAGAGAAAAACAAAAACCTCCACAAAGATAAGTAATGGGCTTCTTATTGAAATAGAAAATAAAACCAAGAAAGAAGATTGCTGACATCAAAGATAGACGATTGAATGATAGTTACATTTATTTACCAGTAAGTCAGCCTAGTAGTGAACACAGGGACAATTTAAATGTGTCTTTGGTATTGCTTAGAGTATACCTAATTATCAGTTAGAAATTGATTATGCTCAGTGCTGCATTACTCATTAGCTTGTGATAACAGGACAGTGTTTTGTTTTTCAGATGTACTATCATGCCCGTTCTCATTTTGATTCCTCAAAATGGGGAGAGAATAACTGGTCTCAACCAGACTTTTGACTAGGAAATATTTATAACTTATGGCTCTGGTACTCTATCTAAATATTATATAAGAATTAAAAAGTCTTTGAGAGAACCTTGTTGGTTGCTGTATCTTCCAAAACACAAAGGAAGCCTTGGTGTTTACCTCAAATGAACCGTAAGCCAAGAAAAGTATATAGGTTTCAGAAGATCTCATTTCCATGTATGTATCCACTGAGGTCTTAGCACATTTAGAAAAGGTATGAAAAATTGATTCAAAAGTACAGGTTTTCTTGATGTCTGTAGAAAATCTGGTAGTGTTAACTGATGTAGACTTGGTCTTGTAAATTCTTGGTTCTACATCCTTTCTAGAGTTGAATACCAAGTTCTTTTCAATTACATAGAATCTGGCATTTATCAAGTGTTTTCCTTTATATTTCATATGAATTGTAGATGTTGTTATTCTCATATGTCATATTGATAAGTGCTTGCCTGAAATCAGTGAGCTGAAATTTGTGCACATTCCATTCTAACTTGATTACAACTTGGTTAGTCTTGAGTAGATGAACTTCTGTCTTCCTTCTCTTCCTCACCCATTGGGAAATTTCTCCTCAAAAGTCTTCTCTCGTATTATACCAATTCATTATTTATTTGCATTTACAATTACCTCTTTTTCAAATGCAGATAATCTTTGGGAATATTAAACATATATTGGTGCTGTCCTTAGATTTCTGGAGAATGCTTTCTTGCCTTCAACATCTGTCTGAATTTTGCCCCGCTGAGAGAATGAGAGATTTGACTGAATAATGGGACAGAATGGATTAATTTTGGAACATAGGACATTACAGGGTATGATAGGACTGGGACAGGCCTGAAAGATGCTCCTTTACATAACCTAAGCATAGCATGAGGTTGTGGGTAAGAAAGAAGAAATAGAAAGTTGCAGAATCACCGGTGAGGCGGGAAGTATTAAAAATAAGCTTCTTTACTTTGTTTGTGGGAGCAGTGTTTACTATTTAAAACATGTAAGTACTCCTTATAACTTGTTGATGATACCTTGTTTTGTGTATTTGGGGGATAATGCCCATTAATTAGCTGTTTTCTGTTAAAAAGCAATTTAGTGGGTTTTGCCTCTATTTGGCTATTTGGGACAACTTACTGTTTTGTAAATTAAATTTTGTTATTGTGAACTCTGATTTTACCACAGGGTTAAAAACCAATAGAAAGATTTTTTTAGCCTTCATTAGCAAACATTTATTGAACACCTTCAATGTGTCTTACAGTTGTATTAGATACTTTGGATGCTAGAGATTATTCATACATGGTCCCTGCCTTCAAGGAGCTTATAGTCTCATTGGGGGAAAGAGATTGCAATAAATAGATGTTATAAGTGATAAATAGGTGCTATGGTAGACATTAATGAAATTGATGGAAACCTAGAGGAAGACTTGATCACTTCTTTCCAGGAGTGGTTTTTGGTTGGGGGCATGGATCTGATAACAGCTTTATAGAGTAATCACCTTAGACCTTAGGCTTGGAAGATCACTAGATAACTATGCTCTAGGAGAACATTACAGGCAGAACAAATTGCTTGAGCATAGATGTATGAGATAATATGGCTACACTTAGGGAACTGCAAAAAGTTCAATATGACTGTAGGGTATACTTTGGTAGAGTGGATGAGGAGAGAAATATGTCTACAGGAGACAGCAGGGGCCAATCACTGAAGACCTTTTATGCCATGCTAAGGAGTTTAGACTTTTTCTTATGGACGGTAGGGTGCCAAGCAAAAGAGTGAAATGATGATGTTGCATTTCAGATAGATCACTGGTGGCATTATGAAAAGCAGATTGCCTGGATTCAGAATGGTAGGCAGTGAGACTGTTGTATTAGTAAACTGTTACCATAGCCCAGTTTTAAAGAAACAAGGGCTTCAACTTGAGGCACAATATGGAGATCTTAGATCTCAGTAAATCAGCAGGACTTCATAACTGTTTGAATATGAGAAATGAGGAAAAGAAAGGCATTTAGGATGATTCTGAGGTTTCTGATGGAGTGATTTTTGGCTGTTGGATCTATTCACCAAAAATGGCAGTTTAAGAAAATGAGCATATTTGAGATGAAGGGGTTGAGGAAGAAAATGGGCTGAATTATGGTTAAATCGATTTTGAGGTGCACGTGGGACATCTAAGTAAAGATACTTATTTGTTGACAGTTGTTACAACATGATGAAAACTTCAGAGAGAGAGAGCCAAACTATAGATAGAAGTTTAGGTGTTAACAGCATATAGTTAGCCACTTGAGACCTTTTGGAGAAAAGGAGATGTAAATTAAGTTGCCCAGTAAATTTACTCTAATTTATTGCTTTCTTCAAGAAACATTTGTTAATTACCTATTTGTTCCAGATTTTATGCTAAGCCTGAGGAATATATGATATAAAGGATGGCCTTTGCTGTTAAGGAGCAAATTGAGTGAGATGGACGCATAAAATAATTTCAATATAATAAGGTAAGTGTTGTGATAGTGATAATCAGAGGAGGCTATGGGAATAGAGAAGATGTGTAATTATCTTAGCCTGGAAGAGCAGGGGAAGACTTCTTGGAAAGGACGGCTGTTTATTCCAGGAAAAGACGGGTAGGAAAGTATTTTGGGTAGGGAGGAGCATCATAAGCTAAGGCATGAATAGCTGAAAAAACATAAAATGTGGGAGAAGATTGGCATTTTAAGTCTTAAGTGTGAGACAGGAATGGTAGGAGATGAGGCTTGTGGACAGTATTGTAAGTGATGGTGAGCATGGACAGAGAATCACAGAAAGATTTTTAGTTGGGAGTGACATAGAACATGTGACTGTAGCAGTCTTGAAAGGTACCTGCCAGGCAAATTGTTGGTGGGGGTAGAATTCCAGGCAGAGGACATAGTTTGAGCAAAATCTTAGAGGTCTGAAATAGCAGGTCACTTCAGGGAATTAGGGTGTTCTTTTATTATTGGAGTGTGGAATGCAAGGAAGGGCATGCAGAGAGATGAGAGTGGCAGACAGAGGCCATTTCTTAGAGAGTCTTGTGCACCACTGAAGAACTTAAACTTTATGCTGTCAGAGGTCACTCTGGCACCAATGTGGTAGGGCTCAAAAATGGAGATGAGGAGTCAGTAGGCCTGATGAGAGATGAGGGCCTGACCTAAAGAAGTAGCAGAAGGAATAAAGGAATCAAATTCAAGGAGTTATGATAGTTCTCATCCTTGGCTGTATACCACGATAACCTGTGGAGTGTCTTAAAAATGCAACCAACTGTATCACATTACTGGAGATCCTAATTTGCTAACTCTGGGCATGGGCCTGAGAATCTTATTTTGCTGTTTAATTTTATATTTAACTTTATACAGTAAAATTGACTTTTTTTTTCTTGGTGTATAGTTCCATGAATTTTAACACATGTGAGGATTTGTGTAACTTCTACCACAACTGGGATACAGAACAGTTCCATCACCCCAAAAAACTCTCTTTGCTATCTCTTTATAAAAGTCATATTCTTCTCCCCATTTCTAACCCCTGGAAATCACTGCTATGTTCTGTGTCACCATAGTTTTGTCTTTTTTTTTTTTTGTAAGGAAGATTGGCCCTGAGCTAACATCTTTTGCCAATCCTCCTCTTTTTGCTTGAGGAAGATTGTCGTTGAGCCAACATCTGTGCCAATCCTCCTGTACCCTATATATGGGATGCTGCTGCAGCATGGCTTGACTGGTCCATGCCTGGGATCTGAACCTGTGAACCCCAGGCCGCTGAAGCAGAGTGTGTGAACTCAACCACTATGCTACTGGGCCGGCCCCTAGTTTTGTCTTTTTGAGAATGTCATATACATCAGATCATATAGTATATAAGCTTTTGAGACTGGCTTTTCGCTCAGCATGACTTTGAGAGTCATCCAAGTTTTGCATGTATTAATTGTTCCTTTTTATTGCTGAATCATATTCCATTGTATGGCTATACTACAGTTTGTTTATCCATCACCCATTGAAGGACATTTGACTTGTTTCCAGTTTTGGATAATATGACTAGAGCTCCTGTAAACATTCATGTATAGATTTTTATTAGAACATAAATTTTCATTTCTCTAGGGTAGGTAGCCAGGAATGAGATTGCTGGGTCATATGGTAAGTGTGTGTTTAACTTTATAAGAAACTTCCAAACTCTTTTCCAAATTGACTGTACCATTTGACATTCCCACCAGCAATGTCTGAGAGTTCCAGTTGTTCCACATCCTCACCAACTCTTGGTAGTGTCTGTGTTTTACCTATTTTTTAAAACTATTTTAATAGGTGTGTAGTGGTATCTCATTGTGGTTTTCATTTCCACTTCCTTAATGGCTAATGATGTTGAACATCTTTTCATGTATTTATTTGCCATACATAACATCCCTTTGGTGAAAAATCTTAAGTCTTTTGCTCATTTTTAAATTCAGTTATTTGTTTTCTTACTGTTGAATTTTAAGAGTTTTAAAAAATATATATTCTATATATTCAAAAAACATGTGTGCACAAGTCTTTTGTCAGATATGTGATTTGCAAATATTTTATGTAGCTTACCTTTTCATTTTCTTAACAGTACCTTTCACAGAACGAGAAGTTTTAATCTTGATGAAGTCGAATTTATTAACTTTTTTTTGAATGTCTAATTGTTCCAGCACCATTTGTTGAAAAGATTATCTTTTCTCCATTGAATTCATTGCATCTTTGTAAAAAAAAAAATCAGTTGGCTCTATTTCTTTGGGTCTGTATCTGGACTCTCTATTCTGTTTATTGGTCTCTGTGTCTATCCCTTCTCCAATACCACATTGTTTTTTTTTTTAGGAAGATTGGTCCTACACTAACATCTGTTGCCAGTTTTCCTCTTTTTCTTTTTCCTCCCCAAAGCCCCAGTACCTAGTTGTGTATCATAGTTGTAAAGTTGTAGTTCTTCTATATGGGATGCCACCTCAGCATGGCTTGATGAGCAGTGAGTAGGTCTGCACCCAGGATCTGAACCAGTGAACCCCGGGCTGCTGAAGTGGAACATGGAACCCAACCGCTACACCACCCGGCTGGCCCCAATACCACATTGTTTTGATTACTGAAACTTTAAAGTCTTAAAATCAGATACTGTGATTCTTCCCACTTTATTCTTTATCAGAATATCTTGTCTATTCTAGTTACCTTGCTTTTCCTTGTAAATTTTAGAACCCCCTTAGCTATACATAGAAAATCCTGCTCAAATTGTGATTGGCAGTAGGTTAAATCTATAGATCAATTTGCGGATAATTAACATCTTTATTGTTTTGAGTCTTCCAATCCATGAACATGGTATGTCTCTCCTGTTCTTTAGTTGTTCTTTGATTTCTTTCAGTATATCCTATATGTGTTTTGTTAGGTTTATACTTAAGAATTTCATTTTGGGGGGAGCTATTATAAATAGTATTGTTTTTTGAGTTTTGGTTTCCAGTTGTTCGTTGCAAGCGTATAGAATTTGAACTAAAGGCATTTGTAAATTCTCAGAGTTCTTCTTCTCAGATTTCTTTTTTCTTAGATAATCATGTCATCTGTGAATAAGAACAGTTTTATTTCTTCCTTTCCAATCTGCATGCCTTTTATTTCTTTTTCTTGCCTATTGCAAGAAAATGACTGAGGCATTCAGTACAAAGTTGAATAGAAATGGTGAGAGGAGACATTATTGCCTTGTTCCAGATCCTTGTGGGGAAGCATTCAGGTTTTCACCATTAAGTTTGGTGTTTTGTAATTACTCTTAAAAGTTAAGAAAATTCCTTTCTATTGCTAGGTTGCCTAGAGTTTTTATCGTGAATGGATGCTGAATTTTGTCGAATGCTTTTTCTGCATCAATTGATATGATCATGTGATTTTTCTTCTTTAGCCTGTTTACATTGGGATTACTTTGGTTGATTTTTTTGAATATTGAATTAGCCTTGAATCCTTGGAATATACCCCAGTTGGTCATGCTATAGACTTCTTTTTATAGCTTGCTGGATTCTATTTGCTGATATTTTGTTGTGGATTTTTACATCCATATTCATGAGTGATATTGGTCTGTACTTTCTTTTTCTGTCCGTGCAGTGTAATTCTGACATTAACTACCCAGGGTCAGGTCAAATTTGACAGGTTACGAGCACAGTCCTCCACAAAAACTCTCCTCACTTCAGACACCAGCCCCCTGCCCCAGAGTTTCCAGGCAACCCACACTTCTAACCAACTGGCTACAAATTTGGGGGTTCCCACTACTCCCTCAGGTTTGCTAGAACAACTCACAGAACTCAGGAGAGTGCTATACTTAGGATTACAGTTTTATTATAAAGGATACAAATCAGGACCGTCTAAGAGACCCATAGGGTAAGATCTGGGAGAGCCCCAAATGCAAAGCTTTCATGTCCTCAGGATGCATCACCCTCCTGGCACATCAGTGTGTGTCACCAACCAGGGAAGCTTACCCTAGCTTTGGGTGCCCAGAGTTTTTGTTGGGGTTTCATTACATAGGCATGATTGATTGAATCATTGGCCACATGATTGAACCCAATCTGCAACCTCCCTCCCCTCTCTGGGGATCAGGCTGAGATCATTTGGCTCAAAACTTTAAGTTTCTAATCACATAGTTGTCTTTCCAGCATGGCCAGCCCCTATCCTGAAACTACCCTAGAGATCTATCCTGAATAACAAAGACACTCCTGTAACTTGGGAAATTTTAAGAGTTTAGAGGCTCTCTCCCAGGACTAGGGACAAAGACCAACCAAATTCTTGATTATACCACAGTTCAGTTTTGCTATCAGGATAAAATTGGCCTCATAAAGTGAGCTGAAAAGTGTTCTATCCTTGTCCATTTTCTGAAGGAGATTTTGTAGAATTGGTGTTAATTTTTCTGTAAACATTTGGTAGAATTCTTGAGTGAAACCATCTGGTCCTGGAGATTTCATTTTTGGTTGTTTTTAAACTATGAATTCAATGTCTTTAATAGTTGTAGAACTGCTCAAATTATCTGTTTCATATTGGGTGAATTGTGGTATTTTGTACTTCTTTGAGGAATTGGTGTATTTCAAGTCAGTTGTCAAATTTATGTGTATACAGTTGTTTGTACTAGTCCCATTTAATGCCTGGTGTTTGTAGTGATACCCTGTTTTATTTCAGATATTGGTAATTGGTGTCTTGTCTTTTTTATCAGTCTTGCTAGTGGTCAGTTTTTTGATCTTTTCAAAGAACCAGCTTTTTGTCATTCACTTTTCTATTTGTCTGTTTTCAATTTAATTTCATTGATTTCTTCTCTTTGTTGTTTCTTTCTGCTTGCTTTGGGTTTATTCTGCCCTTCTTTTCCTACTTTCTTAAGGTGGGAGCTTAGATTTGAGAACTTTTCTCTGTTTTTTAAAAAAATTCTGAAATTAATTGATTGGTAAGAACACTTAAGTTCTACTCTCTTAGCAAATTTCAGTTACACAGTACAGTTATCAACTGTAGTCACCAAGTTATACATTAGATTCTCGGACCTTATTCATCTTATAACTGAAAGTTTGTACCCTTTACCGACCTCTTCCTATTTCCCTCACCCCCCAATCCCTGGCAACCACCATTCTACTATCTGTGTCTATGATTTTGACTTTTTGTTTGTTTAGATTCCACATATAAGTGATGCCATGCAGTATTTGTCTTTGTCTGGCTTATTTCACTTAGAATAATGCCTTCCGGGTTCATCCATGTTGTCACAAGGCTGAATAATAATCCGTTGTATATAGACCACATTTTCTCTATCCATTTATCTGTTGATGGGCACTTAGAGTGTTGCCATATCTTGGCTATTGTCAGTATTGTGAACATAGGAGTACAGATATCTCTTTGAGATAATGATTTTGTTTCCTTTGGATATATCCCTAGAAGTGGAGTTGCTGGATCATATCGTATTTTATTTTTAATTTCTTTATTTTTGAGGAAGATTGGCCCTGAGCTAACATCTGTTGCCAATCTTCCTCCTTTTTTGCTTTTTTTTTCCCTCCCCAAAGCCCCAGTAGATAGTTCTATGTCATAGTTGTGCATCCTTCTAGTTGCTCTGTGTGGCATGCCGCCTCAGCATGGCTTGATCAGCGGTGCATTGGTCCATGCCCAGGATCTGAACCGGCAAACCCCGGGCCCCCGAAGTGGAGCATGCGAACTTAACCTCTATGCCACCGGGCTGGCCCTTGTTTTTAAATTTATGAGGAACCTTTATGCTGTTTTCCATAGTGGCTGTATCAGTGTTCATTCCCACCAGCAGTGTTCAAGGGTTCCCTTTTCTCCACATTTTCTGCTGCTTTTATTTCTTGTCTTTTTGATAATAGACATCCTAACAGTTGTGAGGTGATATCTCATTGTGGTTTTGACTTGCATTTCTCTAATGATTAGTGGAGCACCTTTTCATGTACCTGTTGGCTATTTGTATGTCTCCTTTGGAAAAATCTCTATTTAGTTCCTTTGCCCATTTTTATTCAGTTATTTGGTTTTTTGCTATTGAGTTGTATGAGTTCCTTGTGTATTTTGGATATTAACCCCTTATCAGATATGTGGTTGCAAATATTTCCTCCCATTCCATAGGTTGCTTTTTCATTTTGTTGATGGTTTCCTTTGCTGTGCAGAAACTTTTTAGTTTGATATAGTCCCACTTGTTTATTTTTGCTTTTATTACCTTTGCTGTCTTAACTTTTGGTGTCAAATCTAAAAAATCATTGAGAAGACCAATGTCAAGAAGCTTGTCCCCTATGTTTTCTTCTAGGAGTTTCACAGTTTCAGGCCTAATGTTTGTCTTTAGTCCATTTTGAGTTGATTTTTTGTATATGGAATAAGGTAGGGGTCCAGTTTCATTCTTTTGCATGTGGATATCCAGTTTTCCCAGCATCATTTATTGAAGAGACTATCCTTTGCCCAGAGCATATTCTTAGATCTTTTGTGGCAGATTAACTGACCAAACATGCGTGGGTTTATTTCTGGACTCTCTATTTGGTTTCGTTGATCTGTGTGTCTGTTATTCTGCCACTATCATACTGTTTTGATGTCTTTAGCTTTATAAGTTAGTTCGAAATCAGGAAGTGCGATGACTCCAGCTTTGTTCTTTCTCAAGATTGCTTTGGCTTTTTGGGGCCTTTTGTGGTTCCATACACATTTCAGGATTGCTCTTTTGATTTCTGAAAAACGCCATTGGAATTTTGATAGGGATTGCATTGAATCTGGAGATTGCTTTGGGTAGTATGGACATTTTAGCAATATTAATTCTTTCGATTCATGAACATGGAATCTTTTCATTGATTTGTGTTTTCAATGATTTTCATCAATGGCTTATTGTTTTCAGTGTTCAGGTCTTTTACCTTCTTGATTTAATTTATTCCTAAGTATTTTATTCTTTTTGATGCTATTGTAAATGGGATTGTTTTCTTAGAAAATTTCTTTTTTATAGTTCATTGTTAGTGTATAGAAACACAACTGATTTTTCTATCCTGCAACTTTTCTGAATTTGTTTATTCTAAGAGTTTTTAGGTAGACTCTTCACGGTTTTCTGTCTATAAGATCATGTCATCTGCAAACAGAGACAGTTTTACTTCTTCCTTTCTGATTTGTTTGCCTTCTATTTCTTTTTCTTGCCTGTTACCTCTGGCTAGGACTTCCAGTACTAAATTGAATGGATGTGGTGAGAGTGGGCATCCTTGTGGTCTTAGAGTAAACACTTTCTGCCTTTCACCATTGACTATAATGTTAGCTGTGGGCTTGTCCTATGTGGCCTTTATTATCTTGAGGTATGTTCCTTCTATACCCAGTTTTTTGAGAGTTTTTATCATGAAAGTATGCTGAATTTTGTCAAATTCATTTGTTGCATCTATTGAAATGATCATGATTTTAATCCTTCATTTTGTTAATGTGGTGTATCGTATTGATTGATTTGCATATGTTGAACCACCCTTACATCCCAGAAATGCGTCCCACTTGATCTTCTTTTCTAATATAAGTATTTACTGCTATAAATCTTCTTCTCTTAATGTTTTAGCTGTGTCCCACAAAATTTGTGATTTTGTAGTTTTATTTTTATTCTGTTCCATGTATTTTTTTTCCCCCCCAACTCAGGGCTTCCTCTTGACCCATGGATTGTTTACAAATATATTACCTAATTTCCAAGTGTTTGGAAATTTTACAGTTATCCCCCTTGATTCCTAGTTTTATTCCATTGTGGCCAGAGAAAACATTCTGTATGATTTTCTGTTCTTTTAAATTGTTGAAGTTAATTTTATGGACTAGGGTGTGGCCTATCTTGGTGAATATTCATGAGCATTTGAAAAGAATGTGTAGTCTGTTGTTGAGTGGAGTGTTCTATAAATTTAGATCCTGATGGTGGTGGTTGTTAGTTCTGTTTCTTTGGTGATATTTTTGTCTAGTAGTTCTATTAAATGTTGTGAGCGGGGTGTTTAAGTCTTCGACTATAATTGTAGATTTGTCTCTTTCTTCTTTCGGTTCTCTCCATTTCTGCTTCACGTGTTTTGAAGCTCTTTTGTTTGTTGCACACACATATAGGGTTCTGTGTTTTTGGTGTATTGACCCTTTATATGTGTAATATCCTTCTTTGTATCTGGTCATTTCCTTGTTCTACTTTATCTGATATTGACTTAGCCATTCCTGCTTTCTTTTGATCAATGTTTATGTGGTCTATCTTTTTCCATTCATTTACTCCCAATCTACCTGTTTCATATATTTGACGTTAGTTTAGTGTAGCATATAGTTAGTTCGTATTTTTAAAATCTAGTCTGCCAAACTCTGTCTTTTAATTGTTATGCTTAAACCTTTTACATTTAATGTAATATTGATAAGTAAATTAATTTACTTTTGTTTTCTGGTGTTCTTTCTTTCCTGTGTGTCACTTTCCTGTCTGTGGGTTACTTTAACAATTTTTAGAATTCCATTTTGGTTTTTCTATAGTTTTTGAGTGTATCTATGTATTTGATTTTTCAGTGGTTGTGCTAGGTATTACAATATCTATACGTAACTTATCAGAGTATACTGATGTCAACATTTTACCAATTTGAGCAACCTGTAGAAATCTTAGCTAGCCCCATTTAGGCCCCTTTACCTTATCTCTTTATAATATTATTGTCTTAAATATTTCCTCTACATACTTTAGAAGCTACATAAGACATTGTTTTATTTTTTACTTCAAATGTCTAACATAATTTAGAAAAGTCAGGAGGAGAAAGGATAGTGTTACATTTTTCCATATTTTTTACACTTTCCATTCTCCATTTTTGGTGTTTCAAATTTTCTTCTTTACCATTTCCTTTGTGTTTGAAGAACTTCTTTTCTAGTGGTTATCTAGTGGTGACAAATTTTTTTAGGTTTCCTTCATCTGAGAGTGTCTTGATTTTTACCTTCATTCCTTCAGGATATTTTCACTGGATATAGAATTCTAGATGACAGTTCTTTTCTTTCAGCTTTTGGAAATGTGCCACTGCCTCCAAATGTTGACCTCCATCATTTTTGAGGAGAAATCCACTGTCATTTAATCATTGTTCCTCTATAGATAATATGTCACTTTTTTCTACCTGCTTTCAAGATATTTTCTTTGTTTTTAATTCACTGAAGTTTGATTATAATGTGTCTTGGATTTGTGTTTCTTTGGATTTCTATTCTGTTTGGTTCACTCAGCTTCTTAAATCTGTAGGTTTGTGTATTTTGCCAAATTTGAGAAGTTTTCAGCCATTATGCCTTCATATAATCTTTCAGCTGCATACTCACTTTCTCATCTTCTTCTGGGATTCTGATGATATGAATATTACATTTTTTTGTTATTGTTAGTGGGTCCCCAAGGCTCTAATTTTTTTTCCAATATATTTTCTACCTCTTATTCAGATTGGTTAATTTTCGTTGCTCTATCCTCAAGTTCACTGATTTCTTTCCTCCGTCATGTTTGTTTATTCTGCAATTGAGTCCATCTAGTGAATTTTTAATTTTGTGTATTGTATTTTTCAGTTTCAGAATTTTCATTGGGTTCTTCTTTTTATCTGCTATTTCTTTGCTGACTTTCTGTTTTTTCATTTGTTTGAAGTGTATTTATAATTGCTCATTAGAGCTTTTTTTTTTTTTTTTTATGATGGCTGCTTTAAATCCTTGTTAGGTAATTCTGATGTCTGTGTCATCTTGAAGTTGGCATCTGTCGATTCTCTTTGCTTATTGAAGTTGAGATTTTCTTAGTGCTTGGTATGATGGATGATTTTCACTTGTATCCTGGATATTTTGGGTGTTATATTGTGAGATTCTGATTCTATTTAATATTCATTTTGCAGACAGCCACCCTGTTTAGGTATAGTCCACAGGTTCGGGTGGGGGTGGATGTTCATCTCCTTGCCTGGGCCATGATGACACCAGGGTGGATGAAGCAGAGGGTCTGCTTGAGATGTCTAGTTGCTGCTGAGCTGAAGTTCACTTCCTCCTCACTGGACTCTGCTGACATTACCCGTGTGGGAAAAGGGAATTGCCAACCAACACCACCTTGCAACACTTCATTCTTCCTCTTTGCTGCCCTGTGGGATTGGAAGTTTAACTGCCTGTTCAGCCCTACTGACATCACCTTAGTGGGGAAAGCTCAGGGTCACTTGTCCTGCCTAACTGCCACTAGATGGAACCATAAGTACAGCTCTCCCCTCATCCCCACTGACACTGCGAGTATAGTTTTTCCTTTAGTCTTTGGCTAGAGTAGGGCAGGTATTATCAAAAAAGTTTTCTATTCCCCTGGCTAGTGTTTTCTCTGTCCTTCGGCTAGAGGGAGATGGCTTTTCTTGAGGCTTTTTTTTTTTTTTGGTCTGTGCCTGTAGGTGGTTACAGGTTGGAGGCTTCTCCAGCATGCCATCCAGGATATGTAGGAGGCCCAAAGAAAACCTAGGGAATTCACCACTGTTCCCAAGGCATTTTGCCTTTCTACCATTCAGAGTCTTCCCAAGTTTGTTGGTTGTATTACATGCCCTAAAATTTTTCAGTTGTAAGAGGGAGGACTTTTGAGAATGGGACTACTCCATCTTGGCCAAAACAAATTATTTATGTCTTTTTTTCTTTTTAATTTTGGTGACATACATGTACCATAAAATTTATTGTCTTAACCATTTTTGAATGTGCAATTTAGAAGTGTTAAGTACATTCACGTTGTTGTGCAATCAGTCTCCAGAATTCTTTTCATCTTGCAAAACTAAAACTCGTTACCCATTAAACAACTCTCCATTTTCCCCTCCCTGCAACCCCTGGCAACAGCTATTCGTTCTATTTTCTGTCTCTATGAATTTAATTACTTTAGGCACTTCATGTAAGTGGAATCATATAGTATTTATCTTTTTGTGATTGGTTTATTTCACTTAGCATATTGTCTTCAAGGTTCATCCATGTTGTAGCATAAGTAAGAATTTTCTTCCCTTATAAGACTGAATAGTAGTCCATTGTATGTATATGCCACATTTTGTTTATCTGTTCATCTGTTGATGGAAACTTGGGTTGCTTCCACCTTCTGGCTGTTGTGAATAATGCTGCTATGAACATGGCTGTACAAATATCTCTTTAAGACTTTGCTTTCAATTCTTTTGAGTGTATACTCAGAAGTAGAATTACTGGATCATTTTATATTTTTAATTTTTTATGGGATTGCCGTACTATTTTCAGTAGAAGCTGCACCATTTTACATTCCCATCAACAGTCCACAAGGATTTCTCTACATCCTCACCAACACTGGTTACTTTTTTTGACAGTAGCCATCCTAATGGCTGTGAAGTGATATCTCATTGTGGTTTTGATTTGCATTTCCCTTAATAATTTGTGATGTTGAGCATCTTTTCATGTGCTTTTTGGCCATTTGTCTATCTTCTTTGAAGAAATGTCTATTCAAGTCCTTTGCCCTTTTTTTTTTTTTTTTTTTTTTTTTGTGGGGAAGACCAGCCCTGAGCTAACATCTGTTGCCAATCCTGCCCTTTTTGCTGAGGAAGACTGGCCCTGGGCTAACATCCGTGCCCATCTTCCTCCACTTTATATGGGACGCCACCACGGCATGGCTGACAGGCAGTGCGTCTGCGGGCGCCTGGGATCCGAACTCGCGAACCCTGGGCTGCCAAGCGTGGACTTTGCCCATTTTTAAAACAGGTTTTTCTTTGTTGTTGTTGAGTTATAGGAGTTCTTTATATACTCTGAGTATTAACCCCTTATCAGATACATGATATGCAAATATTTTTTCCTAGTCCCTAGATTGCCTTTTCACTCTTGATTATATTCTTTGATGCAGTTTTTAATTGTGATGTAGTCTAATTTATTTTTACTTTTGTTTCCTGTGCTTTTAGTGTCTTATCTGAGAAATCATTGCCAAATCCAATGTCATGAAGCTTTTCCTCTGTATTTTCTTTTTAAGAATTTTATAGTTTTACCTCTTATGTTTAGGTCTTGGATCCATTTTGAGTTAATTTTTGTATATAGTGTAAGGTAAGAGTCCATATATGTGCATCTGTTAACATAAGCCTCAGTTTTAGAAAGATAAAAAAAAACTTTTAATATTAGAAGTTGCTAGTAAACGCATAAAATTTCAAACATATTTGAGTTGTTTGGTTATTAGACTTCTCTTTTTTTTACTTTGGTGACCTCCTAAGGCTTTCTGCAGTATTGCACATAGATTTTACTTAAGCTACTCTTTTATAGAAGTTACATTACTGTTTAAATTGTCTATGTTGTATAAAAAGCAAAAAGAACAAGTAGTCTTAGAATAAGAGAGAAGGACCAGCTTTCTCTTTTTGTTTTCTTCATACTGTTCAGATAGATGCATGATATGGTGGAAAAAGCCCTAATAGGTAGTCAGTTTTTTATTTTAATCCTGATTCTACCATTTACTAGATCAGAGACAAGGAAATTATGAAGTGTTTTTTCATCATCTGTAATCTCTACTTCATAGGATTATTATAGGATTAAATGAGACAGTATTATATATAGTTAATAGGAGATGTACAGACCATAAGTATCTACATAATACTGAGAGTTGCTTAAATAATTTGGTTTTATGAATTAAAGTGGTAGTTACACAGGTATATTTGCAAAGGAAAATCTATCAAGCTGAGCACTTATAATTTGTACACCTTCTAGCATGTATGTTATACTTTAATAAGTTTACACTAAAAATAATGTGCATAGGAAAAATATTATACATTATAATGTTAACTGGAATTATTTCTGTATGGTAGACTATGGGTGATGTTTCTTTTCACCCTTATATATTTCTGTGTTTTCCAAAGTGATCATGGGTTACTTTTATAATTATTTTGTAAAAGAAATTTAAATGGTAATTTAATACTGAAATATTTATGGATTAAATGGTATACCTGGAATTTGCTTTAATTGAATTTATTGGGGAAGGGGAGCATGAAGTAGATAAAGGTATAGATGAAACAACATAATTGTTGAAGGTGAATAATGGGACATGGGGATTCATTATTCTCTACTTTTGAATGTGTTTGGAATTTTCTATAATGAAAAGGTTTTAAAAGCTGTTAAAAGAGTTCACTGTAGAATGGGAGACTTAATAAGGACTCAAGTGTGAGATGACTTTTTTCTGAGGGGAATAATTTTTGGAGAACAAAATGTTGTCTCCTGATACTGGAGCATGCATGGTATTTTGAAGTTATGGGGACATTTTTTTTTTTTTCTGTACTTACAGGCTTCTACATTTTAGCTGAGTTGTTTTAGCTGAGCTACTCAGTTATAGAATATACGTGAAGTGTCATTCTTTTCTCTCTGTTACGAATTCTTCATTCCAATCAGGTATATGTCTTTTTTTGTTTTAATATAACTTGATTGAGGCGTATTCTATGTATCATATAATTCACCCATTTCAAGTACACAACTCTGTGGTTTTTTTAGTAAATTTGCTGAGTTGTGCTACCATCACCATAAATCACTTTTCAAACATTTCCATCACTTTTATAAAATATCTGTTATCCATTAACTGTTAATCCCTATCCCCACCCTGGGCAACCACTTCTTTGCTTTCTGTCTTTATAGATTTGCCTTTTTAGAACATGTTATGAAATTGAATCATACAGCATATAATTGTTAGTGTATGACTTTTTTTTTAGAATGTTTTTGAGTTTTATCCAGGTCCTAGCATGTATCCGTATTTAGTCCCTTTTTATTGCTGAATAGCCTTCCATTGTATGGTATTGATGTTGTGTTTAACCATTCACCCTTTGGTGGACATTTAGATTGTTTCCAGTTTTTGGCGATTATCAATAATGTTGCTTTCCACATATACATGGGAGTCTTTGTGTGGATATGTGTTTTCATTTCTCTTGGATTGATACTGAAGAGTGCACTTGCTGGGTCATATTGGCAAATTTATGTTTAACTTGTTAAGAAATTGTCAGTTGTTTTCCAAAGTAGCTGCAACATTTAACTTCCCTCCAGTAGTGTATGAGGGTTCCCATTTTTCCCCATCCTCACCAACATTTGTTATTGTATATATTTTTAAATTATAGCCCTTCTAGTGCTGTGAAGTGGGCTTTCATTATGGTTTTTTTGTGTGTGTGTTTGTGAGGAAGACCAGCCCTGAGCTAACATCCATTGCCAATCCTCTTTTTTTTTTTGCTGAGGAAGACTGGCCCTGGGCTAACATCCATGCCCATCTTCCTCTACTTTATGTGGGATGCCACCATGGCATGGCTGACAAGCGGTGCATCTGTCCACGCCGGGATCCGAACCTGTGAACCCTGGGCTGCTGAAGCGGAGTGTGTGAACTTAACCTCTACGCCACCGGGCCAGCCCTTCGTTGTAGTTTTGATTTGCATTTCCCTAGACTGTTGATGTTGAACATCTTTTTATGTGCCTGTTAGCCATTCATATATCTTGTTTGGTGTAACATCTATTCAAATCTTTTGCCCCATTTTTTTTTTGTGTGTGTGAGGAAGACTAGCCCTGAGCTAACATCTGTTGCCAATCCTCCTCTTTTTTGCTGAGGAAGACTGGCCCTGGGCTAACATCTGTGCCCATCTGCCTCTACTTTATGTGGGACGCCGCCACAGCATGGCTTGACAAGTGGTGCGTCTGTCCATGCTCAGATCCAAACCTGTGAATTCCGGGCCGCTGAAGCAGAGTGCACGAACTTAACCACTACACCACTGGGCCGCCCCCCCCCCCCGCCCTCCATTTTTGATTGAATTGTTCATCTTCTCATTTATTGAGGGGTATATATCTTTTCTGGCTGAACAAGGCCTCGAGCTCATTCACCTCTTCTCTCTCTTGCTGTTTGTCATTCCTTTCATTTTCAGTTTCTCATACCTCCCTAAATTCTTTTTGTCCTTTCAAGATTTAGCTAAAATACTACCTTCTTTTGAGGGCCTTCCTGATTATTACTTACTACCTCCCACTCTCTTGGTCTCTTACACTAATTATATTTTGTTCCTTGAAATTTAGTGCTTAATTATTTTAAAAAGCAGGAAGATCTTGGCACCTGTGGCCTTAAAATGTGCAGTTTGGACTGTTGAGCTTCCTGATATAGATTAGTAGTTTGTAATTTTTCTGAGGCATGAATTTGAATCAGGTATACACTACTTTTCAAGGCTGGTTTGAGGAAGTGAATCACTTAGCTAAAAACTGAGGTTAGCCACTGCCTAGGAATATGGCAACTTTGTTTTCTCCTTGGGAAGCCTATTATTTGCTATAGATGTATTTATGAGTTTTAGGATTTTTTTAAAGATCTACAGACTATCCTTTATCAATATTAGTGGCCTGAAAGTATCTTGATTTTTTTTTAATATTTCATATATCACTTAAATCCTCTATTAGGTTTTATAATTGTTCATTTAGTTATTCAGCAATCATTTATTGAGTGTCCGCTATCAGTACGTAATGCAGTTTTAATAACATTGACCCTGTCATTAAGTTTGTGACCTTGGGTGTGTCACTTAGGTATCTGTGTCTGTTTTCTCATGTGTATAATCAGAACAATAATAGCATCTATCTCAGAGTTGCTGGAGGATCTAATAAGATATTTTAACATACCTGCAGTAGTATTTGGAGTTTGGTAACTGCTCAGTAGACAGTTAGGTTTGGACATTGTGTGCAGCTTGTGATAAGAACCAAAGATGCATTGGTGAATAAGACTGACCGAGTCTCTTTTCTTATATAGTTTATAATCTGATAGGAAATGCAGATACAGATGAGTAATTAGATAAGTGAAGAGCTACTAAGGAGAAATACAGTGCTCTGTAGCAGTACGTAGCAGGGGACCTAACCTAGACTGGATGTGTATGTGGAAGAGAGGTGTCATGGATGGCAGGGATTCTGTATTTCTCTGTGTTAGGTCACAGGGGAAATGATGGTTAATTAAAGGGTTAGAGATTGAGGAACTATAGATCAAAATACTGAGGGACATAGCAAATCAGATTCCTACAGTGAAACCATTCTTTTGGAGAACAGAACTATATTAGAAGCCTAACAGTATTCATGTGTATAACTTAATTGTTTTATCAACCTTTTGAAAATTGTGCTACAAGAAGTGTGGTATCAGTATGCAACTTTGTTCAGTTAGGATATTCAAAATATATATTTTCAAAATCTAGAATGTATTTAGGAATAAAGCGTTTGATGTTCTACCCTAGTATTTCAAGTTTGTTGTTAAGTGTTAAACCACACCAAGAGGTGAACTTGATAGTGGTGCCTCTGGAGATTAAAATTGAGTGTGTGTGTTTGTGTTTAATAAATCTTGACATACAATTTCGAGAAATGCAAATTTAGTATTTTCATATGTGTTTGTGATGGTTCAAATCTTGATTTGTACATCATTTTTCAGGGTCTGTAGTTTAATCACTTATATGCTGGACTATAAGAAAATTTGGTGTTTCACTTAAAGCATTGAATGCTGTATCAGTTATTTAGTTTTTGTTCCTTATACTTTTTTTTTTTTTTGTGAGGAAGACCAGCCCTGAGCTAACATCCGTTGCCAATCCTCCTCTTTTTTGCTGAGGAAGACTGGCCCTGGGCTAACATCCGTGCCCATCTTCCTCTACTTTATATGGGACGCCGCCACGGTGTGGCTGACAGGCAGTGCGTCGGCGGGCGCCCGGGATCCGAACCGGCGAACCCCGGGCTGCCAAGCGCGGACTAAACCGCTGCGCCACCGGGCGGCCCCTTCCTTATACTTTTTTAATAAAAAAAAAATGTAAATACAGTCACATGCCACGTAATGACGTTTCAGTCAATGGCAGACTGTATATACGATGGTGGCCCCATAAGATTAGTACCATATAGCCTAGGTGTGTAGTAGGCTACACCATCTAGGTTTGTGTAAGTACACTCTGGGGTTTGCACAACAATGAAGTCGCCTGATGATGCATTTCTCAGATCATATCCCCATCGTTAAGCAACGCATGACTGTACGTGTAAAATTTTGCTGATCTATACTAAGATACTTTTGAGAGTCTTTAGAAAGATAATTTCATTTGTGTGTATATAACTACTGGTAGCACCTTCTGATGAAATATCATAAATACACGATTACATAAGATGTGTTTGTGGTGACTGCTACAAGCATGCCTTGTTTATAGACTAGGTACATTATTGGAAAATTTCCTGTAGCGTAAATATTTAGAGGTTAAATCATTTTCCCTTCATTTTCATTTTAAAATAGAGCTTCTTTTTTGGGAAAAAATATCTACAAGATATAAAAATCTCAGTAAGAAATGCAGAAATTTTTAAACAGTAATATTTTTAAGGAACATTAAAATTTGAAAGTAGTATTTATGGGTTTAAAATAAATAGATCCCAACCTTTAATATTGGACCAAACATAAAAATATTCACCAGGATCTTTATTGCCTTGTTTGCTTAATTTTTTTATTTAATCAATTTCTCTAAATAGTTAAAATGTACACATAGTGTGAAATTCAAAAAGTACAAAAAGATGTATAGAGGCTGAAAAAGAAGTTTTCCCCTGTCCCCTAGTCACTTGATTTCTTCCTTTTAGGCAAGTAGTATTACTATTTCTAGCAAATCCTTCCAGAGAGGGTTCATGCATTTACATATGTATTGCTTTAAGAATTTCTCCTTGTGTCTACTTTTTTTTTTAATTTTTTAAATTTTTTATTTTTATTTTTTTGTGAGGAAGACCAGCCCTGAGCTAACATCCGTCGCCAATCCTCCTCTTTTTGCTGAGGGAGACTGGCCCTGGGCTAACATCGTGCCCATCTTCCTCCACTTTATATGGGACGCCGCCACGGCGTGGCTGACGAGCAGTGCGTCGGCGGGCGCCCGGGATCCGAACCCGCGAACCCCGGCTGCCAAAGCGCGAACTAAACCGCTGCGCCACCGGGCGGCCCCCTCCTTGTGTCTACTTTAAGTGGAGGCTTTGACTATACCTGTATCCCAAATTTAAGTACTTTCTTTTAATATTCTAACTTTTAGCTATTTGTTCTAAAAGGCTCTTACATATAATTGGAAAGAACTAATTATTTATGAAATGCTTTCATAACATCAAGCTTGAGTGGTTGCTTAGTGGGTATTTATCATATTGTTGTTTGTACTTTCTCATGTTTAAGACTTCTCAAAAAAGAAAAAAGATTAAAACAAAGCACTTTCACACCTCTTGGATGCTCCTAGTATTTTTATGAGATAACTAGATATTGTTAGCCCCATTTCAAAAATCTGTAAACCAAGGCTTAGAAAGGTCATACAATGGCAGACCTGGGGTTTGACTCTCAGTGAGTCTTCAACCCATTTCTTTCTAGTTTATTCCACTTGTGCAGCTAAGCCTGAAATAGAACCCAGGGCCCTGATTTATAGTGAAGTATTCTTTCCATGATTCCATAGCTGCTGCTTCTGTGTATCTTACATTGAGCAGAATCTATGAAATGTCTGTCTATTTACCAGTAGAGCTGTTAACACTTAGAACAGTAACTCTGTTCTTGTTGGTTGTCACTGTAGTCACTGCAGTTTGTTGATAGTGAACAGTCACTGCATTCTTTTCTATCAAAATATTAAGTTACATTAAAGGATCATTTTCATAATTCATGGTTCCTCTAAGTGCTTTTTTTCATCTAGTGAGTTTTCTTTAAATTTCATTTACCTATCATTTAATACTTTAATGTCATTAGGCAGGCAGTTGATCTGAATTCTATTGAGGTTTTTTTTTTTGTATTTGAAATATTTTATACATAAATTCTGGAATGGAAAAGAAAATTACTGACTTAAAATATTTATTATTCAAATCAGATTTCTAGTGTTGGTTTTCAAAACAGCTGGATTCCAAAGGATTCCTTCCATTTCTAAGTTAATAAGCAGCACAGTATTTTGTTTTGTTTTTGTTAGAACTTTTATGAGCACATTGGAAAACTAATTGTGATAGCATCATTCTCAAATTGATGTTATTTTTAATTCATAAGTCATTGAAATTCAGCCATTTGATTTAGACTTGTTTCTTATCAAAAAATCATACTTGATATAACCATTACCTCTTGTCATCTTGGGTAAGTCACTTCAGGTTTTTAATCTATAAAATGGGCATGTTGGTAATGCTGTCTGCTGTTCTAAGAATTATTAAGATGCATGTAAAACTGCTTTGTAAATTGTAAAATACACAAATATGAGACATTTTTTGTTGTTTATTAGGCTTGATATTCATGTGATTTTGGCGAGCTAATTAACAATTTTCATCATCTTAGAAAATATTTCTCAAGGATCTCAATATTGTTGATGTCCCAAATGTTCAAGAAACAGCTTCAGTCCCTTAGAATTTTTTATTCCTAATTTTAAATTATTTATCATGGAAAAATTATTTAAAGGGATTAGAGAACTTAAATTACACATTACATTATCTGGCCAAAGATCAGGGTCTAAATTAAAAACGTGTACACTGCCTTTCTGTTACAGGTAGTTAAAAAAATTTAAAAATATAAAATTAAATTTGGAAATTTTAGGTTTGAGTTATTTCTAAGTTATCTGTGGTTCATATGTGTAGTTTTTATTTGAATTTAGTCATCCCCCCTTAGTTGGCTTTTGCTGTGTTACAGTGGAAACTTCACTTTTCACCTTTATTCTGAAGTTCCACTGATATTCGAACCATTTAGAGTACCAATAATAGAATGGTTGCAATCAGAATTTTGCACTCCTTTTTGATACATCCTCTAGGAGCATCTTATAAAATGGGGATCTGCTGGCTTTTGAGGGGAGGAGAAGGAATATTGGCTTTTGAGAAAATCTGTTATTCTCCCTTTCATATTTCAGAAAATAGCCAGCCCAGTTTAGCCCTGACCACGACAAGAAAACATTTATTGAAATTCAGCAGGAAATTTGGTAATCTAAAGGACTGTTCAACTTCTTGCATCATACATGCTTGATTTTTAGGGTTTTTTTGGCTTAGTAAAAATTAGTCAGCATTATGTTTGCTAATAATTTTGAAAGTAATGGATTCCACTGAAAGTGCATATAAAATAGATTCTCTTGAGGGAAAAATTTCCATAGTTTGGTTTATAGTGCTTGTCTCCTTCTATAGAATGCTGTAAGGTAAAATTCAGCTTAGCTTAGGGCAAAATGGTTACAAATACATATTTAATAAACTTTCTAAGTGTGTAAAAATAATACTAAGTGTTATATTAGTAACTGTGACAGCTTTTACTGTAAACCATGGAGAGAAATAAACCTCCTAGTATACAAATATTAAGGTAACCTTCACCCTAGTGTTGAAGCATGTTATTGTGCATTGCACCTTCCTTTTCCAAAATTTTTGAAGTTTTTTTTTTTTTTTTTTTTGGCGGGGGGGAAGACCAGCCCTGAGCTAACATCTGTTGCCAATCCTCCCCTTTTTGCTGAGGAAGACTGGCCCTGGGCTAACATCCGTGCCCATCTTCCTCCACTTTATATGGGACGCCGCCACGGCATGGCTGACAGGCAGTGCGTCCCCGGGTGCCTGGTATCCGAACTTGCGAACCCCGGGCTGCCAAGCGTGACTAAACCGCTGCGCCACCGGGTGGCCCCAAAATTTTTGAAGTTTTTAAGAATGTCAGAACTTAAGTACTTTTATCAACTCTGCCTTCATCATTTCAGTACCTGGTAACATCTGTTAATTCATGTTAGTGAATATTCACTGTACAAGCAACTCCTAGTTGATCCCAGCTGAGTATTTGTTCCCACTGCATCTTTTTGCTTCCATAAAGAGTAGGAAGGTGTAGGCAGTGACAGCAGCATCATAAGGAGAAGTTATGTCTTTTTTGGGTGTTTTTCTGGGTGCTAAAAAATAATTTAAACTGGTATTTTGTTTTAAATTATTTTGTACTTTAATAGAAATAAATTGTTTATGTATGATTTAGTCATAATTTAGCAAACTAATTTTTCAGAGGACTTCCAGATTCTGAGGAGGCTGATAAGTATGTTAGAAGGGGTTTAGGGGACAGGTCCTAGCTGCATTTTATTAAGCACTATACCTCTCAACCATCTGGTTTCCTTATCCAAATCCTCAGAACACATTAGAATAACTTTCCATGTTTCTGGCAATCCTTGTGTGTCTCTCAGTTAGCTCTCTCTCCCATTGGCCAAGAAGTTATTTCAAACCCCAATCTCCTCGAGCCTCCTTTAACTTTTTCTGTTCCGGTTATCTATTGCTGTGTAATAAAGTACCCCAAGACTTACTGGTGTAGCACAGTGACCATTTTATTATGCTCACAGATTCTTTATGTGTCAGGAATTCAGATGGGGTTGTTGCTGCTCCACAATATCTGGGGCTTTGGCTGGGAAGACTCAACTGACTGGAGGGGACATGGATGACTGGGAAGTGGAATTCTCTGGAGGCTTCTTCACTCATATGTCTGGTGCCTGGGCTGTGATGACTTGAAAGCTGGGTGCAGCTGGGATTGTTGACTGAACCATGTGACTTGGGCTTCTCATGTCAGGACTGCTTCCAAGAGTGGGTGTGTGGAGACCCAGCATTCCAAGAGAATCAGGCGGAAGCTGCTTGGCCTTTTCTGACCTAACCTTGGCACTTGTCCACTGAATTCTGTTGGTTATAAATGAATCTCCAAGGCCAGTCCAGATTCATGGGGAGGGGAATTAGGCTTTATCTCTTGGTGGAGTTGTGGCAAGGTCACTTTGCAGAAGGGCACATGGGATGAGAGATAATATAGTGACCATTTTGGAAAATACAGCCTACCACACTATCTCCTGATCTTTAAATTTTTATGTCTTGGTGCCTGCTGAATATTGCCACTTGAACATCCCTGTCGCTTAAAATAAAACATGACCAAAACTTACCTCTTCTTCACCCCTGCCCTTTACCCCTGTCCTCACACAGTGGGAACACTGCATTTTGTGTCTAAATTAATAGTACCTCTATTATTTAGTTATGCAAGCCAGATCTCTTTTTGCTAACACCCTCCCTCCTTCCCTAGATAAATGAGATTGTTTCATTGTTTTTCCTCCCAGATGTCCATGGAATTCACATTTACTCATCCCTGTTGTCACAGCTTTAGTTCAAGCCATTATCTCTTCCCTGGGTATTACTGTAACATTCTATTTAATTCCTGTATTTTTATTTAATTCTTAAATATATGAAATGTGTTTCTAAAGTCACATAATTGGCTTTGAAAAAGTAAACCTAGCAGAATATATACATCCAAAGGAATGTTATTTTTAAAAGTAATTCCTTACATTTATGCATTGTTTTATAAATGTTTTAAATTGCTTTCACGTGTATAGTCATGTTGATCCAAGTCACCATTCTTAACTGATCTCATGTCACATTTATACTTTGAGTTACAGGCTTTTTGAGAGTCTGAGAGTTATGTACTCTTTTCCTAAACAGTGCTTGCACACACACAATTGAGATGGTTCACAGAAGCACTGAAGTTAAGCACTTTTTTGTTTTGTAGTCACATACCATTCTTCATACTTGGCTCCAAGCCACTTGTGATTAATTGGTGGTTAGAATCTGATTCCCTTTCTAGAGAGTTTTGCTTCTGTGAGGTTATTCATTTAAAAAAAGGAGTGACGTCAGTATCATGGCGGAGTGAGATTCCCTCTTTGAATCTCTGCCCCCTACGACACAACGAAAACATCATTCACATTCCAACAGAGCTCAATCAAACACTACGAAGGACTTCTGAGAAACCCCTGCTGCCATACATCGGACGGTGGAGGCGCGGGAAGCCCAGGAGAACGGGAGGAGAGGTAGGAGGTTGTACTCCCCGTCCCCAATCGATCGGCAAAAACAGCGCGGTTCGCGGACAGAGGGGGGAGGGGCGGCCCACAGCGGGGAAAACTAGCGCCATCCAGGTGCTCTCACAGACTGTCGCGAGATCCCCACGGGGAAGCGACGACAGACTGTTTAGGGGGTGTAGCAAACACCCTAACAGAGCCAGAAAGGAAACCCCCGGGTCAAGCAGGAGAAACAGAGGACCCCTCCCCCCACACACCCGGCGTTTCAGCATAATCCCTCCGGGGGCTGCAGCCGCGCAGCCGCCTCAGAGCAAACCGCTCGCGACCTCCATCTAGTGGCAGCAGGGGGAAACTGCAGGACTAACTTTAATCATGAGGGGTAAAAATAAAGCCGTCCCCGCCGGATCCTTGCGAAAATATGTCAGGGCTACAGACCAAAAGGAAAATGACAAACACCCAGAAACCAACCCTGAAGGCACAGAATTTGATAACCTGAATGAGAGAGAATTCAAAATAGCTATCATAAACAAGCTCAACGAAATACAAGAGAACACACAGAAACAAATCAACGAATTCAGGGATTATGTCACAAAAGAGATTGAAACCCTAAAGAAAAACCAATCAGAATTATTGGAGATGAAAAACAAAATGAATGAGATAGTGGAAAAAATGGAGTCTTCAAAGAGCAGAACTGACAATATGGAGGAACGAATTAGCACTATTGAGGATAGCCACGCAGAAATGCTCCTGGTAGAGGAGGAGAGAGAGCTAAGACTAAAAAGAAATGAAGAAATTCTTCGAGAAATATCAGACTCAATGAGGAAAAGCAACATAAAGATAATAGGTATTCCAGAAGGAGAAGAAAGAGAAAAAGGAGCAGAGAGTTTGTTCAAAGAAATAATAGCTGAGAACTTCCCCAACCTAGGGAACGAAAGGGAAATAACAGTGAATGAAATCAATAGATCACCTAAATATATAAACAGGAATAAAAAATCATCTCGCCACATAGTAGCAAACTTGAAGAATACCCGTGACAAGGAAATAATATTGAAGGCAGCTAAACAAAAAAACAAAATAACATACAAAGGAAACCCCATCAGGCTCTCAGCTGATTTCTCGACAGAAACTCTACAGGCTAGGAGAGACTGGAATGATATATTCAAAATTATGAAAGACAAAAACCTTCAGCCGAGAATACTTTATCCAGCAAAGATATCCTTCAAATACGATGGAGAAATAATAACTCTCCCTGATAAACAAAAGCTAAGAGAGTTCGTCACCACAAGACCCCCACTACAAGAAATGCTCAAGAAGGCCCTTAGGCCTGAAAAAAAACAAATGAGAAAGGGGATACAAAGATTTCAGCAAGGAGAAAAGCAAGGAGACTAAACCAGAACAAAATACAGTTGGAAAACATCAAAAATTAATTCAAGCTCATCAGTGGAAACACACATTCATGACACAATCTGGAATAAAGAGATAACAAATAAGGAGGGGAAGAGGTAAGGGATTGAACTGACCCAGCCTCAGGAAAAAGGAGGCATCTGAAAATGTACTTTCTTATCCAGGAGATCGCTTATATAAACCGCACGGTAACCACTAAACAAACAACCAGAAGAGAACCACACATGACAAATAAAGAGAAAACCAAGAGAATGAACATGCAGAAATACCAAATTGAATTTGGAGTCCGAAACACAAGGGACAAGAAACGAAGGAAATGCAAAAGAACCAGAAGATGAACAATAAAATAGCAACATTAAACCCTCATATATCAATAATCACTCTAAACGTAAATGGATTGAATTCTCCAATCAAAAGACACAGAGTGGCAGGATGGATTAAAAACCAAGATCCAACCATCTGCTGCCTCCAGGAAACACATCTCAGCTCTAAAGACAAACACAGACTCAAAATAAAAGGATGGAAAACAATACTCCAAGCTAATGGCAAACAAAAGAAAGCAGGAGTAGCCATACTTATATCAGACAAAGTAGACTTCAAGATAAAAAAGGTAATGAGAGACAAAGAAGGGCAATATATAATGATAAAAGGGACACTTCACCAAGAAGACATAACACTTATAAATATCTATGCACCCAACACAGGAGCACCAAAGTACATAAAACAACTGCTAAAAAACCTTAAAGGAGATATTAACAATAACACAATAATAGTAGGGGATCTTAATACCCCCCTTACATCAATAGATAGATCATCCAGACAAAAAGTCAATAAGGAAATAATGGACTTAAATGAAAAACTAGACGCAATGGATTTAATAGATATATACAGAGCATTCCACCCAAAAAAAGCAGAGTACACATTCTTCTCAAGTGCTCATGGAACATTCTCAAGGATAGACCATATATTAGGAAACAAGGCAAACCTCTATAAATTTAAGAAGATTGAAATCATTACAAGCATCTTTTCTGATCATAATGCTGTGAAACTAGAAATCAACTGCAAGGAAAAAACTAGGAAAGGGACAAAGATGTGGAGACTAAACAATATGCTACTGAACAACCAATGGGTCGTTGATGAAATTAAAGGAGAAATCAAAAGCTATCTGGAGACAAATGAAAAGGAAAATACACCATACCAACTCATATGGGATGCAGCAAAAGCAGTCCTGAGAGGGAAATTCATAGCAATACAAGCTCACCTTAACAAACAAGAAAAATCCCAAATAAATAACCTTAAATTGCACCTAACAGAGTTGGAAAAAGAAGAACAGACAAAGCCCCGAATCAGCAGAAGGAGGGAAATAATAAAAATCAGAGCAGAAATAAATGAAATTGAAACCAAAAAAAACAGTAGAAAGGATCAAAGAGCTGGTTCTTTGAGAAGATAAATAAAATTGACAAACCCTTAGCCAGACTCACTAAGAAAAAACGGGAGAAGACTCAAATAAATAAAATTAGAAATGAAAGAGGAGAAATTACAACAGACACCACAGAAATACAAGGGATTATTAGGGAATACTATGAAAAACTTTACGCCAACAAATGGGACAACCTAGAGGAAATGGACAAATTCTTGGATGCATACAACCTCCCAAAACTGAATCAAGAAGAAATAGAGAATCTGAACAGACCAATCACAAGTAAAGAGATTGAAACAGTAATCAAAAACCTCCCAAAAAATAAAAGCCCAGGACCAGATGGCTTCCCTGGAGAATTTTATCAAACGTTCAAAGAAGATTTAGCACCTATCCTTATCAAACTATTCCAAAAAATAGAGGAAGATGGAATACTTCCCAACACATTCTATGAGGCCGACATCATGCTGATACCAAAGCCAGACAAGGACAATACAAAGAAGGAAAACTACAGGCCAATATCACTGATGAACATAGACGCAAAAATCCTCAACAAAATATTGGCAAACCGAATACAGCAATACATCAAAAAGATCATACACCATGATCAAGTGGGATTTATACCAGGGACACAGGGATGGTTTAACATCCGCAAATCAATCAACGTGATACACCACATTAACAAAATGAAGAATAAAAACCACATGATCATCTCAATCGATGCAGAGAAGGCATTCGACAAGATCCAGCATCCATTTATGATAAAAACTCTCAACAAAATTGGTATAGAAGGAAAGTACCTCAACATAATAAGGGCCATATATGACAAACCTACAGCAAACATCCTACTCAACGGGGAAAAACTGAAAGCCATTCCTTTGAGGACAGGAACAAGACAAGGGTGCCCACTCTCACCGCTCCTATTCAACATAGTACTGGAAGTTCTGGCCAGAGCAATTAGGCAAGAAAAAGGAATAAAAGGACTCCAAATAGGCAATGAAGAAGTGAAACTCTCACTATTTGCAGACGACATGATCCTATACATAGAAAACCCCAAAAATTCCATCGGAAAGCTACTAGAAACAATCAACAACTACAGTAAAGTGGCAGGGTATAAAATCAACTTACAAAAATCAATTGCATTTCTATACACTAACGATGAAAAAACAGAAAGAGAACTCAAAAAGACAATCCCATTTACAATTGCAACAAAGAGAATAAAATATCTGGGAATAAATTTAACCAAGGAGGTCAAAGACCTATACAATGAAAACTATAAGACACTATTGAAAGAAATCGAGGAGGACATAAAGAAATGGAAAAATATTCCATGCACATGGATTGGAAGAATAAATATAGTTAAAATGTCCATTCTACCTAAAGCAATCTACAGATTCAATGCAATCCCAATCAGAATCCCAATGTCATTCTTCACGGTAATAGAACAAAAACTACTGAAATTCGTATGGGGCAACAAAAGAGCCCGAATAGCTAAAGCAATCCTGAAAAAAAAGAACAAAGCTGGAGGCATCACAATCCCTGATTTCAAAATATACTATAAAGCTACAGTAATCAAAACAGCATGGTACTGGTACAAGAATAGACACACAGATCAATGGAACAGAATTGAAAGCCCAGAAATAAAACCACACACCTATGGACAGCTAATCTTCGACAAAGGAGCAAAGAACATACAATGGAGAGAGGGAAGTCTCTTCAATAAATGGTGCTGGGAAAATTGGACAGCAACATGCAAAAGAATGAAAGTAGACCATCTCCTATCGCCATATACAAAAATCAATTCAAAATGGATCAAAGTCCTGAAAATGAGACCTGAAACTATAAAAATCCTGGAAGAAAATATAGGCAGTACACTAATTGCGATTGGACATAAAGGGATCCTGTCAGATTCCATGTCTACCCAGACAAGGGAAACAAAAGAAAAAATAAACAAGTGGGACCTCATCAGGCTAAAGAGCTTCTACAAGGCAAATGAAACCAGGATCAAAATGAATAAACAACCCACCAGCTGGGAGAAAATATTTGCAAATCGTTTGTCTGACAAGGGATTAATCTCAGTAATATACAAAGATCTCATACAACTGAGCAACAAAAAAACAAACAACCCGATCAAAAAATGGGCAGAGGATATGAACAGACATTTTTCCAAGGAAGAGATACAGATGGCCAATAGACACATGAAAAGATGTTCAACATCACTAATCATCAGGGAAATGCAAATCAAAACTACACTGAGATATCACCTTACACCGGTTAGAATGGCTATAATCACCAAGACAAATAACAACAAATGCTGGAGAGGTTGTGGAGAAACGGGGACCCTCATTCACTGCTGGTGGGAATGCAAACTGGTGCAGCCTCTATGGAAAACAGTATGGAGAGTCCTCAAAAAATTAAAAATAGAAATACCGTATGATCCAGCAATACCACTCTTGGGCATCTACCCAATGGACGTGAAATCAACCATCACAAGAGGCGTATGCACCCCTATGTTCATTGCAGCATTATTCACTATAGCCAAGAAGTGGAAGCAACCCAAGTGTCCCTCAACTGAAGATTGGTTAAAGAAGATGTGGTATATACATACAATGGAATACTACTCAGCCATAAGAAAAGACACAATTGTCCCATTTGCAACAACATGGAAGGACCTAGAGGGTATTATGTTAAGTGAAATAAGCCAGAGAGAGAAGGACAGACACTGCATGAACTCACTCATATATGGAATATAAGTGAACACACGGACAGAGAGAACTGATTGGTGGTTACCAAGGGGAAGGGGGGTGGGGAGGGCACAAGGGGTGAAGGGTTACATACACAAGGTGACGGACAAAAATGTACAACTAAAACCCCACAGTGTTATAAACTAAGACATCAATAAAAAAATAAAAAATAAAAAATAAAAAACAATAAAATAAAAAAAATAAAAAAAAAAAGGAAGCAAGCAGGAAAGAACTGCAAACAGTGAATGCCACAAATATTTTTGAATACTGGCAGCATTATGATAAATTGATGCATAGCCTCCCACAGTTACTGCTTTGAAGGAGACAAAACTTTGGATGTGTAAGTTCTACTGTGTTTATTAAAAACTATTCATTTGACTTTAGTCTTTTCTTAGATTACCAGTTTAGTTTGCATTGAGTAGATGCTGTTGCTCTGCAAAGTATACTGTATATGAGACAAAAATGATGTCATGAGAGGTAGATATAAATTATAGTGTATAGATAATAGAATTTGTTGAGTCTGTGTAAGTATTATTTTAAAGTTTATATTTGTACTGTCAGTGAGGGAAAAGAAAGCTGCTAAGCAATTTGATAGTAAAAATAATATGAGAGGGAATATTTAATATACTTAGGAAATCAGGTATATAATTTGCACATAACCAGTTATTTTTTAATAAATCATTCTTTCCTATTCATTAAACAAATCCTGTGTCTTATCAACTCTGTTGACTTGTTCTAGTTACTTAATGTACCTGAAAGGAATAAAACTGTGTTTCTTTCAAAATACTTCAAAGTCTGTACTTTTTATGTTAATTCACAATGACTCATTTCCTCCAATTTTAATCTTTCCTTCTATATATAATGCAGTGGTTGTGTTTCTAAGGTTTTAAAAAAATTTATAAAAATAATTCTGAAGGGATAGGGAGTTGATGGCTATAGAGAAAATTCCTGAACGAATTTTAGTAATAAAATATTTTAAGGACTCTGCTATATAGTTAAAAAACCTAAATATCGCTAAATAAACAAATCTAGCTTCTGATTTTTATATTATTTCAGCTCAATAGTGACAGCTTCTCTTATCACATCCAGTACTGTATATTTGCATTATCTAGTGTTTCCAGAGCAGTGTCAAAAATATTTTGCTGTTTTTGTTCATCCTTGTCTTGGTTCTAACTTTAACAGGAAAGTATTTTACAATTAAGTGCCACGTGGGTTTTTTTGTTGTTGTTGAGGAAGATTCACCCTGAGCTAACGTCTGTGCCAGTCTTCCTCTGTTTTGTATGTGGGTTGCTGCCATTGCATCGCTGCTGACGAGTTTGTAGGTCCATGCCTGGGAACCAAACCTGGGCTGCCGAAGTGGAGCACGCTGAACTTAACCACTAGGCCAAGAGGCCAACCTGAAGTACCATGTGGTTTTTAGTTTGAGTATGCTGCTACTACTACTTTTTTTTTCTTTTTCATGAGGAAGATCAGCCCTGAGCTAACATCTGTTGCTAATCCTATTCTTTTTGCTGAGTAAGCGTGGCCCTGGGCTAACATCTGTGCCCATCTTCCTCCACTTTATATGGGTCACCACCACAGCATGGCTTGATAAGTGGTATGTTGGTCTGTGCCTGGGATCCGAATCTGCGAACCCCAGGCCACTGAAGTGGAGCACATGAACTTAACCGCTATGCCACTGGGCTGGCCCCTGCTCGTCCTACACTTTGAGAACTACTGCTTTATAATAAGTCTACCCTGATAATTATAGAATCAATTTTTCATTTCAGTTGCATCAGTTAATAGAAGACTGCTTAAATATAGTACAGTGTATAGTGGGTAATACATTACTTTAATACTAGAGAAACTGGTTTCTGGATCACTGCTTACCAGCTGTCTGACCTTAAAGCCATTATTTAACTAACCTGATCCATAATTTCCTTATCTGTAAAATGAGGAATTGTCCTTTGAGGATGAAATTAGGTAATGTGTGGAAAATGTTTTATACTCTATATTGCTGCACAAATATGAAGTAGTATTGCATATTATTTAAAATTTTTAGCTTGTTTTAAAATACCGTGGCTTATAATATTGTTACTTTCAGTATGTTGATAAATACTTATTCTCTGTATCTCCCTGCTATGGCCCCTTGTCCTTTTAATCTTGATTACTTTTTAGTGATAGTGTCTTTCAGTTTAAGTGGCCTTGAATGGCTTTGAAAGGAAATATATTAAAATGAACACAGGCAGTCTTCATGGGAATGTAAAGATATAAGCATTTTGCAGGACCGTAAAGATAACTGTGCAAGCTAAAAACATGTAAGCTATGTTAATAATCAGTGGGAAAAATTGTGATGATTCTGTGACCTTTAAAGGTTTTGTCAAAACATTAAAAACTCTTTTACTGTGGGTTATAAATGTATAGGCAAGTGAAAAAAATAGTGCAACTCCTATTTACTACAAGGTAATTTAAAACATTAGAAACATTGAGAGTTAAAATGTTTTATTTCTTCGTAAAAAAAACTTTCCAGATCAGTTTGAACAGTGCTTACCTTGTATAACTTATAATATGGAGATAGATAGATAATATTATAGTACCATCTGAATTACCAGGGAAACATTACATTCAATATGGTTTGTGTTGAGTGTGTTTTATTAGATTGTTTAAATATGGTCATTTAAAAAATAATGGAATCATAGAATAAAATGGTAATGTTTTAGAGCAAAGATCAGCATACCTTTTCTGTAAAGGACTTTGCCAGCCAAGAGGAAAAATCAGGGATATTATGTAAATACTTACATGCCAAGAGAGAACAAATTTACACAAATTTTTTATTGTAGAAATTCTAAATAATAATAATTGAGTATAAATTTTGTAGTCCTGGTCTACTAATGAGAAGAATGGGATTTTTTGGGGGGGGAATAACATTATTCTTCACTGGGCTTCAGAGTTAGCGTTCCCTGCCATCAGATTGGTTGGAAATGTTCAGCTGTAAAAACCATTCTTAAATTCATGGGCTGTACAAAAACAGGTGGTGAGCTGGCTTTGGCACATGAGCCATAGTTGTTGACCCATGTTTTAGAATATAAGGGACCTTCACAATCATCTATTAGTTAGTGAAGTGAGAGTTGTTTCTTAAGGTCACACATTTATTTAGTGACAGTGCTCTTTAAAATGTTAGATTACTTCTGCTATTCTTAACTAATATAGTATTTACTTAACCAAATACCCTATTCCCTATCCATTTTTATAAATGGAAATTCACACCTTATACAAAAACTGCCACCTCCCCCCTTCCCCCACCTCACATCTTTTTCCTACCTTATATGATTTTTAGTAATACTCAGCTTCTTAAATAATAATAATGATAATATTTTTAAGTGAAAAATACCATGTTAAAAATTTTTATGAAGGTTTGGGGGCAGTTAATACATCATTTTTCCCTCATTTGTACTGTATATATATATATATTTTTTACTGATGAGGAAGATTGGCCCTGAGGTAACATCTGTTGCCAATCTTCCTCTTTTTGCTTGAGGAAGATTGTCCTTGAGCTAACATCCATACCAGTCATCCTCTATTTTTTGTATGTGGGACACCTCCACAGCATGGCTTGATGAGTGGTGTGTAGGTCTGCACCTGGGATCTGAATCCGCGAACCCTGGGCCACTGAAGCAGAGTGCATGAACACAACCACTATGCCACCAGGCCAGCCCCTGTACTGTAATTTTTTTTTGAGGGGGGGGGGTGAGGAAGATTAGCCCTGAGCTAACATCTGTTGCCAATCCTCCTCTTTTTGCTGAGAAAGATTGGCCCTGGGCTAACATTCATGCCCATCTTCCTTTACTTTATATGTGGGACATCTGCCACAGCATGGCATGATAAGTGGTGCGTAGATCTGTGCCTGGGACCTCCAAACCCTGGGCCACCAAAACGGAGTGTGTGAACTTAACCACTACACCACTAGGCCAGCCCCCCTACTGTATTTTTAAAACTGATTTAAATTATTTTTAATTATATGTATTGATCACCTGTGCAATTTTAGTAGCTGAAATGCAGATCTTTAATATCAGACATTGTGAACTTGTATCAAGTAGTATTTTAAATACCTGCAGATAATATCTTTACACTGTCCCCCTTCCACTTCTACCACTGGTAAAATGGAAAGAGCTTTGGTGCACAGAGAACTAGACTGAAATACCAAACATCAAGTGCCTGGCACAGACACAGAGTAGGTAACAAATAATTGTGTATCTGTGACAAAGTGATTTGACAAAGTCACTGTTTTGGAGGGCTTAATATAGTCTCTGGTACATGGAAGGTCAATATATGATAGTTTTTAATAATAATTATTAAATTTATAGTCTAGTAGTTGTTCATAATACCCAAATTTAATGCATTGTGCTCAACATGCATAGATTCATCTGTATAGTTGTAGAGTGGTTAAACAACCGGGATCTGGAGTTAGGTTACCCAGTTTTGAAACCTGGTGAGACCTGATGAGCTGCACACCCAAGCCATGCTGCCCTTGGGCAAATTATTCAATCTTTCTGTGCCTCGATTTCCTAATCTTTAAAATGAAGGTATGATAATAGTACAGACCTCAGAGGCTTAAATATATTAGTATACGTAAAGTGTAATAGTTCATATAAGGTTAGTAGATGTAAAATGTTATAGTGCTTGGCACATATTAAGTTCTCCACAACTGTTGGCTGCAGTAGTAATTATACATGCTATATTTGAATCCAAAGTTTAAACAGGTTTAATTAATTAACCAGATTCCCCAATCTACCAGTTAAGTTTAAAGCTCTTCTGTTAACAGGTAGGATTTATCTCATTTACCTCATCTCTTATAGACAGTGAAAGGGGAAATTTCAATTAAATTGGACATGTGTATTTTACAATGCCTTGTATAGTCATAAGTAGAAAAATTGGTTAAATATCAGCACATATGTACATAGTCGAAAAGTTATAGTCTTGGCCTGATCATCTCCTTGAGATAGTCACAAGAGTGGTACACTGATTTTTTTTTTTTTCCTCATCCAAGGTGTGCCTTATATTTTGTGACTTGAGTACAGCATATTGTAATATTCTCTTCTTAATATTAGTGCTTCTGGTTAATATAAATAGCTACTTGACCAAAAAAGAACTACTTTGAGAAAAGGAAATGCTATGGGATTTAGTAATCTGCAGTTGTAGTTGTTGTTATTGTATATCTTTATGGTTGTTATTGTATATTCTACATATAGTTTTATAAAATTATATTATTTGTGTAAATTAACACATTTAACTGAAACAGAATTTTAGTACCTAATTTTCTTCTGAATTTGCATTCCTCCCAACTTCTTATAGAAGTTACAAACCAGTTTATAGAACCTGTAATCAAATTACTTAGTGATCTTTCTGTTGTCAAGTTTTCTAATGTATGCTTCTTTTTTTCCCCCAGAGGAAATAAAAGCGGAAACTGAAAAACAGAGGTTTGTGGGGTTTCTTTTCTTTAGTAAAAATAATTTGCAAACTTGTCAGTCTTGGCCGCAATAATAATACAATCATCTATATTTTAGTGTGGCAGATTTTCTGCATGTGATCTTTATAATAAAATCAACTTAAAAAATTTTAAGAGATATAATTGTAACCATACTTATAAATACAAAAACATCTCCTGAATGAGCATAGAAGGATATTTCTGAAATACCTAGGATGTGCTTCAAAGTCTTTGCTTAAGGACTTTGATTCATACTTAGAAAGATTACTAGGTTTCTTTGATAGTGTTAACCTCTTTAGGACAGTATTGAGTAACTCAAAAGTGCAGTTTTGATTTAAGGACAAGTAGAAAGCCCATTTCTTTTTAAGGTATATTGTGATACCAAATTTGTTAAGTGGCAATAAAATATTTCTATAATAGAAACACCTTTGGATCTTTGGAAAGAGTATTAGACAAGAATCCAGTGTCTTGCCTTAAGTTGCAGCTCTGGGCACTGGCTTTTGGACCTGTAGCAAATCACTTAACTTCTCTGGGCTTTGTTTCCTCATGAAATATGGAAAGATGCAGATTTAGCGAGCTTCCTTTTAGGACTGAAATTCTGTTTTTATATGAGTTCATCGTCAATCTAATAAATGTGATATTCTTATTAGACTCTTCTTTTTCCTTTAGTCCTCCTCATGGAGAAACAAAAGCTGGATCAAGCACCCTTCCACCAGTGAAATCAAAGACGAATTTTATAGAAGCAGACAAGTACTTCTTACCCTTTGAATTGGCATGTCAGTCCAAATGTCCCCGCATAGTTAGTACATCTCTAGATTGTTTACAGGTATGTATAAAACAGCATTATCTAAAAACTGTCTAATTTGAATGTGTTTCTAAAACATTACTCAAAATTGATAATTCAGACATCCTCCATGAAAGTCTTGAATGTTCTTTTTGTGGTAAGAAACCAAATGGTTGCTTATATTCAAGAGAGACAATAATAGTTGCAAAAAGATGTTTCAAATTTAATGGTAAACGAAAATCATTAGCTTAGTGAGACACAAAATCCTTACTAAGGTTATTGATAATGAAAGTGTTGATTTGAGCTCTTTTTCCATCAGTGAAATTCAAGAACCGTAATACTTTTAACCTGCTGCCGACTTTATGTATGTAATTATGTAAATGATTTTACTTAATGCCTGTTGTTTTATATAAAGAAATAGGTTAATAATGACAGTGTAATATTTATAATCACTGCCGGACTTTAGCTCTGACCTTCATTTATGTCAGAAAGTTCCTTAAATCTTTCATCCTGTTTTACTTACACGCACACACAATCCTCTTAGATGTTTGTAAGTTAAACCTCCAGATAGAGGGGTCCTTCTCTTTCTAGGTGTTCTCACTGTTTGGGGATTATACCTATTTAACAATTCAATGGCTAGGAAAGGACCGTATCCATATCATATCCATATGCTTTGTTCGTAAGATAGGTTAAGGATAAGTTCATTTGATTTGTGACCTTCTTTTCCCTGACAAATTAGAATTATAATATCTAAGGCCTTCCTTCCAGGGCTATAATAGAAATGATGAATGAACAAATCTGTGATTTATTGCAGCCAGTGTATGGAAACTGGGTTTTTTGCATATTCACAGATCTAATTTGGAAGGAGATTTTGGGTCATTTAAATGTGTTTCACAGAAGCAGTATCAATAATGTTTACACAGAAAATCGTAAGCTATTCTAACTCATCAGAGACAAGTTCAAAGGACCGGCTTTCTCAGAGTATTGCGTGATGGTTTTCTTGTGGTTATTGTTCTGTTTTTGTGGTTGTTACAAGTGTAAATAGTTTAACATTTCTAGCTAATAAAGCTTTTTTCAGAAAATGTTGGTATAGCTGTGGCTTTGATTATACGTTAATGTTTTTATGTAAAAGTTGAGTATATATTCAATGGTATATTGTAATTTTAATGAATATTTAATTAGTATATATATTAGTTAGCTTAATTAGAATCTTTATTTTCTTTCTCCATTTCAGAAACTTATTGCTTATGGGCACTTGACTGGCAATGCTCCAGATAGTACAGCACCAGGCAAAAAATTAATTGATAGAATTATTGAAACAATTTGTGGCTGTTTCCAAGGTCCTCAAACAGATGAAGGAGTTCAGTTGCAAATAATAAAGGTGATTAAGTATATAAAGTGAATTTGTTATTCATAATCTGTATTTTTTAAAATCGAAAGCCTTTTACCTTAAAAATATTTGGAAAGGTCATTTTATGTGCTTTCCAACTATAATAGAGGTCATTTGGGTGCTTTTTAGAGCCCGTCTCAGGGGATTTCATTATTGAATGCCAAGAGTTCATTAGTGGAAGGTTGTATTTCCAAATCTCTTATTTTGAAGGTCCCAATTTAGCTTGGGCCCTAACATCTTCCAGAATTTTTCAGTTTCTGGCATATTTACCACACGTATTCCATCTTTTGAGCTTTATGTTGCCATGTGAAAGTTCTGTGACCCCTCTAGTTTCTTCTGTACTGTTGGACCCCTTCTAGTCTGCCCTCTCAACCCATGCTTCACCATGTGAACTACTTGTGCACCAGCTTTTCTGATTCCCTTGCTCCTGTTCATCTGCTGAACCTGCCCATCTAAACCCTGTTGTGGGTTTTTGCTATAGTGTACCTGGATGGTTAAACTCCTTTAAAGAAAAATCACTCAGTTGTGTTTTCAGTCTGTTATAGAGTTGATAATGTTACTGCTAATGGTAATGGTGGTATGTTTATATTTCAGTAAAATTTTCACGTACTTGTAGCACTTTTGAAATTGTTTGTGTGTATAAAGTGTTCCTTCATGTGTGGATATAGCCCCTTCTGAGCCTGTCAGTTTTATAGCTGTATTTACTTCACAAGTCATATGATACCTTTATTCTTAAAAAGCTGTCCAATCATTTGGGCCTGTCATTTGCAGTTTCATATAATTCATGGTTTATTTAGCATGTATTCAATGCTGACTCTGCATAGCGTTGTATGACATAAAAAGGACAAAAGCTATGAGTTCTTGCTTTTGAGAAATTGCAAGTAACCTAATGTATGAAAATTCACATAAAGTTGTTCACTTTATTGGAGGTTTCACTTTAGGATTATTTTAAATTCTTTATGCTAAAACACATATAAACATCTTCAACAGTAACAACAGCACATTTATTGAGTCCAGTGTATAAAAAAGATCTCAGAAAAATTTGGAAGTAAGACACAATGTATATCCTCCAAAGTTGACAGTCTAGTTCAACAGATGTATCATATGAGATATATCTGTGCTCTACTGTGACAGAGTTTTAATGCTGTGCATCTTTTTTTTTTTTCTTTTTGGTAAGGAAGATTCACCCTGAGCTAACATCCGTTGCCAGTCCTCCTCTTTTTTAACTTTTTCACTTGAGGAAAATTAGCCCTGAGCTAACATCTGACCAGTCGTCCTCTACACTGTATGTGGGTTGCCGCCCCAGCATGACTGATGAGTGGTGTAGGTCCACACCTGGGATTCGAACCCATGAACCTGGACCGCTGAAGTGGAGCTTGCCGAATTTAACCACTATGCTGCAGGGCCGGCCCATAAACTAAATTAAATAATATTTCTATTAAATTGAAACTTGTGTTGAAACAAATTAACTGAATGGTTTTCTCGTGTTCTGGCATTGGGAGGATTATGTGGAAACTACTGCCATAATTAGGAAAACAAAACATTTTAACAGTTGATATTATATTCAAGACAGATAGAAATTCTGTGTACACTTCCTGAAAATGGTAATGGTGTCTGAAAGTTTTAATTCTAATATAAAAATACTTATATATTTTTTGTGTTGAAACTCTGGATGCAGAAAATTGCTTTGACTTTGTCTTTTTTTGTTTTAAAGGCTTTACTTACTGCAGTAACATCTCAACACATAGAAATTCACGAAGGAACTGTACTGCAAGCTGTGAGAACATGTTACAATATCTATCTAGCAAGCAAAAATCTCATCAATCAGACAACAGCCAAAGCTACTCTCACTCAGATGCTAAATGTTATCTTTGCACGCATGGAAAACCAGGCAGTAAGTATTAAGAAAAGAGAAAGATTATGTAGATCACCACAGGTATCAAAGATAGAAGAGAGGCCACAGAAATGACAGTGAACTCTTCGTGCTTGTAGAGAAGAATGTCTTTCATTTACAGTTCTACTTGCTGGAGATCTGTGATACTATGTTTTATTTTGTTTTGTTTTGAGGTTTACTGACTCGTTTGACTCTGGATACAATTTTCTTTTTAGTTGGCAAATAGAATGTGAAAGATATTGATTGCCATCTTCCTCATGAAAATGTTTGTGAATTGATATTTTTATATCACTGAAGCTTAGTAGATGAGTGTAATGTAGATATAAAACTACCTAATTTGATCTTTTCTGGTATAAAATTATTTATTCATTGAGGCTTTAAAAATAAATAAAAATACATTTCTATATTGATGAGACTTTTTTTCAGTAAGAGATCAGCAGCTAGAGAAGCATTTATTTATTTAGTTTTTAATTGTCTAGGTCTTCATAATTAAAAAACAGCTTCTAACTTTTTGTTTTGAACTAATTTTAAACTTAACAGAAAAGTTACAAAAGTGTTACAGAGAGATCCTCTTTACCCTGCTTTCCTTAATGCCAAGATCTCATATGACCATACTACAGTGATCAGAAGCAGGAATTCACCCTAGTACAATACTAATAAGTAAAGTACAAACCTTACTTGAATTCCACCCATTTCCCACTAATGTCCTTTTTCCATTTCAGGATCTGATCCAGAATCCCACATTGCATTTAATTTGCAATTGTTATATCTTAGTCTTCTCCAGTTTGTGACAGTTTCTCAGTCTTATCTTTCATCACTTTGATGCTTTTGAATGGTACTGATCAGTTATTTTGTTGAATGTCCCTCATTTTGTCCTGTCTGATCTTTTCTCATGATTAGAATGAGGTTGTCCATTTTTATGCTAGAGTACCTCTGAAGCAATGGTGTGTTCTTTTCAATGCATCACATCAGGAATTCATGATGTTGATATGTCTTATTACTAGTGATGTTGACCTTGATTACTTGGTTAATGTGGTATCTGCCAGGTTCCTCCACTGTATAAAGTTATTAGTTACTCTTTTGCAGTTAATAGATATCTTGGGAGAAATACTTTAAAACTATGCAAATATCCTATTTCCTCCTCATACTCTTCCTGTCCCCCCAATTTAAGTATGCATTAGTGGATCTCATTGGCAACAGTTACTGTGGTGTTTCCCTAATGGTGATTTTTTGTTTCTCTCTCTTCTATTTATTAACTGGAATTATTCTCCTTCTTTCCTATTTATTTATTTAGTTTTTTATTTATATCAGTCTGTATTCATAGATATTTATTTCATTGTGTGGGTTATAATCCAGTACTATCATTATTTATTTGTTGCCCATTTTGTTCCACCTTTGGCCTTGTGTCCTTTTGGCAAACTCATATCCCTTCTTGAGCACCTCCTTTCTGGACTCTCAGGATGTTCCAGGCTCTTTTTGAATTGTCTCTGCTTCAGCCCTGGAATTAACCACTTCAACAGGGGCCCCTGGCTTCTTCGATTGGAGAATGGTGATTGGAACCCAAAATCCAAGTGTTAAGTGTGTTCATTGCTGCTGAGGTGTTATTGCTTTTAGGCTCTCTCAGCAGATAGAACTAGGAAATACATACCTGTATACTCACCCCACCTCCCCACCCCCTACAGTTACATGTGACTATATATCTGTATATGTTAAAAACTGTGTGTTCACACTGATACTTCTGATTCCAGTTCAACACTGCAAGGTTTGTTTCAGCCTCCTCCTTTTTAAATTTATAACTTTCTCTAAACAGAAATATAGCTTTAATTTTCTATGATATATTGCTTAATCCTTTTATATACCTAAGATAGTTTTAGAATTGCTAACCCATACCACTGTGAGAAGCAAATTTGCTAAGTAGGTTACAGCATTTATATTTAGTTCTTTTGGTCTTTAGCCTTATAGTACCCATTCAATATATTGTTTTCCAAAGTTACTTAGGTTAGTTCCTTTCTTCTTCACACTCTTCAACAGGATAATGTTATTCATTTATAATACAATTAGGTTCACTTATTACTGCCTGTTTTCCATTTCAGTCCCCCTCACATCCTGGTTAGTTTTAATTGCTTATTTATTTTTTGAATATGTTAACCATTACTATGATTTTAGAGTCAGAGCTACACAAAAGTTATCCTCAGAGGAGTACTGCACCCTCCTATTCCTGCCACTCCATTCCTCTTCCTCCCTTCTTTACACCTCTTCAGTGTAGCTAATCTCTTTTGTTTCTAGATTATCCTCCCTGCATTTCTTTAGCACAAATGAGCAGATATATGTATGGTTTCATGTATCACCTTTCTTAGATGAAAGGTAGCATAGTGTATTAGTTATCTATCACTGCATAACAAATACCCCAAACTTCAGCTGCTTATCTCTCAGTTTCTGAGGGTCCAGAATCCAAGAATGGCTTAGCTGGGTGGTTGTGGCTTGGGTTTCACATGAGGTTGCACTTGGCTGCATGGATCATAGTGTTAGCTGGGGCTGCAGTCATTTAAAGACTTGACTGGGCTAGAGAATACCCTTCCAAGCTCACTCATTTGGCTGTTAGTGAAAGGCCTCAGTTCTTCACTGTCTGTTGGCCAGAAAGGCCTGAGTTTATTTTACCATGTGGGTTTCTTAGGGCTGCTAATGACTTGGGAGCTGGCTTCCCCCAGGGTAGATGATCTGAGAGAGAGAGCAACAAGACAGAAGCTGCAGTGTCTACCTTATGATCAGAAGTGGCACAGTATGGGAGGGAGCTCTACAAGGAATGAAAATCAAGAGGTAGAGATCATTGGTGGCCATCTTAAAGGTTGGCTACCACACATACTATAAGGCTTTTTTGTACTTTGCTCTTTTTACTTAGCAGTATGTCCTGGAAAGCATTCAATATCAGTCCTTAGAGATCTTCCTCATTCTTTTTTACAGATGCTTAGTACTCTAGGATGTACTATAGTCTATTCATTCTTCTGTGTATTGACATTGGATTATTTCTAATATTTTGCAACCACAAATAATAATTTTGCTGCTTTTTTAAAGAAATGAATGAAAATAATTTTATCACATTTTAATGGTAGAAATATAAGTTTTATTGGTTTGACTTATTCAGTAAGGTTTAATTACATTCCTTATATCCTCCTGGAACTGTTCTAGACCTCAATTATACAGTGCTGGGCAAAACCAACCTGATCACTACCTTCAAAGATCTTACAAACTGTGGGCATAGAGGGGGAAAATGAACCTTAAACAGGTAGTCATACAAATCAATATATAACTGAATTGTGATAAAGGCTGTTGAACATGTTTCATTTCATGAAGGATATTTAGTTCTTTGCTATGGATAATTATTGAAAAGTAGGAAAGGGGAGAGAAAAAAAATTAAAAGGGGAGAAGACTGATTTAACTTCCACATTTGCTAAAATGTTCTAAGCTAGGAGTCTAATTCATTTATATATGCTACTGATAATCTCCCCCCCCTCCCCCAGTAAAACTCTCTACGAAATGTTCAGTTCTAAAATTATTTCAAAGGAGAAAATGTTAAATTTCTTTAGAACCGTTGTCCTCAACTGGAGGTGGTTTTACCCTTGAAGCCACATTTGAGATGCTTTGGATTGTCACGACTGGGGTGGGGAGGCTGTTACTGGCATATAATGGGTAGAGGATAAGGATGTTGCTAAACACCCTGTGCCCAGTACAGAGGACAGCCCCCCACAGCAAAGAATTATCCAATCCAAAATGTCAATAGTACTAATGTTGAGAAACCCTACTCTAGAAAGTATCGAAGTGTATAGAAAATGTTTAAAGGCTTATTTTTATACAATAACATTTCCTACTTTTTTCAAGGATATTTCTAGAGTTTCTACAACTCTGGATAAGTAGAAAAAGCTAGAATTTCGATATCATGCTTGTCCAAAGCATATACTTGCCTCACTAAATCATGGTACAGATTGGCTGTAGTTCGGCTGGACGTGAGATTGAATTGCGGGTCATAGGCTTCTCACTTCTAATTTGAAGATTGACTTTCTCATGAATGGGCTAAAGTATTGGTCTGAGAATTCTGTTCTGATTCCAGCTTTGCAACTAATCATGCCCATCAATTTCTTTATTTGTAAAATAAGAGATTTAGACCATGTGGATTATAAAGCTCTTCCTACTACCTTTTGGGCATTAACATTTTTTTAATTCAAATTTGTTATATAAATTCATGTAATTAGTTCTGGTATTTCCACATAACCTGGAATATTATTAGGGAGTATGAAATGTTCATATTTAACACTGTAAAATATTTATCTTTGTGGAAATTAATTCTGTGAGAATCATTCTTATTAGGTCATGAGGGCCAAAGAGATGTGTCTAAAAGCAATAAAGTGCTAAAAGATGAAACCCTATGATCCTGATTGTTACTGTTTTTAGCATCTTATAAGTGAGCCAGTTTTACAGGTAGTATTATATACATAATAATGACAGATCTCCTAAAATAAAACTCAAACGTTTGTAGATACATTTTTTTCATTCTAATTAGATGACTGGGCAGAGGCATTTAAGTACTCTTCGCAATTTTATTTATAAAATGTAATTTTATTAATTTTTAATTAAAAGACATTTGACAAGGTGTCATAAGAACAAGTTACAGAAGAGTATACACTGAAAAGTTCCCGCCCACTCTTATTTCCAATTTGGTCATTTCCTAACCCCCGCCTCCAATAGATACCATTATTACTAGTTTCTTATGTATCTTTCTAGACTTTATTTCTGTGTGGATGAGTGAAAATGAATGTGTGTATGTGTATTTTATTTTCCCATCCACTTCTTTTCTCCCTTAGTGAAACTTTTACTTGCTTTTAGGTAAATCCACTGTCAGCAACAATCCAATTATTGCTCTGAGGCTATTAAAATTATTTTAGTATTTTATTTTGTTTAGGTAATACATTCACATCAGTCAAACACCAAAAATAATGAAAAGAGGATACATAGTTGAAGACTTCCATCTCTGTTCTTGTGTACCAATTTCTATGCCCCTAAGAATTGACCACTGTTACTTGTTTTTGTGTGTTTTTGGTATTTTTTGTGTTCTTTGTTTCTGATGGACTATAATTTCTAAGCCTAGAGACAAGGTGGCATTTTATATAAAGGATTTGTAGTTGAGCGTAACATTATCCCTCTAAATTTTAAACAACTTATTTTACTAATATTGGGAATTATTCTCTTTCTTTCCAGTTGCAGGAAGCCAAACAAATGGAAAAAGAAAGGCATCGGCAGCATCATCATCTGTTGCAGTCTCCAGTAAGCCATCATGAGCCTGAATCACCTCAACTTAGATATTTACCACCTCAGACTGTTGATCATATATCCCAGGATCATGAAGGAGACCTTGATCCCCATACAAATGATGTGGATAAAAGCCTTCAGGATGACACAGAGCCTGAAAATGGATCTGATATTTCCAGTGCAGAAAATGAACAGACTGAAGCTGATCAGGCAACCGCAGCTGAAAGTAATCTTTTTGAGAAGGAATTATTGGGGGCGGTGTGTGTGTGTGTGTATGTTAAGGGAATAGTGTAGGAATGCATTTTTGGTAAAGAAATGTGGAAAGGGTGATACTGCTTGGTAGATATCAGACACATTGTGGTAATTGTGGACTTTTTCCTTCCTAGCTGGTAAAGTTAATTTCACTTCAAACCACAAAACATCTATTAATGATGCTATGCATTCGTTAGCCTCTCCTGAGCAGTATGGTTTATAGACTTGCTTTGGAGGAGATAGTGTTACTGAAGAGGGTCATAAATGTCTCTTATCAGGTTATATAGGAACTTCAGGTTTCTTCTTAAAATTAGTTTCACAGGGGCTGTCCAGTGGCGCAGCGTTTAGTCCGCGCTTGGCAGCCCGGAGTTCGCAGGTTCGGATCCTGGGTGCCGGCCGACACACTGCCTGTCAGCCACACCGTGGCGGCGTCCCATATAAAGTAGAGGAAGATGGGCATGGATGTTAGCCCAGGGCCAGTCTTCCTCAGCAAAAAGAGGAGGATTGGCGACAGATTGTTAGCTCAGGGCTGGTCGTCCTCACAAAAAAAAAAAAAAAATTAGTTTCACAGCAAACAAGAAATCTATTTATTTAGTAAGGTTTTCTGGAATGTGACTGAAAATTTTAGGAAATCATATTATTAATTCGTAAAATATTATTATGGTCAAAAAAGTACTGAAATTAAATATAAAAAAATCTTTTGAGTAACCACCTGACATACAAAAATATTTCATTTATTTTTATATCCCAATGTATAATAATCACTAAAATTGAGATGTTCTCTGACAGTAGTTTTCCTAAGTAAACTTATTAATAAGATAAAGATTACAAGATTACAAAAATTAAATTACACAAATTTATTTTGCAAATCTGTTTCTCTAAAAATAATTGCATAAAATCATTTTTTTCCCCCAGACGTTATTCTCAGCTTTGGCTGTTTTATAAAACTGCCAGGGAATTTGGTTGTTCCCTTTGTTCCTCCTTAGCTTGGTGTCAAAAAATGATGGAAATTCTGTTGCTTATCCAGTGTGGTTGTGTAGAACAAGGATGGCTAGGGTTTAGTTACATTTCATCTGAATTCTGTGTTTTTACTTCACTTTGAGGAAAGACTTCTATAATATATTTTCAGCTTTGTTTTTTTTTTTTTACCACGTCTTTTCCATATCTTAATAATGGCATGAGTATTAGCAGTGACGTGAATAGACGCTTTTTTACTATTTTTAATAGTGCTTTACTATTTATTTTAAAAGGGATAATTTTGATAAACCAAGCATTCACAGTACTCAGCTAATAGTGAATCTATACTGCTTATATGATTTACATTTTTCTAGCCTGCCATTGCCAAAATTCCCCTTACTTTCACTGTGAGCTTATAAAGGGGCTGACTCAAAGGGCTAATCTCTAATAAAGCTGGGGCTTTATGTATTCCTTCATTTCTTCATCCATGAATTCAGGAAACATCCGTTTAGCATACTGTGTCCTAGGTACTTGTGTGCTAGGACTTGGGGTTAAAAAGTTGTTGGAAATAGAGCCATTGCTCTTAGGGTGCTCATGGTCTGCCTAGATGGTCAGGTGTGTACAAATGAGGTATAATGAGATAAATATCCTAAGATTCTTCTGAGGAGAGTTAGGGAATACGTTTGTAGAGAAAGCAATGATATTTTAGCTGAATCTTGATGGATAAGGGTAGGAATTGGCTAGCTAGAAAATTTGGGAAATTTTCTGACAGAACAAACAACATGAGCTGAGACCCAAGGAATGGAAGCATCTACTGTGTATGAGGTAACACTGTAGGTACATTATAGGATACAGAATTATAAATAAGACATAATTCCCTGTGGCATAGTCATGATTATTTTGGCTTTAAATGTGCTTTTCTCCAAACAGCTGATATAAATGAAATTTCTACCTGAAAGCCATTGATTAAGAGTGCATCCTGTGGAGGTGGAATCCCATCTCTGCTTTGAATCACATCTCTGTCACTTACTATGTGACTTTGGACATAATAAATAATAATTTAACTTCTCTAATCATCTCCTATGTGTAATAAATATTACTCAGTTACTCTAATCTATTTCTGTCAGCTAATTTATGTGAGAATTGACTCTTGGTTCACTCGTCATTTTGTGCACATTTTAGTGACTGTATATTTAGTTATGTTGAAACTCTAATTTTCAGACTCTAGGTAATTTTAGCCAACTAGAGCACAGAAATACAAAGCTTAAGAATGGTGGAAAAATTACCTGTCAAGATATTTATATGTTTTTACTCCACAGAAGAGTCTAAATTCTGTTGTATTTGGATTTTTTTTTTTTTTTGTAAAATAAGGTTACTAATTTGACACACCTATTTATCAGATTTCTCCTTGTGGCATTCAATGTTATGTAGAATGCAGCAAACAATAGATTAGAGGAGCAGTGAACAATAGGGAAGACAAGCTTCTGGAAGCCAAAATTATATGTAGCAGTCCTTGATAGTAGTATGAGTGGGGACAGGTGTGTAGACAGCAGCACCATCAGCTAATATGCAGTCTGATGCCATTTGGTGTAGGGCAGTGGCTCCCAGAACAGGGTCCTGGATCTCAAAGCATCCTAAAGTGCTAATTGAGCCTTCCTGAGATATTTTCAGCATTTTAAAAAACCCAATGGAAATCCTGTTTTTATCTGCAATAGTCTATACAAGCTAACTGGAATGTCAAATTTTATCAGTTTGCCTTATGCTGTTCAGAAGTTCTGATTGGCAGTTATATCTGTTTTCAATTAAAATTAAATTGGGAAGTGAATTCTTTTTTACTTACTGAATTTAGTTTTATGTTGAATATGTAGATTCTGTTGGGGAAGAAGTAAGGAAGGGCTAGAAAGCACTGGGTGGGGCCCCGATGGCCCTATCTCTGCTTCTTCAAGGACCTCACTCTATTAGAGCACAGTGATGAGCTTGTTACTGATGAGCCTAATGAGTGAAAATAAGCTTTAGTTGCATTTAATATATTATTTGATAAGTATGTGGGAGATGTTAGAAATGTTTCATTCAAAAAGCTTTTAAAAATTTTGTTTCTTAAAGGAATAATCTAGAAAATTCACTTAAGTTGAATAATTGTTTAGTAGCTTGTCAAATGAATCATTGTTGAAATTGACTTAAATTTATAAAATATTTTAAAATTTGGTTTGGTTATAAGTTTGGGAAGTTTAACATATAATTACTTCTAGTTTCATGTATCTATTTGATTTTTTTTCTTTTATTCTTAATGTTTTAGGAAAGTTTTTCATTATCAGTATTTAGTAAATTTTCCAAAAAATTAATGTTTTCTTGAATTTTCCTTTTTTAAAGCATTATCTAAGAATGATGTATTATATGATGGAGAAAACCATGACTGTGAGGAAAAGCCACAAGACATTGTACAAAGCATTGTAGAAGAAATGGTGAACATCGTTGTTGGAGGTAGTATGTTTTACTTGAAATTTGTTTATTCTGTCTTAATGTTATTTCATCTGACTATAGAGACTGTTTTTATAATGTATGGAACAAAAAGGGCAAAAATATAAGCTCCTTCCCAAATTATTGAGAAACTGTGTGTGGAAAAAATATTTAAATAAATCTTTGGTTATAGAAGAATACTCCTTTTTTTCTCTAGCTTCAGTTACAATTTTTCTGAAAACCTACTGTTTCCCACCCCATTAAAAAAAGGTTGATACCATTTTAGGTTTTGTTCTTATGTTTGGTGGGAGAGGGGCAAAGGTACATTCTCCAGGATCCTCCTAAAGGTGCTAAAACTTTATAAACTAGAAAATGTTTATGTTGGTTTGGTTTTGAGTATTTTATATCTTTGTGGGAAAAATCATGATTTCTTATACCTTTATTATCACGACCAAGTCATAGTTGATATAGGATCAGTTCCTATCTTATGGATTGTATTATAAAAATGTTTAAAGTCTGTTAGGAATTTCCCTCAAATTTTTCATAAATAGAATTATTATAGATGGGATTAGATTTGAGACCAATCCACTGAAGCTTATTTAATTTGTGGTATCTTGCACAGGATTAAGCATAGTACCATGTTACTTCTAGAAGTAAGATTAAGTGTGTAGTATGGCTCTTGAATGAGAATAGTACTGTTTCAGCCATACTTAACTCCCACTAATAACATTACTTCTAAGAATATATTTCCTTCCTTAGTACAACACTAGGATCAGGCATTCATCTGATTGACCTTCTCATTTTTTTATTCATCTTTTCATTCAGCAAATACTTATGAAGTACGTACAGTTGTGTGGCACTGTAGAGGGATAGAAAAGTTAATCCAAGATAGAACATGCTCTGGAGGAAGGGGATTCTGGAATGTGTGTGTGTAAGACTAATACAAGGTATTAAGTGATAAGTGCCATAAGAATGAAACAGCTAAAATCCTATTAAAATTCAGAAAAAAAGAGTGATTATTTCTAACTAAAATGATCAAGGAGGGCTTCATGTAGGAGGTGACACTTGAACTTAGACTGTGTGGATTCACACAGGTATGGGGAGTGGTATTTAATACCACTATTAGCTAAAGTCTAGAGGAGAGAATGATTTGGGAATTGGCAGGTGATGGTTTGGCTGAATTATAAAGTATGTGATGTCATATCATAGAAAATAAGATTAAAGTAGTAGTTTGGAGCCAACCAATGGATGGTTATAAATTCCAGCTTCAGGATATTTCACTTCATTCTATGACAAAATGAGTTACCATTGAAGATTTTAGAACTAGGAAATGAAATGATCAGAATTATGTTTTAAGGAGCTAAGTGGGGAAATAGGAAGTCCAGCAGGAGACCAGTGCAGTAATCTGATTCTAAATAGGACAGTAACAGTGGAAATGGAGAGGAAAAAGTGAATGAGAAGTAAAGTAATAGATGTTGAATTAAGAAGACTTTGCAACTGATTAATCACCTAGGTTAAAAAGAGAAAATAAAAGGTGTGTTAAAAGTCCCCAAGGTTATCTCAAGGTTTGGTGATTTGATAGAAGGATTCACAGGGCTCATTATGTACATAGTTATACTCATCACTATGATTTATTACTATGTAAAGGTGTAGAAGGCAAAATCATCCAAGGGAAGAGGTGTATGGGGCAAAGTCTGGAGGAAATCAGGTGCACACTTCCAAGAGTTCTCTCCCAGTGAAGTCACAAAGAAAGCTCTTAATTCCTCCAGCATCGAATTGTAAGGTGTCTACCAGGGTAGCTCGTTAGAGACTCAGTACACAAGGCTTTTATTGGGGGCTGGTCATGTAGGCACCTTCTATATGCATGTACTAAAGTGCCAGATTCCCAGAAGAAAAGCTGGTGTTCAGCATAAAGCACATTATTTGTACTAACAGTTTAGGCACAGTGAGCCACTCTTAGTAGTCCTGGGAATGGTGGGAACCCTCCCAAAATGTAGTTTCCAGATGCCAAGGGCCAACCTTGCAAGCAAGCTTGTTAAGGATAGGCAGTCTCAGGCCTGCTGTGTTAACTCTTTTTAGTACAGATGGCCTCCCAATTGTTGAGCCTAAACGGGGAGGTGGCTGGTGGTACTGTTGGTAGAATTGAATCATATTAGAGAAGTTGGCTTGAGAAAAAAGGTACTAATTTTAATTTTGACATACTGAATTTGACCTGCAGGTGTGCCATCCATGTGGAAATATTTATGAAATATGTAATGGAAATAGAGAATTCTGGCCTAAGTGATATCAAGGCAGGTGCTATAGATGGGAGTCATTCTGTTAAAATTTGTAGTTGAAGCCATAAGATTACCAAATGGGAAGGGTTAGAGACTAAAGAAAAGACTGTGATCTTGGCAAGTGTGAATTTTAAAAAAGCCCATAAACTTACAGTCAGGGAAGAAAGAAAGAGCATTATGTGCCCATGCAGTCTTTAAAAATATTTAATTAAAATATTTAATTAAAATATTTAAAAATATTATATATAATATATATATAATATATAATATATATATATATATATATCAGGGGTTGGCAAATTTTGTTCCATGAGCTAAATTTGGGCCAATGCTTATTTTGTAAATAAAGTTTTGTTGAAACAGCTATGCTCATTTGTTTACGTATTGCCTACAGTGGCTGGCTTTGCACTACGAAACTAGAGTTGATTAGTTGCAACAAAGACCATATGGCCTGCGAAGCCTAAAATGTTTCCTCTCTGGGCCTTTTCAAAAAAAAATTTGCCAATCTCTAATACATATGAATACATATGAATGTGAAAGTTCTCTCATTTTTCTGCCACTTTTTACTTAGAAAATTTTCAAACCTAGAGAAAAATTCAAAGAACAGTATGATGAACACCTGTATGCCCTTTCTCTAGATTCACTGATTGTTAATTTTGCTACATTTAGCTTGTGTCTTTAAATAGACCTACACACAGGTGTATGTATGTATATGTGTGTGTGTGTTTTGCTTGTCTTTGCTGAAGCATGTGAAAATTGATTATATACATCGTGACACTTTACCCCTAAATAAGAATAAGCCCATTTTCATACATAAGTACAATTCCATTTTCACACCTAAGAAAATTTAACACTATTTCAAGAATATCTAATATAAATACATTTTAAAATGTTCCCAGTTGTCCCAAATTGTGTCTCATATCCTTCTTTTCCTTTACTTCTTGAAGTCCAGGACCCAATCTGGGTATACTTGCTGCATTTGGTTATGTCTCTTTGGTCTCATTAGTTTAGATCACGTCCTCTTGACTTTTTCCCCTTCTTTCATACGTTTATTTATTTTTTTTAAGCATAGAAAATTGTTGTCTTGTAGGATGTTCTGATTGTTTCTTTCTTTAGATTTGGATTAAACATATTTGGCAAGAATATTACATGGATAATGTTAGTGCTTCGTACATCATTTCAATTGGTACATAATAACAAGTTACCCCCATGTTGGTGATAATGTTGATCATTTGGTTAAGATCATGGACTACCCAGCCCTCTTCATTGTAAGGGAACATTTTTCCCTTTATAATTAATAAGTAATCTAAGAGTGATACTTTCAGATCATATGATGATCCATTCACTCAGTGGTTTTAGCCTCCATTGATGATACTTGCCTTACTTAGTATTACATTGGTTGCAGTATAGTGATTTCATAATTCTAACATTAATTGACATTTTTCTACGGAGAAGAGCTCCTTCCCTTTTAAAAAGTAATACTGTGAGCTTGTGAATTCTTTTATTATTCAATGTGTTATGATCCTTTACCATCATTATTCTTTGTTCCTGATCTGGCTGGTAGGAATCCCTTCAAGCCTGCCCCTACCTATGTCTTTCTGATGTGATTCCATTAGTCTTCGAGCATTTCCTTGTTTTCTGGAACAGTAAGATGTTCTAGATTCACCTTCAACTTTCCTTTGCCCCAGCTGTGGAATCAACTAGTTCTTTAAGGAGTCTTTGTTCTTTTTAGTGGGCAATTGTATTTAGAGACCAAGATCTAGGTACTTGGTATACTCATTGCTACTGAGGCAATGAAAGGAATGGAAAGAGAGAGGGAGATATACAATTACAAGTTCATATTGATAGTTCCAACTCACATCCAGCACCACGAGGTTTCTCTTCATCTTCCTGCATTTCATATTTGTATCTCTCTTTTCCAACAGTGAAAACCCATATTCTCAACAACAACGTGCCATCACTGACAACAAACCTATTAAACTTCAAGATTTCTTTGCAGTTATATCTGTACTTAGAATATATCCTATTAAGGATGAAGAATGAGAGTACTATGTTTAAAAGTTACTTGTATTAATTATTTTATTGATTTAATTTTGTTTTTTTTAATTGAAGAACATTTATATGATTCAAAGTCAAAATTATATAAAATATTTACTCAGAGAACTCTTCTATCTACTCCTTCCCTTTCTGACGCACCTTCTATAGGTAACCACTTTCATTAGCTTTTAGTTTATCCTTTATGTCTATGTGTGTGTTTCCCCCAGAGAAGTAAGCAAATACTTATATTATTTTCTTTTCTTTTTGATAGAACACTGTGTATCTTTTATGTCTCCCTCTTTTTCACCTGATACACACTAGAAATCACTCTATTTCAGTTGGTAGAGATTTTTCGTGTTCTTTTTTCTCTTGGCTCTCTGCATAATACTCTCTTATGTGTAAGTATCATATTTTTTTTAACCAATCCCCTCTTGACAGGAACTTTGGTTATTTCCAGTGTTTGGCTATCACAAATAATGCTGCAGTGAATAACCGTGTGTATCTTGTTTCATATTTGTGGAGGTTTATCTTCGGAGCAAATTCATAGAAGTGAGATTACTGGGTCAAGTGGTAAATGAATATTAAGGTATGTTAGTTATTGCTTTATTTCCCTTCTTAGGTGTACCATTTTGCACTCCTACCAGCAATGTATGAGAGTGCCTTTTTCTCTGTAGCTGCCAGTGGAGTTTAAAGTTTTGAATTTTTGCCAACTTGATAGGTGAATCTTAGTTTGGTTTTAATTTGCATTTCTCTATGAGTGCAATTAAATACCTTTTCATATGTGTAAGGGCCATTGTATATCTTTTTGAAAGGAGTCGTCTATTCGTGTCTTCTCTTCATCCTATCAGGTTTTTATCCTTTTTTCCCTTTAATTTTTAAGAATCTTATATATATTAGGATTCTCATATATTTTAACAAATATTTTCTCTCGGTTTACTATTTGCCCATCTTCTGACCTTAATATGGTGGTTTTGCTCTGCAAAAGTTTTTTTTAATATTTTTCATGCTTGCCTGCATGCATATATTTAAATATAAATGGGGCAAACTGTACTTAGTGTTTTATAATCTGCTTTTTTCACATACTAAATTATAGTTTTCCTTTTATGTCAATTTGTATTTCATTATATTGATGGTCCATAATTTATTTAAATAATATTAAATAATCTCCTATTAATACTAGCACTTAGATTATTTCCAGGTTTTTGCTTTTTATAAACACTGCTCTGATGAGCATTCTTTTATAGATATCTTTTTGTACTTTTCTTTAGGATAAATTTATAAAAAAGGAATACTTTGATCAAGGTGTATGGACATTTCAAATTTATATATGATGCTTTGTTTAATGTCACTTTAATAGATGGACTATATCTTATTGTTGCAGTTTATGTTTCTTTGATCATTTTCAGGGTCAAACATAGGAAGCAGTCATTATTTTTGTAAGTCAAATATTGGCAATTTCATGTGGTCCGAGTATGGATTATTTATACTTTTCTGACTTGCCTTTTCACATCTTTTGCCTGTTTCTCTGTTCAGTTTTTTGATTTTTTTGTTTTTATTTCAAGAGTTCTTCATATTCAGAAATTAATCTTTGTTCAGTTATTGTAAATATTTTTTCCAGGCAGTCTTTGTGTTGTTTTACCTTTGCTTATGTTGATATTGTTCTGAGCAGGTATTTAACCACACAGAAAAAATTTAATACTGTCTTTTCCTTTGTGAATTCTGTTTTTGTCTTGCTTAGAATGGATATTACCACCCTAAGATTATAAAAATATTCTACTCTGTTTTTCTAATACTTATGTTTTCATTTTTTGAATTTAGATCTTTAATTCACCTGAATTTTATTTTTCTGTATGGTATGATATTGGATAGCTAATTATAATCTATAGAATAATCCTTCTTTCCCAATTAATTTGAAATGCCAATTTTATCCCAAATAGTTCTGTTTGAGTTTTCTGTTCAGTTATTGAGCTATTTATCCTTATCCATTGTTGAATTGTTTAAAATATTTTAACTTATAGTACATTTTCATCTTTATAGCTCCAGTCCTCTCCATCGATTTTTTAAATATCTATTACATGTACTCTCCTACATGAACTTAAACTTATGTTTTAAACTTAATGAATTGGTTTTATTTAGTAATTGGAATTGTATTGTTTATAAGTTAACCTGAGGGAGATATATCTTCTTTGCAGTATTGGATCTTCTTATCCAGAGACATAATTTTGTTTAGTCAAAGCTTTTATGTCATTCAGTAAAGTTTTATTGTTTTCTTCCTTTGGTTCTTGCACATTTCCTGTTAAATTATTTCCTTATTTTTTGTTTTAGTTTTGATAGTATTTTGGATGGGTCTTCTTTTCCCACTTCCTAATTTATTTGGAATATAGAAAAATTCTTGTTATTCCATGTTTATCTCCTATTTATTCACCTTTTGAACTCTCAGTTGTTTCTAAAAGTTTTCTGTTTGCTTATCTTGGGTTTTTCTAGGTGAATAATGCTATTTTGTCTTTGTTTCTTCCTTTACGGTATTTATACCTCATTTTTGTTATATAACATTGGTTTGACCCTCTAGAAAATGTTCGTGTTAATGGTGGCAAGGATCCTCATTTTATTATTATTATTATTATTTTTTTTTTTGCTATATTTCACCATTAAGTTGATGATTGCTATTGTTTTTTGGAAGATACTCTTTATCAGGTTAAGTTTTCTTTATTTCTAGTTCGTGAAAAGATATTTTAATCCTTTTGTTTATATATGAGTGTGTGTGCCTGGGTGTGATTTTTACTTTTATTTTTTAAATCAGGACTAGCTGTTGAATTTTTTAAACACCTTTTCATTATTCTAGTGATTTTTCTTTGCTCTTGTTTATTGATGCAGCATTCTTTCACATATCACTGAGAGTACTAATTAGAATTGTTCCAGCTATAGAATTTGTTTCACCAGGAAACCATTTGCTCAGACTGTTGAGCTTTGTCCTTACTTTTGAGATGTAGACTTTACATTTCTGTGTATTTATAGAAAAGAAAGACTAGATTTGATCAATATATAAAGAGCTCTGTCAGTAATTGTGTGCATTTCTTTTCCTTTTCTCATGAGGTCTTCCTCTCCAGAGTCTGTGAGGTAACTGCAGTCTAAAGGCAGACCTCATTTCCGAGCTGAGAACTAACTAAAAAGCAAATGCCTCTCTTTAGCGGGATGTGGTCTAGTGGTCCATGGGCTGTGTTGGCCTCTCTCACTGTGTTGTCAGCACAAACTGAAGCCAAGTGAAGCTTGGGATAAATGCTATATGAACTTGTTATATATTTTAGACTCGGGGGGTGTTCTTCAAACTTGTTGGTTTGTTCCCACTATCCCAACCTTTGCTGGGGAATCTTAGGGCTGCCTTCATTCAATTAGGGCTTTAATTAGCAGTAGTCAAGTAGGAACAAGAGTAGAAGCCTAGAACTTCAAGAGATTTCACTGCAGTTCTAAGTTGGTTTTTCTTCTGTGCTTATTGCAGCACTCCTCATTAGCTGGGATACTGCTCTCTCCCCTCCTACTGTACTTCTTAGGTTAGGAGACCTACCAAACAAATCCTCCACTTGGAATAGCAGGCAGAGCTCAGATACAGTCTAGATGATCATGGCTTCTAACAGCTCTGCTGGTAGATATTAGCATGGTTCTCCAAGCTCTTTGATTCGCATCTTCCCTAGGTAGCATGAAAGGAGCAGTTTCCTGCCAGATAGCTACTGAGTTATGGCCACATAATGTATGTGTTCATTTTTTAAAGTAACATACATTAAACCAAGACCAGTTCTGAAACTTCGTATTAATTTCATAACCTATGCTTGTTCTACCAGAAGTCATTTATTTCTGTTTATATTAATTATCAGTTTATATCAGTTTATATTAATTACTCAAAGTGACATACTGAAAAATATTCAGGGATGTAGGCCATTATTTCCATAGCTATGTTCCAAAGAATATATGTTATTAGAAGTATTAATAGGTATTCTGAAAAAGGAGAGGGGGACTCATGGTAAAATAAATTTTGGAAACACTGCATATTGTATATCTGCTTTGAAGAGGGCTCAATGCATGTTAGCATGTTAAAGGCTACAGTAAAGAAACCAATTTCCCAGCATTTTCCTAACTTATTTGATGATGGGATATTTTTTTCAAGGAATTTCTCTTAACATCTTAAGGCGTTAGCAATTCGTTAGAACTCAGTTTAGTAGATGCTGCTGTAGACTAAAGTAAGCTTCTGTTTTGGCACATCCCTCTTAGCCTTTCATTAGCTGAGAGTGTTTCATTACTAGAGCTACTTAAGGATCATATTTGGATGTATTGCTAGTAAGTATTCTAACCTTTAAATGGAGCCTATACATATTACTTCACATTGCTTTTCTGCCACTATTTCATTTTAAATATTTTATGCTTTTTCAGTACACTTTAGTTAAGTCAGATATATTTGCATGTTTTTTATTTTTACCGTTTTAGACATGGGAGAAAGGACTACTGTAAATGCAAGTGCAGATGGCAACATTGGAACTATAGAGGATGGTAGCGACAGTGAAAATATTCAAGCAAATGGAATTCCAGGAACACCAATTTCTGTGGCATATACACCATCTTTACCTGATGACAGATTGTCTGTCTCTTCCAATGATACTCAGGTATAAATAGGGGAAAAGATGATAATCTTACAAATTTATAGGCTGCCAACACCTTGTGGTGAATATATCCAGTTGGTGATGCTGGCTGATTTCAATTTGGGGAAATAAACTGGGATTTTTTTTCGTTGTTATATATCAAAGTGGTTTATTTCCTTAATACATTGATCGCTATATTTCCAACTCTAAGGGGTATCTCATATGTGTTCACATCTTTCCTATACACCCCTTCACTGAAATTACATTTAAAAAGAACATTCTTAACTAAGACATCAATAAAAAAAAAAAAAAAAAAAAAAAAGAACATTCTTAATCACATATTCAAAGGATAATTCTAGTATCCTAGAACGAGAGAGAACTTCTAGAAATCTAGAGAACTTCATCTTACCTTTTTCAGGGCTGCAGTGAAATCCCTGCTATGGCAGTAATAGGTCCTCTTATCCTTCCTACCCTATATTTTGTGTGTTTTTATGCTTATCTTTTTAGATAAGGGAGTCCTACCCTGAATCATTGCCCCATACACAGAGGTTAAATTTTCTTGGCCTTGTTGATCTTCATCAGTTAACCACTTTTAAACATTGCTTGATAATCTCCATTGTCTTATGTCTATCTGTGCAGAATATATAAAAAATAAAATAGAACAGAAATATAAAATACCCAAAGACATAGTGGAAAGCAAAGTTTAGGCCATGGATGAGGTATCTTGTCAGGGGATGATATACTAGTTTTTATTAACAATAGTATGAACTGGGTAAATTTTAAGAGTTTATTTGGTGGCAAAGTGGTAATATTTTGAAAGAATGCATTTTTAAGGTATCAATTTATTGTTGGGGATGGGAGTGGCATGTCAGATTAAAGAAAAACAATGTGGCAAATACCTCGTCTGTTTTCCCTTCCAGTAGAATATATAGAAGGCTGAAATGATTTTACACTGGTAAATGTCTTTATTTATGTGGTATGTTAACCTCTTTAGGAATCTGGAAATTCTTCAGGACCTTCACCTGGTGCTAAGTTTTCCCACATTTTACAAAAGGATGCCTTTCTAGTATTCAGGTCATTGTGTAAACTGTCAATGAAACCACTGTCAGATGGACCACCAGATCCAAAGTAAGTCATTACTGTTCTGCCTGACAAACACAGTTTTTTAAGTGTGAGTCTTACTTACTATAAGAGAGTCTTTGGATTTTTTTTGTTCTTCTTGCCCTGTAGGACCCTCAAAAATATATTTTAGTGTTATTTTACTTTTTAAAAAAATGTATTGAAAAACAGTGAGTTCCAAAACTGCTAAAGTAGATACCTTACACTGTTTCCCAAAGCATACTGATAGCATTATAGAATTGTGCGTCATACATAGTAGATGCTCAATAAATATTGAATTCTTGTTTTAATACTATAAGTAACTTAGGAGCTAATATCGTCCTGTTTTCCAGCCTCATGCTAGGCTTCTGAAAGCTGCCGGTTGAAAGATAATAAAACCTAAGAGAAATAAATCTTAAAAGTCATAATGAAAGATAATACATACATTAAGGTCTGAAAAATGCCCTGAGATGATACCTTTCTCCATAGGGAGCAGGAAGTACTTTGAGATAGGAGTCACTTTCTGATTTCCATCAAATATATTAGTTTAAACCATAGTAAAGTGCCATTTTTGTAAGTCATAAGTTGTCAAATATCTTTTATTTCATATGATTCAAGTGTAATTAATTCCTGCTTAAGACCGAGTTTCTGAGTTATTGGGGAGGCCTGCCTCTCTAATGTTGCAACATGATATAGTATAGCATGACACTTTTAGGAGAACTTTCTAGAGAAAGAAACCTTGGAGAAGGCCTGAGTGACTTCAGAAAGTGATATTGAAATAGGGGAAATGTAAGCAACTCTACTTCATTAAAAAAGTCTAGAGCATTTCAGTTTCTAAGTGTCAACTAAGAAAAAAGACTAGAGACAGTTACAGTAAAAACTTCATAAGATTTGGGAAACCATATTTGTTGTATTTTGTGTAATTTTGTTACGTTGTACTGATTTAGTGAGAAACATCTTTTAGACCCAGAAACCTGAAATTCTAAAATCTTCTTAGGCCCAAATCCTGACAGTCAGAAATATAATTTATTAATTCTTCTGTATTTTGAAAATATAAACTCTACAGAAAAGAGATTAAGGTTGTTCAGATTGCAGTATAAACTGGATTATACCCTATATATTTTATAAGAATATATTTAAATATTTTTCAATTTCTTATTCTCATTATGAGGGGAAAAATAGCTTTCTCATTCAAAAATTGACAATTTTGACATCTCATTATAAATTGATGAAGACCTACTTTAAGGAGGAAATAACCTAAGAATTTGGTGTTATTGCTGAAGGCCATTTTTGCCATGATTTTAAAATATGATTGACCTTAAAAGCCTCAGATGTTTAGTTTTCCCAAATCAAAGGTAAAAAATGTGATTTGAAAACATGACAGAAACAGAAAAGAGGGAATTCTTTAAAATGCTAAGAATGGAGTGATGTCACCAAGATGGCGACATAGATCATTCCTGACTTCACTCCCCCTCACAAGAACAACAACTAACAACTACTTGAGAACAAGACCACACTGAAAGAATCCTAGAACATGAGGATGAGGCTGAAGCACCCCACTGCACCACAGAGTCCAAGAAAGACTGCATTAGAAGGGTAAGAAAAGAGGATACATGTTGATTGCATTGCCCTTCCCCCAGGCCAGCACAGCATCCGAGCCTCTGGTTCCTCCAATGGGAAAAGAGAACCCAGGTGGGACAACCAGCTCTCCCAGAATTGTGGGTCACTTTGTGGGAGCTACTACTCTGATCTTGCTCCACAGGGATTGCAGAGGAATCTGCAGGGCTCAACCACTAAGAAGCTGTGACAGAGAAGGGGGGAGGGGCTTGCAACAACCAGCACACGAACCTTGGCAGATGGAGTTCATATCTGCAGCACCAAGTAGTAATCCCAACCAGTGGCTTTGCTCATCTGCAGAACCAAGTCAGTGGCGCAGTCTGACCAGGGAACTTGGCGGGATGCAGATCTGCTTGATTTGGACCATCAAAGAAGGAGTTTTGTCATCCATAGACCCTAATTTGCCCATGCTCAGACAAGGAGCTGAGTCACAGCCCCACTCTCTGTGGAGAGTGTCTCCTGGCCACATCTGACCTGGGGGACTGGCAGGAACACCTCGAAGCTGTGTATCCCAGCAATGCTTGAGCTGAAAGGTGGGGTGGGCAGAGCTGATTGCCCCCAAAGCAATTGCCTCCTGTGTTCTGGAGGATTAATTCATAGCCAAGGCTGAGGGTAACGCTCAGCCTCTCCCAACCAGAGAGCCTGCTTGGGAATTTGAGAGTTGCCTGGAGCAGCCCCTCCCCTTCCCACCCAGGCAAGGGAGCTGAGAGACAGCTCCACCCACCCTCTATGGCTTCCTGTTCCATTTGAATAAAAAGACCGATGAGAACACCTGGAAGCTGTGCAGCCCAGCGGTGCTCAAACCAGGAGAAGGGCAGGCAGAGCTGATAGTTTGCAGAGCAAAGCTGTTTGGCCAGAGAACTTGGGGCACAGGTCAGCTTGAGTTAATACAACAAATAAAGAGCTTTACCAGCTCTAGAGCTGCTTCTCCCACTATGCCCGAGCAGGGAAACCATTCGTGGCCCTGCTCACTACTGAATACAGCCTCTAGTCTGCCTGACCAGGGAAGCTAACCAGAGCCAATGGGAAACTTCATAGCCCATCCAATAGCCCTGCTTACAGTGGTACTTGAACAGAAAGCACAGTCTGTGGCTTCCCCTGCCTGCAGAGCAAAACTGGTGGCCTCACCTGACCAGGGAATTCAGTGTATGCTCTTGCCTAATTCAGGTCCCCAATGAGCCTGACAGGCCCTGGGTCCTGTCCTGCTGACGTGCCAGGGCAGGGAAGCTAATTCATAACCTCATCTACAACTGAATATAGTACCCAGGCCGAATTATCTACTAAGCCTAACCAGAGAATCTAAGCAACCATGGAGCCCTTCCTACAGCCTCAGCATCAGTTGAGTAGGGAACCAAGCCAGCAGTCCTATCCAACTGTTTTTAGCCAGTGACACTTCACCCCATCCCCAACCTCAGAGCTCAAACAGTTGCCTTGCCCCAAAATAGACCATAATAGCAGGCCCCGCTTGCCCAAGGATGTTACCAGCAGACATGTCCAGAAACTGAAACTGAGCTGACTGGTGAAGATTCGTCAGCCAGAACAAACCTATTAAGTCTGAAAGAGGAACCTAATTATTCAAATGCACAATACCAGTGTGATGAATCAGGATCATGAAAAACCAGGTAAATATGACACCACCTAAGGAAACTAATACAGCTGTCATAACTGATCTTAAAAATATGGAAATCTATGAAATGCCAGACAAAGAATTCAGAGTAACCCTCTTAAAGAAGTTTAATGAACTACAAGAACACACAGACAATGAAACGAAATTAGGAAAATAATGCATGAACGAAATGAGAAGATGGACAAAACAATAGAGACCATCAGAAAAAAAAAACAACAGAAATGCTAGAGGTGAAAAATACAGTAACTGAACTGAAGAATTAAATAGAGAGTTTCAAAAACAGACTTGATCATACAGAAGAAGGAGTCAGTGACCTGGGAGGATAGACATGAGAAATTATCCAGTCAGAGGAGCAAAAAGAAAAAAGAATGAAAAAGAGTGAAGAAAGCCTACGATACTTATGGGACACAATGAAAAGAAACAATATTTTCATTATGGGAATTCCAGAAGAAGAGAAAGAGAAAGGGGCAGAAAGTATATACATAGCAATAATGGCTGAAAACTTTCCAAACCTGGGGAGAGAAATGGACATCCAGATCCATGAGGCCCAAAGGAGTCCATGAATTGAACCTGAATAGGGCTACACTGAGACACTTTAAAATTAAATTGTCAAAAGTCAAAGAAAAAATTTTAAAAGCAGCAAGATAAAAATAGGGAAGTTACATACGAGGGAACTCCCATAAGACTATAGGTGGATTTTCAACAGAAACATTTTAGGCCAGGAGAGAAGGGGATGACATATTCAAAATATTGAAGGAAAAAAAACTGTCAACCAAAACACTGTACCTGGCAAAGCTATCCTTCAGGAATGAAAGAAGGATGAAGACTTTCTGAAACAAACAAAAGCTGAGGGAGTTTATTACCACTAGACCTGTCTTACAAGAAATGGTAAAGAGAGTTCTTTGAGTGGAAGTAGAAGCATACTAATTAACGTCATAAAAACATAAAAAGGTGGTGTAAAACTCACTGATAATGGTAAATATATAGTCAAAGTTAGATTCTGTAATTTGGAAATGATGGTGCATAATTCACTTACTAAATTATTATTCACTAATTTAAAAGTTAAAAAGGTGTAGTAGAAATAGCCATAACTGCAATAATCTGTTATTACTACACAATGTAAAAAATACGTAAATTGTAACAGCAATAACCTAAAATGTGAGGGGAGGAGAAGTAAAAGTGTAAAGTTTTGGAATTCTGTTGAAATTAAGTTGTTGTCAGCTCACAATAGGGGGTTACAATTTTAGGCTTTTTTATGTAAGCCTCATTACAAGGGAAAAACTTGTATCGGTTACACAAAAGAACATGATAAAAAAGTCAAAGCATGCTGATACCAAAAGACATCAAAATACGAAAAAAGATATCAGAATAAAACACAAGGAACAATGGATCTATAAACCAGAAGACAACAAAATGGCAGTAATAAGTCTTTACCTATCAATAATTACTTTAGACCTAAACAAATTCAATTCTCCAATCAAAAGACATAGAATGGCTGAATGGATAAAAATATAAGATCCAATGATATTCTACAAGAGACTTACTTTAGCCTTAAAGGTACACATAGACTGAGAGTGAAGGGATGGGAAAACTCATTTCGAGCAAATGGTAACAAAAAAAAAAAAAAAACAAGGGTAGCTATATTTATATCAGACAAAATAGACTTTAAATCAAAAAATGGTAAAAAGAGACAAGGTCATTACATAATGATAAAGGGGTCAGTCCATCAAGAAGATATAATAATTGTAAATATTTATGCACCCAACATCAGAGCACCTAAATATGTAATGCAAAAACTAACAGAGCTAAAAGGAGAAATAAATACTACAATAGTTGGGGACTTTCAATACCCTACTTTCAACAATGGATAGATCATCCAGACAGAAAATCAATAAGGAAACAGTGGATTAGAACACAACTCTAGAATAAATGGGCCTAACAGAGATATGCAGAACATTCTATCCAACAACAGCAGGATACACATTCTTTTCAAGTGCACGTGGAACATTTTCTAAGATCATATGTTAGGCCACATAACATTCTTAGCAAATTCAAAAAGATTGAAATCATACCAAGAGTCTTCTCTGACCACAGTGGCATGAAACTGGAAATAAATACCAAGAGAAAAACTGGAAAATTCATGAACACATAGAAATTAACACTCTCCCGAACAACCAATGGATCACAGAAGAAATTAAAGGGAAATAAAAAAGTTTCTTGAGAAAAATGAAAATGGAAACACAACATACCAGAACTTATGGGATGCAGCAAAAGCAGTTCTAAGAGGGAAGTTCACAGTAGTAAATGCCTACATTAAGAAGCATGAAAGATCCTAAATAAACAGCCTAACTGCACCTTAATTAAGGAACTAGAAAAAGAAGAACAAATGGAGCCCAAAGTTGGCAGAAGAAAGGAAATAATAAAGATTAGAGCAGAAATAAATGAAACAGAGAACAGAAAAACAATAGAAAAGATTAACCAAACTAAGAGTTGGTTCTTTGAAAAAGAAACAAAATTGAACAAAAAACAAAACAAACCCTTAGCTAGACTAACCAAGGAAAAAAGGGAGAGGACCTAAATCAACAAAATTCTAAATGAAAAAGGAGACATCACAGAAGTCTAGAGGATCATAAGAGGCTACTATGAACAACTATACACCAACAAACTGGACAACCTAGAAGAAGTGGGAAAATTCTAGAAATGTACAACTTACCAAGACTGAAGCAGAAAGAAACAGAAAATTGGAATTGACCAATTACTAGTAAGGAGAATGAATCAGTAATCAAAAATCTCCCAATGAAGAAAAGCCTGGGGCCAGATAGCTTCACTGGTGAATTTCACCAAACATTTAAAGAAAAATGAACACCAGTCCTTCTCAAACTCTTCCAAAAAATCCAAGAGGAGGGAACACTCCCAAACTAATATTATGAGGCTAGCATTATCCTGATATAAAACCAGAAAAGAACACTACTAGAAAAGGAAATTACAGGCCAGTATCCCTGATGCATATAGATGCAGAAATTCTCAGTAAAATACTAGCAATCTGAACTCAGCACACATTAAACATCATTCACCATGATTAAGTGGGATTTACCCCTGGGATGTAAGGATGGTTCAACATATGCAAATCAGTCATTGTGATACATAACATTAATAGAATGAAAAGAATCATATGATCATCTGAATAGATGCAGAAAAAGAATTTGACAAAATTCAACATCCATTCGTGATAAAAACTCTTAACAAATTGGGCATAAAAGGAACACATTTAACATAATAAAGGCCATATTACAAGCCCACAGCTAACATCATATTCAGTGGCGAAAGATTGAAAGCTTTTCCTCTGTGATCAGGAACAAGACAAGGATGTGCACTCTCACCACTCCTATTCAACATAGTACTGGAAATCCTGGTTAGAGCAACCAGGCAAGAAAAGAAATAAAAGATATCAGAATTGGAAAGGAAGAAGTAGAATTATCTCTATTTGCAGATGACATGATTTTATATATAGAAAATCCTAAAGACTCAACCAAAAAATGTTAGATCTAATAAAGTCAGTAAAGTTGCAGGATACAAAATTAACATACAAAAATCAGTAGCACTTCTATACACTAAAAATGAATTTTCTGAAAAAGAAATTGATCTTATTTACAATAGCATCAAAAACAATAAAATATTCAGCAATAAATTTATCCAAGGAGGTGAAAAATCTCTACTCTGAAAACTACAAGACATTGGTGAGACATCGAAGAAGACACAAATAAATGGAAAGGTATCTCATGTTCATGGATTGGAAGAATTAATATTGTTAAATATTAATATCAAAAGCCATCTATAAATTCAATGCAGTCTCTATCCAGATTCGATTGGCATTTTTGTACAGAAAGAGAAGAAACACTCCCAAAATTTGTATGGTACAAAAAAGGCCCAGAATAGCCAACAAAGTCCTGAGAAAGAAGAACAAAGCAGGAGGCATCACACTCCCTGATTTCAAGCTCTACTATAAAATTATAGTCATCAAAACAGTATGGCGCTGGCATAAAAACAGACAAATAGACTAATGGAACAAAATTGAGAGCCCAGAAATGAACCCAGATTGGTGTGTCAACTAATACTTGACAAGGGAGTCAAGAATACTCAATGGAGAAAAGACGGTCTGTTCAATAAGTAGTGTTGAGATAATTGGATATTCACATGTAAAAGAATGAAACTTACACCACTCACAAAAATTAACTCAAAATGAATTAAAAACTTAAATGTAAGACCTGAAACCATGCAACTCCTAGAAGAAAACAAAAATAAAACTCCTTGACATTGGCTTTGGTAATGGTTTTTTAGACATGATACCTAAAGCACAAGGCAACAAAATCAAAAATTAAACAACGGAATTACATCAAACTGGAAAAAAATGCCAAGAATGAAAAGAACACACACACAAAATATATGAAGTTTGATAAGTACTCTGGGGAGGAGGGTGTTCATTTAGCCCTGAAGAAAAGATTAAACTAGGGGCTGGCCCGGTGGCCTAGTGGTTAAGTTCGCACATTCTGCCTTCGCAGCGTGGGGTTCGCGGGTTCGGATCCTGGGCGTGGACCTACTCACCACTCATCAAGCCGTGCTGAGGTGGTGTCCCACATAGAAGAGCTACAACTCTACAACTGTGATACACACCTATGTACTGAGGCTTTGGGGAGAAAAAAGAAAACAAAGAGGAAGATTGGCAACAGACGTTAGTGCAGGGCCAATCTTCCTCAAAAAAAAAGGAAAAGATTAATCTAGTTTTGGAGAGCTGCAATATTTAATATTACAAAGGAGTCTTATGAGGGATAATGTAAATTAGTTATCCTCCTACTTAGTGGGCTTACACCAAATATTAGGAAATGTTGTTTGAACATAAGAAAGACCTTCTTGACTATCGTGGTCATTAAACATTGGAATTGAATACTGAAAGAGATCAAGTTTTCCACCCGTAGAAACTGTTCTTTTCCAAAAGAGAATAGTTTTCTATCTTGAATGATTTTTTTTGCCAAAATTACAGAGTTTTTTATAGTTATATAAATTTCTTTTTTGTCTTTGCTTCATTTCATATTTTGTGGCCTTGCTAAGATGATGATCCAGATAAGTTTGAATCATAATTTGAAACTATGACGTGAAAAACTATCGATGTGAAGTTTCCAGCCTCTTTTGCCTATCAAAAATATACTTTATTGTGTCATAAAACAATCATTTGGTCATTTCTTCATTAATTAATGACTTATACATAGTAGGTACTTAATAAATGTTCAGAAGAATGCATGAATAAATCCATTAATTATTTTGCGCACATAGTACATACAAGGCATTTTGTTAGCTGCTGGCGATACAAAGATAAAACGTACTTATAACAAAAATTCATGTGTTAGAGAATGATAGGCTGGAGATTTTAATTACTATTGGACTTAATCAAAAAGGGTGATAAATGTGAGCTAGACTAGCAAGTATTAGTGGTATATAAGACTTGAAAGGCGTGAGCATGAAGGGGAGATACTTGGCCCACTCTGTATTTTCCTTCCTCTCGCTGTTTCTAACTTGATTTATCTAAGCATTTTTTTTCATACTACTATATTTGCTGCACATATTCTTAGATTCAGAGGCATAGCCATCTTGGAACCATGACCATGCAGTAATGAGCCGTGATATTATTGGTTTCAGTTTTCTTTCAAAGATGGTAAATGTATAAATTCCTATTTACATGAAATTAAATATTCCTTGTTAGGGACTCTTTGGTCCTTGATTTACTTGACAGTTATAACATTTTTAAGGTGAAAATTAGGAGTAATTAAGTTACTATATGGTGTAAATGTGACTGAGTATGGCATTTTTAATAAATGAAAAGAACCAGCTGCTAGAGCATTTCAGTGTATCCTGCATTTGAAAAGTTGCCTGGAATCAATTTCCTTGGTCTTTTGGGCTTAACAGGCCTATTTCGATGCAAGAAAAATTGTATTTGTGAAATCTGATAATTAAAATGCTAGATAGTGATCAGAAGTATGGCACAGTATATTGCTCAGAAAAAAAATTTTTTTAATTTAAGCTCAAAATGTGTTTTTTAGCTTTTTCTTATAAAAATGTTTAGAATAAATGTGTAAGGTATTAAGAGATATAAATATTCTAAAAACCTCTTTGTATGTATTTCAAAAAGGAAAAACACTTTAAATGTTTACTGAAAAAAGTAAGCCTGAAGTAGTGCTATAACTTGTTAATGCAACCAAAACTTTTCTTTTTTTATGCTGAGGAAGATTTGCCCTGAGCTAACATCTGTGCCACTCTTCCTCTATTTTGTATGTGGGTTGCCACCACAGCATGGCTGACGAGTGGTGTAGGTTTGGGCCCAGGATCCAAACTGGCAAACCTGGGCTGCTGAAGCAGAGCACACCAAACTTAACCACTACACCACGGGGCTGGTCCTCAAACCAAAACTTTTTATTAGTGTTTAGGATTTTTGAGTAGTGTGATGGCAAAAAGTACTTCGGAACTGTTGGCACTTGGTTTGAGAAGTTCATGATGATTTCTAAAATGTGAAATATGCTTGCGAAAGAAAAGAACAAGGCATAAATCTTTAAATTATTTTTTTTGTCCAAAGGAACATTAGATTGATGTTAAATGTGTGAATGATTGTTTTCCTACTTAAAAAGTTCATGAAATTATGTGGTACAAGAAGAACGTAAGTGGAACTGCTCATTTTTAGTAGCTAAGCTTATTTATGTACTGTACTTTCTTATGTTGTAGCGTTTTTTGTTCCTCTCCATTTAAAAGTGTGTGAAATTATGTGGTACCAGGAAATATCTTTGAAACAACCTATCATTACCATAATGCTAAACCTGTCCATATGCTTTGCCTTCTTTTTTCACATTTTAGGTCTCATGAGTTACGATCCAAGATTCTTTCATTGCAGTTACTTCTGTCCATTCTGCAGAATGCAGGACCTGTTTTCAGGACAAATGAGATGTTTATTAATGCTATTAAGCAGTATCTGTGTGTTGCACTCTCAAAAAACGGAGTCTCATCTGTTCCAGAGGTTTTTGAGCTTTCTCTTTCCATATTTCTTACTTTGTTGTCAAACTTCAAGACGCATCTGAAGATGCAAATTGAGGTATGTTCTACATTTAGGCATTGTTGGATATTTCATGTTAAATCAGATTATTAATACAATGTAAAGTTTCTCAGAATGTGAAATAATATTTGTGTATTGTTGTGTACTTCTTTTTTTCATTCACCCGTTCAACTAACATGTGCCTACAAAGTACTAAGCATAGTGAGTAATCACTAAGAATGCAAAATCAAATTAAGACACAGCCTTCAAGGAATTTATACTGGTTGAATGAATGATTCTAGTTATGTTGAATTAATTTGGCCCTCACAAAACTTTACATTCTGTCTGTGGTATATAATAGTAAATTTGGTTGTCTTAAAAGAAAGCTCTCTGTATATACTTTGTCTACATGATTTTAAGCTATTTAAGGTTTTGTCACCTTAAAGAGGTGATCGAGAAGTATTATATTTTAGGACATTTGAAAATTTAACTTTTGCTTTGTATGTTTGTTTTTTTTTTTTTTTTTACTAATGTATGTATAATGTTCCTGAAGTTTTCTCCCAAGATCTTGGGAAATAAAATAACAGTCATGTGGTTCTAAAATATTTCCAGAGACTTAACAAAACCTAGATTAAGGAATCTTCCAACCATGTCTGTATGTATCATGCAGGTGTACCAATTCTTGATCTTTTGTTTTCACCTTCAAATAATTTAGTATTTAAAAATAGTACTTTATATTTCACTGATTTAATGGATGGTTTTTCTAACAAATTGTCGTTTGTTAAAATATTGTTTTGGTTGGAACATTGTATATTTTAGAAATATTTACTTTTATACTAGTCAGCTTTAGCCTTCATATTATGTTTGATATGATATGCAGTTAATTTTAATTTTTATCAAGACTAATAATTCTTTAGCTTATAGAAAGGATAAAGGATTAAAGTAATCATATTATCCTTTATTATTGATGTTGTAAGTATCTGTTAAAATTGAAATGAGACAGAATAAGGCCTTGGTATTTTAAGTGAAAACTTTTAAAATTGGGGCCATATTTTTGTGCAGAAAACAATTTCTGGTGCATATATGTTGTCAAATTTTAGAAATTTACCATATGTCTGTTAATGCAAAGCATTTAACTAGGAACAGTAGCAATTAGTTTTTTCCCATTATCTTCAGGAACTACAAATAGACTTTTTAAAAAACTTTTGAGACTTTTGCTTCGTTAACAAGCTAAAAGTCATTCATTTGATATGAGGCATTTAAATTAACAGAGAATTTTGGAAGACTGTGCGTCCAGTTACAGATTTTTGGAGAGGCTCTGCTTCTTTAAGTACTATTTAGTAGACTGTGTGAAATATAAATTCTTATGGAACTAGATATCACAAAAATCATTAAAGGTGAGAATACTGTTTTTGTAGAGTAAATTAGATACACAAAATTTTTGTAAGCATTAATTTAGAAGGGAATACCTTTAAGAAATTTCCTGTCTGCCCATAGATGGTAGATTCTCATTACAAAATTTTTGTAATACTATTCTTTTTTTAAAAGAGATCAGATTTATTTCACTCTCCATTGTCCCTTACGGGGAGATTATGAGGATAAAACGAGATAAGAATAGATAAGTTTTTGAAAATACTAAACATATTCAAATGCAAGATGAGCTATGTTCCAGTTGGAGAAAACCCAACATATGAAAACCTAAATTTGCAAAATAAAATTGAGATTGTTGTTACATGAAAATTCATTTTATAAGAATATTCACTTCACAGTTTCTATAATGTGATTTTTCCACGGGCATTAACTTTTATGTCTGTTACAGAAAATACAGTTTATACACAACTTTTTAAGAGAATATTATGTGGAGACAAAGTGCTTATGATAGTACTATTCTACTTACATTATATTATAGGTGCTTTTATAATCTTTGAAAGTTTGGTTTTTTTAGAGCCCCTGTTGATAAGCATGGTGTCTTAAATTGCAATAATAGGCTTTTGATTATTAGTGCAATTTGATAACCCATAGACAGTAGCTAAAGTTTTTTTTCCCTGTTTCCCCAAATATGTTTTTTTAATTTATTATGTAAATTGGAGAGTCCCAAACTTTCCTGATTTATGGCACCGTTAATGGTTCTGATCTTTTCATGATACACTTAACGCCAGAAGAAATACCTAACAGTTCTGTTTATTAAGCAGTTAGGTCCAAACAGCTTAACAAATATTTGTCTTAAAGTAGTATCCATTTGAAAAAACATAGTACACATAAATTGAAAGAAAAAATAATGTTTTCATTTCATTCTTTTTTTTTTATTGAGGTCATATCAGCTTATAACATTGTGTAAATTTCAGGTGTATATTATTATATCAGTTTCTGTATAAACTGCATTGTGTTCACCATCAGTAGTCTAGTTATTATGTGTCACCATGCATGTGTGCCCCATTATCCCTTTCACCCTCCCCTCCTCTGGTAACCACTAATCTATTCTCTTTATCTGTGAGTTTATCTTTCACATATGAGTGAAATCATACAATATTTGTGTTTCTCTGACTTGTTTCACTTAAAATAATACCTCCAAGGTTCATCCATGTTATCACATGGCACAGTTTTGTCTTTTTTAATGGCTGAGTAGTATTCCACTGTATATATATATATATCACATCTTCTTTATCCATTCATTCATCTATTGGCACTTGGTTGCTTCCATGTCTTGGCTATTGTGAATAATGCTGCAATGAACATAGGGGTGCATAAATCTCCTTGAATTGTTGATGTCAAGTTCTTTGGATAAATACCCAGTAGTGGGATAGCTGGGTCATATGGTATTTCTATTTTTAATTTTTTGAGAAATCTCCCTACTGTTTTGCATAGTGGCTGCACCAGTTTGCATTCGCACCAGCAATGTAGGAGGGTTCCCCTTTTTCCACATCCTCTCCAACAATTACTTCTTGTCTTGTTAATTATAGCCATTCTGATAGGTGTGAGGTGATATCTCATTGTAGTTTTGATTTGCATTTCCCTAGTAATTAGTGACATTGAACATCTTTCCATATGCCTGTTGGCCATCTGTATGTCTTCTTTGGAAAAAGGTCTGTTCATATCCTCTGCCCATTTTTTTGATTGGGTTGTTCATTTTTTGGTTGTTGAGTTGTATGAGTTCTTTATATATTTTGGAAATTAACCCCATGTTGGATATGTGATTTGCAAATATTTTATCCCAGTTGGTGGATTGTCTTTTCGTTTTGTTGGTTTCCTCTGCTGTGCAAAAGCTATTTAGTCTGATGTAGTCCCATTTGTTTATTTTTTCTTTTGTTTCCCTTGCCTGAGTAGACATAGTATTCAAAAAGATACTGCTAAGACCAATGTCAAAGAGTGTACTGCCTGTATTTTCTTCTAAGAGTTTTATGGTTTCAGATCTTACATTGAAGTCTTTAATCCATTTTGAGTTAATTTTTATGTATGGTGTAAGATAATGTTCTACTTTCATTTTGCACGTGGCTGTCCAGTTTTCCCTCCTATTGAAGAGACTTTCCTTTCTCCATTGTATGTTCTTAGCTCCTTTGTTGAAGATTAACTGTCCATAGATGTGTGGTTTTGTTTCTGAGCTCTCAGTTCTGTTCCGTTGATCTGTGTGTCTGTTTTTCTGCCAATAGCATGCAGTTTTGATTACTGTAGCTTTGTAGTATAATTTGAATTCAGGGAATGTGATACCTCCAGCTTTGTTCTTTTGTCTCAGGATTGCTTTGGCTATCTTTTGTTGTTCCATATAAATTTTGGGATTCTTTGTTCTATTTCCATGAAGAATGTCATTGAGTTTCTGATTGGGATTGCACTGAATCTGTTAGATTGCTTTAGGTTATATGGACATTTTAACTATGTTTATTCTTCCAATCCATGAGCATGGAGTATCTTTCCATTTCTTTATATCTTCTTCAATTTCTTTCAATACTGTATTATAGTTTCATTGTGTAGGTCTTTCACCTCCTTGGTTAAATTTATTTCTAGTTATTTTCTTCTTTTTGTTGTGATTATAAATGGGACTGTTTTCTTGACTTCACTTTCTGCTAGTTCATTATTAGTGTATAGAAATGCAACTGATTTTTGTATGTTGATTTCCTGTCCTGCAAGTTTACTGTATTTGTTGATTATTTCTAGTTTTTTGGTGGATTCTTTAGGGTTTTCTGTATAGTATGTCAACCGCAAAAAGTAAGAGTTTCACTTCCTCCTTTCCAATTTGAATACATTTTATTTCTTTTTCTTGCCTAATTGCTCTGGCTAAAACTTACAATACTGTGTTGAATAAGAGTGGCAAGAGTGTGCATCCTTGTCTAGTTCCTGTTCTCAGAGGAATGGCTTTCAGTTATTCTCCATTGAGATGTTTACCTGTGGATTTGTCATATATGGTCTTAATTATGTTGAGGTACCTTCCTTCTATACCCATTTTATAGAGAGTTTTTATCATAAATCGATGTTGGATCTTGTCAAATGCTTTCTCTGCATCTATTGAGATGATCGTGTGATTTTTATTCATTTTGTTATTGTGGTGTATCACACTGATTGATTTGTGGGTGTTGAATCATCCCTGCATCCCTAGAATATATCCCACCTGATCATGGTGTATGATCCTTTCAGTGTATTGTTGTATTTAATTTGCTAATATTTTGTTGAGGATTTTTGCATCATGTTCACCAGTGATATTGGCCTGTAATTTTCTTTTTTGTGTTGTCCTTGTCTGGTTTTGGTATCACAGTGATGTTGGCCTTGTAGAATGAGTTAGGAAGCTTCCCCTCCTCTTCAATTTTTGGAAGAGTTTGAGGAGGATAGGTATTAAGTCTTATTTGAATGTTTGGTAGAATTCACCAGGGAAGCCGTCTGGTCCTGGACTTTTATTTTTTCAGAGGTTTTTGATTACTGTTTCAGTGTCTTTGCTTGTGATTGATCTGTTCGGATTCTCTGTTTCTTATTGATTCCATTTTGGGAGGTTGTATGATTTTAAGATCTATCCATTTCTTCTAGGTTATCCAGTTTGTTGGTGTATAGCTTTTCATGGTATTCTCTTACAATCCTTTGTATTTCTGTGGTATCCATTGTAATTTCTTCTCTTTCATTTCTGATTTTATTTGTTTAGTCTTCTCTCACTTTTTCTTATTGAGTCTGGCTAAGGGTTTGTCAATTTTGTTTATCTTTTTGAAGAACAAGCTCTTCGTAGGGGCCACCTGGTGGCGCAGCGGTTTAGTCCGCGCTTGGCAGCCTGGGGTTCGCAGGTTCGGATCCCGGGCGCCCGCCGATGCACTGCCTGTCAGCCACGCCGTGGTGGCGTCCCATATAAAGTAGAGGAAGATGGGCACGATGTTAGCCCAGGGCCAGTCTTCCTCAGCAAAAAAGAAGGATTGGACGGATGTTAGCTCAGGGCTGGTCTTCCTCGCAAAAAAAAAAAAAAAAAAAGAACAAGCTCTTCGTTTCAGTGATCCTTTCTGTTGTTTTTTAGTCTCTATTTCATTTATTTCTGATCTGATTTTTATTATAGCCTTCCTTCTACTGACTTTGGGCTTTGTTTGTTCTTTCTCTAGTTCTTTTAGGTATAGGGTAAGCTTATTTATTTGAGATTTTTCTTGTTTGTTGAGGTAGGCCTGGATTGCTATATACCTCCCTTTAGTACCTCTTTTGCTGCATCCCATAAGAGTTGGTATGTTGTGTTTCATTTTCATTTGTCTCTAGGTATTTTTTTATTTCCCCTTTGAGTTCTTCATTGACCCAGTAGTTCAGTAGCATCTTGTTTGGGTTCCACATATTTGTGACTTTCCTAGCTTTATTCTTGTAGTTGATTTCTAGTTTTGTAGCATTGTGGTCGGAAAAGATGCTTCATGTGATGTCATTCTTCTTAAATTTATTGAGACTTGCTTTGTTTCCCAACATATGATCTATCTTTGATAATGTCCCGCCCACACTTGAGAAGAATGTGTATTCTGCTTTCTTGGGATGGAATGTTGTGTGTGTGTGTATGTGTGTGTATATATACACACACACATATATATATACACACACATATACACACACATATATATACACACACACATATATATATACACATATACACATATATATATACACACATATACACATATATATATATATATATACACACACACATATATATATATATATTAAGTCCATCTGGTCTGGTGTTTCATTTAAGTCAACTGTTTCCTTGTTGACTTTCTGCCTGGATGATCTATCCATTGATGTAAGTGGGGTATTAAGGTTCGTTGCTATTATTGTGTTGCTGTGGATTTCTCTTTTAAGGTCTGTTAATAGTTGTTTTATATGCTTTGGTGCTCCTGTGTTTGGTGCATATTTATTAATAAGTAGTGTGTCGTCTTGGTGGAATGTCCCTTTTATCATTATATAATGCCTGTCTTTGTCTCTTATGTCTTTTTTTTTTTTTTTTTTTTTTTTGTGGGGAAGACCAGCCCTGAGCTAACATCTGTTCCAATCCTCCCCTTTTTGCCGAGGAAGACCGGCCCTGGGCTAACATCTGTGCCCATCCTCCTCCACTTTATATGGGATGCCGCCCCAGCATGGCTGACAGGCAGTGCGTCGGCGGGCGCCCAGGATCCGAACCCGCGAACCCCAGCCTGCCAAGCGCGGACTAAACCGCTGCGCCACCGGGCGGCCCCTCTTATGTCTTTTTTATCTTGAAGTCTGCTCTGTCTGATATAAGTATGGCTACACCTGCTTTCTTTTGCTTGCCATTTTCTTGGAGTATCATCTTCCATCCCTTCACTCTGAGCCTATGTTTGTCTTTAGAGCCGAGATGTCTTTCCTGGAGGCAGCGTATTATTGGGTCTTGTTTTTTAATATATCCAGCCACTCTGTGTCTTTTGGTGAATACAGTCCATTTACGTTTAAAGTGATTATTAATATATGAGGGCTTAATACTGCCATGTGATCTTTTGTTTTCTGGTTGTTCTATATTTCCATTGTTTCTTTTCCCTTGTATTTCTTACTGCCACTTCAGTTTGGTTTTCTGTGATGGTTTTGTCAATATTCTCTTTATTTATGGTTTGTGACTCTACTCTGATTTTTTGTTTTGTGGTTACCATGAGGTTTATATAAGTCCAGTCCACCCACCTTCAGAAGTATAGCTGCATGGATCTCTCAGGCGTCCTTTTGTGCTTTAGGGAATCCTCTGTTGGTTTATGGATGTTATAATTTAGAGGGGAGAGATGAACGGAACAGCTCACTCAGCCATGATGCTGATGTCACTCCTCATTTTATTCTTAAATGGTCGGTTACTGACTATTGGAATGTATGTTCGTATTGGACACTGCACAACTTTTTAGACCTTGGAATCAGTTTGGACACTGCCACTCTCATTTCCTATTCATTGATTTTCATGCAGTATCTGCTTTATATCATAGTAACTAAAACCCAGGTTTGCAAAAACAATGATGTGGTTGAATGAAATGTAGTGTGATCTAATTGATCTAATGTTGATACTGAACAATCTTGCAAGGTATCTAACAGTTGTATTTCCCCCTGAATTTTCCCTCAGAAATTCTCATGGCATCCCTCTGAGTTTGCTGCAGCCTTCTGGGGTGCTTTCGTGCAGTGTTTGGGAGCTGTGGCCATAAATATTTATTGAATGCCTGCTGTATGCCATGTAGTGTGGACATGGTTCTTAGCAAGAAAGACCTGGTCCCTCCCTCTTAGAGTTTACAGTCTTACAGGAAATACTGACATTAAGCAAGTAGTAGAAATGTATTGAATTTTGTGAGAGAAAGGCTTATTACAAGGATACTTCACCCGATTTGGGGGGAGAAGATGTTAGCCATCTTATATTATAAATGTGGATTTCTGGATTCATAATACATTTGTTCCATGGATGTTTATATGTTTGTTTTGGTCTTGTTTTCAGTCATCCTATTCTTAAGTCACAGTCCAGAATAAATTTGCATCTGAAAATTCTTGGCTCTTAAATTGAAATTTATTTCATTAGGTTAATTAACTCTTTTGTGCTTGACATTGTATGATGTAAAGAATAGTGATAGTTTATAGTTTATTCTCTGAAGACAATAGAGATTTCCACTTATGTGAGTAATTACAAAAATATAGCAGTATATGAGAATTAGATCCTTATTGTGTGGATTACATCAGTTACTTTTAAATCTAGGAACAATTAGGCTTGCCCAGTACTGTAGTATCTGAAAAATGTAACTGATGAACAGACTATATTTTCTTGTCTTTTAAGGGGTTAAAAAAATGAAGTGTGAGTTATGTTAGGTTTGTAAATATGTTCAAGAAATCTCACCCAGAGAGAACTCCAAATGTTTGCATATTTCTTTTGTAGTAGCTGTGTGATAGCAAACAAAACACAGCAATGTGCAGTGTGGTGCTCCTACTGCAGGGGCTAGGTTAAGTCAACCACCAAGTTACTTTCGTCCTAACATTTCAGAGATGGAACTCAAGAGGAATTGAACTCTGGAGGAGCCTGGTCCTAATCTTTGCTCTACAGCTTTGGGATATTTAAAAAGTGATCACATATATGAATTATAAACAGTATTTTAAATGCAAGTTTTCCCCTCATCATAGGTGTTCTTTAAAGAAATTTTCCTGTATATTTTGGAAACTTCTACCAGCTCATTTGACCACAAATGGATGGTTATTCAGACATTGACAAGGATTTGTGCAGGTATTTAAAATTCTTTATTTATCTCTTTCTTATTATGAGATATTTAAAAGGCCAAATATAGCCATACACTAGATGCCTTTTGTTAAAATTAATATATTGTATTATTCCAGATGCTCAGAGTGTAGTGGATATTTATGTAAACTATGACTGTGACTTAAATGCAGCAAATATATTTGAAAGACTAGTAAATGATCTATCAAAAATTGCTCAAGGACGGGGCAGTCAAGAACTTGGTATGAGTAATGTTCAGGTAAGAACCTTAAAAACATTTTCAAATTTAAACTTAGCCCAGTAGGAGCTATGTGTTTTTCTTAAAAGATCTTTTTGTTTTTATTCTTTTTATGAATAATTTTGTAGGAATTGAGCCTGAGGAAAAAAGGTTTAGAATGCTTAGTGTCGATTTTGAAGTGTATGGTTGAATGGAGTAAGGATCAGTATGTGAATCCCAACTCTCAGACAACTCTTGGTAAGGTGACATTTTGAGTTATAACTCTTCATCTTTTTAAGTAAATGATACTTTGGAGGATAGTTGCAGATACCATTAAGCCAGCTTCACAACGTCTTTATTCATTTAGCTGAAGAAGAAGCGTTCTCTATGAGGTAAATAACGAACTTTAAAATTATGAATTTCCCAACTTAGTTATCCAAACCTTTTTTTCTAATTCTTCCTACAAATATTTTGAATATCATATTCAAGTGTATTTATGCAACTTAAAGGATTATTATAGAAGAAAAATATAAAAGCCAATATGTTTTAAGAAGATGGAATTGTTCATCTATGTTTGACATTTACCCTTACTCAGAGAACAACTCATAGCTTCAGGACTTCCCTGGTGTTATCTTAGTCAAGAGTTCTTTGCGGGAAGAGTGCTCTTCATGGGGCATGAGCTGAGAGCAGAAACCCAGTGGATACTCAGCACTGCAACTGCCAAAACAACTCCTTTTAATGCTGCCAATTGTACACATACTAACTGCAGTGTTTTAATATCAAAGTGTATTGTCTATTATGGCAACTAATATTTTATTTGTATTAAGTAGATATCTAAACAACATTGAAATATCTTGCCTTATTTGAGAATTTATTTTACCTTTTACTTTTTTTTTCTTTGAGAGAATAATTGACTGTATCAATTTTTCTACTTACAGGTCAGGAAAAACCCTCAGAGCAAGAGATGAGTGAAATCAAACACCCTGAGACAATAAACAGATATGGAAGTTTAAATTCTCTGGAGTCAACATCATCATCAGGAATAGGCAGCTACAGTACACAGATGTCTGGCACTGATAATCCAGAACAATTTGAGGTCCTAAAACAACAAAAAGAAATAATAGAACAAGGGATAGATTTGTGAGTGTCCGATTTTAAGGAGGAGTGTAATTGAATATCCCTCTGCCAGTGCTGTGCCACGCTTGCCCTGGGTTTCTCTACATCTTCAGATTATTTTTATTCTCTTCTTATTACCACCACCTTTCAATGAGTAAAACAGGGCCTAATTCTCCTGGATCCAAGACTTCTAGTGGCTCCTTATTCAGCTCTCCTTGTTCATTGCAGTCTAGCCCAAACATACCCATGTAATGCACATTAAATTAATTTTGCACCATATTTTATATGCTGTTGATGAACATCATCTATGCAGTTTTGCAGTGTTCATTTAGCTCAGTTATAAAATCCCCCATTATATTTCCTAAGCAGGTGACAACTCAAAAAATTTAAAGAATGAAACTTCTACTAGCTAGCATTGCTTCTTTATAGGTTTTATATTTTCTTCAGTTGGGTTGTAAATCTGCTACTCTTATTATTGAGCCATTGTTATTGATTTCATTTTTATATGTTGATAAGGTGATAACCTCTTTTTCCAACCTGGCTGTTCTACCAGACCCTGATCTGGTGAAATCAGTTTTCCTACTAAGCTGTGTGATGTCAGCCTGCTCCTAGCCTATTTCCTGTCTAAATACTAACATGCTGCTTTCCTTCCTCTTATTGCTTATCTCTTTTTTCAATGAGATGCTATAGGGAAAAATGAATTTGCTGGCCTTTCTCCATGAATCTAGCACTGTAAACTATTAAAAATTCCCTTGTATGTTTACTTGGTTTGCTACTTGTGCTGTAAAGTATTTCTTCCAGAATCTTAAGCAGTGCCTTTTGGTGAATGTTCAAGTACCCTTTTTTTCAATGTTAATAAAAAAAAATTTTTTTTGACATAATGTACACATATTCTTTGTCAGAAAATTATAAAATCTTACAGAATTGCCTCAGGAAATAGCCACTGATACTTCATTCATTCTAATTTTTCAGTCAGTATTTATCAAAATCCCATCTGTTCTAGACATTATGCAAGGTCCTAGGGAAACTTGATGAATGAAACAGACCTTACTTCTGAGGGGCTCAAGGTCTAGTATGTGTAAACAGATATTCATATTGAAATTCTCCTGTCACTCAGCAAACACATATTAGGTACTTGGGACTGTGTGCCAAGAACCATGAAGGCACTGGTACTTGTATCCGAGATTACAGTCTAAATATGGGCAAAATACTTTTTTAAAATACAGTCATGCAGCACTTAATGACAGGGAAACATCCTGAGAAATGTATTGTCATATGAACATCATAGAGTGTACTTACACAAACCTAGGTGGCATAGCCTGCTACACATCTAGGCTGTATGTGCCAGTCTTATGGAACTGCTGTCGTATACACAGTCCATCGTGAACTGAAACGTTATGCAGCACCTGACTGTAGTACTGTGTGAAGTCCAGAGTCAAGTAGAGTGTTGCAAACTCTACTTGAAGTACTTAGGAGTGAGAGAGAGGCGTTTCATACCTTCAAAGTGGCAGTTTCCCTGGCCTCCAGTCCTCCTTTTAGCCACTAGACTGCTTTCTGCTTCATGCTTTCACGAGAATGCTTTCATGTTGCTGTGCTCCCAGTATACTCTTCTACAACTGTTCCTTTCATGACATCGCTCTGTCCTGTCCCTCCTACTCTTCTGGACCATGCCACCTCAGTCTTGCTGTGGGCTCTTTATCCACTGCATACATCTTAGCATTTCCAGAGTTCTGTCCCTTGGCCCTTTTCTTTGTTTACTTTGTAACTTCTCTTAGATGGTCATGTGCTTTTTCATGACTTCAGTCACTATCTGTGGGCTAACATCTCACAACTCAAAAGTGCTGTTTTTAACTTAAATACCTCTATTGAAGTCCAGACTCATATCTGTAATTGCCTGTTAGACATCTGCACTGGCTATTGCAAAGCTTCTCAAACTCAGTGTGTTGATAACCAAATTTATCAGTCATCATTCTCTTCATAATCAACTCCCCAGTAGTCCTACCAAAAACAAAAGAAACAGAAAACTGTTGTTTCTGTGTTTCTTATTCAGGCTTACCCCAATGTGCTACTAAATTTATAAGCTAGAATACTGGGAGTTACCTTAGATTTTCCCCTTGGATCTAATCTGTCCCTAAATCCTATTGGTTCTATTTTCTAAATGACTCTGCAATTCTCTTCTCCCTATCTCACACAATTCTTTCGAGTCAAACCATTGCCATTTCTTGCCATGATTAGTAGAATCTTTTAACTGGCTTGCCTTTCTTTGATCTTACTTACTCACTGGTCTTTTCTCACACTTAGCTAGAATAATCTTTCTTGAGTGAAAGTCTGCTTCTGTTTCTCCCCTCTCTTGCTTTTGGAGAATAAAGCCACAGCTTCTTGTAATACCATACAATACCGTTCGTGATTTGGATCTGCTGGACCTAAGCTTCATCACCAGCCACTTCTTTATCTCACCGCATTGTTCTAACAATGCAGAACTATTTATTATAATGTCATGCTGTTTTATATTTTTATGTATTAGTATGACCTATACCTTGTTGCCAGGGATGTTTTTTCTTACTGTTTATAAAAGATGTAGTCATTCTTCAAAGCTCAGTTCCACAGTCACCTTCCCCAGGAAATATATCATGATCATCTCTATTAATTAGTCACTTCTGCTGTGCTATCTTGTGAATACATTAATTTGTTGTATTTTTACTATTATGATTTTTAAAAATCTTATTTCTTCAATTAGAGTAAGAGCTTCTAGAGACCAGGGATTGTATTTATTTCAGTGAAAAATGTTTGATTTTAATTTATGTATGTGATGATGGTTGAGTTAGGACTTGACAGGAATCATTAGGAAGACAGGACAGGGAAGGACATTTTAGACAAAGAGAATGGTATGTGCAGCAGCACAGAGGAAAGGGAGAACATTTGAGGACTATTGTTCAGCATGGCAGGGACAGTGTAGGGGGTGATAGCAGAAGGTGATATGAGAACACTGAGTTGGGTCCAGATTACAGAAGGCTTTATTCTCCATGTGAAGGAGTTTTTGTCTTCTTCCTCTTGGCATTGATGTACTATTGAAGGATTTTAAGCAGAGGAGCAGGAGCAGCAGATTTCTGTTTTGAAAAGATGAGTTTGCCAGCAGCCTGAAGGATAGATTAGAATGTGAACAAAATCAAGAGATAGGGAGACCATTTAAGAACTCTTGCCCATTCCTTTGAGGACAGGAACAACACAAGGGTGCCCACTCTTGCCGCTCTTATTCAACATAGTACTAGAAGTTTTGGCCAGAGCAATTAGGCAAGAAAAAGGAATAAAAGGACTCCAAATAGGCAATGAAGAAGTGAAACTCTCACTATTTGCAGATGACGTGATCTTATACGTAGAAAACCCAAAAAAATCTGTTGGAAAACTACTAGAAATAATCAACTACAGCAATGTGGCAGGATGTAAAATCAACTACAAAAATCACTTGCATTTCTATACACTAATGATGAACTAACAGAAAGAGAACTCAAAAAGACAATCCCATTTACAATTGCAACAAAAAGAATAAAATATCTGGGAATGAATTTAACCAAGGAGGTGAAAGACCTATACAATGAAAACTATAAGACACTATTGAAAGAAATCGAGGAAGAGGTAAAGAAATGGAAAAATATTTCATGCACATGGATTGGAAGAATAAACATAGTTAAAATGTCCATATTACCTGAAGCGATCTACAGATTCAATGCAATCCCAATCAGAATCCCAATGTCGTTCTTCACGGAAATAGAACAAAAAATACCGAAGTTCGTATGGGGCAACAAAGACCCCGAATAGCTAAAGCAATCCTGAAAAAAAAGAACAAAGCTGGAGGCATCACAATCCCTGATTTCAAAATATACTATAGAGCTATAGTAATCAAAACAGCATGGTACTGGTATAAAAATAGACGCACAGATCAATGGAACAGAATTGAAAGCCCAGAAATAAAACCACACACCTGTGGACAGCTAATCTTCAACAAAGGAGCGAAGAACATACAATGGAGAAAAGAAAGTCTCTTCAGTAAATGGTGCTGGGAAAATTGGACAGCCACATGCAAAAGAATGAAAGTAGACCATCTTCTATCACCATACACAAAAATCAACTCAAAATGGATTAAGGACCTGAAAGTGAGACCTGAAACTATAAAACTCCTGTGGAAGAAAATATAGGCAGTACACTAATTGACATGGGTCATAGAGGGATCCTTTCGGATTCCATGTCTACTCGGACAAGGGAAACAAAAGAAAAAATAAACAAGTGGGACTTCATCAGACTACAGAGCTTCTACAACACCAATGAAACCAGGATCAAAATGAGTAGACAACCCACCAGCTGGGAGAAAATATTCACAAATCGTATATCTGACAAGGGACTAATCTCCGTAATATATAAAGAACTCACACAACTGAGCAACAAAAAAAACAAACAGCCTGATCAAAAGGGCAGATGATGTGAACAGACATTTTTCCAAGGAAGATGTACAGATGGCCAACAGACACATGAAAAGATGTTCAACATCACTAATGATCAGGAAAGTGCAAGTCAAAACTACGCTAAGATATCACCTTACACCTGGTAGAATGGCTATAATCACCAAGACAAAAAATGACAAATGGTGCAGAGGTTGTGGAGAAACGGGAACCCTGATTCACTGCTGGTGGGAATGCAAACTGGTGCAGCCTCTATGGAAAACAGTATGGAGATTCCTCAGAACATTAAAAATAGAAATACCTTATGATCCAGCAATCCCACTCTTGGGCATCTACCCAACGGACATGAAATCAACCATCCCAAGAGGCTTATGCACCCCTATATTCATTGCAGCCTTATTCACTATAGCCAAGAAGTGGAAGCAACCCAAGTGTCCCTCGACTGATGACTGGATAAAGAATGACACACACACACACACACACACAAAATGGAATACTACTCAGCCATAAGAAAAGACAGAATCGTCCCATTTGCAACCATATGGATGGACCGAGAGGGTATTATGTTAAGTGAAATAAGCCAGAGAGAGAAGGACAAACACTGCATGATTTCACTCATATGTGGAATATAAACACACGGACAGAGAGAACTGGTTGGTGGTTACCAAGGGGAAGGGGGGTGGGGGGTGGGCACAAGGGGTGAAGGGATGCATCCACATGGTGACGGACAAATAATAATGTACAACTAAAACCCCACAATGTTATAAACTATTAAGACATCAATAAAAGTGAAAATTTAAAAAAAAAAAATCAAAAAAATAACCAAACTCTTGCAATACCCAGGTGACAGGTGATTAATTACCAAGGTAATTATTGGTACAATAAAAGTATAAAGTAAATGATTTAGAAACAAACAGGTGACATTTGAATTGGATCTTTAAGCATGAAGGAGAGTTCCCCAGCAAATAGAGCAGGTAAAGGGCATACAGAGGAAATAGACTCTGCAAATGCATTATGTTGGGGAATGAGATAGGATATGTGGATGTAGATGAGAGAGAGGGGTTGAGAGGTAAACTGGAGCTATATTGAGAAACATCTGTTAGTCTGTCAATTTGGACTTTATTTTGAAAACGTTGGGTATCTAGAGATTTTTTTTTGTAAAGGAAATAATGCTGTCAGATTGTGGTTAAAACAGTCATCAAAATTCAAGTTCTGTGCTTTAAAAGCAGGAAACTTGGAATTGATGGATTTGTATAGAATGAGCCAAGATTACTTGAGCATTAAGGAGAATATATAGACTAAGTATGAGATATTTAGTATTCATATCCTTACTCAAAGTTTATCTACTCCATGGCATTATCTCAAATAGTCTGTGAAATGATCCATACCAGTGATAAAGATTGGCTTCCATTTGAGACTCTAAGAAGGAAAAAATACTTTGCATAATGTACATTTTTGTATATTCATACATTGATTATATTAAATAAGCTCCTATTTTGTAAGTGCTACTAGAAAATTAATTTACTGTAGTTTAAGATCTTTTCAGAGAGCACAAATGGTTTTCTGTTTCTAATGTTCCTATATCATTAACATCATCTAGATTTAATAAGAAACCAAAGAGAGGAATACAGTACCTCCAAGAACAAGGGATGCTTGGCACTACACCTGAAGATATTGCCCAGTTCTTACATCAAGAGGAAAGATTAGACTCTGTAAGAATACCATTTTATTCCATTCTTTTCTATAAAATTTCTTTTTAAGTTAATAATGATACGTATTGTTGCCCCTTTAAAATGTCCTCCTAAATATGTTAAGTAAAACTTAAAGAATAACCTAGGTATTCTTAATTTTGCTTTTTAATTTTCTAAACTCAAAAGAATATCTTGATTTTTTTTTAACACATTTAGTATGTTTAACTTTTAGCTTCATGTTTGAAATAGTTAACCCTGTAGTCAAAACCTCTGGATCTTATGGATTTTTCTGCTTTTTAAATGGCTTTGTGGCAAATGTAACATTCCATTTGGATATCAATTTCTGTCTTTTGTTCTTTAGACTCAAGTGGGTGAGTTCCTGGGAGATAATGATAAATTTAACAAAGAAGTCATGTATGCATATGTGGACCAACATGACTTTTCAGGAAAGGACTTTGTTTCAGCCCTTCGTATGTTTCTGGAAGGCTTCCGTCTTCCAGGGGAAGCTCAAAAAATTGATCGATTGATGGAAAAATTTGCTGCAAGATACCTGGAATGCAACCAAGGGTAAGCAAGGTTCAAATTCAAGTACTTACTATTTGCTAACTATATCCAAGACACTGTGCTAGGGAGCATTGAATCATAATCCCCTGGCCCCAGGGAACTTAGATTGTCTAGTCTGAAAGTACTAAGACAGTTCCATAAAAAATTATAATATGAGATAGATGATGAATCTTGAAAGAGAAAATTAGAAGTGCTGTGGGGTTTGAGGGATTAATTTAAATGAAACTGTGAAACAATAAAAGTTTATAACATGATACATTTATTTATCCAGACAAACCCTTTTCGCTAGTGCTGATACTGCCTATGTTTTGGCTTACTCAATTATCATGCTGACCACAGATCTTCACAGTCCACAGGTATGTTTTCTTCCAAGCCAGTTTTACGATAAACAGTACAACTTAAATAAATTCTCTTGAATTCAATAAGTAGTAGTTGAAATTTTAATCTTATTTAGTTAAACCAATCACCAAATTGGGGTGATTTGGTGTAGTGTACCTTTTACAAATGCAATTTCTGGTAGTAATTCTAATTAGTCTTTCAAATATCTGTAAAATAAATCTATATTTGTCTCATGATTGACAGCTATGTAAAGCTTAAGATAAATTTTAATCTAAGAATATGCTTATAGTTCTTCTGCTTATACGTATTACAACATAGAAAAGACTATATATAAACCATCTTTTGTTTTGTTTTTTACATTTCAAACTTAAACAATAGAGTGATTAGTATAGTGATCCTTCATGTGCCCATCACCCAGCTTCCACAGTTATCAACTTAGGCCAATCTTGTTGCATTTATAGCCTTTTTCTCCCCTGGATCATTATGAAGGAAATCCCAAGTATCATATCATTTCATCTGTATTTATTTCAGTATATATATCCCTGAAAGAGAAATACTCTATTTACATAACCATAATATCATTATGCCTAAAAATTAACAATAATTTTTAAATATCAGATATCTAGGAAGTGTTCAAATTTCATTTGCTTCATAAAATTCCTAATTCCTTCTTAAATATTAAGGAACTATCACTTGATTTCTGATATCCACTAGGAAAAAAGTTATTTTTAAAGTCTTAGGTATTTATGCTTAGTTTCCAGAAACATGCCTTGGAATCCTTGGGGGAAGTTATCTTTATAAATTAACCTATCTGCAAGAATTTCTTAGTACTTCTTAGAGATTGGCATCTAATGATATCTATTATTCTTAGGATGTGAAATAAACTATATACTTATTACTAATCTGAGTACTGGAAAAATTAAAATTTATTTAAAGTTTGAGATTAAACTTTGCAGTATAGGGGTTTTTTGTGTGTACTTGAAGATGTTTAGGGCAGGGTTGATATGGAAGGTATATACCAAATGTATGATAGAGGAATTATATACAGAGTTATTCCTAGTTTTAAACATCAGAATTCAACAACTATGAATTGACCAGGGATTTACTTGATTTTATATAGACCTTTTTAAAAAAATCATTAAGATTTTAATCATTTGAAATTTGCCTTTGGCATGTTATTGGCAGTGTATAAAAGCATCGCACTTTTTAGGGTTTTCGTTATCTATCACGGTACTTTTTTCCAGGGTTTTTATAAGGCAGTCTACAGATAATGACTTACTTGGGTATCTTCATATCAGAGTTTTCTGTCTGGTTTTCCAGTCTAAATCAAAAGTAGCTTTATGTTTTATACTACCTCCCTTTGTTTTTAGAATATTATATTTTTAAAGAATTTGATTCCAAAAATGAATTATCAATTTTATATGCATTTGTGTCTTATCTTCCTATACATATGTACATTCTTGGGTAAGTTATTTTAAATATTAAAACTTCTTTTAATGTGTTTTCATAGTACCCAGATTTTTAAAAGTTTCTGAACACATACCAGTTAGGGAATATTATCTTGAGAACAGTATCCTGTCTTTATGGCACGAGTTCCTGTGTGTAGAACATGTGCTTGGAGTCCTAATGTATCACTGGTAGCTGCTGATAGTCATAGCGCTCTCCCTCAGACTGCTGGCTGGTGTCTTGTGCTAAGTAGCCTGTTAGAAAACAGAACCCTTAATCATGACTCCTTATGATTTGTGATTCAGGACCATATGAACTATAACAAACGACATCATTTTTAAAGAAAAGAGGTAACTTTAAAGAAACTTTAAAGAAATCCTTTAAAACTAATTCTTCTCATTCTTATTTATTTTCAAAGTTAAAATATAGATGAATTTTAATAAGTCATTTATGTTCCTTTTTCACTTAGAATATTTATAGATAGACTGCCTTTTATATATAGTGTGAGTCAATGATTTTCTTTAAATTTGAGGTATATTTAAAACACATTTAATTTTTTGTGTGTATATTAATCTTCATCAGTAGTAACAACTGGCTTTAAATGATTTAAGCACTAAAACTAGGCACAGCTTAATTTAAGCACATGAGAAGAAAAGTCAAAAGTAGAGTGTTCTATGAAAGATAAGCAAGAGAAGAAAAGTAGGATTATGTTTTACAGTACTTCCAGAATCTCACTATGGCAGAATTATTCTGTTTGGGCAGTGTATTTTTACTTTGGGTCCCTGAAATTAATGTGTTCCTTACTCCCACTTCTTGGGAGTTCCCACCCTACCTCCCAAACCAGATCCACAAACATACTTTACTACTACTTCATATTTTCTACCAAGACTTCTCTTTAGAGATCTCCAGTTGGTATGATGGTTAAACATTATGCCATGCTCAAAATTTCCAGGTGATATTAGTCTTCTTTTAGTCTCTTATTGGCAGCACTTGTGTGATCTTTTATTTTGGTATCCCTGGGTCATTGTTTTTTTAGTGTTTATCAGAAGTTCAGGTGAAATGGCTCTCTTTCTTTTATGTTTTTTTAGTGCCATGACTCAAGATAAGTTTTTAAAGTTATAATTTTAGAGCTTTTTTCCCTTGAATAGTAATAAATTACATTTGAAAACTTTTATGGTAATATTTTTACATTTTTGTAGGAAAAGTGCTCCTTCCACCTTTTCTGACATACTAGAAAGATCTGTTTGCAGAGTAATCTGAACTAAATAAGTGTATGTATCTGGTTATATCCTCTGGACATTCTGGTTTCTCTAAAGTTAATTTTGCAAACATCTGATGACTTGCTTGATTGTTACTCTATGCACCTTCTTATAAATTTACAGGAGACTTATTTTTAGAGTTGCCTTAAATTCTTTATGGAAGGAAGTAGGAATATATTTAATTAATTAAATAAATGTATCTTCAGAGACATCGTAAGACTTTTGGGTTTTGTCCGTCTGGGTTTTTGGAGATAAAAAGTGTAAACATTTTGGCTGTGCTTGTTCCCAAGTGTGGTGACAGGGCTGTCATCTTACAGACTGCAAACTTGTACTCCACCGATTTATCAAAGTATGCAGTAGGACATTCCTGTTCAGAGGACTCTTAAACTAGACAAAATGTTCCAAGGATACTTCACCCTGATCACCTAATACTCAGTTGCCGTGTTGAATCAGTCAGAGAGATTATCTGGTTTTTTTTTTTTTTTTTTTTAATTTTTAAAAAATTTTTTTTTACCATTTTTTTTTATTGATGTCTTAATAGTTTATAACACTGGGGTTTTAGTTGTACATTTTTGTTTGTCCGTCTCCTTGTGGATGTAACCCTTCACCCCTTGTGCCCCCCCCACCCTTCCCCTTGGTAACCACCAATCAGTTCTCTCTGTCCGTGTGTTCACTTATATTCCATATATGAGTGAGTTCATGCAGTGTCTGTCCTTCTCTCTCTGGCTTATTTCACTTAACATAATACCCTCTAGGTCCTTCCATGTTGTTGCAAATGGGACAATTGTGTCTTTTCTTATGGCTGAGTAGTATTCCATTGTATGTGTATACCACATCTTCTGTAACCAATCATCAGTCAAGGGACACTTGGGTTGCTTCCACTTCTTGGCTATAGTGAATAATGCTGCAATGAACATAGGGGTGCATACGCCTCTTGTGATGGTTGATTTCATGTCCATTGGGTAGATGCCCAAGAGTGGGATTGCTGGATCATATGGTATTTCTATTTTTAATTTTTTGAGGACTCTCCATACTGTTTTCCATAGAGGCTGCACCAGTTTGCATTCCCACCAGCAGTGAATGAGGGTCCCCATTTCTCCCCAACCTCTCCAGCATTTGTTGTTATTTGTCTTTGTGATTATTGCCATTCTAACCGGTGTAAGGTGGTATCTTAGTGTAGTTTTGATTTGCATTTCCCTGATGATTAGTGATGTTGAACATCTTTCCATGTGTCTATTGGCCATCTGTACATCTTCCTTGGAAAAATGTCTGTTCATATCCTCTGCCCATTTTTTGATCGGGTTGTTTGTTTTTTTGTTGCTCAGTTGTATGAGATCTTTATATATTACTGAGATTAATCCCTTGTCGGACAAACGATTTGCAAATATTTTCTCCCAGCTGGTGGGTTGTTTATTCATTTTGATCCTGGTTTCATTTGCCTTGTAGAAGCTCTTTAGCCTGATGAGGTCCCACTTGTTTATTTTTTCTTTTGTTTCCCTTGTCCGCGTAGACATGGAATCTGAAAGGATCCCTTTATGTCCAATCGCAATTAGTGTACTGCCTATATTTTCTTCCAGGAGTTTTATAGTTTCAGGTCTCACTTTCAGGTCTTTGATCCATTTTGAATTGATTTTTGTATATGGCGATAGGAGATGGTCTACTTTCATTCTTTTGCATGTTGCTGTCCAATTTTCCCAGCACCATTTATTGAAGAGACTTCCCTCTCTCCATTGTATGTTCTTTGCTCCTTTGTCGAAGATTAGCTGTCCATAGGTGTGTGGTTTTATTTCTGGGCTTTCAATTCTGTTCCATTGATCTGTGTGCCTATTTTTATACCAGTATCATGCTGTTTTGATTACTGTAGCTTTATAGTATATTTTGAAATCAGGGATTGTGATGCCTCCAGCTTTGTTCTTTTTTTTCAGAATTGCTTTAGCTATTCGGGCTCTTTTGTTGCCCCATACGAATTTCAGTAGTTTTTGTTGTATTACCGTGAAGAATGACATTGGGATTCTGATTGGGATTGCATTGAATCTGTAGATTGCTTTAGGTAGAATGGACATTTTAACTATATTTATTCTTGCAATCCATATGCATGGAATATTTTTCCATTTCTTTATGTGCTCCTCGATTTCTTTCAATAGTGTCTTATAGTTTTCATTGTATAGGTCTTTCACCTCCTTGGTTAAATTTATTCCCAGATATTTTATTCTTTTTGTTGCAATTGTAAATGGGATTGTCTTTTTGAGTTCTCTTTGTTGTTTCATTGTTAGTGTACAGAAATGCAATTGATTTTTGTAAGTTGATTTTATACCCTGCCACTTTACTGTAGTTGTTGATTGTTTCTAGTAGTTTTCCGATGGAATTTTTTGGGTTTTCTATGTATAAGATCACGTCATCTGCAAATAGTGAGAGTTTCACTTCTTCATTGCCTATTTGGAGTCCTTTTATTCCTTTTTCTTGCCTCATTGCTCTGTCCAGAACTTCCAGTACCATGTTGAATAAGAGCGGTGAGAGTGGGCACCCTTGTCTTGTTCCTTTCCTCAAAGGAATGGCTTTGAGTTTTTCCCCGTTGAGTAGGATGTTTGCTGTAGGTTTGTCATATATGGCCCTTATTATGTTGAGGTACTTTCCTTCTATACCCATTTTGTTGAGAGTTTTTATCATAAATGGATGCTGGATCTTGTCGAATGCCTTCTCTGCATCGATTGAGATGATCATGTGGTTTTTATTCTTCATTTTGTTAATGTGGTGAATCATGTTGATTGATTTGCGGATGTTGAACCATCCCTGTGTCCCTGGTATAAATCCCACTTGATCGTGGTGTATGATCTTTTTGATGTATTGCTGTATTCGGTTTGCCAATATTTTGTTGAGGATTTTTGCGTCTATGTTCATCAGTGATATTGGCCTGTAGTTTTCCTTCTTTGTATTGTCCTTGTCTGGCTTTGGTATCAGGATGATGTCGGCCTCATAGAATTTGTTGGGAAGTATTCCATCTTCCTCTATTTTTTGGAATAGTTTGAGAAGGATAGGTGCTAAATCTTCTTTGAACGTTTGATAAAATTCTCCAGGGAAGCCATCTGGTCCTGGGCTTTTACTTTTTGGGAGCTTTTTGATTACTGTTTCAATCTCTTTACTTGTGATTGGCCTGTTCAGATTCTCTATTTCTTCTTGATTCAGTTTTGGGAGGTTGTACACTTCCAAGAATTTGTCCATTTCCTTTAGGTTGTCCAATTTGTTGGCGTAAAGTTTTTCATAGTATTCCCTAATAATCCCTTGTATTTCTGTGGTGTCTGTTGTAATTTCTCCTCTTTCATTTCTAATTTTATTTATTTGAGTCTTCTCCCGTTTTTTCTTAGTGAGTCTGGCTAAGGGTTTGTCAATTTTATTTATCTTCTCAAAGAACCAGCTCCTTGTTTCATTGATCCTTTCTACTGTTTTTTTTGGTTTCAATTTCATTTATTTCTGCTCTGATTTTTATTATTTCCCTCCTTCTGCTGATTTGGGGCTTTGTCTGTTCTTCTTTTTCCAATTCTGTTAGGTGCAATTTAAGGTTATTTATTTGGGATTTTTCTTGTTTGTTAAGGTGAGCTTGTATTGCTATGAATGTCCCTCTCAGAACTGCTTTTGCTGCATCCCATATGAGTTGGTATGGTGTATTTTCCTTTTCATTTGTCTCCAGATAGCTTTTGATTTCTCCTTTAATTTCATCAACAACCCATTGGTTGTTCAGTAGCATGTTGTTTAGTCTCCACATCTTTGTCCCTTTCCTAGTTTTTTCCTTGCAGTTGATTTCTAGTTTCACAGCATTATGATCAGAAAAGATGCTTGTAATGATTTCAATCTTCTTAAATTTATAGAGGTTTGCCTTGTTTCCTAATATATGGTCTATTCTTGAGAATGTTCCATGTGCACTTGAGAAGAATGTGTACTCTGCTGTTTTTGGGTGAAGTGCTCTGTATATATCTATTAAGTCCATTGCATCTAGTTTTTCGTTTAAGTCCATTATTTCCTTATTGACTTTTTGTCTGGATGATCTATCTATTGATGTAAGGGGGGTGTTAAGATCCCCTACTATTATTGTGTTATTGTTAATATCTCCTTTAAGGTTTTTTAGCAGTTGTTTTATGTACTTTGATGCTCCTGTGTTGGGTGCATAGATATTTATAAGTGTTATGTCTTCTTGGTGAAGTGTCCCTTTTATCATTATATATTGCCCTTCTTTGTCTCTCATTACCTTTTTTATCTTGAAGTCTACTTTGTCTGATATAAGTATGGCTACTCCTGCTTTCTTTTGTTTGCCATTAGCTTGGAGTATTGTTTTCCATCCTTTTATTTTGAGTCTGTGTTTGTCTTTAGAGCTGAGATGTGTTTCCTGGAGGCAGCAGATGGTTGGATCTTGGTTTTTAATCCATCCCACCACTCTGTGTCTTTTGATTGGAGAATTCAATCCATTTACATTTAGAGTGATTATTGATATATGAGGGTTTAATGTTGCTATTTTATTGTTCATCTTCTGGTTCTTTTGCATTTCCTTCGTTTCTTGTCCCTTGTGTTTCGGACTGCAAATTCAATTTGGTATTTCTGCATGCTCATTCTCTTGGTTTTCTCTTTATTTGTCATGTGTGGTTCTCTTCTGGTTGTTTAGTGGTTACCGTGAGGTTTATATGAGCGATCTCCTGGATAAGATAGTACATTTTCAGATGCCTCCTTTTTCCCGAGGCTGGGTCGATTCAATCCCTTACCTCTTCCCCTCCTTATTTGTTATCTCTTTATTCCAGATTGTGTCATGAATGTGTGTTTCCAGTGATGAGCTTGAATTAATTTTTGATGTTATCCAACTCTGGTTTGTTCTGGTTTAGTCTCCTTGCTTTTCTCCTTGCTGAAATCTTTGTATCCCCTTTCTCATTTGTTTTTTTTCAGGCCTAAGGGCCTTCTTGAGCATTTCTTTTAGTGGGGGTCTTGTGGTGACGAACTCTCTTAGCTTTTGTTTATCAGGGAGAGTTATTATTTCTCCATCGTATTTGAAGGATATTTTTGCTGGATAAAGTATTCTCAGCTGAAGGTTTTTGTCTTTCATGATTTGGAACATATCATTCCAGTCTCTCCTAGCCTGTAGAGTTTCTGTCGAGAAATCAGCTGAGAGCCTGATGGGGTTTCCTTTGTATGTTATTTTGTTTTTTTATTTAGCTGCCTTCAATATTATTTCCTTGTCACGGGTATTCTTCAAGTTTGCTACTATGTGGCGAGATGATTTTTTATTCCTGTTTATATATTTAGGTGATCTATTGATTTCATTCATTGTTATTTCCCTCTCGTTCCCTAGGTTGGGGAAGTTCTCAGCTATTATTTCTTTGAACAAACTCTCTGCTCCTTTTTCTCTTTCTTCTCCTTCTGGAATACCTATTATCCTTATGTTGCTTTTCCTCATTGAGTCTGATATTTCTCGAAGAATTTCTTCATTTCTTTTTAGTCTTAGCTCTCTCTCCTCCTCTACCAGGAGCATTTCTGCTTGGCTATCCTCAATAGTGCTAATTCGTTCCTCCATATTGTCAGTTCTGCTCTTTAAAGACTCCATTTTTTCCACTATCTCGTTGATTTTGTTTTTCACCTCCAATAATTCTGATTGGTTTTTCTTTAGGGTTTCAATCTCTTTTGTGACAAAATCCCTGAATTCGTTGATTTGTTTCTGTGTGTTCTCTTGTATTTCGTTGAGTTTGTTTATGATAGCTATTTTGAATTCTCTCTCATTCAGCTTATCAAATTCTGTGCCTTCAGGGTTGGTTTCTGGGTGTTTGTCATTTTACTTTTGGTCTGTAGCCCTGACAAATTGTCGCAAGGATCCGACGGGGACGGCTTTATTTTTACCCCTCATGATTAAAGTTAGTCCTGCAGTTTCCCTCTGCTGCCACTGGATGGAGATCGCGAGCGGTTTGCTCTGAGGAGGCTGCAGCCTCTGGAGGGGTTATGCTGAAACGCCGGGTGTGTGGGGGGAGGGGTCCTCTCTTTCTCCTGCTTGACCCGGGGGTTTCCTTTCTGGCTCTCTTAGGGTGTTTGCTACTCCCCCTAAACAGTCCATCGTCGCTTCCCATTGGGATCTTGCGACAGTCTGTGAGAGCACCTGAATGGCGATAGTTTTCCCCGCTGTGGGCCACCCCTCCCCCCTCTGTCTGCGAACCGCTCTGTCTTTGCCGATCGATTAGGGAGGGGGAGTACAACTTCTTACCTCTCCTCCCGTCCTTTTGGGCTTCCTGCGCCTCCACTGTCTGATGTATGGCAGCAGGGGTTTCTTAGAAGTCCTTCGTAGTGTTTGATTGAGCTCTGTTGGAATGTGAATGATGTTTTCATTGTGTCGTAGGGGGCAGAGATTCAAAGAGGGAATCTCACTCCACCATGATGCTGACGTCACTCTCTGAGATTATCTGTTTTTAAATAAATTTTGGTTATTGTTATTCTTGCATCCAGTTTTAAATAAAATCAGCTTTTAAATCATTTGCAACAGATTTATGTTCTTCTGAACTAAACTTTGAATCTGCTTGATACCATATGTTTCCTTTTATTAATTTTTTTTGGTGAAGAAGATTGTCCCTGAGCTAACATCTGTTGCCAGCCTTCCTCTTTTTGCTTGAGAAAATTGTCCCTGAGCTAATATCTGTGCCAATCTTCCTCTCTTTTGTATGTGGGATGCTACCACAGCATGGCTTGATAAGCGGTGTGTAGGTCCGTGCCCGGGATCTGAACCTGTGAATCCCTGACCGCCAAAGTGGAGCGTGCGAACTGAACCACTACACCACTGGGCCAGCCCCACCACATGTTTCTAATAACTGTCATGGTCCTTTTTCAAAGACTCTGGCCAGAGCTCTTCAACCTTGGGCAAAAACAAATAATTATTCAGTCTCCCTGTTTTCTTATTGCAAATTACTCACGTGCATCAGAGCAAGGTGAATTAGTATATGCCAGGCTGGGTCTTTTCTACATTGCCTTCATTTTATATGACTTGTTTTTTCCTTTTGTTGTATATATTGTTGAATATTTTCCACTTCCTGTCCTCAGAGTATTTATGAATTCTCTTATATGAATATTCAAATTCTTAAAATACGAGTGAGCTTTTTATGTTAATTTTTAGGAATTAAAATGGTTTTTCATTTCTAGGTTAAAAATAAAATGACAAAGGAACAGTACATTAAGATGAATAGAGGTATCAATGATAGTAAAGACCTTCCTGAAGAGTATCTATCAGCCATCTATAATGAAATAGCTGGGAAAAAGATATCAATGAAAGAAACAAAAGAACTAACAATCCCTACCAAATCAAGTAAACAAAGTGAGTATCCGAATCAGTTGAATTCTGATTGTTCAGGAGGAAAATATGAGAAAAACTCTTAAAAGATTGTTTTTCACTTGATTTAGAGTAAATCAAGTGTTATTTATTCTCATGAGAAGTATTATAATACTGGCATGCCTCGTTTTATTGCGCTTTGCAGATGCTGCGTTTTTTTAACAGGACCCTCCACCAGCCAAAAAGATTACGACTCGCTGAAGGCTCAGATGATGGTTAGCCTATTTTAGCAACAAAATATTTTTTAAATAAGATATGCACATTATTTTTTTAGACATAATGCTATTGCATACTTAATAGACCACACTATAGTGTAAACACAACTTTTATATGCTCTAGGATACCAAAAAATTCATATGACTCACTTTATTGTGATATTTGCCTTATTAGGGTGGTCTGGAACCAGACCCATAATATCTCTAAGGTATGCCTGTACACAGTTTGCTGAACTGATCGTATTTTTTTCTGTATCCTAAAGAAAGATAGCACTGACCAGTGATTAATGGAAAATGCTACATAATATGCATGGATTAGTGTGCATTTAATATATGCTTGTCCATTTAGCAGTTAATCTCAGCACAGATTTAGAAGTCAGAGATTGGTTAGGCAACCCCATTAGTCAGACTTCAACTCTCAGTCTTTGTTTTTGCCTCCTCATCATCTACAAACAACATATTTCCATCTTTTCATCTATTGTTACACATAACTGGAAGCTGGAAGTAGGGATGATTCAAGGAGATGGGGAAAGTTAGGATCATGGGGGTGCTCATGGAATTGGGAATCACTACTTCAGATGCACCACAAATTATATCACTGTAGAGTTCCTAGATCTAGCCAGCATTAGGAGCCAACTGAGGGCCTGGCTCCATTCTAGACATTCTGTACATGTAAACAGTAGTGATTGAATTAGAGCTGAAATCTGACTGTAGGAATGAGGTGATGGTAGTGGCTCAAGAATATAACAGTAATATGGCAAGAGGATTCCTGCCTTTCTGAGCACTTCCACTTGGAAATGTAATCTCAAACTTTAGCTAACAAAAGATTGCAATAGCAAAATTCTATTGACAGTAGCAGAATTCTATTGCTATTCTATGGACAAAAGCAAAAAGGCCTGTGTGATGTATATGTCTCTCGAAGTTGATGAAGAATTATAAGATGAGAGCCAGGGGCTAGGGAGATAATGTTAGAAGGAATAGCGGAATATAACTGGCCTTATCTTTTGGAATAATACAGGGAATGATTACAGGGAAAAACCCAAAGAGTGGCAAAGCCAAATCTTGAATTAGGCATCCTTGGCTTATTGTAGTCCAGTACCAGTCAGCAGTTTACTTGGTAGTGTTATTTTCAGCAGTTTTGCTTATAATATTGTTAAGTATATTGATCAACAGTTTATTTTCACACCCAAGTAAATGCCAATTCTCTGATTCAATTTTCTTCCTCATACCCATATTATAACATCTTTATATCCCTCTTTCTCTGGCCTATTTTGTATATGGTGGTAGGAAATGAATGAGAAGCTGGATATGGGAAGGAGATGGTGGCGTGGTGAAATACTAAGATCATCTTGGAGTGTTAGGGCCACTGTGTTCTTGTTAACTCAGGAAATGCCATTCAAGTGTGTGTCATATTAGGATGCCATTGCCTTTTATCTCTCTTCTGTTCTCTTATCCCATATTTGGGTTGTTTCCCTAATACTTTCATTGACAGATTTGTACCTACTCTGTTTCCTCTTCATAGGTTTTCTGCTTATCCCTAACTCCTGGTTCAGGATTTTTTTCTCCTTTTTCGGGTGAAATTTGTATAACATAAAATTAACCACTTTGAAGTGAACAATTCCGTGGCATTTAGTACATTCACAATGTTGTGCACGCCACCTCTATCTAGTTCGAAACATTTTTATCACTCCAAAATAACACCCTGTATCCATAAGCAGTTTCTTTATGTTATCTCCCTCTCCCCAGCGTCTGGCTACAATCACCAGTCTGTTTTTTGTTTCTATGGATTTACCTACTCCAGATATTTCATAGAAATGAAATCATACATCATGTGACCTTTTGTATCTGGCTTTTTAGGACTATTTTTAATTAGTATTAATTTGTGGTATTTATTATTTTATAGCAAAACATGAAAATAGCATTTTTAAATGTTTTATATTTTAAATGCTAATAGTGTTTGTTGTTTCAGATGTAGCCAGTGAAAAACAAAGAAGACTTCTGTATAACTTAGAAATGGAACAGATGGCCAAGACTGCTAAAGCACTCATGGAGGCCGTGAGCCATGTTCAGGCACCTTTTACAAGTGCAACACATTTGGAGCATGTGAGACCCATGTTTAAGGTGAGAGTTACTAATAGCTTTTGGTTGCATTACACATTTACATACAATTTTGTTCAGCTTTTTTTTTTTTTTTGCTGAGGAAGATTGGCCCTGAGCTAATGTCTGTGCCAATCTTCTTCTATTTATATGTGGGTTGCTGCCACAGCATGGCTGACAAATGGTGTAGGTCCGTGCCTGGGATGCGAACCCGTGAACCTGGGCTGCTGAAGTGGAGCATGCCAAACTTAACCACTACGCCCAGGGCCGGCCCACTAGCATATTTTTAAATTAAGGAAATACAGTGATATAGTCCATTAATGTAGACCCCCAAAGCAAAAGCCATGTTATAAAGGACATAGCAAATACAAATTTTCTCTTAAAGAGAATGAGAAAAATTATGCACTATTAGCAGTTAATGGGTGTGTGATCTTAAGAATTAAGAATAGAAAGATTTCGGAGAATGATCCTTGGCCTGATTTTCTCTAAATGAGTTCTATTTAAACCTTTGGAGTTATCTCAAATTTCAAAGTGATATTGAGTTTGCTCTCTTCAGTGCTTCTGGCCCAGGAACTAAATAGTGGTTCTGACTATGCCTAGAGCCCAGTAAGGAACAAAACGGAGCATTATTTTTGTTGATAGGTTGATATCACAGTAAGAGTGATATAGTAATCCTCCCTTATCCGCAATTTTGCTTTCCGTGGTTTTAGTTACCTGCAGTCAACTGCAGTATGAAAATATTAAATGGAAAATTCTAGAAATAAACAATTTGTAAGTTTTAAATTGCACACAGTTCTGAGCGGTGTGATCAAATCCCATGCGGACCCACTCTGCCCTGCCTGAGATATGAATCATCCTTTTGTCCAGTGTATCCACGCTGTATACATTACCCACCCCTTAGTCACTTAATAGCCCTCTCAGTGATCGGATCTACTGTCCTGGTGTCACAGTGCTTACGTTCAGGTAACCCTTAATTTAGTTAATAATGGCCCCAAAATGCACGAGTAGGGATGCTGGCAATTTGGATATGCCAAAGAGAAGCTGAAAGTGCTTCAAGGTGCAAGTTTTCAACTTAATAAGGAAAGAAAAAAAATCATGCTGAGATCGCTAAGATCTACAATAAGAACGAATTTTCTATCTGAAATTGTGTAGAAGGAAAAAGAGATTCGTGCTAGTTTTGCTTTTGCACCTCAAATGTGTATTATAGGAAAAAACATAGTGTATATATAGGGTTCGTTACTATTTGTGGTTTCAGCCATCTGCTGGGGGTCTTGGAACATATTCCCCATGGATAAGGGAGGACTACTGTACTTACTGGTTCTTTAAAATTTGATTTCCTAGTCCTTCTTCATCTTCCTATTCTTTTTTTCTATCCTTTCTCCAAATTCCAGAATGAGTAAGCAGTGCATCGTAAGGATTGTAGGGAAGTGGAGGAGAGTCGAGTCAAGTTTGAAAAGGGAGAGTGGGTAGAGTACGTTCCAGGTGTGAGACAGCGTGGGAAGGGTGCGATGGTCTGTGGGGGCTGAAGATCTTAATTCAAGTCACCGTTCACTTGCTGACTGCACACATGTATGAGTAGTAAAAGATGACTGCCAAATTTCCGTGCTCCCTTTTAGCTCTGAAATTTTATAATTACTTCTATCCCTACCTCAAGGTCTATGTGATAATGATATTCCTAAAAGTTGATGAAGAACTGTAGGATGAGAGTGAGGGAGCTAGGGAGATAATGTTAGAAGGAATAGTGGAGTATAACTGGCCTTGTCTTTGGAATAATATAGGAAATGATACTGAAATATAAGGAACACTTTCTATTATGAAGTAAATTTTATAAGGCAGCTTTTTGTTTTGTTTTGAATAATCTTATACCCTTATTTTGTTTTCTTTCTCAAATATTTTGGTAGCAGGGAGGTAGAGAATGAAAAAACAAGAATAAGGAACTAGACATAATTCTACTCCTCAGAAAAAACTTCTTGTGTTATGTTTGTTTGCTACTTTTTTTTTTTTTTTTTTTTTTGGTGAGGACGACCAGCCCCTGAGCTAACATCTGTTGCCAATCCTCCCCTTTTTGCTGAGGAAGACTGGCCCTGGGCTAACATCGTGCCCATCTTCCTCCACTTTATATGGGACGCCGCCACGGCATGGCTGACAGGCAGTGAGTCGGCGGGCGCCCGGGATCCGAACCGGCGAACCCCGGGCTGCCAAGCGCGGACTAAACCGCTGCGCCACCGGGCTGGCCCCTGTTTGCTACTTTTTAATCTTAATTGAACAGTTGTTATCATACTATGTACAGATTTTGTATCTTGCTGTTTCTCACATAAGTATTTCCCTATATCATTAAAAATTCTTCATAAATAGCTTTTATGATATATTCTCTGGATTAGTTATAGTTTATTTCAATATCTTCTAAGCTAGACTTAGGAATCTTTCTCCTTACTGCCATTTCCCTCTCCTGACACCCTCATTTCTCACTCTTACTACTGTGGCGTCCTCCTAACTGGCATCTTATGTCTACTTTTGTGCTCCTCTTACCCATTTACAGAGACCAGAGATCATTTTAAAAAACAAAATGAAATGTCTCCTTCTTCCTAAGGCCCTTCACTGACTTTGCATGATACTGTAGGGTATCATGAGCATCTATAGGGTCTGTAGACCTTGTGTGGTCTGGCTCCACCTGCCTCTCCAACCTCATCGCTAGATTTCTTCTATCTTTTGCTGTGCTGCAGTCACACTGGCATTCTTTCAGTTTCTAGAATGTCCTAAATTATTTTGTCTTCAGAGCATTCTTATGAGCTGTGTCCTTTGTCTAGAATGTTCTTTCCTTCTTTGTACAAGTAGTTTCCACTTTGAATGATAACTTTTCAGAGTTCTGCCCTGATCCCCTAATCCAAATTAGTTCCTTTTTCATAACATGCTGTGCTTTTCCTTCATTGTATTTATAACAATTTGTATTTATATATTTATTTATTTTAAAATTTAATGTCTATTTCTTTACTAGACTTTAAGCTCCATGAAGCAAGGGACTACATCTGTTCATTTTTCCCAATATCTAGCACAATTCCTGGCTTGTAGTAAGTGCCCAATGAACAAGTGTTAACTGGATAAAGGAATGAGTGAGAGATTCCTAGAATGTGCTATATAGTATTAAAGGATATAAACATTATTAAGAATCTTTTTACGTATGGCCAAATTGTATTCTCCAAAAGTTTAAACAGTTATGAGTGGACAATTTCACTGTCCCCTGGATATTATTTAGGTATAATTTGATAGGAGAAATCATTGTCTTTAATTGCTAATGGAGTTAAACATTTTTGCACTGGCTTAAGAACCATTTATACTTCCTCTTTTATAAAATATTACACAGGTTTCCAAATAGATGTGCTGGTTCTTTACTTAGAATGTGTAATTTATTACTTTCACGTGGTGCTTTGTATTTTAAAAGTACTGCACTTCATTTGCTTTCCACAGCGTCTCACTGTAGCGGCAGTCCAGTATTAAAGAGGAGGAAATGTGAGGTTCAGAGAGTAAATAAATTATCGATAAAGTTAGGACTAGAAGTGGGTAATTCTGTTTTCTTGAATAACGCTGCAAACGTTTTAGATCTTTTAAAAATTTCAGTTGTCATTTCTATAGCACACTGGTATAAAAATTTTTCATCTGTGTGGATGTATAGTTTTGCTTCATCATGACTTATTAAATGCAGCAAATACTCTTGCATCAGACATTTCAATGTTACACACACACATGCACACACCAGTATATACACGTGTTTTGATATGAGGATTTTCAGTAGTCAACATGTAACTTTTTTTTTGTTTTACATTACAATTTCACTAGGTATATAGTTTTGATAGTAAAATTTAGTGTGTGTTTGGGGCTGCCCGGTGGCGCAGCGGTTTAGTCCGCGCTTGGCAACCCGGGGTTCGCGAGTTCGGATCCCGGGCGCCCGCCGACGCACTGCTTGTCAGCCATGTCGCGGCGGCGTCCCATATAAAGTAGAGGAAGATGGGCACAGATGTTAGCCCAGGGCCAGTCTTCCTCAGCAAAAAGGGGAAGATTGGCAATAGATGTTAGCTCAGGGCTGGTCTTCCCCACAAAAAAAAAAAAAAAAAAAATTTAGTGTGTGTTTGTTGGCTTTCATAGTCTGTAATGAAGAAGTGTTTTATTGAACTATGTTTTTAGAGTCTTGTCCAACTAGGAACCAGAGATATCACTGATAGTCAGTGTAAAATATTTGACTACAAAAGAAATAAGGCTAAGTGATACCTGGGGAGCAGGCTTAAGGAAAAAAGAATAATGTAATTGTTGCAAGAAGGAAAATGACTGGGAAAGGATTTTCTAGGAGTTAAAAGTCCATGAAATATTACAAGGGACAAAGCTTACAGAGAGATAAGTTCTGAAGCCAGGGGTAAAACTAATATCATTTATGAATATTGACTATTCCCATTTTTTTTTGATGTGAATAATTTATAGATGCTGTGCTTAAAATATGCCTAAGGTCCTTTGCGGAATTTATAATCTTGCTCTCCCACTTATTTAAGCCCAGGAAGCAGTGTATAGTTTTTCCCCTTTGTCCAAGAAAGCTTTCCAAATAACTATGCCAAGAAACTCATTGCTTTTTTCAGAATTTCCTCAAATCACTTATTGTCTCAAAGCTTTGAGAAATGTTAATGTAGTATTATCGTAAAATTTAATTATCACTTGATGTCCCTAATATGTTTTAAATTTTAAATTTTTCTAGCTGGCTTGGACACCCTTTCTGGCTGCGTTCAGTGTGGGTCTACAAGATTGTGATGATACTGAAGTTGCCTCTCTTTGCCTGGAAGGTATAAGATGTGCAATCAGAATTGCATGCATTTTCAGCATTCAGGTAACAAAAAATTTTGCCTTTGTAGCCAGTGTGGAAAATGTAGTACTTATGCCATTACTATAGTTTAAATTACTTTTTTATGTCTGGCTTATTAAGAACTAATTTCAAGTTTATGATGGAATTTAAGTGAGTCTTAATGTTTAAGTTTCCGAGAAGTTATAACAGGAGTAGTTCTATACTGATGTGTCTAAAATTCACCATCATAACTTTGGTATGCAGTTATTTTCTCTGTAGAATATTAGCTACATACCAAGTTTCCAAGACTTTGAATTCCTGTATGTTAATTTGAATATCTTATTGAAATATGTTGCATGTTCATATTTATTGAATCATATTAGATATTCTTGTCATATTTTATATATTTGTATATCTCACTTTACAACTTTACCTAAGCCTAAGAAAAAATTATCTTTAAGAGAACCAAGTATCTAGTACATAATATTCATGAAGACAGTCCCTTCTAGTAATTTATATGTTTTGTTTGATAATAAATTTTAGCCAAAGCTTTCTTGCTTTCTTTTTTAAAACCCACTTCACATTTAATTATGAATGTTATGGCTTAAAAAGCGCAATCTAGCTATAGAGAAAAAGCAAATTTATAAATCAGGTTTCTGCTAGTCTGCACAGTACTTGAAACACAAGTGCTCACTGAATTTTTTTTACTATATGAATTCATTTGTTCTCACTAAAATCTCATCTTATTTGACACCTCCATTGGCTTTAGATTTTACAAAGTCATCCTTCACTGCTTCATTTATCATCTTAAAATTTTAAAATACTGTAGTTTGAGGTATTGTATGTAATTCATGACTTAGTTAAAAACTTACTAAACAAGTAAACAGAGTTTGTAGAGAATTAGAGATCACTCTGTTGTGTTTCTAACCATGTAAATATACTTTTCTCTCTTTTATAGCTGGAAAGAGATGCATATGTGCAGGCGCTAGCACGGTTTACCTTACTAACAGTGAGCTCTGGTATTACTGAAATGAAACAGAAGAACATTGATACAATAAAAACACTTATCACAGTGGCTCATACAGATGGGAATTATTTAGGAAATTCATGGCATGAGGTATAAGCACTTTGTTTTCAACTTAACAATTTGGTTTATAAAATGAGCTAATGGTAAATATTCTATCACTGATATGCTTAAGTGTTTGGGAGAAAATTCATTTAGTACATTCAGAATAAGTATGTTTAGCTTTTTATAGTGATTTATAATGTAGCCTATGTTTAAATCCTGGCTGCATACTTTTAAATATTTTTGTGAAGATTTCTAACATGGAATTTAAAATGTTTTTCCTTTTTGTAATTAAGATTCTGAAGTGTATCAGTCAGTTGGAGCTTGCACAACTTATAGGAACTGGAGTGAAACCTCGATACATTTCTGGAACAGTGAGAGGTAGAGAAGGATCTCTAACTGGAACAAAAGATCAGGCTCCTGATGAATTTGTGGGCCTGGGGCTGGGTAAGAATTTTAAAAATTATTTTTATAAAGTATCAAAAATTGTTTTTAACTTGCTCATTATAAGTAATTTTATTGTAGCAATGAAATAAAATTAGAGGGATATGATAAATGCCTTTTGGCTAACCTTATGAGGAAGCATAGATGACTATGTAGAGAAGGAACTGTCTTTTTTGCCTGGTCTAGTTTGCAGCATTCAGTGACCCTTAGTCTTAATCTCATAGTTGGGAGTGAGAGAAGGATGCAGTTTAAAATTATCTGCTTTTAAGACTAAACAAGTAACTTAAATGAGTGAAGGCGTCTGTAAGGTGATAAATAGTTGGAGCAACTGGAGAAAGCATTCATATTCAAATTTTTTAAAGGCACTGTGCAGACCTAACCAAACTCTTCTGCCAGTATGGAAACTTTGCCATCGTTCCCCGTGTGCTCCATATGGTCAGGAACTTCCAGATTTAACCTGATAGAACAAAGGAAAATATTAGCAAAAATGGATACAGAAGAACCAAAGACAATACATTTTTAGTCATCAATGGAAAGAGTTCCACCAGGGAAGAAGTAATGTTTAGACTGTCTTTGACTTTGAATACTGTACTTCTGGGTTTCAATTCTTACGTGTTTCTTCCCTACTGTGTGCAAGTTATTTCAACTCTCTGAGCTTCGGTTTTCTCTTTTTCAAACTAATGGTAATATCTACTCACAGGGTTGTTAGGATTAAATACGAATATATATAAATGGACTTACTACAGTGGCTGGTATATTAATGGTGTCTGGATTAGTCTCTATCCATCTTCACCCCACTTCCAACTAAGAAATCTAGAAACATGACTTAGAGCAGAAAGGAATACATCTGAGGTTTAGGAATATTTACCTTTTAAAGACTTTGTACTGTAACATTATATTTCTGGACATTTTCTATCTTTTTATCTTTTAGTGATGTCCCTGTTGTTGCTTATAGTAAAAATTTTTAGGAAATCCAAAAGAATTTGAAGCTTGAAAAACGATCTGTAGGGAAAGAAGTAAGGACCAGCACCATGTTGTGGTCTTCAGGTTGGACTGGGGACAGTTAGTTCCCAGTGGTAATCCAGCTGGCAGCCAGCCGTACAGTCTGTACCTCAGTTGTGTATTAGATGCTGTGGTTCTGGGAGGTGCAGGTGTAGACCTAATAATTTGGTAACCCAGCAGCAGGGTTTAGAACTGCCTGAGTACCTGCATGGTGAATTATGCAACCTGGAAATCTGACTTGGAACATTAGAACTGTAATTACTCCAGAAGATAACATGAGATACAGATGAGAAGATGTATAGGCAAGTGAAATGAATGGGCACTGATAACTTTTGAAAGCCTTTTTTTTTTAAGGCTTAGGGAGTGTAGGAGGGCCAAAATAATGACAGGTGCAAATTGCCAAGGCTCAGTTTTGGCAAGTAACAAAAGTAGGTTACACTAAAAATAAAACACCAGTGGAATGTTTTATCTTCTAAAAGTTTTAGTCAGATGAGAAATAATGATACTTGCTGATAATGTTTACTAGTATACTTGAAAGTGAATTAAAATTAGTTTGATCACTGTGCTGTTGTGCTACTTAGGTTGCAAGGATATGAGATGACCTGCCTTCTCCCTCCAGGAAAAGGGAATTTACATAAAAATATACACATTTTAGATCTGGAAATGAAACAAAAATTTCAGGCTTCCAAGCCACTCAAGCGACCAGCCATCCTCTTCCACCTCTCTTTCATGTTTTATATAGGCTTTCTGTTATGTCATCTACTTCTCTGTTTGGCCTGCTCCATTCTGCACTCACTCCTGATTGATCAGGTCTCTCATTTTTGAGTCCACTTCCTAAGGGGAGCCAATCTGTTGACTTGGCCTCTGTTGGGCAGAGCCCTCCCTTCAGGCCATCTCATTGATTACCAGCTAGCCCAGTGTGGCAGATGTCTGCCCCTGTCCATCTGTGCCCTGTCATCTACTTAGAGAACAGATCCTTTCTTCAGCAGGACACTGTAGTCAGAATTCAAGCTAGAAGAGGATGTGGTACAGATGATCGAGCTTATCTAGTCGTGTGTGTGTGGTTTTTAAAAATAAGTTAATATCCTCCTTTATTAACAGCATCCACGCACCAGATATTCCATGTAACCAAGTTAATAGGGCTGAGTATGTATTTATCTGACTTTTTAACCGATATGATACAAGTCTGTACTTTTACTTTTCAGAAACATGAAACTTTTAGTTATTAAGAACACATAGCATAAGATTACTAGATTTGAACTAGATGCATATTGTTCTTTTCAGGTACGTATTAAAGGTTAGAAATTCACTGGCTTGGTCATATAAATCTTAAGTGAATATTCACAACACCTACATCTTTGTTCTTAGTTAACCTAAATATTTGTGCTTTGACTAATTTGTTTGGTAAAACTGAAATTATTAGCTTATTATGTTATGCAGTCATACAAATCTTTGAAAGATTTCACATATTTGTGAAATAGGTTCTTTGGATTGCTAAACGTTTTATATATTCTTTGATTCCTCTAAATATGTTTATTATTATTATTATTTTTTTTTTTTTTTTTTTGTGGGGAAGACCAGCCCTGAGCTAACATCCGTCGCCAATCTTCCCCTTTTTGCTGAGGAAGACTGGCCCTGGGCTAACATCCGTGCCCATCTTCCTCCACTTTATGTGGGACGCCGCCACGGCATGGCTGACAGGCAGTGCGTTGGCGGGCGCCCGGGATCCGAACCGGCGAACCCCGGGCTGCCAAGCGCGGACTAAACCGCTGCGCCACCGGGCCGGCCCCTAAATATGTTTATTATTAATGATTAAAAATTAGTATATTTAAATATAAAAGTTATAGAAAGCTCTATAAGAAGGACATTCAAGTTGATACTCAAAGGAAGTTATGTGGTGATTATTTTTCTCATAGATTTTTCTTCATTAAATTCCTGTAATGCGCTATGCACTTCAAGTGTTGCTTGACACCATTTCCCTACCACCTCAACTCTCTGGCATTTATTTCAGGCTTTCATCCATGTTCAGTTGTATTATAGAAATAGACTCTTAATTTGTCTCCCTGGCTCCAATATCTCTTCCTATTTTACTGTGTTCTCCAAATAATACCAGAATTATTTTTCAGAAAATAGATTGGATCACGTCAATCTTCTAAAAGGTCTAATGGTTTTCAAAAGTAGTATATTAAACATGACAGTCAAGGTTCTTTACATTCTATTTCTAGTCTGTCTTTTCAGCTTCATCTATTACTACTGTTCTCTCCCTTCTTCCTTGTCCCCTGCCAAATCCTCCATTGTGGCGACACCCAAGTGTGTTAAACATGATATTCACTTGCATACTTCCATTACTTTGTGTATGCTGCTCCTTCTACCAAATTACTTTTCTTTCTTCCTCCTTTCCTACATGATCATCCTTCTAGTTCCAACTTGAATTAATACTTTATCATATGTGAAGCCTTTCCAAGAGCTAATTGGAGGAAGCCCATTCTCCCTTCCCTTATCAAAATTAGTTCTGTTTAGCAAATCTTCTATTATATGTAATTAGTTCATTTCAGCCATGAAGTAATCATTACATTTTATTAAAGTTGATTGTAAACCTGTCTCTACTGGTAAATTATTAACTCTGTGGGGACAGGGATCAAATATTTTTAACACTGTTCAGTTTCTGGAATAGAGTTTGAGTTCGGCTTGTTTAAGTAACATCATCTATTATGGTTGCATTCATAAGGGCATTTATTGAATGTCCACTCAATCAAGTCAACAAGTATTTATTGAGCATCTGCTTTGGACTTAATATCGAGTAAGGTAGAGGAATACAAAAATATGTGTATGACTTGGTTCCTAACCTTAGGGAACTTTTTATCTGGCCGAGAAGGCAACATTAACACACCTAAAGTAATTTATATGAAACTGTATGGAAGAAATTCTGATTTGAGTAGTACTTATTTAAGTAAATGCTTAGGTCAGTGGAAGGTCAGAACAATGGAGAGGAATCCTTCTTTGAAGATTCAAATTGGGTTTTGGTAGATAAGTTTTAGATAGTTCAGGGATGGCCTGAAAAGAGACGCATATTGGCTAGAATGTTGAGGAGAACTGCCTTAAATGCTAGGCTGGAAAGTTTATACTTTATCCTGAAAGTAATAGTAAGCAAAGTGAAGGTGATGATTTAGGAAAATTAATCTGGTAGGAGATTGAAGCGGGGAAGAGTAGCGGCAGGGAAAGCAGTCAGGAAACTGTTTCAGTAATCTGGGCCTGAAATTATAAGGATCTAAACTGAGTAAGAATGCAAATGAATGAAAGATATGAAAACAGGTCAAAAGAAAGATTTAGTGACTAGTGGAGGAGGGGAAAAATATCAAAGATGATTGTAAGATTACGAGTTTGAAAACTGGGGTAATTGTTGTTCTGCTGTCCAACACATGGAACCACTCTTTTGGGGGAAAAGATAAGTGATTCTTTTGAATAGGAGGATGTTAGAACATACAGGAAGAATTTCCAGTAAGCATTTGTAAACAGGGGATTGGAGATTAAATGACAGGGGAGACCTAATTATATGGAATTGGGAATCAAGAAGGTATCGTTGAAACTGGGGTTAGTGCTGTGTTTCTTAAACATTAAGGAAAATTATGCCTAATGTCATTAATTTTGTGATCTAAATTCTCAATGCCGCTAATTTGTGCAATCTTTTCAAACACTGTGTCTCTATAACCATGTCTGTTATACCACTTAGTAGAGCTCATTAAGCTCATTTGGCCTTGATAAAGGTCACTGATGCCAAAAGAATTGTCCACCCAAAGTTTTATTTCTTTAATTAGGAAAATAATTGATTTCAGAAATGTGTTTTGGATCTGTAAGTGTATTCTTCCACTGAATTATTTTCAAACTGAAATAACTCTCTTTTATGTGTGGTAGTTGGAGGAAATGTGGACTGGAAGCAGATAGCAAGTATTCAGGAATCCATTGGAGAAACCAGTTCTCAAAGTGTTGTTGTTGCTGTAGATAGGTAAGGTATTCATTTTATTCCTTCTCAGATGAATACTATTTTAATTCTGTAGTATTTAGATATATTTTCCTCAGTAGTAAAAAGAAAAAACTTATTGCCAAAATAACTTCCTTACTATACTGTTATATGCTGTGATTTAGATGATAAAGTACCTATAATTTTGCTTTTTAGATCATAGAATATGGAAGGAGATAGTATAAAAATTTAAATTACGGTAGATATTAGTGGGCATTTGAAATGGTAACCTTGATGAAAAAGAACACAAATGTTTTATTTCCTTTATAGAAAACTTATTCCCCTTTTATCCATCTTTGAAAATAAAATGTAATTTGTCTTTCTGAGTCCATAGACTGCATAGTCCATATAGACTGCATGATGAGTGAAATGAAGGGATTTGCTGGCAATCCTCATTATAAGATTATTTGGAAAGGCCTTTAGAATTTGTATATTATACACATTAGCAAATATTTCTCGGTTTTAGTTTGTTTTCTAAAAGAAAACCCATACTATGGTTTATTTTACTATGTAATATTTAGTTTATTTCAGACTTTTAAAATTCCCAGTATGTAGAACAATATCTAGTGTTCTTTTGAAGATTAGCTTTTTTTCACATGAATGCCCAAATAGTTGAAACTTAACATTTTACATCAGTGACATTTTTTACCTCTTCTGATGGAAACTTTCAAAAATATAATCTTTTCTTGGTGCTTGGAGGCTCATGCTGATCCATTATTTTACTGTGCTTCAGATAAAACTTTTTGCTCTAAGTACATATAGAACTAGAGTGTTCAGTGGCTACTGACCCTGGAAATACTCCCTGGAACCTTTTCCTTGAAAGGAATTCTTAATGTCCACTTGCTGTCCTTTTTTTTGGGGGGGGGGCAGGGGAAGGAGGTCATTTGCTTTTTTCTTGTGAAGGTTGAAGATTGTGTCATCTTATACCTACTGTATACCTTGAAGGCTTTCCATGTTCTTGGCACATTTCAAAGTGCTTTACATGTATTACTTCATTTAATCCTCAGTAGCCTCGAGATGGGTATTATTATTGTCCTCCATTTACAAATGAGGAAACTGAGACGGGGGTTGATTAAATAACTTGCTCATGCCCACAACCAGGCTAATCTTGTCCTGATTATTGCAATAACCATTTTATTCATAGAGAATTTTGAGGGATGGCACCAGAACGTGCACTTGGGCAGCATACCTCTGAGTGTGCACTCCTAACCTCTCCACTTTGTGCCTGCATGTACAGCTCCAGAGCAGTGTCATGTCTGCCCTTCTGCTACCAGGGTAGCTTTCTTCCAACAGATTTTCTTGCCTTCCAGAAAATCATCTTCACTATCATTATGAGAATCTATTCAGGCAGGAAACAACATTTTACCTTCTATTTCTGTTTCTATAATATACTTTATATGACCATACCCTCAGTTCTAATTTATCCACCTATCCAGTGTTTGCTACGGGGAGACATGTCACTCATTTGAACAAATGGTATGCCTTTCTCTTTTAAAAATTTATGCTATTTCAGAGGAGTCTTAGCACAAATTCTATTAGTACATTGTCATCTCAAACTCATCATCACCAGATACTTCTACCAACATAAATCCAGTGTCCAATTTTATACAAATTTAAACTTTTGCTAATAGTGAAAGAATTAAAAGTTATATCTTTGATTTATTACAAGATTATATTATTCTTGTGTGGTGCATTTCACTTTCTCATTAAATTTCTTCTGAATTCCTTTCTGAATATCTGAGTTTATTTTCATAAGTAATATTCTGACTCTAGTCCATAAGCTAACTTAATGAGATAACCCTGGTATTCAAGGCAGTGGTGAAAATATTGTCAGGCATCATCCTGGGAAGTTCTATATTTGTCCAGCAAAAAAGTTATTTTCCTGTCCTTAGGCCTATTGTCCTGAATAATCTGTTACAACAAGTTATAGGAACTAAACATGAAAAATAATTCTTTGCTTAATTATTTATAGCTTCTATTAACAGAAAAAAATGTGATTCTATTAAAAATGTTAAGATGATAAAGTTTCTAATTATCTCTACTTTTGTATTAGGAATCCTGTACCGTTAGAATTTAGGAGAATATTGGGCACTTTAATCTTGAGTACCTGATTGTCTAGGATTTGCTAGGGTAGAATTTGCTAGGCGTTGCTAAACTAGACCAATTTCATAAGTACTAGTTAAACTGTGCAGGGGTGGATTTTGTCTAGGAATGATTTACCTCTAAAAGTTAAAAAACAGTTACTTAACACCATAGATTTGTTTTAGTACTGTATTTTAGCCACACCAGATCTAGCTTTATACTGGCCCATCTCATACTTGGGAACATTCACCTGTCAGAAAATACGTACAGCTCATCCCCAACTGCATTTGCTCATAAACATCTTTCAATTAGGTCTAAGAAGTAAATGTTACTTCTCATACTGTCACTGTGGAATCACTTCTCATACTGTCACTGTGGAATCTTTTTACATATACAGTGATTTAGTCTGCCTGTTTGTTGCATATAGTTTAAAGTTTATTTGATCCAGAATCTACAAGTTTTGTCAGCCTTTTAATTTTTTTGTATTACTGCATTGCTATTATAATGTGGATGAAGCAGTCATCTATCAATTTTTTTTTTCCCTACTCATGCTTTTCAGGGCATGTCTTTTAATATTAACACACAAGTTTCTTATGCCTCTGTCCTGTGCTTTTCATACAGGGGATGTAGAATCAATTTCATAGACTGATTTTGTGAAACCCAGCTGTGTTCTCCTGCCTTAGTATATTAAGTCGTTAGTTTAAATGCTTCCACAGACTGCTGTGCTCTACCATATGGCTTATGTTTGGTGGAGCCTTACTAGAAATAGTGACCTCTCAGAGGCTACCAAAGTGAGTAGGCATTTGAATGCCCTTTCCCAGGATGCACGCCCGCTCTACCTCCACTGTCACCCTGAGTCTACAGAACCCGTCTGATTGCTGATGATAACTTCTCTGACCTTGTTGCCTTTGTTCTCCATCATTTCACTGGCTTCAGAGAATTTTTGTTGCTTCTTTCCCTGTACTTGCATATAATCTCCATCTCTTCTTCTGTTCTTTACCCCTTCTACTCTGTGCCGTTTGCTTCCTTTTCAGTTAAAAAATTTTTTTGTTGTTTCTGTTATTCCTTTTCCGGTTGTTTCTCCTATACTGTTAGTTTCCACTCTTTTCGTGGTATGGTTTTTTAATATCCATTGCCTTCCATGAAAATACCTCCAGTTTGAGAAATCAGCTAATGGCATTTATGGTGCGTAGTCTAGCAATTTTCATTTTTGTTTATGGGAGAGTTTTGTAGGCATTGTATATTTTAAATTTCTGGATCCAATCTAACCACTGGATTAAATGAGGTCTTATTATTCTTATCTTTTCCCCCAGATTGTGTTTTCAGCCAGTCTTTGAATTGTTGTTTTGTTCTACTGACAAGAGCAATATAGGAAATCTCCAGATATTCCTTTAGCAGGAGATAAGATTCTGATGAGTTACTATGTTGTCAATTTTTAAGCTGTTTTTCCTCTCTTGTTTTTGTTCCTCGTTGCCAGGACACACTGACAGACATTCAAGGGCACAGAAGTTAAGAAAATCATAATATACTCAGAACATTTAGATTGTGGTAGTAAGAAAAAACTAGAATGTGTTTTAAGTGTTTAAATTATATTTTGCTCAGGTAAGTGTGAGGCAGTGTAACAAAGTGGTTAAGAAGGTGGACTCTGGAGTCTGCCTGTCCTGGTTTGAATCTTGGCTCTAGCACTTACTAGTTCTGTTACTTAGAAGAAGTTACTAAATATCTTTGTGCTTCAGTTTCTATGTTTATAAAATTGGGAGTATAGTAGTACAGGCATACCTCTTTTTATTGCCTGTTGCTTTATTGCGCTTCACAGATAATTAGGTTTTTTACAATTTGAAGGTTTGTGACAACCCTGCATCGAGCAAGTCTGTCAGCGCTATTTTTCCAACAGGATTTGCTCACTTTGTGTCTCTGTGTCACATTTTCACAATTCTTGCAACATTTCAAACTTTTTCATTATTATTATATTTGTTATGGTGATCTATGATCAGTGGTCTTTGATGTTACTATTGTAATTGTTTTGAGGGCACCACAAACCACACCCATATGAAATGGTGAACTTAAGCAATAAATGTTGTATGTGTTCTGACTTTTCCACCCACCAGCTGTTCCCGTCTCTTTCCTTCTCCTCAGGCCTCCCTATTCCCTAAGACACAACAGTACTGAAATTAGGCCAATTAATAACCCTACAATGGCCTCTTAAGTGTTCAAGTGAAAGGAACAGTCACATGTCTCTTACTTTAAAAGCTAGAAATGATTAAGCTTAGTGAGGAAGGCGTATTGAAAGCCAAGATAGGCTGAAAGCTAGGCTTTTTCTGCCAGTTAGCCAAGCTGTGAATGCAAAGGAAAAGTTCTTGAAGGAAATGAAAAGTGCTACTCCAGTGAACACATGAACGATAGGAAAGTGAAACAGCCTTATTGCTGATATGGAGAAAGTTTAGTGGTCTGGATAGAAGATCAAACCAACCACAACATTCCCTTAAGCCAAAGCCTAATCCAGAGCAAGGCGCTAACTCTCTTCAACTCTATGAAGGCTGAGAGAGGTGAGGAATCTGCAGAAGAAAAGTTTAAAGATAGCAGACGTTGGTTTATGAGGTTTAAGGAAAGATGCTGTCTCCATAACATGAAAATGCAAGGTGAAGCAGCAAGTGCTGATGTAGAAGCTGCAGCAAGTTATCCAGAAGATCTAGCTGAGATCATTAATGAAGGTGGCTACACTGAACAACGGATTTTCAATGTAGACGAAACAGCCTTCTATTGGGAGAAGATGCCATCTAGGACTTTCATAGCTAGAGAGAAGTCAATGCCTGGCTTCAAAGGACAGGCTGACTCTCTTGTTAGGGGCTAATGCAGCTGGTGACTTGAAGTTGAAGCCAGTGCTCATTTGCCATCTGAAAATCCTAGGACCCTTAAGACTGATGCTAAATCTACTCTGTCTGTGCTCTGTAAATGGAACAACAAAGCCTGGATGACAGCATATCTATTTATGACATGGTTTACTGAATATTTTAAGCCCACTATTGAGACCTACTGCTCAGACAAAAAGATTCCTTTCAAAATATGACTGCTCATTGACAATGCACCTGGTCACCCAAGAGCTCTGATGGAGATGTACAACAAGATTAATGTCATTTTCATGCCTGCTAATGCAACTTCCATTCTGCAGCCCATGGATCAAGGAGTAATTTTGACTTTCATGTCTTCTTATTTAAGCAATACGTTTCCTAAGGCTATAGCTGCCATAGATAGTGATTTCTCTGATGGATCTGGGCAAAGTAAATTGAAAACCTTCTGGAAAGGATTCATCATTCTAGATGCCATTAAGAACATTCATGATTCATGGGAAGAGGTTAAAATATCAACATTAACAGGAGTTTGGAAGAAGTCGATTCCAACCCTCATAGATGACTTTGACAGGTTCAAGACTTCAGTGGAGGAAATAACTGTAGATGTGGTGGAAATAGCAAAAGAACTGGAATTAGAAGTGGACTCTGCAGATATGACTGAATTGCTGCAATCTCATGATAAAACTGTAATGGATGAGGAGTTACTTCTTATGGATGAGCAAAGAAAGTGGTTTCTTGAGATGGAACCTCCTCTTGGTGAAGATGCTGTGAAGATTGTTGAAATGACAACAAAGAATTTAGAATATTACATAAACTTAGTTGATAAAGCAGCAGCAGAGATTGAGAGGATTGACTCCAATTTTGAAAGAAATTCTACTTTGTGTAAAATGCTATCCAACATCATCACATGCTACAGAGAAATCGTTTGTGAAAGGAAGAGTCAATCCATGCGACAAACTTCGTTGTTTTCTTGTTTAAAGAAATTGCCAGAGCCACCGCAGCCTTCAGCAACCACCACCCTGATCGGTCAGCAGCCATCAACATCGAGGCAAGACCGTCCAGCAGCAAAAAGATTATGACTCGCTTAAGACTCAGATGATAGTTAGCAATTTTTAGCAATAAATTATTTATTAATTATGTACATTGTATTTTTAGACATAATGCTGTTGCACACTTAATAAACTACAGTGTAGTTTAAGCATAACTTTAATATGTACTGGGAAACCAAAAAATTCATGTAATTCAACTTTATTGTGATAATTGCTTTATTATAGTGGTCTGGAACCAAACCTGCACTATCTTCGAGCTATGCCTGTGTATACTTCACAGGGTATTTGTGATTATTAAATGAGTGGATGTACATAAAGCACTTAGAATATTACCTGCCTGTGATTGTCAGTAGCTGTTACTGTTACTGTGATTACTTTTATTTCTGAGTTTAATATTTTACCTGTTCCTGCCTTTTTTTTTTTTTTTTTTTTTTTTTTTGTGGGGAAGACCAGCCCTGAGCTAACATCTGTTGCCAATCCTCCCCTCTTTGCTGAGGAAGACTGGCCCTGGGCTAACATCCGTGCCCATCTTCCTCCACTTTATACGGGACGCCACCACGGCATGGCTGACAGGCAGTGCGTCGGCGGGCGCCCGGGATCCGAACTTGCGAACCCCGGGCTGCCAAGCGCGAACTAAACCGCTGCGCTGCCGGGCGGCCCCGCCTGCCTTTAAGGTTTCTTTTTTGTCATGTAAACCCTGTGGTGTACATTTTAAATTAAGAAATATCGATTCATCCCGGAAGTCACATCAAACCCTTGGTTACAAACCCAGAACATGGGTGAAAATGCAGACTAAAAAAAAAAGGACTGATATGTTTATGCTGAAATCTTCTATGAAACTTTTGAAACACAGAAAAATAGCTCAGTGAAGCAGGCCAGGCAAAGCTGGACAGCATAGTTTAACTCTAAACATTTGAATGCCTGAGAAAAGTCATTCAGCCACTTCTTGGTTGAACTGTTGGAGACTATTTGCAAGGTTCAATTAAATCACTTGTAATTTAATGTAAATGAGCTTTCTAATCAAACATACATTAATTGTAAAAATAAAGTAGAATTTTTCATTTTAAGAACATGTTTAATGCTAGTAGATAATCAGGAAAGATTGAAAAAATCTTCTGTTTTATAGTGTGCCTATTATTAGTTTTACAAATAATATTTTTCTTATTCTTAGAATCTCATAAGATATGTATGTGGTGTTTGTAAATTTACTACTAAAATTACAACAGTATATTCTTACTCTAATATATTATTGAATGCTAGGGAAATGGGGAGGAACATCCAAACTCTACTTGTTACTAAACTATATGATAGAAAATATTCATTTGACTACCTGATTTTTTGTTCCCTTAAAACAGATAAAAGTAGCTAGTACCCCAGGCCACTTACTTTTGAATTGATGTAACAGAAGTGAGACTTTATAAATTTTTGAATTATGCTTTTTTTTCTTCAGAATATTTACAGGGTCTACAAGGCTAGATGGAAATGCTATTGGTAAGTATGTGCATTTATTCTACTCATAAACTGGCTTGTTGTCTAAAAGACTTGAAAGTTAAGCTTAAAAAATATAAATCTATTTATATTATAGTGGATTTTGTCCGTTGGCTCTGTGCTGTGTCTATGGATGAATTACTTTCCACTACACATCCAAGGATGTTTAGTCTACAGAAAATAGTAGAAATATCATATTACAACATGGGAAGAATAAGATTGCAGTGGTCTCGAATTTGGGAAGTTATTGGAGATCATTTTAATAAGGTATTTGAATAATTATAGGATTTGCTTACATTTGTAATTTTTTGTTTAAAATTTCCTTATCATAATAATTGAGACTTTTTTCCTTTTCAAGCAGTTTTTCATTACATTTTTGTAATTAAATTTAGAAAATCCTTTGAGTCCTGTTTTTCTTTTTAGAAATGATTGCTCTAGGTTTTAAGAATTTAGTTAAAATACACTTTTTTTGTTGAGAAATATTGTTAACACACCCAGTGCCTTTATGGAGAATCAGAATTTACCTATCTATGCTATTAATCATATACTTTTTCTAAAACAAAAGTAGTTACAGATTTTCACTGCTGACATTAAGCACCCTGTATTTCTGTTGCTGTTATAGGTTGGCTGTAATCCTAATGAAGATGTAGCTATTTTTGCAGTAGACTCCTTGAGGCAACTGTCAATGAAGTTCTTAGAGAAAGGGGAGCTTGCTAATTTCAGATTCCAGAAGGATTTCTTAAGACCTTTTGAACATATAATGAAACGAAACAGGTATCATTTGTTGAACTGCTTAATATCTGAAAAATACTGTACTATTTTCCACAGCGGGGGGAAAAACAGAAGAAAGGAAAAAAACTGATGAGTTTGTATAGATATCTAAGTAATTATATTAATATTTTAGGTCTCCAACAATTCGAGATATGGTTGTACGGTGTATAGCACAGATGGTTAATTCTCAAGCTGCTAACATTCGGTCTGGATGGAAGAACATTTTCTCTGTATTTCATCTTGCTGCATCTGATCAAGATGAAAGCATAGTGGAACTTGCATTTCAAACAACAGGGCACATTGTCAGTGAGTGTTCTTTTAGCTGTGTTCATGTTAAAAACCAAAAACAAAAAAACTTTAATGTGTTTAGAAGATAATTTAGGTATAAGATTATGGGCCTATTACTGGCTTTAAGTTTACCAAGTTTTCTCTACAGAAGCGGAGTAAATAATGGTATTATTATTATTACATTATAGTTAATATTTATGGAATGTTTACTATATGGAAGGTACTGTAAGCACTTTGTATGTGTTTTCTTCATTGTTCGTAACTACTCTATAAGTATCTTTATTATCGCTTTTTTAAAAATACATTAGGAAACTCAGCCTCAGTGAGGTCAACTAGCTTGCCTAAGGCACAGAACTAGTGAGTGATGGAGTTGGAATTCAAAGCCAGGGAGTCTTAAGGCAAAGCCGTTATTTTTGACCACCACACCACACAGCCTCCTTTGACTGTAAGGGAGAATGAAATACTGAGAATGTAAGTTAAGGTTAAGGATGATCACCATCATCGTCATCAACATCAAAAATAATGACATCATCATAGCTATCATTTATTGAGTGCTTGCTTGAATTAAGTATTGTTGTAAGCACTTTACTTACATTTTATTTAGTGCTTACAACTATCCCATGGGTGTTATCCCCATTTTACAGGTTAAGAAACTGATATACAAAGGGATTAAATGTAATTTTGTATATTCACTCAAAAATTGTTGGTTCAGTTCCCACTGTGTACCAGTTCACTGTATTAGTGCAGAGTTTATAGAATAAACAAAACACAGAACTGTTACCCTATACCCACTACTCGAGGAAGTCAAGTTAGTGGTTGAGACAGACTTGAACTCACGTCTGTTGGACCTTGAAACTCTTAACCTTTAAGAAGTATGCATTACATCTAGATGTTGACGTATTTTTGACACAATTAAGAATAATTGAAAAATTGTAATTATTTTGATATGTTTTCTTCCCTTTTAGCCCTTGTGTTTGAAAAACACTTTCCAGCGACCATTGATTCTTTCCAGGATGCAGTGAAGTGTTTGTCTGAATTTGCGTGCAATGCAGCTTTCCCAGACACAAGTATGGAAGCAATTCGACTTATTCGCCATTGTGCAAAATATGTGTCTGATAGACCGCAGGTATAGCATCATTTAGTAAACAAAATTTTACTAAGCATTTATTTCTTGTCTGAGATCTAAGTTTATTTGGGAATTGAGGGCATATATGAAGCATTTCTTTTCAGTAAACCCAGAAATTATCTGAGCTTGATTCTGAGTTAAAATGGTTACAGTGATACCTGGCATTTATTGAAGGTGTTGGGTATTTTTCTGAGTGTTTCACATGTATTAACTTGTTTAATCTTCATAACAACTTTATGGGATAGGTAGTTTTATATCCCCATACAGATAAGGAATCTGAGGCACAAAAGGTGCCCATGGTTACAGGGTAGTAAAGGAAACCTAGGGTTTGAACGGATCTTGTGTTTGTAGCCATTATCCTACACTGTTTCTTTCCTGTGGTGCTCTGCAGTACTAAAGTTGACTGTGGATGAGCATAGGCTTAAGTACTGAAGTAAAAGGTTGAATTGGCAACCTGGCTGCCAACTTGAGCTTGCATATCTGTCTTTGTAACTATCATAAGGAGAAGCGAAGCATCATAGATTTGGTAATAAGGTTTTTACTGCATACTGGCATGGACCTATGGGGTGCTTAGTACTTTAACATACATCAATTCATTTGACCTTCATACCTCCCCAGTGTGGTTAATGTGGCTGCATGGTGTCATAACCGTTTAAATGATAAAAATGGAAACCTGACTAATAATGCAGAGCGCTGGTGACAAAGTTGAAGCTGAAACAAACTTTGGGCTCTAGTCCAGTACTCTCTATAGGCAGTTATAATCTCCATCTTTTTATAAATTGTTGTTGTTTATCACTTTTGATTTGTAAAGCATTTAAAAGATTTTTGGAGAAATAGTATGCTTAATGTTATACAAGTATTGTGTTTTGCCTTTAATAAATCTACCTTTCTTCTTGAAGGCTTTCAAGGAATACACAAGTGATGATATGAATGTAGCACCTGAAGACAGGGTGTGGGTGAGAGGATGGTTCCCAATTCTCTTTGAGTTATCCTGTATCATCAATAGATGCAAATTAGATGTAAGAACCAGGTAACAATCAGTATTTGGAACTAAAATTTTGAAAGGTTTATTTTGACTTTAATCAAATTAACTTATGTGAACACAAGTTTGATAGCTAAAGGCCATAAATCATGTATTTTATCAAATTAGCAATTATTAGACATATTTTTAACATATATAGTCCATTTGTATAACATATATAGTCCATTTGTAAAGAATTAATTGCACTGGATTTTTTTCAAATCAGAAAGGTAGTACAAACTTGTAACAAATCAATGATAGAAATGTAATGAAAGAATGAATCTCTCCTTCCTTACCTTATGCCAGAATCTCACCCACTCCCAATGAAGGTTAAGTTTATGTTTTCAGAAACTTTTCACTTTTATTGTATTATTTGTTATAACAGAAATTTTTGTGAAATAGATAATCCAAAATAGGACTCAAACCTTGGGAATTTGTCGTAGAATTTAGTAATCACAAGAACATTATACAACATTTTATTTTGCATCTAGGCATTGAGGATTTTTTGTCAGTGGACATGTTAGGAACTTGATAAAATTGCAAGACAGCCCCCAATTTGTATAAATCTAAATTATTTAAATCTACAAGTTTCAAATGTCCGGCCACCTCAGTGGAGTAGCTAACACGTCATGACTGACAAGTCCTATAAACTCAGCAACCCAGCCCCCTGCCCTTGTTTATTTGTAGAAGTCTCTTTGACGAGGGACCTATCCTAGCCTTTTAGCCTGTCCCTGTCGGGGACCGCACTACCTTGCTTCTCACCATATCCCATGTTCAAATTATGAATGAGTTCTAATTGCTAAAGAGAAGAGAAAATATGTGTTCTAGTTAGTAAAGGAGAGGGAAATATGAGGAAACTTTGTTCAGTGATGGCTTTTTTCCCTTACTCCATCCCAGGATTTGTAAGGGCTGTTATTTAGATTACATTTTAAAATGCAGCACTGGAATTTGTATAACAAACTCATTTACAGAGTACTTTCACATGCATTCTCATTTAATTCCCTCAAAATCTTGTAGATTTAGGGGTTAAATAATTTACCTCGAGTCCCAAATATTCTTTTTCCCTACACCAGCAACTTAAGTATTGTTTTTAAAAAGACTTGTTCAACAGTAAAAATCCTTGGAAACCTCTCCAGATCTCTGTTTGCTTTGGGGACCTGGAAGAAACAGGATTCCCACACCCCCTTAACTCCCAGCCATGGGAGTTAGCATCAAGTTACTTGGAGTAGGAGGAAATGGATTTTGAGCTCAGGAGATGGAGGAAGGGGTAGCCTTGTTCCGTTGCAGGGGGAAACGAGGAACCCTAACAGGGTCCTCCTGGGGAAGAGAGAGTGTGTTTCTTCCACAGGAGTTTCTTTACTTCTGCTCATTTTACACATTAGGTATCTTATTGATTAAATAAATTGTTGTGAACTTGCTGTAGGACTGAACTACTGTAATGTTCTTTTGCACATTCAACAAATATTTGTTCAGAACCTACTATGTACCAGGCATGTACTAGGCCCAGGGGTAGCATCGCAGCAAATGAACTGGACTGGGTACCAGTCCCTATGTAGCCTTTCAAAGAAAATTTTGTTGGGACCTGCCCTGTGGTGCAGTGGTTTAAGTCATGCTTTGGCAGCCCAGTGTTCGCGGGTTTGGATCCCAGGCGCCAGCCGACGTGCTGCTTGTCAGCCACGCTGTGGCGGCGTCCCATAGAAAGTAGAGGAAGGTGGGCACGGATGTTAGCCCAGGGCCAGTCAGTCTTCCTCAGCAGAGAAAAAGAGGAGGATTGGCAACAGATGTTAGCTCAGGGCTGGTCTTCCTCACAAAAAAAAAAAAAAAGAAAATTTTGGTCTGGCTTAACATCAGACTTTTGAAAATATAAACCTTTTCTAAATTTGAGGATACCTATATTTTGCTAGAAGAAAGTAACAAAGCTTTTTAATGGTTACGTGAAGGTATTATTATTTCAAGAAAGATAATAAGAAATCAGGAAGGCAGTTTTGTGTTTTAGCTTTAACACTTATGCCAGAGATAGTGAACGTGATACTAAATAGTTTATTCGTTAAGCAAGTCCTTGCTGTGTGCGTCCAGGGAGCACGTGCTGCTCTGTGCCGGGGCTGGAGCAGGAGACAGACGCAGACCCCTGCCCACGTGAATGTTGTAGTGGATTAGTTTTATAAATCTTTTTGTTTGAGGATATTATATGAACAATTATAGTATTAGCTAAAAATGCCTATAGCTCTTTGAAAAAGATTTTCCAAAATATAATTTTTATTTGTTCTTAGACTGCTATCAATGTACTTTCTTCCTTGGCCACAGTGCCACGAAGTTAATATTCACCCAAATGATGATCTTTCTCAATCTGTAATTCCATTTACAATTTTAAAATGCTGGAATGATGAGGTGAGAGTGGAGGAAAAGTAAAAGAAAAAACTCTAAGGCCAAGGCCTTGGGAGTTCTTTTCCTAAATGATGCATCCTAAAGAAACCTGTTTTGCAACTTAAATTTCTTCAAACTCTCTATCATGTGTTAGTTTAAAACCACTTTTAAACTTTGTTTTCAGTAGCTTTGTGAACTATAAGAACTATTTTAGGATGAGAATTCTGATGTGGTATGATTTTTTTTTTTTTGTATTATAGCTTTCCTAATTATGTTTTATCATTTTAGAGGTTTAACAGTAATGTTTGAAATAATGAAAACTTATGGCCACACTTACGAAAAACACTGGTGGCAGGATTTATTTAGAATTGTTTTCAGAATCTTTGACAACATGAAATTGCCAGAACAGCAGACAGAGGTAAGAGAACACAAAATTTTCATTTAACATAGTCAAGTTCAAGGATTCTTAATATTTAATATTAATATAAGTATTTTCCCTAATGCATTTTATTTAGTATTTCAAATTAAGCACATTGAACAGAAAAAATTTCTAGAAAATTTTTCTTGAAGGCATTATAATTGTATGTCTTGATAAATGAGGACACTATTTAGGATAGCACTGAGTTAATGAATTGGATGTTGGTTTTCAGTGTTTTTGTTGAACTTCCAGTTTCTTTTCCTCATTTTAATATTGTCACAACTATAAACACCAGTAACTTTCTTTAGTATTCGTGTATGACTTCTTATTCTGAATTGAATAAAGAATACATAGTAAAAGGTTTTATTTATTTCATTTATTTCAATGTCTTTTACTACAAACCAATTATAGGATGCATTTCAGCAAGTATGGGAAGAGAACTTCAGAATTTTTCATTTTATCCCATATAGTTGTATTAAATGCAAACTTTGGGGGCTCTCTTACCTACACAGAGTTTTACTTTAGATCTACAAGTTTTAAATCTACAAGTAGACTCTTAGAACATCTTATTAAGTAGACGGGTGTGTACGCACTGGCACAAGGCTCTATATGCATACTCTCGGTCCAGATTAGTCTTTTATATATCTGAGAACAATAAAGAAATTACTTACACTTATTTTGTATGGCCTTTTTTGCTTTTATGGTGTGTTCAAGTAACCATACCTCAGGAAAGTCAGTTTTATTTTAAACCTATGCCAACCTCACTTGGATAAATTCTTATCGTTTCCTTCCTCTTTATTTCTCTTTCATGTTCTTACATATTCTGGAGCAGGGCCAGCTGTTGGTCTTCATGTGTATTGTTTCAAAAGTCATAACACTAATAGCAAGACAATGCAGTGATAGTTTTTTATAATCAAAACAACTAGTACAGAAAATAGTTAAATTATTTTGTACATAGATGATTATGGGATAATGACGAGAAGTAGATATCAGATATTAAGTTGAGGTTAATGTAATATTCTAGAGGGAATTAGTGCTCTGAGAGGAACATGCTCAGGCTTACATTTGAAATATGAAAATATATTTCTTTTTTAATTCTGATCGTTGATAAATGGTCTGACCTTCATTTAACAACTTTTTTTACCTAGAAAGCTGAATGGATGACGACGACTTGTAATCATGCACTTTATGCAATCTGTGATGTATTCACCCAGTATTTAGAAGTACTCAGTGATGTACTTTTGGATGATATTTTTGCCCAGCTATACTGGTGTGTGCAGCAAGGTAGGTCTGTACCAGATAAGTGACACAAAGTGTTAAATATGACCCTGGTGATGTCTAAATGAATTGTTCTTTTCTCTTCTAGACAATGAGCAGTTAGCACGATCTGGTACAAACTGCTTAGAGAATGTTGTTATTCTGAATGGTGAAAAATTTACCCTAGAAATCTGGGATAAAACTTGTAACTGCACACTGGATATCTTCAAAACCACAATCCCACATGCGTAAGAAGATTTTATACAATTTCATATTTGTATAGTGAATGATGGGCATAAAAGGTTTGATAGTAACTAGTGATTCTTGTAACGGAAATCCTTTTGAAAATATCTCAGTGTTCTGTGAATTTGTATTTATTACAAATCAAACTCCTATAAGCCATAACGAATACATGAATTACATTCCTTATAAACCAAACCTTTAGTCTGATCATCCAAAATTGGGGTTATAATGAAGCGATTTTATAAGATTTTTTTTATCCAGATTAAACCAACCAGTGGTTTTGAATTGGAAAAAAAAAAAAAATCTCAACATCTATTTCAGTTACTGTAGATTTAATAATCGAAGGAAAATTTATTTGCAAATATTGTATTTTACAATAGTCATTTTTTTCTAAAGGATAAGTTTGGAGCTGAATTGTAGAGGAGTTTTTATCATTGGGGAAACACAGTCTCACTAAATGATGCTTGATGGCACGTGGATTATTTATAAAACAGATTTGAACTTAACTTCCCAGCTCAACCTTGGGGACTTGCTGACCTGCACAAAGTTTTACCTTAGAGCTACATTTTTAAAGCTCCATAATAAAAAGTTTTAAATTTTACTTAAAACATCTTAAAGTAAACATATGTGTGTGCATTGGGACAAAACTATATATGAAAACCATCAGTCCAGATTTTTAAGCATCAAACTTTCTCTTAACATGAGTTAAATATGTTTACACTCATATGATCCTTTTGTAAATATCTTAATCAGTAGGAAATAGGAATTCAAACAAAAGAAACACACCCCTAAGAAAGCAGTCTCTAAGTAGGACTACACTAAAAGGACACACAGTAATCCCCTTGGCCTGTTTACAATAATTGGACAATTTTTCTTGTTTTTTGGTGCACATTTTGTTGGAACAATGTAACCGACAAATGATTCCTTTCTATCAGAATTTATAGTGTGGCCCTTATGTCAAAGATGGTATGATTGCTTGCCTAGCTGTTGTCCTTATGAAGTCTTTACAGAAACTAGTCTGTTTGAACATTCTTTTTTTTTTAAGAACTGCTTCTGTTTTAGTTTATTGAATTACACACTCGATATATGATCTTAAAGATCATCTAATAAGTATCTCTTAATAGAAAATATCTGTGTCAGAGTTCTTTCCATATTGAACTGAAAGGATGTATTTACCATCTGTCTGCCCCATTCCCCAGGAGCTCTTACTTCTCAGAAGCAAGAACTTTGGCCTGAATCATCTTTCTGTCCCAAGCACCTAATCCAGGGGTGGCAAGTTAGCTGCTTCTTTGGGGCCAAATTTTGTTTCATTTATTTTTATACATTTTTTGAAAAATAGAATCTAAAGAGTTCTATGAGTTTTTTGAAAAGTCTCAAACTTTTTTCAATCTCACTTGGAAAATATTTAATAATATTAATACTTAGAAAAAATGAGTTTAAAGTTTTTGAACTTTCCAGAAGTGTTTTTTTACTATAAAACTGATGATTAGAGTACCCTTCTAGGGGCTGCCCGGTGGCGCAGCGGTTTAGTCCGCGCTTGGCAGCCCGGGGTTCGCGAGTTCGGATCCCGGGCGCCCGCCGACGCACTGCCTGTCAGCCATGCCGTGGCGGCGTCCCATATAAAGTGGAGGAAGATGGGCACGATGTTAGCCCAGGGCCAGTCTTCCTCAGCAAAAAGGGGAGGATTGGCGACGGATGTTAGCTCAGGGCTGGTCTTCCCCACACACACACACACACAAAAAAAGAATACCCTTCTAATTATATTAAATGCTAGTTAATTGTTTTCTGGAAGTCCATAATTTAAACTTTTTACTAGATTTTCTTTTTTAGCAATTGCTGTTAGCAATGGTCAAAGAAGGAATATGTTGTTTTTGGTATATTCTTATGACTTTTTTGTGACCGTTTCAATGCATGTTGGATGTGGCATGTTTCACACTTTCGGTTACTGGTGTGATTTTGATATCTTAAAGGCTCTTGACCTGGCGTCCCACTTCTGGAGAAACTGCTCCCCCACCTCCATCTCCTGTGAGTGAAAAACAGTTGGTAAGTCTTAATAAAGAAAGAATATTTTAAATTATTTAATTATGTATGATAAGTAATTTTACCATGGGCCAAACTCTTTTAGATGAGCCTAGCTCTTTTAAAAAGATGGCATAAATGTGTTGTCCAGAATTCTAAGGTTAAATTTCATAATGGTGAATTTCCCAGGTGCCTAAAATTTATCTCTGTAAGTGCCATGAAAGAGGTATTTTAAATTATTTTATAGTATAGATGGTCTGAGACATAGTTAAAATGATTTCAAAAGTTGTAAGAGGCAGGTACCAGATTATGTAAGGATTTCCATGCCAAGCTGAAGATAAAATTGGATATTATTTTATTTAAACTTTTAATATTGATATAATTTGCCCTTAGAGAAAAGTTACAAAACTAGTATAAAGAATTCTTATACACACTTTACCCAGTATATTTGTTTCCTAAGGCTGCCATAACAAATTACCACCAACTTAAGAGGCTTAAAACAACAAATTTATTCTCTCACAGTTCAGGAGGCCAAAGGTCCAAAATCAAGGCATCAGCAGGGCCACATTCCCTCCAAAGGCTTTAAGGGAGAATCCTTCCTTGCCTGTTCCAGCTTCCAGTGGCTGCTTGCAACCTTTGGCATTCCTTGGCTTGTACACACATCACTCTAATCTCTGTCTCCATCTTTGCATGGGGGAGAGGTGTGTAAAGTCAAATCTTATGTGTATCAAATCTGCCTCTCCTTTCTCTTATAAGGTTACTAGTCATTGAATTTAGAATCTACTCTAAATCTGGAATGATCTCATCTCTAGATCCTTAACTTAATTACATCTTTAAAGACCCTATTTCCAAGTAACCTTCACAAGTACCAGAAGTTAAGACTTGGACGTACCTTTTTGAGGCCACTTTTCAATCCACTACAGTTTACCATCTGGCACCCAAAACTTCATGTTAATCTTTCAGACAAAAGACATTCTACCCCATCCTAACATCCCCAAAAGTCTCAACTCATTACAGCATCAGCACTAAGTCTAAAATCTCATCTAAATATCATCATATTATAAGTCCCAAATCTCATCATCTAAGTCATTTAGATCAAGTATGTGGTCTATTTTGGGACAAAATTCCTTTCCATCTGTGGTCCTGTGAGCCTAGAAAACAAATTACCTGCTTGCAAAATACAATGGTGGGACAAGCATAGGATAGACATTCTCATTCCAAAAGGGAGAAATTGGAAAGAATAAAAGGGTCACTGGTCCTAAGCAAGTTTGAAACCCAGCAGGGCAAATTCCATTAAGTTTCAAGGCCTAAGTATGGTGTTCTGTGGCATGATGCTCTGCCGTCTGGGCCCATGGCTCCTCCCTGGGCTCCTCCCTGGGCTTACAGCTCTGCCTTCTGAATCATTCTTTCTTTTCTTAAAGGTTAGCACCTGTTTGCAGCCAAGTAGCTCTATCAGCCCATTTTCTGCCTTTAGAATCCCAGAAGTCTGATGGCCTTACTTCATTTTATGCTGTTTCTGTCCCTTTCATTCCATGGGGCTGTGCTTCTGCTGGTATATCATTCTCAAAATCCTGTGGGTCTCTTGTGTATGTCAAGAAGATTCACACCATTAAACAAGAGGGTAATCAACAGATCCATCCTGGATAACCCCATCTCTATTCCTGGCTTCTGCTGAAATGTTTGCCTGGATCCATTAGTTACACACCTAATCTCTTAAGCAAAAAGTTGTCCAGCCATCCAAAGCATGCTGTCATAACAATCCATATCCCAATTTTAGTATCCTTTGCAATCTGGATAGCCCAAGATCCTCCCAAATCAAGTGCTAGTTCCTTTTTGTTTAACGGTTCCTTCCTCAATGCACCTCTTTATTCTCAACATTTTTCTGTAAGCACCAAGGAGAACATCAGGCCACACCTTCAACACTTTGCTTGGAAATCATCTCAGGTAAATGTTAAAGTTCCTCACTTACAAGTTTGCCTTCTACCCAATAGTACAACGCAATTCAGCCAAGTTTTGCTACTTTATCACAAGGATCCCCTTTCTTTCAGTATCCAATAACGTGTTCCTGATATCCTTCTGAGATCTCACCAGAAGTACCTTTCATGTTAATATTTCTATTGGCATTCTGTTCGTGACTATATATATATATTCATTAGGATGTAGAAGCTTTCTCTACGATGCATTTCACTTCCTTCTGAATCTTCACCAGAATTGCATTTAACTTCCATATTTCTACCAACAGTCTCTTCAAGGCAGTCTAGGCTTTTCCTGTCATATGCCTCAAAACTCTTCTAGCCTCTACCATTACCCAATTCCAAAGCCACTTCCACATTTTTAGATATTTGTTATATAGCAGCACCCCATTTCATGGTACCAAAATCTGTATCAGTCAGTGTTCTACCAGAGAAATGGAACTAGTAGGAGATATCTAAATCTATATCTCTGTCTGTCTGTACATATATATGTGTATATGTGTGTGTGTATAATATATGTATGTATATGTATCTCTCTTTATATATTTTTATGTATTTTTAATTTCAAGGAATTGGCTTATGCAGTTGTGGGGTCTGGCAAGTTTGAAATCTGTAGGGCAGGTGGGCAGGCTGGAATCTCTTGGACAGGAGCTGAAGCTGTGGTCCACAGGCAGAACTCCTTCTTCAGGAAAACTTCACTTTTGCTCTTAAGGCCTTGCAACTGATCTGATGAGGCTTTGCCCGTATTATCGAGGATAATCTCCTTTACTTAAAGTCGACTGACTGTAATGTTCACCACATCTACAAAATACCTTCGGAGCAACACTGGATTAGTGTTTCATTGAATAACTGGATACTATAGCCTGGCCAAGTTGACACATAAAACTAACTATCACACTGAGTTTCCCCAAATATTATCGTTTTACTACATTTGCTTTATTACTTCTTTCCTCCTTCCCTCTTTTTCTCTCACTCCCCCCACCTTCACACATTTTTCTTTCAATTCTTTGAAAGTAATTAGAAAATAAGATGCCCCTATTCCTATATTTTTAGTGTGCTTTTCATTAAAAAAAAAAGTATCTTATATGACCACACTGCAATTGACAAAATATGGAAATTACCATTGAAACAGTACTGTTATCTAATCTGGCATTATTCAGATTTCTACTGTTCTCCCACTAATATCCTTGAATTCTAAACCCAGGAGGCCAGAGGTAGCAAATTAGTGCCCACTGATCTGATCTGTCCCCCAGAATTTTTAAATTTCTTAACTAATTGTCAGTGGCTAGTACTTAGATTTCACAGAAAAGTACCACTCTGAATTTCTCTTGAGAGAACTGTGACATCTGGCGTATTGGGCCCACATAGCTCCATGACCTTCATCTCTGGGATTTGTCCATTCATCACAGACTCCACCACATATGATGTCCTGTTTTGAGCCCAAGAGGAACTTGTTCTCGTTTTTGTTTTTCTTAAATCCTGCCAGTCCCTGCCTTGCCTTGTAGACTTTTGTTTTTCTAGCTGTGCTGCATCGTGTAGTAGTTTGCAGTGTAGGCTTTGGTGCTAGACCCAGAATCAGATCTTGGCTGTGCACTAACTAAGCTCTGTGGCCTCAGCGAGTCACTTACCCTCATGTTAAGGTAAGTCTGGTGATGAGTCTTAGATCAGGTGCTGCATGTAAGGTCGTCAGAACAGCGTGTGCCGGGGTGAGTGCTCTGTGACTGCCTGCTGCTGGGTTCAGTGGGGTGAGCCCAGTGGTGCCCCTCACGGCTGGCTCACAGTCTCCTCCTTGGCTCCTGAGGACTGCAGCCGCCCTGGCTCTGCTTCTGGTCTCCTGATATCTGCCCATTATTGCCGCTGCCGCCACCTCTGATGTCTGCCGTTGCTGCTTTCACCCTGCTTTCTTTTCCCTTCTCTTTTTCTCTGCTATTTCTATTTTGCCAATAAATTGTGGTATTTTCCTCATTGCCATGCTCAGCTGAATTATTTCTTGCTGTGCACTCAGGGACTACTTCTGAAAAATTAGAAACAGAAAAATACCCAATCACTAAAAAAAATTTTTGAACAGTACAGATGAATATAGGGTAAAAAATACAAGTCCCTTTTTATACTACCCCCTTCAATCCCAACTCTAGTATTTAATAATATGGTGTATATCCTTCCAACTGTTTTCTATACATTTACATATGTAATTAATATTAATTATATGTAGTTTTTTTTAAATTGAAATCTAATTTGGGAACTAATTTTTTGTATTTGGAATGTCTGAGAGATGTCTTCACATCAGTATGTAGAGATTTCTTTCATAGGAACGCCTCCTTTTCCACTAAAGGATCCTTTTTAAAGGGGAGGTATGAGCATACTAGTTCTAGTGAAGAGCTGTTCTAAAAAATGCAAAGATTACCAAAAAATCAGTCTCATTTACATTGATTAATCAGGAAAATTGAGAAAGCAATATGCCTAACATTAAAAAACTCCTCTAATGCAGAGGAGAATTTTTAAACCCCCGAGTATGTTTCATTATCTGGGGATAAGCTTCTTAGAAATCATCAGAATATTCAACAGAGCTAAGGACCAAAAACATTTAAAAACTAATGCTATCATTTATCTTCAGTAAGGCAATACCTGTCTAATTCAACTGATTAATTTCTCCCTTAAAATATACTTATTAAAATGTGTACTTTATTACCAAAGTGTGCAGGTTAAAAAGAGACTTTTTTATAGTTAATTTTTACAATAAACATTCCCTTAAAGGATTTATAAATTTATAAGTGTTGCTATATGTATTCTCACATTTAAGTTTTTATTTTCAAATGTATTTTAGGCCATCATGGTCTAATTAATTACCTGAATACTCTATTGTATTCATATAATTATTATTAAAAGCCTCTTAAATGCTAAACACTTATGAAAGATACAAAGATGAATAAGAATAATAATAACAATAACAATATGGCTTTAGATTGTGTAGTGTTTCTTTGTTTAAAAAATATTTTCACATTTGATACTTCCAATAATTTTTTGAACCAGGTTTGGTACATTTTATCCCCATTTTATGCAAAATAGGAAATGAAAGATCATAAAGTATGATATTTTAAGTCCAAGTTAAAATATTATTTTGATAAGCACTGTTTCTTGGGAGCATAGGCCCTCTCTTCTTTTTAGAAACGTAGGTGAGGTTGCTTCCAGCAGGACTGTTACGTCAGAATTTTCAGTTCCTCTTGAAACCAAGTTCTGTCTTCTCTGACTGCCGTACTGTTGTAACAGAATAAAGCTAGAAGTAGTCATGTCAGCTACCATGTGTTGTCTGATACTGGGCTAGTGCTTTGCATTTATCAAATCTTTAACAACCTGCAAGGAAAGTGTCATCTCCATTTTCAGATCAGAAAACCTTGGCTCAGGGAGATTCATTGCTTTTTCAAGGTTACACTCAATAATGCTGGAACTGAATCTGGTGAAGCTCTGTTGGACTTGAATGTTTGATTTCCCTTCATGACACCACACTTCTAGTTGGTCAACTTCTCACTGACACTTCTGGTCCCTGATGCCTTGGGTGACAGAAGATCCTTCCCTAAACTCACCCCTACAAAGTGTGCAGAAATCTCCCGTCTCTGCCACGGGTCTGTTCTGTTTAGATTTCATGACGGTTCATGGGTATTGCTGACTAGTTTTTCCGTAATGAAGCTTAGCATTTTTATCTGTTGCTCTTGGGTGGAGTTAGGCCTGAGCCCAGTGAAGGTCAGAAGGAAGCTTTTCTCTCAGAGACTCTCAGCTCGCACCCATATGGGTAATTTTAAATGTTTCTCACTGTGTCTGTAATCGCGGTGAGTAGAATGTCATTTTCATAGGACACAATGCAGTTTTTTTAATGGTATAATAGGAAATATTTTCACCTGTAAGCTTTATTCATTGTACTTATAATGAATCTTTTTATTTTATTAGGATACAATATCACAGAAATCCGTGGATATCCATGATTCTATTCAACCAAGATCTGTAGATAGTAGACAGCAAGCACCACTGACTTCTGTCTCTACTATGAGTGAAGAAGTCAACAAAATTAAACCTACAGCAAGTGAGTTATTTCTCATAATGAAAATAAATTGTGCACCTTGTTTTATGTAGCAAAGGGATGAAATTTTTGCTTTTACTTTTATTATCAACAAACATACACTGTAACTGTGTTCACTTCGTTACTGTGTTTGCTCCGGCTTGGACATCCCCTGAGAGAGAGATGCTCTCTTGCGGATGGTCAGGAACTCTGCTAACACCTGCAATACCAGCTTATTCCACAGTGCTTTTGGCTAATGTTTGTGTCAAGCACATGAGTCTTCCCTCTCTGTCCCCTTCTGCATGTCAACCCTATATTCTTTGTGCAAAAGTGGGGCCGATGAGCCTTCCTCCACCCTGCTGTGAAGGAAGATAGTGAGGGGCCAGTGCTTTCTAAGCAGGAGCTCCCAGCTTTCTGAGGAGCAAGGCTTCTCTCTACTCTGCTTCCCCACGCCCATGTCTCCTTTGCTCTTCTCCTCACCTTCTTAATTCTTTTCACCGAGAAGGAGAACCCCTTCTATTTTTTACTAAATTGGTTCAAATTTGTTCACTGAAGGAAAATTATAACACCGAAGAAAGACCACCTCTTCCCTAGAGGAAAACAGGACAGCTTTAATTGCTTTTTTAAATTGGGTGAAATTCACATAACAAAAATAACCATTTTAAAGTGAACAATTCACTGGCATTTTGTACATTCACAATGCTGTGCCGTCACCACCTCTATCTAGTTTCAAAACATTTTTATCGCCACAAAAGAAACCCCGTCACCATTATGCTGTTCCTCCCTATTCTCCCCTCCCTCCAGCCCCGAGCAAACACCAGTCTGCTTTCTGTGTCTGTGGCTTTGCTATTCTGCACATTTCATGTAAATGGAATCATCCAATATGGAACTTTTATGTCTGGCTTTTATTTAACATAATGTTTTCAAGGTCCATCCACATTGTAAAATGGATCAGTAATTGTTTCCTTTTTCTGACTCATCGTAATTTGTATGGATATATACCACATTTTGTTTATCTCTGTATCTGTTGATGGACATTTGGGTTTGTTGCACCTTTTAGTTATCATAAATAATGCTGCTGTGAATCTTCATGTACAAGTATTGTTTGAATACCTGTTTTTAATACTTTGGGGTATATACCTAGGAGTGGAATTGTTGGGTCGTATGATAATTCTATGTTTAACTTTTTGAGGAACCACTAAAATGTGTTCCACAGTGGCTGTACCATTTTACATTCCCACCAGCAATGCCAATTTTTTCCCATCCTCACCAACACTTCTTTTCTTCTTTCTTTCTTTTTCTTTTTTTTTTAATGATAACCATCCTAGTCAGTGTGAAGTGGTACCTCACTGTGGATTTGATTCATATTTCCCTAATGATTAATGATGTTGAACATCTTTTCAGGTGCTTATTGGCCATTTGTATATCTTCTTTAGAGAAATATCCATTCAGGTCATTTGCTTATTTTTAATTGGATTGTCTTTTTGTTGAATTGTCAGAGTTTGGTACATACTCTGGATACTACACCTGTATCAGATATATGATTTGCAAATATTTGTTTTCTCCCGTACTGTAGGTAATCTTTTCACTTCTTTGATAATGTCCTCTGATGCACAAAAGTTTTTAATTTCGATAAAGTCCAATTTATCTATTTTTTCTTTTGTTGCTCATGTTTTTGGTGTCATAGCTGAGAATCCTTTGCCAGTTCTAAAGTCGTGAAAATTTTCCCCAGTGTTTTCTTCTAACAGTTTTATACATTCAGCTCCTATATTTAGGTCATTGATCCATTTTGAGTTAATTTTTTTCAAGGAATTTTTTATTACTTATTAGTTAATTTTTTTTTCGGTGAGGAAGACCAGCCCTGAGCTAACATCCGTTGCTAATCCTCCTCCTTTTGCTGAGGAAGACTGGCCCTGGGCTAACATCCGTGCCCATCTTCCTCCACTTTACATGGGACGCCGCCACGGCATGGCTGACAGGCAGTGTGTCGGCGGGCGCCCGGGATCCGAACCAGCGAACCCCGGGCTGCCAAGCGCGGACTAAACCGCTGCGCCACCGGGCCGGCCCCTAGTTAATTTTTTATTAATGCTTATATTTGTTCTTGAAAGAAGACAGATTTGGTATCCTACCTGAAAGGAGCTTCTAGCTTGAGTCAGTGTGTCTTGCTAACTTCTTAAGAGGGAGATAGGTGGATGAGTGGCCCATTTTCATTTTTTATTCCTGTTCTCTGGAGAACAGCATGGCTTATTCAGGAAACCATAACAGCTTCAGTCTGTACTGGAAAATGCCACGAGGGCAGAAGAGTGAGTAGCTTTTCTCTCTCTCAGCTTCAAGACAACTTAAATATATGTAGCTTTGTAAAGGAAAGACTTGGTCATCACACATTAGAAAGTTTTTCACTTGGCTAATCTGGGAATATTCCTTTTACTGGAGCAAAGAGGGCCGCTCCCCTCCACCCTGAGCTAAGGGCTCAGTCTTCTTTCCTTCTTCCAGACATCCTGCTCTCACTCCCCTCAGAGTTTTTTAGGAAAAGTTCACCATGGAATTGTTGATTCACAATAGGTGGAGCTGGAGGAAGAGCAAATGGCCACCACGTTCCCGTGAGCCCTTTCATTTGGTGGACAGGTTGTGGTTCCTCTGTTTGTTGAGGAGGCTGTCTGCTCTCTGACTTTCTCCTACTCCAAGAATCACAAGCACAGACCTGAGTACTTTGCCCTGTCCAGAGGACAGCCTTCTCATTCTTTCTACACACTTTCAGATAATACTACTGGTCCGTCTAGTCCTGATTTTATACCTGCTATCCCACATAGTTAATCTTTGCTTAGCTTTGCTCCCTGTCCTTTGGTGGCCCAGTGAAATGGTCGCCTGATATAACCCTCTGTGTCAACCCTTGTCATGAGGACAGTTTGTTCAAATACATATTATCCCCAAATACACTGCTGGTCTTTGCTAGTGAGAGTGAAGTTAGGACCCTCATCCTCCAGTTCTGAAAGGACACCAGAAAGTGTGGGGAGACCCAGCTTCCCTAATTCAGTCAGAGTGGAGCCTCGTCAGCCAGACTCTCAGTTTGCTCTGCTGAAAGCTCTTAACACCCTAGAGCTGATGAGAATGTGCCTCATTGGACCTCAGCCTGCTCCCAAGTCCCCTCGGAGTCCCAGGTTGCTGCCGGGAGTCTCCTGCTCCAGGGACTGAGAATGTTTTTATGACTTGAAGGAAGGAGGTGAATGAATGACTGGTCCATGTTGGCTGTGACTTCAGTAGAGGACTCAGAAGAAGATGCTTAAAAGGAAGAGACAACTTTGGCACTTGGGGGTTTTTTTGTTTTCTTTGGTTCTTTGACTTGAGATCTAGTACTAAGAACTAAGTGTTAAATACAACAGCATTTCTGAAAACTGTCTGGAAAGGAGCCTTTATTAATAACCTAAGTAAGAATAAATTTAACTAAGCAAGTTATTTCACTACCCCCCAAAATCCCTAAAACATGAATTTAACTTTCACAAATGGTGCCAGATAAAAGAATTTGTAATAAAAGCAAAAGTAGAAAGAAATGGAAGGATTCTAAGTCATCCAGTGCTGGAGCCATTGCCCTGAGACTGACTAACAGGCAGCTCTGCTTGGGCACTTGTCAGCCTCCTGAAAAGCTCACTGGAAAAGCTGCCCCTGAAAACCCTGGATCAGGGTGTGGTCTTGGGGCTGGGCCACCCATGGAGCCATGTGTCAATGCTGCCGAGCTCTCCCAGCATCTCAGTAGTTGACTCATCTTTCCTAACCTTGCACATCTTCCTTTGCTTTACTGGGATGGTCAGTGAAATGGAAAATTCTCCTACGAGTATGTCCTTATAGGCTGGTGGATTGTCAGAAACGCCCTGTTGAGCACATTTATTCAGGATAAAGGGAGGTAGCTATGTTACAGCTACAGGGCAATGTGGAGAGCACTTTTGTGACTTCGCAATTTGGTTACTTTTGTAGTAATGCACTTAGCATAACTTATAGGCTTCTTTGTTTATGGATCCATTTGAAGATATGAGGTCATTTTAGCTACAATTACTAACCTGGATCCAAATAAAACATGTGCTGTGATTAACGCACAATATTGCCTCATTTGTCAGAATTTTTCGCTGTCCATCTCTTTCTGTCTCCCAGATCCAGTTCCTGTTGTTTTCTTTTGGTATAGGTTTTTATATTACCTAATTTCAAAGATCAGACTTGGCTTTACAGTAAATGCTATTAAAGTTTTAGCTTTTAATCCACTTGTTACATTTTATTAAAGAATAACCTAAATCATATTTTAAAATTTGTAGTGGAACTTTCTTGAACATATTCAGTGTTCTAAGTCATTTCAAATATTTTTGTTTATCAAAAAAATTAAGTTTCTAAGGCTTTTCTAAATATTGATTAAACTTTTACTGAGTAGTGCTTGTGTGTAAAAGCAGTATGTCCTCTTCAGTGTGACATGTGTAAGTTATCTTCATACATATTGTTTCCTTAGCATTGTAATGTCATAGAAATTATAAAGGATTCAAAATAATTTTTGTTTGCATGTGCATTGGGGTCGGTTTCCTCACAGAATTTCCAGAACAAAAATTGTTTGCTGCCCTGTTGATTAAATGTGTTGTGCAGCTGGAACTCATCCAGACTATCGACAACATTGTGTTCTTCCCAGCCACAAGTAAGAAGGAAGATGCGGAAAACTTAGCCGCAGCACAGGTGAGGAGGTGTGAGGACAGCGGCTTTTCTGTTGGGTAGGAAGTTAGCTGTAACTGTCTGGGGTTCCAAGCAGAGGTCAAATGAGAGATTTAATTTGGGGGGGGGTCTTCATCACATAGATGTCATTTTAAACCATGGGAGTGGACGATATCACCAAGGTAGTGAGTGTGGACAGAGCTGAGAGGAAGGTCAGGGACCAAGCTCCTGGTGATGAGGCAGCTGGTGAAGAGTCTAAGAACAAGAATCAGTGAGGCAGGAGGAGACCAAGAAACAGTGTTGTCCTGGAGGTCAAAAGAAGAAAATGTTTTAAGAAAAAGGCTGTGGTCAGCTCTGTTAAAAAGCTCAGTAGGTCAAGTAATATTCCATCTGAGAATTGCCCTCTTGCAATTTGTGGACTTTAGTGACCTTGACATTGTGTTTAATTATAATGTTAAGGACAAAAGCGTTATTGTAATGGGTGCAAGGGAGCAAAGGAATTGCAGATAGCAAATTTTGATTTCTCTGTCAAGGAGTTTTGCTGGAGGAGGATTGGGGGGGGTCAAGACAAAGGTTTGCTTTGTTTTGTCTCTAAGATTGGCAAAATTGCAGCAGTTCCCTGATGAGAGTTGTGCAGGAGAGAGAGAAAAACAGTGCAGAGAGGGAGGGGCAGTTGTTAGAGCAGTCTTAGTGAGTGGAGATGGTACCTACTGCAGAGTTCCTGGGAGGCTGTCCTGCATAGAAGCACGAGACAGTTCATGCATTGTAACAGGAAGGCAAGCATAGCGTATGGATTATAAACGCAGGAAGTTGGGTCCGTTTGCTGATGGGGGTTTGTGGAGGATCTCTTCTGATAGCTCCCGGTTTCTCATTAAGATAAGAAGGAAAGTCATCCACCAGGTGAAGTTGCAAAGAAGGTTTCTGGTACTTGAGGAGGGAAGTGAAAACATGAGCTAGTCGTCCAGGAGAGTGGGATGCGGAAGCGCAGGAGGATTGCTGGGCAGCACCCAGAGCCCACTGGATTTAAGAGAAACCAGTCCGTTTTTCTTCAGTCCTGTTTATTGTGTGGGTGCAGATGTGAAGTGGGCAGTTTTGCAGCCAATTACTAAAAAGAGGAGGTGAGTGGTTATGCAGGAGCATAATTGTAATCACAGTCCATGGACTCCACCCTGGTTAAGAAGAGAAATGACCTCAGGGGTGAGGAACAGTGAGGGGAGTGGGAGAATGGCTGTGGGGGCTGGTTGGGGGCAGAGCTCCCAGAGTCTGGCATCATGAGAAGGGAACTGGAAACACAGGAGGTAGTGCTTGGTGACTAGCATGCATGGAATGAAGATTCTAGAAATTTAATAACAAAAGATGGACCTTTTCCTATTTTCTATTGAGATAGGACAGACTAAATTCTATGGCTTGTAAAATTGGTCTTTCGGAGGATTGAGTTCTAAATTGACTATAATTTGTGTCTCTGTGTGTGTGTGCACGTGTGCGCATGCTGTGGTGGTTTATCTTCCAAAGAGAGATGCCGTGGACTTTGATGTTCGAGTTGATACTCAAGACCAAGGAATGTACCGCTTTTTAACATCACAACAACTTTTTAAGCTATTGGACTGCTTATTAGAGTCACATAGATTTGCAAAAGCATTTAATTCCAACAATGAACAGAGGACTGCTCTGTGGAAAGCAGGTAAGCTGCACGGGTCTCACATTTTAATGTTTAACGTTAATGGATGTTCAACAGATACTTACTTTCACCAGAATTTGTTGATTGTATAATTCAGGTCTGTGTATTTCTATGAACTTGTACCTTAACATAATAATAGAAAGGCAGTCTACCCACCAGGTCTTTCTCTGGTCTACAATAAACCAAACAACTGCCTGGGTGGATTTGTTTCCCCCTTGTTTAATCAACCCGTTATTTGACATGCCTTTACGTCAGAATGGAAGTGAATGTTTTGAAGTGGGGAAGTATATTTATTTTAGAACAGGTTGGAAAATTTAAATAAAAAACTCTATAATAATTAATTATACCGACATTGTTAATTTTATTTAAGAAATAGTTACTCAGTGCCTATTAGGTACAAAACAGTGCTGGAAGAGTGAGAGGCAGCAGAATATGGCAGGAAGAAGGGAGCACACGTTTACTGAACATCAAACTGTCACGTGGAGTGTTGGGTGCTTCCATTTGCGTGTTTGATTTAATTTAAAATATCTGTTTAAACTCCGAATTAAGCCTATGGCTTTGTTCATCCTCTTCCCTTTGCAAACTAACTTTTGAAAATAGTCTACTTATGGGGCCGCCTGGTGGTGCAGCAGTTTAGTTCACGCTTGGCAGCCCGGGGTTCGCGAGTTCAGATCCCGAGCGCCCGCTGACGCACTGCCTGTCAGCCATGCCGTGGTGGCGTCCAGTATAAAGTGGAGGAAGATGGGCACGGATGTTAGCCCAGGGCTGGTCTTCCCCACAAAAAAAAAAAAAGAAAATAGTCGACTTATTTTTCCCCTTTCTTCAACCCAAGTTGTTGCGACCATTCGATTGGGACTGTTCCTTCTTAGGTCACCAGATTCCTATTTCACATGCCCTGTGCCCGACATACCGCTCCCTGCTGTAACTGTTCATCTGCCCCTGTTCGTCGGGGACCCTGCTGCAGGCTGTACAGGCTTTCAAGTGCAGTTGCATTTGAAGAGTTCCACTTTCCCGGGCCAAAAGCTGTTTTGTATTTCATATCCCCATCTTGAAAGGGGAGGAAATTCTAAATATAGACATCACCTCCCCTGCATGGTCTTGGGGTGTGCCTTCTCTGTGTGACTCCTGTCCCTTTGGGCCACCTCAAGAGTGCCAAGGCCCTGGTCACCAGGCTGCTGTGGCTTAGGGCAGCTCTACTTTGTAAGCTGCAGATGCGACAGCTGATCGTGCTCAAAATGTGCCTCCATACGGGCTATTTTGCCTTTATGTAAGATGCCTTCCCAAATTAATCCTGAAACTTCCCCTTCCCGCAGGCTTCAAAGGCAAATCCAAACCCAACCTTCTAAAGCAGGAGACGAGCAGCCTGGCCTGTGGGCTGCGCATTCTCTTCCGGATGTACATGGACGAGAGCCGGGTTAGTGCCTGGGAGGAGGTCCAGCAAAGGCTTTTAAAGTAAGACTCTTGGCAAGTTTCTGCCTTTGACGCGTGCAGCTGATGGGACGGAGCAGGAAAGGGCCACTGGGTTTGCACTGGGGGCAGAGTCCATGTCCCAGCCCCCTATTAGAAGCTGCAGGACTAAGCAAATAACTTGGGGCCTAAGGAAGAGATCGTGAAAATTAAATACAGCCTAACGGGCGAATGTTTTTGCACAGTTAGTGACATATGAACAAATCATGTCTGTTGTTGCTGTTCCAGGACAAAGGAGAAAGTTTTCTCTCTCAAAATTTATAAACTGCAAACTACATTAGTTTTCTGGCTTTTTTCATGCCACAGATAGCTCCATTTTTACAAATCGATCATTTGTGAAAGTGAAAACCTGCCTGCATTTACCTTCAAAAAGTATTTAGAGTTTTTGTTGATGATACTTTTTTTGCATTCTGTTTCTACTTAATGACAACTTAAGATTCTGTCCTTTAACATTTAAACTCATGCTAAGAATGAAACGTGCCATCCAGAAAGAATACTGCCAGCTGCGTTGTATTTTTGTGTCTAATTGGAGAATAGATGTTCTCAGAGACCAGTTACATACATTTTAGAATTTTAAGAGATCACCTAGTCTCAGTTTTCCCATTTTATTGATGAGACTATTAAGGCCCAGAAGAGTCTAAACCCTCACAATTAGTGAAAGGAAGAGCCAGCCCAGATTTCAGCCCACGTCTCCTGATGCCACGCTTATGCATGTGCTACTCTACAGTGGCTTTGAATTCATTGAAACTTGGAAAATGTGGGTTGCAGTGGCTTCTTTTAATATGTTTGGTTTTCTTCCTAATTTGAAAAACATGTTTATATTGATGCTCTGGTTAATGTAAGCATGTGGAATCGAGCAAGTTCCTAATGGTTAATATTTGCTACCCTCTGTCTTAGTTGTTCTTTCTCAGTGAATGTCCGTGGCAGCAGGTGTGCAGGCTCATGTAAAGTGACCCTTTCTGTTACAGTGTCTGCAATGAAGCTCTCAGTTACTTCCTTACTCTAACGTCGGAAAGTCATCGGGAAGCCTGGACTAATTTACTGCTTTTGTTTCTAACTAAAGTTTTAAAGATAAGTGATAACAGGGTAAGTATCAGACACTTATCTGGCCCAGCATTTCTGTCTGACTGCATTGTGCCCGAGTGGGAGGTGGGCGTGTCCGGTTGCAGACACGCTGCCTAGGAGCTCTTGGCAGCGGAGCAAGCAAAGCCCAGGCCGTGCTGCTGCTTAGTGCCGGCCCACTGTGGCCTCACTCTGTCTCCTCACTGGCCCTCAGTCTTCTCCCTCCTTACCCCACTTTGTTCTCTAATCACTGATTCTGTAGGAGATTCAGTAGGGAGGAATCAGAATCCTGTAGGACACCTTGAAAAGCTCCTGGGTTCCCCCACACATTGCAATTCCTATTCTGACCCCCTGAAGTCTCCTCTTCCGCCCCATTCTGAAAGTGCTCTCTGCTCCCTGCCCGAGGCTACATCTGGGCTTCAGTCATCTTTTGGCATTTTTATTGGTTTCATGTGACCCAGAGCCCCTAGCAAACAGGCCATAAACTCATTTAAGAATTTTAAACCAGTAGAAATAAAGATAAAATACAAATATATAGCTGTAAATATAAATACATATTTAAAGTTTTCAAAAATACACATTTCACTCTTTAAAAAAATACAGCAACTTGTAGCTCACATAAATGGAAACAGAGGTTGCCGTGATCCCTGATTAGGTTTAAAAATGCCCAGTAAGGTGGCCTGACGTTTGACACTTTGGACCATGGAGGCGTATGGGACCCCATAGGGCTGTGCGATGCGCTTGGTGCCGTACAGATGTTCGTCCCAAGTCATGTGCTCGGGGTCCACGCGCACTTCTGTCTGACTCCCGGGCTGGGGAGAGCTCGGAGAAGTGACCTAAGACACCAGCCGCCATGTGGCCAAGGACTCCAAACCCAGTCTGACTCCACAGCTTGCTTTTTTGACACAATATGTCATCCTGCTTCCTTGTACCTTGTGGGGTGCGGGGAGCAGAAAAGGAGAGAAAACAGGCAACTAGTGTTCAGAGATTAAGGAACTACAGCAGAGATACAATGTACATCAATTGAAGTATAAATATGGAATATATAATCTTTGCCTGAGGACCACATATTTTATATTGCAATATTACGTAGAATATTGCAAAAAAATTTAAATTTCACTTAACAAATAAAAGATAGTTTTAATAACTCATAGCTTATAAAAACCCAACTGTGGTTCCTGTTTGGCTTCTTATTTTTGCTTATTACCCAAGAAAAACAATGATAAATACTAAAAGTTTGTTGTAAGTTTGTCAAGGAAATGTAATCGAAAATGTTTTTCAAAATAAGGATAGATAACTAAGTGATTAATGTTTGTATTGAGTCTTGACTACTTCTCAGTCTTTCAGTTCCACGATCAGTACAATCCCTGCTTTGCGCAGACGCCATGCCTCTGTGTTCAGAGATCAGCACGTGCCCCAGAGTGGTTTGGCTCTAAAGGCAGCCTGAGGTTTTGAATGCGAGCACTACTAACAGAAAAATTCCTTTTTCCCCCAGTTTAAAGCTCATGCATCATTCTACTACCCTCTCTTATGTGAAATTATGCAGTTTGACTTGATTCCTGAACTTCGTGCTGTTCTTAGAAGATTTTTTCTGCGAATCGGAGTAGTTTTTCAGATATCACAACCACCTGAGCAGGAACTTGGAATAAACAAGCAATGATGAGAACTTAATGTTTTTCTGTTGGCGTTTACATCCCTCCGCTCTAAAAAGGACCCTGGAGCTGAGGTTTTCTACCTGAAAAATGGTTTCTCTGAATTGCAGTGTCTAAAGGTTGCTGGTCAAGATGCTTAGAACTAGAACTCAAACTTCGCAATGCTCCAGTCCCTTTTCGTAAGCTGATGGATTCTGTTTGTCACATTGGGCTCATGTTGAGCAGAAAGGCTGTTGCCACAGTGTCAGCTTATGCTCACGTGTCCTTCCCTGTCCTTAGTGGCAGGGAGAACCCCACATATTTTTTGGCAGGTGAGGAAGTGAAACTTACCCAAAGAACTATAGATGTAAAGATTTGAACTTCTGCAAGAAGTACAACTCAGGAGAGCTGTATTTTGAAGGATTAAATGTTTATAATTGGGGGTGGGGGGAGAAGAAGAAATTATTGTTCAGGGTAAAAGATATTTAGCAACTATGGTATTCTTATTCTGAAGATTTTTGCACACTCAGGCGATCTGAGATACTGGTAATCATCCTTCTGTGAAAAATGTACAGAGATGCAGGTCTGTAATATAAAAATCTTAAACATTATATAGTTCTTCCTGCACTGTTTTATTTCTTTATTTTCTTATTCATTTGCTAAATACCTATAATATTTTGTCAAATGCACTAAACATTTGGGTTGAACTTTTTGTCAATTATTTTGTGGGGATTTTGGTTTTGCCCTTTTTGGGGGAGGTGGTAATTTTGAGGGTTTCATGTGCCCAGAAGCTGTTGTGGCTGACAGTTATGATCAACAACAACAAAAAGGTAGAAAATATCCCTACTGACGTAACTACCTGTAACATACTTCTCTTAGGGCTTTTAAAGATGAGCCATTAAAATAGAAATGATCCTTCATGGACTGAAACTTGAATCATTGCAAAATGAATCTAGGTTGCTGTCACTTTCTTGTCTTTTCTTTTGGGTGGCGGGGCTTGGAGTAGATTTTACTCTGTGTACAGAATTTAATGTTGAATATATTAAAATAACATCTGGCATGGTTTGAGGAGGTTAGATTTACTGGAAATGTATTCATACTGTGAATTGTGCTCTGATGGTTAAAACAAGATTGTCAAGCATTCCGTATTAACAGTGGATGTAGAAAATTTTTTCAGATGGATAAAATGTATATGGTACAGATGTAAAGTTTTCTATGTAAAAAATTCTGTACAACTTTCTGTACAATATTGATTCTCATCTGGCATATTCTAATCAGGTTATAGGTCAATAAAGTTTTTGGATTATTTCATCAGTGCAATCAAAACCTGTGTAATCCACAGCCCCATGTTTCCTTGATTCTTTTCTTCACTTTTTTCATTAAAAGCCAAATAGGAAAAGATATTTTCAGCCGGAACTACAAATTCAGTATTCTTTAATTCTGATATTTTCTTAACAGCTTCTGGCATTAGATCCTCCCACACACCCTGCTCTCTCAACCATAGGATTTTCATAATAAATATTTTGTGTATTAACCCAGAATAAGGCTACACTATTTGAATGTTGAAAGAGCTCAAGGTCTCTTCAGGGCAGTTTGCAGTGGGGCGTTGTGTATCCTAGGAGTCAGTTTAAGTTGTGTGGTACAGCAGCATTAAAAAGAAGAACACATCAAGATCACTTATTTTGAGGGTTGTGTTAAAAAACAGAAGTGTTCAGTCTTTGGTCTCACACCTCTCTTAGATAATGAGCAGTTATTGAACAATGCATTTGTAAGTGCACCATGTTCATTACCCCCAAGATGCAGCCCTATTCACACACAGCTGGATGCTAGAGCTGGGAGCCACTGTGACCTTCCAGTCTCTCTGAGGGGTAAGGGTTTCAAATGACCTGGCAGTTGGTTATTTTATGGTATAGTAGCAGGACTCTCCTGAGAGGAGACAATGCTTTCATCTTTCTTACTTTCAGATGAAGATGATATAAGAAAAACCTTTTTTTACAGTTAGTTAGTTAAACAATGGTTAGATTACAAAATTGAGTATAAAATTTACATGCAGGGCTGGCCTGGCGGCGCAGCGGTTAAATTTGCACCTTCCGCTTCGGCGGCCTGGGGTTCGAAGGGTCAGATCCTGAGCGTGGACCTACTCACTGCTCATCAAGCCATGCTGAGGCAGCGTTGCAAATAGAAGAGCTACAACTATGATAGACAACCATGTACTGGGGCTTTGGGGAGGAACAAAGAGGAAGGAAGACTGGTAACAGATGTGAGTGAAGGGCCAAGCTTCCTCAAAAAAATTTTTTTACATGCAGCTAAAATTCAAAATATCATTAATTATGTCAGTGGAACACCAGGGGTGTTCAGAGCTGTTGTGGTGCTAAAGACTCTAAGAATTATTTCCCAGAATTTGAATTAATCTTTCCTTTTTTAAAGATACCTCTTGGAGTGATTAGAAAGACTGACTCACTTATCCAAGGGTCCATGGTGGTACAGCAGGGATGCCAGTCTCTGTCCTTGACCCCTGGGCATTCCTGCCTCTCTTCAACTTCTAAAACACCTTGTCTAGAAACCTCAATTCCAGTTAAAGTAAGAAATTAACATTGGTAAATAAAAATAATTTATTTCTATCAAGTAGTAGTTTATCATATAAATTAGTAAACTTAATGCCTTCATTGGCACAAAAATAGAGGCAGAAAGGTGTAACATTTAGTGCATGGCTCATGGGAATAAAACAAATTATGACTTCGATCATTTACACTGACTGAGTAGCTATAAATGACATGGAAATGACTAGTACATTTGATTCATTACATAGCAACTGGAATAGTCCCAATGTATTTACTAAATGAGTTTTGAATAGCGTTAATGGCAAGTGGACACACAAGGGGTATTCTGGTTTTACAGTACTGTTAAGACACTTGTATTTTATTCACCTTATCTTAGTGACAGAATTTAAATTAATGCACATATGGTTGATTCCAAGAGTTCACTGCCACCCTAATTTATGGCAAAATTGTACAAAAATAATTCTATATGATTCTACATTATATAAATTAATAGTCATGGCCTTTTATTTATGTACATTATATACATCATGGAAAAAATATACCTTATATACAGATGGAACATAAGTAACTTCCAGGTAGGGGACAAAAGTAACTCATATTATTAAAGGTTCAGATTTAACATTCCTTTCACCTTAAAAGGCACTGCTGGGTCCAGTACAAATTTATTTTAACCGTGTGCAGTAGACAGGCCCTGCCAATTGAAAGTGCCTGGTTTTCCAGGAACCCGCTGCTGTTCCTGGTTCAGTTGCTCTGCCATGAATCGTTTCAGCGTTTCTGAGGTGCCCGGGCGGAGCCAGGGCTCAGTTGCTACCGAGTTTGATCCGTCATCACCCATGTGCTTCATGATGTCATCAGGGTCAACCAATGAACTCTCGTCGTCTAAAAGAGGTGAGACAGACATGACTCAGGTAATATGGGTGGCAGGCAGGTGATGCAAACACAGATCTCCTGTAGTCTAACCCATTACAGCTCTGCATTTCTCCACAATGTTGTGTTCTAAACTGTATGGTTTTGTCTAGACCCCTCATTTTAGAGGTAGGAAAGCAAACCCAGGAAGGGGTGAATTATATGAAACAAAAAATAAACATCTGAATAAGGTGACTCCATGGTACCAGCACCTGTAGGGATTCCAAGGATAGCAAAGGAGACTGCGCCCAACATTAAGCAAAGGAGACTGCACCCAACATTAAGCTGACTCTAGAAGCGTAGGCAATGTTACTTTGTGTCACCTTCAGGAGAAACTGAATGGATACTACGCAAAACTTTTTTTTTAATTTAGCAAGGTTTTGGAAATACTCCCAACCTATAAGTGTAAGGAAATTAGAAGTCATTTTAGGAAATTACTTCCATTCTTATACCTAATCTAAGAGGTTGTGTCTACTCCATTAAGTGGTAGCTCTTAATTTGTTTCATTATTTAAATTGATTTACTCATATATCTATGTCTTACTTATTATTAGATATAATATTAGGAAAATCTGTCTTCCTACCCTGTGATGTCAATTCCTTTTTTTTTTTTTATTACATCTCCTGGTCTGTGAAGGATTAGCCCAGCAAAGGGACATGTGCAATCAATTTAATGATCAATCAATCCACATCGTACCAAAAAGCTCCTGTTTGAAAGGACAATGTTAAAAATTTAGAAGTTGAAATCCTGAAAGAGTAGATTCTTAAAATGTTCTATCTTCTCTCAATTTAAATATATGCCTGTTAAATATTGTTTCAACTTATTGGTTCTAAAAGAAATTGAGGAACAGGTAATTCTCAGCATAGATTAAAAGAAAATTCCTTTTAGCTAAAAAGGAAGCATTGCTTTGCTTCTGTTCCCCATTTTTCCAGGTATGCTAGGAGAAGTGCTGCTCCATCAAGTTACCATGGTTGCTGGTATCTGGTATGAAATTACTAGTATCAGAACAGACACCTTAACTGCTAGGGATTATATGAGTACAGTTTTAAATTAACACAGTATTAAAAGTAGGATCTAAAAATATCTTAAGAAAATTGCCATTAGAAAATTATTGTAATGTAGTTTAACAGACTAAAGAGAATTGTTCAAATACACCACTCTGCAATTTGCTAAAACTAATGATAGGACTTATTACTATAAAATTATCCTATTATTCTGACTAATAGCATTGACATAAAAAAAGGTGGTCTAGGGCTGGCAAAGGAGCCAGTTAGTTGCCTAAGGAATCATCCTGCCTGCCCAGGCTTGGTGAACAAGCTTTAACCTGCTGGTAACCAAAGGAATAAGAGCAAAGGCCAACATAATGAGAAAACTAAACTTTGACTTATAAAAAAAGCAAACATCAACCTGAGGCTATTTCGGTTTGACCATGGTACAGAAACCCAGATAAAAAGTTAAAAAATTTCTTTGTAGTACTACAAATTTACAATAGACATACTATCTAAAGAACTCAAAGTTTTAAAGTTAATTCCTCGTAATCTCTCATTTCAGTGAGAGAAGTGAGTGCTGATACTAATCAGCATTTTCCCTGCTGAAAGCAAAGCCTGGATATATTTAATAACCAAAAACTTCATCTGTTTAGAATCCACTGGAAAATGAGTACCCTCTCTGGTAGGTAGAATCTGATGTAAAATTAATCCTGAGTCCTGGTTTGCTGGATAAATAATAGGTTCTAGGCCCTACAACTCAAATGATTTCAAAACATTCCATCTGTCCCCCCAGTCATCAGTGAAAACTTCCAGTAAGCAGGTTTAAGAGTTCTTACAGAATTTGCTCTAGGCTATTGAACTTGGTCATTTACCTGTATTAATAGGTTTATTCTGAAGTTCATTCAATCTTCGCATTCTTTCCTCATTTCTCATTCTAAGCTGATCAATATTTAAACTGGATACAGATTTTAGAGAGAGACCATCTGGTGGTACATTAGGATGACTTTTATCCTGTGGTTAGAAAATAGAACTTCAGAGAAACGATCATTAACGTAAAATATGTTTGGAATAAATCAATGAATCAAAACATGTTCTTGCCCTTGATAAATGTACAGTGTGATGATCAAAATAAAACAAATGAAGATCTGTAGCATTTATATTCTAACTGCCAGTGTTTATCCATGCAGGCTCAGATGAAGGTATGGCATTTGTGATAATATATAAATGCTGCCAGACTGGATAAAGGTGGGGAATCAAAGGACATAAAAGGAAAAAACTGAAACAGCAGGGACTAAGAATCAGTCCAACTGCAGTAATTAAGACAGGGTGGTAGTGACATAAAGAGAAATATACAGATCAATGGAATCAAAATGAGAGTCAGAAATGAACGCTCACATTTATGGACAGAGGTGCCAACAACATTCACTAGGGGAAAGAACAGTCTTTTCAACAAATGGTACTGGAACAGCTGGATGTCCACATACAAAAGAATGAATTTAGACCCCTACGCCTCACGCCATACACAAAAATTAAAGTCGATCACTGACCTAAATTTAAAGGCAAAAATGATAAAACTCTTAGAGGTAACTTTCAAGATCTTGGATTAGGCAGTGGTTTCTTAGATATGACACCAAAAGCATGATCGATAGAAGATTGATAAATTGGACCTCATCCAAATTAGAAGCTTCTGTACTTCAATGGATACCATCAAGAAAGTAAAAAGACAACCCACTCAGAGCCAATCTTCCTCAGCAAAAGGAGGAGGATTGGCAACAGATGTTAGCTCGGGGCTGATCTTCCTCATAAAAAAAAGAAAGCCACGTTTAAATTCACTAGAGATGTTAACCTAAATCTTCCTAGCAAAAGACAGGATCCCAAATGCAGCATCCCTACTCTGCAAGTGTGTTTACAAAATTCATTTTAGTCTTCCTAGTTTACCAGACAATAAAGATACAATCATTACCGGCACTTGCCTTCAGTGCCAGTTATGAATCAATGAAAATTAATCCATCCTTTCAGGTGACTATAAACTAAATTCCTCACACTCGTAATATTCATTCCATTAGCGTCTGCTATTTGCCTTTGCAAGGTGAAAGACAGACTCTCCTGGCTATGAATGACTATCTTTCCAGAGTGGATTATCTGACTCCTAAGGTAAGAAAATTCATCCACACAGAAAATGGAAGAAAGGAGAAAGAAGGCTATATACTATTGAAATTTTTTTTTTTTGGTGAGGAAGATTGGCCCTAAGCTAACATCTGTGCCCATCTTCCTCTGTTTTGCATGTGGGATGCTGCCGCAGTGTGGCTTGGTGGGTGGTGTGTGGGTCTGCACCCGGGGTCCGGGCCCGCGGACCCCGGGCCGCCTGGGTGGAGTGTGCAAACTTAACCACTGTGCCACTGGGCCGGCACCACCACGGAATTAAATGAACCCCTAATAAAAAAAAAAAAGACAACCCACAGAATGAGAGAAAATACTTGCAAATCACACATCTAATATAGGACACGTATCCAGACTATATAAAGTCTGGATATATATAAAGAACTTACAACTTAACAATAAAAAGACAACCTGATTTGAAAATGGGCAAAGGATTTGAATAGACATTATCTCCAAAGAAGATACAAAAATGGCTAAGAGGTACATAAAAAGATGATCAACATCATTAGTCAGGGAAATACAAACCAAACCCACAAGGAGATACTCACTAGGATGGCTATAATAAAAAAGACAATAACAATTGTTGGCCAGGATATAAAGAAAGTGGAACCTTCATACACTGCTGGTGGAAATGTAAAATGGTGCAGCCACTTTGGAAAACAGTCTGGTAGTTCCTCAAAGTGCTAAACATAGTTACCATATAACCCAACAATTCTACTCCTGGGTATATATGCAAGAGAAAAAGAAAATATCAAAAAACTTGTACATGAATATTAAAAGCAGCAGTATTCATAACAGACAAAAAGTGGAAACAACGCAAATATCCATCAAGTGTTGAATGGATAAACAAAATGTAGAATATCCGGGGGCCGCCTGGTGGCGCAGCGGTTTAGTCCGCGCTTGGCAGCCCAGGGTTCGCGAGTTCGGATCCCGGGCGCCCGCCGACGCACTGCCTGTCACCCATGCCGTGGTGGCGTCCCATATAAAGTGGAGGAAGATGAGCACAGATGTTAGCCCAGGGCCAGTCTTCCTCAGCAAAAAGGGGAGGATTGGCAACAGATGTTAGCTCAGGGCTAGTCTTCCCCACAAAAAAAAAAAAAAAATGTAGAATATCCATACAATGAAATATTATTCAGCAATAAAAAGGAATCAAGTACTGACATGCTATAACTTAGATGACCTTTGGGGGGGCAAAAATGGAAGCAGCCAGTAACAAATGACCAAACGTATGACCTCAGTTACGTGTGTCCAGAAAAGGCAAATCTAGAGACAGAAAATAGTGGTTTCCCTAGTGGTTGCCTAGGGAAACAAACATGTTACTGCCACCAGGTAAATAAAGCTGTACATATAATAATGCTAATAACAGCATTTGTCATTTGTTGAGAGCTCCCTGTGTACTTGACTCTATGCTAAATGCTTCACATATATTATGTAACTATATCTCCATGTCATATATAAGGAAACACAGAGTTTAAGAAATTGCCTAAAGTTGCTGACCCAACAAAGAAGTGACATTGTTGGGACATGTACTAAGGACTCCAAAGCCTGCACTTTTTACTGGCTACACTGTAAAAACATTTACACATGTTCTGTGAAAAGAACATGGGTTTGTATATCAGCCTTCCTGACTATGTGACCTTGGGCAACTTATCTGACCAAATAGAGATGCCTATCTAAAAGGCTTAGGTGATAAGGAAGATATAGCAGATTTTCCAATAAAGGGTATTAGTTGCTTCTTGTCCCTTCTTGAAATCAACATATTCTGCAGGGGGAAGGGGGAATGTTGGGGTAAGGAATTAACATTTATAGGGCAGAGATTCTGTGCCAGGTGCTAGGCGTACACTTACAGCCACCTTAGGAAACAGGAAAATATTACCTTGAAGAAGCCAAAGCACCAGAATTCAGTGACCAAGGTCATCCAGCTAAGTGGTGGTTGAACCTAGATTCAGACCCACGTCCACCTCCCTTTCAGAGCAGTGCTCTTTCTTTACTGGACCACACCAATTCAGCATGGGTCAGAACCCAGACCTCTCACTCCTAAACTGAAAAGGGAAAAAAGAAAAGGATACTTCATACATACAAAGTCCAGTCCTTTCAATTTGTTCCTCCTGCGCTCCCTCGCAGAGGGCAGCTGTGATGGTGGAGGGAGGGCATCATCTTCAATGGCAGGATATGTCTCACCATAAGCACCTACAAGATCCACACAAGGGAGAAGTCTTCAACATCCACCATTTCAAATCATTTTACTCAGAGCTAAACCAAGATTCTGTTTTTCAGTAGCTTTATTAAGATATTTACATATAATAAAATTCACCCACTATAATGTACATAGTTCAATGATTTTTAGAGAATTGTGTAATCATCACTACAATCTAGCTTTGAAAGAACATTTCTATCACCTCAAAAAGTTCCTTTGTGCTCATCAGCAATCACTCCCTACTCCCACCTGCCCAACCCCATGTAAACACTGATCTGCTTTCAGTCTCAATAGATTCACTTTTCCAGAGATTCCATGTCAATGGAATTATACAATGTAATACTTTGTGTCTTTCACTTAGCATAATGTGTTTGAGGTTCATCTATGTTGTACCATGTATCAGTAGTTCATTCTTTATTACTGCTGAATAGTACTCCATCATATGAATATATCACATTTTGTCTCTGTATTCACCAGTTGATGGTCATCTGAACTATTTCTAGTGGGCGATTATTAATAATGCTGCTATGTACATTCATGCACATGTCTTTGTGTGACCATATGTTTTCATTTCTTTGGAATATTCTTAGGAGTGAAATTGCTAAATATTATGGTAACTTCAAACTACCAAACCATTTTCAAAAGTAGTTCTACCAGTTTACATTGTAGGAAGGTTCTAGTTTCTTCATCCTTAGCAACACTTAGTATTGTCAGTCTTTTTGATCACAGCCATCTTCTAGTGGGCTAGCAGCCTATTTGACCATGGAGGTGAATAGCTTACAACATTTAGAAGTTTGTCCCCAACTCTTTATTTTAAAAAAATTAAAGCCTAAAGAAAAGTTATAATACAATGAACACCTAAAATCACAATTTCTTGTTTTGCCACATTTACTTTACTTCTATATATATTTTGGTGGATTTTTGTTGTTGCTTGCTTGTTTTTTGCCAAACAAGTTGTAAACATCATGACACTTCGTCCCCAAATACTTCAGCCTGTGCCATCTAAGAACAAGGACTGTCTCCTACACAACCACAATCTCATCATCACATTCAGGAAATTTAATATTGATACAATACAATCATTTAACATAAAATTTATATTCAAATTTCTGAAAGTTAAAGTGTATAGCTTTTTTTTTTTTTGGTGAGGAAGATTAGCCCTGAGCTAACATCTGTGCCCATCTTCCTCTACTTTTTATATGTGGGATGGCTGCCACAGCATGGCTTGACAAGCAGTGCATAGGTCCATGCCCAGGATCCAAACCTGCGAACCTGGGGCCGCAAAAGCAGAGTGCATAAACTTAACCACTAAACCACCAGGCTGACCTCTAGCTTTTTTTTTTTTTTTTTAAAGCAGCAATAACTACATTTTATTGAATGAGATATAGAGTTTTCTAAAACTCCAAAAATAAAGTTTTCTTGACTTCTTTATAGAAGTCCCCACCACTAATTCAGTCACTCTCTTTTTTTTTTAATAGACTGTATTTGCTTACAGGGGTTTTAAGTTCAGTAAAACTGAGTGGAAAGTACGGAGAATTCCCAAATACCCCCTCCCCCCACCACACACTCACAGCTTACTCCACTATCAGCAGCCCCCACCAGAGTGGGACATCTGTTAAAATCGATGCACCTACACTGACACATCATTATCACCCAAAGTCCATACTTTACATTAGGGTTCACTCTTCTTGTACATCCTGTGGGTTTTGACATGTATCCACCAGCACCAGACAGAAGAGCTTCATGGCCTTCAAAATCCTCTGTGCTCCACGTCTTCATTCTTCCCTCTGCTCTAACCCTGCAACCGCTCACCTCTTTACTGCCTCCAGTTTCGCCTTTTTCAGAAGGTCATATAGTTGGAATCATAGCATATGTAGCCTATTCAGATTGGCTTCTTTCACTTATATACAGTCAAGGTTCCTTCACATCTTTTCACAGCTTCATAGCTCATTTCTTCTTAGCATTGAATAATATAGCACTGTCTAGGTATACCACAGCATATTTATCCATTCTCCTACTGAAGGACATCTTGGTTGCTTCCAGGTTTTGGCAATTATATATAAAACTACTATAAACATCTGTGTACAGGTTTTTGCATGGACACAAGCTTCAACTCCTTTGGGTAAATATCAAGGAGTGCAATTGCTGGATCATATGGTGAGAGTATGTTTAGTTTTGTAAAAAACTGCCTAAGTGGCTGTACCATTTTACATTCCCACCAGCAATGAGTGAGAATTCCTATTGTTCCACAACCCTGTCAGCATTCTGGATTTTGGCCATTCTGTTAGGTGTGTAGTGGTATTTGCATCTCCCTGATGACACAGGACATGGAGCATCTTTTCACATGCTTATTTACCACCTGTATGTCTTCTGTGGTGAAGTGTCTGTTTGGATCTTTTGCCTATCTTTTGATTTGCCTATCTTTCTTATTGTTGAGTTTTAAGGGTTCTTTGTATATTTTAGATGTCCTTTATCAGATATGTCTTTTGCAAATATTTTCTCCCAGTCTGTGGCTTGTCTTCTCATTCTCTTGACATTGTCCTTCACAGAGAGTTAGTTTTTAATTTAAATGAAATCCAGTTTATCAATTATTTCTCTCATGGATTGTGCCTTTGGTGTCATATCTAGAAAGTCACTGCCATACCCAAGTTCTTCTAAGTTTTCTTCTATGTTATCTTCTGCAAGTTTTATAGTTTTGCATTTTATATTTTAGGTCTATGGTCCATTTTGAGTTGATTTTTGTGAAGGGTGTTTCTAGATTCATTTTTTTGCACGTGGATGTCCAGTTGTTCTAGTACCACTTATTGAAAAGACTGTCTTTTCTCCATTGCACTGCCTTTGCTCTTTTGTCAAAGATCAGTTGACTAAACTTGTGTGGTTCTATTTCTGGACTCTATTCTGTTCCACTGATCTTGTCTGTTCTTTCGCCAATACCATGCTGTCTTGACTAGTATAACTTTATAGTAAGTCTTGACATCAGTTAGTGTCAGTTCTCCGACTGTTCTTCTCCTTCAATATTGTGTTGGTTATTCTGGGTCTTTTGCCTCTCCATATAAAATTTAGAATCAGTTTGCCAATATCCACAAAATAACTCACCAGGATTTTGATTGGGATTTCACTGAATCTACAGATTAAGCTGGGAAGAACTGATGTCTTGACAATATTGGTTCTCCCAATCTATGAACATGACTATCTCTCCATTGATTTAGTTCTTTTATTTCTTTCATGAGAGTTTTGTAGTTGTCCTCATATAGATCTTGTACATATTTTGTAAGATTTATATCTAAGTATTTCTTTTTTAATAGGGTGCTAATATAAACGATATTGTGTTTTAAATTTCAAGTTCCACTTGTTTATTGCTGGTATATAGGAAAGTGATTGACTTTGGTGTATTAATCTGGTATCCTGCAACCTTGCTATAACTGGTTATTAAGATTTTTTGCTGTTGTTGATTCTTTCAGATTTTCTACAGACAATCATGTCATCTGAGCACCAAGATAGTATTATTTCTTCCTTCCCAATATATATATACCTTTTATATCCTTTTCTTGCCTTATTGCATTAGTTAGAACTTCCATTATGATGTTTAAGAGTGGTGAGAGGGGACATCTTTGCCTTGTTCTTGATCTTAGCAGGAAGGTTTCTAGTTTCTCATCATTAAATATGATGGAGGTTTTCTGTAGATGTTCTTTAGCAAGTTGAGGAAGTCCTCACCTATTCCTAGTTTGCTGAGTTATCATGAAGGGGTGTTGAATTTTGTTCAATGCCTTTCCACATCTATTGATAATGATGCAATTTTTCTTCTTTAGCCTGTTGATGTGTTGGATTATAGGAATTGATCTGGATGAATTATATTAATTGAATGTAAACCAGCTTTGCATACCTGGTATAAATCTCACTTGGTTGTAGTGTATAATTCTTTTTGTACATTGTTGGATTCAATATGCTAATATTTTGTTGAGAACTTTTGCATCTATGTTCATTAGAGATATTGGTCTGTAGTTTTCTTTTCTTGTGATGTCTTTGTCTGGTTTGGTATTACAATAATGCTGGCCACATACAATGACATAGGAGTATTTCCTCTGATTCTATCTTCTGGAAGAGGCTGTAGAGATTTGTTATAATTCTTTCCTAAATGTTGGGTAGAATTCACCAGTGAACCCAGCTGAGCCTGGTGCTTTCTGTTTTGGAAGGTTATTAATTATTGATTCAATTTTTTAATTGTTATCATAGTCAATTTGGTGTTTTTTCCCAGCTTTGCTGAGATATAACTGACATAGAACATTGTGTAAGTTTAAGGTATACAATGTGATGATTTGATATACACATGTATTGTGAAATGTTTACCACAATAAGGTAGTTAACACATTCTTCACCTCACATAATTACCATTTTGTTGTTGTTGTTATAGTGAAAACACTGAAGCTCTACTCTCTTAATAACTTTCAAATATACAATACAGTATTGTTAACTACAGTCACCATGCTGCACATCAGATCCCTGGAACCTACTTATCTTACAACTGAAAGTTTGTACCCTTTGACTAACATTTCCACATTTCTTCCACCTCTCAATTTCTTTAATAAATATAGGCCTATATCTATTGTATTTTATTTCTTCTCATGTGACTTTTGGCAGATTGTGATTTTCAAGGAACTGGTCTATTTCATCTAGGTTATCAAAAAAAAAAAGCATTGAAACTTCCAGCCTTACCTACATTCATTAGAACAGCGATAACACAGTCATGCCCATGGGATATTTGTGGTGACCATTAATCAGAAAGACAAACTGTGGTATCTTTAGACTAGTATAATAAAATATTCCAATACATCATCTTGAATGCCCCAGACTGTCCTCATTGTTAGCAGGAACATGTCACATTTCCCTGATGCCTCCACAGACAAGCTATCTTTCTATCCCTATTTCCTGCTGGTTCCTCTATCTTTACTCACTCTCCACAGTATGAATTCCTTGGAAAGGAAAAGCTCATTAAAAAAAAAAAAAAAACTGGAAGACAAATATAGGCTAGTTTGAAATTTTTATCACAGGAAAATATAAAGTAATTGGCATGAAATACAACTAATATGTAGAAGAGAGAATTCCCTGATGGCCCTAGGATGGCAGAAATGCTTATGATCAGAGTACATAATTATAAGCATATATTACAGTACTTAAGAAAAAAGATCCCATGGTATCTTCACATACCTTCTGAAGACTAAGTTATATTCTTACAATTTTTTAAAATTGAAATATTTATTAAGATAATTGTAGATTCACATGCAGTTATAAGAAATAATAGAGATCCCTTGTACACTTTGACCAGTTAACCCCAATGTTAACATTTTGCAAAACAAGAGCAACAATCTCACACCCAGGATATTGATACTGATAAAATCCACCAATCTTATTTAAATTTCCCCAGTAATACTTGTACTCATTTGCATATATGTATTAAGTTCTATATTTTGTTGCCTGTTTATATTTGTTCATCAACCCCCACTGTCAAGATTAAAAACTGTTCCAAAACCATAAAGATCCTTCATGTCACCCTTTTATAACTACACATACCTCTCCTTACCCCCTAACCCTGCCAACTACTAGTCCTTCTTTAATTTCTAAAATTTTGTCATTTCAAAAATGTCATATAAATGGAATCATAAAGATGTAACTTTGGGGATTAGATTTTTTTGTTCAGCAGTATTTCTTGGGAGAGTCATCCAAGTTATAATGTGTATCAACAGTCTGTTCCTTTTTAGTGCTTAGTAGTATATTCCATGGTATGGATGTACTACAATTTGTTTAACTGTTCACCTGTTGGAGGACATCTGGGCTGATTCCAGTTTTTGGCTATTAGAAGTAAAGGTCTTATGAAAATTCATGTATAGGTTTTTGTGTGAACCATTCCTATGACTTCTAAAGTTCATATTAGTTATTCTAATTTTGAAAACTTTCTAAGTCATATTTGATGATTATTCATTAAGTTAGTAAAACAGAATATTCCTTTTTTTTTTTTTTACCAACTTTCACAACAAAGAGTAAAGTCTCAATTTTTGAAGTATGGAGAAAAACACTTAAAAGAAACATAAATAATGTTTATTTAATATTTAAACAATAGATTGGTAAAATAAATATACTCACCAATAAAAGCACTATCAGATTCCAATAATGAATTTTTCAAGAAATCGTTAGTGTCATCTCTAGGCTAAAAGAAACATCATATATTAATGATTATTTTTATTAGTCCTCTGTGGAAAAACATCAAATTTGTACTAAGAGGCACAAGTCTTTTCCACGGTTCCCAATATTAGCAAAAGAGGATAGGGACAGGTAGGACTGGCTACTTCCCTCCTACACTGCATTCCAATGCCCAGTAAATACAGGAAAGGCTAAGCATGTACAACTCCCACCAAGGTGGAGAAGGCAACAGTAAGGCTTGATCTCTCCAGCCTAGAAATTTTGGCAAGCAGACTTCTACTCCCTAACTCTACTCCTTTCTGCTCCCTTGCAGTTGAAGTCAAATAAAAAGGTCACATTATTGCCGATAAAAACTATTATATTTTCATAGAGTATGAAACAATGAACCCAATTAAACATTAAAAGTCTTTAAACCATTGCCAAGATTCATTCATTCTTTCAATAAATCTGTATAGTGCACTTACTATTTCCTCCATGCTAGGAACTGGAGATACAAAGATGAATAAGAGTTTCTGCTCTGGAGTAGATCATAGTCCCGTGGGGGAGAGAGAGGCATGCCCTCAATAATGACAGCCCTATGTGACAGCAGTTGTCACAAAGGCATAGCAAAGATATAGAGGGACATGAAGTAGGAGAAAAAAGTAATGCCAGGGTTGGGCTTGTAATGAGGTCTCAAATGAGAGGTAACTTAAATTTACATATAGAGAATTTTACAGTAGGGATAATATCACCCTATATGTAGGAAGGAACCTAAAATCACCTAACACACCTCCCTATACCTCTCCCCAGATTTCTAGGATTTGCTAGAATGGTCCAGTGAAGGGCTGTCCATTAATTTTTAAGGAAATGCATTCCACACTGATACACACTAATTATCAGAAAGTTCTCTTTCACTGAATTCTTCCATATACTGAATTTAAATCTTTATCACCCATTGACTCTAATTCTGCTTTCTAGCATGATGATAATAACAGCATCTAATATTTACCAAATGGTCTGAACCAGCTGTTTTTAGCACTGCACACATATGGCCCAACCTCTCTCCTACCTCACAGCCCTTCACATAACTGAAAAGAGTGATCAAAGTCCACCTAAGCCCTATCTTCTCCATGACAATCTTCCCCAGTTTTTTTTTTTTTTTTTGGTAAGGAAGATTCACCCTGAGCTAACATCCATTGGCAATCCTCCCCATTTTCACTTGAGGAAGATTAGCCCTGAGCTAACACCTGTGCCAATCTGCCTCCATTTTTTGTATGTGGGATGCCTCCAGTGTGGCTGATAAGTGAAGCAGGTCTGCGCCCGCAATCCAAACCCGCGAACCCAGGCCGCCGAAGCAGAGCGTGCGGAACTTGAACCACTCAGCCACAGGACCAGCCCCCTATCTTCCCCAGTTTTATCTTGTGTTTTCCATATATTCTAGTTCCTAGGAAGATGAGGAGCCCAAAATCTATGAGGTTTTTTTGTAGCAGCCATGATAAACTGTTGGCTGATGCTGAGTTTCTACTTGGTGTGATGGTGTTATTAATCCAGTATTTTAACCAAAATCTCAGATGTTAAATTTCACTACCTTTTCACTGAGAAATGTTCCTGCTATGTACAGAGAACCTACCAATCAGCAGAGTATTCAGGAATAGGTGTCAATACGTCTCAGGCCATGTGGTACGGGGACAAGGAGGAGCTCCAGAGTCCAGCCTGGGTTCAAATCTGGGCTTTACTGCTTATTGCCTGTGTGATCCTGGCTAGCAGTTTCCTATTATGTAAAATCGGGATAAGCATACCTTGCTGCGAACTTTAGAGTAAATAAATGTCAAGTGCGTCTCACAGGTACAGAGTGGTCAATAAATGGTAGCTGTTAGCAACATTGTTATCATCAGTCCAAAACCAAGCACCAACAGCTACCAAATGGTAACTCTGGGCAACTAACAGCCTAGCTGAGCCTTACTTTTATAATCTGAAAATGGGGCTAATACTACCTGTATCATTAGTGTGTGTGAAGATTAAATTTATTTCCAACCGTCATCTTTTCCTCTGAACTCTGTCTCTTATCTGTCTACTCCCCAGCTCCAACTATTTGTCTACTATGCATCTCAAAGTTACCATGGAAACTAAATTCCTAATCTCCCCCACCCCTAAATTTGTTTCTCCTGCTTCTCCACCTCTGCAAATAGCATCTCCCAACCAAAAACCTTGAGGTCCATCTTTGACTCCTTTCATATCCCACATCCAGTATGTCAAAAATCCTTTCAGGTCTCTTTTCAAAATAAATACAATCACTTCTGACCACTCCCACTGCTCCCACCCCAGGCTAAATCACCTTAAGTCTTACCAAGATTATAGCAGTAGCCTCCTGCCGCCCCCCTCAAATCTATTCTCAACAAATAGCAGTCAGTGATCACGGTAAAACACGAAAACAAATCGTGTCACTCCTCTGCTCAAAAACTTTGGAAGCTTCTCATCACATTCACAGCATAAAGGGCAACCCTAGGACAGCCTCTGAGGCTCTACAGTCCAGTCCGTCACCTAAGTAATTTGCTCCCATTCACCCTTGCTCATGGCTCTCCAGACTCCCAGCCTTCTCACCGCTCCTTGCATGTACCAGGCCTACTCCTGCCCGGGGCCTCTGCCTGGAAGGTTCTTCCTCCAGATGTGTCTCGCGATATTTCTCATGGTAACCTCCCTGATGTCCTTATTCAGATGTTACCTACTCAGCAAGCCTTCCATGTTCACTGTATTTCAAATTCTAAACCCTCTCACCCCAGTATTCCCAATCCCCTTTCTCAGCAATCATCTTCTCCAGAGCCCCACGATTTAACACACTATATATTTTATTTGTTTATTGTCTCTCCCTCTTACCAGAAAGTAAGTCCTTAGAGGGCTTACTTTTTTTGTTGTTCCTTTTGTTCATTCCTATATTCCTAGCACCTAGAACAGTATCTGATCCATAGTAAGTAGTCAATAAATATTTGTGGAATGAAAATGGCTCATCCCTTCTGTTCATTCAGTCTTTGCACAGATGTCCCCTCCTAAGGATAAGGATAACAACCCTTGTTGTTGTTAGTGCTGTCGAGTCGATTCCGACTCCTAGTGCCCCTGTGTACAGCAGAGTGGAACACTGCCTGGTCTTTTGTGCCATCCTCTCACCTTCCAGCACTGTATCAGACAATGCTCCACTGCTATACATAGGGTTTTCATGGCCAATTTTTTCGGAAGTGGGTGGCCAGGTCCTTCTTCCTAGTCTGTCTCAGTCTGGAAGCTCCATTGAAACCTGTCCACCCTGGGTGACCCTGCTGGTATGTGAAATACTGGTGGCATAGCTTTCAGCATCACAGCAACACACAGCCTCCACAGCATGAAAAGATGGGTGGTGTGGTCCCCTGACTGGAAACAAACCCGGGACGTGGTGATGAGAGCACCGAATCTTAACCACTAGACCACCAGGGCTGGCTATGACACCCTTACCTTATTTTCTTTATAGGCCTCACCACTACTTGTATTATAGACTCCTACTCCATGACTGCTAATACTGAGAGCAAACATTTAGACTGCATTCGCTATAAATCAGGCCCTATTCTAAGGGCTTTTAATATAATCTTCACAACAACCCTTGAGCTATTTTTTATTTATTTAATAAACATTTATATACAAATTATTACATGCTAGGCCTGTCCCTGAGTGCCTTGCAAATATAATTAATTTAATCCTTATAACCATTCTCAGAGGTAAGTACTATTATCCCATTTTACAGATTAGGAAGCTGAGGCTCAGAAAGATTAAATAATTTGCCTGCAGTCACACAGCTAAAAATAGACTAACTGGAATAGCCTAGCTCTAGAGTCTTGTTCTTAGCCATCACAATATGCTTTCTCTACATACTACACTAATACATCTACACTGATGAGACAAGATTTAAATTCTTTATTAATTCAATATTCCTGAAGAATTCAAAATTGGAATGCTCACTTATCATATTCCTAAAAATTTTTATCCCCCAAAAACTAACTTGAAAAATTATAACTGACTACTCACCATTCTGTGGTCTTGCACTTTAGTGCTTGGGATGGCATCCAAGTCAACTGTAGTCAATGGAGAACAAAAACAAACTAAAAGGTTAGAAAATGATTAAAAAATAAATTTTAAAATATTTTTTGTGACTAGCTCTCTACTGGAAATTACTTTTCAACTATTGCATTTCAGAATGTTTTTAAGATACTACTTGTTTATTAATAAATATAACCCAGCATCCATTCCAGTTGGATAAAATTCTCCCATTCACATTAATGAATATAAAAAGTAAAATCATTGTGAACTTAAAATTAATGCCTACAGAAAAAGAAAATAATACAGGATTCTTTACCACCTTCTCTCATATTTCTACACTCTGTGTAGAAAGTGGTTGGGTGGAGTTAAACAGGGGACACCCGCACATGAAACTGAAGGAAGCTCAATTCCAGGCACCTGGTTCCAGGGGCAAAGATTTTGGATCAGGTATCCCAAAGTCCCCTCCAGTGTGACAGCATCCCTACATGTTCCTCTGAATAATGCATTCTGTCCTTTTAGATACTGCCTTTGGGAATAAACAGGCTGCCAACAATAGCCTATATTCCTACTTAGAATATTTCATAGCCAAGTTTGCAACTATTTTATAGTTAAACCGTATTCTTATGTTTTAAATCATCATAGGGTTTGCTGGAAGTTGAGGGGTAGTTGCTGTGAGAAATGGATACCCTCAGTGCCAAAATGCACCTGTATCCACCTGAGGACTACTTTTGGGGCTAATCAACCAAAGCTGCCAAATCACACCAGATCAGATCATCAGTTGGGTCTCCTAAGGAAAAATTCCACCAAAATGGATGTAAATGTTTAAGAAAGTACTCGCTTCTCTCTTCTCTCCTGATGATATGCCTACTATTGATCATAGAATTTGGGTATTCTGCTGTCAGAAGGTGATCTATGAAGCCATTGTTAAAATTCTGTACAGGATGGAGGGAAGACTTTCCCTATATCAGTTTTTATCAAAGTCTTAACCTGTGATCTGGGCCTAAAGTGGTACACCATTTACTCCTGTGGTACTGTCTCAGGCCGTCAAAAAATGTTCCCCAAATTCTGCAGGCCAAACTAGCCTGCCAAGGTAGGGTCTTAAATGTCCCTAAAAATAACTGGTAGGACCATCTCCTCCTATTCTTACTACCTGATTGTTGTGTTTTTATAACTCATTTTCCATGGCCACCCTCAATGGTCTGAAGGCTGGCAAACCTGGTGAAATGTGTGAAGGTCATGCAGTACACCCAGGTCAACAGGGCCCATCAACATTCTCTGAGGCAACTAGGTCCACTCTGCCTCTAGGGGCCTGCCCACCCCACCCCCAGTTACACACTCCCAAGGGACCCTAGATTTCTCTTTACAGCATTCATCACACTTACACTTATTCAGCATCTAACTTCTCTAATACAGTCTAAGCTCCTTGAGAGCAGTAACATATTTCATTCATCACCATATCTCCTTGATATGGGTCAGTACCTGTACTCACAGTCGGCACTCAGAAACTATCTGTTGATTGGTTGATGATACAAAAACATTCATAGCCCAGTCTGATGCTTTACAGATTTTAATGCCATACCAAAACTTAAACAGACACAGAGACACACACAGACACACATGGTAGAGGAATGCCCTGTAGGGCACTGACGTGTTTGCCCAGCATTCCTTCCTTTGGTTCCTAGTTCCTGGTGTCCTCTGCTATGGTGAATGGCCGGGCCCCCTCTCAGGCATGGATACGTGACTGCAGCCAAGCCAATCAGAGCTCTCTCTGGGACTTGTTCTTTTCTGGGACTACAGGCCAGTGAAGGGAGCCTGCCTGGGACTGAAATCAATACAAGAGATGGAGAAAGAAAGCTGACAAAAAAACAACCCACTGATGGGGGCCAGCCCAGTAGCGCAGCGGTTTAGTTCGCACTTGGCAGCTCGGGGTTCGCGGGTTCGGATCCCGCGTGCCTGCCGACGCCCTGCTTGTCAGCCATGCTGTGGCAGCGTCCCATATAAAGTAGAGGAGGATGGACACGGATGTTAGCCCAGGGCCAGTCTTCCTCAGCAAAAAGAGGAGGATTAGCAACGGATGTTAGCTCAGGGCTGGTCTTCCTCACCAAAAAAAAAAAACCCCACTGATACTATTTGAAATAATAATGATTATTTCTTACCTTCAGCACTTTCCTGCATTTTTATTCTATTCAGTCTCTTCTGCTGCTCTCTCAGCAGGGCTTGCTGCTGAATCTCTAAGGTGTGATGATCTCTTGGAGGGTCTGGGTACATAAATTTCAGATCAACTCGTGTTTCTGAATCTAGTGCAAAAAATAAGTTATATAACTAAGTTAAATCTTGTTTTCAAATGAGATTTTATAAAACTTCACTATAAGTAACATATCAGTAACTTAATTTCAAAATCAAGGAACAATATAATGAGACATCACCAAAGTCAAAGGACATTAAAATCATAAAACTAAAGAACATGAAATTAATATTCTTTAAACAAATGTCTTTTCACAAACCTACCAACATTATAAGAAAGCCCCCAGAACAAGCAGCAGCTTATTGATGTCTTCCCCATCCCTACCTCCCCAACGTGCCCCAAGACGCCACCCTGAGCATGCAGCAGGGCAACCAAGTACAGGCATATCCAAGCAGCAGTCACATGGCTGTAATTCAGGCAGCCATGAGGTAACATAACCACAGTCATTCCCTTTTAAAATACACGGGAAAAATGAAAACATAATATTACTGGCCAATTAATATTTTAGCCCTTGCAAATATCATGCAAAAAGCAAGATTAATGTAGGCTGGCTGGAACTTTAGGGGGGATGTCATTACTGGAAGAAGTGACAGTCTAAGAATTTCCCTTGCCTCAAGTTCAAGAACATCAGTTATCAGAATGAAAATATTGAACATAACTTTTAAATCTTGAGAATAAAAATATAGTTCATTCATTGAAAAAACCTTGAAAATATTATTCCCTTTCATCTACTAATTACACTGCTGGGATATAATTTAAAGAAATAATCCTAAATATATAAAAAGCTTTATGATCAGAAATTATCAAAATAATATAATAGTGAAAAATGGGAAGCATGTAGAATATCTAAGAATGAGAAAATGATTAAGAGGAAAGTTAAGAGAAGAGGTTCTGGACACATGAACTTGGGCTGGACCACTTCTAGACTCAGTTTCCTCTCTGTAAAAACAAAAGTTATCAACAACTAAGTCACAATGATGAATGAGGACTAGAGGTGGTAATATAGGGAAACCAATGGCTCATTGTTATGGTTTAAACCTTTTTGGTCTCAAGACTGCTTTACACTCTTAAAAATTGAGGACCCCAAAGAGCTTTTATTTATGTGTATCTCTGCCTCTGTCACACACACACACACACAGCATATCAGAAATTAAAACTAAGAAATTTTTAAAACATGAGAATACACAAGCACACATTCTACTAACTTCAGAACAATGAGGTCATCACATGCCATATAACTGCTGGAAAATCTGTACACACATGAGAGAATAAAAATGGAAAAAGATAAATAACGTCTTAGTTTATAATAAAAACAATTTTGAAATCACAGGTGCCCTGTGAGGTCCTCACCAAACTCTGAGATCCACTGGCTTAAAACAATGCCTGTCATACAGTAAGTAATCAATAAATGATAGTATAAAAAAAAACTATGGTATAGGGGCCGGCCTTGTGGCGTAGCAGTTAAGTTCGCACACTCCGCTTTGGCAGCCCGGGGTTCGCAGGTTCGGATCCCGGGTGCAGACAGATGCACTGCTTGTCAGCCATGCCGTGGCGGCGTCCCATACAAAGTAGAGGAAGATGGGCACGGATGTTAGCTCAGGGCTAGTCTTCCTCACAAAAAAAAAAAAAACCTATGGTATATGTAATTGATGACACTTGTAAAGCTAAGTGAAAAAGAAAAGAGAAAACTAAATAACATAATTATATCTTGTTTTTATTTTATTTTTTTTTTTTAGTTAGGCTCAGAAAGAAGACTAGGAAACATCCAAAACATTAATGGTGTTTATATTTAGGTGGTTTGAGTACAGTGATTTTTCCCTCTATCTTTCTGTATTTTCAAAACTTTCTATAACAGATATTATTTTTGAAAATAAGAAAAAGAAAATTTTAAATGCTAGTTTATCTGGTATAGGTCATATGACCACACATCCAACAATTTGCTTCTTCTACTGCTCTGTAAAGAAAAATACCATATAACACACATTTTGATTCCTTTTCACATTTTCGGTCTTGCAGGCTCTGTGTACCTTGGCAACCCTATTTCCCTAATAAGCTTTCTCTCCTCCTAAGTGGCTGCATCAAATCTTCTCTACTCTCTTCCTTCAAAGATCCTATATTTCCTCCTGCCTACTCAGGGACCCTGCTCTCTTCAATAATCATTCCCTCCCTCTCCTATATCCTAAGACTTTTCCTCCTGTAATAGTTCTTCACATTACCATCCTAACAAGTTTCTCCAGCTCTGGATCCTTCTCTCCTCCCCTTCCCAGCCAAGCTTCTTCCAAGGGTTGTCTTATGCTTACAGCCTCCAACACTTTGCCTCCTATTCAATCCTCATTCCAAAGTTAACTGGCTTCTCATTCCATAATTCCACCAAAAAAGAGCTAGTTGAGGTCACCAATGACCTCTGATCCAACGGTCACTTTCCAATACTCATGTTACACAATCCCTTCTTCCTGATACACTCTCTTCCCTCAGCTCTCGGACACCACATTCTTCTGCTTTTCCTCCAATCATCCTGGCTTTTCCTTATCAGTCTCTTTCCTACATTCATCTCACTCTGGCCATCCTCCACGAAATGCCAAGTGCCGCTCTTTACACTATTTTACATGACCTAATCCACTCCCAAGGCTTTAACAGCTATACGCTCTCCAAAAGAAAATAGCCAAGCTAAAGCTTCATCTACCAGATTGGTAAACTGAAGAACTAGAGTATTAAGAAGTTTTTTTCATCATCACTTAAATATCATAAATGAAACTTTACTTTAGAAAAAGGATACAAACGTCTTTAAAAGATACTTGAATATGGGTAGAACACTTGCTATACCTTGAAGATGGCAGCATTCTACTTACCTCTATCTTTCAGCTCATTAAAGTCATGAATATTCTGGAAAGTAGTAGGGTCTAAGCCCTTAGGTGACTGTCTTCTGACAGGAGCTTGCAACCGATGTCTAGCCATGTCAAATATATCCATGGCATTCCTTTCTCTTTTCCTATAGGTAAATGACAAATTACGAAAAATGCGTTTTATGGGAAGAAAATCTGAGTTCCTATGTAATTCCCTGCATAAGAAATATGGTATCTTTCACCACAGTATACTATAAAAATTTATTCCAGTAGCTCTCATTTCAATCCCCTATATTAAAAAATAGGGTATTTGTTAGGTCATTGTTTGTAATCTTTCAAAATGCTCAGATGCAAAATATCTTATTAGAAGAGTAGAATGGTTTAAGCTTTCCCTTAAAATGTTCATGTAGTAGAAAGATCATAGTCTCTGAGCTCAGAGAAACCAAGAGTCAAAGACCAGCTCTGCTATTTACTAGCAGTTCTACCTTGATTTCTTCATCTATAAGATGCAGCTAATGTCTATCCTTTTCAGTCGTATCAGCATGAGAATTATGCGAAGTTATATACTGGAAAGTACCCAGCATAGTACTTGACATGTATTAGGTACTCAATAAATGTTACCTTCCCCTCAGACTAAAATAGAAATTATACAGAGAAAGACAGTATTAACATGCTGCCCAATAAAATGGGTATTACTCACAGTCCCCAACACTGATTTTTACAACGGGCTTTCAGGGAACTTGATACCTAATTAGTTAATTAACACTGTAGTCCTGTGGTACCTAGGAAGTTAATATAACAGGTAAGTAGCTTAGTAAGGGGGTTTTCTGCTCAGCCTTTGGGGGAGTGACGATTATAGAAAACCGGGATGGGGGATGGTATCTCTAGCCCTGAAAACAAAATAACATCAAATATCTCCTGCTGATTCCCACAGCACTAGGAAGGCTCTATTTTCGAAAATGCAGCTCTAAGCTATAGATATAAGAGAGCTGGTGAGACTCCTGCCTCCATTTCTTTATTCACCAAATCTTCCCTAAGCACCTAGACAGAAATAGCTGGGATTCCAACAAGCAATGCCCCAGCTCTCCAGGAGTTTCCTTTCACAGGGAGGACTCACCAGGGCCACAAAACCACCTTGTCAAGGCTGAGACAGACCTCTAGTAGGGAACCACCTAGGGTGATAGGAACTGCAACAGAGATTCATTAAAATGCAAAACAGATATGAAAAAGCCCTCTAGAAGGCCATTAAATTGGACTCCTGTCTAGTTTCCACTAATGCTAACAGTTAAACAGGATGCTGAGCTAGGAACTAGGTTAGTAGATCTTCTTTGCATGTGAGCTATCCTGTGTTTGTTTTGTGCCTAGCACAGAGTAGGAGATCAATAATGTGGTATGGTGAATAAAGATTCTTTTTGTGAAACTGTTATAAAATTGGAATAAAGAACCAACCCTGAAATGTCTCTGATCACAATACATATTAAAAATTACCAAAGTAAGTTATTTAACCAAATCTTGCTACATAATGGTAATTCTAACATATATGATCTAACTTCAGTCAGCACATAGAATTTATAAGGTACTTTGCACATTTATTTATTCTTCACTAGAATCTCATGAAGTAGAAATTATGTATGATTTGCAAATGAGAAAATAAAAGGTGCCTAGTTTCTCTTTCTTAAGTCATACTGATTTGCAAAAAGAGAAGCACAGCCTTCAATTTATGAATGAAAATAAAGAAAATAAATAAAATGTCAAAATCTATTACATTGAATCAAATATGCATGTTTGGAATATGGAAAGCTGCAACAGTTAAGGCATTTATAACATCCTAAAAGTAAATATAGAAAAACTATACTGACCTCTCAATTACTGAGAAAAAGTTTACCTCCTATGGAAAACCTTTCTGGTAGTACCAGAAAGTAAAGAAGTGCTCAAAAAAACAAAAGGATGGGGACATGTCAAAGGGACACAGAAGTCAACCTGAAAGAGCTCCCAATGGCCAACGCTGCAACAATTTGACTAACAAAATAAATAATGTAGTACTGGATTATAACCCAAAGTACAAAATAAATATACATGAGACAACAGTGATATAAATAAATGACTGAATAAATAAAGGGAGGAGAAGGGACAAATCTTTCTTACAGAAGAACTCTAAACAAAATATGTAGATAACACTCTCTTCAGAAGATGGAGCTTAATCCTACCCCCTTCTCCACTCTTGCAAGCGTGCTAAACTTAGTGATCTGTGTCCAAAGAATAGTAACTTTGGAGTGGAGAAACCAGGCAAATACTACTTTAACCAAATGATGAAGGTTCTGTCATGTGCCCCCTGATATGAAGTGATGAGAAGGGTACCCTGTGCTATTCTTTCCAAAAAACCCTTAACCCCAGTCTAATCATGAGAAAACATCAGACAAACCCAGACTGGGGGACATTCTACAGGATACCTAGCCAATATTCCTCTAGATTGTCACAGTCAGGAAAAACAAGGAAAGACTGAGAAACTGTCCCAGACCAGAGGAGACTAGGAGACAAGACAACTCAATGCAATATGGTACCCTGTACTGACTGGATCCTGGAACAGAAAGAGGACACAGTGGAAAAACTAGAGAAATCCAAAAAGTCTGGAATTTAGTTAGTAGTAACGTTCCAATGTCAGCTTCTTTGCTGTGACAAATGTACTCTGGTAATATAAGATGTTAACACTAGGGAACACTGGGTGAGGGGTATACGGAAACTCTCTGTACTATGTTTGCAACTTTTCTATAATCTAAAATTATGTCAAGTTCATTTATTTTTTAAAAAAATAAACACCCTTTAAAGAAAGTGTGGTAGTTGCCTACTACACTGATTTTACAATCTACTAAAAGATTGCAACTTGCAGTTTGAAGAACACTGCTTTACAAAATTTATGAGTCCTTTTGGCAAAAACGGAAATGTTTGGTAATCTGTAAGTTATTTTGCTGGAAAATGGTATTTCAGAAAACAATACACTGTTGAAGGAAAACGTAAAAAACAGCTTTAAAATGTAATTGTCATGATTATTCCAACTCTGAAATTTTCCATTCCTATATCATTTCCCCTCAGGAGCTAAATTTCGACACCTGATTTTGTAGAAGAAAGGGAAAGTAAGGAGATTATTTTCATAATTGTCTAGCCTATGTCTTCTTCTAGTCTTGTTTCAACTATCTCTGTCCTATCTTAGGCTTCCTTATCATTTAGATTAGCTTAAGAAGCAACTTCTGCATCCCTCTGCTTTGTGTACATAAGGCCCAGAATTAGTCAATTATTTGTCATTCACTGATTTCTGTAGTGAGACAAACAATCCATCCTAAAGACACAGCTGGAAGAATGGCCTGCTTCCAATACTGATTCTTCACTAAGCCTAATCCTATTAAACATTTCACGGTTGGGGCAGCATTTTCAGTTTTCCTTCAAGAAAGTGCTACTTCTTTCTTCTTTCTTCTTCCCCACTCCCAACCTTCTGTTACCACCACCACCATCATCACCATTGCCATAAATATACTATTAGCAATACAGAAGGGCAATTAAAATGTTCAATCTTATATTAGGTTAAATAAATATTCATCAAATATCCCATATTTTCACAGCGAATAAATTCAAAAATTGTGGACAAATGTTTTATGAAGGCAACTTTATCTACATAAAATTGAAGAATATGAGGGCCAGCCCAGCGGCATAGTGGTTGAGTTCACGTGCTCCACTGTGGTGGCCCAGGATTCACAGGTTCAGATCCCGGGCATGGACCTACAACCGCTTACCAAGCCATGCTGTGGCAGGCGTCACACATAAAGTAGAGGAAGATGGGCACAGATGTTAGCTCAGGGCCAATTTCCCTCAGCAAAAAGAGAGGGATTGGCAACGGATGTTAGCTAAAGGCTAATCTTCCTCACAAAAAAAGAAAAAAAATGAAGAATGTGAATCAAAAAAGCTTATTAGTTAAGAGCTGTTTTGCCAGAAAAGAAAAAGAAAACCTACAACATACTACAAACACAATAGACTCAAAAAAATTATATACTATTTTGGATTAGTTGCACCAAGTTCTTTCGCCAGAATATAATTATTTAGCTAGATTTCTTTGGGGGGGAAAAGTTATTTCAGTCATTACAATTTCATCAACAATCTGTTAAAAACTTTTTCAAGCATGCAAACTACCCATTCTAAGAAAGTGGCTTTATACTCAAGATTAATTAATCCTGTCCAAAACTATAGAATTACTGGATAAGTTCTGATTAACATATGATTCTTCATCCTGAACACAAAACAATTCAAGAACAAAAAAAAACTGCAATTCGAAACTTGCCTTATATGAACTTCATCATCACTGTCCATGTGTAGCAAACGCCCTTGTAGACGCCGCTCTTCGCTACGAAGCTGTTTTCTCATTTCTGATAATTCCATAATTACATTTTTTTTCTCCTCTGCAAATTCCCATTGATAAGTAAAAAATGAGACAAGTATAAGAACAAAAGATTAAACATTAAAAAAAAACCTGACTTATTGCAAAGCTAAAATGCTCAGAGAGACATTTTTATGAAACTTATTTTTAATGTTTTATATACACAGATCATATTTATGAATATCATTAAGATCCATAAACACATTTCTGATAAAACAGGAATTTCAAAAGTTCAGGAATATTTTTGGAGTGGGGAGAGTATAACTGTAAAGGGCAGCACAAGGGGTGGTTCTTTTGTGGAGATGGAACAGCTCTCTATCTTGATCATGTGGTAGTTACACAATTTATACATGATAAAAATGCATAGAACTACACACAAAAATACAAACACACATAAATTCGTCCATGTTACAACTGTGAAACCTGATGAAGTTTTGTAGAGCACATCAATGTCAATTTCCTGGTGTGATATTGTACTTTGTTAAGATGTTACCACTGAGGGAAGCTGGGGGAAGGGTACAAGACCTCTTTGTACTATTTTGCAACTGTACTGTGAGTCTATAATTATTTCAAAAAAAAAGTTATTCTAGATTACAGGTTTAATACTTGAACTCTACCTTCTGCACGGAGCTGATTTTTCCTGGCAGGTACCGGAGGAGACTGTGCCCTGGACACGGAACTTTCCTGTTTAACATTCATGACAAAGATACACTCAGTACGTCTTCTCTACTCAGAAACTTGAAAGAGTAATTTTTTGAAGTCACTATATGTAAAAGAAAGCAAACTCCCCCTATCCTATCTATAAACTTACCCTTCTCATCACAATGGGAGAGTCCTTGCCCCATCCAGAAATAATCCCTTCCCCTGTACTCTGTATCTAAGTGACTCCAATCTCCTTCATCAATTATTCTCTTTTCTCCACCCTCTTCCTCTCTTCAAACACCTTCCTCTCAGCCCACACTTAAAAATCTCTCCCTTCTTTAAAAATAATTTTACCTCACCCTTCACCACTCACTATCTCTTGTCCACTCTCTCCTTCCCTTTGTAGCCATGCTTCTTTAAGAAATGGTAAATGCAGTATGGTGCCAACTTCCTTATTTCCATTCACTCTTCACCACACAGCTACTACCTTTGCTTCTATACCTCATCGCTGCACTAATACTGCCCTCACTAAAGTCACCAAGCCATCCCCAAGTGACAATGTGTCATTGAATGTCAATGAGCATCTTAAGCCCTTATTTCATTGGCCAGTAGCAACTGATATCACTGCCACTCTCTGTCACTTTCCCAGTCTCTATTTCCTTTCTCTGCTTCTTAAATACTGGTAATTCTCTAACATTCCATCCATGGCTGTCTTTACTTCCCCCGAACTCATCCTAGACAATCATACTCATTTGACAAGCAAAAATGTTAATGGCTTCTAAAACAACAAATCCAGTAGAGCTCCTTCCTCAGCCACGACCTATATTTTCAACTGCCTACCTAAATAACCCTCACCAGAAATTTGAAAGTTGTTATTGACTCCTACCCACCACACACAGTCAGTATTTACTATTTGTGTCTCTTAAATGTATCTTGAAGCACTTCTCAGTTCTTAATGTCACTGCCTTTGTTTAGGTCCTCAAAGTCTCACATCTGGATTTATGCAAAAGCAGCTTAATTTGTCACCATGTTTAGTCTTGCACGGCCTCCAAATCTCCACACCACTGCCTGACAAAACCTTACGAAAGACAAAATACAGCCATGTCATTCTCCCACTTAAAATATTACAGTGAATTCCCATACATTATCTACACAGACTGACTAAATCAGAACCTCAGAGAGTGGGATTCAAGAAGATATTCTAACATATTTCTTTGTCTTTTCTGGTAATTAGCCTGTTGTTTCACTAGCCTATGAAATAAAGTCAAATCCCTTAGCACTCCACACAACATCCTGTATATGTTCTGATCTCCATCTCCTCTGCCACCTTGGTCAGGCATTATTAGGCCAGACCAAACCACAATGTACTTGCCATGAATGCCATGCAGCTTACACTTCCCTCCATGATTTTGCACACGCCGAAAGTCCCTCACCCTCCTTCTCCTTATGGCAAATTCCTACTCATTCTTCAAGAGTCAACTCAAGGATCAACCCTTCTGGAACACTTTCCTGGCTCTCTTTTGATTGGAGCTCAGTCTAAGGCATAAGGGACTTCATTAGCATTAACTACAGCTAGCCAGAAGATATATTATCAAAAAGAAGGCCTTCTTGAGGGGCCTGGACAAGAACCATTTGCTAAATTATGACTTGTCAAAAGAACTTAAACTTTAGGGCATCAAGTACTATCAGTTACAACTGAAGCAGCAAATTAATGTGGATATTATCTATATTTCCAGTCTGAAAAAATGTAACCTAACTAAATATGATAAAAGAAAATCTCATTCAATCCCCCCAATCCAATAACTTAGCTAGGATTAACAAATCAAAAGAGAAAGTATATACTCGAATGAAGGAACTTATAATGCTGTCAACCGAAGGAGGTCTTTGGAGTTTGCTTGCAATTTTGTTCTGAAGAGCAGGAACTACAGGAGAAGGCTGTCTCAAGCGCTAGAGGGGAAAAAAAAAATAATACATATATATATATATATATACACATATACACATACAACACATATACGTATATATACACATACACACACACATGTATACATATGTGTGCAGACACACACCCCTAATAGTTAACAAGACCATCTAAGAAGTTCAGAATACTACTGCTTTTATTGAATAAAATACTTTAATTTTTATAATTTTTTCCCCATTATTTCTTTCTCCCCCCCCAGTAATTTTAGTGAGATCATAATGGTTTTCAACATTGTTTAATTTCAGGTGTACATTACTGTCTACCAGTTTCTGGATAGACTTCATAGTTTTCACCCCCAATAGTAATTATTGTTCATCACCAAACATATGTGTGCCTTTACCCCTTTCACCCAGCCCTCAATCCTCTTCCCTCTGGTAACCACTAATTTGATTTCTTTATCCATGTATTGGTTATCTTCCACATATGAGTGAAACCATGCAGTATTTGTCTTTCTCTGTCCGGCTTATTTGGCTTAACAACATACCCTCAAGGTCCATCCATGGTGCTGCAAATGGGACAATTTTGTCTTTTTTTACGGCTTAGTAGTACTCCATTGTATATATGTACCACATCTTCTTTATCCACTCATCCTAGAAGGGCACTGGGTTGCTTCCACGTCTTGGCTATTCTGAATAATGCTACAATGAACATACGGGTCCATAAATCTCTTTGGATCACTGATTTCAAGTTCTTTGGATAAATACCCAGTAGTGGGATAACTGGATTGTATGGTATTTATATTTTTAATTTTTTGAGAAATCCGCATACTGTTTTCCATAGTGGCTGCACCAGTTTGCATTCCCACCAGCAGTGCATGAGGGTTCCCTTTTCCCACATCCTCTGCAACATTTGCTGTTTCTTGTCTTGGTAATTATAGCCATTCTAACAGGTGTAAGGTGATATCTCATTTAGTGTTGATTTGCATTTCCCTGCTGATTAGTGATGTTGAACATTTCATTTGCCTGTTGGCCATCTGTATATCTTCCCTGGAAAAATGTCTGTTCATAGCCTCAGCTCATTTTTTGACAGAGTTGTTTTCTTGTTGTTGAGTTGTATTTCTTTATATATCTTGGAGATCAACCCCTTGTCAGATAAATGATTTGCAAATATTTTCTCCCAGTTGGTGGGTTGCCTTTTCATTTTGTTCATGGTTTCCTTTGCTTTGCAGAAGCTTTTTAGTCTGATGTAGTCCCATTTGTTAACTTTTTCTTTTGTTTCCCTTACCCAAGTAGACATGGTATTTGAAAAGATGGTGCTGAGACCAATGTCATATAGTGTACTGCCTATATTTTCTTCTAGGAGTTTTATGGTTTCAGGTCTTACATTCAAGTCTTTAATCCATTTTGAGTTAATTTTTGTGTATGGTGCAAGATAATGATCTACTTTCATTCTTTTGCATGCGGCTGTCTAGTTTTCCCAACACCATTTATTGAAGAGACTTTCCTTTCTCCATTGTATGTTCTTGGCTCTTTCGTCAAAGATTAGTCCATAGACATGTGGTTTTATTTCTGGGCTTTCAATTCTGTTCCATTGATCTGTGTGTCTGTTTTTGTACCCGTCCCATGCTGTTTTGATTACTTCAGCTTTGTAGTATATTTGGAAGCCAGGAATTGTGATGCCTCCAGCTTTGTTCTTTTTTCTCAGGATTGCTTTGGCTATTTGGGGGTCTTTTGTCGTTCCATATAGATTTTAGGATTCTTTGCTCTATTTCTGTGAAGAACGTCGTTGGGATTCTGATTGGGATTGCACTGTATCTGTAGATTGCTTTAGGTAGTATGGATATTTTAACTATGTTGATTCTTCTGACCCATGAGTGTGGAATATCTTTCCATTTCTTTACATCTTCTTTAATTTCTTTCAATAATGTCTTAGTTTTCAGTTTATCAGTCTTTATTCCTACATACTTTATTCTTTTTGTTGCAATTGTCAATGGAATTGTATTCATGATTTCTTTCTGTTAGTTCACTGTTAGTGTATAGAAATGCAACTGTTTTTTGTAAGTTGATTTTGTACCCTGTAACTTTGCTGTAGTTGTTGATTATTTCTAATAGTTTTCTGATGGATTCTTTAGGGCTTTCTATATACAGAATCATGTCATCTGCAAACAGCAAGAGTTCCACTTCTTCCTTTCCAATTTGGATTCCTTTTATTTCTTTTTCTTGCCAAATTGCTCTGGCCAAAACCTCCAGTACTACGTTGAATAGGAGTGGCGAGAGTGGGCACCCTTGTCTTGTTCCTGTTCTCAAAGGGATGGCTTTCAGTTTTTCACCACTGAGTATGATGCTGGCAGTGGGATTGTCATATATGGCCTTTATTATGCTGAGGTACTTTCCTTCTATACCCATTTTATTGAGAGTTTTATCATAAATGGATGTTGGAGCTTGTCAAATGCTTTCTCTGCATCTATTGAGATGATCATTTGATTCTTATTCCTCATTTTGTTAACATGATGTATCACATTGATTGATTTGTGGGTGTTGAACCATCCCTGTGCCCCTAGAATAAATCCCACTTGATCATGGTATATGATCCTTTTAACGTATTGCTGTATTCAGTTTGCCAAAATTTTGTTGAAATAAAATATTTTAGCAAAAAAATCATAAATTCAATTACGTAAGATCAAATGTATCAGTTATGATAAACATATATAGATTTAGATATCCTTATTAAAAGAACATAACTCTCAGGATAAAACATTTCAACAAACTTAAGTAAAGCATACCAAAGAAATATTAGGAAAGTAACAAAAATTTAAAAATACAGCCAAAGTGAAAAATCGTCTTAATAAAAAGAAATAGGACAATACAAAAACCAAAAACTCTTTTCTAGAAAACAATGTAAATCAACCTCTAAAATCTAGATCTCTTTTCACCAAGAGCATCATGGATGAGGGAATTTTCCAGATCACACTAGGGCTCTATGTCTCCATAACAAAACAGGTTTCAGTTTATAGTGTAATAAAGCTAACAGTTTCTAACTTCACATTAAAATCAAAATGCTAAAAACATAAAAACTCCCAACAAAATGCAGTGATAATTATCAGAGTAAAAAAAAAAAAAACCCAGACCAGAGTCTATGTGTGGATATTAAATTGTTTGTTTTACACAGTAGAAAATCAAATATTACTTTCACAGGTGACTTGGATAAAACTGGAGTTATATGAGAGAGAAAGCTTTCTTTAAACAAATCTCTAGGTGACCACAAACAGAATTACAAAGACAATATAAACCCTCTCAAGGACTGCAGAGGATGAGGCAAAAAAAAGCATAGTCTACACAATAAGAAAACAAGTAACTATCAAGGAAACAAAAACAAAAATACGTCAGAAATTCAATTAATATGATCAAATACACATTGGTTATGATAAACATAAACAGATTTAGATATCCCCATTTAAAAGATTATAACTTTCAGGGGGCCGCCCAGTGGCGCAGCGGTTTAGTCCGCGCTTGGCAGCCCGGGGTTCGCGGGTTCGGATCCCGGTCGCCCGCCGACGCACTGCTCGTCAGCCATGCCGTGGCGGCGTCCCATATAAAGTGGAGGAAGATGGGCACGGATGTTAGCCCAGGGCCAGTCTTCCTCAGCAAAAAGAGGAAGATTGGCGACGGATGTTAGCTCAGGGCTGGTCTTCCTCACAAAAAAATAATAAATAAATAAAATAAAATAAAAGATTATAACTTTCAGATTAGGATAAAAAAACAAATTCAACAACATACATAAATATAAAAGCTAACTAAAAAACAGTGACACAAAAGTAAAAACTGAAAGAGTAGACAAAAATATTTATCAGGCATACATAAATGAAAAAAAGACAGCTAGCAATGATAATTTCAGAATTGAGAGCAAAATGCATTAAATGGAACAAAGCTGGTTTAAAACTTAAGGGTACTTCAAAATTAAACTATAATAGTCATAAGATTGTATGTTCCTAAGAAGTACCATTTTTTCTTAAATGTTATAAGAAATTGGTAGAAACACAATTGTGGGAAACTGTCTTTCATTCTTAAATAATTGATTTTACAATAAAATATCTCTGTTTTCTGCTCAATTTTGCTGTAATCCTAACATCGTCCTAAAAATAAACTTCACTAATTAAAAATATGAACGATACATTTGAATAATATACTTTAAGAGGCTGAACAAATATATATCCAACTTTATATCCTAAGAATGAAGAGATTTGCCTAACATTCCTCGAATGTTGAAAATAAACAAAACAAAAATATAGATCTTACTTATAAATTTCCTTTGAAACAATATTTCAGCAAATTCTAATTGTGAATACTTATCATTTATATCACCATAAAACCCTGGGGTGAGAAATCAAATAGTATATTTGAACCAATCAGAAATGGCTCATGTTAATCTATAGTAGGTTATACACTAAACAGTGTACCAAACCATATCATAAACAAACCAGAGGAATCCTTAGAAGAAATAATACCTGTATAAATCTAAATTTCTGAAAACAATTTTCTTAAATTAAATTGGGCTGAACCTATAAGACAAACAAGAAATTTTGCAAGACGTGGTCCACAGGCCAAGTGCATCTGAACCCCTAAGGATACTTGTAAAATGCAGGTTCCTGGACTGCCATCAGACTTAGCAAATCAGACACTTTGTAGATGAGACCCAGGAACATGCATTTTAAACAAGTCCCCAATGATACTTATGCATACAAAATTTTAAATATAGCTTTGATATATGAGCAAGGGTGTGAACTAGATCCTCCTAAGGGCCAAATGGCTTTCTAAAGAGAAAACCTCTGTCTAATAACTTCATTTCATGCACCTAACTGTGAATGTCAACCCCCTATCTCAGAAATATGGACTTCAAACTAGTCTACGGTGGTGAGCCATCGTTTCTTTTTCAATTTCTAATCCACCATGGACAAAGGTGTAAAACAGAGTAAGAATGAATTACTAGATAAGTGAAAATTTTAACAAAGACAGTACACAATTCAAGCCCAATTTTTTTATTAGATGATTCAACAGACATAAAATTACTTTGACAAATTGCTATAAAAGTTTCCAAACACTTACTCTCAATTTCTATACTTACTCTTGTCATGAACAGTTAGTAGGGTGCTGATCCATAGACCATGGAAACAATTTTAAGAATGGCTAAGGTGAGTAAACCCAATACATTCACTGGGGGGAAAACAGCAACAAAGCACAGTAAAGAAGTTCAGTGCACTGCACCCTGACGAAGCAGTAAGATGGAAGGGACGAACACAGGCACCTCCTCTGCTTTCTCTCTTTTGCTAATAACTCCATAGCTCTTATAGTCAAAGTGGGCTTTAATTGACATTTTTCTCTGGAACTTACCTTTGTTTCTTCCCCAATTATATTTTCTCTTTCGTAGTAGTGTTGAAGTTGTAGGTTATGTTTTTCTTCTTCTTCTTTCTTCTTTCTTTCTGCTTCTTTTCGTCTTTCTTCAGCTAACCGAATAAGCTCCTCATTTTTTAGCCTTTGCTTTAAAATAAAGAGAAAAATATACACTCCATACATACATTCTATAGTCCATTCAAAAACCTGCTGCCTTATTTGTCTGAAATAAAGAGATAAAATTGAAGACATAGATGATATTGTGTTCTTCAACATAAAGATGTTGTCTGCTTAATAATAAAATATTGAGCATTTTTATAACATCCTTAATCAGTCTAAACTATTTTTGGCTTAAAAAAGTCATCATTGATCTCTTTTCTTAATTTAGTCTTTCATTTTAATAACATAACACCCAAGGAAGAAATATTGACCTGATATTTTCTAAATGTACTCCAAGGCTGTTCTCCTTTGTAAATAATAAATATCTTTTCAAGTCAAAGCAAAGATTTCACTTTCAGACCAAGCAGAAGAATAGAATAGGAAAAATACGCACCTCCTCCTCTTTCTCTCTTTTCTTTTCCTGTTCCTCTTCATACTCTTGCTGAATTCGTGCCCTCTGTTCTGCAAGCCGTTTTTCTTCTTTTTCTTCTACAATTCTCAGTCTCTCTCGCTCTGCTTCCTCTCGTTGTTTCTTTTCCTCAATCTAAAGAATTAAACCTAGTTATTACTTTGTAAAACTACTGAAAAGTTAGAATACCACTTAATTTTTCCAAGTATCCTATGAATTCAACATTTGTGTCCTCTTTTTGCAAGTAAAAATAAGTTCTTAAAATTTTCAGTTAATAAACACTAGAGGCTCAAGTATCCTCCTCTGGGCATTTCTACTATTTTAAATGCTATTTGCTTACATACATAAATGGGGAAATAACTGCAAAGTGTGATTACATCTAGTTTTTATTTATTTATAATCTAAACTACTGAGTCAAGAATATCAAATCATTTGGAAAAAAACTATTGATTTTTGATTAACACGTAAGTGACTAGAAAGATTCATTCTATGACTATTGGTGAATACAGTATTGTCTTTCAGTTTTAGAAATTTCAGTATTCTTTAATAATTAATGATTTAATAAAGTTTAGAAATGATTAAGTCAACTGGTATACCTAGCATGTTTCCTAATTCCTTTTTCAGATATAAGTGAAATAATATAATTTTAGTACTACTTATATCTGATATAAATGAGATATTTTAGATAACTGCATGGCATTTTGGAATTTATTCTTCATTCTGTGGATAAAATCTTTGCAAGTTTAGTTTATTAAAACTCTTAATGAAACTTTGAAACTATGATCAAATAAGCATTTCACCTGAAAACGAAGAAAATTCTTGTATAACTCTTGTTGTTTAATCTGAAGTTCAGTTGGAGGCTCACCAAATATATTTCCCCGAGCAAAAGGAGAGCTCTGTGTTTGCATATAACCTTGAAAGAGAAATTTTGCAAAAATATACCATTAGCCAATGCTTAGAAAATGTACAGGTTAAAGAATGAAGAGTTTGCTAATAAATTCATATTTTGAAAAAATGTGCTAAATTCAGAAGTCCAGAGGTAATAATCAGAAGATGAAGGCTGAAATTAGAATCTGAAGACCAGATGAAAAGTAATGAGAGAAAGAAAAATGATGAAACTGAAATAAAACTAGTAATTGAAAAATCATTATGTATCTATCTATACCTGAAAGACACAGGGAAACATAGACGCTAACAGCCTAAACAACTCTCATTGCAGCAAAGGCTTTAAAGTAAAATTCATGGAGAGAAAAAAAAGTACATGTTTAAGTTCTTATATATGTACATATCCTTTCTTAAGAACACTACGTAAGTATATATTAAAATGTATTATGTATACATGCATAAAAAAATTTCTAGAATTAATTTAAAAATCGGTAACTCCAAAAATCTTCCCATCCATGGTTTAAACAATAGATTAGAAAGTCAACTCTAAAAACAATTTTTAAAAATTAGAATGACTCTTTTAATCTTTGCAATAATTTTTACTTAAAAAGTCTATCGAATTAATGGGACATAAACATGAACAATAGAAATGTTATATATTACCTATAAAATAGTATTATACATTCTGGGAAAGGAAAAAAAAATATTTCACAAAAGCAACTCGAAAAATAATTATACCCCAGGAGTCTCTCTGAATGCAGAAAAAAAATGGTATTTGAATTTAAGCCTGGCATAACTTTTTATATTATTTTTTAGTTAGTGACTCATTCTTTATATTATCAACCTAAAGCATTTTATTTCTCATTCACGTAGTTTGCGTAGGCCGACAGCTTTGCAGTTTAGCTGCCATTTACATCTATTTTGCCTTTGTATTTAAATTTATTAATGCTTACTTGAATAGATCAGTGGAAAGCCAAATCAATACTTAAACATCAAAATCTTATGTTATGGTGGAAAAGCTGATTAGAAAAACAAAATTGAGTGGTATGTTTCACCTTGATTATCATTCAAATTCTAAACCTTTGGGGCAATTAGAAAAGAAATATTGCTAGAGATAGACAAGAAAACTTCTTTTAAGAATAAACAAATTATAAAAACAAAACCAAAGAGAAACACTCTATACAAAGAAAATGAAAATGTATCTAGGCATTATTAAGAAGCCAAGAAATAAATTTAAGCCAAATTAGTATGGACTTCATAAATACAGTTTCTTCAACCAAGAACCAGTAAGTAAAAAGAAAAACAATGAACACAAGGAAGGGCCTCAAAAACAGGTCTAATGAAGATGAAACATTAGAGGATAATGAACCTTAAGCACACACCATCACTTTCAATTTTCAGATATATTCGAGCTCCCTAAGGCTTTTAAAATATTAAATGCCACATACATGTTTGTATGTGTGCACACATGTATATAAACACACACATTACATATATACGTATACACACACATTCATAGACATATATGATGGCATAGCAACAAATTAAGTGAGTTTGGATAGTTTCTTGCATTCAAAATGTCTATTTTAGGTTAATTCTTAGGGAATGAAAGTTAATTTAGGGAATTTCAATTCACAAAAAAGGGAAATTTTAACATTTTACGATTTTGTATGATTTCTTATAGTAGAGCATCCTGGCCACAACAACAGCACCAAAACCCTGGCAGTGTACAGAAAGGCTCCAGACAATAAATTCTGCTGTACATAGTCAATCATCAAGCTTATGCTCTTTCTTGGGAAGGGGTTATGGAAACTTAATTTGTCCAGTGTTCTTGCTTGGTAAGCAGAGCTAGATGCCTAAAAGTGTTATTACTAAGATAGAGAAAGTTCTAGGATGAGACAGAATTACAAACAATACTGCATGTGGAAGAAAGGGGTAGAGAAGGGGTCTGTAGCACTGAGATCTCAATACAGACTACTAGAAGTAGTAAATGTAGAGAAAAATAACGATCATCAGAAAGAGGCCAAAATGCTCTTCAATAATATGAAAAGTTGTTTTGATGCTCCTACTGTACACTGAATTATTATAGACTCAGAGTGAGGGCTAAATTGATAATTTCATTAAAAACAGAAGTTTCAATTTTAGTGCTCCAAAAATCAAAACCAGATCCACTAGGTAAAAATCTATTGTGGATTAAAGTAAGAAAGCATTTTCCTGTAATTAGATATCAAACAGTGGTACACGCTGCCCATGGAAACAACAAACAACCCATCCCCTGAAGTGTTCAAAAGGCTGCAGAAATTAGTACTACCATCAAAGGCTTGAAAGATACAAGGCTACTGTTTCTAATCACAGTGCCCCATTTAATCTGCCTGTCTGGCCAATGAGTCATATGGGTTAAAAATAAAAAAAATTTTAAAAGACTATATGATCAGACAGAGATATTTTAGCAGGACTTTCTAATATAAAGTTCTTTTCTAGTCTAAAATCAAAACTTTTGTGAAAGTGCAAAAGCAGAATTTATAGTAAATAAATGGTTACTTCTATAGGCACTAAAAAATAGTGCAAAGTGGTGTATTCTTGAACCTCCCTTTGATTTTTAAATATATAACATATTTTCATGTATACTTGATAAAGAAAGATGATGACAACTTTTCCTGGCAAGTGATAAAGAAAGATATTGAATAATTTTGAATGTACTTTTAATTAACCTTTAATTAAAGGATGTTGTTTAATAGCAAATCAAAGATATTTGCTTAAGAAAGGAGGAGGTGACCAGATATCAAATTAAATTTTTAATTACTTCATTTCTTTGTACATTGTGGTTTTATAAGGGAGGGTAAATGATTACAAACAAACAAAAAATGTATTTCATTGTACAATTTATCATAACTATGTCTGATAACGTTTTCACTACTTCAGTTATGGATGTAAGAAGTAAACTGTGTATGTGTAAAAAGACTATTTGATTTTAAGAAATATCCTCCCACCAGCAAAACAAAAATGTTAGCAGCAGCTAAAGTATACACAAGCAAGTTACAAAGCTGAGAAGAAATACATACTATTAAGAAGCAAACCATATTTCCCTATTCACTTTTTTCAAAATACCTAGAAAGAAAAGGTATTGAAAATGGCATGAATAATATGTTATGCTTCCTGACTCAGGATAACCAAATTCTCAAAATCACAATAAGAATTTTCTCAGAGAACAGAAGAGAAATATTATTGAACAACTTTAGAAATGTAAAAAAAAAAGAAAGAATGTGATTAAAAACCTGAGTTTTTATTTGCAGAGTCTTCTAGGTTCTCAGGATTTGAAGTGGCTAAATTTTGGTCTAGAGATAGAACAGCCCTTTTATCTTCATATGTTCTTGCATCTGGGTTATGGTAGGCATCTACATTTTGTCTGTGCATCCTATTCAAATCAGCTGAGAGGGAAAAATAAGCCATTTATTTCAATAAATACATTTCTATAATTAGTATACTTAATACATGTCTTAAAGTAGGGAATTGGAGAGAAAAACAATAGGACAGAGCTGGAATAATTCAATGGTATCTTGGTGCCCTGAAAACAGAAACAAAATTATCAAAACTTATAAGAAGATTAAAAAAAAAAAACTTACAAAATAAACTCAAAATTAGTAGAGAACTTAAGAATATATAGATATTTGACAACCAATAAAAACCACATTCATATCTATGTTACTTAAGAACTTAGAATCTCTTTGATATAGAACAAACGTAGCAACAATTCAAAACAAATGATAGTGAAATTTACCCAACATCATTAGCATTCCTAATGGAAAAATATAATCACATGGAGTTTTAAAATATATCCACAAATTCTTTGACAATCCTCCCTTAGAAGATAGAGCTCAGGGCCAGCCCGGTGGCACAGCGGTTTAGTTCGTGCTTGGCAGCCTGGGGTTCGCAGGTTCAGATCCTGGGCGCCTGCTGACGCACTGCTTGTCAGCCATGCTGTGGCGGCGTCCCATATAAAGTAGAGGAAGATGGGCACAGATGTTAGCCCAGGGCCAGTCTTCCTCAGCAAAAAGAGGAGGATTAGCAACAGATGTTAGCTCAGGGCTGGTCTTCCTCACACACACACACACAAAAAGATGGAGCTCAATTCCCCTCCCTTTGAGTGTGGACCAGAGTTAGTAACTCACTTCTTATGAATAGGATGTTGCAGAATGATGGTATATGACTTCCGAGGCTACTTCATAAAAGATATTATGGTTTCCACTGTGCTTGATGTACTGGATTACTCACTCTGAAGAAAGCCTGCTGCCATATTATAAGGACACTAAAGGAGCCCTATGGAAAGGCCTACATCGCGAGTAACTGAGGCCTCCTGAGCCATGTGAGGGAGCCATATTGGAAATGGATTCTCAGTCCCAGCCAGGTCTTCACATGACTGTAGCCTTGGCTCACATCTTAGGTTGTAGTCTCATGAGAGATCCTGAGACAGAACCACCCAGCTAAGCCACTCACAAAGTACTGACCCACAGAACTGCAAGATAATAAATGTTTGTTATTTTAAAACACTACCTTTTGGGTAATTTGTTACACAGCAATAGATACTACATACACATGGCAAAAATTTGAGCATGTAGGACTGGGTCAAACAACCAGTCAATCTTAAAAACAGACCTGAATGATTATAGAACTCAAAACTTTAACAAAATAGAAAGGTTTTCTCCACAAAACAACTGAGAGAGTACGGCAGCAGTGAAAGTGAACTTAAACCTGGATATAAGAAGTATTTACCAGGAAGCCTGTTATGTTCAAGGATGTATTCTGAACACGAATCACAATTAGAATACCAGATAGAACATGACAAATAACATGTGAATGTTACCAAAGAAAATGAGAGTTCAGAATCAGGAAAGTTCACATCCTACTGCAACATTTAGGACAGGTTGGACTTAGAAACTGGATAGGAGTTTCACAACCAATGATGGGTGGGAAAGCATAAAAAAGAAACAGAATAATATAAGAACACAGCTCCAAGGGGGTAAAACATAAACAGTGTTCTGGTAACATTAAAGTAGTCCGGCTTAACTAGAGCACAAAACACACGTATGTAATAGAGCAATGAGAGATTAAGAGAGAAAAATGCAGAATGGATGCCTATTCTGGAATACTCTAAAACACAAGCTTATGGCCCTCTAGTTTGTTCTATAGATGGTAGAGACAGTTTTGTAGTTATGGAAGTAATACTAGTAATAATGGCAGCTAACATTTAATATTTACCATTTTTATATTCTATACAATAACCTATATACGGTACTATTATTTTCACCCCAGTATTATACATGAGAAAATTAGACTAAATCTGCTCAAAGACCACAAAGCCAGTAAACTGGCAGAGCAAGAATGTGAACTCAAACAGTGAGACTCCAAAGTCCTCAATGATTTTTGAGTATGGAATAATACAATTGGTTATACTTTTGATACATATAGCTTGGATGTGAAAAGCAAAGGAGGAAAATGAAGAAGTAATGAGGAAACGGCAACAGCCCAGGTAAGACATAATAAATCTCAATTATGGTGGCAGTATGAATGAAAATGAAGAGAATTCAAGGACATTGAAGAGGCAGAACCTATATATTAGGCTTATTAACTGACTGGATATGGGAAGTCAAAATGACTCTACATTTTTCAGTTTGAATGATCAGAATTATGACTCATTTACAGAAAAAGACAAAAATGAGCTGGAATTAAGAAGTGAAGTTTGGTTTTGCATGCTAGGTATACATAATCCACCAAACATCAGGTACAGAGATTCAGAAGACAGGTTGGAATTGAAGTAGAGAGTTTTAAAAGTGATCAGGAGAAAACAGAGATTTGAAGATCATCTGCAGAGAAGGCCTAAAGAGAAACACAGGAGTAGAGGAGATGAGGAAAGAGAGAATGGATGGAGGGAAGAGTATATCTCACTCAAGGAACACATGATTACAGAAGATAGTTCTAGAACAAAGATCATGTTCACAGACCAAGAAGAGTTTAACCTGGCTCATAATACACATCCAATAAATGTCAGCTGAAGAGAGGACAACATCTGAGAGAATGCACAGGACTTAAAGGAAAGAACTCTCAACCTAGTTCAAAGAGGATGAATACTGAGTAAAAACCATTAAGTTGAAAATTGGGACATCAGTTATTTTTGAAAATGTGGCATCAGTAGAGCAGTAGGAGCTGGAAGTCATATTATGAAGCAATAAGAGGATGGTAAGAACTGACAGCAACAAGCACAGACTACTTTTTGAATATGTTTTATACTATAAGGGAAGTATAGGAAAGTCAAGAGCAGAGTTTTAGTTTGTTTGTTTGTGTTTAAGAATACAAGTAACTTGGGCCGCCCGGTGGCGCAGCGGTTTAGTCCGCGCTTGGCAGCCCGGGGTTCGCGAGTTCGGATCCCGGGCGCCCGCCGACACACTGCTTGTCAGCCATGTCGCGGCGGCGTCCCATATAAAGTAGGGGAAGATGAGCACGGATGTTAGCCCAGGGCCAGTCTTCCTCAGCAAAAAGGGGAAGATTGGCAACAGATGTTAGCTCAGGGCTGGTCTTCCCCACGAAAAAAAAAAAGAATACAAGTAACTTAAGTATCTTCAGAGGTGGAAGGGAAGAAATAAGTAGAAAAACTGAAAATGCAAGAAAGAAGGGATTGGTGAAATCACAGAGAAAAGCTGATTACAAAAAAATTACTAAGTGCCAAGGACCGATAAAGCACGAATTAGCTAGGTGCTCCTGAAATCACCACCAAATCCTGGGACCTAGCTGGACATGGGAGGTAAATGAAAACAAAAGACCACAGACAGGAAAACTGAAGTCATGAACTAACAGCTATGGTCCTAAAAAGTCACAAAAATGAAACAAAATAACTCAAATGGGAAATCAATATCTCATCGTCAATCAATTTACTAGAACAGCCTAAGACCAGCCCATGTAAACGAGAAGTCAGTATGAATAATAATACATAAAGTATTCTTCTATTTTCTATTACAAGAGTGCAGTATATCAAGCTCACTCCTTCCAGATAATACACACAGCGCTGTTACCAAACTAATGAGTGCTTAGGAATGCAATCTCATTTGATATTCCCCTACATAAACCATAAATTAAGAGATAAATATCCTATAAGCAAACAAACATTACGATAATCTTTAAAATCAATAACGTTATAATTTACTGTTGTGATTACCCACGGTCCTCTCAATGAGAATAACAGTCAATGTATTTATATAAAAGAAAAATTAATTTCAGAGTACATAATTATTAAGATTTAAGACTATCAGATTCAGCAATCAAAACAAATCCATATTGCTTTTTATTGAAAAAAATGATTTGCAAATCAATTGGTCTCTCCTTGTCTATCTTTCTGTAAGGTGGTAAAATAAAAGGGATAAAATCAGCTAAAAGAAGAAAATAAGGCACTTTGCTCAAGAGTGTAATTTGCCAACTGCAAAGATGTCATTGAGAAAAAGCCTTTATTTCAAATGTAAATCATGATATCATTCAATATAAAATTGCTAGCATTACAAGAATAATTCTACAACAGACAGATAACATAAGAAAATGTCACAGATTCATGAGTGGGTAAATAATTCTACTCTCTGAACAATTTATCAGACCAGGGCTAAATTATATGCTAACTATAGATAAACAATACACAAATAGTACTTAAGTTTTTTCATTCCTTATTTTATAATCCTTATTTTTTTTTATAAACCTAAATGAAAATTTTGAAATTAAAATTAACTTCACAAGTTAGTTGCTCTTTGTACTTTGGTGGAAAATACCAAAACATTTTAAGGAAAATGGCTGAGATATGTTAAATACTACTATAGGCCCAGGATTATGCAGCAATCCATGGCTGACAATATAAACTCTTTTGTGATGAGTCCATTTAGAGGGCTAAAGGATATTTCCAACTCTGTCTGGCATTACTACTAACACATATTTCAAAATTAACCTAAATTAAAATATATACACTTACTTATAAAGATCACAGTTTCTAAGGTAAATAAAAATCTAACTGGTGGTCCATAAAATAAATCTCACAAACTTAAAAACATTGAAATAACAAAAAGTATATTCTCTGAACAAACAGAATATACACTAGAAGTGAATAAAAGATAACTATCTGGAAAATGCCTAAATATTAAAATATTTTAAAAACTCACTTCGAAATAATCAAGAGGTCAAAGGAAAATTAGAAAATTGAACTGAATGAAAATGAAAACACAACATATCAAAATTTGTGAGTTACAGTTAAAGCAGCACTCAGAAGGAAATCTGTAGCATTTTAAAATGTATATATTAGAAAAGAAATAAGGTCTCAAATCATAATCTAAGTTTCCATATTAAGAAATTATAAAAAGAAGAAAAAATTGAGCACAAAGCAAACTAAAAGAAGAAAACAGTAAAGAGCAAAAATTAATGAAACAAGAAGAATAGAAAAAAAAAATCAATGAAAAAGTTGGTTCCATAAAAAGATCAATAAAATGGATTGGTTAACCAGCTAGACTGGTTAAGAAAAAAAGAGAGAATATACAAATTACAAATATAGAGAATGAAAGAGGAGCCATCACTATTGATCCTACAGACATTAAAGAATAATAATAAAATATTATGAACTTTATGCCAATAAATTCAAAAACTTAGAGGAAATAAATTTTTTGAATGATTCAAACCACCAAAGTTCACACAAGAAGAAATAGATAAAATGAGTATCTCTTTATCTATTAAAGAAATTGAGGGGCTGGCCTGGTGGCATAGCGGTTAAGCTTGTGCGTTCCGCTTTGGTGGCCCGGGGGTTGGCCAGTTCGGATCCTGGGCGTGGACCTACCCACCGCTCATCAAGCCATGCTGAGGCGGTATCCCACACAGAAGAGCTGCAACTCTACAACTATGATGATACACAACTATCTACTGGGACTTTGGGGAGAAAAAAGAAAAAGAGGAAGATTGGCAACAGATGTTAGCACAGGGCCAATCTTCCTCCAAAAAAAAAAAAAAGAAAGAAAAATTGAATTCATAGTTTAAAACCTTTCCCCAAAGAAAATTCCCAGCCCAGATGGCTTCACCGGTAAATTCTACCATTAGAAAAGGAAACTCTTCCCTACTGATGTGAGGCCAGCATTATCTTGATACCAAAATCAGACAACAACATCATCATAAGGGTGGGGGGGGGAAAGGCAAATATCCCTTATGATCTTAGATGCAAAAATCTCTAACAAAATATTAGCAAATCAAATTCTGCAACGTAAAAAACATAATATAGTATGACTAAATAGGGTTTACGCCAGGATGAAAAACTGGTTCAATATTTTAAAAATCAATGCAATTTGCTATATATATCAACGGAGTAAAAAAGAAAGACAAGATTATCATTTCAAAAGGCATAGAAAAGCACTTGACAAAACTCAACATATATTCATGATGAAAACTCTTGAGAAGGAATAGAAGAGAACATCCTAGACCTGATAAAAAAATCATGAAAAACTTATAGATAACATTACACTTAATGGTGAAAGACTGAATGCTTTCCACCTAAAATCAAGAACAAGACAAGTGCAAAAGGTAAGTAAAATAAGTAAAAGGCATTCAGATTGAAAAGTAAAACTGTTTGCAGAAAACAATTGTCTACATAAAAAAAAAATCCCAAAGAATCTACAAAAAACCTACCCAAACTAGTGAGTTCAGCAAGTGGACAATATGCAAAAATCAACTATATTTCTACACACTAGCAATGAACACATACTGAAGTTTTTTTAATGTATCATTTAAAATGGCATCAAAACACATGAAATACTTAGGCAAACAATTAACAAAATACGTTACAAGATCTGAAAACCACAAAATATGCTAAGAGTAATACGTGGATAGATATCCCACATTCACGGATCAAAAGACTCAATATTGTTAAGATGCTGGCTGTCCCGAAACCACTCTATAAAGTCAATGCAATCCCAATGAAAATCCTGCCATACTTTTTTGTTGAGCTTGACAAGTTGATAGTAGAATTTATATGAAAATGCAAAGGAAGTCAAGTTGCCAAAACAATCTTGAAAAAGAACAAAGTTGGAAGACACACTTCTCAATTTCAAAACTTGTTACAAAGCTATAGTAATCAAGAGAGTGTGAAATGGGCATAAGGATAGACATCTAGATCAATGGAACAGAACTGAGAGTTCAGAAATAATTTTATAGTCAATTGATTTTCAACAAAGGTACCAAGGCAATTCAATGTGGAAAATGTTCCAAAATTGTGTGATTGTAGCACAACTCTATGAATATACTAAAAACTACTGAATTGTGTATTTTAAACGGGTGTATTATGTGGTATGGGAATTAGATCTCAATAAAGCTACTATAGTAGTTCCCTGTTATTCACAGGGGATACGTTCCAAGACCTCCAGTGGATGCCTGAAACCACAGATAGTACCAAATCCCACATATACCATGTTTTTTCTTAACTAACAGGCTAACAGGCAGGTAGCCGATACAGCATGGATATGCTGGACAAAGGGATGATTCGTGTCCCAGGCAGGATGGAGCAGGATGGTGCAAGGTTTCATCACACTACGCAGAATGGTGCACAATTTAAAACTTATGAATTGTTTATTTCTGGAATTTTCCATCTAATATTTTCAGACAGCAGTTGACCACAGGTAACTGAAACCGCAGAAAGCAAAACCACGCTAAGGGAGGGACTACTGTTATTTATATAAAAACAAAAAAGACACAGAAAGATAGAGGACGTGTCAGATTGGAGGAGACTAAAGAGACATGACAACTAAATGCAGTATGTGATCCTGGACTAGAGTCTGGAACAGAATAAGGATACTAGGGGGAAACTGATGAAATTCAAATAAAGTTTATAATTTAATTAATAGTATTGTACCAATTTTAATTTCTAGTCTTGATCACTGTGCCAAGAGTACGTAAGATGTTAACATCAAGGAAAACTGGGTGAAGGGTATTCTCTATAACTCTCTGTACTCTCTTTGCAACTCTTCTATAAGTCTTAAAATATTTCAAAATAAAAAGTTTTTTTTAAAAAAAACATAATGAGATATCACTACACACTTAATAGAATGGCTAAAATTTTAAAAACAAACAATTTCAAGTGCTGATGAGGATTTAGAGTAACTGGAAATCTCATGCTTTGCTAGTGGGAATGCAAAACGGCACAACCTCTCTGGGAAAAGGTCTGGCAGTTTCTTACAGTTAAATATACACTTACTATATATCCCAGCAATTCCATTCCTAGGCATTTACCAAAGAGAAATGAAAACTTATGTTCACACAAAGACCTGTAAGTGAATGTTTTATAACAGCTTTATTCATAATAGCTTTAAACTGTAAACAACTCAAATGTTCATCAACTGGTAAATGGATAAACACTTGTGAGATAAACTACTGACATACACAACAACATGGATAAATCTCAAAAACATTATACTAAGAGAAAAATGTCAGACACAAATGGCAATGTTATCGTGCCAGAGTGCAGATCAGAGATTGGCAAGGGTAGAGGGTTGGAAAGGGTGGAACTGTTCTCTATCTTGATTGTAGCAGTGGTTATTAGAATCAGTTGTCAAAACTCATTGAAAAATACACCTAAGAAGGGTGAATTTTATTGTACACAAATTATGTTTCAATAAACAACCTAAAAAAACAAACATAAATCTAACAGGGGCAAATACAATACGTAAAAGACATACAAATACTTAAATATATGTGAAGAAATGTTTTATCTCACTATTAATCAATGAGAACTATGAGATACTTTTGCTCTCTCTCCAATTGGTTAAGTATTTCATTTTTTTAATTTTATTTTTATTGACCTTTTTTGTCTTGAGGTATATATTTTTAAAATTTTAACATATGAGAGATTCATATAACATCACCATAATCAAGATACAAAACAGTTCCATCACCCCAAAAAACTCCATCATGCTATCTCTTTATAGTTACTCCCTCTCCCCAGCTATAATCCCTAGCAATCACTGATTTGTTCTCCATCCCTATAGATTTGTCATTTTAAGAACATACATGCAGGTAGCCTTTAAAGAAGGGCTTCTTTCACTTAGAATAATTCCTTTGAGAGTCTTCTGAGTTGTTTTATGCATCAATAGTTCATTCTTCCTTTTTTTTTTTTTTTGGTGAGGAAGATTGGCCCTAAGATAACACCTGTTGCCAATCTTCCTCTTTTTGCCTGAGGAAGAGTGTCCCTGAGCTAACATCTGTGCCCATCTTCTTCTATATTGTATGTGGGGCACCGCCACAGCATGGCTTGATGAGTGGTGTAGGTCCGTGCCCTGGATCTGAACTCGCAAACCCAGGCTGCCGAAGCAGAGTGGTGGAACTCAATCACAATGCCACTGGGCCAGCCCCTCATTCTTTTTTATTGCTGAGTAGCATCCCATTGTATGGATGTACTACAGTTTGCTTATCCATTCGCCCAGTGAAAGACATTAGAACATAATTAGTTTTGTTATGGGAACTTGAATGAAGAACTTTAATGAATAAAGAACTGAAAAAGGAAACAGATTTTAAATGCAGTACAAATAATGAAAATGAGAGGTATTTACTTTAAAAGGGTTCACTATGTTACAATTGTATGGGTAATAGATTTTGATATTTTATTAGTAACTACTTTCACTTACAAAGAGATCTTCCTTAGGGAGCTAAGATAAGGGTGAAGATTCAATTTCTTTAATTTTTTTGTAATAAAAGTTGAAAAATAAAACAGGAATAATTAGAAATAGCCAGAAGCTGAATTAAAGTCAGCCAACATAAAGTACAGAGGTTATATGGTCTTGGTCACCACATGAAGTAAAGCAGAACACTGCTCTTTACTACATATTTCAAATATAATAGAAAAATTATGTTCCCTCCCTCTCTAAAACACAACAGCCACATACAAAACAAACTGATATTCTTTAAGCAATGAGTTTACTTGCTTTGAAAATACCATTAAAAGAGTTCTACTGTATTTGATAAAACAGTACACCTTTTCTATTTCATGGCATGACTGTAGCATTAAATAAGCAAACTAAACATTACCACTAAAAAGGAAAGTCTCAAAAAAGTTTGCTCCAATTCTAAAACAATATTTTATAATTCAATAACTGATACTTATCCTACTCACTTCCACCAATTAAACATACAGAACACCATAACTGTATTATCTGAACTGGAAATAATCTTAGAAAGTTCTTAGAAATAATCCTAGAAAGTTCTAGGAAATTATTATATTCCAGTGTTTCCCAAAGTTTCAGTCATTTAAGCACCTCCTTTGTGGTAACTGATATATTTCTGTCAATTCATAATTTAAATTTACCGTAGCAAAGACTGGCTAGATGCTTATCCAGCTCAAGTCCTTCTCCTGACTATAAAGAAATCTAAACTTCCCAGCTCCCCAAGGAGTTAGGTTAGAACCTTACAACTAGGTCTAACCAATGGAACAAAGACAAAAGTGATATTCCTCCACTTCAAGGCTAGGACCCAACAAAATTATCAACTTGTTCTCCCACCCCTTGGACCTTGTCTGCACAGCTAGAAGTGAAGGACTCCAAACTGGAGGAGTAACACAATGGAAGAGACCCAGATTAACCATCCAAACAGCATCAGAATGTGACATGGATGAAGTAAACTTACACTGCCTTGAGCCTCTGAAAATTGGGGGTTGTTTGTTACAGTACTTGTCATTAAATGTCTGGACTAATACCTTTACTTTAAATGGAAATGTTACAGTACTATCCAAAAATGCAAAACCAGTGTTTTTCTAAAATATACTGAAATAAACATTTAAGTTTTATTATTTTTTTTTTTTTTGGTGGGGAAGAGCAGCCCTGAGCTAACATCTGTTGCCAATCTTCCCCTTTTTGCTGAGGAAGACTGGCCCTGAGCTAACATCCGTGCCCATCTTCCTCCACTTTATATGGGACGCCGCCACAGCATGGCTGACAGGCAGTGCGTCGGCGGGCGCCCGGGATCCGAACTCGCGAACCCCGGGCTGCCAAGCGCGGACTAAACCGCTGCGCCACCGGGCGGCCCCCCAACATTTAAGTTTTAAAATAAGAAATGTTTATCTACGTATCACCTAAAATCACCTCATCTATAAAGAGAGTAAGAGTTCCAGTCTTCAAAACTGTGAGCAAAGTATTTATGAGGTAAAGCCAAGAAAGGAACAAATCTTTCGGTAAGAAAAGAGTTATCTTGTTAATTTAAGTAAGCCTCATATATATCTTTTCTAAAAAGCCATTTTTACCAAAGAATCAAAGAAACAAAACTTAAGAACTCTAATAACTCAATATCGAAAAAATCATCTGATTTCATCACTCAACTATCCCTACAATAATGTATAACACCTAAAGAACATGAAATGTATATTTTAACCATTTTTATGCGTTTCTAATATTCATTTCTCATTTCTAATTAAACAATTTCCAAAAACCCATTATCTTTGCTCTTGGCTAATCAGAGATCATCCAAAATATATAAACAAGGTGCATAAAGCCTCTCTTTTCAAAGTGCTTGTTGTGTGATTTTTAGATAAAACATTTTTGAGAGTATATAATGGAAAGACAAATCAATATAATTCTGCAACCTGCCAAAAAATTTCTTAGATCAGGTCTTTATTTTTCAAAGGAGTCCTTGCATTGTTCAGGTATATCTCATATATGAATTAAACACAATATCCCTTCCCACAACTATTCCAGGTCACTTTTTTCTTGTGTGTGTGAGGGAGACTAGCCCTGAGCTAACATCTGTTGCCAATCCTCCTCTTTTTTGCTGAGGAAGATTGGCCCTGGGCTAACATCCGTGCCCATCTTCCTCTACTTTATATGTGACGCCACCACAGCATGGCTTGATAAGCTGTGTATATGTCCACGCCTGGGATCCAAAACTGCGAACCCCAGGCCAGTGAAGCAGAGTGCATGAACTTAACCACTATGCCACTGGGCCAGCCCCCAGATCACTTATTTTAAAGACATCTTACTAATGAAAAAAAAAAACTTGTAATAAGGGTTTTATTATTTTTACTAGTAAATTTTTTTCAATTCTAACTACTAGAATTTTAGTTTGGGTAAAAATTTGCCAACTAATATGAGCTTTTCTCTGCAACTGTGTTATCATCATCAAAGGGTGGAAAATTTGTAATAAAAATAAATAAAAAGTATTCTACAGAAGAAAGGCTTTCTAACCTGTTATTATATTTATTATCAAAATACCTCTTTTGCATTAAGCTACATAAAAGACACCTTGCCTTACAGACTATGATTCCCACTTCTTTCTACTCCCCATTCTTTTCAAAAGTTAAAAATAATTTAGTTTCTTTTAAAAACAACAAATCATTGGAAATAACATACTTATCAGATTTCCTTTTGCATCCCTGAGAGGAGCACCACCTCCACCTTTCCCCCAGGGGTTATAACTTCGCATTTCAGCTTCTAATTTAGCTTCATAGTCTTCTTTTTCTGCACGTTCTTTCTTCCTTCTTTCTTCTCTTTCCCGAATCTTGACAACATAAGAAACATTCATAATAAGTGCTGACAAGTATTCTGATACAAAAATTTTAATATCAGATTTAATTTTATTTTTCTTATTAGAGAAAAAAACTGGAGGGTTTTTTTCAGTATGCTTCACAATAAAACTTAAAATCGTTAAGTACATGTAATATCCAATTTAAAAACACTTTGATGCCTGGAGTACATAGCTGCTGCTCTCTCACATCATGCCACTAGACTCCTTGCCAGCCACTGATGCCACTTTGGACTAAACCAAATCCTCTCTCCCCTCCCACCCCCAACTTCTACCTGAGCCATTCTGTCCCTAACCGGTCCATAGGGACCAATGAGATCTTCCTACTTTCCTTTTTCATCTATCCTTTCATGGGACCTGGCCAGCCACAAACTCCCCCCTGTACCTCACCAGACCTACTCTACCTTGGGCAAACTCCTTTCCCAGAATTCAAAGAGGTTAAAGGTTCACAGCTCTTTGGAGAAAGCTAGACTACTTTAAGTAAAACTTTATGAAAGCATACCAAACAAATCCAGTCTTATCATCAAGTATAAGGACAGGATTGTCCCCTAGAGACATATGGATAGGCATTGATCAAGTATCTATATTTTGGAAAGTTACTTTTAAAATCATAACCATATGCATGGAAAATTCAAGCAACCACTCCGGTAAGGCCAAGAAAGGCATCACATACATATAATAAAATTCTAGAGTTAGGAAATCTAGTTGTGTCAGTGGTATATTTAATATGATCATTTGAAAACAGATAAATTCAGTCTTTTATTTGTAGAATCCTAACATACAAAAAATAATGTTGGTAATTCTATAATTTAAAAAAATCCATCTTGGGGCTGGCCTGGTGGCACAGTGGTTGGGTTTGCGCACTCCACTTTGGCGCCCAGGTTCGGATCCCGGGCACAGACCTACGTACTGCTTATCAAAGCCATGCTGTGGCAGGCGTTCCACATAAAATAGAGGAAGGTGGGCACAGACGTTAGCTCAGTGCCAAGCTTCCTCAGCAAAAAGAGGATTGGCAATGGATGTTATCTCATGGCCAATCTTAGTCACCTAAAAAAAAAAAATCCATCTTTCAAGATTGCCCATGTAAAAACTGAACAAAAGGAGTTTTAGAAGAAATTATAGAAAACGACCTCAGATGGACATATACCTACCAAGAGTTCCAGGGTCCTCTCAGAGATATGGATATTCCCCACAAAAAAACCATACATTTGATACAGTTACTCTTTACAGTTACTCTTAAGTAAACTCTTTTCAAACATTACAAACTACAACAGAACCCATTATCCTTCTCCCTAAAAGTTCTACCTTTTTGCCTATCTTATTCTCCTAGATTACAACACTCAGAGTCATCTTCAAGCCTTCTGTTCTTTCTCATTCCCTATATCTAAGTCCTATCAATGAAACTCCAGGGATTGTCTATTGGATGTTCTCCCCACCTTCCTCACTGGTTCAAGGCCTCATTACCTCCTGGCTGGACTACCTCAATAGTTTTCTAAAAGGTTTTTCTGCCACAACTCTTTTCCAGTTGTCTACATCACCACCAAATATCTTCCTAAAAGCCAAATCTGCTCACATCAACTATTACTTTCACTCTCTGGCTTAAAATTTCCTCCTTTTGGCTGTCCATAACAAGAAGAAATTGAAAAGCCCTTATTAGCTATTCCATCACAATCTAACACTCCAGCCCCTTGGCCCACATCAATTCCATTCCCTGAATACATGAGGAATTTCAGATCTATTCATTGTATAACATGCAGCTCAAATATCAACAACCATGTGAAGCCCTCTTAACTGCCCAATTATTCTCCCTATCATACGTTCCTAACAGCATTCTAGTCTATCTACATCAAAACTTATCATGTTTAACTATAAATAAATGGTATTTGTTTCTCTTCTGCCATACTCTTAAGTTCTAACGGACCACTGTGCTAACACACAAGATGTTCAACATTAAAGGAATGAAGGAACAAATGAATGAATGAATACCTGCTGCTGCAAAGCTTCTTGGTAAGACTGAAGTGACTGTTTTGAAGGCTTTGGTTTATCTTCAAAAAACAATCCTGAATTTATTGCTCGATCACTTGTAATTTTCAGTTCATTCTGTCTAACTGTATTCCTACATCAAACATACAATTAATCATTTGAATCCATTTATGACTAAGCAAGAAGAAAGTGCAATACTCCTTTGAAACAGCATGACATATAAGGACATTTAAAAGTAAAGAAAGATATTTCTCTTTAGGTGAAGGAGAAATTCTTAAGTAAATACCCCCTTCCTAAGCTCTTTCCCCCGTCTCTGCTTTCACAATTCATGGAACTTTCAAATTTCCTGGATCTATTTCTTGATCTAGGTGGCAGTTACATGGGGGTGAAAATACTTTGTGATAATTCATTAAGCAGTATACATATGACGTAGGCACTTTTATGAATGCACAGAAATAATAATATAGTTGAAGTCCATCAAATAATATCATAACTAATGATTTACTTAAGAACTATAATCCAATATAAAATAATAACTTCCTAGCCATTTCAAGAATAAAATATACTTACAGTAAAAAGTCTGACTGTCCCAAATAAATAAAATTTCTGAAAAACTTATCAGGAAGCAAAAAAGGAAAATTTTAAAACATATTTTGGTTATATAAATCTCAACCAATAAAGTGCTATTTGTCTTTAATACAATACATGTTATAGCACAGGAATGCAGCCACTTTGAAGAAAACAATACATTTAAAAAAATCTGAATTGGGGCCAGCCCAGTGGCGTAGTGGTTAAGTTTGTGCACTCTGCTTCAGTGGCCCAGGGTTCGCAGGTTCAGATCCAGGCACGGACCTACCCATTGCACATCAGGCCATGCTGTGGCAGGCATCCCACATATAAAATAGAGGAAGATGGGCACAGATGTTAGCTCAGGGCCAATCTTCCTCAGGAAAAAGAGGAGAATTGGCAATGGATGTTAGCTAAGGGCTAATCTTCCTCACTGGAAAAAAAAAATCTGAATCATAAAAGATAAACACAAATATTAGTTTTATAACAAAATTACAATTATAAAAAAGACTTTGCATCTCCAAAAACATCATCATTTTAAATAATGAGTTCTCTTTGTGTATTTAACAACTTATCTACAATCTTTTATTAGGATAACAGATGTCTGTGTATACTGTCACACTGGATTATGAGTGGGTAAAAGGGAAGATGAAGAGAACCAGAGCAAATGGTTCCTAACAGACTTCATACTTTTTCAGACAGAGCAAGGGGGCTCTGCACGTGTAAACGAATAAAGAACATTGAGAGGGCTTAGCTGAGGAAACTCAATCTCTCAAAACATATTAGCTACAAATCACACATGGATAGATTCTCTCAGCAGCTATTTCACTCATTTTTCATCCTATCTTTCACCCCTCACTCAAGGACCCAAATTCTTGGCCTTTATTTATCAACTCCTCGCTGGCCCAAAGAGAGGATTTAGGGATGTATGTAAAGTCAGATCAGGATGTGACGAAGGAGAGAAATGGTAGGGGTGGTAATTACACAACTCAGTAATTTTCAGTAAATTTATGGAGTTGTGCAACCATCACCACCATACAGTTTTGGAACTTTTCCATAACCCCAAAATATTCCTCATACGTATATGTAACCGATCCCTGTTCCCACCCCAGCCACAGGCAATCACGAAGTAAGTGGCCTGCTTTCCATCTCTACAGATTTGTTCTTTCTGAATACTTCACATAAATGGAACCATATGATATATATGGATTTTTTCACTTATAATATTTGTGAGGTATGTCGCAGCATGTATCAGTAGTTCATTCCTTTTTATTGCTAAATAGTATTTCGTTGCATGGATATAACATTTTGTTTATTCACTTACCAGCCGATGGACATTTGAATGGTTTATACTTTTTCACTGTCGAGAATATTGCTGTTATAAATATTCACATACAAGTCTTTGAGCGTACATATATTTTGATTTCTCTTAAGGATATGCTAAGAGTTGAACTGCAGTGTTTTATGGTAAGTATATGTTTAACTTTTAAAGAAACTGCCATTTCCTGCAATTGCTTTTTATACATCGATTTTGTATTCAGCAATTCTGCTAAAACTCCTATTAATTATAATGTTTTATCTCTACATTCTTTTGCAAATAATATCAGTTTTTTCTCTTCCTTTCTAATCCTTGTACCCATCTTCCTTCCTTTTTTATTTTTTATCTTGCTGCAATTATTGGGCCCCAAAAGAAATGGTGATACTTACTCCATTAAGTAAAATATTTGATGTAGGTTTTTCATGTTTATATTTTCTCAGGTTCAGCAGGTTCCCTTCTCACCAATTTTGTTGGGGTTTTCTTTAGTGATATCCCTTCACCGCTTGTGCCCACCTTCCAACCCTCTCCCCCGTTAGTTAACCAGCACTGTTCTCTCTGTCCATGTGTTAGTTTATCTCCCACATATGAGTGATATCATGTGGTGTTTGTCTTTCTATGTCTGGCTTATTTTGCTTAACATAATACCCTGAAGGTCCATCTATGCTGTTGCAAAGGATACAATTTTGTCTTTTGTATGTATGTATGTATATACATATATATGTGCCATATCTTCTTTATCCATTCATCAGTTGATGGGCACTTGGGTTGCTTCCACATCTTGGCAATTGTGAATAGTGCTACAATGAACATAAGGGTGCATAAGTCTCTTCAACTTGTTGATTTCAAGCTCTCTGGATAAAGAGCCAGTAGTGGGATAGCTGAGTCGTATGATATTTTCATTTTTAATCTTTTGAGAAATCTCCATACTGTTTTCCATAGTGGCTGCACCAGTTTGCATTCCCACCAGCAGTGTATGAGGGTTCCCTTTTCTCCACGTCCTCTCCAATATTTGGTTTTTGTCTTGGTAATTGTAGCCATTCTAACAGGTATAAGGTGACATCTCATTGTAGTTTTGATTTGCATTTCCCTGCTGATTAGTGATGTTGAACATCTTTTCATGTGTCTGTTGCCCATCTGTATATCTTCTTTTGAAAAATGTCTGTTCATATCTTCTGCCCATTTTTTGATCAGGTTGTTTTTTCTATTGTTGAGATGTATGAGTTCTTTATATATTTTGGAGATTAACCCCTTATCGGATATTTGGTTTACAAATATTTTCTCCCAGTTGGTGGGTTTTCTTTTCATTTTGATCCTGGTTTCCTTTGCTGTGCAGAAGCTCTTTAGTCTGATGTAGTCCCATTTGTTTATTTTTTCTTTGTTTCCCTTGCCTGAGTAGACATAGTATTTGAAAAGACTTCTAAGACCAATGTCAAAGAATGTACTGCCTATATTTTATTCTGGGAGTTTATAGTTTCACATCTTACCTTCAAGTCTTTAATCCATTTTTAGTTAATTTTTGTATGGCATAAGATAGTGGTCTACTTTCATTCATTTGCATGTGGCTGTCCAGTTTTCCCAGCACCATTTATTGAAGAGACTCCCTTCTCCATTGCATGTTCTTGGCTCCCTGGTCAAAGATTAGCTGTCCATAGATAAGTGGTTTTATTTCTGGGCTTTCAATTCTGTTCCATTGATCTGGGTGTCTGTTTTTGTACCACTACCATGCTGTTTTGATGACAATAGCTTGGTAGTATATTTTGAAGTCAGGCATAATGATGCCTTCAGGTTTGTTCTTTTTTCTCAGGATTGCTTTAGCTATTCGGAGTCTTTTGTTGTTCCATAAAAGTTTTAGGATTCTTTGTTCTATTTCTGTGAAGAATGTCATTGGGATCCTGACTGGGATTGCACTGAATCTGTAGGTTGCTTTAGGTAATATGGACATTTTAACTATGTTTATTCTTCCAGTCCATATGCATGGAATATGCTTCCATTTCTTATGTCATCTTCGATTTCTTTCACTGTATAGGTCTCTCACCTCCTTGGTTAAATTTATTCCTAGGTATTTTATTCTTTTTGTTATGACTGTAAATTGGATTGTATTCTTGAGTTCTCTTTCTGCTAGTTTGTTATTAGTGTATAGAAATGCAACTGGCTTTTGTAAGTTGATTTTGTACACTGCAACTTTGTTGTAGTTGTTGATTATGTCTAATAGTTTTTTGGTAGATTCTTCACCGTTTTCCATATAGAATCACGTTGTCCACAAACAGTGACAGTTTCCCTTCTTCCTTCCTGATTTAGATACCTTTTATTTCTTTTTCTTGTCTAATTGCTCTGGCCAAAACCTCCAGTACTATGTTGAATAAGAGTGGCAATAGTGGGCACCCTCATCTTGTTTCTATTCTCAGAGGGACAGCTTTCAGTTTTTGACCATTGAGTATGATGTTGGCAGTGGGATTGTCATATATGGCCTTTATTATGTGGAGGTACTTTCCTTCTATACCCATATTATTTACAGTTTTTATCATAAATGGGTGTTCAATCTTGTCAAATGCTGTCCCTGCATCCATTGAGATGATCATGTAGTTTTTATTCCTCACTTTGCTAATGTGGTATATATCACACTGATTGATTTGTGGATGTTGAACCATCTCTGCGTCACTGGTATAATCCCACTTGATCATGGTGTATGACGCTTTTAATGTATTACTGTATTCAATTTGCCAATATTTTGTTGAGGATTTTTGCATCTATGCTCATCAGCAATACTGGCCTGTAGTTTTCCATCTTTGTATCGTCCTTGTCTGGCTTTGGTATCATGGTGATGTTGGCCTCACAGAATGAGTTAGGAATCATTCCATCTTCTTCAATTTTTTGGAATAGTTTGAGAAAGATAGGTATTAAGTTTTCTTTTAATGTTTGGTAGAATTCTCCAGAGAAGCCATCTGGTCCTGGACTTTTGTTTTTGGGAGGTTTTTGATTACTGTTTCAACCTCTTTACTTGTGATTGATCTCTGCAGATTCTCTATTTCCTCTTGGTTCAGTTTTGGGAGGCTGCTTAAGTCTAAAATTTTATCCATTTCTTCTGGGTTATCCAATTTGTTGGCATGTAGTTTTTCATACTGTTCTCTTATAATCCTTTGTATTTCTGTGGTATTCTTTGTAATTTCTCCTCTTTCATTTCTAATTTTAGTTATTTTGACCTTCTCTCTATTTTTCTTAGTGAGTCTGGCTTAGGGTTTGTCAGTTTTGTTCATCTCAAACAACCAGCTCTTAGTTTCACTGATCCTTTCTACTGTTTTTCTGATCTCTATTTCAGTTATTTCTGCTCTAATTTTTATTATTTCCCCCCTTCTGCTGACTTTGGGCTTTGTTCTTCTTTTTCTAGTTCTGCTAGGTGTAGTTTAAGATTACTTATTTGAGATTTTTCTTGTTTGTTGAGGTGGGCCTGCATAGCTATGAATTTCCCTCTTAGAACCACTTTTGCTGCATCCCATAAGAGTTGTATGATGTATTTTCATTTTCATTTATCTCCAGATATTTTTTGACTTCTCCTTTGATTTCTTCATTGATCCAATGTTTGTTCGGTAGCATGTTGTTTAGTCTCCACATATTTGTGACTCTCCCAGCTTTTTTCTTGTAGTTGATTTCTAGTTTCATAGCATTATGGTCAGAAAAGATGCTTCCTATGGTTTCAATCTTCGTGAATTTATGGAGGCTTATTTTGTATCCCAACATATGGTCTATCTTGTATCCCAACATATGGTCTATCTTTGAGAATGTTCCATGTGCACTTGAGAATAATGTGCTGTTTGGGATGGAGTGTTCTATATATATCTATTAAGTCCATCTGGTCTAGTTTTTCATTTAAGTCCACTATTTCCTTGTTGACTTTCTGTCTGGATGACTTATCCATTGATGTAAGTGTGGTGTTGAGGTCCCCTAGTATTATTGTGTTGCAATTTATTTCTCCCTTTAGGTCTGTTAAGAGCTGCTTTACATACTTTGGTGCTCCTGTGTTATGTGCATATATATTCATTAGTGTTATGTCCTCTTGGTGGAATGCCTCTTTTATCATTATATACTGCCCCTCTTTGTCTCTGTCTTTTTTATCTTGAAGTTGGCTTTGTCTGATGTAAGTATGGCAACACCTGCTTTCTTTTGCTTGCCATTTGCTTGGAGTATCATCTTTCATCCCTTCACTCTAAGCCTGTGTTTGTCCTTAGAGCTGCGATGTGTTTCCTGGAGGCAGCATATTGCTGGGTCTTGTTTTTTAATCCATCCAGCTGCTCTGCCTCTTTTGGGTGGAGGATTCAATCCATTTACATTTAGAGTGAGTACTGATATATGATAGCTTAATACTGACATTTTATCTCTTGTTTTCCAGTTGTTCTATATTTCCCTTGTTTCTATTTTCTTGGATTTCTGACTGCCATTTCAGTTTGCTGGCTTTCTAGATGGTTTTGTCTTTATTTATGATTTGTGTCTCTGCTCTGATTTTCTGTTTAGTGGTTACTATGAGGTTTGAATAAAAGGTCTCATACATGAGATAGCCCATTTTCTGATAGCCTCTTATCTCCATTAGCCTAAGCAGGTTCCATCGATTTCCTCTTCCCTAAGTTATTGTTGTCACAAATTATTCTGTTTTCTGTTGTGAGTTTGTGGTTAAAATGAAGTGTTTACAGTTACTTTTGATGCTTGCCTTCCCTTTATCTTTTATGTTATAATTAAGTGTTTGCTAACTTGTTCGGATAGCTGCAAATTTCTGATTTTGTTTGTCTATTTATATCCTTACTCAAGGCTTTGCAAACCTTTGCCTTTTTGTTTCAGATATGAGGGCATCCTTGATCATTTCTTGTAATGGAGATCTAATGGTGATGAACTCTCTTCACTTTTGTCTTTTTTTTTTAATTTTTTTTTTTTTGTGAGGAAGACCAGCCCTGAGCTAATATCCATTGCTCATCTTCCTCTTTTTGCTGAGAAAGACTGGCCCTGGGCTAACATCCGTGCCCATCTTCCTCTACTTTATATGGGACGCCACCACAGTATGGCTGACAAGCAGTGGGTCAGCAGGCACCTGGGATCTGAACCGGCAAACCCCGGGCTGCCAAGCGCAAACTAAACCACTGTGCCACTGGGCCAGCCCCCTCCACTTTTGTTTATCTGGGAAAGTTTCTATTTCTCTATCATATCTGAAGGATAGTTACACTGGACAGTATTCTTGGTGAGGTTTTTTTTGGTGAGGAAGATTGGCCATGAGCTAACATCTGTTGTCAATCTTCCTCTTTTTGCTTGAGGAAGATTGTCCCTGAGCTAATATCTGTGCTCATCTTCCCCTACTTTATATGTGGGATGCCGCCACAGCATGGCTTGATGAGCAGTGTGTAGGTCCGTGCCTGGGATCCAAATCTGTGAACCCTGGGCTGCCAAAGTGGAGCTCGTGAATTTAACCACTACACCACCAGGCTGGCCCCTGGAGGTTTTTATCTTTTACTATTTTGAATATATCATTCCAATCTCTCCTAGCCTGTAAGGTTTCTGCTGAGAAATCACTGAAAGCCTGATAGGGGTTCCTTTGTAAATTACTGTCTTCTGCCTGGCTGCCCTTAATATTTTTTCTTTGTCCTTGACTTTTCCAGTTTTACTATTATATGCTTTGGAGAAGGTCTTTTTGCACTGATTGAATTAAGAGTTCTGCTGGCTTCATATACTTGTAAGTCTAGTTCCTTCCCCTGGTTTGGGAAGTTCTCAGCTATTATCTCTTTGAAAAAGCTCTCTACTCCTTTCTCTCTCTCTTCTCCCTCTGGAATACCTGTAATCCTTATGTTGCATTCCCCAATTGAGTCGGATATTTCTCAAAGAATTTCTTCATTTTTTTAAAGTCTTAGTTCTCTGTCTTCCTCCACGTGAAGCCTTTCTATATTTCTGTCGTCTAAACTATGAATTCTGTCCTCCATAACATCAGCTCTGTTTTTTAAGGTTTCTAGATTGTTTTTTCTTTCATTTACTGTGTTCTTCATCTCCAGAATTTGTTTGTTGTTTTTTTTAGAGTTTCAACCTCTTTTGTGAAGAATTTGTTCTGCTCATTAATTTTACTCCTGAGTTCACTGAACTGTCTTTCTGAGTTTTCTTGTAACTCATTGAGTTTCTTTACAACAACTATTTTGAATTCTCTGTCATTTATATTGTAAATTTCTGTGACTTCAGGACTGGTTTCTGGAGACTTGTCACTTTCCTTCTGCTCAGGAGTGTTAATGCAGCTTTTCATGGTGTTGGATGAAGGGATCCTTTCCTGGTGCACAGTGGTAGTATCAGGTCACAGATTCCACTTGCCACCACTGGGAAGAGACAGGAGCTGTGTTTTCTGAACCTGCTGCATCTGCTGGAAGTTGTGCCAACAGGGATCACCTGCATTTGCCTGCTGGCCGCAGCTGCTTGGCAAGTCACACACACAAGTAGGTGCTCTGGTGTGGATCTGCTGCCTTGGCCAGGGACTGGCTGAGCTGATGTGCTAGGCAGGAGGGGAGGGGTGCTTCCTTCCACGTGCACAGGCCTGCTCTGCACTCAGGCAGTTCGCTTGGGCTGCTGTGCTTGGTGGGGGCGCACGTGGTGTCTGAGCTGCACCACTTGGTGTGAAGCATTGCCATGAGCCAGGCTGCAACTCTGAAAGCAAAAGCATTCACGCACAGGCCTGCCTGCTTCCTCCCTCCTCTTACAGTCACACGCTGGCTGCTGCATGACGAACTGCAAACTAGATAGATCGCTGCTGTTGAGGAGGGTAAGGATCCACTCACCTCCTTCCACTGCTTCCCGGGGAGCCAGTACCCCCACCTTCAGATGTACGGCCGTGTGAATCTCTCAGATATCCTATTGTCCTTTGTAGGGAATTCTCTGTTGGTTAAATACTGTCCAATTGGTTATAACTTAGAGGGGAGAGACTAAGGGAACAGCTCACTCCATCAAGATGCTGACATCACTTTAAACTTTTTTTTTTTATAAGTAGAAAAAGTACCTTCTAAAATAACAATAAAGGGGCCAGCTGGTGGCATAGTGGTTAAGTTTGCGCACTCCTCTTCAGCGGCCCAGGGTTCACGTGTTTGGATCCTGGGTGTGGACCTATGTTGTGTTCATTAAGCCATGCTGTGGTATCATCCCACATACAAAATATAAGAAGATGGGCACAGATGTTATCTCAGGGCTAATCTTCCTCAGCAAAAAGAGGAAGATTAGTAATGGATATTAGCTCAGGGCCAATCTTCCTCACCAAAAAAAAAAAAAATAAATTAAAAAATAAATAACAATAAAAAGTATATATAGCCAATACAGTAACACAGTTTATTATCATTATCAAGTATTATACACTACATAACTGTATGTGCTATACTTTTATACAATTGGCAGCACAGTAGGTTTGTTGACATCAGCCTCACCACAAACACGGGAGCGATGCATCACACTACAACATTATGATGGCTACGACATCACTAGGCAATAGGAATTTTTCAGCTCCAATACAATCTCATGGGACCACCATAATATATTCAGCCCATCACTGACCAAAACATCGTTATGCAACACATGACTGTAATAAAAAAATTACCCATAAAGAAAATACAAGGGCCAACTGGCTTCCTGGTTAATACACTGAAGGAAGAATTAACAATCCTTCACAAACTCTCCAAAATAACAGAAAATGAAGGAACATTTCCAACTAATTATGTTAGGCTAGTACTATCCTGATACCAAAATCAGACAGACATCTAAAGAAGACAAAACCAAAGACCCATATCACTCATGAATATAAAAGCAAAAACCCGCAACAAAATATTAGCAAACTGAATAATCCAGAAACATATAAAATGAATTACACTCCATTACCAAGTGAGATTTATCACAGGAATGCAAGGTTGATTTAATACCTGAAACTAATCAATATAATACATCATGTTAATAGAATAAAGAATAAAAACCATATGATCATCTCAATAGATGCAGAAAAAGCATTTGACAAAATTCAACTTCCAACTTAAAAATATGTTGAAAGAAAATGCTAAATACCTCTTCCTGATATAAACAATCAACAAAGAATAAAAAGGAACTTCCTCAAGCTGATAAAGGCAATTACGAAAAATCCACAACTAACATCATACATAATGGTTAAAGACTAAATGCCTTCTACCTAAGATCAGAATAAGATAAGGATGTCCACTCTCATAATTATCTATTCAACATTATACTGGAGGTTCTAGCCAGGGCAATTAAGCAAGAAAAAGAAATAAAAGGCATCAGATTGGAAAGGAAGAAATAAAACTCTCTCTATTCACTGATGAGATGATCATGTATATAGAAAAGTCTAAGAAATCCACTAAAAACTGTTAGAAATAATAAGAGTTCAGCAAAGTTGCAGGACACAAGATCAATATACAAAGCCCAAATATATTTCTACACACTAACAATGAATGATGTGAAAATGAAATAAGAAAACAATTCTATTCACATTATCAAAAAATATTAAACACTTTGGAACAAATGGGACCTCAAATAACCAAAAAGTTTTTGAAAAGCAACAAGCTAATGGACTCACACTTCCTGATTTCAAAACTTACTACAAAGCTACAGTAATTAAAACACCATGGTACTGGCATACAGACATAGAGACCAATCGAATAGAACACAAAGCCCAGAAATAAATCCACGCATACAAAGTCAAATGATTTTTTGACAAGGATGCCAAGATCATACAATGGGGAAAGGACAGTCTTTTCAACAAATGGTGCTGGGAAAATGATACCCACATGCAAAAGATGAAGTTGAACTCTTACTTAACACCATATACAAAAGTTAAATCAAAATGGATCAAAGTCCTCAATGTAAGACTGAAAACTATAAAACTCTTAGAAAAAAAATTAGGGCAAAAGCTTCATGACACTGGATTTGGCAATGTTTTCTTGGATATGACACCAAAGACACAGACAACAAAAGAAAAAATAGACAAACTGGACTTCATGAAAGTTAAAAATCTGTGTGCATCTATCGTGTTGATAGATATTACCAACAGAGTGAAAAGGTAACACACAGAATGGGAGAAAACATTTGCAAGTCATATATCTGATAAGGAATTAATATCCACAATATAGAGAGAATTCTTAAAACTCAACAACAAAAAAGATTCAAAAAAGAGCAAAGGACTTGAATAGACATTTCTTCAAAGACAACAGACAAATGGCCAATAGGCTCAACATCAGTAATCACAGGGAAATACAAATCAAAACCACAATAAGATACCACCTCACACCCATTAGGATGGCTGGTATCAAAAAAAATTAAGAGAAGTGTTGATCAGGATGTGGAGAAACTGGAATCCTTGTGCTCAGCTGACAGAAGTATAAAATGGTACAGCCGCTATTGAAAACAGTATGGTGGTTCCTCAAAAAATTAAAAGTAGAATTACCATATGATTCAGCAATTCCACTTCTGGGTATACACCTAAAAGAACTGAAACAGAGTCTAGAAGATATATTTGTACACCTGTGTTCACAGCAGTATATCCACAATACCTAAACCATGGAAGCAACCCAAGTGTCCATCAAGGGATGGATAAGCAAAATGATGGTACAGTAGTCAGCCCTTATTCACGGTTTCACTGACCTCAGTTTCAGTTACCCATGATCAATTGCCCAAAAATATTAAACGGAAAATTCCACAAATAAACAATTCATAAGTTTTAAATTGCAGGCCTTTCTTGAGTAGCATGATCAAATCTCTTGCCATCCTGCTTCATCTCACCCAAGATGTGAAAATCCCTTTGTCCAGCATATCCATACTGTATATGCTACCTGCCTGTTTGTCACTTAGTAGCTCTCTCAGTTATCAGATCGACTGTCGCAGCATCACAGTGTTTGTGTTCAGTTAAGCCTTATCTTACTTAATAATGGCCCCAAAGTGCAAGAGTAGTGATGCTGCCAATTCAGATATGCTAAAGAGAAGCTGTAAAGTGCTTCCTTTAAGTAATAAGGTAAAAGTTCTCAGCTTAATAAAAAAAGTATGCTGAGGTTGCTAAGATCTATGGTAACTTTTATTATAGTATATTATTATAATGGTTCTAATTTTATTATTAGTTATTGTTGTTCATCTCTTACAGTGCCTAATTTATAAATTAAACTTTATCATAGATATATATGTAGAGGAGAAAACATAGTATATATAGGGTTCGGTACTATCCACGATTTCAGGCATCCACTGGGGGTCTTGGAATGTATCCTCTGCAGATAAGGGGGGACTACTGTATATACATACAATCGAATACTACTCAGCCTTATAAAGGAAGGAAATTCTGACATGCCACAACACGGATGAACCTCGAGAATATTATGGTAAGTAAAATAAGCCAGAGGGGCCAGCCTGGTGGCGCAGTGATTTAGTTCACGCTTTGGCAGCCCGGGGTTCATGGGTTCGGATCCTGGGCACCCAACGACACACTGCTTGTCAGCCATGCCATGGTGGCGTCCCATATAAAGTAGAGGAAGATGGGCATAGATGTTAGCCCAGCCAGTTTTCCTCAGAAAAAAGAGGAGGATTGGCAACGGATGTTAGCTCAGGGCTGGTCTTCCTCACAAAAATAAAAAAATAAAAAATAAATTAAATAAGCCAGACAGAAAGAGACAAATACTATATGATTCTACTTTTATGAGGTACCTAAAGTAGTCAAAACCACAGAGACAGAAAGTAGAACGGTGGTTGCCAGGGGCTGGGGGTAGGGGAAATAGGGAGATGTTTAATAGGCGTAAAGTTTCAGTTTTGCAAGATGAAAAGAGATGGTGGGATGGTTGCACAACAATATGAATGTACTTAACACCACCAAACTATACACTGAAAATGCTTAAAATGATAAATGTTATGTGTATTTTACCACAATAAAAAATATTAAGATGGTAATACTCACTAAACAGATCTACAGATTCTACATAATCTCTATCAAAATCTGAACTGCAATTTTGCAGAAATTGACAAGCTGATACTAAAATTCACATGAAAATGCAAAGGACCTAGAATAGCCAAAACAACCTTGGAAAAGAAAATTTGAAGAACTCACTTACTTCCTGATTTCAAAACTTACTACGGTGCTACAATAATCAAGTGCTACCAGCACAAGGACAGACACATAAATCAATGGAATAGCACAGAGAATCCCAGAAACAGACTCACACAAACACACCCAACTAATTTTGACAAAGGTGTAAAAGCAATTCAATAGAGGAAAAATAATCTTGTCAACAAATGGTGCTAAGAGCCATAGGCAAAAAAAAAAAAAGACCTTCAATCTAAGTCTCACATCTTATATAAAAATTAACTCAAAATGGATCATGACCTTAAATGTAAAATTATAAAACTTCTACACACAAAAAAAAAAACAGAAGGAAATCTTTAGGATCTAAGTCTAGGAAAAGAGAAATTAGACTTGACACTGAAAGCACAATCCATAAAAGGAAAAACTGATAAATTGAACTTGATCAAAATTCAAAACTTTGCTCTGTGAAAGATCCTACTAAAAGGATGAAAAGACAAGTTTTAAACTGAGAGAAAACATGTGCAAACCACACATCTGATAAAGAATTAGTGTTTAGGATATATAAAGAACTCTCAAAACTCAGTAGAAAAAACTCCAAGTGGAAAATGCACAAGACATCAATAGACGTTTCACTAAAGATTTATAGATGGCAGATAAACACATGAAAAGACATTCAACATCATTATCATTAGAGAAATGTAAATTAAATCCCTTATGATGCATCACTACGCACTTATCAGAACAGCATAAACAAAAGTCACAAGATATAATGCTGGTCAAGATGTGAAGAAACCAGATTCTTAATACATTACTGATATGAATGTAAAATGGTACAGTCTCTCTGAAAACAGTTTGGCACTTTCTTACAAAACTAAACTTGAAACTGACATACAACCCAACAATAACATTCCTGGGCAATTATCCTAAAGAAATAAAGGCTATGTTCACACAAAAACCTGTACACTAATGTTTATAGTAGCTCTATTTATAATAACTGAGATGTCCTCCAATGAGTGAATGGTTAAACAAACTGTGGTACATCCATACCATGGAATGCCACCCAGCAATAAGAACAAATGTACTATTTATACATGCAACAACCTGGATGAATCTCCAGAGAACTATGCTGATTTTAAAAAGTCAACCTCAAAAGGTTATGTATTCTATGATTCCACTTATACAACATTCTTAAAATGATATTATATAAACGAAGAACAGATTAATTGTTGCCAGTGGCTAAGGAGGGAGTAATAAGGGCAGAAGGGAACTAGGTCTGGCCATAAAAGGGCACCATAAGGGTTCCTTGTGATGATGGAAGTGTTCTGTATCTTGACTGTATCCAATGCCACATATCTGAGTTGTGATATTGTACCATAGTTTCGCAAGATGTTAGCATTGTGGAAAACTGGGTAAAAGGTACACAAGATGTCTCTGTATTATTTCTTACAATTCCACCAAGGGAATCTACAATTATCTCTCAATAAAAAGTTTAATTTTAAAAGATGATGCTATAGAAGTATATTTATTGACATGGAAAAAATGATTATGATATATTGTTAATTTTAAAAGCAGGTTATAGAACAATATGTACAATACAGGCATACCTCAAAGATATTGCAGGTTCGGTTCCAGACTACTGCAATAAAACAAGTTTCACCATAAAGCAAGTCACACAACTTTTCTGGTTTCCAAGTGCATATGAAAGTGATATTTACACTATACTGTAGTCTATTAAATGTGCAATAGCATTATGTCTAAAAAAACAATGCACATACCTGAATTAAAAAATACTTTATTGCTAAAAAGTGTTAACCATCATCTGAGCCTTCAGCAAGTCGCAATCTTTTTGCTGATGGAGAGTCTTGTAAAAAATGCAGTATCTGCGAAGTGCAATAAAACGAGGTATGCCTGTATATCATTTTGGTGTGTGTTGTGGGTATATTTTTGTGAGTTTGTGTGTGTACACAGAAAGACTTCATGAATGCATATTTAGATATGTCTATTTCTAATGAATGAGATTTTAGGTGATTTCAATTTTTTGCCTTATTTGTTTGTATTCTTATTTATCAATAAGTATGCATGTGTGACTTTCCTAATGAGAGGAAATGAGGTTATTCTTAATTTTTAAAATGTACTTTCTATGAAACATTGACTCAAAGGCAATACTTTGAACATGCTGGTTATGCAAATAATTAGAAATTAAAATAAGTTACATCTGTCTGAAGAAAAAGAATGAATTGAATAATACAGGTTCTATGGAAGACAAATTAATCTTTTTAAGAAGTTATTACTTTAACTAACAACTTACATAATAGGTTGTGGTGGCTGGTGGGTGACAGGAGCACTAACATAAGTTGCAGGCTGTACTCCCATCATTCCTGAACCATCTTAAAAGAAAACAAACACATTTATTTCAGAGTATCCATTTTATAACATTTTATCCCTAAAGGAAATGTCACATACTAAAAATGTTATCTAACAAAAAAACCCATACTTCCTTCTGGGTTAGGAGTTAGCAAAGAACAATGCAAGAAAACACAAAATAGTTACTTCTTAAATCTAGATAAAAAGGAAATAACTATAAAATATAACTGACTTTTTAAAAAGGGCATTTATTAAATCAATAAATATATAGCATTTGAATTAAGTAAAGCTGTGCTTTTCTCATTATATATTTTTGCTTGCACAAAAACCAATTTTCCTGGCTAACCACTCGAAAAAAATGTTTACCCTATAGATAACTTACAGTAAGCAAGACTGGGATCCAAAGTATTCCTGGCCCCATAAAAATAGTATGCATCATCATAAGGAGTTCGATAGTTAGTAGCCAAAGGTGGTAGTAGGGGAGGTGGAGGCAGAGGTGCAATCCTGTACCAAAAGAAAATTAGAAAATTCTTCTCATATTTCACTGCAATTTTTTTTTAATCAAGATATTATCCTTTTACAAAAATGTTACCAAAAATCTAATCGCTGCTTTAGAAAAAGCCACCATCTTGCTTCAATCTTTTATCAAAAATTATGACTAAAAAGCAAAAAATAGTAAAAAGTTTCCGAATTTAAGGTATAACACTTACGGAAGACAGAAACTTCAGATAATATTCAATCAATTAATATCTAAGTAGTTACCCTATGCCAGAATTGAACAAACATGGTCCCTCTCCCTCAGGAATAAAACAGAAATAAACAGATAACTACAGCAAAGTATAGTAAATGAAACAATATAAGTAGATGCAGGGTGCTATGGGAACATGGAGCATGGACATTTAAATCACATAGGGGAGGGGAGGAAAGCATACGGAAGGCTTTCTGGAAAAAGCAATGCTTCAGCCTTGTTGCCAAAGTGAATTAGACACAGAGAGGAAGGATAGTACAAAAAGGAAAAGCAGAGAGGTACTAAAAGGAATTACTAACAGTTCTGTTTGACTGGGGGAAAGGATGTATATTTTTAACTTTAAAAATGTATTGTTCTTTCAAAGGAAGTCAACCATAATGTGCAAAAGAAACCACTTAAGTATCAACAGTAAAGTCTTGACATAATTTTTAGTATTTCATCAAGTTAAAACTTCAGAAAACCTCTACTTTAGCACTTCATTACTGATTAGCAAATATCTCTGTATTTCCACCAAGGCAATATTTTCCAATAGTAAAAATGGAAAAGGCAAATTCCTTTAGATGAACAGAAAAAGAATGGGAGCATCCTAGAATAATTTCACTTTTGTGTATCTTAACAGGTTCTCCCTTTGTATACTTCAAAATAATTCTGAAGAGCTAAGAACACATTAAAGTTCTCTTCAGTTGTGAATATTTTTCACATTTGCTAGTCATTCAATGTTTCTAATCTTGCTATCCTCATTCCATACATATCAACAAAGTAGTTGAAAAACTGCTATGAAAGGGAACTATCATATCATTAAATCTTAAATTTTTATAGAAATTTATATAAGATTTAATCCTCACAACCAGCCTGTAATTATAGATAAGAAAAAAATATTACTATTCCACTTTTACAAATGATAAAATTAAAGTTCAATAAAGGTGTGGTTTGCCCAAAATCCACACAGTGAAGCCAACTGTTTTAATCCCTAAACCAATGCTGAGACCATTAAACCACATTCTGTAATTCTAATCCTGCCTAGTCTTTTCAGTCAGGAAACCATCAGATGAAACAAACAAAACACCTGATAAATATAGTAAACAGTCCTACAATTTGTTAGTAGCAAATAAAACGTAAGACCAAGTTCTACCGAAAAAAGAAAGTATAGCTCAGAAAATATCAATATTAAACGAGAAAAACACCTGATTAAATACACTCCTATAATAAGTATATTAATAGTAAGCAAAAAATAAGCAGAAGTCCTACTAAGAGAAGAAAGCATAGCCCAGAAAATATCAATGTTAACAACAGGATTTTCTTTATGTATAGTCTAGTATATCATGATGTCTTTTATCTATGGTAACCAAATCTTACCTAAGTTATAGGTTTAATAACCTTAAAGACTTTTTATTTCAGGTATTTGAGTTGCATAGCCCATGAGTAATCAGAAAGAAAGAGCTGAACAAGCAGAAGGTAAAATAGAGTAATATATATATCTATAAGAGCCACGTTACAAACTTTTTCTGCATAAACTGAAGGAAATAGTCAATGTTTGCCAAGTGGAAATTACCAAAGTGAGAAAATGTATAGCTTTTATATGTTAAAAGATATTTAAAAATGACATTTCAAAATATGACTTAAAACTAAATTCTAAATGTACTTATTCATTCTAAAAATACTAAAGCATCTTTAAACAATAAGAGAGAGTTACAAGGATTTCCTTTGTTTTTACAATAACAGAGAAAAGATCAACAATGAAAACAAATTTCAAGAGGAATTATTTGACAAAAGCCATTAATTGTACAAAAATCTCTGAAGGATAACATTATTTGCTTTAGCAAATCCTTCTAAACACAAAATATAATGATACCTTACCTAATTCCCAAACACAAAACATTTTAAACAAGCACCTGGGAGGCACCATTTCACCAAGGGTGCTGCTGAGTCCACTGTGCAAATCTTCATTCTGAGATGGGATGGAGTGAGCTGATGGCATGGGTGGGACAGATGGGGCAGATAAAGGAGGGAGAGGTGTCTGGAAAGCTACTCTGGGTCTTTCGGGTGGTATCGTCTCTTCAAAGTGTCTTGGTGCCACACTAAACTGCTTTAGTCTATCAGGCTAAAATAAAGAAAAAAAAATCTGTTTGTTACGTACAGTCATAAATTTAAAGGTGGAAAGGACCTCAAAAGACCCTCTATCCCAGACTGCCAGCAGGCACTTAACTTAGCACCAGAATAACAGAATTTTACAGTTCTATAAAAGATTTTGAAGATCTAGTTCTTATTTTATAAATGGAGTAATTAAGGCTCTCTGAAAGTACATAAATCACCTAAGGTCTCACCATTAATAAATAATCAAGCAAAGACTAGAACCAGATATTAATTTTAAATATAAAACTCTCTATTACACTATAACACCATGCTGCTTCTCTATCCAATTGCCATTTCTGACATCAAAGTATTCCCTACAACAGAGTCAACAAACATTTTCTGTAAAGAGCCAGACAGTACATGTTATCAGGCTATGCAGGTCACATGGTCTCTTCACAACTACTCAACTCAGCCATAGTGAGAAAGTAGCCCAAAACAATATGTAAATAAATTAGAGAGAGTGTGCTGCAATAAAACCTTATTTACAAAAATACGCATTTGGCAATAGGCTATAGTTTGCTAATCCCTGCTCAAGAACATCATTCATGTGTCCTTTTCTAAGATTTGCACATCAAAAGTAAACCCAACCAAAAGTAATGGTCTAACTATTGTGTCAAATATATTTATTTATTTATTCTCATAAAGCAACTTGACACTGTAAAGATTGCTTCATTCAAATATAAATAAGAAGGTCTGTCAAACACTAAGGTAACTATAAATCCAAAGTTTAATATGCCACCATATTACATTAAAAAGTTCAAGATTTTTAAAGTTTAAGTTTTTAATTGTGAAAACTATTTCAAAGGTATTTATAGATAGAAGAAAAGATGTTTGGCTTTGGAATTTATCCTTTTTCGCCCATCATGTTTATCTTCCCCAGAAATTCTCAGATTAATCTAAAAGTTTTATCCTATGAGTAGTCAAGAAGAACACCGGGAGTGATGCTGGTGTAGTATTAAACCTTTTAAACAGATAACCCAAAGGGTATATATACTTAGTATAAGTGAAAGTAAATCAAAAGTTGCCTACAGTTGAATAATTTTAAGTTGCTGTATTCTTTTTAAGAATAAATTCTTTTATGACACTGAAGTTTCTTAATTATCACTTCAAGATGAAACAAAAACTTGCCTTAGCAAATAAATTCTACATATCCAACTACAGAAAAAGTACATTTTAAGAAGAGCAATAAATTATTACCTCTTCCTTACTTAACTGCAATGATGTAATTCATTCCACTTAATGATGAGAATTGCAAAATTAAAGCAAAAATAAGGTTATCTCTCTAGTTTTGCATTAAATAAAAATCACGAAAATGCTTGAAGACTGAATTTAAAAATTTCAGTTTCTTCGGAAATCACTCTAACATCAAAAAAGTGGTCAAGATATACTCAAGAAAAATATTAACCTTTATTGTAAATTAAACTTTCCCATGGAATGGTGCACGTGAACAAAATAGAAAAGATTAATTTAAAACAAACTAAAAAACAGATGCACACATGAAAAAAAGGAAAAATTTTCTTACAGAAATAAACAAGAGCTAGGACTTAATGTTTCATGAGAACTGTTCAAACTGGTCTACTCTTAAATTTCCCCCGAAATCTTCTGTCTCCACCTGCCACCACATTTGAGACTTATTTGAATGAAAGATTAAACATTAAAGATGCCAGGAACTCTTACCGATTTCTCAGGATCTTGTACTCCAGAAGCTGCAACTCTGAGTTCCAAATCTTTTTCTCTAAACAAATTAAAGTTTTACATATTAAAAAGTTACAGTAAACACTATCAAAATCATAATCATTACTGAAACAAATTTACACAAAAAGTCTATGCAATAACATCTCCAAATAGAAATAATTCCTTTAACTGACAGGAAAGCCTAAAATATTTCTGAAAACTAAATTTTCTGATCTGGTGCAAAGTTAACTAGAATGCAAATGAAAACTGACTTGTAATAAGTATTTCTAAACCAGTGGCTCCAGTACTTCAAAGCCTAAGCAGGGGCTGACCCGGTGGCATAGTGGTTGAGTTCGCACACTCCGCTTCAGTGGCCTGGGGTTCACAGACTCAGATCCCGGGCGAGGACAGATGCACCGCTCATCAAACCATGCTGTGGTGGCATCCCACATACAAAATAGAGGAAGGTGGGCACGGATGTTAGCCCAGGGCCAATCTTCCTCAGCAAAAAAGAGGAGGATTGGCAACAGATGTTAGCTCAGAGCCAGTCTTCCTCATTAAAAAAAAAGGCCTAAGCAATTCATACAGAATAAAGTACAGATGTAAAACAAACTGTACTTTGTGAAACAGAAAACTTTTTTTAGAGTACATGTATATTTTCAGTTCACAAAAAGGGTAAAAAATTAACACCATACTTTCTTTTTTTAATCCTTTTTATTTTTTTAAATTTTTATTTTTAATTTTTTTTGCTGAGGAAGATCGGCCCTGAGCTACTATTTGTTGCCAATCTTCCTCTTTTTGCTTAAGGAAGATTCGCCCTGAGCTAACATCTGTGCCAATCTTCCTCTGTTTTGTATGTGGGTCACTGCCACAGCATGGCTGCCACCAAGTAGTATAAGTCCACTCCTAGGAACTGAACCCAGGCCGCTGAAGCAGAGCAGGCCGAACTTAACCACCAGGCCGTGGGGCTGGCCCCAATACCATACTTTCTAATAAGAATTTTTAAGAAAATGACGTTAAAGATGGCTAACATCAGACAGTAGATATTGACTTCCTCTAAGAGAAAAAAAGGCAAAACTAAAAGATGATACATCTCAAATTCTCTACAACTAAGATATCTAAGTCCTAATTTTAAACCATAATTAATATTTCACAGGTATTTCTACAAGAAAGATTACAAACACTGAGACTTGTATACAATATAAATACCTGTGGATTTATCATGATTATCTTGATATTGCCTATACATGTGTACTTACCGTTTCACACTGTTAAAAGATAAAATACTTTTATTTTCTATTTTTTATTATATATAGGATAATACAGTGGGCATGTAGATAATAACTACTACCCTAAATCAAAAGTTGAAGAAATTAATGAAGGTATGTAAAAGGCCTGCTACAGAATATATCCGTAGTCTCATTTGTTACCTATGACAAAGAAAATGAACACTTTCATAGTATTTGTTTTATTACCCTGGCTGATTTACAATGTGGAGATTGAAACAGAAATGACTTACAAACACAAAATCATATTAGGAAAAATATCTCCTTATTTTACTATGTTATAGTTACCACCACGTCATTTTACACAAATGCACTTTAAATTCAAAACATCTCTTTTAAATGCAAACCTTTCATTACCGTCTCTTGTTCTTCTGTTGTTCAGCCATTTGTTCCAATAGTTCTAGTCTATATTTCTCCTTCTTTCTCTGAATAAGTTCTCGATCTTCACCTCCTAGAAAGTGGTAAGGAAAAAAATGTAAGTCTTAACTCTTGAGCAACATATGCAACTACAAACTCGATTTTTAATTATATCAAAGAGTAATTACTGCATATGCAGGACATATAGAAAGTAAAATCATATGTATCATTACTTCAATTAATTTCATAATTTATGAATATCTATTATGTGCCAAACACAAGATACATTAATCCTTCCCACACCTCTACATTGAATCAAAAACCTTCTTAAATAAAAGGATACTTTAATCCTCACCCCCATTTTTCCAATAATCAGGAAGATATTTCCACTAATATTTCCCACAAGCCCCTTAAATTTAACAAGCATGTCCAAAATAAACATCTCAAAAGCAACTGCCCCTCTGTTTTCAAACCTCAAAACCTTACAATAACTTGGATTGTTCATCCTCTCTTCTTCACTTCGTAGGAGGACCCTCTCTTCTATTGTCATGGCCATTAACCTTGGATAAGACCTCTCTACATCTCACCTGGATTGCAGCAATAACCTAATTAGTGTCCCGAACTCCCCCTCTCCCTGCTTCAATACTATATCCAGCACACTTATGTAAAATTAACTGTCTTAAAATAACACTAATCATACTAGTGCCCTGCTCAAAAAAACCTCAATTCTACAGGAAAAAAATATAAACCTCTCATCCTGGTATCATTTATGTGAAAATCCAAGTGTGCAAACATTTGGGATCCACAGAAGATTATTATTGCATATGTTAATGAAACAAAATAAACTCTTAATCTAGAAATGCATTATCTGGAGAACCACACAAATCACAGGATATCAAAAATGCAAATGAACCAGCAATTTCTCTAGTACCTTAATTAGTAGTCTCGCAACCATCAGTGGACATACAGCATCTGAATTTGTCCATTAAGCACAGACATCAACAACAGTGAAGCTCCCATAGGGATAACATGAATTATGTTAAGGTTAATAATAATGTTTGATAATCAAAGCAGATATATCCATTCTGCTTCTGGTCATGATGGATTAATAAGCACAGAACTTAATCTCCCACCATAAAAAAAAATTAAACCAGGCAAAATATATGAAATGACTGTTTTTCAGACACTGGACACTGGACAACAGGCAGCACAGGACTGTAATACTTGAGAGAAGGAAAATAAATGAGGTGAGCCCTTTAATCACCCAGGTTTCCACCTGAATGCAATTTCCAGACCACAGGTAAAGGGAGGGAGAACCCAAACAAAGCAGAGAAACTAAGCTAAATTGAGCAAAGCCCAAAATTCAGGAAGGCTAAAATGGCTGGAAGCTTAAGGTAAAGATCCAAAAAACAGCTTTAGAAATCCACAGAGGGGTCCCTTCAGACTTCACTGTGTACTAGTTTGGGCATGCACAGGGTGAAATTCCATTAGGCTGGGCAAAAAACTGTACAGGACATATAAACTGAATAATTCTCAGAACTTCTCAGATAAAGTGGAGAGAATTTCAAGCTCCAGCCAGCTAGAGCAGAGTTCTTAGTGATTCCCTAGGGTATTCAGAAAAGACCCTAGAAAGGTCACTCTGTAATAGTAGGGCTGAACTATCCGTGGAAAGACGCTACTCTAGAGGTCCCTAGCTAAGCTTAAAGTCAGACCTCAAAAACACTGATCCCTAAGTAACAGAAAAATGTGACTGTGGTAGGCAAAATTCTAAGATCGATCCCATGTTCCCTGACTTCTGGTGCTGACTCCCTGTATAAACCTCTCCCCTTGAGTGTGGGCAGGACCTGACTTGCTTCTAGCCAATAAAATATGGCAAAGGTGAAAGGAATTTGCAGACGTAATTAAGGTGCCAAATCAATTTTGAATTAATCAAAAGGGAGATTGTCTTGGATGGGCCTGATATAGTCAGGTAAAAGCCCTCCCTAAATTTAGAGATTCTCCTTGCTGGCATGATAAAGTGAGCAGCCATGGTAAGGGAGCCCATGTGGCAAGAAACAGTGGAAGCCCTCTAGGAATCGTGAGCTGTCTCCAGCTGACACCCAGCAAGAAGCCAGGGCCCTTAGTAATATAGCTACAAGAAAATGAATTCTGCCAACAATCTGAATGAGCTTGGAAGCAAATCCTTCCCCAGTCAAGCCTCCAGATGGAAAACAGCCTGGGAGATGCCTTGATTATAGACTCGTGCAATCATGAGCAGAGGACCCAACTAAGTCATGCCCAGACTCCTGACCCATAGAAACTGTGGGATAATGTAGGATGTTGTGAGCCACTAAGTTTGTGGCAATCTGTGATACAGCAATAGAAAACTAATACAGTAACCCATAACCATTAGAAAAGTAGGTCAATAGAAAAAAAACATAAAACAACAGAGATGATGGTATAACAAACAAGGATATTAAAACAGCTACCATAACTATGCCCAAGTTTTAAAAATAGGAACATAATGAGGAGGAAATGGGAGCTATTACAAAAACCAAATGGGGAGTTCTGCTTCTGCTTAGAAAGTGGGAAGCCACAAAAAAACATTGCTCAGACCCGACAATGAGAAAAAGTTCAATCATCTACAAAATCAGAACTTTTAAAAAGCTGTTCAGAGAGCTGAGGTACAAGCAACCAGCTAAACTGAATTCCAAAAGGTATAAAAACCAATCCGAAGAAGATAGGACAAGGCAAGTGTTTTATCTTTACCAGAGTATGGCGAAAGGCAGCTGACTTAAAAAAGCAGGTAAGAAGAAAACACAGTCATGCGCCGCATAAGGAAGTTTCAGTCAACAACAGGCTGCATATACAAGGGTAGTCCTATAAGATTAGTACCACACAGCCTAGGAGTGTAGTAGGCTATACCATCTAGGTTTATGTAAATACACTCTATGATGTTTGCACAACAACCAAATTGCCTAACGACTCCTTATTCCCACCATTAAGCAACACATGACCGTACCTGAAATGTTAATGAATTCATAAAGGCTTTGTGTGGGGTGGAATAACGATGTAGATTCTCTGAAAGCCCCAGACACAAGAGGAATCTGTACTCACTTGCCCACCTCCAACAGATGCTTACAAGAGAGATTAGAGATGGGGTAACACAGGAAACCTGAAAGAGACCCTTTCAAGGCAAAAAAACACTGCTCACTCTCCAGACTCCTCTCTCCCACAAAGCAACAGCCGTAATCTACCAGTTGAAGGGCAGAAAACCTGTTTGGACCCAGAATTTTGCACTTACCCAAAGCAAAGATCTGTTAACTGTTAGGGGAAGAGCAGGAAATTCTCACACAAGACATAAAGGAGAGTTTGGCTACCACTCTAGGGAGAGGCAGAACACTGAGAAAGACTCTTTTCTGAGAACCAGATGCACAGGACCAGCCTTGCACCAAGGAACAAGCAACAGCAATCCACTGCTGAGGAAGGAGAAATGTGGAGAGCGAGAGAGAGAGACTCTCTCTGTCTGCAGCATGCAGGGCTTGCTGAAAACTTAGGAAGGTGCAGGAACACTGAGAAAATCCCTCCAGCTCTCCAGGCCCCATACTAAGAACACCACAGTCAGAGAATTTAACTCTTCTCTCTAAGCAAATGGTAGAAGAACAGTTAAAAATCATTAAGGATGTATAAGACATGAACATCATCATCAGCCAAATTGACTTAATTGACATTTACAAACCACTATACTCAACAACCACACAATGTACATTCTTTTAAGTACACACAAACCATTCACCAAGACAGACCATATTTTGAGTCATTAAAAAATTTTTTTTATTAAAAAAAATTCAAATTTGAAATTACACAAATTATTTTCTCAGACCATAAGGGAATTAAACAAGCAATCAATAACAAAAAGACAACAGGAAAATCCTCAAATATCTGCAAATTTAAAAACCCATGATTCTGTTATAAACCTCACAATATATTGTTATTTTTGCTCTAAGCAGTCAATTGTCTTAATTTTTTAAATAAAGCAAAAGGCTCCAAATGAGGTTCTTGGGGCAAAATTATAGGAAGACAAATTTCAGTTCAAATGAAATGAGAATATTAAAACAATTATAGCCACCTAAAGATGGAACATGCTGCCTCTGGAGAGAGTAAGTTCCCTATGGGTATACACAAACATAGGCCAGGGGGAAAAAATACAACCATGACATAAATCATTGGATTAAATGACTTTATTGGTTTGTTCCAAACATTAGAGTCTATTATCTCACCAAATATTCAGCCATAATTCCTGGATTGCATTAATGGGAAGTTCATGCCATTCAATCTTTAAATTTTCAGGGTACAGTATTCCATTTATTGATACAATTATTTGTCAGTGGGCTCTCAATGCAGAAAGCTATTTCTCCAATTTTTAACATGTTTACCAAAATACATCATAAGAATGAAGCCTTTACTCTGACCTACTAATAGGTTAAATTGGTCAATTCTCACTTAAAGACATTATGCTAGAATAAAACTCTTAAGTACTATGCTATTTTTCTCAAACTAACCATTTCAAGGAAACAAAGGTCTGAGAATATCAGGCAATTATATATCTCTAAGCCAAAATTTAAATAACTGGCTGCTTTTAGTTTGAATGAACCTAAATTGTTATCCAATTTCCTCATATACTTCACTGAAACCAAATTTCAGGTAATTTTTTCTAATGCTTTTTTTTTTACAAAGAACAGACCTCATCTATTTAAAGTTACACAGAGGAAATAAGGCTCTCTTCACACTGTTTCTGAAATTAAATTGTGACAAGTTAATAGAGCAAATCAACATGCTTATATTAAGCAATGACCTTTATTTCTGAGAAAATAAACAGAAAATTTGGATTATGATCATGATTTGAACAAAACACCTTCTCAGAAGCTACATGGAAAGAACAAGGGAAAGGATGTTTATCAAAGGATAAAAAGGTTTAGAGTTGAGGGGAACTGAACTAAAATGTAAGGCAGTTTTGAGCTAGCTAAAGAAACAAGAAAAACATTGAAGAAAAAAAACTATCACATATGAAACAGTTACAAGAAATAGGCACAATATAATGAAGTGCTAATAAAATATGAAATTAAAAGCTTATTACTGAAATTAATATTTCATTTATCATCTATAGAAAGCTCATCACTACATAAAAGGTATTTAGCTTTAAAATTATACATAGAGCTACATAAAACATGTTAAATGCTTAGCATAGTGCCTGCCATACAGTGAGCACTAGACAAATGTTTTCTATTACTAGTAAGGGTAGTATTAATTACAACACTGAGTTCTCACTAATGACCTTGTATAAAACACTCTGCAAAAGTCTAATCAACTGGCAGTTTTGTACATACCAAAGAGCATCCCTGCAAAAGGACTACAGATCTCTCGGTTAGCAGATTTGGATGGTTCATTGTCTTGAGCACTAAAAGAAAAACAAAAAGAATCAGAACACAAATAATTTTCAGAAAAGAAAAATTCAGAGTAAAATGTAAGTATGAGTTATTGGCCTTCAAAGAACTATGGACACTATCAAAGCTACATATTTTTAAAGTTAGGGTAAAATCATGGCATTTTATCTCTTTATACAGTGAGATCCCTATGCATTCAGGCTCTATAAATATATAACCTTTTTCTTCAGCCTGCTTCACTGGCTCTATAGATTCCCAATAAAACCCTTTCTCATAAAAACAGTTACCCTAGTAAGGAAAATGAATGTAAGTACACACAAATAAATCCTAAAAAAGAAGAGAATGGTGATATCTGTGCACACACTTGGAAAAAAAGATCATTCCTAAAAAACTTCTTCCTTGAAAGATACAAACAAGGAAAGAAAAGACAACTCCCTCAAAGAAAACTGAATTAATTAGACTCAAACAACAAATTCTCTTATCTCAAGCATTTTTATATATACACTTTTCTTTGAAGAAAATAGACACCTTTCCTGCCGTATGACAATATTATCTTCATTATACACTATAGATTTGAAACCATTTATTCTTATGTACAAGAAAGCCTGATAAAAATGATAATAACTATAAAGAGAAAGAGAACATGAAAATATATATAATTTCCTTTTCAACGTGACAATTATGAATGAGTACTAATTTTACAAAGTAAGCTAAAAGTTGTCTACTCAATCAGCTGAAGATCAAAAACAAAGTTTTGAAAGGAAAACTCACACTGCAGGAACATTTTCAATTTATTTCCTGTTAAGTTATATCACCCTCATAACTCCCAAGATATTTTAAATTGATTTTTAGTCCATTAAATTATATGCTTATTTCTCCTTTCATTATTTCAAACAAATTTATATACTTTATAATGATAGGGACTTATTCAGAATACCTTGGCACAGTTTATAATCAAAACTTGCTCTTCAAAGAATGCTGTAAAGTACTAAAAATTTTCATTTAACACAACTCGACTATCTCCATTTTTCTCCCTTTAATTCCTTTCTCACGAATAAGGAAGGCTGTTAAAATATTATACCTTTCTACTTTTTCAGTAAGCCAATTTTAGCAGGTGCTGTTTCACAGTGTAATGACTGAAGGGCAGAATTTATATTATATACTATACCTTTTATTTCCAGCAGATGAAATTCGTATGTTTGACTGTTCTGTGACATCACCACCACACTCCATAAGAGGCACATTCCCTCGTCTGTTCCCGTACATCCTTAAAAACACATTAGCTTATAGAGCTTGTTCCACATACAGTGGACCTTCTTATATCTCTTTGGTGTTTTTAGATTTGATGTTGGAAATATTAAAGGGAACAAAGTGTTATAATGAAGTTTTGCTGTAAACACATTCTAAAATTAATTCAAATGAGATTTGATTCAAGTATGATGTGCTGGTTAATGAGAGAAACTAAGAGTTTAGATTCAGTAGTCTTTAAAACAAAACGAAGTTATTATGAATTATTTTAACATAACTTCTAGAAATTTTTCACTTCAAAACTGTGCATATACTGACTTTTTTATCATTCACTTATTCAAAGAATAGTTACTGAGCAACTACTATGTGCCAAGTACTATTCTTGGCATTGGAATATGCACATTGTCCTTGCCCTGAAGAAGATTATAGTCAAATTTCAAAATGAGATCTTTTTTTAAACAAAATTTATAGGTTCTGGGAATTATTCAACTGCATATACAAACCTTTTTAACTTAAAAATATAGCAGCAGTCTTACCATTAAATTAAATCAAATGTAGCAAGCCACACATTTGCTAACACTAAATCACGTGAAAGAATAAATATTAGCAATAGGAATGGAAAATATTATAAACAGATTGATGCATGGACAGAAAATGATTAGCTCACTTTACTCACAAGGTCATGAACAACAAAAAGATTAGAATGTTTTTTATTTTCTCCTTAAAAATTCTTTTCAGAAAATAATAAAAAAAATGTTTTCAATTAATCTTTTTTTTCCATTTGGCAAACATTGATTTCTTGAGTTTAATTTCTCATACCAGAGAAACCAACATGACTTTTTATACCAACATTTATCAGCACCCACAAAAATCAGCATTTCATAGTCGTATTTCTTTACGTAGCTTTTAACAAACTATACTGTCTATCAAGAGGACTATTAGAAAGAAATATGGCTGTTAAAGTATTATTCAGTACTTCAGATGAATTTCATTATCGCATTCAGAAAAATGGCAATTTTTAGAAGAAAATTGAAGAGGCCAGCATATAAAATTCTTTCTTCATTTGTTTCCATCACACAAGCCATTGTCAATATCATCTGTGGAGAAAAGACTATCTGGAATTGTAAACTTAATGTATGACCTGGCATGACACATAAATGGCTTCCATTTTTTCATCCATATCTAAAACAACAAAACCCTCCAGAAGCCCTTTCAAAAAAGAATTTCAAAGTTACTTCAATTCATCAAAACACAGCTGGCTTTATATCTAAAGCCTAAGTAAGTGCTCAAATCTCTCTTTCAAACTGACACATCAGTTTACTGTCATTTCCTATTTCTACCACTTAAAGAACAGGTAAATATAAACTCAAATTCAAATTTGTAATTAACAATGCTGGGCAACCAGATTTAGTTATGCTGGATATATATAAATACCCATGTGCAGAAATGAGTTAAAACAGAGCAGGCCTGAGATTGCCTATCTTTAGAAAGGCCTATTTGCAAGGCTGGCCCTTGGCTGGCCCTTGGGAACATAGATTTTGGAAGGGGTCCCACCATTCTCAGAACTGGTAAGAGTGGCTCACTGTGCCTAAACTACAAACAATATAGATTATGTTGAACATCGGCTTTCCTTCAGGAAGTCCAGAATTTTGGTACATGCTAGGAAAATGGTGCCTATGTGACCAGACCCCAGTACAAACATTGGGCACTGAGTCTCTAATTGAGCTTTGCTGGTAGACATTTCACCTATGTCGTCACAAATCAATACTGGAGAAATGAAGAATGTCCTGTACAACTCCACAGGGAGAGGACTCTTGGAACCTTGTGCCTGGTTTCCTTCAGACTTTGTCCCATGTGCCTTTTTCCTTTGCTGATTTTGCTTTGTATCCTTTTACTGTAATAAATCATAGCCATGAATACAACTATATATACAAAGTCCTGTGAGTCCTCCTAGCAAATCACCAAACCTAGGGGTGGTCTTAAGAACTCATGACACAGGAGACAAAAGCCAATTTGTTGATGTGGTAAAATGGTACCCATATCAGTAAAAGTTTTCAAATACAGAGAAATTTAAAGTTACAAAATTTCAAAAACATGACTTGAGATTAAATCAGAATTAAACAGAATTAAAGGCTACTCAGACATACAAAAATTCTTTCTAAAATTTATTGAAGAGTTTGTGGCTTCCTGCACTTTCAGTTAAGTTGTCTAAAGACAACATTTGGACGTGCAATTCTAGCTTATCTTTACACAGCTGTACTCAAAGGATGCTGTACCCAAAGCATCTACACTAAAAAATGTTTTATAGGTTCTTCACTATGTATAGATATCTTAGTAAAGCAAGCACTATAAGTACAAAAGGTAATTTTCAAAGTTCATTCTCAATTAAAGAAATTTAAGAAATGATTTTATTTATGTATAAGGTCAAGGTCGCTGCTAAATTCTACAGTAAAATCACAAAGATGTCCTAACAAACGGCCCATATGAAAGATAGTTTAAGGTGTACCCCTTTACTAAAGAAAAACAAATTTAGTAACAAAACTATAGAAGTCCCCTCTGTCACTGATTATTAAAATAAAATCAAGACTGGAGAAATGTTTAAGAGGCCAAAAAAGAACAGAAATATGCATTTTAAAAATCTTAAGGCATCGTATTCAATTTATGAAATGACTGATGATATGATTGTGCTTACTTTGTTAAATCAAGAAAAAATTACTATTTACGAATAGATTCCATAAATACTTTTCCTAAGGTACTAATATAAGACCTTAAAAAAATTGAAAAAAAACTAGAAGGGAACCTAACAAGCTATGAAGCCAAATTATAGTTTGGAAAGTTAGCCACCTTACTTTCTATTAAAACATCCCTATAATCATAATGGAATTTTCTTCATTTACTGAACTTTCTTTCACATATTCCTAATAAATTTAGCATTTAGTCACTCAACTATCCCTATTAGTTCACTTTAACAGCTTTTATGGTGGTCTTAAAATTTATCTTAGGAAACTTTACTGAGGAAAATGAAGTCCTCTCTGAAGACAGGAACTGGTAAGAGGCAGCAGTGGTTTTACCATTGCTGTCTCTCCCTTCAACCCTCTCAACATTAAGAGGCAACTGACAGATGATAACATCTGGAAGTAATGAATTCTCTAAATCTCTAAGAACAGCCTAATTCTAATCACAGTCCAGGGGTTCGGGTTAGGTCCAGTTTGTCCCTGAGAAGTCCTTTCTGTTTAGCTACAGCTTTGGAACTAATACCAGATTAAAACTATCACTGTGACCCAGAACTAATCTATCTAAATATGCTTTAAATCCATAGGTTCACTAACCCTATCTCAATCCATTGGGTTTTGTCAGAACGGGACAGACCTCACAAAAGAAAGAATTTGCTTCCTTTGACATAGAAAACCAGATTTGATTGAGGGTATAAAGTAACTATAAAATTATCTTACCATCCTACTATCAAAAAAAAACCTTCAAGGTATGTTAAATGGAAAAAGCTTTTTCTATTTCCTTGAAGACATGAGTCAATAACTCTAGTTACTTAGGTTCAAATCTCAACACCCAAAGAAACAGTATAGGCTAGAGGCCAAGTTTACCCTAAAAATTAACACATGCGTTTATCTAAAGAAAAAAATTACTCTCTTACAGAAGAAAAGTCAATTGTTTAAAACCATCGATATTTTCAGCTAATTTAAATGCGAACGAACAACTCCTAAATGATAATGAATAACTTTTTTTCCTTCATAAGCCACAGAATCAAACAAACTACTTCAGAAATAAATTGACAATGTTTATGCTATCAAGAATAACACACGAGAGTGACGTCAGCATCATGGCGGAGTGAGATTCCCTCTTTGAATCTCTGCCCCCTACGAAACAACGAAAACATCATTCACATTCCAACAGAGCTCAATCAAACACTACGAAGGACTTCTGAGAAACCCCTGCTGCCATACATCAGACGGTGGAGGCGCGGGAAGCCCAGGAGGACGGGAGGAGAGGTAGGAGGTTGTACTCCCCCTCCCCAATCGATCGGCAAAAACAACGCGGTTCGCGGTCAGAGGGGGGAGGGGCGGCCCACAGCGGGGAAAACTAGCGCCATCCAGGTGCTCTCACAGACTGTCGCGAGATCGCCACGGGGAAGCGACGACGGACTGTTTAGGGGGTGTAGCAAACACCCTAAGAGAGCCAGAAAGGAAACCCCCGGGTCAAGCAGGAGAAAGAGAGGACCCCTCCCCCCACACACCCGGCGTTTCAGCATAATCCCTCCGGGGGCTGCAGCCGCCTCAGAGCAAACCGCTCGCGATCTCCATCTAGTGGCAGCAGGGGGAAACTGCAGGACTAACTTTAATCATGAGTGGTAAAAATAAAGCCGTCCCCATCGGATCCTTGCGAAACTATGTCAGGGCTGCAGACCAAAAGGAAAATGACAAACACCCAGAAACCAACCCTGAAGGCACAGAATTTGATAACCTGAACGAGAGAGAATTCAAAATAGCTATCATAAACAAGCTCAACGAAATACAAGAGAACACACAGAAACAAATCAACGAATTCAGGGATTATGTCACAAAAGAGATTGAAACCCTAAAGAAAAACCAATCAGAATTATTAGAGATGAAAAACAAAATCAACGAGATAGTGGAAAAAATGGAGTCTTTAAAGAGCAGAACTGACAATATGGAGGAACGAATTAGCACTATTGAGGATAGCCACGCAGAAATGCTCCAGATAGAGGAGGAGAGAGAGCTAAGACTAAAAAGAAATGAAGAAATTCTTCGAGAAATATCAGACTCAATGAGGAAAAGCAACATAAGGATAATAGGTATTCCAGAAGGAGAAGAAAGAGAAAAAGGAGCAGAGAGTTTGTTCAAAGAAATAATAGCTGAGAACTTCCCCAACCTAGGGAACGAGAGGGAAATAACAGTGAATGAAATCAATAGATCACCTAAATATATAAACAGGAATAAAAAATCATCTCGCCACATAGTAGCAAACTTGAAGAATACCCGTGACAAGGAAATAATATTGAAGGCAGCTAAACAAAAAAACAAAATAACATACAAAGGAAACCCCATCAGGCTCTCAGCTGATTTCTCGACAGAAACTCTACAGGCTAGGAGAGACTGGAATGATATGTTCAAAATCATGAAAGACAAAAACCTTCAGCCGAGAATACTTTACCCAGCAAAAATATCCTTCAAATACGATGGAGAAATAATAACTCTCCCTGATAAACAAAAGCTAAGAGAGTTCGTCACCACAAGACCCCCACTACAAGAAATGCTCAAGAAGGCCCTTAGGCCTGAAAGAAAACAAATGAGAAAGGGGATACAAAGATTTCAGCAAGGAGAAAAGCAAGGAGACTAAACCAGAACAAAATACAGTTGGAAAACATCAAAAATTAATTCAAGCTCATCACTGGAAACACACATTCATGACACAAACTGGAATAAAGAGATAACAAATAAGGAGGGGAAGAGGTAAGGGATTGAACTGACCCAGCCTCAGGAAAAAGGAGGCATCTGAAAATGTACTTTCTTATCCAGGAGATCGCTTATATAAACCGCACGGTAACCACTAAACAAACAACCAGAAGAGAACCACACATGACAAATAAAGAGAAAACCAAGAGAATGAGCATGCAGAAATACCAAATTGAATTAGCAGTCCGAAACACAAGGGACAAGAAACGAAGGAAATGCAAAAGAACCAGAAGATGAACAATAAAATAGCAACATTAAACCCTCATATATCAATAATCACTCTAAATGTAAATGGATTGAATTCTCCAATCAAAAGACACAGAGTGGCGGGATGGATTAAAAACCAAGATCCAACAATCTGCTGCCTCCAGGAAACACATCTCAGCTCTAAAGACAAACACAGACTCAAAATAAAAGGATGGAAAACAATACTCCAAGCTAATGGCAAACAAAAGAAAGCAGGAGTAGCCATACTTATATCAGACAAAGTAGACTTCAAGATAAAAAAGGTAATGAGAGACAAAGAAGGGCAATATATAATGATAAAAGGGACACTTCACCAAGAAGACATAACACTTATAAATATCTATGCACCCAACACAGGAGCAACAAAGTACATAAAACAACTGCTAAAAAACCTTAAAGGAGATATTAACAATAACACAATAATAGTAGGGGATCTTAATACCCCCCTTACATCAATAGATAGATCATCCAGACAAAAAGTCAATAAGGAAATAATGGACTTAAACGAAAAACTAGACGCAATGGATTTAATAGATATATACAGAGCACTCCACCCAAAAAAAGCAGAGTACACATTCTTCTCACGTGCACATGGAACATTCTCAAGGATAGACCATATATTAGGAAACAAGGCAAACCTCTATAAATTTCAGAAGACTGAAATCATTACAAGCATCTTTTCTGATCATAATGCTGTGAAACTAGAAATCAACTGCAAGGAAAAAACTAGGAAAGGGACAAAGATGTGGAGACTAAACAACATGCTACTGAACAACCAATGGGTCATTGACGAAATTAAAGGAGAAATCAAAAGCTATCTGGAGACAAATGAAAAGGAAAATACACCATACCAACTCATATGGGATGCAGCAAAAGCAGTCCTGAGAGGGAAATTCATAGCAATACAAGCTCACCTTAACAAACAAGAAAAATCCCAAATAAATAACCTTAAATTGCACCTAACAGAGTTGGAAAAAGAAGAACAGACAAAGCCCCGAATCAGCAGAAGGAGGGAAATAATAAAAATCAGAGCAGAAATAAATGAAATTGAAACCAAAAAAACAGTAGAAAGGATCAATGAAACAAAGAGCTGGTTCTTTGAGAAGATAAATAAAATTGACAAACCCTTAGCCAGACTCACTAAGAAAAAAAGGGAGAAGACTCAAATAAATAAAATTAGAAATGAAAGAGGAGAAATTACAACAGACACCACAGAAATACAAGGGATTATTAGGGAATACTATGAAAAACTTTACGCCAACAAATTGGACAACCTAGAGGTAATGGACAAATTCTTGGATGCGTACAACCTCCCAAAACTGAATCAAGAAGAAATAGAGAATCTGAACAGACCAATCACAAGTAAAGAGATTGAAACAGTCATCAAAAACCTCCCAAAAAATAAAAGCCCAGGACCAGATGGCTTCCCTGGAGAATTTTATCAAACGTTCAAAGAAGATTTAGCACCTATCCTTCTCAAACTATTCCAAAACAGAGAGGAAGATGGAATACTTCCCAACACATTCTATGAGGCCGACATCATCCTGATACCAAGGCCAGACAAGGACAATACAAAGAAGGAAAACTACAGGCCAATATCGCTGATGAACATAGACGCAAAAATCCTCAACAAAATATTGGCAAACCGAATACAGCAATACATCAAAAAGATCATACACCACGATCAAGTGGGATTTATACCAGGGACACAGGGATGGTTCAACATCCGCAAATCAATCAACGTGATACACCACATTAACAAAATGAAGAATAAAAACCACATGATCATCTCAATCGATGCAGAGAAGGCATTTGACAAGATCCAGCATCCATTTATGATAAAAACTCTCAACAAAATGGGTATAGAAGGAAAGTACCTCAACATAATAAGGGCCATATATGACAAACCTACAGCAAACATCCTACTCAACGGGGAAAAACTCAAAGCCATTCCTTTGAGGAAAGGAACAAGACAAGGGTGCCCACTCTCACCGCTCTTATTCAACATAGTACTGGAAGTTCTGGCCAGAGCAATTAGGCAAGAAAAAGGAATAAAAGGACTCCAAATAGGCAATGAAGAAGTGAAACTCTCACTATTTGCAGACGACATGATCCTATACATAGAAAACCCCAAAAATTCCATCAGAAAGCTACTAGAAACAATCAACAACTACAGTAAAGTGGCAGGGTATAAAATCAACTTACAAAAATCAATTGCATTTCTATACACTAACGATGAAACAACAGAAAGAGAACTCAAAAAGACAATCCCATTTACAATTGCAACAAAGAGAATAAAATATCTGGGAATAAATTTAACCAAGGAGGTCAAAGACCTATACAATGAAAACTATAAGACACTATTGAAAGAAATCGAGGAGGACATAAAGAAATGGAAAAATATTCCATGCACATGGATTGGAAGAATAAATATAGTTAAAATGTCCATCCTACCTAAAGCAATCTACAGATTCAATGCAATCCCAATCAGAATCCCAATGTCATTCTTCACGGTAATAGAACAAAAACTACTGAAATTCGTATGGGGCAACAAAAGAGCCTGAATAGCTAAAGCAATTCTGAAAAAAAAGAACAAAGCTGGAGGCATCACAATCCCTGATTTCAAAATATACTATAAAGCTACAGTAATCAAAACAGCATGGTACTGGTACAAGAATAGACACACAGATCAATGGAACAGAATTGAAAGCCCAGAAATAAAACCACACACCTATGGACAGCTAATCTTCGACAAAGGAGCAAAGAACATACAATGGAGAGAGGGAAGTCTCTTCAATAAATGGTGCTGGGAAAATTGGACAGCAACATGCAAAAGAATGAAAGTAGACCATCTCCTATCGCCATATACAAAAATCAATTCAAAATGGATCAAAGACCTGAAAGTGAGACCTGAAACTATAAAACTCCTGGAAGAAAATATAGGCAGTACACTAATTGCGATTGGACATAAAGGGATCCTGTCAGACTCCATGTCTACCCAGACAAGGGAAACAAAAGAAAAAATAAACAAGTGGGACCTCATCAGACTAAAGAGCTTCTACAAGGCAAATGAAACCAGGATCAAAATGAATAAACAACCCACCAGCTGGGAGAAAATATTCGCAAATCGTTTGTCTGACAAGGGATTAATCTCAGTAATATACAAAGATCTCATACAACTGAGCAACAAAAAAACAAACAACCCGATCAAAAAGTGGGCAGAGGATATGAACAGACATTTTTCCAAGGAAGAGATACAGATGGCTAATAGACACATGAAAAGATGTTCAACATCACTAATCATCAGGGAAATGCAAATCAAAACTACACTGAGATATCACCTTACACCGGTTAGAATGGCTATAATCACAAAGACAAATAACAACAAATGCTGGAGAGGTTGTGGAGAAACGGGGACCCTCATTCACTGCTGGTGGGAATGCAAACTGGTGCAGCCTCTATGGAAAACAGTATGGAGAGTCCTCAAAAAATTAAAAATAGAAATACCGTATGATCCAGCAATACCACTCTTGGGCATCTACCCAATGGACATGAAATCAACCATCACAAGAGGCGTATGCACCCCTATGTTCATTGCAGCATTATTCGCTATAGCCAAGAAGTGGAAGCAACCCAAGTGTCCCTCAACTGAAGATTGGTTAAAGAAGATGTGGTATATACATACAATGGAATACTACTCAGCCATAAGAAAAGACACAATTGTCCCATTTGCAACAACATGGAAGGACCTAGAGGGTATTATGTTAAGTGAAATAAGCCAGAGAGAGAAGGACAGACACTGCATGAACTCACTCATATATGGAATATAAGTGATCACACGGACAGAGAGAACTGATTGGTGGTTACCAAGGGGAAGGGGGGGGGCACAAGGGGTGAAGGGTTACATCCACAAGGTGATGGACAAAAATGTACAACTAAAACCCCACAGTGTTATAAACTAAGACATCAATAAAAAAAAATAAATAAAAAAAAAAAAGAAGGAAAAAAAAAAAAAAAAAAGAATAACACACTATAGGGGCCAGCCCAGTAGTGTAGCAGTTAAGTTCTCATACACCGCTTCGGCAGCCTGGGGCGCGCAGGTTTGGATCATGGGCACGGACCTATGCACTGCTTATCATGCCATGCTGTGGCAGGCATCCCACATATAAAGTAGAGGAAGATGCACACGGATGTTAACCCAGGGCCTATCTTCCTCAGCAAAAAAGAGGAGGATTGGCAACAGGCTAATCTTCCTCACCCCCCCCAAAAAAAGAATAATACATGATAAAAATAAAATATTACCATCTAAATATTGGTCCTAGATTGATACAGGTCATAGAGAGAAAGAACCAAATTTCTCCTCACTTAAAAGAAATCATGTAATTCTTAATAATGGTTACATCACCTTGTTTTCATATCAAGAATTTATCTAATGTGAATGAATTCTGCTATTAGGCAGGCTCTCAACTATAGAAGTTACAAGAAAAACACAGAGTTGTTAACTGTGGGTCACCATTTTTCTCACTGTTTTCAGTGCTTTCCCAATTTTATATTTACTTTAGTTCAATAACAAGTGTTTTTCTAATATCAACCTCATCTTTAAAGTGGGGAAAACAATTAATAGTAAAATGGCCCTTCCAAAGATAAGTGAAAATTAACTACTGTAAGAAAAAAAAGTAATACCAAATTAAATAACTCATGTTCTAAGCCATTTCTCTTCATTTATGTCTTACATATTAAGCATGCACACTTCTTAGAATGTCCTACACTAAGTAAGCAAGCACTCAATCCATGTGGCTAACACACAGATTCTAATTTCAGATAGAGTGTTATTTCAGAATTTTATTAAGTGACTATGAAGATTACAAACTAACAAATATTAAGAGTTAAACAGAAGTGCTAACTACATTAATGACATAAAAACTAAAAAAACAGCATTTTTTAATGCTAAAAATTTCTTTTACTCATTAACATAGGTTATAAAGTAAAACATAAGGTAATCTATTAACTTCTACAGATCAAGTTAATAAATAATAAAGATTAGAACGACTATATTTAAAGAGCCTATACATTTCAAGTATTATAAGACACACTATTACATATAACTTTAAAAAGCTCCTAAAACGTTACAAAATTTAATTGAAATTGGTGAATACGTATAAATAAATAATACACACACAGAGAATGCAACAGTCAAGCAAAGTGCTAACCACCTTGTTAACTAAAACACTGCCAGTGATTAATGATGAGTTTAGGAAAGTAAAATCATTCTTGGGGCTTTTCCATATTTAAAGTGGGGAAAATATACCATTAGTAAATATATTATGGTATATGAAAAAGTTTATAGAGGAATTAGAAAAGAACTGAGACCAAAAATATAAAAATCAAAAATTATTAAAAATCAAAACTAGAACTTATCACATGTTGACTTTTAGAAGAAAAAAAGAGAAGGGAAACGTAGAAGAATAAAGAAAAGTTAATTTTGTACTTCTCACAATCAGTTATAACTACTTTTTATCAAGAACGTCTGGTTAAGATTACAGTAAATAAGAATAAATGCTTAGAGCAAGAGACCAAATGCAGTTACACGTTTCTTTAGTCTAAAAAATTTCACTAACATGTACAGACATTTTTCCTAACAACCACTCTGCCTGGTAAATAAAAATGATTGAATGATGGATGTGAAATCTTTTTTTTTTGCTGGAAATAATCTACAAATTTGAAATATAGAAATTCAATTTTACCTTCAATTGCCATAGAGACAACAGAAGAGTTTATGCATTGACAAAATGGAAGTAACAAATAATAATCATTTACATTTTGAAGAAATACTTTTAAAAACTTTAAAATGTGTAACAGGAATTATTCTCACTCATCCTCATGTTTAATCTATTCTTAAAATACTACCTGGGGAAGATTATATGGAAAGAGTTCATTTCACTTATGGGATAGATAAGAAAATAAGATGGTTCTCAAATAATTAGGCTGAAATTCATTTGTTCAGGTACAAAATTATCACAGGGTATAATTATAAAAATAATTAATTAAAATATATAAAAAACAAAGCAACGACCATCACAATAAATTTCTTGAAATTCCAAACTTAAAAGGTGTGTATTACATTACACTCTAAAGGTAAACAAACACCATAAAGAAAAAAAAGTTCTCATGTTCAAAGAAGGCACCAAGAGTCCAAGATTACCTGCAGTTCCCCAAGTGAGAGATCTTTTAGTTTAGGCAGCCTTTGACTACCTTCAGGCATAAACATTTTCAAATATAACACATTATAGGATTTGGAGCATTTTCTGAAGTACAATTAGATTCAAACCAGAGATAAACTACAATTGGCACTGCAAAATTCTAATCTTTCACTCAAATTACCCAATCCAGAGTGAATATTAAAAAGACTGGAGGAGCAGAACATAAAAGCTACAGAATAAAGAGTAGAAGACAAAGAACTGTAAAGGCTTTGTATTATTATTAATAATTAGAATACGGAATGTGCAGTACTATGTCTAGGAAATTTTCTAAAATACTAAAAAAGTAATCTATTTGGACTAATAAATGAAACAGGTCCCATAAACTGCCCAAAATTTAGATTTAACCAAGTTAACAAGTCAATGATAAATATGGGACCCTGCTATATTTCTAACTCCAAATCAAAACTTATGTTAAAAAATAGCAAGTTCTAAGTATTAAGACAAATGACTTAATAAAAGACCCCACTGGAGCAGTTAAGAAATTACAAATCGTGTCAAAAAAAAAATCTAAAGCAACTGAAAATCTGATCAAAAAAATTCACTGCCATTTTCCTTGAAAAAATGTTCAATAAGTAACTTAAAAACAAAGAAACACATTGATAAAAGTACTTAGAGGATAGGAACATTAAAGGAATAAACTGTATTTCATCTATTTTAAAGTGTGCCCTTTTTTCCACATTTTTAACATCTGAAACTGGGATAGCCAACAACCTGGTTTTAAATCAAGTTATTGCAGAGAGGAGTTATTTTTCCCCTGCCAGTCACCTCGGGGCACTGTGAATCTGAGATAATCCTGAATTCTCACCTTGAGGTTTTTTTGGACAATACTGGCAGCACAAATTCGGACTGCAAACTTGAATCAGTACTGGCTTACAGTTCAAATTCTCAGGGAAGTTTTATTTTATTCCCTCTACTCAAGTGCCAAGGTTGATACGTGGAAGTTTCTTTTCTGTCCCTTTCTGTGAGAAAGCTTATTTCCCATTTAATTTTACGTAAAGGCTGTAGCCTTTCAGTATCCCAGCTTTACAAGAGTCCCTTTTCTCCCCATCTGAGTGTTTTCTTTGTTCCCTCAGTGGCACATAAAATAATGGTGCATCTTAAAACTGACAGCATCTTAGAATTAATCAAATATATAAATCAAATGAAACTGCTTCTCCCTAATATAATGATAAAAAGTAACAACAGTAATATCAAGCAAATAAAGAAAATAAAAATAAAGTTGTAAATACCTGTCATTTGTATACACTCTCAAAAGTCTTCTATCAAAATCACTTTCATATCTAAACCTCTCGTCCATTTCTTCACTTCCTTCAGGATCTTGGTCTGGTCTATAATACTGTCTATCAAAAACACGATCCTCATTAAACCCGCGGAATCTTCTAGCTGAGATGTCAGACTTGCTGGCAAACTTTTGATGTTTTTTGTTGGAAATGCCCACTTCTTCATTAGTTTTTTGAATGATTCTTCTATTCCTTAATTCAATTTCATCATCTAGTTGTCGATATCTGTCCTCCTCTAGTCGCCTTTGGTTTAGAAGCTCTTCATATGTCTCTGAAGGAGTTAAGACATCTCTCCTAGGACCCTCTGAGTTTTCCCAAGATGTTTGTACTTGTGAAGGTAAATCAGGCTTAACCTGACTGACAGGTTTTTGATTTCTCTGACTCTTGTGCTGGTCAATTAAAAAAGAAAAAAAAGAAACAGATCTTAATGAGATGCTATTTCTTAAAAGGTAATTAAACACTCAAATGATGCTTATTCTATTTACCATCTCAACTCTAAGGCTTAACCACCCATATGAAATATTTTATCTTTAGAAAAGAATTTCAAGGAAATGTTATCCTTCAATAAAACTTAATAAACAAGCAACAATAATATGGATAAGTGGCTACAAAAAGAGAGGATAAACTAAATACAAATTCCTATCCCAGGAGATATTACACATATTTTGGCACTTAGATATTGCTTCAAAATATGCAAATTAAATTCTTTTTCAACACAAAGAATATATATAAATTTGTTGGCCCTAGTAACATTAACCATCGTTAAATTTGGAAAAAATATATATAGCTAGAAATTGTCAATGTAAAAAAAAATCACTTAAAATCAATCTCTAAAATTAAATCTCCCCCATGAAGTTAAAGTTAAAAAGTAGGGTAAGTTCTTAAATATGAGACAAAACCATTTACAAACCTAAATATTTAAATGTCCTGTGTTTGGTTTGACTTGGCTTTTTAAAATATTTACATAAAAACCAAATGAAATATTTAACACATAAAACTATTTTCAAGTAAGTACAAAATATTCAACCTGTGGTGTTAAAGATTTACTTTAAAAGCAAAACCTACCTCAGTACTCTTTTCTCCCTGTCTGAACTTTTCAGTGGATTCTTCTTTACCCCTGAGAAATTGATTGTATTCTTTGTTGCGTTCAAGTTTCAACCTTTCCTTAAAATAGAAACCAAAAGGCAATGTTAACTTTAACTTCAGGAAAAAGTACCTTAATGTCAAACTGACTCATACAAATCAGAGATCTTACCCAGAATCAAGCTTTACTAACAATTTCAAGTTGCTAGGCACAGGAGAAGCAGGAAGAGGTCCAAGACCACCAATGCAATTCCCCACGTCCTTTCTTGCCATACTAAAATACACATTACTATCTAAGGTCCAGATTAACACGAGGTCTCCAAAAGAAGGGAGCTGCTTCTGTTGTGAAACATCTCTATTTTATACTCTAGTAGTTACATAGCTTAAATAACATTTTCCAAGGAGCCATGCCCCATAAATCCATGGATTCTAGGTTTGTTCACCAACAGCAATCCTAGACAATCCAGATTCGCTGTGTCAAAAGCATTCACAAATAAATCTCTCTCAGTTGTAAATACATGCAAATGGTTGCCAGCTGTCTGTAATTAGCATTTCCAAAAAGATTTAACAGGGTTACCTTCCTTCTTTCCTTCTCCGAGACATCTCCTGCCTCCAATTCCCCACCCCACTCCCAAAAGACCTGCTGCTAACCATTTCTTTCCCAAGGATAAAGAAGGATCCCTGTTATATTTTAAACATGAAAAGGTAAAATTATCATGGACAAGAAAATATTATAATGTAAATATTCTGCTAAAACGCAAAAACATTAGGAAATGTTCTGAAGCCCTAATATCACCAATGTCACTGAAATAACACAATTTTAAAAAAGTATTAAAGAAACTAGGTCATCTTTTGAAACTCATTAACTGTCTATTTTGTCTTACATACTATGTCATGATCCCTGATCTAGTTGGGAATTGAGTCTCTATATAAGAGGTGGACAGTGCTTTATCACTACCCGCTCTAATGAGTATGTACATGTATTTGTGCAGTGACAGAAACATACATTCAAATACCCCCAGACCTCACCCTACATAAAAGCTCAGTATACTCTCACCCACTCATCTGATAACTGTCACGTGAATTCTGAATATTCAATTGATCAACACATAAAGAAATATATCATATTACATGGTTACAAATGTAACATTCAAAAAAATTTTTTAAACAGCACAACTAGAGACTACAGATTTTCGAAAAAGAAATATATTCAAGTATGGGAAATGATGTAATCTATTTGCATTTAAATCAGGAGTATGTTCTTTCATGATTTTGATGCCTCATAAAACTGCCACCCACAATAATTACTCCTATCCACCTACCTTGGCAGATAACCTCTCACCAATAGGAAGAGAAACTCCCAGAGTAGATGGATCTGTTTCACTCGTGGATAGAAAATTTTTCTGTATATATACACATTAAAAAAATATATTACCTAATTGCCTTCATAAAACATTTCATAAAGTGTCTTTACATTCTATATTCTAAACTATTACGTTATGCAGAGCAAAAGAATGAAATGGAGATGAAGACAGAAACTACAAATCTATAGAGACCATACCAAAATTAGAAAAAAAGAGAATTTTCTTCCAATTAACAAACTCCCTGAAGAGGAAAATCAGATCTTAATTTCATTTGCAATTCATATGGAGCTAAGGATTCCAGATGATCAAAAGCATGGGAAAAAAGGAAATTCTTTTCCAATTTATATTCCTCTTCTAAGCACATATCTTCATTCTCAACGTCTTAACTGTTCTTTTGTTCTTATGACAAATTTAAACTTCCTCACAAATACCCTTATGAATGCTGCAATGGTTTTTTTCTAATTTTCCTGCAATTATATGAGTGGATATCTACTCAAATGCCAGAAGATAAATCCTGTGAACATTGTTTCTTTATGTGTCCCTCCATTCTTGTTTATTAAATATTCAGTAATGCAATGCAGTGTAGTAGACAGAGCATTAGACTAGGAGTCAAAGTACCTGGGCTCTAGGACTAGCCCCAACACTTCTCTCTTGGGTAACACTGAGGAAGTCACTTAGCCTCCCTGACCAGACTTTCTTCTTTCATTAAATGTGAATGGTATCTGCTCTGCCTACCTACCAAAGCTGGTATAAGGATCAAGGAGGATAAAAAATGTAAAATCTCTTTGAACTCTATAACACAAACACAAGGGATTAGTAAAAAACATACACGATCCCAGTAATCAAAACAGCATGGTACTGGTACAAAAACAGACACACAGATCAATGGAACAGAACTGAAAGCCCAGACATAAAACCACACATCTACGGATAGCTAATCTTCGACAAAGGAGCCAAGAACATACAACCGAGAAAGGAAAGTCTCTTCCATAAATGGTGTTGGAAAAACTGGACAGCCACATGCAAAAGAATAAAAGTAGACCATTAGTTACACCACACACAAAAATTAACTCAAAATGGATTGAAAACTTGAAGGTAAGACGTGAAACCATAAAACTCCTAGAAGAAAATATAGGCAGTACACTCTTTGACATTGGTCTTAGAAGTATCTTTTCGACTACCAGGTCTACTCAGGCAAGGGAAACAAGGAAAAAATAAACAAATGGGGCTAAATCAGACTAAAGAGCTTCTCCATGGCAAAGGAAACCAGGAACAAAACGAAATGACAACCACCAACTGGGAGAAAATATTTGTAAACCAAATATCCAATAAGGGGTTAATCTCCAAAATATATGAAGAACTCATACATCTCAACAACAAAAAGACAAACAATGCCATCAAAAAATGGGCAGAAGATATGAACAGACATTTTTCCTGGGAAGATATACAGATGGCCAACAGGCACATGAAAAGATGTTCAACATCACTAATTATCAGGGAAATGCAAATCAAAACTACAATGAGATATCACCTTACACCTGTTAGACTGGCTATAATTACCAAGACAAAAAACAACAAATGTTGGAGGGGATGTGCAAAAAGGAGCCCCTCATACACTGCTGGTGGGAACACAAACTGGTGCAGCCACTATGGAAAACAGTACAGAGATTTCTCGAAAAATTAAAAATAAAAATACCATATGACCCAGCTATCCCACTACTGGGTATTTATCCAAAGAACTTGACATCAACAATTCAAGGAGATTTATGCACCCCTATGTTCCTTGCAGCATTATTCACAATAGCCAAGATGTGGAAGCAATCCAAATGCCTATCAACAGATGAATGGATAAAGAACATGTGGTGTGTGTGTGTGTGTATATATAGAGAGAGAGAATGGAATATTACTCAGCCATAAAAGGCCAAAATCATCCCATCTGCAACAACATGGATGGACCTTGAGGGTATTATGTTAAGTGAAATAAGCCAGACAGAGAAAAACAAACACTTCATGGTTTCACTTAGAAGTGGAAGATAAACAAACACATAGACAAAGAGAACAGATTAGTGGTTACCAGAGGGGAAGGGGGTTGGGGGGTGGGCGAAAGGGGTAAAGGGGCACATACATATATATATGGTGACTGACAATAATGTACAACTGATATTTCACAATGTTATAAACTATTATGATCTCAATAAAATATATATATATACACACACACACACACACTCCCCAACTTTCTGGTATTGCTACTTAGCAGTCATATAATCTGAAATAAGTTACTTCTTTGTCTGAAAACAGGGATAATGCCAATCACTACATTATGAGGATTAAATCAATCAATACTTATTAAGCTATCTAGCTCCGTGCCTTTATTTATTCATTAAACAAGCAATTATTGCCCATCTAATACTTTCCAGTTACTTTTTTAGGTAGTAGCGAGACAAAGATAAGCATATGTTCCCTATATTAAAGAGATTTATAATTCAGTTGGGGAAACAAACATGTAAATAAATAACTACAATATAATACACTAACTTCTACAATAGAGTTACATTCAAAACATTATGGGAACAGAGTGATTAATAAAACTAGTGGTTAATAAGGTTTCATTAAATCTGAATTTACAAATAAGTTGTGCTACAAAAGCTAATTTGAAAGTTGGTTACATGGAACTCAACTTACTCGTCAAGGGAAACAATATGACACATGACTAGATCCTCAAGTCAGTTTAACCCCTATACACCAAAGTACACAATAAATCTAGTCATTTTGTAGAGTTTTACACGTACAAACAAACATTCAGAGTTCTAACCCTGGAAAGACAGAGCTATAGAATCCTTGCTCCTTCACCGGGCAATTTCCTACTTCCAATATAGGTCCAGAATGATGTTTGAAATTTTCAATAAAATGAAAAAAATTAATAAACAATAAGGACAATAGAGTGAGTTTTTCAAAAAGCTGAATTTTAGTCACTCACTCATTCATTCAATAAATATTGAGTTCCTACTATGTTTTATACATCTGGGACTCATCAGTAAAGAAAATGAAGATCCCTGCCTCCCTGACGCCTACATTCTAGTAGGGGAAACTGACAAGAAATAATAAACATGATGAAGAGTAATTATATGTTATGTTAGAAGGTGACAAGTGCTGTGATAAAAAAAAAATAGAACAGGCTACAGATAGTACAGGCTTCTAGGTGATGGGAGTGGCAAGAAGGGAAATCTGGAGTTCCCTTTTAGACATGTCCAACATAAGATGCTCATTAGATTTGTAAGTGAAAATGTCAAATAGGCAGCCAAATATAAAAGTTTGAGGTTCAGGAGACAGGTGTGGGCTGGAAATATAAATTTACTCATTCAATTTAAAAACTGTTCTTCTGAGAACATGTCCTTCCTGAATTGTTCAATAGTCAAGTGTCTTTCATTCTAAAAACTGGAAAGAAGATGATAGCTGTTTGTTTTAATAGCTCTTCTTGGCAAAATTTAAAGATTCGATTTTTTTAAATTTAAATATCCACATAATCCAAAAGTCTGGAAGCCACTAGACAACCCAGAAAAAATGGGACTTGGAAACAGTCCACATTCCAGGGGTTATAAAGGCAATTTCTTCTTATGCCTCCCACCACCACTCTTCTTTAAAATCTTATATCTATGAAGTAATGTAAAATCCACAGTGAATATGGTAGATGCCAGAGGAAAACCCCACCCAGTAAGGAGCGGTGGGGGAGGAGGGAGATAATGAGGTACAAGGCCAGGGAGGCAGGCTGGAACATGCAAGACTTCAAGTGCCATACTCAGGAATTTGAATTTTCATCCTGAAGGCAGTGAGGAGACACTGAAGTATTTAAATTGGTAAGGGACAGGATCATTCTGGAAAGTAGCATAGAGAATGGACTGGGAATTAGTGGAAGGAGATCTGTTAAAAATCTGTAGCAGTAATTTAAGACAATAAGAGTCTCTAACATGCAGAACTAACTGTCCTAAAACGCATTTATCAAGCACCTCACAAGCTGCTTAAGGAGGTACAGTGTTTCACCACACCTATCACAAATATCAAGTTAAATATCTACCGCCTTCTAATCTGATCCTGTCCTATCTATCTACATCATTATTTCTTACTACTCTCACAAAGAATCTACTCTAACTCAGTCAGGCCAGGAAAACCGAATATGCCTCATTCATACAAAGGTAAAGTCTACCCAACGAGTCCTTCCTCATTCTGTTCTCCATCTGAAAAGCTTCCTCTCCTTAATTTACCATCTAGAATATCCAAAAGCTACCTATCCTACAATGTCTTACATTACCTTGAGGCCTTCCCTGCTCATTATATCCTTCTTGTAGAGTTACCACTTTCTGAATTGTATAAATGTTATCTCTACAACTAGATTCTAGGCCCTTTGAAGACAGAATTCATACCTGATTCATCTTCATGATAAGTGTTTAAAAAGTGTTGGTTGAATGATGAATGGATTTGTGAGATTCTTTCTAAAAACAGTTTTGTAAAACTGTTTCTCTTTGTTTTCCAATATAAATTTACAAATGCAATCCACAGGTTTGGGTGCAAAAATATCAAGTAATCCAAATCCTGACAACACATAGTTCAAAAAATCTTAGAATATCTTAAATATATTCTATTATTTTATTAATCTTAATGTGATTAGCATAATCATAATTATTTCAAACAAAGACTGTCATGCTAAAAACAAATGGACTTAAAATAGTTACAGAACATTTCTAAAGGATGCATAAGAAAGCAACAAAAACAAATGCAAAGCAGGAATCAAAAAGAATGCTTGATTTTATTAATGGAAAATTATAAATGTATAGACTCATCTTCCTAAAAGCAAGGATATAAAATGGTACCATTCAAAAGTCTCAAAATCACAAATGAAGCTATTTTTCTCATTGGTTTGAGAGCAGCAATATCATAAATACAAATGATTGCAAGCTACTAGATCTTAAAAAAAAAAATTAAAGGAGAACATTTTGCAGGCAACCCTACCTTTCTTTTTGCTTGTGCAATACCCTAAAGTCAAGGAAACAAACCATTGATAAAATGTATTCAAAGTCCTTTCTCTCTATGTGCAAATCAGAGTAAATGAGACCATTTATACATCTGGAACAAATGTTATCAAGTAGTAAAAAAAACTAAAGAATATCTTGGGATGACTAGAAACATCATGATTGTTTAAAATAATTTTATAATCTAAAAAGTAAATAGCATTTTAAAACTTACAATAAATCTTGAGCTGTTATATAATTTAACAAAATATACTTAAAACAAGAGTTCTGCTAAGTAAACAGATTAAATCATAAAGCAAAGACTTTGGTGGTTAAATAAATATGTTAAATGAAGTTTTATAAGCTTACCTTACAGGAAGATAATTAGCAACTAGAACTCCACCTGTCATTTTAATACATGGTTGAGGGGAGTAGAGGAGTAGGAAATCATAATTGGGCTAATTTAAACCAAGAAACTTTACAGAAAACATGAATAACCAGAATTTACAATTTCATTAGAACCCACTGCCCTACTCCAAAAGTCAAGAGTCTGAGTTATTTCATGGCACCAGTTCTCAGCACCATTTTTTTTCTCTATCAATGTCATATATGTTACTTAACTTTCACTATTATACCCCATTGCTAGATACCACTGAAAATCTAAAAATTAACACATATGCCTAAAACCTTAGGAAAACAAGTTTAGGAGATGAATTCTGAAGCATAAGACCCAACTAATAGAATTCATCACCTGAGTAAGATAGCGTCTGTAATCTTGCCTCAATTCTTCTTTTAGTTTATGTTTCTTTCGTTCATAGTCTTCCCCAAGTGGTAAACTTAATCCATAATCAATTCCTAGAAAGAAAACAACAGCTTACGTAAATAGCTCATTTTCAAACCAATCCCAATTTCAACACAATCTCCAGTAACAAAGCACAGTAGTAAAGAACACAGTCCTGCTGATTCTGAGACTGGGATCAGGATAATAAATTTTTTATTTGAAATACTTCAATAGGTAATACATTCACACAATGGAAAATATCCCTCCCACCTAGGAATCCCAGCCACTCAATGCTCCTGACCAGAACAATCAACATCACTGTCTCTTGTGTCTCCTTCCAAAGACTTATGTACCTAAAAACAGATATTTTAATATTATCATATGTGTGTGTGTGTGTATTATATTTACATCTTCCCCCTTTAGATAAATGGTTCTGCATTGTTTGGCATCTTGCTTTTTCAAGGACAGCAAAGAAAAGCTGATTACCTTTAATTCTTAATTTAATTCTACTGAAATGTCTATAAAAATAAATACAACAATTTTAATGTCTGCTTTTCAGTCAGTGAAAATTAATACTGTGATTTTTTTTAACATATGAGAATACCCTTGTTGTAACATGTTTGAGAAAAAATTATTAGGGTCATGTGTGGCTCAGGCTGAAATTACCAAAAACTTTTCAAGTTAAGCCACCAACTTTTACTTCATATAAATGGATATTAATTTTTATTACAGTAAAATATACAGAATATAAAATTTATCACTTTAACGATTTTTAAGTGCACAATTCAGTGGCATTAAGTACATTCAAAATGTTGTGAACCATCACCACTATCCATTTCCAGAATTTTTTCATCATCCCAAACAGAAACTCTGTAAAAGAATGTTAATTTTTTAAGAAAAACTTCAATTTTGAGTAGTGTTTCCTAACACAGAGTTCAAAAATCAAATTACATTTTGGGGTGATGACAATAGTGATGGCTGCACAACTTGCAAACACACTAAAAACCACTGAATTGTACAATTTAAATGGGTAAACTTTATGGTATGCAAATTATATCTTGATAAAGCTGTTAAAATCAAACTACATATTTTTCAAATATTTTTAATGGTAAAATACTATGTCAAGAAGCAGAGGTTAGATGAATATTTAGATTTCTGAAGCCCCTCTCCCTTTAGTCCTATTAAGTAACACTATAGTATAAAAAATTACCATTTCTAAACAAAATAAAAGTTTTCCTTAGAGTCTACAAGAAATATAGGTAATATAACTGACTGCAGTTTATAAATTGATAAAGACATCACCATTTTTGAGCCTTATTCCTCACAGTGCAGCTAAAGGATGGGAACTTATCGTGAATGTGTCAGATCACTGCTCTATCATGAGTGAAATATTTCAGGGGCAAAAACACCAAAGTAGCATAAATATAAATGCATGTCTATTGATTTTTATCTAACACTAAATTCCATTTTCCACCATAAACACCGTGGAATTCTCTTGATAAACCCTTCTGGCCTACTTAACTCCTGATGATAGATGGTATAATAAGAGGATTCCTTAGGAGCACCTCTCACTTATGCTCCCAAGTCTCTTCCAAAAGAATCCAGAGCATTCCATATGCTTGGAATTTTAAATCATCCTAGAAAGGCATTCTTTCCTCACAAAGGAATCTAAATCTTATTTTTAAAGATATAGAATTTAAGCCTAAAGAGAGAAATAGCTTTGATTCTCACATTCAGAATGGAGTATCGCATATAAAACTAAATTATAAAATCCATGAAGGCAAGGATCATGCTTTATTCAATTTTATAACGTCTGGCACAAAACTTGTATTCAAAAAATGTTCACTGAATAAATGTGTGAATGAATACATGAATGAATGCCTGAGTAAGAGGAAAAAATTAGAGAAAGAGAGGAAAAAAACACACTATTCTTAGTATTTCATTTCTGCTTTTAGTGGTATGATTGCATAGAGAGAAGCATAATAACTAGTAACCAAAGTTATATATCTCTAGTTACAGAGGGTCACAATGGACCCTCTATTGTGTCAAGGAGAAAAAGAAGACAATGCTGCAAGGATGATGCCTCCCAACATGCTCGGTTTTCCTGCTCAGGGAACAAGTAATTTACAGCTTTTTGAAAAGTCATGTGTTTAAGGTGGCTTTTACTACTGTTTTTCAATTACGCATGGTGGATATATATGGAAGAATAGAAAGAAAAATGTGATTCATTTCACTTATAAATTATTGTCCATACTAAGTTCAATTTTATTTATCAAGAGTATTTGCTTTTTATTACTGATTCAAATAGAATTTGTAATAATTGTCTTAAAAGACAAGTAAGAATACCCTCTGAATTATTTAAAATTTATTAATTTAAGCTTTAGTCAACAGAAAATACTTTTTCATTCCTATTTTTGACATCCGGTACCAACATTTAATGGCATTAGAGGTAGTCACAGAAATAAAATTAAGAACTGTATGGAATAATTTAAATATTGTTTGTTTATTTTAAATAATTTTTAATAATATTTGGTATAATATTTTAAACTATGCATTAACACTGGCATCTCAATTGACTTAATGAGCTAAGAAACATGGTGAGACTTACTTATTCAGAGCAGTTGTCTTCTGATGGTTCTAGTAGCAAGTAAAGCATTAGTGTCATCTTAGGGTCATTTGAAGTGATGTCACTTCACCAAGTACAACATGAGTGACTAAGATAGTTAACATTCTGCTTCAGAACTACATCAATTAGAAGTCTTTGGTTTCTATAGTGGTTGTGGGTTAAATAAAATATTTAAAACTAAAGTATATAATCTTTTTTAAATTAATTTATCTTCTAACATAGCATACTCATATTATATAAAACAAATTACCATGGAACACTTAGTTTCTTCTTTTCATTATTATATTACCATGAGAAGACATTATACAAATAATAAAGGATAAATTATAGGAAATAGTAACAGGCCTTTCCGTAGGTAGATGACTTATCAAGAGGTGTGACTACTTTAATAGAGGAGAACATTGTACTCAAACTTCAGCTATAAAGGTATGATTTCAAAGGACTCATTTGATTTGCACAAACTGAACAAACCAGGTAGAATGTCTAGGATTCAGTTTGTAAGAGCGAAACCTAAGATTACACATGCTAAAAGGAATGGTAATTAAAAGTACAACTAAAAGTTCGTAAAAACATCAACAACTTCCTTTTGTCTATTTTCTAAAACAATTACATGAACTAATTTTTTAGCATAGTCTAAACTCGAGAGATTGTCTGTAATGTCAAATTCTGCTGTTGCTTACTTCCTGATATTATTTTTAAATTATACCATGTACTCCTTTTCTTCCTTATAATTCTCTTTTCCAAATTTCCATGAGCATAATTGTACTTAAAATGAATTTTTAAAAATCATATCAAATAATTTCTAGTAACAAGAGTAAAATCTCTTACTTTGGTAATCTGTAATCTTTTTGCTTGCAGATTTTCAGAAGAATGACTTTGGAGCATGAAAGATAAAATAAACCTAGTGGATTTTGGAGCCTGAAATGCTGATCAATGGCATTTTGATTAAGAGTGAGAGATATCACCTAGAAATGGTGTATAAAAACAGCTAGGAACAACAGACACTGAAGATAAGATTACTGGAGTACCCAAAGTTTAGAAGTGAGGAAGCTGAAAAGGAACCAGAAAAAAAGACAGAAAAGGAATATGCTGGGAGTCCTCAGCCACCACAACCAGGTTTGGTGATTCACTAGAAGGATGCAGAAGTCATTATACTCACAATTATGGTTTATTACAGCGAAAGGGTACAAAGCAAAATTAGCAAAGGGAAAAGGCACATGGGGCAAAGTCCAGGTGATAACTTCCAAGAGGTCTTTCCAGTGGAATCACACAGGACATGTTTAATACCTTAAATGAGGTAAGAATCTAGCACAGCATATGGCACATAGTAAGCACTCAACACAGGTTAACTGGTGGTAGTAGCAGCAACAGTAACAATAGCATTAGCAGCCACAGTTGGAATAACAGCACAGTGGACTTTAATATGATTTTTTATTGACCTTTCAAATGCTAGGATCCTCCTTGATTTCAATTATCTTCATGGTTTCTCTTGTCAAATGTACAAGGAACCAGTAAATATAAGTTTTCCGGCAAATCCCAAAAAAACCTACTCATTTTGAGCACTTCCCATTGTGGAAAGCAAAGAAACTTTTTCCCGTAAGCCCAATTTTTTTAAATTGGGGAATAATATACAAACAGCAAAGAGCACAACCTTATGCACATTGCTCAATAAATTTGTACATGTGTATGCACTATTGTAACCAAAACCCAGATTTCCAGCATCTCAGAAGGCACACTTATTCCCCTTCCCCATCAATGCCCCCTCTCAGAGTTTACAAGGAGACTTCTATCAATGTAGATTATATTAGATCTGTTCTTGAACCTCAAAAAGAATCATACAGTTTGTACTCTTTCACATCTCATTTCTTTCACTCAATATTACATCTGTGAGATTCAGCCATGTAGTTGTACGCAGCAGTGGTTCATTTTTTTCACATATTTTTCCATTGTATGAGTACACCAGAATTTTTTTTATCCATTCTACTGTTGATAGACGTTTGAGCTGTTTCCTTCTGGTTGGAGAGGAGGGGAGCTATTATGAACAAAGCTCTATTGACATTCTTGTACACATCTTTTGGTGAACACGTGCATGTATTTCTCTTAGCTATACTCCTAGGAGTGGAATTGCTGGGTCACAGGGTTTAGTAGACACTGCCAGTTTTTCAAAATTGTACCATTAAACATTCCCACCAGCAATGAATGAGTCCAAGTGATCCACATCCTTGCCCATGCTTGATATTTTTAAGTCCTTTAAATATTAGACGTTATATTTGTGTGGTGTCTCACTGTAGTTTCAATTTGCTTTTTCCTAACGATGACTGATGCTAAGTACCTTTTCAAATGCATTTGGATTTCCCCTTTTGTGAAATGCCTATCCAAGTCTTTTGCTTCTGTTTAAAATTGGATTTTTTTTCCTACCAATTTGTAGATGTTATATATATGTGCATATACATACACACATACATATGGCTGCCTTTTTGCATTCTTAATTATGTCTTTTGATGAACAGTTCTTAACTTTAATGAAGTCCATTGAATCAAACTTCTCTTTTTTTAGTTCTTTTCATGTCCTGTTTAAGAAATCTTCCTTCACCTCCAAGGCCTCGAAAGCATTCTCCTACATTTTCTCTAAGAGCTTTACAGTGTTAGGTTTTACAGTTAGGTTAATGATTTTTCTTGAGTTAATATTGTATGCAGTGTGAGGTATGGGTTAAAGTTTCTTTTTTTGGTATGGATTTTTTGTCTAACGGACCCAGCACCATTTATTTGAAAGACCATCCTTTTCCTCACCAAACTGCACAGGTGTCTATGTTATAAATCAGTTGTCTATATATAAGTGGGTTTGTTTCTATGCTTTCTATCCTGTTCCAATAGTCTATTTGTCTAACCTCAAACCAAAGCTAAACTTTACGACAATTTTATACTAAGTCTTTATATACAAAACACTTGAAGTTCTCCAACTTTGTTCCTTTTCTTCAAGACTGTCATGGCTATCCAGGTTCTTTTTCTTTCCTTATAAATCAGCTTGTCAACAAGTCTGCTGCTGCTGCACTGAATCTACAGATATTTGAGGGAAGTTGACATCTTAATGATATTGAATCTTATAATCCATGAAAATGGTATCTCTCTCCATTTATTTAGGTTTCTTTAAACAATCTCAGTAAAGTTTTGTACAGGTCTTGCTCATATTTTGTTAGATTTATTCTTAAGTATTTGATATTTCAAACATGGCTGTAAATGATATTTTTTTTCAATCTCTCTTTCCAATGTTTCTTGCTATTATATAGAAATACATTGGTTTGTACATCCTCGTATCTGGTGACCATGCAAAACTGACTACTAATTCTAATAGTTGTAGATTCTTTTGGATTTTCTAACTAAACAATCATATAATCTCTGAATAATGACACTTTTACCTTTTGCTTTCCAAATTTTATACCTTTATTCTTGCCTTATTGTACAGATTAGTTCTTCCAGTACAATGCTAAACAACAACAAAAAAAGTAGTGATAAAAGAGAACCTTGTGTTGCTCCCAAACTCAAGGAAAAAGCAGTGTTTTACCATTAAGTATGATGTTAGAAGTAGCTAACATCTTTTTGTAGCTCCATTTTATCAGATTAAGGAAATTGCCTTCTATTCTTAGATTGCTGAGAATTTTTATCCTGATGGTACTGAATCTTATCAAATGCTTTTTCTACATTTATTGATAATCATACGACTTTTCCCTTTATTAATATGATAAATTACACTAAATGACTTTTAAATATTAAATGAATCTTGCATTCTTAGAATAAATCCCATTTGGTCATGGTACTGCAGGACCTTAAAGATTACCATGCAAGCTGAATCTTAAAAATCAATGGGAAAATTATGACGGTTCTGTGAACTTCATGAACTTTTGTCAAAACATTACAAACTCCCTTACTATCAGTTATAAACATATAGCGAAATTTAAAAATAGCAAAACTAATAATTATTTAGTACACAGAAATTTAAAACGTTAGAAACACTGATAATTAGAACATTTTATTTCTTTGTAAAACACTTATCAACAGTAATCTGAACACTGCTTGACTTCTTGTTGTATAGCTTACAGTATGCCGCAAGCATCTTTTCTATGCTTTGGCAACCCTGATAATGTTGAGAGACTCTAATCCATGAACACAGAATGTCTCTCCATTTATTCGAACATTCTTTAATTTCTCTCAGTCACGTTTTGTGCTCTTCTGCATATAAGTCTTGCACTTTTTGTTAAATTTAGTCAAGTATTTGTTGCTATTATGAATGGAATTGTTTACTTAATATATTTTCAGAATGTTCATTGCTAATATATAGAAATACAATTAATTTTTGTATATTGATCTTCACATCTTGTGAACTTGCTGAACTCATTTATTCTAATAGTTTTTTTGTGGATTCCTTAGGATTTTCTACAAACAGAATCATGTCATCTGCAAATAAGGACAGTTTTACTACTTCTTTCCAACATTGATGTCTTTTATTTATTTTATTCCCTCATTGCACTGGCTAGAACCTTCACTACAATGTTGAATAGAAGTGGGTGGTATGAGCAGACATCTCTGTCTTGTTCTAGCTCTTAAGAGAAAAGCATACAGCCATGACCATTACATACAATGTGGGCTATTGGTTTTTCCAGTGATGCCCTTCTTCAGGATTAAAAGATCTAATACTAATTTGTTGACACTTTTGATTATGACGCACTTTTTGACCTTAACTCTATTAATCTGGCACATATATTAAATTAATTTTGAGATGTTAAAACTAAACTTGCATTTCTGTGATAAATCTCACTTGGCCAGAGTGTATACTCATTTTTATGTTGTTAGATTCAATCAGCCAATACTTTGTTGAGGATTTCCGCATCTATATTCATGAGGGATACTGGTCTGTAGTCTTCTTGTGAAAACTTCATCTGGCTTTGATATCAAGATAATACTAATCTCACAAAATGTGTTGGAAAGAGTGCCTTTCTCTTTAAGTTTACGAAGGAATCGTATTATTTCTTCCTTAAATGTTTGGCAGAATTCATCAATGAAGCCATCCACACCTGGGCTTTTCTTTGTGAAAGATTTTTTAAAGAAGAATTCGATTTCGGGGGACGGCCCAGTGGCATAGCAGTTAAATTCGCATGCTCCGCTTCAGCAGCCCAGGGTTCACGGGTTCAGATGCCGGGTGCGGATCAACGCACTGCTTGTCATGCCATGCTGTGGCGGCATCCCATATAAAGTAGAGGAAGATGGGCATGGATGTTAGCCCAGGGCCAATCTTCCTTAGCAAAAAGAGGAGGATTGGCAATGGATGTTAGCTCGGGGCTAGTCTTCCTCACAAAAAAAAAAGAATTTGATTTCTTTACATGTTATATAGGTCTAGTCAAATTTTCTATTTCTTCTTGAAGCAGTTTCAGTAATTTGGGTCTTTCTAGGAATTTGTCCATTTTGTCTAAGGTATCTAACTTGTTGGCATAACAACACACAATATTACATAAACAAGTCAGCAAACACTAAAGATTTATTAATGTTAATCAGCTTTGTGAAATTCTACTTGCATTTAATTTTTAGCATTATTTCTACCCCACTTGTAAAGAAATTCAATAAAAGAAAAGATTTCAATAGTGACTGTGATGGTTAAATTTATGTGCCAAAGTTAGCTAGGCCAAATTTGGTCCAACATTATAATGAATGTTTCTATGAGGATGTTTTCTGGATGAGATTAACATTTAAATCCACGAACTTTGATTAAGCAGATATCCATAATGTGGGCGGGCCTCCTCCACCTCTGTTAACAGAACAAAGACTGACCTCCCCCAGGCAAGAAGGAATTCTGCCAGCAGACAGTCTTCAGACTTGAATTGCAACATCAGCTCTTCCCTGAGTTAACCAGCTTTCCAGCCTACCCTGCAGATTTTGGACTTGCAAGCCTCCATAATCACATGAGCCAATTCCTTAAAATAAATCTCTCTCTCTCTCTCTCTATGTATGTATGTATACATGTTTGTATGTATGTAGGTACACATACTATGAGTTCTGTTTCTCTGGAGAACCATAACAAATACAGTGACTTTTTTCAATTGCTGGCTTTGAACTAAGATTTTTCTAAACTTAACATCTTTTTCTTGTTATCAAATTAAAAATGAGACTGTGCTTGAAAAAGAATAATTAAAAACAATTTTCTAATTCCTGAAATTTTATTAAATAACATTGAAAATATTAACTTCTTCTTTACTATGAATTTAGTTTTTCAAAATATATTTCAAAATTGCCACATTTAAAGCCAACCTCTTTTCCAAGAGGCATACTGACTCAGTGAATCTTCTTTAACATTTACTGAGCACCACCCATGTGCCAGGTACTTTGCTAGGCCTTGGGAAGATAAAAAGATATAAGTCCCTGCCCAAAGGAAAAGCATCTAGACAGTAAACAAGCAAGCAAATAATTTCCATGTAACATAGTAAGTGCTTTTTGATACCTTCCATAACCTAATGCAATACTGCTGTTACCACACAAAAAGCACGATCTGCTCACCATGATACAAAAGTCAATCGTCAAAAGGCAAGATGGTGGCAGAGAGAAAGGGCAGTTTATTACAGCTTGCTAGCAAGAGGGAAGACGGCTGACTAATGTGCAAAAGAACCATCTTAAGGGGGCACAAAATCTTACAGCAGTTATATAGGCTGGTGGGTTATAGGGGAGGGGGTTGAGGGAGTTAGGAATGTTGACCGTCGGGGTGTTACAGACTGGGCGTCACCGCACCAGATCTTTCAGTTTTCATTGATGATGGCTATCAGCTATAGACTCTCTGTTTTGGGGTCACTACATTGCTAAGGAACTCAAAAGAACAAAGTTATCATCTTATCGAGGCTGAGAGGTACATGCACAAGCAGGGATGGTAAAATCTACAGAGCAGTTAGATCTCCTAGAATGTGCATATCCAGCTGGGTTAGTGAGTCAGAGGTCATTCAAAGTTACAATAGGGTTTCTTTTCTATGGCTTTTCTTTCTGTGGCTTCCCTTAAGTCAACCTTATCTTGAGTCGGTATCACTATAAGTACCAATCAGTTTGGTATACAATGAATTTTCCTTTCATCCAGGGATAAAGGCTAGTTTTTAACAGTTTTATGCCAGGTCTAGGTTGCTTTTTTTTTAACTCAAATTTTAGATTCTTTTTTGAAATAAAACATGCTCTTAATTGTTTATAATATTATTTCTGAGTTGTAAAAATTCTCTCTCCATGTTTCCCCCTGTGTTACCATGTCTTCCTCCTATATTCCCCCATTCAACCTTGGCTGCCACAATCAGATAAACATAAAGGGCCAGGACACTTTTTGTCTTGGATCTGTAGTGGAAACCTTAGCAGCAGACAGTAACTGCTCCAGGTCTGTCAATAGATGCATTAGGTTGTTTTTTAATCTCAAGAGGTCATGGTGATACCGAACCTCTTCATCTCAAATTCAAGTGCCTGATGCTCAGCAGCATCAGCTCGCCCTCATCCACCCTCATTATCTCTGGCCTAGCCCCTGCAATGGCCTCCTCACTGACCACCTGGACTGCCCAGGGCTGCCCAAGCCACTGCCCCCACGGCCACCAGAAATCACATGCTAATCACCCTTGACTGAAAATGGCTGGGTGGCTCCAGCTGTCCCACAAACACACCGCCTTCCTAGGCCTTTGCTTCCCTGCTGTTTTCTTGAAAATCACTCTCCAATCCAATAGTCCTGTATCCTCACAGCTGCCACCCTGGTCCAGATGTGAACTTCTCTCACCTGGATGACAGCCCCACCTCCTAACTGGTCTCCCATTATCCCCTCCATCCCCTGGTTCATGTGATTCTCCATATACCCCTCTCCCCCATGCCCTTGGCCTCAGTCTTGGCCTCAGTCCAGCAGAGTAAGCCAATCACTGAGACATCAGTGCCTGGAGATGGAGAAAGGTTTATCTGAATTGGCCAAAATGAGAAGGCAGGAGGAGGATAGCTTCTCTCAAACCCGCCTTAACAAGAGAAAAAAAGCAGGGGGTTTTATAGAGCTAAGAGACTCGGGAGGGAGGAGTTGCTAAGGGGTTCCGCAGGAGGAGTTTCAGAGAAACAAAGGGGTAATTCATGTTTCACTGCAGATAACCCCTTGGGCAATCTGACTTCTGGGTGTCTAGGATAGCAGGAGGCTGGTTATTTGATGACTGTCATTTCCTTGAAGGCATTTTCTTTCTTCTGTAAAACAAGCTCATAAATCTTTGTGACCCTTGAGTCACCCTTCAGGTTAAACAAGAAAACACAAATTGACAAGATTAACTTCTTTTCATCTATGTCTGTGTTGGGAACAAGGTCGAAAGGTCTTATTTAATATTTACAGTAACCCTCAGGTACCCAGCTTCAACGGTCATGTTCTTGTACTATAAATCACAACAATAGTATCTTCAAATGCAAAACAGGATCTATGCTACCATATATAGAGAAAGAAGAAAGGGCTAAAATACATGTGTGCGCAGTCTAGTCATGAAATGATATAAAGAAACTGCATAACAAGAGAAACTGGAGGACAAGGTTGGGAGGGTGTGAGATAACAGAAAACATATATATATTGGTCTCTGCTTCTGGTTCCTAGCACAGAGTTCCTTGAAACCCTTGTAATTTTCTAAGTGATAAGAACATTAGGGGCATCTCTTGTCTGAATATTTGTCTTTGACCCTGTCCCAGACACAGGGCTCCTAAAACCCTTGTAAATTCCTAAGTGATAAGAGCGCTAGGAGCATCTTTTGTTCTATTTAAGTGATTGAGTGGGCTCTTGGATGAGGGCTGGTCACCAGAAAGATCAATCCATGATTATAAGCTGGGAATTTTCAGCCCTCCCTCCCATTCTCCTGAGAAGGGAGAAGGGCTGAAAATGAAGTTTATGATCGATCATACCTACGTGATGAAGCCTCCAAAAAAATCCCAAAAGTACGAAGAGTTTCTGGGTTGGTAAACATGAGGAGCTGGGAGAATGGCTCGCCTGGAGAAGGCATGGAAGTTCCACACCCCTTCCCACCTATCTTGTCCTGTGCATCTCTTCTATCTGGATGTTCATCTACATCTTTTATCGTATCCTTTAATAACCGGTAGATGTCTTTCTCTTAGTTCTGTGAGCCACTCTAGCAAATTAACCAAACTCAAGGAGAGGGTCATCGGAACCTCCAATCTACAGCCCGTGGGTCAGAAGCACGGGTGATAACCTGGGCTTCCAACTGGCATCCAGAGAAGGGGAGGTAGTCTTGTAGGACTAAACCCTTAACTTGTGGAATCTGATGCTATCCCTGGGTAGACAGTGCCAGAATTGAGATGAATTGTAGGACACCCAGGTGGTATCCGAGAATTGCTTGTTGGTGTGAGGAAAAACCTCCACATATTTGGTGACCAGAAGTGAAGTGTTCCGTGTAAAAGTAAGAGAGACACACAGGAAAGAAAGACACAGTAGGAAAGAACTGGGTTTTTCCCTACAACGGAAGGAAAAAACTGCTAAGTTTTTCCTTTTCAGAGGGTCACAAATTTTCATGCTATATACTTTTGTACTCTTTATAATTGTTTTGTGGCGTGCATGTTTTTTTAATTTCTTTAATGGGAAATACACAAAAAAACTTCAAACAAAGTAATGCTTTTATCCTCATCATTGAGACAGGAACCATGTTTCAAAAGCAGTGCAGAAAATTTGCAGATATTGGGTTGAAACATACGTATATGTGAAAAAACGTTGAAAGTGCTGGCTGCATTATTTCATCTATTAAAAATGTCTACCAGGATATAAAGCATCAAAATCAAAGGGATAATAATGCTCAAACTCTCTATAGGAAAATGCTCAACTTCTCTAAGGAAGAGAAAGAATTAGGAGATGATTTTTAACTGAGGTATGATAGACTTTATAAATTATAAAGATTAATGGAAGCATTTCTCAACAGTAATGGTTATTAAGCATGAAAATTAGTTACGAAGAAAAGTCAAAGAATTTCTTTAATAAAAGAACCACAAATATGCGTACAAAATGGTTTAGAGTGATAGAAAATATCATTTGCTTTTACACATCATTTTCAGCTGACTCTCTCATAATTTCATTAAATCTGACTTATTCTAATAAACTTCTTACCAAGGACATCATTTCCTCAGCTTATATGGACTAAACCATGTACATTCTATGTATAATAATGAATTTGGCTAGTCTTTGTCTCTAGACGTTACCTGGGAGGTAATTTCTAAATCCTTGGAATTTTCTGAGTGATGGGAGTATCTTCATTATTCATGGTAGGTCCATACAACCATACCTGATAGTTTATACTAATAAGGTGACTCATGGTGAGACCCTAGTTTATGCTAAAGAGATGACTCAAATGGGGACTAGTCACACCAGAAAGATCAACTATGTGATTAAAGAGTTGAACCTTTGAGACATCTGACATCAGCCTGACCTTAGGGGAAAGTAGGGGGTCTGGAGACTGAGCTACAAGGGCAATGATTCAGTCATGCCTACACAATGAAACCCCATTAAAAACTCTGGATTCCAAAGCTCAGATGAGCATCCTGGTTGGCAATACTCTATATTGTTACATATTGATGTGCCGGAAGGGTGACAACATCCCTGAAGCTAATAGAAACTTCACATTTGGACCTTCCCAAACCATGCCCTATGCATCTATCTCTTTGGCTGGTTCTGATTTGTATCTTTTTGCTATAATAAAACTTTAATAATAAGTATAGCACTTTCCTGAGTTCTGTGAGTCATTCCAGTGAATTACCAAATTTGACAGGGTAGTGGAAACCCTCATATTTGTAGCCAGCTGGTAAGAAGTGAAGATGACCTGTGGACCCCCAAACTTGCAGCTGGTGTCTGAGGTAAGAGAAGTCTTATGGAGGACTGTGTCCCTAATCTGTGAAGTTTCGTCCAATTCTGGGTAGTTGGTGTCAGAAGTCACTGAAATGCTCCTCAAATCATTTTGTGAGAGGATGGTGGAAGAATGAGCTACACAGATAAGCATTATCCATGAATATCATGGGTATCTAACAGAATTTACAAAATCATAAAAATGATAGGTGTACTATGAAGTATCAATAGATTGTTTTCATTGGCCAAAATGAATATTGCCAGTTTATATATCACTGATAGCTACTAAACTTAATTACTCCTTCAAAGTATGGTGTCACAGAGATTTAACTCAATATGTAATTTCCAAACTGGATATTTATTCAACCAGTTTGTTTTATAATTCCTAGAAGAAACCACTTAAGGAAAACTCTCCATTGGCAAATTATTTGACATTCTTCCTAGTGTCAAAAATTACATATTTGGCCTAATTTTAAGGCTGCAATTATTCAAGCAAGAAGTCAGTAACTGAATGTGGATACAGTGTCAAATTATATATTATTCTTTAATAAGACTCAATGTGCATCAAAAATAATTAACTACTGCTTCAGTTGGCAATAAAAGCAACATTCCATAAATATTAAATTCTACACACCGAAGAGAATTGTTTATTTTTACAAAGGGGACCTTCACTCATTCATTCTAAATATCTTCTCGAAGCACTGAAGTGCCAGGCACTGTGCTGAGGCAGCGAATATACAAAGGCAGGCAAGTTGGCATGCCACTGCAGTACAAGAGAGAGCTGAACAAGTTCAAAACTATCCTTCAAGGGGAGAACCAGCGCCATATGAACAGAGGGTAGGAATGGCCAACACAATTTGGTAAAAGTAATAAAAGGGTAAAATTATCATACAGGAAACAAAAAGCTATTGAACGGTCTGAAGCAAAGGCTAACATAATCCAATTTGTTTTTTGGAAGGATATCAATGGACAGTACAGAGACTTAGTAGAGGGGACTAGACATAACACACAAGAAAAAAACCTAACTGGGAGATAATGGAAACCTACATAAAATAATGTTTGTGGGAATAGAGAAAAGTAAATTTATTTGAGGCTTAAGCATTAGAATCAACTGGACTTCTGTAATTACTTGCTAAGGGATCTAAAAGGAAGAGAAGACAGCTAGCTCACTGAATCACAAAAATGTTTGAGAGGAGTGAAGTTAACTTTGTACATGTTGATTTTGGCCCATGACCTCCAAGTACAGATGTCTAGGAGAAAATTACACATATGGCTCTGGAGTTCATAAAAGAAATTAGGATTGGGATAAAGATTTAGGAGTCATGAACACACTGATGGAAAATAAAGCCCTGTGAGTGAATGATTCAGGGAGTGTATGAAATGAAAAGAGGGCCTAGGGCAGAGCCCTAAGGGATACCAATTAAGGGAAAGACACAGGTCATTGTCTATAAGTTAGACTTAAAATTTTCCAACATTAGTGAATGTAAAAATCAAAGAATAATTCTTAAATCTTAACATAATTCTCAAAAATCAAAAATATACTTTTAAAAAGATGTAAAAGAGGTCAGGAAATTAATATTTATTGTCCACCAATTATGTGCCAGTCATCTCTTCATATGTATTCAATTAATGCCACAATAACCTTTTAAGATAAATGCCAAGTCTTAAGATGAGGAAACAAAGAGCTTAAATAACTTATGCCAGGTTACAAAGGCATGATAGCTACAGTCCAAATCAACTTATAACCCCAGAATTTCAGAGTGATTCTGTCTACCTTAGTGCTTGAGAGAACCTACTACTAAAGTTTTAAAAAATTATCTCTTGAAATTATCAAATTTTCGATTCATAAAAATTTAGGGCTAGAAGATAATCCAACTTCTTTATAAAGAAACTGAGGGCCTTAGAGAGAAATAGAGAATCTGAACAGAACAATCACAAGAGACTGAAAGAGTAATCAAAAACCTGCCAAAAAACAAAAGTCCAGCACCAGATGGCTTCTCTGGTGGATTCTACCAAACATTCAAAGAAGATTTAATACTCATCCTTCTCAAACTCTTCCAAAAAATTGAAGAGGACGGGGCGCTTCCTAACTCATTTTACAAGGCCAACATTACCCTGATACCAAAACCAGACAAGGACAACACAAAAAAAGAAAATTACAGGCTAATATCACTGACAATAAAATCAAAGCAAATCAATCAATGTGATACATCACATTAACAAAATGAAGAATAAAAATCACATGATCATCTCAGTAGACGCAGGAAACCATTTGACAAGATCCAACATGCATTTATGATAAAAAAGAAAACTCTCAATAAAATGGGTATAAAAGGAAAATATCTCAACATAATAAAGGCCAGATATGACAAACCCACAGCCAACATCATACTCAAGGGTGAAAAACTGAAAGCTATTCCTCTAAGAATAGGAACAGGACAAGAATGTCCACTCTCACCAATCTTATCCAACAGTGTATTGGAAGTCTTACCTAGAGAAATTAGGCAAGAAAAAGAAATAAAAGGTATCCAAATTAGAAAGCAAGAAGTAAAACTCACTATTTGCGGACGACATGATTCTATATATAGAAAACCCCAAAGAATCCATCAAAAAACTATTAGAAATAATTAACAAATACAGTAAAGTTGCAGAGTAAAAAAATCAACATACAAAAATCAGTTGCATTTCTATACACTAACAATGAACTAGCAGAAAGAGAACTCAAGGATATAATCCCACTTATAATCACAACAGAAATAAAATACCTAGGAATAAATTTAACCAAGGAGGTGACAAATCTATACACTGAAACCTGTAAGATATTATTGAAAGAAATTGAAGAAGACATAAAGAAATGGCAAGATATTCCATGCTCATGAATTGGAAGAATTAACATAGATAAAATGTCCATAGCAATCTAAAGATTCAATGCAATCCCAATCAGAATCTCAATGACATTTTTCACTGAAATAGAACAAAGAATCCTAAAATTCATATGGAACAACAAAAGACCCAAAATGGCCAAAGCAATCCTGAGAAGAAAGAACAAAGCTGGAGGCATCACACCCCCTGACTTCAAAATATACTACAAAGCTATAGTAATCAAAACAGCATGGTACTGGCACAAAAAGACACACAGATCAATGGAACAGAACCAAAAGCCCAGAAATAAAACCACACATCTATGTATAGGTAATGTTCAACAAAGGAGCCAAGAACATACAATGGAGAAAGGAAAGTCTCTTCAATAAATGGTGTTGGGAAAACTGGACAACCACGTGCAAAAGAATGAAATTAGACCATTATCTTACACTACACACAAAAATTAACTCAAATGGATTAAAGACTTGAATGTAAGACTTGAAACCATAAAATTCCTAGAAGAAAACACAGCCAGTACTTTCTTTGACATCAGTCTTAGCAGTATCTTTTCAAATACCATGTCTCCTCTGGCAAGGAAAACAAAAGAAAAAATAAACAAATGGGACTACATCAGACTAAAAAGCCTCTACATGGCAAAGGAAACCAGGAACAAAATGAAGACAACCCACCAACTGGGAGAAAATATTGCAAATTATATATCTGACAAGAGGTTAATTTCTAAAATATATAAAGAACTCACACAACTCAACAACAAACAACCCAATCAAAAAATGGGCAGAACACTTGACCAGACATTTTTTCCAAAGAAGATATACAGATGGCCAACAGGCACATGAAAAGATGTTCAACATCACTAATTATCAAGAAAATGCAAATCAAAACTACAATGAGGTTATCACCTCATACCCATCAGAATGGTTATTAAAAAGACAAGAAAAAACAAGTGTTGGAGAGGATGTGGAGAAAAGGGAGCCGTCACATACACTGCCAGTGGGAATGCAAACTGGTGCAGCCACTGTGAAAAACAGTATGGAGATTTCTCAAAAAATTAAAAATAGAAATACCTGGGGCCAGCCCAGTGGTGTAGTGGTTAAGTTCACGCGCTCTGCTTCGGTGGCCTGGGGTGTGCAGGTTCAGATCCTGGGCACAGACCTACGTACCGTTTATCAAAGCCATGCTGTGGCAGGCCTCCCACACATAAAGTAGAGGAAGATGGGCATGGCTGTTAGCCCAGGGCCAATCCTCCGTAGCAAATAAGAGGAGGATTAGCAACAGATGTTAGCTCAGGGCTAATCTTCCTCACACACACACAAAATATATATATATATATATAAAATAAAAATAAATAAATAAAAACAGAAATAGAAATACCATATAATCTAGATATTCCACTTCTGGATATTTATTCAAAGAACATGAAAACACTAATTCAAAAAGATACACGCATCCCTGTGTTCAGTGCAATAGCCAAGACTTTCAAGCAACCCAGTGACCATCAACAGACGAATGGATAAAGAAGATGTGGTATATATACACACAATGGAATACTACTCAGCCATAAAAAAGTCAAAATCGTGCCATTTGCAACAACATGGATGGACCTTGTGGGTATTATGCTAAGCAAAATTAAGTCAGACAGAGAAAGACAAATACCATATGATTTCACTCACATGTGGAAAATAAACACATAGATAAGAACAGATTGGTGGTTACCAGAGGGGACGGGGTGGATGGAGGGCAAAAGGTGTAAAGTGGTACATATGTATGGTGATGGATGGATACTAGACTTTTGGTGGCAAACACAATGCAATCTATACAGAAGCTGAAACACAACAATGTACACCTGAAATTTACACAATGTTATAAACCAACGTGACCTCAATAAAATAATTTTTAAAAAGGAAAGAAATTGAGGTCATTAAAGATTAAGGAACTTAACCAAAATATAATACTTAAGCTCACTAAAGCTGTATATTAACCAATAACTTGTAATAGAATCAGAATTGAATTTTTTATCTATATATCTGATACTAAAAATATGGCATTCACTTTGAGCTGTTTTTCTTATAGAGACAAAGCCCACCAACTATTCAGTCTTTTGGCCAACATCCCCTTGTACCCAGTGGCATACAAATGTAAAGCAGTTAATAATTTAGGAGTACACTTATGGTCGTGAAAAATAGTCCACATGAGAACAATGCTTTAACCAAATGAACTCATCATATTTTACTTCCTTTAAGTAAAAAAGTTCCAGTCATCAAAAATAATCCACAGGATACAATTTTAAAATATTGATACATTTTCTTTAAAAAAAATGTATACCTATCAACAAGCCAAAACGTGGTAAAAAAGTTTCCAAATATTTTCACACCAAATCAGAATCAAAGAATCAGTATAGCTGCAGTATTAACTTCTTTACAATTCCAATAGAGTCATCAATAATTAAAATAGCGTTTCATCAAATAGCATTTTGTATCCTTTAAGCATATTTTTTAATTTTTAAATAAAAGCAAGTCCACCATTTTTATTAACCAATAACACTTTCTCTCACACACACATATATTCCATCCAAATTTTTTAGTTAATTTTTAGTTATGTTATATATACTTCCTGCTATGATTTCCGTAAATAATAACCAAGGCAATAACATTTAAAATAAGTACAAAGTCCACCGTATGCATTATACTTCACATGCAGATCATACTGTCACATGTAACATCCCAGAAAAGAAAGTGTAACTAGGATGCCAAAAGCATCTTTTTTTCTGACAAGACAGAGCTCTTTTACAACAGCCTGCTAAAACTATCTTAAAATCAATTTAGCACAGCTAACGACATACCTAAGGAAGCCCTGGTCTGTTGACTGTTTGGTGGTATGTTTTCCTTAGCCATGGAGATTAATATTTTACTGTTTTCTGAAAGCTTCTCCGACGCCTCTCCCTGAAAGAGACATAATATTTACAAAAGCAGAAGAAAAAGAACCCACAAAATATACAATTCATCTCAATACTGTTATTAAACAACTTGACAAAGTTACACAGTACATTGCAGAAGAAATTTAAGTATAAGATTTGAGAAATTAAGCAAAGGTATTTAATACTGTATTAAATATTCTAATATTTAGCTCATTCACTTATCAACAAATATTCAGTGAGTTCCTACCAGGTACTGTCCCAGGCACTGGAAATATATGAGTGAAAAACACAAGAATCTCTCCCATCATGGAGCTTATAAACTATTGTGGAGACAAACAATAAGCATAATACATCATTAGATTATGTAATATGTAGACAGTGTTAGGGAGGGGCTATGGAAAAAAACAGAGCAGGGTAAAGAGATCCAGAAATGATGGGAGAGGGACTGCAAGGCCTCACTGAGCAGGTGATAATTGAACTAAGACTTAAAGATTATTATTTATGTACTATTTAATATTAGAAATTATAATAAAGCTTTATTTAAAGCTATGTAATAACTCTTTCTAAACACTGTAAACTACTCCTAAGTACTGGAGAGTGGTTAAGAGCATAGACTTGGGAGTTGGACAAATGAAGGTTCCAATCCTGAATCCACCACTGTGTGTACCTGGACAAATTTCCTTAACCCCTTTAAAGCCTCACTTTCCTGATGCATAAAACAGAAAAAATTCCACCCACTTCACAGGGACATTATGATTAAATGAGATAATACATGGAAAGTCCTTGACACAACACCTTGCACATGGCAGATATTATGAAAGGAAGGCAATCTAGTATGGTGGTTAAGAGAACAAGCACTGGATTCAAGTTGCCAGGGATCAAAGCCAAGTTCTACTAACTCTATCATCTTAGTCTCATTATCTAACTTTCCCATGCCTCAGTTTACTCATTTGGAAAATGACAATAATAACAGTACTTATCTCATGGATTCATATGAAATATCAATGTAACCTCTTAAGACTATGCCATGTCCATAGTTAGCATACAATAAATGTTAGCTATGTGAGTAAAATTCCTTTATAATTAGGGTGCCCATATTATTTATCATCTCAACCAGGATACTTCTGTCCGGGACAAATGCTACACCAGATGAGACAACAGGTAAACCAGGATTGTCCTGGGCAAACCAATATATATATGGTTATTCTCATTATGATGGACCATATGGCACAGATTAATCTACATTCTATATTTTATTACATACACTGAGCCCATGAGACAAGGTGCCACATCTGTCTAGATTAGTGTTGTATTCTGAGCCTAGCACAGTTTCAATAAATATTTGCTAAATGGATGAATCACTCTCACCAAAACTTTATGAAAGCTTTAAGAAAGTTTTTTCAGAGACTGCTTTCACAAACATTTTAACAAACATATATTCTGAGAAGCAAATATGCAAAATAAAAGAAACTATTCTAATAAATTCACTTTTGTAGATTTAAAAAAAAATTTTAAGATATTGATTCATTTTAAAAATTGAACTTTTTCACACAGAATATGAGAACTGCTTTTATATGTATTCTGTTTATATTCTGAAAGCTCCTTGTACTAGAACTAGTCTCCTAACCATTTTATGAAACACATAAATTATTAATAAAACTCTAATAAGAGAGAGGAGAAATCATGAGATACAAAACACCACAAAAGAAAAACTGCATTCAAAATCACTGAAATCTTGTCCAGAGTCAAGCTCTCAGAGTTAGAATGAAGCACAGCCAAACTTAAGTATGAAACAGAAGATTCTCACTCATAGAAGAGGATGTTTTGCATTTACACAGGGCTAATCTTCAGAGGCAATCTTAATGAAACATGTTGGAAGTAAATGATTAACTTCACCTTCATTTCCATGTAAGGTGGATCACTTTCCAATTCTGCTTTGTCTTTGGCCAACTTGGCTTTTTGCTCTTCAATAAACTCATCCAAATGATCAGTCATTTTGTAGATACTAAAAAACAAAACAAAACAAAATTTTTAATGAGTACAGCTATATCAGAGTATTTTAGGCTAATTATTAACATGCAGTCTTAGTCTACATTTAGTATTCCATCTCATTTATCAAATGGAGAACTTCAAACAAGCTTGACTGAAACATGCCTGCCTGCTTTCTCTTCCAACTTCCTGAAAAAACCTACAACATACTTTAAAATACCAGAAAAGAAATAAAAAAGAAAATGAACCACCACCATCACCCTCCCCACAAACATACGAAAAAAAACTTTAAATCAAAGCATTTTTTTCTAAGTTTTTTTTTAACTACTTGGAGGTAACTGTGAACTTACAAAAAAGTTACAACAATAAAAATAGTACAAAAAACACTTGTTACTCTTTACCTATTCCCTATTTTTGAGATTTTGCATCACCTGCTTTATCCTTTATGCAAACAAGTCATTCTCTCTTTACACACAATTTTTTCTAAAATTATTCAGAGGGTGAATTACATAAATCATGGCCATTTACCCCTAAATGTTTCAGTGTGTATTACGAACTAAGTTATTCTCTTACATAACCTCAATATAATTATCAACTTCGGTAACATTGGCTTTTTTAATCTACTGTCCATACTGCAATGCTGTCAACTGACCTAATAGTGTGCTTAACAGCATACTTTTCTCTTTCTCCAGTTCAGGATACAGTCTATGTCACGTATTGCATTTCACTGTCATGTCCCTTTAGCCTTCTTTAATTTGGAACATTTCCACCACCTTCCTCTGTCTTTTATGACATTGATATTTTTTAATACAGCCCACCCCCACCCACCCTTTATAATAGAATGGTCTCATTTGGGGTTTGTCTGATGTTTCTTCATAACTAAATTAAGGTTATGCATTCTCAGGAGAAATACTACTTAGGTGGTGATATGTCCTTCTCAAAGTGTCAACAATTAGAAATACACGATGACCATCTGCCCTTCATTCGTGATGTTATTTCTGATCACCTGGTCAAGACGCTGATTTCTGCACTATCGTTCCCTTCTTAAATATAAAGCGGTCCATAAGGAGATATTTTCAGACCATGTAAATATCCTGCTTCGATCAAAATTTCCAAGATTTAGCATCAAATGGTGATTCTTAATTGATCCAATCTTTGATTCTAGATGGCTGCAAAATGCTAATTTTCCAATTCCACCACTCTGCATATTTCATTCACCAGGTGGCACTTATTCTAAGAACGCTTTCTTCAGCCACATTTATTTATCGGATTATCAGTATGTTCTCATGAATTCCTATATTTTTCAGTAAGGCCTGGAATCATTCTTAAATCCATAAGCTGTTGTTTTCATTGAGGAATAACTCATATATCATAAAATTCACCCATTTTAGTGAACAGTTCCATAAATTTTAGTAAATTCACAGTTGTGCAATTATCACCACAATCACCTTATAATGCTTCCATCACCTCCAAAAAGTTCTCTCACACCCCTGTGTAGTCAATCCTCACTCCCACCACCAACTCAGGCAACCAGTGATCTGTTTTCTGCCTCTATAGTTTTGCCTGATCTGGAAATTTCATATAAATGGATCATACATATGTAGTCTTTTGTGTCCGGCTTCTTTCACTCAACATTTTTGAGACTCATCCTTGCATCTCTCAGTAAGTAGTTATTGTTTTTTTTATTGCTAAGTAGTATTCCATTGTACAGAAATACCACATTTTATCTATTCATTGACTGCTGGACATTTGGGTTGTTTCCATTTTTTGGCTATTTATGAATACTGCTGCTATGAACATTTGTGAACAGGTTTTTGTGTGGACATATATTTTCAATTCTCTTCGACATACACTTAGGAGTAGAATTGCTGAGTCATCTGTAACTGTATGTTTAACATTTTGAGGAACTGCTAAACTGTTCCTCTAAGTGTAAAGTGGCTGTACTATTCTACATTCCAACCAGCAGCGTATGAAAGTTACAATTTCTATACATTCTCACCAACGCTTATTTTCAGTCTTTTTGATCTTAGTCATCCTATTGGGTGTGTAGTAGTACTCACTGAGGTTTTAATTTGCATTTCTCTAATGACTATGATGTTGACCATCTTTTCATGTGCTTATTTGCCATTCACATATCTATATATATAAAACCACTGGCAAAATGTCTTCAAGTCTTCTGCTCATTTTTAAAATTAAGTTGTTTTCTTATTATTGAGTTGTAAAGATTTTTATATATATACTGGATACAAGTCCTTTATCAAACATGTTTTGTAAATATTTTCTCGTAGTCTGTGGTTTGTTTCTAAGTTTTCTTCACAATGTCTTCTTTTTTTAATAGATTTTATTTTTTTAGAGCAGTTTTAATTTCACAGCAAAACTAAGCAGAAGGTATAGATTTCCCATATATCCCCTGCCCCGCTCATGTATAGCCTCCTCTATTATCAACATCCCCCAACAGAGGGGTATATTTATTACAATCAATGAACCCACATTGATACATCATTATTACTGAAAGTCTATAGTTTACATTAGGGTTTATTCTTGGTGTTGTACACTCTGTGAGTTTGTACATATGTATAATGACATGTATCCGCCACCATAGAATCATACAGAGTAGTTTCACTGCTCTAGAAGTCCTCTGTGCTCCACCTATTCACCCCTCCCTCCCCTCTAACCACTGGCAACTAATGATCCTTTCACTGTCTCCATAGTTTTTCCTTTTCAGAATATCATGTACAGTTGGCCCTCCATATCTGCTGGTTCCACATCCGCGGATTCAACCAACTGTGGATCATATGCTATGTTTACAATCCGTGGTTGGCTGAACCCCCTGGGGATAGAGAGGGCCAACTAAGGGACTTGAGTAACCTTGGATTTTAGTACCCACCCAGGGTCCTGGAACCAATCCCCCACAGACACAGAGGGACAACTGTGGTTGCAATCATGCAGCATACAGCCTATTCAAATTGGCTTCTTTCACTTACTAGTATGCATTACCAAGGTTTCCCATTGTCTTTTCACGGCTTAATAGCTCATTTCTTTTTAGCACTGAAGAATATCCCATTGCCTGGATGTACCACAGCTTATTTATCGACTCCTTCATCTACTGAAGGACATCTGGGTTGCTTCCAGTTTTTGACAATTATGAATAAAACTGCTATAAACATCTGTGTGATGATGTCTTAAGAGCAAAAGTTTTTAATTTTTATGAAGCCCAATTTATCCATTCTTCAATTTTTAATCGTTTGTGCTTTTCATGTCATATGTAAGTTTTTGCCTAGCCCAAGATCACAAATATTTTATTCTATGTCTTCTTTTACAAGTTTTATAGTTTTCTCTCTTACATTTAAGACTATGATCGTTTCAAGTTAATTTTTACAAATGATGTAAAATGAGGGTCATCAAGGTTCGATTTTTTTTGCATATGGATATAAAATTATTCCACCACCATATTTTGAAAAGACTATCCCTTTCCTCATTGAACCTAGAATTTTTTTAAATACATTTCTCGAAAACCCATGAGACTTAGGAACTAATTAGATTATGTGGCAAGAAAGAAGGAGTCACTGATGACCAAAGTTTTAATTCTTGGAAACTAAATGTGGCTAGAATCCTATACAGAAATAAGTTAGAAGAAGCTGGCTAGTTTGGAAAGGTTTGGTTTAGACATGTTTAGTTAGGGCTAGTAAGACATGTTAATGGAAATTTCCAGCAGATCATTAGAAATTCAAGACTCATTTCAAGGTAAAGGACCACATTAGAAATGTTTATTTAAGAGTTAACTATTTTAGGGGCCGCCCGGTGGCGCAGCGGTTAAGTCCGCGCTTGGCAGCCCGGGGTTCGCGAGTTCGGATCCCAGGCGCCCGCGGACGCACTGCCTGTCAGCCATGCCGTGGCGGCATCCCATATAAAGTGGAGGAAGATGGGCACGGATGTTAGCCCAGGGCCAGTCTTCCTCAGCAAAAAGAGGAGGATTGGCAACGGATGTTAGCTCAGGGCTGGTCTTCCTCACAAAAAAAAAAAAAAAAAAAGAGTTAACTATTTTAAAGATAATATTTGAAGCCATGGTAAATGAGCAGAGACGGAAAAAAGGAGAGATGACCCAGAATTAAATGCTGGGCAAGGTACACTTGAAGGGGTGACAGAAGAATTGAAGCTAGAAAACAATACGAAGAAGGAATAATTTTAAAAAGGATATAAAGAAAACCAAGTCGACATTATTTGTGGAGGAAAAGAGACATAAGAAAGAACCGGTCAATAACATCAAATGTAAGAGTTAAAGGAAAAAAAGTGTCCATCGAATTTAATCTTTGGGGGACAATGATAATTTGTAAAAATGTAGAAAAGTAAGCTTGACCTAAAAGAAATATGTTGAAACTTATATCGCTTAAGTAGTACATAATATGAACTTCATTCTGTTATTTCCAAAAAGAACACTGATTTTAAAATATAGCTTTAGCAACATATATTGAAAACCAACACAAGTTAATATATTTGAGCCATTTTTGTTATTTGTCACAAAAGATTTTCCTGGTAAAAATTCAAAACAGCTCAACAGCAAACAGTTTTTATGTTAAAAAAATCACTTCCTCGGGGCTGGCCCAGTGGCATAGTGGTTAAGTTTGCACACTGCTTCGGTGGCCTGAAGTTTGCAGATTCAGATGCCAGGCGCAGACCTACGCACAGCTTGTCAAGCCATGCTTTGGCAAGCATCCCACATATAAAGTAGAGGAAAATGGGCACGGATGTTAGCCCAGGGCCAATCTTCCTCAGCAAAATGAGGAGGATTGGTAACAGATGTTAGCTCAGAGCTAATCTTCCTCACAAAAAAAAAAAAAATCACTTCCTAAAATCTCCTAATTTTCCTAAGTATTTTAGGTCCTATAGAAAGAAAGGATAATGATGGGATAATACATATACTTTGCTATAGGATTTTATACAGAATTTAAGCAGAAATGTAATCTAAAAAAAGTAACAAGTCTCTTTCTCTCCAAACTAAGGTTGTCACATAATTCTGTTAACAATTTTTAATTTAGTATGTTCATTTACTTGTTCTAACCAGACTCTGAAATCTCTCTCTTGAATTTATAGATACTGAAATTTCCCTTTACTATAATTTAACTTCAATTATAGATTCTAGAATTGACTTTATGCAACAGTAACCACAGTAATAAAATACATATTTAAACAATGGTAGTGAGTATACTATATACCATAGCTAAAACATGAGATTTATCAGATATGTGTATGTTTAATCATTTCTAATTTTAGTCAACTGTCTAATCTGATTAAAATATAGCTCTATTAAATTGAAGAGTCAAAGATACTAATAAGCTTTCACCCAGCAATGCCTTCCAGACAAAGAACACTACTGTAGTTAAACTAGTTGGGTTTATCACACATTGTATTGACAGATGTATCCTCAATGCCCACCTTGGGGAACTTTAGAGTATCTTAGTAAGAGGGTGTTAGAAAAGACTTATACCATTGGGACTTGCGTTAGGTGATTTGGGGGAGCATTTAAGGAAGCAAAGCTTTGCTCAGGATTGAATGCTGTCAGGAAATGAGGATAATTCTATGATTGGACATCTTAAGAAATCTTATCTATGGCGTGAAGCTAAAGCTGTAACTGGTGAAGAGAAAGCAGTCACTCATACGAGCTGGGAGAGGGGATGTTTGGCATTTTGTGGCTTGGACAGCATTCATGTTTTCTCTCTGTTTGGACATGATTATGGAGTGGTTTTGTTTTTCTCTTGATCCATCACAGACACAAAGCAGCCTTGTCTGATGCTGATGTTCTGTGCAATTGTTTATCTTCAACAGAAGAACACCAAGCCTACGCAGTACTGTCAGCCTGAGTCCTAGCAACACCAAGGCCTTGGTGATAGTACAGGCCAGCTTCCAGCTGTCATGGTCACTTTTCTCTTTCTCACTCCTAAAAGCATGTGACAACTTGCACAAAACTACAAAATGATTCAAGAATTACTTAGTGAATTACAGCGACTGTGTTAGCAGGTACAGCCTAAGTATAAAATAGCAAAACAACGTTTATAATTTAAAGATTAAGATACAAGAAAGATCAGCTGAAAGAAACCTAAATGACATTCTTTAGCTCCCTTCACCCTACAATGTAAAATCACTCAAACTTTTTTCAAGATATTACCAAGGTTTTTTTCCCAGTACCTATGTACATAGCATGTAGATGATAAACAGTTTTCAGGAAAACAGTTTAACTGAAAGACCTAGATTTGAAACCCAGTTCCATCACTAACTGACTCCATCTGATTGACCTGAAATATGTTCCTTAACCTCTCCATCCCTCAGTTTCCTCATTTGTAAAATGGAAATGTCTACTCCAGAGTTGTTATGAAGAAAAAACAAAATGATGCATATAAAATGTATGGCACACCCGGGGCCGCCCGGTGGCGCAGCAGTTTAGTCCGCGCTTGGCAGCCCGGGGTTCGTGAGTTCGGATCCCGGGCACCCGCAGACGCACTGCCTGTTAGCCATGCCGTGGTGGTGTCCCATATAAAGTGGAGGAAGATGGGCACGGATGTTAGCCCAGGGCCAGTCTTCCTCAGCAAAAAGGGGAGGACTGGCAACAGATGTTAGCTCAGGGCTGGTCTTCCCCACAAAAAAAAAAAAGAAAAAATTTATGGCACACCTGACACTTAGAAATCAATAAATCACAGCTTTTATTAATTCTTGTATTTTCATAATCTTTGTATACATCAGTACTTACCTTTTTTTAAAAAAGCCTCCAAAGTACACTGGGATTTAAATCACCAATAATTGATACCTGGTTATCATAATCCAAATCAACATCTCTAAATCTTCAACTTAGGCCTGTTATGTTTATCACAAAGATAGAAACATAAGCAGACCAGACCATACTCATTCTGCTAAATCTAGGCAAATCTAAAAAACAGAGAGGACACAGAAATAACTGAGTTTGCCCGATTCCTTCTTCCAATTTCATCAATCACTAAGAGTAGGGAAAACGTTGTTCCCATCCTTTTCCCTCTCGAGAGAAGTGCAAATTTCCTCCCCACTAAGGAAGCATAAGGAACAGAAAATAACTCCCATCCTAAAGGAGGGCATTGTTCTAGATGCTAGGGGGATGAAAAGTATAAGATATGATCCTTGCCCTCAAATGTGGACAAGATAATGCCCCCTGACACAGTGGCTCACAGTCTAGCCAGACTGGAGTTTAGGGACTGAATGTGAGGTACCCATAAAAGACCCCAGTGAAAGTATCAAGAAAACAATTTGAATATGTCTGGAATTCAGAACAGAGCCCAAGCTAGAAAAAAGGGTTTAGCAGTTTTTAAAATGATCATTAAAGCTATAGAAAAAGATACTGGAAAAAGAGACCCTAGAGTAGGAGAACAAGACTGAGGACAGAATAGCAGGAAGTGCTAACATTTTGGTGTGGGGTACAGGGAAGAGCCTGTGAAAGAGCCTTAGGAGAGGAAGGGATGAGGTGAACCAGGACGTTTCTCATTTCCCATCCACCCAGAGATCTTTCCACCAAATGAAAGGTAGTCAATCTTTTTCTCCTGACAAGTGACAAGCACATGAGCAACTTACTTCCACAGGCACACCCATATTCTGACAAATCCTCCTAAATGTTGCTAAGAAATAAATACCATGTTGCTGGGGGGAGAGAGGGAGGTTGGGGGTTAGGATACAAAGAGAGAGTGAATATATAAAAGTGAATATATAAGTCTGTTAGCAGCTGTTAATAATACATCATTATAATGACCAAGGACAGTAGTATAAATTAAGATAGCCTCTGGGTAATGCAAAATTGCCAAAACACTTGCTCAACCGCCTATGTCTCCCACTCAGGAAAGCAATCAGAATACAAGTCAGAATGATATTAAAAGGATAATCTGAAATCTGCTCAAAGTTTGTGAAAGTTAAATTGTATTTGTCTGAAAACTTCATTTGAGAAAAACTGTACTGAAAGCATCCTGTTTCAATTTACCCTATCTAAAACCACCTGCTCCCTTCCAGAAGGTCATCTGTACTGCACGAGACCCAAAATTTCATCGCTGGGAACATTTCAGCAGATATTTAACCACCAGAGAGTCAGTGTCCTCCTAGTGAGGCAATGATATGCAAGAAAAAAGCAGCAACTTACTGGTTTCCACGGGGTTCCTTTTTGCTTGTCAACATGACAAGCCATTCTTTCATATAAAATAGAACCTCTCTGAGGACAACTGGCTTTTTACAAACTCATATTGGTCGCTATAAGGCTGTTGCCTTTTCCGAGGTGTTTGGAAACTAGGTGGTGGTTTACTTTAGAATTTAGTCCTCCCGGAAATCCAGGCTAAACTCTTTAATCCTATAATCTTGAGAGCCAGCCTCTCTCAAAAGATGAGTCCCACGGCTAACATTTACTGAAAACTGGATTCAAATCCCATATAACAATCCTAAAATCAACGCAGTTAAAAAGAAGAGGGAGGAAACAAGGAGCCAGAGGGAAACAGGATAATAGCACCCGACCCTTCACAGGGCTGTGGTGATGAAATAAATTTCACTTGGAAAGCAAAGCGGTGGGAACAGCGCCGGGCGCACAAGCACTCAGCACACGTTAACCATTAACCAGCACCACAGGAAGAGGAAAGGGGCTTCGGGAGGCTTAGCCTTAGCCGAACAGCGGAGACTCAAGCTGACGGGGAGGGAAGGCGCACGGGAGTGAAAGCACAGCTCGTCTCCAGGAGCTGTGGGTGGCGGCCGAGTTAGGAAGCATCAACGCGTTGTCAGGCAACCGGGTCTCAACAACACCCGAGGCAGCGGCGGCGGCTGCTGCGACCCGGGAGCTCAGACGCGGTAACCAGGGCACCGCCCCCGGGCCAGCCCTGCTGCAGCGAGACCCCCACCACAGGGAACCCCTGCTCCCCGGAAACCGGGCACCGCCGCCAGCCCGGCGGCCGCGAGACTCCACCCGGCAGGGAACCCTCGTCTCCCAACCCCCATGACCCGGACACCGCCGCCGGCCCAGCCGCCGCGAGACCTCCGCCCCAGGGAGCTCCTGCCCCCGCCCCCGGGCCGCGAACGCAGCCCTGGGACACAACCCCCCCGCGACCACACCCCGCCAGGCCCGCTCCCTCCTGCGGCCGGCGAACGCTTACTCAGGAGAGCGGGCTCCCGTCCGGGGAGACGCACAAGGCTCCAACGAGGCTCTCCGCGGTCCAAGGAGGTGGCGGCAGCCTCCCAGCGCGGGAACAGCGTAACAGGCCGCCGAGCCCGGGCTCCGCCTCTCAGACCGAGCCCTTCGCCCGCCCTTCGCCAACGGCCGACAGCGGCCCCGCCCCCACTGCGGCCGCGGAGGAAGACCGCGCGGCTGGGGGCGCCCCCTGCCGCCCCGGAGGCCCTACGGCCGCCTGGCGGTTCGCAGAGCTCGCCCGCACCTAGAATGGTTATGCAAGCCACCTGATTCCCCTGCCCCGCCTGGGGGCTTAAACCGTGGGAGCCACTTCCCTGGCTAAATCGATTCCAGCTCCTCCAAACTCTGCAAGCCCCAGCCGGCCTGGGAATAGGGTCGAAACCTGGAAAGAAAAAGGGGTAGAGATGGCAGTGAGAAAAAAACTGTTGCCATACCTGTCCGGGACATTACTCCTCTCCCAGGAGTCTAGTCAACGTTTTGTTCTGGGCTTTTATTACTAATTTCAACATATTCAGTTCACGCCAATATTGAGTGGCCATATGCTACCACCAGAAAAGAGATCTCTAGCTTCCCAGGAGAGTAGAACTAAGAGTCCTTCATCCTAAATTACTTCGTAAGAGGCTTTTAAAGACACATTTTCTTCAACTGGAAGTCAATGTCAAAACCGCAGTGGGGAATATGGATTAGATAATTCTAATGTTTTTGTTTGGAATATACGCCACACACCGTACTAGGAGTGGAGGATACAACTCAGAGCAGAGTGTCCTACATTCCGAAGCTTACGGTAAAAAGAAAAACTTTAAAGTAAACAAATATTAATATACTAAAAGATTAATATGAGCTCCCAGACAGAAAAGTCAGGGGAGAGCAGTTTAGCCAGTGCTGACCACATATGCAAAGTTTCAGGATGACTAAAGAAAGATGAAGCTGGAGAGGTGTGCTGTGATGCTATTCTTTTGGTTTTCTCCCCCAGCAAAACATTTAAACATGTTTGCTAGGTGATAGGGATAAAACAAGGAACACAAACCTGGTCCCTGTGTTTTGGAACTTAGAATCTAGTGCAGAGTTGGGGAGAGGCGGAGAAGTCAGAATCCCTAAAACAAGCAAATAAGTGAAATAATTAAACATTAACTGTTGAAAGAAAACCATTATGTTTCTGAGATTAATTCGGCCTCAGGGACAGAAGTGGTTTCACAGAGCAATGCTGAAGGTTAAACTTTAAACTATTATTAAGAAGTGGGTACTGGACATTTTCCGAATACTAATAGCTCATACAGATGTTAACTTTTACAAACACGCCAAATGGCATGATCAGAGAGGTCCACCCGTTTCCACAGCCTCCTCCGAACGCTAGAGAACGCCCCTCTGAAAGCGTAGTGCCAACCATCACGAGCCCATAGGATTTTACGCATGGGCAGTGAATCATCTGGAAGTAAACTAAGATGCCATGTTTATCTTTCTTTTAACCAGCACCCAGAATTACTTATATCTCAGTTTTACCACAGACATCCTTATTTTTCAGTCTTCCAACAAACATTTAAGGTACCCACACCCACATAAACACAGTTTCTGTCCCCATCCCCGTTTAGGATCCACCCACTTTTAATATGGCGAGGCCGAGCCTGCGCAGTACGAACAAAGGAAGCCAATTCCAATTTCTGGCATAACGTTAGCATGCCCTTCTTCCGGTGCGGAAGGCTATACCATTCCTGTACCCAACATTGTGTTTGTCCTAATTCACGCATATAATTTTCCAAGATAATATGTTCTCATTTCAGCCACAGGAAGAGCCCCCTGTCTCTAACTATTATGAAACTGCTGTTTATATCGTCGCGTCCCCGAAACGTCCCCGCCATCCTCGAATGGTCTGTACCTACTTCACCTCCGGTTCTAGGTGTCATGGCTGCCTCGAGAGGCTAGTACGAGTTTGCACCTGTGGTGGGGAGGGTCCGAAGCCCACACCCGGAAACCTAGCGAGGTAAAGTTGCGTTTTGGTTGTGGACGCGACAACTTCTCCGATTCCTCAACGATGGCGGCGTCCGGGAGTGGTATGGCCCAGAAAACCTGGGAATTGGCCAACAACATGCAGGAAGCCCAGAGTATCGATGAAATCTACAAATACGACAAGAAACAGCAGCAGGAAATCCTGGCGGCGAAGCCCTGGACTAAGGAGTGAGGAGGTCCCTGGCGAGACGCAGGGGAGGGAAGGGGTGGCGGGAGTTTGAGACCCGGAGGAGTGGGAGTTGAAGGGGTGGAGAGCCTGTCTTTTCGTGGGCAGAGAGGAGAAAGATTATGCGCCTGAGAAATTTTTGTCTACCTTTTATCCCCGCAAGTAGAGAGCTTAAGCTCCTCCACCGGGGCTTGCTTCGACTTCCCTTTCTGTCTCTTTAACCCATTTGCCTCCGGAGGATTGAAGAGGAAAACGGCAAGCGGTGATTTGGGTTGTCACTTCTCAACATCCGTATTGTCATATATGCCACCCACTATGCATTGAATCCTGCGTCTTTATACACCTTGCTGGGACCTTCAGCTGATCCCAGACTGGAGACTGCAGTCTTCAGAAATTGGGTTAGCCCAAGGGTCTCTAAAATAACTATGAGCTATCTTTTAGAGACCTATAATTGTTTTCTGATTGCTGGTAATTATTTCAGAAACAAGAAGGCTGTATCCAGTCTCCCAAAATGTTACTCTACCAGTTCCCATAAACTAGACATTATATCAATAGAGTTTAAGGGTCTTTGCCTCTTAGCAAAATCCCTGTGTCCCTAGGAGTGATGACCAGTCGAGGTTCTTTACTCATAGCATTTATCCTTTCCCGAGAACAGATTTTGTTAGGGAGAAAGTAAAAAGAGCACAATCCCTCTAATGGAGAGACAGAAAGGAGAGCAGTGGTCAACAACAAAAACCGTACTTCATCTATCTCACAGTTTTTTATGAGGCAAGCTTCAACTGTCAGTATTCCGATTTAGCAGTGTTTATTGAGTACTTAATAGGGGCTGAGCACTGAGCCAGGAATTTCGATATGTCATTTAATCCTCATGAGAACATGATACTGTATTTTCATTCCTTTTTTGCAAATAAGAAAACAGCAAATACAGTAACTTATGATCACACTAAGGCAATGAACTCTTAAGTAAGCAATAGTCAGACCTAAGATCAAATCTCACAACTGTCACTAGTTGATTCATCCTAGGAAATTTACTTATCCATCTTCATTTTTTAATCAGTAAAGTGGAAATAAGACCTACCTATTGGTGATGCCATAAAGATTAGATGAGGTAATGTATAAAAAAGGTCTAGAATGTATGTAATAGGAGCACAATAACTGTGTCTTTTCTTCTTTTCCCCGGTAAATGAAGGAGCCAAGATTTTGATTCATGTTTTGACTCCCAAGACCAGGTCTCCATATTTTTCAGTTGTGAATGAAATCTGTGGGCAGAAATCTTAAAAAGGCTTCTCAGAAACATTGACTGACCACTCTATACAGACTGGTTAGTTTGCCTGATTGTCTGCTTACTTCCATAGCAGGCTATGCCTTTTAGGTTGATGTAGCCTATTAAATATTTGGAAACTGTCAGGTTGCCTCACTGATTGCGGCTTTAATTACATTCATCCTAGCTGTCTTGGGCTGCATCAGTGAGATGGAAAATGTAATTTTATTCAAGAGCAGTTTAGTCACATCCACAAATGACAAACTCTGAAGTAGTGATCATAGTAGAACTAAAGATATTAGGGCTACATTTTCTATTTTGAAGCTGATACCACAAAGAGAAGCCACACCCTTCAACACACTGTTCTTTGGGAGTATTGAAAAAGATAGGTTAATAATGCTAATAACAGCTAGCACTTATAAAGTTTTAGTATGTGTCAGGCACTAAGCTAAGCACTTTGTATACATTATTTCATTTACTCTATTTCCTTTTGACAACTCTGTGAAATATCCCTATTTATAGATGAGGAAACTGAGGCACAGACATTAAGTGGTTGTCTCAAGGCCACAGCTAGGACCAGTGCAAGGATTCATACCTACACACATGGATGTCAGAGCCCACATTCTTAACCATTAGGCCAGAAGGTTAAGCCTGAGAACAGTTAGGTACAACCATCCAGTGCCAGAATCAGAGATTTGGTGATTCCAAAATTAATGGAGAAAAAAAATCTATTTAAGTGGTCATGTAATTCCCTCCTTCCTCCTTGAATAGCATATTTGAAAACTATTTCATACTTTTCCATTCCCCCAAGGAGAAATACTTTGCAGGACTATGACATGTTTATTATTTCCATCCCCCTGTAGGTACTCTGTCCTTTCCTACTTCCTTTTTCTTTCCCACATTCTACATTCTTTCTCCCCCTTCCATCACTGTAAATTCCTTCAATATTTATTTGACTCTTCACAAAAACTTCTTTTGAAGTTGTACTTTATATGAGAAAGTTAATTACACTGTGCTTTTGTTTTATAGTCACCATTACTTTAAGTACTGCAAAATCTCAGCATTGGCTCTACTGAAAATGGTGATGCATGCCAGATCAGGAGGCAACTTGGAAGTGATGGGCTTGATGCTGGGAAAAGTGGATGGTGAAACAATGATCATTATGGACAGTTTTGCTTTGCCTGTAGAGGGCACTGAAACCCGAGTAAATGCTCAGGCTGCTGCATATGAGTACATGGCCGCATATATAGAAAACGCCAAACAGGTAAAAATGTTGTTCCTTAAAGTTTAGTAACTGCAAGTTAAGAGTCTCATGGTGACTTTTGGGTTTCTAAACTTAAAACTTATCCTCCTTACATTAAAGTTTATATTTTCAGTTATTTTCAGCAATTTTTATATAAAATGTATATGAGATTAGCATAGGTTTTTTTTAAATAAATTCTCACACTCAGGAGAGTAGATCTTAACAACTCTCATCACAAGAAAAAAAAATCTGAACTATGTGTGGTGATGGATGTTAACTACACTTATTGTGGTGATCATTTTGCAATATATACATATATTAAATCATTATATCAAAAAACTTCTTAAAAATTCTCACACTCATTATCAGATGTGTGTTTAAAACCAAAAATTTGGAAACAACCTAAATATTCCTGAGTATAAAACTGATTAAATAAGTTATGGTATATCCATACAATGAACTGTAGCCAGCCTTTAAAAAAGAAAGAAATAAGTAGTTATCTATATATTTAGTTATATGGAACAAACCCTAGAATATTTTGTTGAATGAAAAGCAAAGTGTAACACACTGTATGTGGTATGCCATTGTGTGTGTTTTTATTAATCTACATATATGCAAAGAATATCTCTGGAAGATAGGTATGTAAGCAACTGGCTATAGTGGTAATATATGGGAGAAACTGGATAGTTGTGGGGAAGAGGTGGAAAGGAGACTGAATAACCTTAATGTACTTGTGTCTTGTTAATTTTGTGCTTTGGGCATGTATTATCTATTCAAAATATCTTGTTTTTTTAACTTGAAAGCAGCATATGCTATGAACTGTTCTACATACTCTTTTCCATAAAGCATGTAAACAGACAAATGACAAGTGTTTCTAAGATTAAACAGGAACCTCAAGCTCCTTTGCCCTTTTTATTTGTTAGGTTGGCCGCCTTGAAAATGCAATTGGCTGGTATCATAGCCACCCTGGCTATGGCTGCTGGCTTTCTGGGATTGATGTTAGTACTCAGATGCTCAATCAGCAGTTCCAGGAACCATTTGTAGCAGTGGTAGTAAGTATTTTTACAACCAGTTTTAATTTAGTTCTTCATGAAGATATACTAAAGCAAGTACACTGAGAAATAAAAACTGTGTGGTAAAGAGCAAGGCTCTGGTGTCAGTCTGCCTAGGATTGACTCTGAATTCCACCTCTTAAAAGCTGGAACTTTGAACAAGTTACTTCACCTCTCTGGGTCTCTTCCCCACCTCTGTAAGATGAGGGTGATCACAGCACCTGTGTCTCCGTTCCCTGCTCATAGCAGGCATTCAGTCAGTGTTGACTGAATTGAATAAGTCAGGAATTGCTAGAGCAGCTCTTGCTATGCCCAGAATGTTTTAGATGCAATCCAAGTTACTATGAGGAAGGTAGAAATTGTTCATCTATTAAAAGAAAACTTTCAAAAAAAGAGATGAGCAGATCTTCAGATAGTATTCTTAAATAGTATAATAACTAGATCTAATCTCTAAATTAACTATGAGACATTTCTATACTTAACCCACTTTCTTGAACTTTTATGATTCCTTACTTCCCATTATTTGGTTATTTTAATTATTTGTGTGTGTATAGTATTATATGTACATAGGTATTTCTAGGTTTATTATGTTTAAACAAATGGAAGTATATAGTGATTTTATAATCAGCAGATATTAAATATATCTTTCTTGTAGATTGACCCAACAAGAACAATATCTGCAGGGAAAGTGAATCTTGGAGCCTTTAGGACATACCCAAAGGTAATTTTTCAAATTATAAGTCATTATAACTTTTTAAACTCTAAATATTTGAGTTATTTTTAAAGATATGATTAGCGTCTCATTTTGTCCTAAAACAATTTAATAATATTTACAAAATAGCAGTCAAACTACCACAAATTGTCCTTAGCAAAAGATAATACATTTGTGCTGTATATTGTTAATTTTACTACAAAAGCAATCTTCATTTGTTATAAGCATCTGTATGCCCAGGGCATTCTGACAGGTACTAGAGAAACAACCTAAATACATCTGTTTCCTTCCCTGCAATGAGAAATATATTAGCACAAGTGTACATCACCTAAGGACAAGAAAAATGAATCTGTAAGCAAAATCCAGCCTTCAGCCACCAAATGGGGTTGAGGGAGGGTATAAGCAATTACTTTTTTTATTAGAATGTTTATGTTCAATATTTGGCTCCCCAAAATTAATGTTTCTATAAATAGAAGGCTGCATAGAAAATGTAATGTTTTTCCTCTGTGTTTTGTTTTTTTTTTTTTAATCTTCTGTTTTCTTAATTTTTGTTTAGGGCTACAAACCTCCTGATGAAGGACCTTCTGAGTACCAGACTATCCCACTTAATAAAATAGAAGACTTTGGTGTACATTGCAAACAGTAAGTAATTTAAAAATGTATCTGATGCCAAAATCATCATAAGATGAGATCATCTAGTCCAAGCCCCTAATTTTACACATGAGAAAAAAAGTTCAGGCAGAATGCATTTTGTAATACCTTTTAAAATAATAGAATATTCAAATTTAGGATAATATTTGAATTTTTTATTAATAATTGTTTAAAACGTTACTTGCCTTTCACACAACCATAAACTTTTTATCAACGTACAAGATACTTGGCCTATTAATTAAATTAACAGTTGAGAGAAGTTGTATTCAGGGCCAGCCTGACATTAGCATGTCTGCAGCCCTCAAAGTACCCAAGTTCCACTTAGCAAAAATTTTTCCTAAACATTTTCACTTTGAAAGTTAAAGAAGCCATACTAAAAACCACTGATCTGTATACTTCCTTAAGTTAGTGAATCTTATGGTATGTGAATTACATCTCAGTTTTAAAAAGTGTTAAAGAAACCGATGAGGACAGTTTTCTCCACCTTCTAAATATATCTTGCCACCTCTCTTATTATCACCTTGACCCAAGACACCACCATCTGGAGCCTGAACCAAAGCATTACCTTCTATTTAGTCTTCCTGTTTCTGCCCTTCACCCCTTAAAGGTCTTTTGTCAGCCAGACTGATTTTATTAAAATGTAAGTCAGATCACGTTCCTCCTCAGAATGACTTCCCATCTCACCAAGAATAAGATCCATAGTCCTTACTGTGGACTACACAACCCTATATCGTCTGGCCCCTACAACTTCTGTGAGCTCATCTCCTATCACTGAATATTTGCTCTCTCCAGTCCAACCATAGTGGCCTCCTTATGGTTTGTCAGACGTGCCAGGCAGGCTTCTGCCTTAGGGCCTTTGCACTTGCTGTTCCCTCTGCCTGGAACATTATTCCTTATTTCCATGTGGCTCACTCACTACTGCAATCATTGAGTATCTATTTAAAGGTCACCTTAGTAGAGAATAGTCACTGGTCACCCTATCTAAAATAGCACCTTCCTGTCACTCTGTGTTCCCTTTCCCTGCTTTATTTTTCTTCTTAGCACTTGTCACCATCTGATGTTTTTGCTTCCTTGTTATTGACCCCATTAGAATGTGAACTTCATGAGAGTAGAATTAATTCATTGCTGTATCCTAACATTTAAAATGGCATGGCACGTATAAGGGTAGGCACTTTCCCCCCAAAAAATGTTGCTTAAATGAATAAATGATTCTTTATACCTCCTATCCCAACTTCAAGGAATACCTTGACTACCTGTGTGCTACTACTGGTCTTATTTTTCTGTTTAGAAATTCTTAGAAAATTCCAGAGTTTCTAAAATTGACTTTTAAATATAGGGTCAGTCATCCCTGACATACTTCTGAAAAAAAAAAAGATTCCGTGTTATTTTTCAGTTAGAGGTTTGGGATTAAATCACTTAATTTGCCCTACTGAAAAGAATTGAAACCATTCCTGTTTGGGAGAATTGCTCCTAAGCATGGAAACACCTTAGCTGTGATAGTTTCACTTTCAGGGTAACAGTACATTTTTTTTTTCATTTATATTGAGTTGTAGTGGTATCAAAAGTTTATACCAGGGCCAGCCTGGTGGCATAGTGGTTAAGTTCGTGCTCTCCGCTTCAGTGGCCAATAGTCCAAGGGTTTGGATCTCAGGTGCAGACCTACAAACTGCTCGTCAAGCCATGCTGTGGCGGCATTCCATATACAAAAAATTAGAGAAAGATTGGCACAATGTTAGCTCAGGGCTAATCTTCCTCAAGCAAAAAAGAGGAAGATTAGCAACAGATGTTAGTTCAGGGACCATCTTCCTCACGCAAAAAAAACAAAATTAAAAAGAAAAGTTTATAGCTTTAATACCTACTCTGCTTTTTTCACCACTGGCATCAGCTTTTGAAACAAACAGAAAGACTGAGGCCATCTATGCTTTCTGTATCCAAACAAACTTATATTTTCTGTTTTTTTGAAATATGAGCCTATCAGAGAGGAGTAGCTGCTTTCTAGCTACCTACATTGCTACAGCCTAGAATTTTGAGCCTGGAATTGCTAGTATATTCCAAGATGTTCTCTTGCTTAGGATCAATTCCTAAATAAGAAAGAGTAAAATTTTTCACAGGGCAAATAAGTAGCTTAATTTATTTTTATTTCAAATCTTTAATGAAACATAGTGTCAAGCTGAGAGAGCAGAGGTCTTGTGCAGGCTGGTTATAGATCCATTTCCTAAGTTATTTGATGATGAGCAAATAATTTTGCAGTTTATATTGACCTTTCTTTTTTCTTTTCTTTCCTACCTTAAATCCCAGATCGTAATGCACACCCAAAGTCTGTTAACATAGAATCTAATGTAGATATTAAATGTTTTTAAGTTTGAAGAACCTTAGTGGAAATAGGACACAAAGTTTTTTTAATTCGCTTGTCTGTTATCACTGTTATACAAGCACGTAGTTTAAAGAGTCAAATGGTTCTATGAAACTTATTATGAAAAACAGCAATCTTGTACCATTCCCTTTCCCACCCTCTAGAGGCAGTCACTTAAACTACCATAGTTATCCTTTAAGTATTTACCCCATATCTTCAAACAACATGCTGATAGTGCTACTTCTTGATTTTCAGTTCTAGGCAGTATCTATTATTGACTTCCCGTACAGAAGATGAGGATTTAGCTCCACGAGTAATTTTGAATACTCTTCTTGTTTTCAACTCTGCTACTGAGATTTGCAGCTAATCACTACCTATTAGACCAAAAATTTCATTGCATCAACCTACGGAATTAAAACAGTAATTACATTAAGGTGATCCATAAATTTTAAAACATAAAAATCTATTCTAGACCCTCAAGTTTGAGTTCCTTTATTTTCCATCCTTTGTAAATTTCCCTAGCTGTTGCTATGCTCATCCTCTCATCTCTTTTTTCCCTCAAGTATCAGAGGTACAACCCCTCCTTTCTAAAGCTGACCTTTCCACTTGAGCCCCTGCCTCCTCTCCCCATCCCTAACTCCCTCAACTTCTGGGGCCTCACTTCTTAAATACTCTCTTAAATGTCTGCACTCTGGATGTAAAAATAAAGACTGTAAGGTTTGGTAAGAGACATAATTTTTCATATCCTTTCTCTGCCATATAATAGCTATATGGCTTTGAGCAGGGTCTTTACTCTCTAAATCTGTTCTTTTGTCTATAGAATGGAAATAATAAATCCTTCCTTGTATGGTTGTAAGGACGATTAAATGAGAATGTATACACAGCACCCAGGACATAATATATGCTCAAGAAATACACTGTTCCACTTCTACATTTCACTAGCTGTGTCCTTTCCATCTTCAGATATGCACGGGTATCTTAATCTTGAAAAAGCCTTCACTTAATTCTGATGTCTTTAAATTCTTTTCTTTTTTATTTCTTCATTCTTAAATTTAATCAACAAGCGTTTTTTGTTGTGTCCATGTGTCTTTATCTTTTGCACCACTAACCTGAGTCTGAGCCTTTATCTCTTCACATCTTCCTTGCCACAGTGGCATCCTTTGTGGTATCCCTGCCTCCAGTTTCTCTCCTCCAACACATCGTACACAACCAGTTTTCTAAAACACCTCTTTGGCCCTATCATTGCTCTGCTCAAACACCTTCCATGAGTTCCAAGTACCCAGAAGATAAAGTTTAAATTTCTTAGCCTTTTCTGTAATGTCTTCCACCAACTAGACTCCAACATAGCTTTCAGGTTTCCCTCACATAATTCTCCTGCTCTCGCTAAATTGTCCAGGCAAACTGATTTACTTATTATTCCTTTCAAGGCTTTACTTTTTGTTAGTCGATGCTCTATGCCTAATGCCCTCGTTGCTCTCAACATATCCACACTATAGACTCATGTAAAGATTCCTCTAAACCTTCTCCCTGGGGCTTCTCAGGCAGTTCTCTCTACACTAAGAAGACTCATTATCTCTAACATTTAATTGGTAGGTGATTTATTTTATATATGCACTGCAGCATCACTTATTGTCATTCAACATATATCATTATATTTTACTTTTTGTGGATTCATACCACATCTCCCATATAAATGGTAATCTCCTTAAATAAAGAAGTCTCTTGTGTTTTTTTGTTTCCATTGATGTACAGATCCTAGTGAGATATTTAAATATTTATTACTTAAAAAAATATGTTTTTCAGACAGTTAACCAAATTTTCCTTGCTATGTCTGATTATAAATTAGGCAACTTCGGAAGCAGTAGTAATTCTTATAGGTGCCATAAGGACCTTCTTTAAAATTTGCTTCTCCAAAAAGCAGTAGGTCCTAATTAAAGGATTAGAAAGGGAAGAATGGAGAATCAACATGTCATTTTCAGTATTTTAAAAAGCCTAACAAGAATTATAGTTGATCCTGGAGAGGCAGTTCATTTATGTGCTATTGGCTAGAATTTATGAACTCAATAACATGGATAAATGTATGTCATTCACAAGTTCTGACTGGTTGTTGATAATTTCTTGGGAATTTCTGGGCTCTACAGAGGGAAGAAATATAACACAAGAAAGTTTAGTAAACAGCAGATTAGAAACCACACCCCTGAAGAGTAAGGAAACCCTGTTATTGTTCTATTGGACTAAAAACTAAAACATGACTATTTGGATATAAAATGTAATTCATTTAAATTTAGCCATAACTTTTATATGATGTGGTTGAATATTTTTTTTACTTACTAAATTTGTGCTTTTGTTTCATAGATATTATGCCTTAGAAGTGTCATATTTCAAATCCTCTTTGGATCGCAAATTGCTTGAGCTTTTGTGGAATAAATACTGGGTGAATACGCTGAGTTCCTCTAGCTTGCTTACTGTAAGTACTGTACTTGCAAGGGATGCATTTGAATTTTATTTAAGCTACATAAGTTGTTTAATATCTGAAACTCTTTTTCATGGAAAGGCTCTACCTGACTTGGCCAGGACACCAGGGCTGGGGTCAGATTCCACACAGCCGGAGCTGGATTGGGATACTAGGCCAAGCCAAGGTCTGTGTCATGTGCTATTGAGACCTGGTCTAAATGGCAAATATAGTGGCCAGATGAGGATGAGATCTGCCCCTGCCTTAAAGAGACTTATAGAGGGAAAAATCTGTTTTTTGTTGGGTCAAGTGTCTCAGGTAGGTCTCTGGTTACAAGTGACAGAAGACCCAACCAAACTGGCTTAAACAAAAAAGAGAATCATGTAAGCTGCAAAGTAGAGGAACAGGGCTTACTGCAGGCACAGCTGAGTTTGCATTCAAACAATGTTATAAAGTCTTGGTCTTTCTCTCTCAGCTTTGATTTCATGTCAGTTGGCTTCAGTTTCAGGCTTCATGTGAAAGCAAGATGGCAGCATTATCTTCAGACTTCCCAGCCTCTCAGTTACATGTTCAAAAGAGAAGATCAAGATGCGCGTGCGCACACACACACACATACACATATATACACTTGTACCGCATATTCCCAGGCAAAGCTGTGTTGTGTCTGAGCTTTACTTAGGTCACGTGCCCATCCTTAAACCTGCTCTGGGCCAAGGGAAAGAACACCATGAGTGGCTGGGCCAGGGCAAGTGCTTCACTGCTGGGCTAGGGTAGAAGAAACTCTTTCAGAGCACATGAACTGAAAATGGAGAAGCGGTGATCCCCAGAAGGAAATCAGAATATCCTTACTTAAAGTAGGCCACTTCATATAGTACAGTAGAGCATAATGGTTAAAACCACAAAATTTGGAATAAAATAAACTTGGTTCAAAAACAGCTCTGCCACTTTACTAGCTGTGTGTGACCTTCAGTAAGGCATTTATTAATGTGACTTAGCCTTTCTTGGGCTGAGTGATAATAGTACCTACATCATTAAGTACCCTGAGAATTAAATATTTTATATAAAGCAGTTAGCAAAGTGCCTGGCATATAATAAAGCCTCAGTAAATGATGATTTTTATTTTTTGTTTCGTGTGCATTGTATTCACGGGAAAAGACCTCACTTGAGTATATTTACTATGATTTTAAACAAAATTCTGACAAGCTTTCTGTTCTTATTTCTTATCCTCAATTGTCAGAAGTAGCAAATTAGAAGGAAGGAAGGTGGTCATAATAGCAAACATTTATTAAGTGCTTCCTATGTGCCAGACACTGCTAAATGCTTTATATGTGTTGTTTCCTTAGAGGCAAGTATACTAATAGCAACCAGAAGTGACACCTGATGGCAAGGGGAGAAAACACTAAGACCAGAGCAGTCTGAACCTTTGTGTAAAGGCAAACAGCTCTACCTACTCAGCCTATGGCTGTCCCTGTATTCCAGCACTGCATATATTGAGGACATTAATAATCAAGAAAAGGTTAAATTATATTTCCTCTTTCTTTGTGGTTTTATATGTAATACATTGCAGCATTTTAAGAAAAATATATAAATATATGTTCAACTCATATCTTTCCCCAGCTAAAGCATGTAACCTAAAAGCTACCAGGAAAGTGTTGTTTTCGATTTAAGTAATTAGTTCCCTATATTCATTCTCTGTGTTTGAAATGTAATTGATCTCATTTAATTTCATTTTAATAGTTTAACTGTTTCTGTATTCCTGCATTTTTATGGCTCCAGTAGCTTTATCTTCTAATTGCGAGGTAGTCTATAAACCTTAGGGTTTTTGCAAATCTTTGGGGGTAAAAAATATATTGGTGTCCTAAACCATTTAGATCCAGACAAAATGAATATAATTGCACCTTTTAAAAATATCTTAAGTTTCTAAAATCATTGGAAGAGCTGGTAGCATTTTAAAGTGCCCTCAGTAGTAACTAAGATGACAAAACTTATCATGTTTGATGGTTGAACTGTATTTCCTGTATTCTGTCTTAGAAACTGAGCAAATAGAATAACATTCTAATTGTTGTTCATTTAATCTTCACTGTCTTCTATTGAAGACATAGGAAGGAAATACAGTATATACTTTACAATTCATCTTTGTGAAAAAAAATTTTTTTAGACTAAACCTTTTTAAAAAGATATTCCATAAAATTCTTTGTGAAATATCAGTTAAGTGCATATATATAACAATTAAATATTTTCTTTTTAAAAAGTGGGAAGGGGCCGACCCAGTGGCATAGTAGTTAAGTTCATGTGCTCCACTTCGGCGGCCTAGTGTTCACAGGTTCGGATCCCAAGCGCGGACCTACATGCTACTCGTTAAGCCATGCTGTGGCAGCATCCCACAAATAAAAATAGACAAAGATTGGCACAGATGTTAGCTCAGGGCCAGTCTTCCTCAAGCAAAAAGAGGAAGATTGGCATCAGATGTTAGCTCAGGGCCAATCTTCTTCACCAAAAATAAAATATAAAATAAAAAGGATGAAATATTAAAAGATGAAATGGTATATATAATATTCCAGCTTACCAAATGTAGGTGTGCATGTGAACATAAAGCAATACTCTAAAATATAACTGTGGTTATAGCTAGGTGGAAGGATTTTAGGTGTTTCCTTTTTTCTTTATATTGCTCTGTGTTTTCCAAACTGTCTGCAGTAACTATTAATTTTATAATCAGAAAAGTTAAACATTATTTTTAAAATATTGTCATAAGTACTAATTCTGGATGTTCAACAAGAATAACAAAATTAGCCAACAATTATTAAACCTTTTACTAGGTGCCATGGATAGTCCTAAGAGCTTTATATGTGTTACTTAATTTAACCTTCGCTATAGATTTAAGATAGAAATTATTGCCTTCCTCCCCCATTTTCAGAAGAGGACCTAGAGGCATAGAAAAGTAAAGGAGCTCTCCAGTGGCCTCCCAACTAATCTGCAGCAGGGCCAGAACCTGGATTCAGATCTGTGTACTTCAAAGCCTCTCATAATAACAAATATTAGATTTAAACAGTCACAAAGAAAAATTCTAAATTTAATCTTGAAATTATAAAAGGGGAAAAACTCTACACTTGAAATACTTGAACTTTGCAATCAGTTTCTGCAAGTATAATTTGATTTCTTACTTCACTGAGTATCCACTTAGATTTCCTAGTGGAATTCTTTGTAAATGAAATGTTCTATTTAGAAAAAAATTGGTTTATATTAAAATATATATATATATATATATATATTTTTTTTTTTTTTAATGTAGACTTGTATACTGACACAATACCATTTTCCCCACAGAATGCAGACTATACCACTGGTCAGGTCTTTGATTTGTCTGAAAAGTTAGAGCAGTCAGAAGCCCAGCTGGGACGAGGGAGTTTCATGTTGGGTTTAGAAACACATGACCGAAAGTCAGAAGACAAACTTGCCAAAGCTACACGAGACAGGTAAGAGCAAATCAAGTCCTGCCCCTAAGTCTTTTTGTTTCAAGATTTCCAAATAATAGTAGGATTCAAATTCCTTATGGTTCAACATACTTATAACTTAATGAAATGATATCTGAATGTTAACTTCTTGGGACCTTTAAGAGTTGTCAAACGTAGATTTTAACTTTGAAATTTTAGGAGACATTAGGTAAGAACATTAAAGGCTTAAAGATATAGGTAATGTTATGAAATACTCCCAGTCACCTTTTCTAGGTTCAGCTAGAAAATGTAACAAAACCAGTCCATCGCTGGATCTTTTAAAAAAATTTTTTTTACAAAAGGATCTTCTGAGAGATTAAATTAGGATTTCTTAGATTTATCAAATTGCAAATTTCATAAAGTTTTAAAACCCTAAATATCACAGAAATTATTGTATCTCTCAAGTTATTCTTCTGAAATTATCCTTTATATAGTAATTTAGTATCCCAAATTTCACTACTAACAATTTGTTAGGAACAAACTTGGGAAATGTTCTCTGATAACTTAGGAAATAATTATGTGGCCCTTCAGATGCATACAGGATTGCAAACACTACCTACATAACATTTACTTTCACAAAAATTTGACTTTTAATGTGATAATTAGGGGCAAAGGGGAAGGGAAAACTATGTCAATATCTATATAAATCGATACACCTTGGTGTCCATTTTAAGAAAAACTGGACTGGTTAATAGGAAAGGGAAGGGAAAGTATATTAGGAGCAGAAGCCATCTTGAGTTAGAATTATCTCATTCCTTTCTTCTCCGTCGGTTTTTAGAAGGTAGAGCTAGTGGCCTGGACAAAAATTACATTTTTCTTTGACATTAGGTCTTATTTTTGTTACTTGCTCTGAGTGTGTGTTTTTGCTCATCTGTCTTTGTATCTGTAATTTGTAATTTTATCTACATTTACATCTCAATTTCTTATGAAGCAAAAATTTCACTATGGGAACATCTCCAATTATATAGGAAGAAAAATAGGAAGGACAAAAGTAGTTGTACAAAAGTAGAGAATTTGCCCTTTTTGAGTAACATTACAAGAATTGCATTTCTTTTGACTATTGTTGGGTTTTTATCGGGTTTTGCTTTTTACTTGTTATCAGTTCTAAAATCTAAGTCCTGGGGCCAGCTGGGTGGCCTAGCAGTTAAGTTCGCACACTCCACTTCTGCGGCCCAGGATTTCACAGGTTCAGATGCCGGGCGCGGACAGACGCACTGCTTATCAAGCCATGCTGTGACGGCATCCTGTATGAAGTAGAGGAAGATGGGCACAGATGTTAACCCAGGGCCAGTCTTCCTTAGAAAAAAAGAGGAGGATTGGCAACAGATGTTAGCTCAGGGCTAGTCTTCCTCACAAAATAAATAAATAAATAAAATCTAAGTCCTTCACCCATTGACCTAACTTTGACTCTTAATTGTTTGAAAGGTGTTTGTGATTATTTCAGGGAAAAAAGCGTAGGATTCTTTAAAATTATTTTTTTAGTTATTCCAAGTAATAAACAATAAGGACTAACAGATTTTAATGTAATATTGAATCACGCTGTAATTATGAATTATATATAATTTGTCACCTTCTGAAACAGAACTTTTCCCAAAGCTGCTGACAAGTAACAAAACTGTTACGAATTATATCAAATTTTACATTGTCATTCTCTTTTGAAGGTGCTAGTAAGTAGTGAAATGGTCAAAAGACATGCAGAAGGCTAAAAATCATAAGAGTGAACTATAAATTGGTATGGTTTGAGGAGTATGAATGAACTGAGAATCATTATTGGGGCTGCCAGGATACAAATGTGGGGGAACTTGCATGTTTGAAATAGTTTTCAGTTCTTGTGACATTATGTGATGTGTTTTTTTCTTTCCAGCTGTAAAACTACCATAGAAGCTATCCATGGATTGATGTCTCAGGTTATTAAGGATAAACTGTTTAATCAAATTAACATCTCTTAAACAATCACTGATTAGTACTTTTGCTTGAAAGCCAGTATGAGAAAAATACTCAAGTAACACTTTAAAACCAGTTACCAAAAATCTGATTAGAAGTATAAGGTGCTCTGAAGTGTCCTGAATATTAACATCCTGTAATAAAACTCTTTAAAATGAAATTGTTCTTTTATTGTTTTGTGGGAGGGGTTACATTATTTTTCTTGTATCGTTTTATGTTCTTGAATATGAGGGGAAGTAATATTTATTAGAACCTTTCTATTTTCTAAAGAGTCTTGCCTATCTAAATTAGTCGAAGAATTTCAGCATTTCACTTGCCATATTGATTGTCAGAGCCACTTTTCAATTTGCCTGTACGTTTTGACAGTCCATTATAAAAATATAATTTAACATAATGTTTTTATGTTCCTATGAAACATTAACCAAGTCACACTATAAATATTTTCCTGACAATCAAATAACTTATTTGAGACAGAGCCTAGTGCAGGGTATCTAGTCGTTCAAATATTCATCAAGTGCCTTTACTGAACCAGGCCCACTTTTATTCTCTAGAGATATTCTGAACAAGATAGACATGGCCACCATCCTCACAGAACTTACCATGGAGGCTAAAGCTAAGTTAACAAGAACCTAAGTATACTGCTATGAAATAGGGAGAAATAAAGTGTACTGGGGAACTCTCAGGAGGAACACTTACCCCAGAGAGGAGTTACCCCAGTAAGATTCCTGAAGGAAGTGACCTGACATTAAGCTGAAATTTGAAAGATAAGAGTACTAGCCAGAAAAAGCATAATGGGGAGGCAATTACTTTTACAGGCAGAGAGTACAACATGTAGAAGGCCAGAGGCAGAGAGCAAGAACCTAGAATCTTCAAGAACTGAGATTCAGTTAGACTTGAGAGTGTCAAGTAGGATGTGCGGAATGCCAAGAGATGACTTTGATAGGTAAGATAAGGGTAGATCCTGCAGGGGCCTTTTGAACTTTATCATAACAGCAATGGGGAGTTAAAGAGTTTTAAAGAGCAGAAATATACTAGATTGATGTTTCTAAGAGCACTCTGCTAAGAGATTTGGGGATGAGGGCTGGATGAGAGCAGATGAGATGTACTGTGGAAGATAAACAGAGGAGGGCCCAAGATGAATCATGGAAACATTAAATTTAAAAATGGGCAGAAGAAGAGAAGACCACAGGAGCAGAGAAGTAAGAAAAACTTTAAGAAATAATTTACCAGTGACTTCACATGCTGCCAAGAGGTCAGGGTAAACAAAGCCATTTGATTGGGCAATGCGGCAGTCTTTGGTAAGATGAGGAAGCCAATTAACATTATATAGTATCCACATACTTTCTTGGACAGTTGACAATATGTTAGCATTTTGGTCTTACTTTATATCCCTTTAAATAAAAGCAGGCATCCCCAATTTCAGATAGCTCAACCTGACCTCCATGTTTATGCCCTTTAAAAAAAAGAATCATCACTACTCCCAGCGAGCAGCCAAAATCTATTTACTGCCACAGCCTTCAGCAACACCAACACTGTATTGAGCCATTCAGTTAGGAACACTGACAAACTTATTGAGGTTTCTCTGACAGACATGATTGAATGGTTAAGATTTTGACATGAAAGAGGAAGGAGTCACTGAAGTCACCATGAAAACATACCAGCAGTTTTCATTCCAAGACTTGAATACAGTTATCCACATTTAACTTGACATTGGTCACCTAATCAATTAAGATGTCTTAGTGTGATGGAAAATGCCTATGCTAACAACAGAGAGAATTATGAGGAAAAGAAAGCTTTTCAGTCCTTACTTCACTGGACTCAGTCATGATGCCTTGGTGGGAAGTAACAACAAAAAGGACAATTGCTTAACAATAAAATTTGTTGACTCACGTAACTCCAGAGTCCGGCATCATATTTGGCTTAGGCACAGTTGGATTAGCCTTCCTGTTATGGTTCTCAGCTCTGCCCTCCACGTATTGACCTAAACCTCAAGCTAGATTCCCCCAAACTGGCTGCACACCACACCATCCAGTTAGGGGGAAAGAGCTGCTTACGATTGTCAAAATAAGGTTCCAATTATTCTGACTTGGGTCATGAGCCCACCCCTGGGATTATATATAGTGACTGGTTTAGACCAATTAAGGCCCACCCCTGGAGCTGGGAGTGGGATCAATAACACGCCAAATGCATAACTACTACACGCTGAGAGGTTAAATGATACTACAGAGACAACCAACCATGTCCCCTCTACTCAATGGTCCAGCCTCAGCAAAAACAGCCCCAGAAAGGAGCATTTGTGCTTTATTGTAAATGTAGTTACTTTATTAAAAAGCAAGATCCTTTACAAATATTTTTAGAGTATATCTTTAAATTTTAGTGTATTGTCATGATAACTTTTGGCTCCAATTTATACTATTGAGCTTTTAGGAAATCAGGGTTTAATTTGCAGCCATCATTCAGAAACTAAGTCATGAACTGGGGCTGCCTTTTCCTGCAAAGTATTATCTTACAGCCTTGAGCTATTCAGGAGCTGAAAAGGCCATTTTCTAAGTGAAGTCTGTTTTTTGTTCAGTTTCAAATTTTTTCACAGATAATTTCTCAAGCTTTTTGGTGATAATATACAGGAAATGTCAATCGTCATCAAAAACTTAATCCCAATGTCCAAGTAATAAAACTAGAGCCTGGAGCAGAGAGAGATAAATCAGTGGATATGGACTGGAGATTGGGACTAGTTAAGGATATAAGATCCCAGAATCAAGGGTGTTCCAAATTTTCCAGATTGTTCTAATATCTCAAGGTCCTAGTTCCATACAATTCAACATTAACTTCTATATATAGTTGAGAATGTATGCATTTAGTACCATATTTAGGTTACATTGTCCAGATATGAGTACTTCATTCTACATGTTTTATTTATTGATTAAAATAAGATACCACACAAGTTGTTATTTTGACATCAGTAGTACTGCCAAGAACAAAGAGCCAACAAGGGAAGAGAAACCATTTGTGCTCCATTGTTTCTGAATTTGGAAAATAAGCTCTGAGACCAGAGATCATGTACTCCATTTGAGGGATCAAGTGTGAAGATTGTGTCACAAATTAGTATGACTACCTGGTACTCAGCATTTTGAAAAATCACTGCATTGCACAATAGAATAATAAACTGCCCAACAGTGCAGCCACTTGAAAATAAACACAGAAGAGCAGGAGCATAAGTAACTTTACAATGAATCAGAGAAATAGCTTAGGAGTTGGAGTACTGCATATTGCAGAGGTTCAGTTTCCAAAAACTGTTCTGTGAGTGATGAGGTACAGATGCATAAGTCATGCATGCAGAGAAGAGTTCATTTATATTGCGAAGTCTGCACTGTGTCCACATGTAGCTGAATAAACTGAACTGAACATAGACTGTTGAGTTTCCAACATTTCTTTCTATATTTCTGGATTGTTTTAACTGTAAACTCTGAAGATATATATATGGGTGAGCAATGTGGGTTTTGGGGCTTTTTTTTAAATATAGGAAAATATACTACACAGAATGGTGGCTTTTATTTTTGCTCATCCTTATGATATAAAATAAGTAAAAGATGATTATGTTCAAATTATGATGCAGTAATTATTTCACTCACTGTTTAATAATTGATATGTCTATGTCACTGTTTGCAAAATATCAGTTAGAAAACTGAAAATCTAATTGTGTGTTCTCTCGTTTTGGCCTATTTTCAATACAAGTTCCAACAGCAAATAAATTTACCTTTTTGGAGCCAAAATACTAGTTTTAGGACTTCAAGTAACGTCTGCGGTAATCAGTCTGCAAGTTTCTAAAGGTTTCTAAACCTTTTATCCAAATATTATTGGAGGAAATACCATTCATCTTTGTAAATATAAAGTTATGATCTACTTATTTTAGAAAACTAATAACACAAAACTCAGGTCAACTATAACCAGATTGGCATCTTAAACTTTTGATCTCAGAAATCAGAATATTACAAAAATAAAATAAGGAACTCTGTCATTTCGGGTCAAATTTGGGAGGAAACAGCTAAAATCATAGCTTAATAACTAACACCAATGATTAATTGCTTTTTCAACATGTGGATTATCTTGGTGCCAAAAATTATAGAACAATTGCCTAACAAATTGGAGAGTCCCTGATGTCAGTACTCATATTTTCTTTGGATTATACTAAGCAATTATGCTAAACTTTCTAATGACTGAGTAAAATGGTATTGTGCCTTGGGGCACATTTTGATGAACTACAGTTGTACTTTTCATAACCTAAGAGGCATATGCATAAAGAAGTATATTGTCTAGAATAGAGCTCTGTGACCTTCATGTTAGATTTTAGAGGATTATAAATATCTATCATATAACTATGAAGATGTTTACCATTAAAAGTCATTACTTTAAACTACTTACCTTCCTGAAAAATTAGTTGGCATAAGCTCATCTCCAAATAAGTGTTTAATTTAAATGATTTATTTTTGTTCCTAGAATTTGCTACTTCATATTCCATTCTCATATTCATTTTATTTATTATTTTATTATTGATGATACTAAATAAATCCTTTAAAACGTGTATGTGTTTAGCTTTAATCTTTTACTTCAACTCCTATGTAATCCATCTATCATTTCTTGCATGTGTTTCCAGAATACTGGAGGCTATTATCTTAAGATTCCAGGCTTAAATAAAGTAACACAAATTAGACTAAATAAGAAATTAATTATGATCTTATATCTGAGGACACACCATGTTAAATAATTATAACCATCTGAAATGTTCCACAGCTTCAGAGAAGTTAATTTGATATGCTCCTGATGTGAGAATGATACGCGAACGCCACTTTTTTAGGGGAGATTAAAAACTTTCTAACTAGTCTTAATATTTAAGGTAAAACACTACACTTAATACTAAGGAACTATGGACTATTGAAAAGGTAATTCATTTAGACAGACATCAACACTATGAACTTCTAGTTATCCCAAGATCTAAAAATAATTTATCAACAAGTACTTTACCTATTTCAGTAAAAAGCAAGACTCAAACAAAAGCTATATTAAATATGAGATTTTGGAGTGCAAGTAGAAATTATATTTTCTAATTTTCAGGCTCCTGCTACTAGATTTCTAAAAGCATCTTTGATAATACTATATTCATCACATTAATATCACACTACAAGGACATTACATTTCAATCAAGATTTTGAATTTCAACTCAATAAAGTGGCGAATGTTCTCTCCTTTAAGCTCTAAATTTAATAAAGTTAGTTTTTCCTACTAATAAAAGGAAAATTTACATACTGCCTTATGAGTTAAAGGCTGCTATATATCAAAATCCAGATTTCGCACTGTGGCCTCAAGGCTGATCTGGTTCCTGCCTTCCTCTCATTCTATTTTCCTTCTCCTCACTATGTATGCTCCAGCCACACTATCCTCTGGGTCCTTATGCTCATCCAGCTCTTTCCCCTCTCCAAGCCTTCACACAGGCTGCTTCCTGGGCCTGGAACACTTCCTCACAGGCTCTCACAGGCCTGACTCATCAGGCTCCTCATTCTTGAAGTCTCAGCTCAAATTCTGCCTCCTCACAAGGGCCTTGCCTGTCTCTCTCATCTCAAGGAAACACCTCTCTCCCCTTCCATCCTTCCTCCCCACTTCTATGCCCCAGTTACACACTGTTGTTTTACCCAACTTATTTCCTTCACCGAATGTACCACAATCTGAAATTATCTTGGTCATTGATTTATTTACTTTTTCACTGTCTGTCTCCCCTTATTACAATGTGCGCGCAATGGGGTAGGGACTTAGTCTAACTTCTGCATCCTCAACTTCCTGAACAACAAACAGCACGTTGTAGGTAACTGGCAAAAATTTGTTCAATGAAGAAATAAATGCAATGGAAATTTCAATTTGCTTTTAAGAAACATTAACAATATGTGGTTTTAGGATGACAAAATTAAATGTGTTCATGCCTTTTTAAGGGAAACTGACATACGTTGCACCATAAGATTATTATAAAATGAATGTCTTTCCCCAAACTTCTTAACAGATTTAAAACAAAAGTAAAAAATTTTTTTTTAATTTTTCAATCAAGGGTCACTATTGCAGAAATAAGCAAAAGGCCACACACTAGTAAAAAAGCACCAGCCATTTTTAAAAATAAGCGGAAAGGAATGAAACTCTTTTCAAACAAGCTGACCAGAAAAAGCAGACAGGAGCCAAAAAAATAAAGCAATTAAATACAGATACACAAGATGTTTTCACTGATTTTAGCAAATTATTTTGTAAGACACAAGAACAGAGTATATTACATTGCTGAGTTTTGCTCTTAGCCTTAATCCATCACCAACTAATTAAACTTTTGCTGAACTTATTATTGGCTGATAAACTTAAGCAAAGTCTTGGATCTCTATTAGAAGACAGAGGTTCCCCACCCCTGTTTCAAAAGACAATTTATTTTTTAATTCCTAAAACATAAGCAATGAACTGTTCCTAAAACCTAATCTAAACTTTTTCTAAAATTATAAGTCCCCTTCTTGCAAATCTTTCCTGAAAGACTCAAACTAAAGTATTAGACTCTACTGACAATAGATGTTTCAGAAATAAACATAAAACATTACTTAAATTAGAACATCAGTGGCAATGCTTACAAAATACCCTCAGAAAACATTTTTACTATAAGATATATTAACTGTATAATACAAATGTGACTTTAAGGAAACTGATTTTCAGCTTAGATACCTTAATTTACAGTCACATCTCATACACATATGTAGTCATGCGTCGCTTAACGACGGGGATATGTTCTGAGAAATGAGTCATTAGGCAATTTTGTCATTGTGCGAACATCAGAGAATGTACTTACACAAACCCAGACGGTATAGCCTACTACACACCTAGGCTATATGGTACGAATCTTATGGGACCACTGTCATATTTGCAGTCCTTCATTGACCAAAATGTTGTTATATGGCACATGACTATACCACAATTTGAGCCTCTGGTGAGAGTGGAAGTAAACCATTTTAGAAAAGAGTTTTTGTATAATAAACATAATGGAACTTTAAAAATACAACTTGGGAAAGTCTTTGTGTTTTAAAATTAATAGAACTTTAAAAAAATAACAGAACCTGACAAAGTCACATCCATTCTTAGGTACTGATGGGAATAGTGGAGAGACAGCAGGACTTGAAAATAATTCCTAAGATTAAGTGAACTTGATTTGGTGACTGAATGTGGGGGTACTAGTAAGTGAGAGAGTACTGGAGACAGCTCTCGAGCTCTACTTTGTGTAGCAGGGTGGACTACAGGCTAGACAGGAACTAGAGGAGGCAGATCAGATTTGTGCAAGATGGAAATGAGTTCAATTTTTGACAGGTTCAGTTTTCATTGCCTCTAGGACCTTCATATCTAGGTGGAATAATGTCTAGCAGGCAGCTGAATGCATAGATCTGGAATTTAGAAGAAGTACCTTAGATTATTTTATATAGAACCTACGTAGTAATAATTAACATTTATAGAATATATTATATAATAAATGACATAAGTCAGTTACTAAGTTAAAAAATTATTATTGATACCCATATTGTGTACATCATAGCCTTAAAAGGCCATGAAGCTCTCAATAAATGATCATCCCAGATTACAGAAATCAAGAGTAATACCTTGAATGGAAACTGCCTCATCCATAAACAAAAGCGCTTCCTTTGTATTGATTCTATGACTTGCAGCTTCTATAAATGGATACTTTTAAGAAATCTTTTGTTCCAGCTAAGCCATAACCTCCTATAGTCACTTTCATTTCCCTCCTCTGAGCATCCACTTAGAATGTCATATGAAAATAGGAATAATGTCCCAAATCTCCAAGTAAACCTTCCCTCCTTAAAGAAATTTTCCATTGCCCCCTCTATTAGTTATATACTGCTGCATAACAAATTACCCCAAAACTTAGTGGCTTAAAACAACATATATTTACTATTTCACAGATTTCATGGGTCAGGAATTGGATCCTCTGGTTCGGGGTCTCTCACAAGGCTGCAATCAAGGTGTTGGCCAACGATGAGGTCTCATCTGAAAGCTCAACTAGGGAAGGATCACCTTCCATGTTTAAATAGTAGTGGTTGGTATTTAGTCTCTTATTGGACTTAGAGTCTCAGTTCCTCACTAGCTATTGGCTAGAGGCCATCCTCAGTTCCTTGCCATGTGGGGCTCTCCTAAATGCCAGCTTCTTCTATCAAAAAGTAAAAGCCACTGGGGCCAGCCCAGTGGTGTAGCGGTTAAGTTCACGTGCTCTGCTTCGGCAGCCTGGGGTTTCACGGGTTCGGATCCTGGGCGTGAACAGATGCACCGCTCATCAAGCCATGCTCTGGTGGCATCCCATATAAAGTAGAGAAAGATGGGCACGGATGTTAGCCCAGGACCAGTCTTCCTCAGAAAAAAAGAGGAGGATTGGCAATGGATGTTAGGTCAGGGCTAGTCTTCCTCACACACACACGAACACACAAAAGTAAAAGTCAAAAATGCAATAGAGAGAGTCCACTAGCAAGACAGAAGTCACAATCTTTTGTAACCTAATTATGCAAATGACATTTCATCAACTTTGCCTTATTCTATTGGTTAGAACAAGTCACTATGTCTATGCCAAACTCAAGGGGAGGGGATCACACAAGGGCATGAATACCAGGAGGTGACATCATTGAGACCATCTTACAAGTTTGCCTACCTAATAGTTACCAATCTACAATATCCAATAAATGCTAATTTTTCTATACGGAGTCATGTGATGATATACATGCCTGGGCCCTTTAATTTGTTGGTTTCTCAATGACAGTAACTAATCATTAAAGTATTTGCTGTGTAGTATTACTCTGGAAGGTCAGGAAACATATACTGACTGACAAAGATACGTAGACCAATATACGAAATAAAAAGTGTGTTTCTGTCTAAAATTACTTGGAAACTCTAGTTGAGACCTTTTAAAATGTGCTTTTTAGCATATTCTTCCAAAAGTGCCTTTTAAAATTATTCTCAAGACCTCACATTTTTTTTTTTACAAATACAAATTTCTCAACATCTGTCAAAGTGTAAATCTTAGGGTATTTTACACCAAACTTACAAATGTGGCACTGAAGACAAGTCTTTCTTGTAGTCTGTCAAATTTCTGCCACACTGGAAAATACACAGATGACTGTTTAACACTGTGTGCCACTACACAGGAATTATATTTCACATCTTAATGAGAAAATACTGTCTCTTAAACTTAACTTGTTGCATTAAAAAAAACTAATTAATAATTCAACCATTTTAAACTATTTTAAGTACCAGCTGTCACAAAGAGATTTTCAAATCTACAAGAAGTAGAATCGAAAATGAACTTTCAGAATATAATTTTATTTTTTTAAAACCTGATTACTAAAAAAAGGAGAAATAAACAGCCGTACTTCCACCACCAAGAAATTACTACTATTCAATATTTTGGGATACAGATTTAGATGAGAACATACTCCTTTTTATAATGATATATGAAATTGTTATAAAACAATAATTAACAGAGCAACTGGTTTTTAATGAGTCTTGCTAAACATGTTCTGCAAAGTAATGTTAGCAGCAAGTCAAGTGAGTGCTACACAGAGCAATGGGATGGGCCTGCATACACTGCTGAAGCTGTTGTTCCCAAATGAACGACCTACAAAACAGATAACGGCATCCGATTTGTCCCATAGTATTTTAGCCATATTATTTTGACCATTCTTTTACTTCTTTGTATCCTTCTGTAGCTTTTTATTCTGTTAGGTATCCCTCCTTAAATTCTTTCCCAGTGTCTGAATCTAAATTATTAGTTTCTGAATCACTGAATTATTGTTTGTTCTTCTTAGAACAAATCTCACCTCTGATGAATCTTTCTCTGACATCTTAACCAGTTTGGCTTCCTCTTCCATCCAAATTAGTTGGCATAGTTATTGACTTGCTATTTCTCTTTTCCCTACTTTCTCCCTCACTACTATTTATGGCCTCATGGTTTCAATGATTAGTTCTATCCTGGAAACTATTAAACCCATCTCACCTCACACTTAACATGTGTAAACCAAACTCATCCACTTCCCCTCAAATTACTTGCCACCTCTCCTCTTTCTCCAGTATTGTTCCTTTATTCTAGCTAATACCTGGGAATTATCTTCAACATCTCTCTCCCTTTATCCTATCCAATCTCACTCTATTAAATCATGCTTCAGGATACCTCCTAAATTTGTTCATTCCTTATCACTTTCTTTGCTGTCACCCTTATCCAGGCCAAGACTGTCTCACAACTAGACTTTAGCAACTATGTCCTGAATGGAGATAGAGTTCATCCACCCCCATCCCCTTGTCTTCTTTCTAGGCTATTCTAACTCTAACAGTCAGTGAGATACAAGGAAAGGGAACCTGAGCTTGAGGTCAGGAGCGCAAGGGTAAATTCACTCTCTGCCACCTCAGGTGTGACCTTAAGCATATTTCTTCCTCTCTAAGCCTGGGAATTTCCTTATCTGCAAAATGGTAAGTTAAACTGTCCACATGGGCTCTAAGCTGCCTTGTAACTCTTAAACTTCTGCTCTGATGCTTCTTTGCTAAAGGAACAGCAATGGCAACCTTTCCAGCAAGCTCTCTCCCCCGCACAAGATCACAGCTGTTACTTTTTTCCAGCTTCCACTGTCCCTTTACATCCAGATTGCTCAGTTTACCATATCCCTAATGAGCCCCAGTCTTTCCACTGTAAATGTCAATTCCCTTATTCCATTGTTCTTCTCCTTCATTTACAAATTATTCATTTTACAAACACTTATGGAATGACTGCTAAAGTAAAAGGCACTTTGCGAGGTCCTGGGAATAGCAAGGTAAAAGACATAATCCTTGCCCTCAAAGAATTCACCATCTTACCGGAGACATGGGTAAGTAAAAAACATATAGTAGTGTGGTTAGTGCTATGCTAAAGAACTTAATACATCCCAGTTTGGGGGGCAGAAGGCAGCATCACTTAACAAGACGTTTGGGGGGCAGAAGGCAGCATCACTTAACAAGATCTAAGAAGTCTTCAGAAAAGATGCGGAAATTCCAAACTGACTCCTTGAATCTTAAAAGTGAAAACAAGAATTGAGGAAAGAAAGTGTGTCCTATTGCTGTCTTGAGGAGCAGAGAGGAGAGAGGAAATTTTTTTTAGAACAGGGCATATTGGGCCAACTGCCACATTGGAATACTGGAGTTTGGGGGCAAGAGGCAAGCAGTGAGGCTGTTCATAACGAACGGACTGGAACATCACCCTAAGGAATTTGGATTTTACCGGAGGAAAGGGTGGAGTAGAGGCTCTACTTTAACTCAGACAATTCATTTACTGGGAAAAGGTGATTATTGGGCACTGAAACGTTCAAATGCTCATGGCAAGCATAATCCAGTAGGGGGAAACGGTGGCCTGCCAAAAATTATTCTGGCTACTGCTTCCGCCACTAAAATGCTAACGTAACCGAAGCCTTGCGGCCTCATCATGCTAACTGGCCTCCAATGGCACTCTGCCTGGGGTCCACCACCAGCCTCCGGTTGCAGCGTCACAGACAACCCGACACGCGAGGCCACGGAGGAGGCAGCTTCCGTACACCTCGCGAGATTTCCCTGAGCCGGCCCCAACAGAAGCGTCTGGTCGCGCGGCAACCGCACCTAACTGCTGAGGAACCTGGCGCTGGCGAAATTTACCGAGCCAAAGCAACTGACCCGGCTGATCCCGCAAGCGGTGAGGTGCCTTCAGGGAAGAAACGTGGGAACCGGGGAAACCCTAGAGCCATGTTTCTCAAACTTGCCTGCCAGTAAGACTTTCCCGGGCCACTTGTTTAAATGCAGATCCCTAAGCCTTATCTCTGGACATCTAGAATTTCCAGAAAAACAGTCTGGAAGTATAAACAAAGGCTAGAATCACGTAAGGTTGAGAAACATTTGCTCTAGAGGAGGGAGACACAGGTGGAGGGGTGGCTGCGGAGCTGAGGGAGCAGGATCTGTGGGCATGGGTCCGAGTTTGAAAGGCAGAAAGCATGAGAGTGGGAGCCGGCGATTTACAGCATCTGGACACCACTGAGCCTCGGGCTAGCTAAGGGAAATATACACACTGAATTCGGGAACGTCCACAGCATCTAGCCTGTAGGAGCCCCATGAGATGAAAGCCAAGGGGTCCACTAAAATGGATTCCCAGAGCGCCCGTAAAGCAGCTCCTAACTGTCTGCCACTGGCGATCTGAGGAGAGAGATATAGCCCAGCAAGTGGAGCCCCGCGATAACAAAGAGATATCTAGTAAGGAAAAATTATGAAAAAGCAGTTTCTTAAATTTTAGAGAATGAACCTCTTTTAGAAGAAAATCAAGGGCACCCACAAGTGTGTCTTTATGTTGACATAATTTTCTTTTTTTTTTTAATTAGCCCTGAGCCAACATCCGTTGCCAATCCTCCTCTTTATGCCGAGGAAGACTGGCCCTGGGCTAACATCTGTGCCCATCTTCCTCTACTTTATACGGGTCACCACCGCAGATGGCTTGACAAGTGGTGCGTTGATCTGCGCCCAGGATTCGAACCTGCGAGCCCTGAGCTGCCAGAAGCAGAGCGAGGGACCTTAACGGCTATGCCACCGGGCTGGCCCCTGTTGGCATAATTGTTTTTATTATAATGTTCAAAAATGTATCCAAATCCAAACTAGCTTTAGTTTAAACTCCAGTGGTTTATAATTTCTCTAAAATAAACTACAATACTAATGAAGTTTAAATTAAAATTATGTTAACAAGATGAATGGTGGTGTTTTGATGAAACTAAATCCTCTGTGGATTTGACTGCTACAATGCAGGGTTTTTTTTAATTTATTTTTTATTGCAATAACATTGTATAACTTTCAGATATACATCATTATACTTCTATTTCTGCATAGATATTATCATATTCACCACCCAAAGACTAATTACAGTCCATCACCACACACATGTGCCTAATCATCCCTTTTGCCCTCTTCCCTGCCCCCTTCCCGTCTGGTAACCACCAATCCAATCTCTGTCTCTATGTGTTTGTTGTTATTTTTATCTTCTACTTATGAGCGACGTCATACAGTTTTTGACCTTCTCCGTCTGACTTATTTCGCTCAGCATAATACCCTCAGTGTCCATCCATGTTGTCACAAATGGCTGGATTTCATCGTTTCTTATGGCTGAATAGTATTTCATTGTGTATATATACCACACCTTTATCCATTTGTCTCTTGATGGGTACTTAGGATGCTTCCAAGTCTTGGCTATTGTGAACAATGCTGCAATGAACGCACGGGTGCGTGTATCTTTACATTTTGGTGTTTTTGTGTTCATTGGATAAACACTCAGCAGTGGAATACCTGGATCGTATGGTAGTTCTATTCTTAATTTTTTGAGGAATCTCCACACAGTTTTCCATAGAGGCTGCACCAATCTGCACTCCCACCAGCAGTGTATGAGAGTTCCCTTCTCTCCACATCCTCTCCAACATGTGTTGTTTCCTGTCTTGTTAATTATAGCCATTCTGACAGGAGCGAGGTGATATCTCATTATAGTTTTAGTTTGCATTTCCCTGATAGTTAATGATGTTGAGCATCTTTTCATGTGCCTGTTGGCCATCTGTATATCTTCTTTGGAGAAATGTCTGTTCCGGTCTTTTGCCCCTTTTTAAATTGAGGTGTCAGGTTTTTTATTGTTGAGATGTATGAGTTCTTTATATATTCTGGAGATTAACCCCTTATCAGATATATGGTTTGCAAATATCCTCTCCCAATTTTTAGGTTGTCTTTTCGTTTTGTTGAGGGTTTCCTTTGCTGTGCAGAAGCTTTTTAGTTTGATGTAGTCCCATTTGTTTATTTTTTCGATTGTTTCCCTTGCTCCGTCAGACACAGTACTTGAGAATATGTTGCTAAGACCAATGTCGAAGAGTGTACTCCCTATGTTTTCTTCTAGAAATTTCATGGTTTCCGGTCTTACATTCAAGTCTTTAATCCATTTTGAGTTAATTTTTGTGTATGGTGCAAGATAATGGTCTATTTTCATTTTTTTGCATGTGGCTGTCCGGTTTTCCCAACACCATTTGTTGAAGAGACTTTCCTCTCTCCATTGTATGTTCTTGGCTCCCTTGTCGAAAATTAGCTGTCCATAGATGTGTTGGTTTATTTCTGGGCTCTCAATTCTATTCCATTGATCTATGTGGCTGTTTTTGTGCCAGGACCATGCTGTTTTGGTTACTATAGCTTTGTAGTATATTTTGAAATCAGGGAGTGTGATTCCTCCAGCTTTGTTCTTTTTTCTCAGTATTCCTTTAGCTATTTGGGATCTTTTGTTGTTCCATATAAATTCTAGAATTCTTTGTTCTATTTCTGTGAAAAGTGTTGTTGGAATTTTCATAGGGATTGCATTGAATCTATAGATTGCTTTAGGAAGTATGGACATTTTAACTATGTTAATTCTTCCAATCCATGAGCACGGAATATCTTTCCATTTCTCTGCATCTTCCTCAATTTCTTTCAACAATGTTTTATAGTTTTCAGTGTACAGATCTTTCACCTCTTTGATTAAGTTTATTCTTAGGTATTTTATTCTTTTTGTTGCAATTGTAAATGGGATTGTATTCTTAATTTCCCTTTCTGCTACTTCATTGTTAGTGTATAGAAATGCAATTGATTTTTGTATGTTGATTTTGTATCTTGCAACTTTACCATATTCATTTATTATTTCTAGAAGTTTTTTGGTAGATTCTTTAGGGTCTTCTATATATAAAATCATGTCATCTGCAAATTTCTTCCTTTCCGATTTGGATCCCTTTTATTTCTTTTCCTTGCCTTATTGCTCTAGCCAGGACTTCCAATACTATGTTAAATAGAAGTGGTGAAAGTGGGCATCCTTGTCTGGTTCCTGCTCTGAGAGGAACAGCTTTCAGTTTTTCACCATTGAGGATGATATTAGCTGTGGGTTTGTCATATATGGATTTTATTATGTTGAAGTACTTCCCTTCTATACCCATTTTATTCAGAGTTTTTATCATAAATGGATGCTGTATCTTGTCAAATGCTTTCTCTGCATCTATTGAGATGATCATGTGATTTTTATTCTTCATTCTATTAATGTGGTGTATCATGTTGATTGATTTGCAGATGTTGAACCATCCCTGCATCCCTGGGATGAATCCCACTTGATCATGGTGTAAGATCTTTTTAATGTATTGTTGTATTCAATTTGCTAGTATTTTGTTGAGGATCTTTGCATCGGTGTTCATCAGTGATATTGGCCGGTAATTTTCTTTTTTTGTGTTGTCCTTGTCTGGTTTTGGTATCAGGGTAATCTTGACTTCACAGAATGAGTTAGGATGCTTCCCTTCCTCTTCAATTTTTGGAAGAGTTTGAGAAGGATAGGTATTAAGTCTTCTTTGAATGTTTGGTAGCATTCACCAGAGTAGTCATGTGGTTCTGGACTTTTATTTTTAGGGAGCTTTTTTATTACTGTTTCAATCTCCTTACTGGTGATTGGTTTACTCAAATTGTCTATTTCTTATTGATTCAGTTTTGGAAGGTTGTATGATTCTAAGAATTTATCCATTTCTTCTAGATTGTCCCATTTGTTGGCATATAGCTTTTCATAGTATTCTTTTATAATCTTTTGTATTTCTGAGGTGTCTGTTGTAATTTCTCCTCTTTCATTTCTGATTTTACTTACTTGAGCCCTCTCTCTTTTTTTCTTGGTGAGTCTAGCTAAAGGTTTGTCAATTTTGTTTATCTTTTCAAAGAACCAGCTCTTGGTTTTATTGATTTTTTTCTACTGTTTTTTAGTCTCTATTTCATTTATTTCTGCTCTGATTTTTATTATTTCCCTTCTTCTACTGATTTTGGGCTTTGCTGTTCTTTTTCCAGTTCCTTTAGGTGCACTGTTAGATTGTTTGAGATTTTTCTTGTTTGTTGAGATAGGCTTGTATTGCTATAAACTTCCCTCTTAGAAGTGATTTTGCTGTATCCCATAAATTCTGGCATGTTGTATTTTCATTTTCATTTGTTTCCAGATATTTTTTGATTTCTTCTTTGATTTCAACTTCATTGACCCAGTCGTTGTTCAGTAGCATTTTGTTTAATTTTCACATATTTGTGGCTTTTCTGATTTTCTTCCTATAGTTGGTTTCTAGTTTCATATCTTTGTGGTCAGAAAAGATGCTTGGTATTATTTCAATCTTCTTATTTATGGAGATTTGTTTTGTGGCCTAATATGTGATCAATCCTGGAGAATGTTCCATGTGCATTTGAAAAGAATGTGTAGTCTTCAGTTTTTGGATGGAATGTTCTGTATATATCTACTAAGTCCATCAGGTCTAATGTGTTGTTTAAGGCCAATGTTTCCTTGTTGATCTTCTATTTGGATGATCTATCCACTGGTGTAAGTGGAGTGTTAACGTCCCCTACTATTATTGTGTTACTGTCTATTTCTCCTTTTAATGTCTGTTAATAATTGCTTTATATATTTAGGTGCTCCTATGTTGGGTGCATAGATATTTATGAGCATTATATCCTCTTGTTGGATTGTTCCCTTGATCATTATGTAGTGCCTTTCTTTGTCTCTTGTTACAGTTTTTGTTTTAAAGTCTATTTTGTCTGATATGAGTATTGCTACCCCAGCTTTCTTTTCATTGCCATTTGCATGGAATATCTTTTTCCATCCCTTCACTTTCAGTTTGTGAGTGTCTTTATGTCTGAAGTGTGTCTCCTGTATGCACCATATATGTGTGTCTTTTTGTTTTTTTAATCCAATCAGCCACCGTATGCCTTTTGAATGGAGCATTTAGTCCATTGACATTTAAAGTAGCTATTGATATGTATGTTCTTACTGCCATATTTTTACTTTTTTTCTTGCAGTGTTAGTAGTTCTTCTCTGTTCCATTCTTCTTCTCTTGCTCTCTTCCCCTGTGGTTTGATAGTTTTCTTTGGTATTATGTTTGGGTTCCTTTTGCTTAGTTTTTTGTGTATTTATTATAGGTTTCTGGTTTCTGATTACCATGAGGTTCATATATAACAACCTACATATATAGCAATCTATATTGAGTTAATAGTCTCTTTAGTTTGACTTCTATCTGAAAGCTCTACTCTTTTACTACCCTCCTCCCACATTTTATGTTTTTGATATCATATCTACCTTTTTTTGTGCATTTGTATCCATTACCCTCTTATCGTGGAGATAGATAATTTTTTCCTATTTGTGGTCTTTTCTTTCCCCCTTAAAGAAGTCACTTTAGCATTTCCTGTAGGACTGGTTACTTGGTGATAAACTCCTTTAATTTTCACTTGTCTGGGAAACTCTTTATCTCTCCTTCCATTGTGAATAATAACCTTGCTGAGTAGAGTATTCTAGGCTGTAGGTTTTTTCCTTTTAGCATTTTAAATATGTCGTGCCACTCTCTTCTAGCCTGTATGGTTTCTGCAGAGAAGTCAGTTGATAGCCTTATGGGGTTTCCTTTGTACGTAACTTGTCTTTCTCTTGCTGCTTTTAGGATTCTCTCTTTTCTTTAATTCTGGACATTTTAATTATGATGTGTCTTGGTGTGGGCCTCTTTGGGTTTATCTTGTTTGGCGTTCTCAGTGCTTCCTGTACCTGGATGTCTGCTTCCTTCCTTAGGTTAGGGAAGTTTTCAGCTATTATCTCTTCAAATAGATTCTCTGCTCCTTTGTCTCTCTCTTCTCCTTCTGGGACCCCTCTAACACAGATGTTAGTGCACTTGATGTTGTCCCAGAGGTCCCTTAGACTGTCTTCACTCTTTAATTCTTTTTTCTTTTATCTGTTCAGCTTGGGTGATTTCCTCTAGTCTTTCGTCCAGCTAGCTGATCTGTTCTTCTGTGTCCTCTACTCTGCTTTTAAGTCCCTCTAGTGAATTTTCATTTCCAGTATTGTATTCTTCATTTCTGATTGGTTCTCTTTTATATCTTCCATTTCTTTGTTGATGTTCTCACTGAGTTCCTCCATTCTTCTCCCAAGATCAGTGAGCATATTTATGACTCTGTTTGAACTCTGTGTCAGGTAGATTGCACATTTCTGTTTGATTTAGTTCCTTTTCTAGGGTTTTGTCCTGTTCCCTTACTTTACAAAGTATTCCTTTGCCTTGTCACTTTGCCTCTTTCTCTGTACTAGTTTCTACCTATTAGGTAGGTCACCTACGTTTCCTAATCTTGGAGAGGTGCCCTTATGTATGTGATACCTTATGAGGCCCAGTAGTGTGCTTTCCTCTTGTCACTAGTTCCAAATGTTCCAGGAGTGACCCCTGTGTGGGCTACTTGTGTCCTTCTGTTGTGGCAGGGTTGCTCTTGCTGTAGGTGCCCAGGGAGGCTGAGCTGTCCCCCTGACTGACTGGTTGTAACGCTCAGCTGCGTGTGGTTGTTGTAGGCCCTTCAGTCTCTTTATCTGGTGTGAGGAGTCCCAGCACAGTTGACTGCAAGGTCTAATAGCACATTCCTGTTGCAGTTTTTCCATTAAATGAGTAGGCCCCCAATGTGGCTGGTTGTTAAGCTCAGGGGCTTACAAATGCTATCAGCCTCAGCCTATTAGGCTCTTATCAGCTGTTGGAGGGTTGCAGCTGGGTGGGGCTGGCCCCAGGCACAGGAGCATCCAATTGTTTCAGCCTTTGGAGGGTGGGGCTGATCCTCTTTGTAGCTGTTTGAGAAAGCACAAGTCTTCTGCAGCTGAGAAGCCCTGCCGCCTACGGGGCCTCACACACAATCAACACAGTCCTGCCCTGTGTGCACATCTCCGACCCTCTAAAGTGGACCCGGTCACTCCTAGGCAGGGCCCCCACACTCTCCACCCACTCCTTGGGCTCACCCTGCCTCACAGAGGTGGACCCACTTGGCAGGCTGCAGAGAATCCAGGCAGCTCTTTTAAGCAGGCCCATAAGTTGCCTGAGGACTTGGGTGGGGCCAGTCCCTAGGGCAGGCTGCTTTTCTTGGCTGTGCTGGATTAAATCGGTGCTCTAGAGGGTGGGGCAGACCCTGGGCTAGCAGGCCACAGGGAGAACTCTAATGGCATCTGGCAGTGTCTGTGTCAGCACGCCCATACCAGGTCACAACAATGGCCGCCACCAATGTCCCACTCCCTCAGGTCTCACCTCTCACCGAGATGCACCCAGAGCCTATCAGGTGAGCCACTTTTCACCAAAGGACTGTGAACCTTTCTCTCTGGTGATTTTAGGTTGCTTTCCAAAAATGGGTGATTTTGTGCATGGGCCCTTTAAAAGCAGCTTTAATTTCTTTGTGCCCCAGCTTTTCTGGGGGTATTCCCCGTTTTTGTTACTAGCGAGCAAAGCCAGATGTTATGACACTCATCTCAGTTGTGCTGGGTCCAAAAAATGCCAATAGCGGCAATGATCCCCGGCTCAGGTCCTCCCCTCCTCCAGGGAAGGCTGCATACCTTTGGATTGCTCCTGGGCAACTGTGAAGAGTTGTGGGTTGTGGAGGTAGGTTTTTTTCTCTCCAGAGGGAAGTTCTGCTTCTTTCACTTCAGTTAGGCCTGTTGTTTGTTGCAGGGCTTCCTCTTATCCAGTTTTCAGTTCACTCTGAGCATGATTTTTCCAAAATTCAGTGTAAATCTGCTGTGTCTGTGCGAGGAAGTGAGTTCAGAGTCTGCCTATGCCGCCACCTTGACCTGGAATTCAATATTCTTTTGAGTTAACAGTCTCTATTATTGTGTGTTATGGGTTGATTCAGTTCCCTCCCTTTCCATACTCAATCCCCTGGAAAATTTTCCTACAGCTTGCTGATGGGGTCCATTGGCCTCTCCTTGGCTTAATAAATACTTTATTTATATATTACCTTTGCCTCTCCTTTTCTAACTTTCTGAGGGAATTAAGTTTATTTCTATACAAAAACCAATTTGTGCACTGAACCCTAGAGACAAAATCCATTTATAGCATGGTCATTGATGAGAATTCAGGTGATCCAAAATTTCTGGTTTAGCCCAGGTTAGAAAGCAGAGCCTGAAGCAAAAATGTGATAATACTTTTCTTGGGTTGCTATCTCAGGGAAGCAGGAGAGAAGGAAAAAAGGAATGAGACAGAGATGGAAGAAGAGCAAATTAAGAGAGTTTGTAACCCAGAAGACCACAGCATGTTTTCAGAGAGACCCTCTGAAGTGGATGTGCCTCCTATAAGTCCATGGGGGAAAGAAAGAAGAATAAATCATTAGTGGGTCCTGTCTTCCCTTGGTCATGTCCTTCATGGTACAGGGTTGCTCCAAATGGCCACCTGTAGAGCAAATCTCCTGCCTCAGCTGTCAGAGAGAAACCCTGGCATATATAACCTCTTTAAGATGTGCATTTTCACCACAGTTATCAGTGTAAAAAAGATATTTGAAATTTACAGAAAAAGTTCTAAAATTTTAAAATAAGGGCCAAAGAAATCATATTTTAAAAATATTTTTAATATTTTAACTATTTTTTTAATATTGCATTTCTACTTACTAGCCACAGAGAATGTAATTGCTAAAAGAATGCCATTTGCAATGTCAACAAAAATATATGATCCCTAAGATTGACTCTGGAAAAACTTATGCATGGCCTTAATTAGAAGAAAAATCATAAAACTATTGAAACTCATTAAAGAAGTACTCCCAAAATGGAGAGACATACCATAGTGATGGAAGAGGAGACTCAATATTAGAGATGTTAGTGCTTCACAAATTGTTTATAAATTCAATCCAATTTCTATCCTGACAGGATTTTTTCATAGAACATGGCAAGTTGATTTTAAAATGTATATGAAAGACTTAAGAAGGAGAGGATTCTGGGAATATGGCAGAGTAGGAAGCACCTGTCTCCCCACTGAAACATCAACTGTCATGGCAGAATCTGTCTGGTATAACTATTTTAGAATGCTGGAGTCTACTGAAGGCTCACAACTTCCAGGGGAAGGCTTAGACAGTAAAACTGCCCTTAATTTTGGTCAATTTCAGCTCTTCCCTCTATAGCAGCTACCCATCCCCCACACCCATGGCAGGAAGCTGTACAGGGGTTTCTGGAGCACCTTACACACAGCTTGCAGGAGCCAAGCTGGGCAAAAAGCAAATATCAAATATCTGTTGTCTGATCAATGATTGCTGCTTCTGATCACAGAGATGCAAACAAAGAAGTTGCACCTCTCCCCATTGTTGCAAGCCCCTCCCCCTTCAGCTGAAGTGACTTCCAGGGGATTTAAAGGGCTAGTGCCCTTTTCCCCCCCTCCCCCTTGATTTTTCTCTTTTTCCCCTTTTGGAAGCCAGACTTTAAAGACTAGGACATTAAAAAGTAACTGCATATAAAGGGTAAGTTAGAAAGTGACTCTGCATGGCCAAAGAAAAGCTCAGGCTCATAAATGACCTGAGAAGACCTTAAGTTTACACCTCAGGCTGATCCTCAGCACAGAGACAGCCTACATCAATCAAAAGAAGCAAAAACAATGACAAAAAACAGCAAACTCTGGGGAAGGAGGAGAATATAATTTTCAGAGTTACCACATTATTAGATTCAAATGTCCAGTTTTCAACAAAAAAATCAATGCATACAAAGAAATGGGAAGGAAAGTATGACCTATTCAAAGGAAACAAATAAATCAATAGAAACTGTCCCTGAAAAAGACCTGATACCAGATATAGTAGACAAAGACTTTAAACAACTGTCTTAAAGGTGTTCAAAGAACTAAAAAAAGACATGGAAAAAGTTAAGAAAACAACGTATGAAGAAAATGGAAATATCAATAAAGAGATGAAAAAGCTAAAAAGAAATTCTGGAGCTGAAAAGTATAATAACTTAAATGAAAAATTCACTAGAGGGATTCAAATACAGATTTTAACAGGCAGAAGAATGAATCAGGGAACTTGAAGATAGGACAACAGAAATTATTGAGTCGAGAAACAGAAAGAAAAAAGATTGAAGAAAAGTGAACAGAGCCTAAGGGACCTGTTGGACATCATCAAGATGAACATAAGCATTATGGGAGTCCCAGAAGGAGGACAGAGAAAGAGAGAATGGGACAGAAGAAATTTATTGAAGAAATAATGGCTGAAAATTTCCCTAACTGGATGAAAGACTTGAATATAAACATGCAAGAAGCTCAACAAACTCCAAGTAAGATGTACTCAAAGAAACCCACACTGAGACACATTACAAACTTTCAAAAGACAAAGAATCTTGAAAGCAGTGAGAAATGACTTACCACATACAAGGAATCCTTAATAAGATTATTAGCACATTACTCATCAGAAACTTCAAGGTCAGAAAACAGTGGGCCAATATATTCAAAGTGCTAAGAGAAGAAACCTGCCAACTAAGAATCCTATATCCTGAAAAACTGTCCTTCAAAAGTGAGGACGAAATTAAGACATTCCCTGATAAACAAAAGCAGAGGGAATTTATTACCACTAGACCTGCCCTGCAAGAAATGCTCAAGGCAGCCTGTCAGGGTGAAATGAAAGGACACCAGACAGCAACTCAAAGCCATACAAAGAAATAAAGATCTCAATAAGGTAAACACATGGGCAATTATAAAAGCTAGTATTGTAACAATGGTTAGTAATTCTACTTTTTATTTTTCTAAATGATTTAAGGGACTAATACATTTAAAAAACAATAATGAGTCTAAAATCTAGTATTATTGTAACTTTGGTTTGTAATTCCACATTTTATTACATAATTTAAGTGACTAATGCTTTTAAGAGAATTGTTAGTTTATGTTTTTGAGCATACAGTGTATAAAGATGTATTTTTGTGACATCAACAACCAAAAGAGGCGGGGACGGAGCTGTAAAGGAGCAGGGTTTTTGTATATTATTTAAGTTAAGCTGGCATAAATTCAAATTAGAGTGATATAACTTAAGGATGCTAAATGTAATCCCCATGATAATCACAAAGAAAATAGCTATAGAATATACACAAAAGGAAATGAGAAAAGAATTTAAAAGTTTCATTACAAAAAATCAACTAAACACAAAAGAAGACAGTAAGACAGGAAATGAGGACCAAAAAGCTACAAGGCATATAAGAAATAAATAACAAAATGACACAGATAAACGTCTACACACCTAATGAAAGACCATCAAAATATATGAAGCAAAAACTGACAGAAATGAAGAGAGAAATAGATAGTTCTACAATAGTTGTAGACTTCAATATCCTACTCTCAATAATAGATAAAACACCAGACAAAAAATAAGGAAATAGAATATTTAAATAACATAATAAACAAACTAGATCTTACAGGCATATACACAAAACTCTACCTAACAACAACAACATGCGCATTCTTCTGAAGTACACATGGGACATTTTCCAGGATAGACCATATGTTAGGCCACAAATTAAGTCTCTGTATATTTAAAAAGATAGTATCATACAAAGTATCTTGTCTGACCTCAATAGTATGAAGTTAGGAATCAGTAACAGAAGGAAAATTGGAAAATTCACAAATTTGTGGAAATTAAACAATACACTCTTAAGCAATGGATCAATGAAGAAACCACAAGAGAAATTTGAAAATACTTAGAGATGAATGAAAATGAAAACACAACATACCAAACTTATGGGACATAGCAAGAGCAGTGCTAAGGGGAAATTCATAGCTATAAATGCTTACATTAAAAAACAAGAAAGATCTCAAGTCAACAATCTAACTTTGTAACTTAAGGAACTAAGAAAAGAAGAACAAAATAAACCCAAGGCTAGAAGAAAGAAGGAAATAATAACTATTTGAGCATAGATAAATGAAATAGAGAATAGAAAAACAAGAGAGAAAATAAATCAAACCAAAAGTTGGTTCTTTGAAAAGATCAACAAAATTAACAAACTTGTAGTTAGAAGGACTAGGAAAAAATAGAGAAGACAAATTACTAAAATCATAAATGAAAGTAGGGAAGTTACTACCAATTTACAGAAATGAAAAGGATTTATAAGAGAATACTGTGAACAATTGTATGCCAAAAAAATTGGATAACCTAGATGAAATGAAAAAATTCCTAGAAACACAAAACAACAATAAATCATGAAGAAATAGAAAATCTGAATAGATCTATAACTAGAAAGGAAATTGAATAAGGAATCAAAAATTTCCCAACAGAGAAAAGCCCTGGCCCTGATGCCTTCACTGGTGAATTCTACCAAACATTTTAAGGAGAACTAACACTAATCCTTCTCAACCTTTTCCAAAAACTTGAAGAGAAGGGAACAGTTCCTAGCTCATCCTAGTAGGCCGGCATTATTGTGATACCAAATCCAGACAAAGACTACAAGAAAACTACAGGCCAATATCCCTTATGAACACTGATGCAAAAATCCTCAACAAAATACTAGCAAGTCAAATTCAGCAGCACATTAAAAGGATTATACACCATAAATAAGTGGGATTTATTCCTGGAATACAAGAATGGTTCTACATATAAAAATCAATCAATGTAATACACTACATTAACAGAATGAAGGGGAAAAAACATATAATCATCTCAGTTGATGCAGAAAAAGCATCTGACAAAATTCAACAACTTGAACTTTCATGAGAAATACTCAACAAACTAGTAGTAGAAGAACATTATCTCAACATAATAAAAACTATATATGAAAACCCAAAGTGAACATCATCATATTCAAGGGTGAAAGACTGAAAGCTTTTCTTCTAAGATCAACAGCAAGGCAAGAATGCTTTCACAACTTCTATTCAATATCATTCTGGAAGTTCTAGCCAGAGAAATTTAGCAAGAAAGCGAAATAAAAGGCATCCAAATTGGAAAGTAAGAAGTAAAATTATCTCTGTTTGCAGATGATATGATTTTATATCTAGAAAACCCAAAAGATTCCACACACAAAAACTGTTAGAACTATAAATGAATTCAGCAAAGTAGCAGGATAAAGAGTCAACACACAAATATCAGTTGCATGACTATACACAATGAACAATCTGAAAAGAAAATTTAAAGAACAATTCCATTTACAATAGCATCAAAAAGACTAAAACGCTTAGAAATTAATTTAACCAAGGAGATGAAACACTTATACAGTAGTTTTCCCTTATCTGCAGGGAATACGTTCCAAGACCCCCAGTGGATGCCTGAAACTGCGGATAGTACCGAACCCTATATATACTATGTTTTTTCCTATACAAACATACCTATGGTAAAGTTTAATTTATAAATTAGGCACAGTAAGACATTAACAACAATAACGAATAATAAAGTTGGCTTTGGGGCCATTATTAAGTAAAAGAAGGGTTACCTGAACACAAGCACTGTGATACCACAACAGTCGATCTGATAACCCAGACAGCTACTAAGTGACGTAACAGGTGGTTAGCATATACAGCATGGATACGCTGGACAAAGGGATGATTCAATCCTAGCCAGGATGGAGCGGGACAGTGTGGGATTTCATTGCACTCTTCAGAATGGTTCACAATTTAAAACTTATGAGTTGTTTATTTCTGGAATTTTCCCTTTAATATTTTTGGACTGTGGGTTGACTGCAGGTAACTGAAACCGTGGAAAGCAAAACTGTGGATAAGGGGGGACTACTGTACACTGAAAACTACAAAACATTGCTGAAATAAATTAAAGAAGACATAAATAAATGAAAACATATCCCATGTCTATGGATTGGAAGACTTAATATTATTAAGAGGTCAATACTACCTAAAGTGATCTACAGATTCAACGCAAGCCCTATCAAAATCCCAATGACGGTTTTTTGCAGAAACAGGAAAACCTATCCTAAAATTCATATGGAATCTCAAGGGACCTGAATAGCCAAAACAACTTTGCCTGGGGCTGGGCAGAGGGGGAGAATGTGGAGTTACTGTTTAATGGGTATACAGAATTTCAGTTTTGCAAGATGAAAAGAGTACTGAGCTAGATGGTGGTGATGGCTTTATAACATTACTAATGTATTAAGTACCACTGAACTGTACACTTAAAAATGGTTAAGATGATAAATATTATATTTTACCAGAATAAAAAAGAAATTAGAAAATAGAGTTAAGAACCAAGAATAACCAAGGTGGAGAGATATTATTAGGCTTAACTAATTAAGAAAGTGTTGACCTGGGGATAGATATATAAATGAATTGAAAAGAAAAGAATCATGCATATAGTGCTGTGATAATTGGTTCTCCATAGGAAAAGAATAAAAATGAATATCTCACTTCCTACACATTAATCAAGTCTAAATAGATTAAAGACCAAAATGTGCAAAGTGAAACTTTAACACATTTCGAAGAAAATCCAGGTCTTTCTTTTAAATAAGGATAAGGAAGGAGTTACTAAATAAACGACAAAAAGCACAAAACGTGAGCAAAAAAAAAATTGATACATTTGACTACATTAAAAATATACAGCTTCTGTTTTTTAGAAGACACCATTAAAAACAAACAACTGGAGGGGCTGGCCTGATGGTATAGTGCTTAAGTTCGTGTGCTCTGCTTCAGCAGCCTGGGGTTCGCAGGTTCAGATCCTGGGCGCGGACCTACACTCTGCTCATCAAGTCATGCTGTGGCAGCGTCCCACATATAAAATAGAGGAAGATGGGCACAGATGTTAGCTCAGGGCCAATCTTCCTAAACAAACAAACAAACAAATATACCCCAAACCAAAAAGCAAACAAACAAACTGGAAAAAAAAGGAGAAAAGATAAGCTTGAGTCTGGGAATAGATATTTGCTACATATAATCAACAAAATGTTATTATCTGATAGAAATACATGTGTATCTAAAAATTTCTTATAAAAACACAACTCAAAAGGAAAAATGGGCAAAATTTAAGAAACCACAATTAACAGAAAGGAATTCCACATGGCCAATAAACAAGAAAAGACTCTCAATCTCTCTAGTAATCATAGAATGGCAAATTCAAACACATGTGGAGATGAGACTACTGATCTGACTATTTTCAAATCCCTTTTTGTTTCATTTTTATAAATAAAAAGCTCTGAGGAAAACAAAAACAATGAGATATCATTTCACATCCATCAGACTGGCAAAAAGAAGACTGCCAATATCAAGTATTGACAATAGTGTAGACTGCATTGTAGAGCAGTAGTAACTTAACTGCCAATGGTAATACTCCTTTGGAGAACAATGTGGCAGTATATAGTAAAGTTGAAAATGTGTAACTCAGAAGTGGCCACCCCTAATTTTTTTTCTTTGTTTTGTGAGGAAGACCAGCCCTGAGCTAACATCCGTTGCTAATCTTCCTCTTTTTGCTGAGGAAGACTGGCCCTGGGCTAACATCTGTGCCCATCTTCCTCTACTTTATATGGGACGCCGCCATGGCATGGCTGACAGTGTATTGGCTGGCACTCGGGGTTCCGGGCCTGCGAACCCAGGACTGCCAAAGTGTGAACTTAACCGCTGCACCACGGGCAACCCCCTAGCCACCCCTAGTTTTAAACCCTAAAGAGGCTCTTGCACATGTGCTAAGATGACATATATATAAGAATCATAAAAACAACATTGCAAAAGCAAAAAAAACACTCAAAGATCTATCATCAGAGTAAATAAATTTCTCACAATGGAATATTATACAGCAGCTCAAATATTCTAGAGCTACACACATCAACTTTGACGATTCTCACAAACAAAACATTAAGCAAAAAAGAAATCTGGAATCAGAATAATACCATTTATGACAGGTAAAAAGGTAAAAAACGATACTATATATTGTTTCAGTATACATATATCTGTAGTAAAAGTATAAAGACATGAATAGGGATGTCTAAATTTAAGATAAACTATAAATTTAAGAGAAGGGAGAGGGGAAAAAGGTATAGAGGGGTTCCAAATGTATTTGTAATGTTTTATATTTCAAGCTGACCTGTGGGTGCATGGATGTGGTGTTATTCTTAACACTTTTATTATGAAATATTTTATAAATATTTTTAAGGCAAAATCAAGAAAAGTTATCTTTACTTAACTAGAAACTTTGTTCAGAATATTACTGTGTTGTATTTGAAAACTGATCTGTAAACAATCTTAAATTTTTGTTGTAAAAGTAATAATGAATTTATGCAAATTTCAAAAATCTATGAAGATTTATTAATTTTATCCTGTAGATTATATTTTGCATTCTGAAGACTCTAAGGATATATTCCATATCTTCAACTGTTTTATCGTGGCCATTTTATATAATGTGACCTGGGTAATTATATGCCAAGATGTGAGAACACAAATTTATCTTCTACTGAATTCATTTTTTCCTCCTAAACATTGATTTCATATCCAGAATACCACACAAATTGAGGTGTTTGGTTGGTGAAATTCCAGATACATTGGAATAATAATGATCAATTCTAAACTGTATTTTTGATTATATTTTTGATAAGACAATATAAAGCACAATTGGGGAAACTGGAATATTTTATCACCTGAATAGCTATACTTCCTGGATCATTGAAAAAAATGTTATCTCAAACTTATGGGCCACATATGGATATCTTACATAAAGCAATATTTTATTAATAACATGTTCCCCTTATTTGACAGCTCTAACATATTCCAGGTGAAACGGTGAACAGTATTCACCTTATCTGTGAACAAAATAGTAGAATAAGAATGCTGATAGCAAGCATTTATTGACCTATGTACCAGGCATTGTGCGGAACACTCTATACATGATTATCTCATGTAATCCTCACAATATTCCTTGGAAGTAGGTACGATTATTATCCTAATTTTATAAGAACCTGATGTAATGTGCCCAAGATTGCCTAACCAGTGAGCAATGAACTCAGGCAGTCTGGATTGAGAAACACTGCATTATGTTGCCTCTTTATGGATTGCAGTTATAGTACAATAAAATTTCAAGGCCAGCTCCATTTTCAAGTGTTTTGCACCACTGTCCTATGTATACACTCATGGTTTTCATACTATGTGTTCTGATTTGGGGGTTTAGTAAATACGATCACCACGTGTGCCATGGAAAAAGGAGCCAGAAGACCTGGTCTCATTCTCAACTGCCATTAGCTTGAGTAGTTTAAGACAAATCTCTAGGCCTTAGTTTCTTCATGTGAGAACACTAGATGATGTTCCTTGAGGTCCTTTTCGACTCCAAGAGAGAAAAGTAATCCTTTAAAAGATGCCCACAATAACAGTTCAATACTAGGGAGAGAAAAAGATTTAAAAGTTAAAAGTGAATGAGCATTCGTGTGTTTAATTAATTTTGGTGTTTTAAATGTTTTTATAAAAAGAATTAAGTTTATAAACTTAGAAAATACTTAAATGCTCCTAAAAATGTCTATGAACTACTTTATCAAATAGTTTTATTTAAGAAAATTAAAGAGTAAATCAAAATAATTTTTCCTAAATTGCTATGTACATAATACTCCTTTTTTTTTCTTTACTTTTTAGAAAGTTGGGCATAAAACAATACCTAAACCTGCTTCTTGACATGGTATCAGAACAGAGCTATTGCTGAGAGTTTGATTTATAGAGAAATTATGGTTCGGCTGACCCTGGATCTGATTGCCAAAAAAAACAATTTTAAAACCCGAAAAGAAACCACTTCACAATACCTGAAGAAACTAACTCATATAAATTTTTCAGACAAAAATATAGATGCAATTGTAAGAAATCTGAACTTATTTCCTATTTTTATATAATTAACAATGTAAAGTTTAGAAACTGGTGTCAGGGCATACCTTCTTACTAACTATATTTTGATTATATTTATTAACTATATTTTGATTAGTCAGCTTTATATTCTACTTTCATTTTAATTTCCTGCTTGTGTTGATAAACTTATTAAAAGTCTCTATAAAATATACATTGTGTTGGGGCCAGCCCAGGGGCACGGCGGGTTAGTTCGCGCTTGGCAGCCTGGGGTTCGCGGGTTCGGATCCCGGGCGCCGGCAGACGCACTGCTTGTCAGCCATGCTGTGGCGGCGTCCCATATAAAGTAGAGGAAGATGGGCACGGATGTTAGTCCAGGGCCAGTCTTCCTCAGCAAAAAGAGGAGGATTAGCAACGGATGTTAGCTCAGGGCTGGTCTTCCTCGCAAAAAAAAAAAAAATATATATATATATATATATACACATTGTGATTGTTACATATGTGTGTTAAATATGTTCCCCTAAAATACTCTACAGTGAAGCAAACTAGATTTGAAAGTGCATATTGGAAAATAATTTCAAAGATAATTACTTATGTATAATTCCAGAACCTTGGAATATGAATTTGTGTGTGTGTGTGTGTTTGTGTGAAGAAGACCAGCCCTGAGCTAACATCCATTGCCAATCCTCCTCTTTTTTTGCTGAGGAAGACCAGCCCTGGGCTAACATCCATGCCCGTCTTCCTCTACCTTATATGGGATGCCGCCACAGCATGGCTGACAAGCAGTGTGTCGGCTGGTGCCTGGGATCTGAACCGGCGAACCCGGGGCTGCCACAGCGCGACCTAAACCACCGGGCACCTGGGCCGGCCCCAGAGTATGAACTTTTTAACATGTCAAAATATTAAGAATTACCTATGAGAGTACCATATTTCAAAACTTTAGCAGTGAAATCTTTTTTGCACATAATTTAACTGGTTATATAAATGTAGGTTACACTCTGTCAGTCATATCAGACAAGATTATGTTTACCTGGATATTCTCTGAGACTCTTTTCTCTGTGCTAAGCTAGCTCTTGGCTTTAATTTGGGAAACTTTAAAGACAGCAATAACCCACTTAGGCCATCTGTATAGGCCATCTGTATTGGTATCCACTGTTTACAATAAAATGCTAGACTAAGATGAGAGAAATTTTCTCAGACACATATAAGCTATGTGAGGATAGGGATCATGTCTATTTTGTTTGCATCACTCTAAATCCCCACTCCAATACTGTGCCTGACTCATTAAGTGCTTAATAAATATTTATTGAATGAAAAAACACCAAAGCCCCAGGCAAAATTGTCAATTAAGACAATTGGGTTTTTTTGGAGAAACCCTACCTAGCTCCCATTCTATATCCCTTTCCAGTTTCCTAGTGATCCTTCTCCCCATGACAATTGGAATTGCCTAAACCTCATGTTTCTATTTTGTTGCCCAAAGCTCTCTACCTCATCATACCACATACAGACCGCTTTCTCCAGGGAACCTCCATTTAATGTTCTTTTGTCCCCTCACAATCAGTGCTCCTTCAGTGTGGATGACCTTTGTTAAGAGGAAAGCAAACTGGTTAAAATAACTCATACTAATATAAGAATAATTTGTAAGCTTCAAGTCCCCAAGATGCAGTTGTTTTTTAAAAATCTTTTTTTACTTAATGAAAGCTGAAATATTTTTGAGCAGAACTTTCTCTCTTACCTATTTACTCTAGGCCCACTCTACCACTACACAACAAATGACAGCCTTTTAAAAATACCTTTAATTATTTTATCTCATTTGTGTTCATTTGTATAAAATACATAAAAAAAGAAAGAAATTGACTTGTAATCCTACCACGCAGAGAAAACCACTATTAACATTTAGGTGATGTCCTTCCAGTCTTTTTTCTAGGAATGTATTCATATAATTTCACAATAGTGGGTCATATTGAATGTACTGTTTTCATTTTATTATGAGACCTACAAGACATTACTAAAGAAACTAAAGGATATTTATGGGTATAAATTATTCCTTTCAACAGCATAATCATAGTTTCTTTATTAATCCATTGTTCTTGAAAATCTAGATGACTTCCAATTTTCAGAATTATAAAGCACAGCAGTTTATTTCCAATTCTACAGAAAGATTAAGTCCTGACTTATAATATTGGAGCAATAATTTGTTAAATGCTTCAATTCCCAGAGGAGCCTAACTGCTTCCAATGAAAATTGCTTGCAGTGGGAAAATATTGCTTAACAAATACAATTTTATTGATATAGTTACAGAATACTAAAACCTAGAACTAATTTTGTAATCATTCCAGTCTTGTTTACTGTTCTTTTATATTAACCTTAAGGAAATTTGCAGAATGAGTAAGTGAAAAACTTTCTTAAAAACAAACTTCCAAGTTTTCAGGAGAAATTAAATATGACCTGTTTTTGTTTTCCTTTTAGGAAGACCTCTCTCTTTGCAAAAATCTTAGTGTTTTATATTTGTATGATAACCGTATTAGTCAAATCACTAACTTGAATTTTGCCACAAATTTGACCCACCTGTACCTACAAAACAATCGTATCTCATGTATAGAGAACCTCAGGTCATTAAAGAAACTGGAAAAACTGTAAGTGCTTTTATTTTTAAGTAATATGATTGTCATTATTACAATAATATTTTTGCATGCACATATTTCCATTATCTGCAGTTTTGTGGAACAGGCCTCAATTTTTATTCTTTTAGTATTATTAGGACAAATAAATTGTTTCAAATGTAATACCCAATAATTTGTGTTTTAGTAAGCCTGATATACTTTTCTTTTGCATAAGGGTGAGTTGTCTTAAGGGCTTATAGGGATACAAAAACAAAAACATCCTCATGTAGGCTCAACTGATGAAAAAAGTTTCCATGGAACCCAAATGAGTTCTGTACCTTTCAGAATCACACATCTCAAAAGGGAAGGGTCATAGAATTGATAATGTTGATGTAGATTTGATTGTAAAAAAGCATTTACTGCCTATAATGATTTTAATTAAACAATAAAGACAAGTGGATCCAATTTTTCCAGATTGGAAGACCTATTAGTACTTCTCAAAAAGTGGGCCAGGGGCCTTAGAATGGGGAGAGGGGAGTGGGATGGTAAAAGTTTATCAAAAATGCAGATTGCTGGGTTCCAACTTAGGTAGTCAAATCAGAATCTCTGGGGGTTAGGCCCAGAAATCTTCATTTTTAAACCTACAACCCAGGTGATTTTCTGTACCCTAACATATGAGGAGCACTGGTAGATAGTTTAATAAGGACTATTCCAATCCTCTCAGTTCAAAAAAACAAAAAACTAACTTATTTCTTAGACTAAATTAAGTGTAAGAATCATATAGATAAAACTTTCATTGGTTCAATATAAAGAGAACATTCTACATGTATCATTTTCACACAGCTCAATGATTTTATCATGTTTTTATCATGTTTTACAGACCATGATGTTCTCAGAATGTCTATTTTAAAATGTGTTTCATATTTTGCAGGTATCTGGGAGGCAATTACATTGCTGTCATAGAAGGTTTAGAAGGATTAGAAGGACTGAGAGAGCTTCATGTTGAGAGTCAGAGGCTTTCCCTTGGAGAAAAGCTTCTGTTTGATCCAAGAACTCTTCATTCTCTGGCAGTAAGGCCACATTTGAGTATTCTGACAAATATAGTGTTTAACAGTAATAACGGAACAGGAAGGTGGTGAAAGTATATTTGAACATTGTACATATTCTGCATGTTTATATGACCAATTGAGAGTTTTTTTGAGGGCTAAAACTAATTTTCCCCACATAATTTCTCAGAGACTCAGCAGCTATAAAATCAGGATAATTATTATGCCTGCCTCTAAGGTAACTGGAAGGATCAAAAGAAGGATGTGAAAAGGTTTGTAAAGTATGAAGTTCTAATACAGATGTTAATTCGTCCATAATTTGGACCTTGGTGATTATCATGACTCAGAGTTTAAAACTTTAGGAAAAAGCCTAAAGAAAGAGGAGTGCACAATTATTTGGCAAAGTTTAAACAACCTAGAGAACGATTACAATGGTAAGTCATTTTCTTGATGGATTCTGATTTGATTGTAGAGTGCACTACATAAGGCTCTGCCTCATCAGAAGCAGGTAGATCTGGGAGCACAGGATTTGATGCTCCAGCTGTCACCTAACAATTGGTCACGTGGAGGTATCACAACGGGTTGAGAAGCAAGAGGGCGCCACAGAGGCTTTTGCTAATCCTCAAAATGAGATTTGCTAGGATATGCTACCTTCAGTTCGGTAGCAAGGGACATACATGGTTGTATTTACAGATTTCGTTGGTTTTATTTTAGAGGGCCCAGAAATGGAGGGCCCTGAAGGTTTCTGAACCAAATGTATTAACAAGTGAGGGGTAGTGCTTTAAATTGGAAAAGAAAGAAATGACCTGGTTTCTATCCTACCCTCTCCATAGAATCAACTGTATCTTAGCTCAACTTCAACTGATCCAAGCAGACTGACCCTACCGTGGGGACAGCAGTATTATTACAAAATGCCACAGACAATATTTTCGCCTGCTCAGTTTTTACATAGATTCAAGCAGATTCTGAAATTCTAAATATAAGGCATAATTTTTTTCAGCTGTATTTCAAGTCTTAAAAAATACCAGGAAGTATCTTCTCTAAAGTCTGGCTTTGTGTGGATGCCTCGGTGGGTCAACTCCATCTTGGTAGAGATTCCTGGGCTTTAGATCTTAAGATGACTTTGATTTAGTGTTGCTCTATTGTGCATATTTATATCCTCATTAACAGCTGATGCTGAACTTCTTGTTAGTTAGCTAATTATTATTTTAAGTGCCTTCTGAACATAAGGATTGTCAAGAGAAAACTATATAGGGAGATAGAGATAAAAATAAAAACCAGATATTCTTCATTCTTGGTCAGTGTTTCTTATTTAGAAAAGCAAACACAAAAGCTATTTCTTCCTATGTAAATACAAATCTTAGTGATATTTAACACAAAATGATAATTTGCTTAAATTGAAATAAGCATTTTTTCTATATTATCTTATCATTTGTTTATTGGGCATCTTTTTCTTTGCTTGACTTTTGGTTTCTTTTTTCTATAAATTTCTCTTATATACTGGAAGAGGAAAATCGAACTTATGAAAAATAGTAAGTTGTATCACAATTACTATACTTCTAAAAGTTTCATCTGAAAAAAATATGACATAGAAACAAAATCTCCTTGGCTTTTTATTTTCTTGCCTAAAGAGCAAAATAGCCTGAACTGATAAATCTTAAAGTTTTCACAGATTAAGATTTCTGGTTCCTATATATATAGTATTTAATTAGCCTATTTACTAATGCTAATTTAGAAATTTTTCTTACAGAAATCCCTCTCTATATTGAATATCAGCAATAATAATATTGATGACATAAGAGACTTAGAAACACTGGAGAATCTTAATCAGCTTATAGCAGTTGACAACCAACTTCTGCATGTGAAGGTATGGTAAAGAAAAATTAATTTAAAAATATTTACATGAAATTGTGATTGAAAAATACTTATTTCTCTAAATAGGTATAAAATATATTACTTTAAAAACTATTCTGGATTTGTTCTATACTTATGAATCTGTACTTCTTAATGTATTTATTTGCATAATTCTGCCCTCTTACCTGGTTTTCTCTTTCATACCCCAATGCCTGCATCTCTCACCAACAGGAAAAAGTTTCTGTGAGAAGGAAGTATATGCTTTTTCCTCTCTGTATTATTTTTCTATCAATGTTTCCCTCTAGAGACTAGATTTCTTGCCCAACTCTAATCTCCCAATTAATGAGTTTCTAGTGACTAGACCCAAGCTTTCTCCTAGCTGCTCCTCCTTGGAGAAGCACCTGGATCTTGAACTTATTCTAATTTGCACTAGCCATATTCATGTCATGTTATATCATATCATGCCATATTCATTCAGTTATTCATTCATTCAAGTATGTGTGGGCACCTACATGTTTGTGAGGCACTGTACTACTCTGTGTAGTACAGAGAAAGGAAGGATACAGTCCCAGGGCTCAAAAAACCCATAATCAACAAGTAATGAGACTACAGTGTGTTTCTGTTTTCATAAGTTTTGTGGTAGCACTAACTCAGCCTGGGGCTAGGGAAGGCTTCCAGGAAATAGTCACCGTGAGCTGAGCCACTGCCATGACCTCACAGTTTCTGGTTTGGCAGTTGGGTGGGCTATGGTATAATTTCTTTACATGGGACCATCAGAGGAAGAATGGGCTCCTTTCTCCAATAAACAGAGCTCTTGTTTTCAAAACTACCAGACAGCTATCTGCTGACCCTAAAAAAGTTACCTTTGGCCTTGTTTCCAAATTCAGATCTATTATCTGGCTCATCCCATAACTACTGTATCTACTGTAAGCAGTAGATAATTATGAAAACAAATATTATATGTATTCTACTACAACTGAATTCCTCAAAATGCCACTGAACAACCAGGATGGATGTTTAAAATAAAAAGACCAAAAAGGAAGCATGACTCAGTTGTTTCAATTTAAAACATGAAGGACATAAGGAGTTCATGGGATAAATTCTGCATTCAAAAGTATTTTAAATTTTAGAGTGGCTCCTCTAGATTTTTTTCATTGAGCATTTTGTATTCATCAGAATTATTTAGTTTTCCTATGATTTTTGCAGTATTTATATTAATACTGTAATATGATTTTGTAGTAGATGAGTAGTCTTATATCAGATATACTGTACGTATGATCCTATTCAGAGTGACAGAGCCTAGAGTATAGGTCTTGATTAAGTAGAGAAGACCTGGACTGTGTGCAATCTTCCACATTCACTCCATGGGAAGTGGGAACAGTGTCCAAGCACAGAAACTCACCTTTCCTGTGGAGAGAATGGTGGAGAATTCCAGGCACCCAAACTGGCATCAATCTTAAGTGCAGGATAAGTATTTTTAAATGTTTTTGTAAGCCCAGGTTCCAAACACAGTGCTTGGCAAATAAATGTTCAATAATAAGTGGTGAATATATGAATATACTTTGAAAGATCTAGTTAGTTGTTAATTATCATAATTGCCACGATTCATTGTCAGAACTTTTTAAAGTCTTATTCTATTATGCCTTTAATTCTGAACAGTAAAGGGGAGTTTGATAGGATAAAAATGCTAGCCTCCAGGGGCCAGCCCAGTGGCATGGTGGTGAAGTTCGCATGCTCTGCTTTGGTGGCCCAGGGTTTGCAGGTTCGGATCCCAGGCATGCACCTATACACTGCTTATCAAGTCATGCTGTGGCAGGCATTCACACATAAAATAGAGGAAGATGGGCACAGATGTTAGCTCAGGGCCAATCTTTCTCAGGAAAAAGAGGAAGATTGGCAACAGAGGTTAGCTCAGGGCTGATCTTCCTCACCAGAAAAGAAGATGCTAGCCTCTAAATGATCCCAAAGGAAGTTTTTTGAAGTGACATTAAGACCAAGCTATTTTGCCTACAATGATTATTCTTAGGCCATGTTAATAATGCATAACCAGGATAAATGTATAACTAAAATAAATACCTTCATTACTGCTGATTATTCAGTCTAATGATTAGTGTTTAAATAACCAAATCCTTATTTTTTAAGACTGAGCTCAATGTCACCTCCTCTGTGTAGCTTTTCCTGAACCTCTCCATCAAGTTAATCTATTCAAAAATATTTATTATATTATGTGTGCCAGGCACTATTCTGGGCCCTTGGAGAAACATGTTCTAGGCACAGGGGATACCATGATAAATAAGACAGAAAGGGCCTCTACCCTTAAGGAGCTTACATTACAGTGAAACAGGAGAGGGAAAAGTCAGAAAACAAATAAGCAGAGAAGATTGTGAAAAGTGCTATGAAGGAATTAAGTAGGATGATGTAGTGGAAAAATGGTCAGTGGATATTTTAGATCAGGTTATCAAGAAAGGCCTCTGAGGAAATGACATTTATGCTACGATCTGAAGGATGAGAAAGAAGACATCTGTTCAAAGAGCTAGGGAAAGAACATGCCAGGCATAGGGAACAGCAGATGTAAAGATTCTGAGGCCAAAGAGAGCTTAAAGTGTCCAAGGAATAAAAAAGAAGCCAGTTCACTGTGATAGGGACCCCATTGCCTAGCTCAGTTTCTGACATGTTGTAGGTGCTCAATAAATAATTGCTGAATGATGAAGAGGCAACAGTACAACATGATACTAGAAAAGAAGGTATAGGGGCCAGATCATAAAGGTTCTTTTAGGCCATGGTCATGAGTTTGACTTTAGTCTAAGTGCAACAGAAAGTCACTGAAAGGATTATATTTTTTAAAGATTTCTCTATCAGCTGTCTGAAGAATGAGTTGCAAGAATGACAGCAAAGTGATCAGTTGGGAGACTATTACAAGGTTAAGTAAGAGAAGATGAAAGGAGTGGATGGATTGGAGGTATATTTTTAGATTGAACATGGAACATTTACATGGAATCATGTAAATGCTGTTGACTCCCCAAGTTTCTAATCTTATTTCTCCCTTGAACTCCAAATGCCTAGTTAACATGTCCATTTTCATGAAATACTTCCCCATTTCTGAAATTTCAGCATACAAACTAAAGGACAAGAGAAGGGAAAATTAAAAGACTACCTGGATAGAATACCTTAAAATCAGTGTTAACAGGGGACAGGTTTAATTTGTGAGGAAGTTGAACCAGAGAGGCTGTGGTTCAAAAATCACAGCAGAGGGTAATGCTGAAAATAGGGATTTAGTGAAAGACTGAATAATGAAATGATAGAGGGCCTATGCTTTCTTCCCTCTTATGCACACAAATCAGGCTTTACTCTCAAAACCATTCCCACATGGCTTAAAAACCTTGGGCACGAGATTGGAGGATTCTTCTCTAGAGAAACTGACCAGCCCAAGAGAAAACATCTCCCAATTCTGACATTTAGGGTTCCACAAGGAAAATGCCAGCAGCATGTCCAATTGCCCTACAGTGAGACCAACCAGTTAACAACCTGTCTCTCATACAAAGAGCTATCATTCACTTTCATGAATGAACAGGTAGCTCAAGATTATAGACAACTGAAACCAGCCTCTAAAGTCAAAGAGAGAAAGAAACAAAAAGAAAGAACTCTAAAGAAACAAATAAGATGGAAGCAGAAAAAACAAAAACTAAAAAAAAACAAAACAAAACAAAAAACCACTATAATTAATTTCTTAGGAGAAATAAAAAAGGATTCTATAACCTTTAAATAAAAGGAGTCTCTTATTTTAAAAAAAGGAACATTGTGCAAATGAGAGTACTTAGAAATTTAAAATAGAATAGGAGAAATTATTCAATATAAAGCTTAAATGATAAAGTTGGACAAGTCTCTCAGAAAGAACAAAAAGAGAAAGAATGAAAAATAAGCAAGCAAAAAAGAAACAGAGAATTAATTCAGGAGATCCAATAAATGACTAGTAAGAGTACAATAATCAGAGAACAGGAAAAAGAAGAGGAAAATAAAATTATATTTAAAAATAATATAATGGGCCATGATGTATTAACCATGACAAGAATTATCCTCCCACAGAAAAGAACACTAAATATGTGACACAACTTTTTCAGACATTAGACAATAAGCAGCACAGGACTGTGGTCCATAAGAGAAGGAAAACAAACAAGGTGAGCTCTCTAATTACCCCAGCTTTCTGCCTGCAGGCACTTTCCAGGCCACAATGCAGGGAGGGGAATAGCAAACAAGAACCATGAAAATGTAAATCATAACTGGAGAAAAGTCAGTCTAGAAAAAACATCTGGAAATGACATGGAGGATGGAATTAGAAGACAAAACTTTTAAAAAGCTATTATAAATATGCTCTGGAATTTAAAGAAAGCATGAACACAAACAGAAGAAAAATGGAAGATGTGGAAAAAAACTCACTTCTGGAGCTGAAAAATGTATCTAAAATGAGAAACTAACTGGATGGAATTAAAAGTAGATTAGACATTATAGAAGAAAAGATCAGTGAACTTAAAGACATAGCATTAGAACTATCAAAACTGAGGTACAGAAAGAAGAAAGACTAAAAAATAATGAGTGGAGCCTCAGTGGCTTATGGGACACTACAAGCATTCAAACATGTATGTAAATGGAGTCCTAGGAGGAGTAGGGGCAATGCTAGGGACTGAATGTTTGTATCCCTCCAAAATTCATAGGTTGAAGCCTAATCCCCAATGTGATGGTATTTGGAGGTGGAGCCTTTGGGAGATAATTAGGTCATGAGGGTGGATCCCTCATGAATAGGATTAGAGTCCTTATAAGGAGAGAAAGAGACCAGAACTCTCTCTTAGCCATGTAAGGATACAGTGAGAAGACAGGCCTTTGCAAACTAGGAAGAGCGCGCTCTCACCAGATCATGGTATCTGTCAGCACTTTGATCTTGGACTTCCCAGCCTCCAGAACTGTGAGAAATAAATGTTTGCTGTTTAAGCCACCCAGTCTATGGTATTCTATTACAGCAGCCCGAATTAAGACAGGGGCAGAAAATATCTTTGAAGAAATAGTGGCCTCAAGGTACCCAGAGTAGTCAAAACATTCTTGATTGGAGGACCCACACTTTCCTATTTAAAAACTTACTACAAATCTACAGTAACCAAGACAGTGTGGCACTGTCATAAGTATAGTTATATAGATCAATGGAATGAGACTGAGAATCCAGAAATAAACCTTCACATTTATGGTCAACTGATTTTTGACGAGGGTGCCAAGACAATCCAATGGGGAAAGAATAGTTTTTCAACAAATGGTGCTGAGATATTTGGATAGCTGCATGCAAAAGAATCAAGTTGGAGCCCTTCTTTATAACATAAACAAAAGTCAATACAAAATGGATCAGAGACTTAAATGTAAGAGATGAAACTGTAAAACTCTTAGAGGAAAACATAGGGACAAATCTTTATAACCCTGAATTAGGCAAAGCCTTCTTAGATATGACACCAAAAAATAAGCAAAAAAAAAAGATAAATTAGACTTCAACCAAATTAAAAACTTTTGTGCTTCAAAGAATACCATTAAGAACATAAAAAGACAAACCACAGACTGGGAAAAAATATTTGCAAATCCTATATCGATAATAGATTCATATCCAGAATATACAAAGAACCACTCAACAACAGAAAGACAATCCAGTTTATAAATGGGGAAAGGACTTGAATAGACATTTCTACAAAGAAAATATGCAAGTGGCCAATATGCCTATGAAAAGATAGTCAACAGCATCAGTCACTAGGGAAATGCAAATCAAAACCACAATTAAATACCACTTCACACCCAATGAGATAGCTATAATTAAAAAGACAGGTAATAACAAGTGTTGACAATGATATGGACAAATTAGAACCCTCATACTTTCTGAGGGGAATGTGAATGGTACAGCTGCTTTCAAAAACAGGCAGTTCCTCAAAATGTTAAACATAGAATTACCATATGACACAAAATTCCACTCCAAGGTATACACTAAGCGAAATGAAAATATATGTCCACACAAAAACTTGTATGTGAATGTTCATAGCAACATTATTCATAATACCCAAAAAGTAGAAACAGTTCAAATGTCCAACAACCAATGGTTGGATGAAAGAATGGGTATGTCTATACATAGGGAATATTATTTGCCAATAAAAATGAATGAAGGACTGATTCATATTACAACATGGATAAACTTTGAAAACATTACACAAAGTAAAAGAAGCCAATCACAAAAGACCATGTATTATAAGATTTCATTTATATGAAATGTCCAGAATAGATAAATCCATAGAAACAGAAATAGATTATTGATTGCCTAGGACTAAGGGATCCAGTTAGAGAGAGGAAGTGATGTTAATGGATACAGGGATTCTTCTGGGGGTAATAAAAATATTCTAAAATTGACTGTGCTGATGATTGCATAACTCTGTGACTATACTAAAAATCGTTAAATTGTACACTTTAATGTGTGAATTTATAGTAGGTGAATAACATCTCAATAATGTTCTAAGAAATAGAACAAAACAAAGAAAACAAAAATTTAGTGGCCCCCAAATTCCCATATTTGATAAAAATTATAAACCTACAGATCCATGAAGCTCAATAAAACCCAAATAGAAAAATCACAAAGAAAATTATACTAAGGTGCACCATGAAAAAAATGTTGAAAACCAATGATAATAAGAATATCTTAAAACCAACTAGAGGAAAAGACATTATGTACATCGAAAGATAAGAATTATCACGGACTTCTCATCAAAAGCAATGTAAGCCAGAAGACAAAGAAATAACTTTTAAAATGTTAAAAGAAAAAAAAACCATGTCAACTTAGTATCATGTATCCAGTGAAACTATCCTTCAAAAAATGAAGGCAAAATAAAGATTGTTTTCAGATAAACTAAACTTGAAAGAATTTCTCCTCAGGAGACCAGCACTACCAAAAAATATTAAAGGAAGTTCTTCAAGGTGAAGGAAAAATAACAGATGGAAACTTTTATCTACACAAAGGAATGAAGAGTATTAAAAGTGGTAAGTATAGGGTAAATATAAAAGACTTTTCACATTTTCTTAATTTCTTTGAAAGATAATTAATTTGTTTAAAACAATAATAACCACATATCATTGGATTAATGACATGTAAAAGTAAAATATACAGTAACAATAGCACAAATGACAGGGAGGGAGGAAATGGCAGTATACTGTAGTAAGGTTCTTACACTATCCATGAAGTGGTATCATATTATTTGAAAGTAGACTAAGCTTATTTAAAGATGATTGTTTTAAACTCTAAAGCAACCACTAAAATAAAGATGTTTATAACTAAAAAGTTAGTAATGGGGAGAAAATGAAATGCAAACAATGGGGGGAGCAGGAAAAGAGGAAAAGGAAATAAAGAACAGATGAGACAAATGGCAAGATAGTAGTTTTAAACTCAACTTTATCAATAATTATATTAAATGTAAATACTATAAACATTCCAATTGGAAGGCAGAGGTGGTAAGACTGGATTTTAAAAATTCAATCATGTGCTCTCTGCAGGAAACACACTTTAAATACAATGATATATAAAGGTTAAAAGTAAAATTATGGGGAAATATATACAAAGAAAACACAAATAAAATAAGAAACTGGAGTGGCTATATTAATATACAACAAAATAGACTTCAGGACAAGAAATATTATCAGAGATAGATTAAGGAAAATTTATAATGATAAAAAGTGCCAATTCATCAAGAAAACATAACAATCCTCAATATTTATAGACCTATTAACAGAGCTTCAAAAGGCATGAAGCAAAAATTGATAGAAGTAAAAGAAGAAATAACCAAATCCATAATTATAACAGAGATTTCAACACTGTTCTCTAACCAATTGATAGAACAAGTAGATGGTAAATCAGTAAGGATATAAAAGATTGGTACAACATAGCCAACCAAATTGATCTAATTGACTCTTTCATCTTACAGAATATTCCACCTAACAACAGTAGTTGGAATAGTCACCAAAATAGTCAATAGCTGGGCCATAAAGCAAGACTCAAAAAACTTTAAAGAACTGAAATTATACAGAGTATGTTGTTTGATCACAATGGAATTAAATTAGAAAGGAATAAAGGAAAGATATCTTTAAAATCTCCGAATATTTAGAAGTTGAAAAACACACTTTTAAATAATCTCTGGTCAAAGCAAAAATCACAAGAGAAATTAGAAAATATTTGAACTAAATGAAAATGAAAACAAAACATTTGAAAATTTGTGGGATGCAGTAATGTATTGCTTAGAGGGAAATTTATAGCTTTGAATGCTTATATTAAAAAAGAAGAAAAATGATCTAAGCTTCCACCTGAAGAAGCAAGAAAAATAAATGCAAATTAAATTCAAAATAAGTGGAAGGAAGGAAATAATAAAGATAGCAGAAATTAATGAAATAGAAATATAGACAACTACTACAGAACAATCAATGAAACCAAAAGTTGATTCTATGTAAATAAAAGTAATAAATTCTAGGTAGGCTGACCAAAAAAATAGAGAGAAGACATAAATTAACAATATCAGAAATGCAAAAAGACATCATTAAAGGATAATAAAGAAATGTTGTAAAGAACATTATGCCAATAAAGTTCACAGCTTAAACAGATAAATTCCTTGAAAGACACAAAATTACCAAAACTGACATAAGAATAAATAGAAAATCTGGGGCCGGCCTGGTGGCATAGCAGTTAAGTTCATACATTCCACTTTGGCAGCCTGGGGTTCACTGGTTCGGATCCTGGGTGCAGACATACTCACCACTCATCAAGCCATGCTGAGGTGACATCCCACATAGAAGAACTAGAACAACCTACAACTAGGATGTACAACTATGTACTGGGGCTTTGGAGAGAAAAAAGAAAAAGAGGAACATTGGCAACAGATGTTAGCTCAGGGCCAATCTTCCTCAAAAAAAAAAGAGAGAAAATCTAAATAGCTCTGTATCTATTGAAATAATATTTATAAATAAAAACCTTTCCATGAAGAAAACTCCAAGCCCAGATGGCTTCACTGATGCATTGCTGAAGAAAATGTAAAACGGTATGACCTCTTTGGAAAATAGTTTGACAGTTTCTTATAAAGTTAAATATGCACTTACCATATGACTCAGCAATCTCAATTCTTAGGTATTTACCCAAATGAATGAAAACCTACGTTCACACAAATACCTGTATGCAAATCTTTAAAGTAACTTTATTTGTAATTTTGGAAACAACCAAGTTTCCCACAAATGGGGAATGGATAAACAAACTATTTCATACAATGAAATATCACTCAGCAATAAAAAGGAATGAACTACTGATGCACAAGACAACATGGACAAATTAAAAAACATTATACTGAGCAAAATAAGCCAGACAAAAAAAGAGTACATACTGTATGACTCCATTTATATGAAACTCTTGAAAAGTAAAAACAAATGTATATAGTAACAGCAGATCAATGGTTGCCTGATGGGAATGGGAAGACGTTGACTGGAAAGGTCCATGAATGAATTTTTTGAGATGATGAAAACGTTCTGTTTTGATTATGGTGTTTGTTATATGGATGTATATAGATTGGTCATTTAAATATATGCATTTAGTTGTATGTAAATTATAACTCAATAAAGTTAATTTAAAAATAATATTAGAAAAATTTTCAGAACCAAAGGACATGAGTTTCCAGATTGAAACGGTCTCCCAAATGCCAGCACAGTGGATGAAAATTTACCCACACTCAGGTCCATCCTTAAAAAAATTTTAGGACACCAGGAGTAAAGAGCTCCTGAAGGCTTCTACAGAGGAAAAGAGGATCATAATACAAAGAATCAGAAATCAAAACGGAGTCAGAATTATCACATTTTTCAACCTGGAAGACAGTAGAATAATGTCATCAAAATTTGAGGTAAAAATATTCTCAATCTAGAATTATATACTCAGTCAACTTTTCAATCAATTATGAGGTGTAAAACATTTCTAAACATGCAAGCTCTCAAAAAATTTACGTCCCATGTGCTTGCTCTTAGGCAGTTCTTAGAAAACATGTTCCACCTAAACAGGAGAGAAAACTAGAAAAAAGGAAGACATGGGATCTAGGTAACAAGAAAAAGGCTAAGCAAATTCCCAGAATGAATTTGAAGGGAATTTGAAATGAAGGGAAGTTCTAGGAGAGCATCTACTAGGCCAGGCTGCAGTAGGCTGAATTGGTGATACATACATAGAAAACTAAGCAAATAAATAATCAACCAATTTCTAAAATAAGAAGCACTCACAGTGCACTATGTGGATTAGCTTTGAACAATATTTAAGTGAGCTTAATGAAAAAGCCAATGAATATTAATCTGATTAATAATTTTAGTATAACTCTATTGACAGGATGTGGGAAGGGAAGTGTAGTAGGGGTTGGAAGTAGTACTTACGAGAATTAAATCATCATCTTCCATAGTAGGAATTCAGTAGATAAATAGCTAAGACTTAAAAATCAATAAATAGCAGCTGTTATTTAGCAACGTGGAGGTAAGTGTGTGTAGAAATAGCTGAAGAAGTTGCAAGTGGTTTTATTAAAAGGTACTCTCTAAATTTTGTTATAAACCCAATGGTCTTATTTGATTTTTTAACTGTGTTAATTGCATTGCTTTGATTTAAAAAAAATCTAATTTAAAAAAGAGTGAATGGTTGGTAAGGAACAACGGGTTAATATAATTTCATTATTCTATATCACCGTATCCCCCATTAGACTGAGAACCTTTAAGAGCAAGGAATTTTTGTTGATTTCAGGATTCCTAGAGCTCAGCCCAGTGCCTGGCACATAGTAGGCACCTACTACATGTTTATAGAGTGAATGAATACAGGACCAATAAAAAACATTCAACTATCTGGGGAAGGAATACAAACCATTCAGCAAGTTCCAGAGGCTGAGATATGCCAAAAGTTGCTTTTCTCTCCTATAGAGAGAAGATATCCAGGGAGTGAGAATGAAATCTCAAGTTCTCTTACTTTCAGAAAGAAAACACAAGCAATTAAAAATGCCTAGACACAGCTTCTTGGAAGTCTGAATACAGACTTGCCAGGGTTCATTTGAAATGTGCTTTTGTGGTCCATTTTAAATCATCCTCTGAAGGCTTAGTCAAAGGACATGGTAAAGTTTAGCATCAGAATACTAACTTGTTTCTCTGTCTGTATTCCTGGAGTCAGTCTCTTTTTTTTGCTTTAATTTTTCCATATTTAAGCTCATTGATTGAAGTTGCCCAAATGCTGCTGACATCAAACCCTGTGCTATGGGAGAAAAAGCTCAACGTGCTATCCACAAGGTCACTGACATCCATCCTAAGAGTCTTCTGCAACAGACAGCTTTGTGCCATAGGGGAAAAGAAGTGGACATCATTAGAGAATCCTAACAAAACCATTATAATTACCTAAGGCTTTTAGCACTTGGAGCAGCTGCTTTTATATGGCTATCCATAGGCTCCTCAAATGTACATAGGGAAAATACATGAAATAAGATAAAAATGAAAAAATAATGGTCCCCTAGGATTGTTTAACTTTGAATCTTCCAACCAAGATTTTGGTTTGAGCAGTGAGAAAGAAAGATATGTAAGAAAAATTAAAAGGAACACATGTAACAAGGAAATGCACTATCAGGGGAACTGAAGTCCTGGAGCTCTGTGGAAAGAATAAGAAAAGGAAAAAGAAAAGAGAGAACTGCATCACTGGGAAATATAAACATTCTAAACGATGCCCATGCCCTAGCCTACTAAGAGTCCTAGAGCCACAGGGGAGTGGCTACATTAGAGGCCAAGGCACAGGATACAGACCTGGAAGAAGCTGGGTGGCCAAGTGGCTTCTGTCCTTCTTGTTGTTCGAGATTTCATTCCCTTCCCTATCACTTCCACATACCCACAGCTGCCAAGGACTCCTTTCCCCAAGATCTTCTAACCCTGCCCTCATTCCTTCTATTCCCTAGTCCAAAGCTGGTCCAGGGCAGACACGTGGGTGGGGGAGGGGGAAGTGAGGGTGGCAGAAGAGTAGAGGAGGCTATAGAAGGAAAGATAAATCCTGTCTTTCCTCTCTCTTTCCATGTCTATGGCCCCTCTAATCAGCAAATTTTCGAAATACCCATAAAATTTCTCCTTTATAATTCCTGTCCTGCTTCTAACCTCAGATCTATTCATTCATGCATGCATTCATTCATTTCTTCTTATCCATTCATTCAAGACACCTACCATGTGGCAGAGCTTGCTAGACAATGGGGGAGACAATAGCAAACAAAAAACAGATATGGTCCCTGGCCTCCAAAAGTTCTCAGAATTGAGAGGAAGAGAGATATTAAGCACATAATCACACTAAAACAAATGTAAAATTGCACCTGTGGCAAGTACTACAAAGACGTATGTGGCTCTGAGAGCCTATAACAGGGGAATTTGCCTTAGTTAGGGAGCTCAGTGAAGGCTTCCCCTAGGAAGGGATTGCTGAGCTGAGCTCTGAGAGAACAGAAGGGCTTACCAGGTAAAGAGAATAGCATGTGCAAAGGCCCTGGGGCAGATGAGAGCTTTGCAAAGATGAGAGACAGGAAGCAGAGAGAATGAAGGCAGAGCATACTGCAAATAGAGGCTGGTGGGTAGATGGGCTGCATAGGTCATGAGAGTTTTGTCTTTATCCTAAGACCAATGGGGAGCCACTGAAGGTATTTAAGATAGAGGTGAAGTAATTATAGATTAGCATTTTGAAAAGATCAGCATGGCTACAGTGTGGACAATAGATTGGAAGAGGCCAGTCTAGTTAGGAAGTGAGAAATGGTGGGAACTTGCATAGGGTTAGGGTGGAAATGAAGTGAGTGGACAGACTGAAGAACTGTTTAGGAAGTAGAGAAGACATGACTTGGTGGTGAGTTGGATATAAGGAGTAGGGAAGAGGTAGAGGTCAAGAATGGTTCCCTGGCTTCTGCCTTGCACAATAGAAAATAGCAAACTCAAGAGTCAGGTTTGGGTGAGAGGGAAAAGATCACGAGTTTTGGTCATGTAGAGTTTGAGGTGCCTTTGAAATGTTCTAGAGAAAATATCAAGTAGACAACTGGGTATCCGAGACCAAAGCTCAGTGGACAGAAGAATGTGGGAGTCTTCAGCATATTGGTTAAGTGGTCACTGAAACTGCCACCATGGAAGAGATTGCCTAGATATGGAAGGAGAGAGTGTCTGATGAAATGCTCAGCGTGGCTTTTCTTCTCTCACATACTGATGACCCCTCCTTCATTGGTCTAACAGGTGGTTTACTATTTTCATCAACGTGACCATTCTTTTTCTGTAACGGGTCTGAGGATAAATGGAGAAGGTGGTGGGTTATAGGAGAAAAAAGTTTTTCTAGCCATGATTTTACATTCTGCTGTGGTCCAGGGAAGCAAAACAAACACTGTTTGAAAGGAATAAATGTTGATTATAGAAAAAGAAGCAAGTAAATTGATCCCTGACTGTGTGCCGCAGGGACACCTGCTCCTCTTCCCCAGAGGGAGCTCTAGTGCTCAAGAAACATGGTGACGCATTATAGGGAGGTTTTACAGCACTGTCACTGCACAGATATTCTTCAGGCTTTTTCCCCATTAAACAAGTTGTTTTTATTGGCTGACTCAGGCAACAGCCCCCCAGGTATAGCACTATTTTTTGAGATGTGTTCTCCATTCTCAAAAGCAACTTTTAGAAAACAGCCTCTTCATACACCGGGGATTTCTATCGTCAGAAGTTTTTTACTTCTAGGGTCAGAGATTCATACAGGATCCAGGGAGCCTGCAAGAATGTGGAATCACAAAGCCATAAAGGGAGTGGTCAGTAGGGTGAGATGCTCCAAAGCCTGGAAACTGAGATTGGCAATGTACCACTCAGTAACAAGGTTAGCAGTGCCTGTTCAGAAGCACCAGGCTGCAGGAGTGCCCAGTGGTTGAGGGAGCAGAGATAGTAGCCTAGACCCTTATAACTCCAGATGTGGTCCTAAGACCAGCAGCATCAGCATCAGCAATGCAGAATCTCAGCTAACCTAACAAATCAGAACCTGCATTTAAACAAGATCCCTAGGTGATTCTTAAGCACATAAAAGTTTGAGAAGCACTGGCCTGGACTGTTTCAAGAAGTGTAGCAATGGTAGGTAAAAGACAGGATAAAAGCCAGAGGAGAGGGAGAGATTGGAAAAGGAAATACAAGAGAAAGAAGATCCCAAGAGAGGGAGGCCTGTGGAGAGGATAAGGGATCAAGAGAATTAATTTGGGAAAAGAGGTAGGACTCTTCCTCTGTTGAGAAAAATGAGACAGAGGAAGTGTAAGATCAAAGACAGATAACTGAGAAAACTCTGTGGATGGATGACCCGGTTCTCCACAATAAAATTGGTGGCAAAGTCAACCACTGAGGAGGAACAGAAAGAGAGGTTTTAGGCCAATCAATACTCCACAGTTTAAAAACTCCTTTCTTTAACTCACAAGACTCTAGTTTAAATGATATTTACTTTGGTTAACATTTCTTTACATTTTTTTCTGTTAACTCCTTTAAATAGATATGCATCAATGTATTAAAATATTAAATAATGACCGTTTACAATAAAACTTTTACATTTCTGCAAGTAGCTTGACAAGCCATGAACTTCACTAGTGCCAATATTATACAGCTTTCTGACACTATTAAGTCAAATAAATATCATGGTGGTAAAAATGTATGAAAACTTGAAAGAACAAAAAAAAATGTTAAATCTTTACCTACAGTTTTTATGTCTGCAACGTTTGCTAAATCAATAAAATGATCTAAAAAGTTCATCTTACAGTCAGATATATTAGTGATTTACTTCATTGGTTTTCTGATCACCATTTATCATGAAGTAAAGCATCTCCAGAATAAATGGTGGAAATCAAAAATTTGACATGCTTGCCTCTTATATAAACTAAATATTTGATTTATAAGACACAAATGAACAAACCACTATGGCCTGTCATGTTTTTCCAGTTTCTAATTTATTCAACCTCTGCTCAATATTGATCCTGACAAGCAGAGTGGCCAAAAGATAAATTTATTCACTCCACAGTTTAGTCAGGAACAAGCCCAAAATTATAGATTTTCCCAGGGAGATGATGACAGTCAGTCAGGGAGATGACAAATGGCTGTCTTTAGATTTAGCTAGGACAGTTGGGCCAGACATTTCCGATAAAGATTGGAGCATGCTGCTCAAATACAGGTTCATCAGCAGCCATCATTAATTGTAGAGAGAGCATTGCCAGTGCTACAGGCACCTATACAGGAGCTTAGGCACCAGCCCTGCATGGGAAATAGAATTGGCTCCTCAGAATGTTGCAGCACTCCTCTAAGTGATAGCATGACATGATCATTTATCAAACAGAGACTGTCCAGAAAAGTGTCTGCTCCCTTTAGTAACTTACTGAAGGGCAGGAAAGTGAAAGCATTTTATTAAAGACAGGAAGGCAATGAACAACCAGAGCGTATCCAAAGGGTAATCATATTTCAGCACAGGATTAGTTTAGTCTTAAGTAAACATACACTGGAGTGAGTATGTCGAGAGTCATTTATCAAGTGAAGAACAATTAACAAAACTCTACAGGACTCTTTTATCTATATAAATTTAAAGTTCTCTTATTATTATTACTTAACTTTTGGATGATGGGCATCGTATTCAACACCGTACAAAAATGCAATGCACAATCCCTTCCTTAGAGGTTTTTTAGGCTAAGAGAAATAAAGTGAAACTCTCACATAAAATAAGATAATTATGGCTATATCAAATGATGTTGAACAAATGCTGTGGAGAGGGCATAATCCAGGGCCCAGGACTGAAGGATGAAGTTTTAACTTTTGAAGAGAGCTTTCTTATAAGAAGTCAACTACTTGTCAGTGGGTCAGAAGCTTACTCTTCCTTACAACAATTTTTGCTCTCTGTTGACCAAAATTAAGACAAAGGGAATTAGCTGAGGGGTGGTAGGGCAGGCAAAGAGGCAGAGAATTAATACATTTATTACTTACCTGTTTTGTTCCAAGCACTTCAGATGCCACTGCAACTAATCCTAGTTATCTTCACTTTATAAATAAGGGCACAGACTTGCCCTAAGGTCAAACAGTAAGCAGCAGTGCTGGGAAGTTTGGAATTGCCTGTATATTTTTTAAACAATTCCTTATATTTTTCACATGAAATTATTTATTTGGATACTCAGAGTCTAGCACATTATTTCCAGAACTGAAAATACTTGTACCACTTTATGGAGGAAGAGGTTGGTCTCAGGAAGATTAAGGGACCTACCAGGTGCTCTGCAGGAGGTCCGAGAGTTATTCACCAAAGATAGCATTTCTTCATATAAATGCAGGCATATCTCTGGAAGTTCCAAATTTGTTACCTGCATGATATGACAGAGTTTTGTGGGGATTTTTAATATGTAGAAGGGAATTGCTGGCAAAGCTTCACAGTAAAAAAATGATTTTCTAAAATCTAAAGAACAAATGCAGTCTTACTATAAGAAATCTTTCCAGAACTAGAAAAATGAAATATCTAAGCAACAGTAAAACATGGATTGAGCGAAGAATAAGATAGAAGGTACAAATAGTAAGGTTAAATAGATATACAAGGCTGACGTAGGCATCAAGCTTTGAAGGTGAGGAAATGATATGGGGAATAAAAATATCAGGTGATGCACCGTCAATTGATGTCAGCTTTGCAATTAAGAACATGTATGAATGAATCTATAATTTGTATTTCCTAATTTTCCCTTATACCCTATGATAATTTTGGTCTTGGCTTGAGGAAAACAAACGGAAGAATCATAGGAATTTGCCTGCTGCTCTCCTCTGGAATTTTTATTAACTCTGTAATCCTCACCCCATATTTTAAAGAACAGCAATCCCCCTAGATATGTAAAAGGTCACATATATGGCAGTGCTCTGAAAACCAGAAAGCTCTCCACAGAATTAGTTATTATCAGCATTTATCACTATTAGCAGCAAAACATTTGCTTTAAAAGAATGTTTTTGCCCTATTGAAGGTAGTTTTCCTTTTTTTCTTTTTTGCCTATAGCCATTGAATTTTTAAAAATCAATTGAAGGCTACAGAGTAGAAAAAGAGCTTTTGTATTACTTGTTTTGAGTAATTCATTGCAGATTAAACTTATCTGATTTTTAAAATAAAAAACAGAACTTTGGAGACATATATAAGCAATACTTAAAGTATATTTTCACTTTCATTAAATAGTAGCTAAAATAAAATAGACATATTTTAAAAATGAGGGAGGGGAGAAAGCAAGGAAAGGAATGACAGAAAGACAGACATTGGAGAAAAAGATAGTGACACTGGATGGAAAAAGAAACCCAAATAGGGAGAAAAAGGAAATGAAGAGAGCAAACTGAGAGAGCTGGTTCTTAAATGCCATTAATCTGTTTTTCTTACATTCATTTGGGTTGTAGACCACGGAATAACATAAATATTCCTTGAAATATCAATTAGCTGATTTTCTTGTAAGCTATAAACATGCAAATGTTTATGATATACATAAAACAAAATTGTACCCACAGCATGATGACAATTAAAAAAGAAATTCCTATGCTCAAAAAAGAAGACTAGAAGGATATATAACAACATATTAAAAATGACCTTTGTGTGATAAGCATGCAAGTGATTTTTTTTCTCCTTCTGTTTTCCCCTTTGATTTTTTTTTTTTACAGATTTCTAAAATGAATATGCATTCTTTATAAAATAAAAAGCAACTATATATTGCTTGCAATGCCAATGGACTCCTTACTTACTTACTACTCCTTAACTGCCTTAATCTGTAAACTTCCATAAACTCCACTAAGAATAGGGCATCTTCTGCAGCATGGCCAGAGGGGCAAAAGTGTTTTCTGAACTGCAGCTTGGGTCCATTTAAGGGAGTGTGACAGAGAACATTTCTGTGGTCCCCAACTCAGGACCTCACTTTTTGCCTCATCTTTAGCCCCCTCTATTACCAGTATAGACTATTTTATCAAAAAAATATTTATTGTACACTTTTGAAGTATTTGGTACTGAGCTAGAACTCCATAAAAAGCAGTAATTACCTTTAAAAACAGTTAACTGACATGAAAGAAATACTGATAATTATGAAACACTTGTGTCTTGCTTTTTCTTCTCTAATTATAGGATTTGGAGTTTTTACTGAACAAGCTGATGAAGCTGTGGAAAATGGATCTAAATGGAAATCCTGTTTGTCTCAAACCAAAATACAGAGACAGGCTGATATTGGTGTCCAAATCACTGGGTACACATTTATATTATTTTAATATAATTTTCTTAGAGAAAGAGAACTGGTAAACTTTTTACTTAATTTATCAGCAAGCCTTCAGAAATATAAATATGACATCTGGATCTACGAAAATGGTCAACTTCAAATTTGATATTTTGAATAAGATCAAAAGTTAAAATTGAGAAATAAAGCATGAAAAAATCTGCTGTACAGAAATAATTAATTAAGGCACCAGATAATTCTCTAAAAAGAAAATGTAGCTGTTACCAATAAAAACGGTTAGTCATAAATGTGTAGAATTTGCTGACCTTTTGGCAAACTTTTGCTGGCACAAATCCTCTGACAATCCCAAGAGACTCTTTAGCTCTTGGTTCTGCAGATAAAATTGATCAAGGTTTTCATTGCTTGACACTTGCCAAATGGTACCCTAAGAACATATAGGAGTCCCTTCAATTTGAAAGGGGAGCAGGGTGGGGAGTCCTTTTATGAGACCCTTACAAATAATAACACTATACTGGGGGAAAGGGAGCAAAGCACTTCAATAGGGACCAAGTTACACAGCATCAGAGAGACAGGCACTGCCCTCTCACAAAGGAGATTCATGAGAGGGTTCCCTATATCAGAACTTCTGTGACATACTGTACTTAGGTATAAAAACCATTTCAAAGCTCATAACTGTAGTAAACCTTGATTAATCATAACACTAGTGCAGTGGTTCTCTTCGAGAAGGGAGGGGTGGACCGAGGGCATATCAGAAAAATCCAAGGTGATTTTTCAAAATATATATGTGAGGGTCACACCCTGCCCACACTTTACCCCACCAGCCAAAGGTAGGGAAGAGAATACACAGGTAGAACCAGCCCCCAACTCTCCCTCTCCTCACCTCTCTGCCCACCATACACAATGGTATTAGTCCACTTTCCTTAGGAAGCAGAGTAAATACAATTAATGTTTGATGATTAAGAATCTTCCGACGTTCATGGAACCATTTCTGGAAACATTTCTCATGATATAGTACTGTAGGTCACCCTGTAAAAGATGTGGAAATAAGTATACTGATTTCCAAATAAAGAGGATTTATTCAAAGTTTTTTTTTAAATCTTCTTTTCTATAACATATTTTCTGATTATAAAATTAACACATATTTCCTGTAGAAAATACAGAAAAATATCATTCATAATCCCACCATAAGTCTGCTGTTAACACTTTAGTATACGTCCTTTCAGAATTTCTATGCACATATACAGATAGAACAAATTCTCTTTGATTTTAGCTTATTTTATTCTCATTTCCTTCTTTTTCCTAAATGCAAAACCAAAAAACACAGAGTTAGTTGAGGGCCTGGTTTGATGTTGTCTCAGTAAGGACTATGGGGAGCCATTTTATGTTTTGTAAATAACCAATAGAATGACAATCCACCCATTTGGTTTACTGAACACGAGTAGAAGTAAATTTTGTGTTGACAGCAATTCATTAAAACAAATCTCATAGGTCTCTGATCTTTTATCCATTACCTGGCTTCCCCTCCTGAACCACCTCTATACCTAATAACCTCAAATAAGATCTAAAAACAAGATGGAATCAGGTTTACGGAGGCATAGTCTCCTAATCATTTCTCAGCTCTGTTTGGGACATTAACGTAAGGAAGAAGGGATTATGGTAAAAGACTTGGATTTTTCATTCCTTATCTTTACAATAGATGTTTTTAAAATATGATTGATTAACACATATCACATCCAAAAGTATATTAACAAATTATACAATTATTAATAAAAACAGATCTGGAAAGACATCAATAAATACAAGTGGTTGGGGAAACTGAGCATAAGAGAATGACCTTTAATGTAAAGTTATAAGTACTAAGATGTTTGATGATAAAACATTTACCAATTTCTTAAATTATAATTTGGAGAGTGCTATTACTCAGTTAAAATAAGTACATGAGACAAGATATGGAGACAATTTTACAGTTTATGGTTCTAGTTTATATTTCCAGTTTCATCACTTTATTTTTATTTATTTATTTTTTTTTGTGGGGAAGACAAGCCCTGAGCTAACATCTGTTGCCAATCCTCCCCTTTTTGCTGAGGAAGACTGGCCCTGGGCTAACATCCGTGCCCATCTTCCTCCACTTTATATGGGACGCCGCCACAGCATGGCTGACAGGCAGTGCGTCGGCGGGCGCCCGAGATCCGAACTCGCGAACCCCGGGCTGCGAAGCGCGGACTAAACCGCTGCGCCACCGGGCGGCCCCATCATCACTTTATTTTTTTACTTTGGGTATAACAATATTATGGATCATATTTAAGTGGTAATGTTAATACTTTCCATAGTACAATTAATATTTTATCAGGATATTGTCATTTTCCCTGTAAAAATATGATCTAAAAAATTTTACTACATCCTTTCTACATTCTGGGATCCAGAGGAAGACATTACATGGATGATGAGAGAAAAAATACATATTTAATTTTAAAAACTACTATACAGGTGCTGACCCCCTGGCATAGTGGTTAAGTTCCACGTGCTCCTGCGGCCTGGGTTTGGTTCTGGGCATGAACCTACACCACTCATCAGCCATGTTGTGGTGGTGATCCACATACAAAATAGAGGGAGACTGGCACAGACGTTAGCTCAGGGCTAATCTTCCTCAAGCAAAAAAAGAGGAAGATTGGCAACAGATGTTAGCTCAGGGCAAATCTTCCTCATCAAAAAAAAAAACCTACTATACAGCAAACTTTCTTATAAAAGATGGTCTTTTTAGTAAATGAAGGCCACCAGTATTCACATGATTAAAAAGTTAATATAAACTGTCCTATAATAAGGGAATAGTTCAATATTTTATAGTGTATCTATATCAGCCATAAAAAATTGTATTTAAAGAAAGACATGGAAAAATGTTTACAATCAAATATTAAAAAGTAGGATGTAGAATAAATTCTGTATAGAGAATTCCAATTTTATTTAATACACACACATATATATACACATACATACACAGAAAATAAAAAAAACTAAGAAATATACTAAAGTGTTATCAGTGGTTTTCAATGATTATTTCTGATTGTGAAATACAGGCAATGTTAATTTTTTTCTTTTCCAAAATGTTTGTATTTTCCATATATCTTACAACATACAAAAATTATTTGTGTAATTTAAGAAGCTCAATTTTCAAAACTTTTTTAAAGGAACAAAATGTAAAGAGAGCTTAAATCTCACTTCACAGAACCAAGAGGCCAGCTATGTGGGTTATTCCTATTATACTCTGTGTCCTAGGATATAATAAGCATTGTTTATGTTGTATGTGCTTTTAAAATACCATGTTACATATTTAAAACTTCTTATTCACTTTAACATAAAACATATTTTGCTTTTTCCTAAGAATAATAATCATAATATTATTTAAATAAATAGATAACACTTAATTTTTGTCGAGTATGACATTTTGTTTTTAAAAATAACAATATAATTTACATATGGTCCTAAAGGGACCAAAGATCAAATTGTTTACACTGACTATCTTTGGCAGTGATGGGAAGGAGAGGTATGGATAATAATTACAGAGTCTTTTTATGTTTTTTCCATTATGTTTCAGTGGTTTATAATAAGTACATATTCTTTTTGAAATCAGAAAAAAGTAATTAAAAATACTCTGTTGTGTAATAAGGTATTTTAAAAAGAAATTTATTTTAGCCTATGATATAACTTAAGTTCATGTGCCCTAAACCAGAAGTATCTATATTTTACCTATATATTTACATTTATATATTGTATTTTTTAACATGTATGTTTTTCTCTAGAATTTCTTGATGGAAAAGAAATTAAAAATATGGAAAGACAATTCCTAATGAATTGGAAAGCATCCAAAGATGCCAAGAAAATGAGCAAGAAAAGACACAGTAAAAACGAGGATGCAAGTAACTCAGACATAAGTAAGCAGGCTGCCATTCATTAGCTGACACTTCTACTAGCAAAGGGAATATTCTACTCAACAAAAAATGAGAAGAAATAAGAGGTTTTGTTTAGATTTTTTTTTTTTACTTATTTACTTAGTTGTGCATAAAGATAAATGCAATTCCGAGGAAATTTTACCTGTAATGTTCATATACGAAAATGGTAGCCTCTATCAACAAAAGCTGTTTTTGGTTCATATTGAGTATGACTGTGTCAGTTAATGTAAACATAGAGCCAGGAGAGTGGGGAAAAATGTGTAATTTTATATCTAGCAAAAGTACATGATATTAGTTATGTAAATAATGAAACAAGAATCAGCTATGTAAATTGTGAAACCTAAGTCACTAGTATATTTATTTAGCAACAGTGCAAAAATCACATTTTTCATCACGATAGAAAATAAAAATGCATTGCAACCACATCTGTGGCCTATACTCTGTGGCCTGTCCCCTTTCTTATGTACACACCCCAACACCTGAATATTTTGATTGTAATATGCCTAAGGTTGTGTTACAAAGGACATGCCAACCACCTTTGCCTAAATAATGCAACCAAATGTAGCTAAATGTAATATATAACAATCATCTTTATCATATAGGGGAGCATCCTAGAACTGACTCTTCACAGATTCTGTAGTCCAGAACATTGGAATGAGCCCCTTCCTCCATTCCATGAGAGTGTTTGAATGCTAATGGTCTTCTTGTTCCACAGCTAATAGGATGGGGGCATCGAAAGGGGTTAGGCCAGAGGAATAGGGAAAGGGAAACTGGGACAGTGTTGTAAGGCTTTATGCATGGATAGCATATCCTAGGAGCTCTGTCACTCTAGGACAAGGAGTTTGAGGTAAGGAGAAGCAGAGGCAGAAAGGCATGGAGCTCTGATGAGTCTGCCATATCATATCCCCTAAATATGAACTGTGGAAAATCATTTTGAAGAACAGGACTTTCTGAGCTGACAGTATACCCATGAGTGATACTGTGTTGGCAAAGTGAATTTCTCAACATCTGAAACCTAGAAAATGAACAGAAGGCATTTCTCTTCCTGTGTTTATCCCTGGCTGGCTGTGAAGGGCAGAACTAAACCCAGAGTAAGGATTTCAGTATTTTACATATTTTCAGTATTACACCAAAGATGCCAAAGTACCTCATTAATATTGAAGTACTTGTAGAATTCAACACCAGCCCTCACCCCAAAATTGAGCCTATTCTAAAAATAACATAGTTTCCCTCATCTTAATAGATTTCAAAAATTCTTCTTAATTCAGGGATAATTAGATTAATTAATTTTTAACTTCTCCAAAGAAATTCAACAAAATAATAATTAAATTGCATTAAAGTTTATAATTTTTTAAAATGACACTGTCATTTAATTTTCTCAATAAAATCCTTATTAATCTCTTTATAATCTAGTGTGATCTCCAACTAATTAACAAAAACAATCCTTAAAGCCACATAGATACACTAACAACAAACTATCTGAAAAGGAAATTAGGAAAACAATCCCATTTACCACAGCACCAAAAAGAATAAAATACGTAGGAATAAACTTAACTAAGGAGGTAAAAAAATTGTATACTGAAAACTACAAAACTGATGAGAGAAATTAAAACAGAAACAAGTGGAAAGATATCCTGTGTTCATGGACTGGAAGAATTAATATTGTTAAAATGTCCATAATACCCAAAGTGATCTACAGATTCAATGCAATCCCTTTCAAAATCCCAATGGCATTTTTCACAGAAATAGAAAAAAACAATTCCAAAATTCATATGGAACTACAAAAGACCACAAATAGCCAAATCAACTTTGAGAAAGAAGAATAAAGCTGGAGGGAGGCATCACACTTCCCGATTTCAAAATATATTACAAAGCTATAGTAATCAAAACAATATGGCACTGACATAAGACAGACATATGGATTAATGGAACACAATAGAGAGCTCAAAAATAAATCCACGCTGGGGGCCGGCCCAATTGCCTACTGGTTAAGTTCGCATGCTCTGCTTTGGCAGCCAGGGTTCACAGGTTTGGATCTCGGGCACGGACCTACACACCACTCATCAAGCCACGCTGTGGCAGCATCCCATACACAAAATGGAGGAAGATGGGCGCAGATGTTAGCTCAGGGCTGATCATCCTCACCAAAAAAAATAAATTAAATAAATCCACACATAAATGATCAACTGATCTTCAATAAGGGTGCCAAGAATACACAATGGGGAAAGGCTAGTCTCTTCAACTAATGTTGTTGGGAAAATTGGATATCCACATGCAAAAGAATCCAATTGGACCCTTATCTTACAACATACACAAAAATCAACTCAAAATGGATTCAAGACTTGAACATAAGACCTGAAACTCCTAGAAGAAAACCTAGGGGAAAAGCTTTATAACATTGGTCTTGGGATTGATTTCATGGATATGTCATCAAAAGCATATGCAAGAAAAACAAAAATAAACAAGTGGGACTACATCAAACCAAAAAGCTTCTGCAGAGCAAATGAAACAATCAACAAAGTGAAAAAGCAACCTACAGAATGGGAGAAAATATTTGCAAACCATATATCTGATAAGAGGTTAAGCTCCAAAATAGCAACAACTCAATAGTAAAAAATCCTAATAACTGGATTGAAAAATTGGCTAGAGACATAAACAGACATTTCTCCAAAGATATACAAATGGCCAACAGGTATATGAACAAATGCTCAACATCACTAATCATCAGGGAAATGCAAATCAAAACCACAATGAGATATCTCCTCACACCTCTCAGGATGGCTATTATCCAAAAAACAAAAGACAACAAATGTTGACGATGAAGTGGAGAAATTGGAACCCTTGCACACTGTTGGTGGGAACGCAAAATGGTACTGCCACTATGGAAAACAATATGGCAGTGCCTCAAAAAAATTAAAAATAGAACTACCATGTGATCTAGCAATCCCACTTCTGGGTATTTATCCAAAAGAACTGAAATCAGGATCTTGAAGAGATATTAGCACTCCTATGTTGATGCAGCACTATTTACAATAGCCAAATGTGGAAACAACCTAAATGTCCATCTACGGATGAATGGATAAAGAAAATGTGGTAAATACATACAGTGGAATACTATTCAGCCTTAAAAAAGAAGGAAATTCTGCAATAGGTGACAACATGGATGAACTTGGAGGACATTATGCAACGTCAAGGAGTCTGACTTTTTCCTCCCTGTAGGGAAGAACAGGCTTGTGTAAATACACATGAGCACAGACTGCATGCATTTATAAAGAAGGTGGAAAACATTCTCCTGTCATTGGACAGACGCTGCTTCACTGTGTTCCACATAGAATACAGGCACAGCTCCCAATGTGCAGAACCTTAAAGGAGTGTGGGGCACATACTTTTAACATTTTGGAAGAAGCACTCTAAGCTCCTTTCCCGCTCTGGGCAGGGATCACATCAAAGGAGCCTGAGGCGCTGATGAGAGGTGGTTCACTAGTGAGTGGATGACTACAACAAGGGCATCTAGTGGCAGAAAGGAGGGGAAGCCCAGAGCACTACAGAGGTAGGCTACTTTCACCACTTCTCCAAACCAAAGGTTCTTAATCTAGTGTCCCTGAAGGAAACATGAAAAGTTTCATTAGATTCTCACAGGAGTTTAGGATCCAAAAAATAGTTAAAGAATCACTATTCTAAACTTTGAATACATACATAATTTAGCTCCATATGAATCAGCTCTAAGTGTCCTGATGAGAAGAAAATTGTTTTGGTTTTAAAAGATGATATTGCTTCAATGTAAAGATAAATCATACCAGAAAATAACTTCATTTCTTCATAAAACTAATAGGCACTTGCTATATGCTGGACAGTACTGAATATAAAAACTCAAATGATCTGATTTCATCTGATCTCAAAGATCTTACAAGCTATTTGGAGAGTCAAATGTGATACTGTTACTGTATAGTGTGATAAATGCTATGGGCCTTATAATCAGATCCTAATACATCCTATAAATTATTCATTAAATTTTCATTTATAATCGATACCATGATTGCTCTATTGAGCTTTCCAATCATATCATAGTAGTCACTACAATATAATGAAGAGCAACAGCATATTTCATTAAGAAAGTAATCAGAGCCAGTGAACATACTTTGGAATAGATTTCATTTTTCCAGAACTGCCTGCTGAAGGTCAGGTCGGTTTGTCATGAGACCCTCTTTGCAAGGTCCAATCAAGGGATGGTGACTTAGCATTCCTTAATGGAGCCCACCTGAAGAAGACCCATGAACAACACTGCTGCACTGTCCTACCCATTCCCTGAAGAGTGGCTTAGGCTTGCCGGGATGGAGGCTTAAAGGAGAGAGAGTCCTGAAAGTCTGGAAAATGCTTTATTTGGGGAGAGGAGAAAGGACATGCAGGGAGTTCTAGTTTTGGTCTTGCCTCCTCTCCATTCACACACAAAAAAACAGAAGCTGTGTGAGAATTTGCTTTGCTTTATAATTACTTTTTCATTTAATTTTACTTTATGTCCATTGTCATTACCATCAAAACCTTAGCCAGTTTGTCCACAGCACCCCAATGGTTTCTTAAAGATTTACACAACTGGTGTCAATTTCACAACACTGTTCTTGAGTTTTGTTTCTTTGCCAAGCATTTTGAAATTTGCTAGTATATCACCAAGGTGGAAAAGAAAACAATAAAAATGGACATGGCCTCAGAAAACAGTGTTGGTAAATGCTATACATTGCCACACACTAAGATCAGTTGTGAGCTGTGGCATATACCACATATTCTACAGCCCCAAGCAAAACTCTAATCACTAGAACAGCACTGACGAAACAGCAAATAAATCACTCTATCCTCGTTTGCCTTACTAGGAACATTAAATACAAAGTTAAATACATTTTTAACTACTATATACTGCAAAGGCAGGCTAGCAGAATAGAGGGGTTTCTGTGAGAAGAACATAAATATTAAACATAAACATAAACATAAACATAAACATTCTGCCACTGTCAGTGAAGTTGATTATGTTCAATCCTGAGTCTTCAGTTTTATAATGTGAAAAAATATTACATAAATATTTTCTTTTAAATGTTTTTTATTTCCTCAGGTAACATTTTTACTGAGGGCATGCCAAAATATCACTTTAGCATTGCAAAAGATTTAAGTCTTATTAAATGGGAATATCAGTTCTACTTCTCTTTAGTACAAGATGACCAAATATATTATGGAATTTCATTAAGCTCTTGATGCAGATTTTTAGGGTGTGCCTATTGCTAACATTTTACTAATTAAGCATAAAGCTACGAGATAACGAGAATAAAGCTAGAAGGTCAGCAAAGTGTTAAAAACAAAATATCCAGCCCAAACACAAAGAATAGATTCTTGGTTTCTAAAAAGTTGATTAAAGCAACTCCTTTCCTTAATTACTTTAAGGGGAAGAATGAATTGGCATCAGCAGACCAGTCTCCTATAGTCTACAATTAATTGATACATTCATTGCAAGGTGGGGAACCTGCTCAGAGGAGGAAAGGAGCTTAGAGTGCTTCTTCCAAAATGTTAAAAGTATGTGCCCCACACTCCTTTAAGGTTCTGCACATTGGGAGCTGTGCCTGTATTCTATGTGGAACACAGTGAAGCAACATCTGTCCAACGACAGGAGAATGTTTTCCACCTCCTTTATAAATGCATGCAGTCTGTGCTCATGTGTATTTACACAAGCCTGTTCTTCCCTACAGGGAGGAAAACGTCAGACTCATTGACGTTGTTTTTGACCCTCAAACTGAACTTGATACTATCAATGTACACTTTAATTAAAGATTAGTTCGAAACTATTTTTTATTTAAAGGCTTATTCTGAACAAATGCCTTCACTGTTCAATTAAAAATAATATATGGTATTAAACAAAAAATGTACACATTATTGCTTCTGTGTTTGTCACAGTAAATACTTCTGACAGATGTTTCCTCTCTTTTCAAACATGCTAGGAGGTGCTTGAGCCTCAGTAATTTTAAAGGATATTAAATGCATTTATATATTGTAAATAAGATCCACTGACAATACTGTACAGCACTGTACAATGAAAAAAAGCAAATTGTTACTTGATTATTTAACTACCAAATCTTTCAAGCCTCAGCAATCTCAATAAAGTCAATCCATCTCTTTTGTTAATGTAAAAATAATAACTTTCTAGCTGGGTTAGAATGCCCTTAGTTTCAGATACCTTTAAGGAATGTGAATCTCTGGGACCCATAATTCACAGAAAATGTTCACTGTATGTTATTTAACCATTTATAAAATACCTACTATCTTTAGTTAGAATATGGAAGCATTATGTTTCTTTGAGTTAAAAAGTGAAGGTTAATAACAGTAAAAATGCTTGCTTTCACCACTGTTAAGGTTATGTTTGAACACTTGCAACAACAGATCTCCTGTGCTTCAAGAAGAATTTTAAAAACTTAGATAATAGTCACAAAACTCTGGGATGAGCGTATATAAACTGATTTGCAAAACTCTAAATGCCTTTAATTTTACTTTGTTAAACCTAACCTCTAATTAATTTTATATGCAAAATAAACTTATATGTATCAGTAATGTAGGTATTATGTTAAGATTTTGATTTGCAGTTCCCAAAAACCCTTTTGAAATTAGGACACCCTTCCCTTCAAAATCAAGTAACAGTGGTAAGCAACATAAAGTGTTTTTAGAACAGTCTAAGCTAGCTTTTGTGACTTCTAGTCTCAACTGTTAATGGGTTACTCTGTGAACAAGAGTTATGTAAGATCTAATTTAAAAGAATTAGTTATTTTCCATTTTAAAATGTCTACTTTGAAAGCTGAATCTTCATTATCAAATTTTATAAAAACAGTAGAATGCTTTGAGATAAGAATACTATCAGATCCATTTTATAGATGGGGAAAATGAGCATTGGAGAGGCCCGGTCAGAGGGGCCAAAAGTCATGCAGTTGCCATGAGGCAGAGCTGGGACTTGAATCCAGGTCATTGACTCCAAAGCCAAGCTCTTAACTGCTCTCCAAGGAGGTCTCAAAAACCCTTTCAGGTACAGGTAAAGTAAGTGAGGGAAGCAAGTGAGAATGTGATTGAGGTGAACTGGAGAGCACATGTCCAACTAAAAGCAACTGCAGCTACGCAGCTCCAAAACAGTGTAGGCAGGCAGATATGCCAAACTTGAGAAATCAGACTAGCTAGCAAGTGAGATATCTAGATTGTGAAATCATCTGATTTTAAAATACTGGATCATATTTTTTTAAATAGTGGATCACTTTTTTTAAATATCTATTAAAATGGATAAAAAGAAAAAAATCTGGTAATGCCAGCAAGCTATGGAGCAATTGGAATTTTTATGCACTACTGGTGGGAATGAAAAAATAGTACAGTCACTTTGGAAAACAGTCTGACCTATTCTTATAAAGTTAAACATATTCTTACCACTTCTAACAGACCCACTCCTAGGAATTTTCCCAAGAAATGAAAACCTATACTCACACAAAAATCTGTACCCAAATGTTTATAGTGGCTTTTTGACAATCACCAAAAACTGGAAATAACCCAAAGGTCTCTCAACTGGGGAATGGATTAACAAACTGTGGTACAGCCATACAGTGGAATACTACTCAGCAATAAAAAGGAGTGAACTAGTGATACATGAAACAACATGAATAGATCTCAAAAGCATTATGCTAAGTGAAAGAAGCCAGACTTAAAAGGCTACATACTGGATGATTCTATGACATTCTGGCAAAGGCAAAACTATAGCGAGAGAAGACAGATCAGTAGTTGCCAAGGACTAGAGGTTGACTACAAAGGGTCAGCACAAGGGAACTTTGGGAAGTGATGAAATGTTGCATATCTTTATTGTGGTAGTGGTTACATGACTATATATGTTTATCAAAACTTGCTGAACTATATACTCAAAAAAGTGAATTTAACTATGTAAATTATACCTTAAACAATGAAAGAAACAGGTGAAAGGTGAAAAAAAAGCACTAATTATATAAAACCTATTGTTTTATATATATATATATATATATATATATATATAAAACCAACATGTTTTCTTCACTGATATGTGTGACCATTTTCCATAATAAAGATGAGTTAAGATGAAAAATTGACATATTTAGAAAAAACACAAGTATAATTTCACTCCGTGAAATAAAATCTACAGCACTCTAAAGCCATATTCTTTCTGGAAGACTAGAAAAGAACTCCAAAGAACGATATACTATGAAAATAGTATTTGGATTGTTAATAGGGAGTCAAGTTAAAGTATGCTCTTTATTGAGATGATACAAAAAATGTTTTGCAAATTATGAGGAACTCTACAAGTATCAAATAGAATAGTATGGTAAAGAGCACAAGTATTAGGGTCAATCTGCCTGGCTTGAATCCTGTCTCTACCACTTACTAGCTGTGTGACCCTGGACAAGTTACTTAACCACTCTAATCTATTTTCTCAAGTGTAAAATGTAAAATGCTCAAAAGGTTTTTGTAAAGACTAAATGAGAAATAAAGTGCTTTTTTTGTAAAGCACTTAGCACATATAAAGAGTTAAGTTACTAATTTATGTGATTATGAAAATTTTAAGATTTTCATCTTCTATTTTGAATTTAACTGCAAATACTGGTTTCTTGCAGGAATTAAGAGTACTCTAGAATCATCAGAGGATTCAGAGAGGCTGCTTGGAGTGGCAGCAGACAGGACAAGGGGGTGGCCCACAGTAATGGGTCTTGTTACATCGGTCCTTTTTTCCAACTTGGCTGGTGGGCAACACAGATGTTTATAGTGGATTATTGTTAATATTGCCATTGTTAGCAGTGAAGAGCCTCTGTTGTGTCCCTACTTCCACCCCACCTCCCGCAGTAACAGGAGACTCTAGCAAGCTAGGCTACCATGAAGCATGTGAGATGCCATGGGTGCAAAATTTAAGGAGCCCTAGGCACCTAATTTGCCTCACTCTAGTCCTGGCCCACCTTCCCTCCAATATTCTTATTTCCTCAACTCTTAGATTTTCGACATTCTTCCCTATCCCAGGGGAAAAATTTTTATGCTTCTGCTTCCTTAAAATCTGGAAAGAGTCACAGTTTGGTGACTAGTCAATAGCCTTTACTATTGTTATTGTGTCCTAGATTCTATGTTTGCTACCTGTTTTGGATAACATTCACTTTTGAAATAATTTAACACTTTTTTTCCCTCTATTAATACAGGAATCTCTTTTTGAAGGAATCTGAAAGCTTGCTGACAAAAAATGATGTACATGAACCTGACCTCCTCCATAACCCAAAAGTAAAAGAAAATTTGTAATAAACGAGTAAATTCAGCCTTAAGTGATCTGAAACGTTTTACCTTTATAATACTAGGCAACATCGCCTTTTGTGGTTTGTAGCTTTATGATGTCTCATGACACATACAAGAAAAACTTCTAACTTCTTGTTTGATTTGCTGCTTTATAGAATCTGAAACATTCCTTTCCAGTCGCTTTATTCCTCATTACATACAACTTACTGGGAAAATAAAGATAAAAATGTGCTTTCTCATTCATCAAAAGAAAGTAATCCTTTTTTGAACCAAAGGTATTTTGGTGTGCTTCTTTCTAAAGCGTAAATCTAATTACAGTTACTGAATGGGAATTGAGACGAAAGCCTGAGGATTATTCTGATTCACTAAAAAAGTGTGGAACGATATTCAAATACAAGTGCCACCACTGCTATGTGCTAATTGGTAGTTCCAATTTAAAAATCTACTGTAAACTATGAAGTTAGGTCGCATATACAAGAGCAGTTTCATTAATGATATTTTAGATTTGATATTGTCTTGACCCCAAAGGAGATTTCAAAATGTCCCGCTCTTCGAATTGTAGGCACTGTTTCAAGGATATACTAACTACGTTGCTGGAAAGCATCGTGCGTGCACTCAGACTTCACCTCTGAAGGCGACGGTCCAAGACCGGCGGGACCACGGTGGGCTGGGGCGTCCCGGCCCCGGGTGCCCGGGGCGGCGCCCGCGTTCTCAGGGAGCCTGGGATGGAGCCCTCGCCGCACGGCGGCCAGCCTCGCTCCCCGCGGGTCCACAAGTGCGAAACGCCTCAGGCGACGCAGCCAAATAATGAAGCAAAGCGGGGGCTGCAGAGGCGGCCGGCAGGGTCCTCGCCCCGAGGAGAGGCGACCGCCGTCCCAGGGCCGTCTGCTCTGGTTTGGGGAACTTCCTAGAGTAGCACAGACAGCGGGAGCAGTTTATCGCGGCGCGGCTCGATGAACCGGGCCCGGAGTCCCGAGGTGGAGGGACTGCTGCTTTAAGCAACGAGGACAGCAGGAAACATTTACCTTGTGGTAGTAAAAGGACAGCGCTTCGAGGCGGCACACTCCACAGTTCCTCACAGAAAATTACAAGTCACGCTCAACAAAACGGCAGCGTTCCCGCCTCAGCTCGGCGCCTGTCAGGAAGGCGCCCGAGCTCAGACTGGGCCCGAGGAAGGAAGGCGGCAGCAAAACGAGGTAACTCGCGAGGCCAAGCCGGGGACCTAGCGCCCGGACCCCGGCTCCGGCCCCGCCGGCCGCCAACCCCCCGGGCGCTCGACGTATTGCGCTCGGAGTCCCGCGTCCGGGCGAACCAGGACTCGGGTGGGGGCGGGGCCAGAAGGACGCCCCGCCCCGCCTGGCCCCGCCCCCCCGGACGGTGTGATTAATGACTCTCCCGCGGCGGAGGGGGCGGCACCGCTAGGACGCAGCCCAGTGCATTGCCCCTCAGGTGGGCGCGCTCCTCGGCCTCTCTTGCTTGTCGTGCCCGACACCGAGCTTGGCCCGCACGCACGCCTGGCCGCGGGGACGCCCGCATAAAAGGCGCGCTCAGCCGGGGCTGGAAGCGGCCGTCGACTTCGGCTGGACGACGATGGAGTGACCGGAGCGGCCCTGGCCACGCAGACCCGGTTCGACGCTCCTCGCCCGCTCGCGCAGCGGAGCCGAGCCCCACACGGCCGGTCCCGGAAAGGTGAGGGCCCCGGTCTGATCCCCGCTGCGCCGCGCGGTCCCCGGGCTCGGAGGGGTCGCGGGTGCCTTAGTCCCAGGTGAGGCCAGGGCCCCCCCAGCAGAAATTGTCCTGGGCTCCCGCCGTCGCCCCTGGGGTCCCCGGCCTCGGGAGCGAATGGTGCGAGGGCGGCCGGCGTGGGCACCGCGGGCCAAAGCGAGGCCTGAGTTTCCCGCCACGCTCGGTGAGAAGGACCCGCACCATCTTCCCTGCGGGATGCCCGGATAACATTCCAGGAGGGGGTACAAGTTCCGGAACCGGAGCTGTGCTTCTGAAATCTTCCTTCCCGGGTAGAGTAGCCCTTTCACTTAATTCGTCCGTGAAAAGTCAAACGGGCACCGCGCCCCTGCTCAGCCTCCTGAGCAGCCCGGGAATTCTCAGGCCCCACAACTCTGCCCAGACGCCGGGAGGCAGACGCGCCCCAGTCCAAACGAGATCGTCTCTGACAACTCCGCGAGCCACGTCGGACGGCCGGGCCCGGCGCCCAGGGGGAGCGAGAGGGCTGTGCCTGCCCGGGTAAACCCGCCCGGCGCCCCGGCCTCATCGCATTTTCGGTCCTTTGCAGGGCGCGCGGCTCGCGAAGCCGCCATGGACCGCGGCGGCCCCACGGGCAGCCCCCTGGTCGCCACCACCTGCGACTCTGGCCCTCAGCGGACCGGGCCCGGGCCGGCGGGCGCAGGCGGCGGCGCGCGCTCGGGGGGCGGGCGGCCGGCGGCAGCCAACGCGGCGCGGGAGCGCAGCCGCGTGCAGACCCTGCGGCACGCCTTCCTGGAGCTGCAGCGCACGCTGCCGTCCGTGCCGCCCGACACCAAGCTGTCCAAGCTGGACGTGCTGCTGCTGGCTACCACCTACATTGCGCACCTCACCCGCAGCCTGCAGGACGACGCCGAGGCGCCGGCAGACCCCGGGCTGGGCGCCCTGCGCGGCGACGGGTACCTGCACCCTGTTAAGGTAGGCGGTAGAGCGCACTGCGGAGCTGTAGCAGGGCGTCTAGACCTGCCTGGTCTGCCACCGTCTGGGCAGATGCCGCCGAGCTCTCGCCCCTCCCCTCCCTGGGGGGTGAGGCGAGAAACAGATGAGGAGAGCGAGCTTGGCTCGCGAAGGCCCTGGTAGCGAGGTCCCCGCTGCAAAATGCTACTCCTTAAGTGTTCGCAGGTGGTGGATTTAAACCTAGGGTCGCTTGGGTAGAGGTGTCTCATGCCGCCTATAGGATACAGCCTACAGGATGCCCTTCCTAGTTGAGAAGTTTCTGCGGGGATGCCTGGTGGGATGCTTGGTTGCACGTTCTGGTAATTTTTAGTATCAGAGTCACATTTGTGAGCCTTTGAGAGTTTTAAAGTGTTTTTAATTTACATAATTACGTTTCCGTTGTGGTTTTTATCAGATGTTTGAAAAGTTCCAAGAATTAAATGGGGTGATGGAATTATCTGCCTCTAAGTAATCTTGTGAAACCAATGTTGAAAATTTTTTTGTAAAATTGGTAAAAACAAAATGAGACCCTTCTGCATCCCCACGGGGTAAATTTTCAATCCGTTTAAATAAAAGTTAACTATCATGGACTAAGCTACCAAGAAGGTTAGAAAAACTATAATGTGTTTATGTAATTTTTATAATAGATTGGCATATATGTTGAGTGGGCTGATTAAATACTATATTCAAATTCTCTGATGTTATTAGCCAAGAGAATAATCCGTTTTGTATAATTTTTCTACATTACATATAGGTAGAATGGTCAGGGTTTTCATTTAATATGGTATGTATGATTATAGTGTATTACCTATATTGCAGTATTTAGACTCTGCATCTTCCCTTTCTCCTAGATTTGATTATTTTTGAAGTCCTACATGGATCTGGCTTTCTGTTCAAAATGCATCATTTTCCTTATATTTTCTAAAACTAAATTTTCAAATTTTTGGTTCCACCACTCTGAAGCATTTTACCACGTGCACACACACACAAATAGAAAATTAGAACTTAGCCTTAAGTATATCAGTGTTCAGTAAATTATTGAATAATCATTATTTAAATATGGTAAAGCACACCCTCTAATAGTAACTGAACTTAAAATTCTGTGGTGAGGTTTAACAAAATTTACTTTCCAAATATAATCAACGTGATGATAGACTCAAACTATTTCAAAAATTAGTATAAACATTTGAAATATCGTTTATTTATAATTATGATAGACCCCATTCCATTCATGTGTTATGTAGTATAATATCAGCTGTAAAGTCATTCATTATTAATTACAGGGTTTTATATTATAGTGTGCATTAGGTTGTTATTCAAATATATCATTAATATTAGGTTTCTCTTAACTTCACATTTCTCATATACTCTAAGAAAATTTACTTTAAGTAGACTTTAATACAAAAAGCATCTGTTAAATGCCTCTTTGTGGGAGATACAATTCAGATGAGAAATCAAGTTATTTTTCACCTTAGTTTCTTGCAGTGCTTTTTTTTGAAGAGTAATTTTAGAACTGTAATTTTCACGTAACAGTAAGCTTAACAAGTTTTTTGCACTTGATTCACGTACCAAATGTTTTTGTAGTCTTATAACTCTTTTAAGAAAAATTAAATCTCATTTGTCCTCTGAAGCAATTATTTTGATTTTAAAAGACAACTCTAGGGATAGGGAAATAAGGCCATCTTTAAGACCTCTTAAAAATGAAATTGATGATGGTTGAACAAGAGACTTATCTGTTTTAAAATTATTAATTGAGTGCCTGCTATGTGCAAAGCACTGTATTAGGAGAGTGAATACAATGAAGGATAAGACTCAGTCTCTGCCCTAACTGAACATATGCTAGAGACAAAGACAAAAATACAAATAGAACGACTATAAGGGAGAGTGTTATATGTGCCATCAGATAGCTCATAACTGTGTGCTATGGAGGTTCAGAGGAAAAAGATTTTATATACATGATTGAAACCACCTGTAACATATTATTTTACAGACACTACCAAAATGCTTAAATATTAAGTCTGTCTTTGATTAATCTCATGCAAAAGGAATAAAAATATTCTGATTATTTGTACTTTTTGGTTAACTAAAGGTATTGTAACCCTTAGAAAGTGTTCCAAAATGACTTTTTCTGCCTTACAAATACAGTGTTACTAAGTTTTACTTTGATGATCAAAGATCCATTAACAAATATTTCAAGACCATGATTTTCAATCATCCGTCCTCATTATCATTATTGGAAATTTAGCATTGTTAGCATTGTTGGGGATTTATATTGAGAGTATCTCACATGGAACTGAAAGGTTTAAGAGATTGCTATCCTGAGGCATAGTCTAAAACAGGAGTTTTTATCCCTTTGGGATGGGAGCAATTCTGATCAGCACCAGTGTCCCAAAGGGTAGTGATTCTCCAAGAGAATAGGGGTATATTTCAAAATTTTATGTTGGGAGAAAAGCACAGATGCCTTTTTTAATTGCATCACCCCTTGAGAATCATTGTTGATAATATAGATAAACAATAGTTTTAAAAATAAATACAAGGTTTTGGGGCCAGCCCGGTGGCCCAGTGGTTTAGTTCGCGCTTGGCAGCCCAGGGTTCGCCGGTTTGGATCCCGGGCTCCTGCCGACGCACTGCTTATCAGCCATGCTGTGGTGGCGTCCCATATAAAGTAGAGGAAGATGGGCACGGGTGTTAGCCCAGGGCCAGTCTTCCTCAGCAAAAAGAGGAGGATTAGCAACGGATGTTAGCTCAGGGCTGGTCTTCCTCACAAAAAATAAATAAATACAAGGTTTTGTTGTTGAGGGGTCATTTAACTCCAAAAACCAAGAGTGCATTTTTAAGGTTTTCAGTTTGAGGTTCAGTTCTGGTTAATTGTATGAGTTTGCTAGATTGTTCTAAGCCTGATGAAACTACGTAATTTTAAATATACCTTATTAGGTAAAGCAGAGGTGAGAATTGTGTTAATGTACACAGTGCTAAAACAGGCCATTGAAAAGTGAAATGTAAATCAGTCAGCTGGCCTTTTTGGAATGATGCTGACATGCAACCTAACCAATATTTTATTTACATTTTTGTTTCTGACTTTTAAAACTATTGATGTGTCTACATTAAATTCAGCTGAATAAAATCATTAGAAGCCTTTTTGAAAATCCAAGGGCACAAAGTTCTTGAAAAGGAAAGTTTTATTATTAAGTCCATGAAAAATGAGGCAAAAATCCGCATATACATTTTTAAGTTTGCTTCATTAATTACTTCTGTACTATCAAGTAGCAAGGATTTAAGGAACAGATGCCTTCATTTGTCTCCACGCTTGGCTGCCTGATTTTGAGTGATTCTCAATACAGTGGAACCCAGGTAGCATGTATCAGAACTACCAGGGAGCATTCAGGAGTATTTTGACTTTACTTGTTTTAAATGTATTTAATTCACATAGAATTCTCAAATTACATTTGAGGTTTGAGCATGAGATTTTTTTTTTTTTATGCTCATGAAGTTTAAAAGATTGAAAAACACTATTTTATAATATGCCAAAAATTCTGCACTTGAAATTGATGATTTCTGCCCTGCGCTATTCACTATACATATTAGTCTGTTCTGGCTGCAGTAACAAAATACCACAGACTGGGTGGCTTAAACAACAGAAATTTATTTTCTCATTGTTCTGGAAGCTGGAAAGTCCAAGATCAAGGTGCTGGCCAATTCAGTCCCTGGTGAGAGCTTTCTTCCTCTCTTGCAGTTGGCCAACTTCTCTTTCTCAAAAAAGAGGAGCTCTCTCTTCCGCTTAATAGGCCACTAATCCTGTCATGAGGGACCCACCCTAATGACCTCATCTAACCCTAATTACTTCCCCAAATACCATCACATTGAGGGTTAGAGCATCAATATATCAGTTTTGGGGGGACACAAACATTCAGTCCATATCATAGCACTGTGGCACTGGATTCTTCAGTATAATGCAGGACTTAAATCTGATCTGACAATGCCAGGTCCTGACATGTCAGAAAAACCCCAGGCTAGTTTCTATAACACTTCAGGCTACCAGTCCCTGCCAGGGATCCCAGGAACAGGACCAGCAACAGTGATACATCCAGAATGTATAAGAATGCACATCTGTGATTTAAAAAAAAAAACAGGGTCTAGCCCATGGCCTAGTGGTTAAGTTCGGCACACTCAGCTTCCGCCCAGGTTCAGTTCCTGGGCACAGACCTACACCGCTCAGTGTTGGCCATGCTGTGGCAGCAACCCACATATTTAATAGAGGAAGATTGGTGCAGATGTTAGCTCAGGGCAAATCTTCCTCAACAACAACAACAAAAACCAATAGATTTGCAGAAATAAGTGAGAGTATCAGTTTTATTACTGTATCAAATGTAGAATACGAACTTATTTATAAGAAAGTTATATAGGAGTGGACCATTTTAAACATAAATTTTATATTTTCTCTGTGTTTAAGGTATAGATTCCTAGCAGAATTATCTGAATTTAGGACTCTTAAATGACCTAAACTGCATGAAAGCAACTTTCAGATATTGCTTTTAGCTAGATAAGATGTTTAGGTAGTTGAATTAGTCACTTTTCATTGTAGTTCTTTGACAAGTGTAGACACATAATACTTATCATGTATAACTTTTCAAAATATCTTTAATGCCAGGGATCTTGTTTTAGGCTTAATTTTGTTGTAGGTTCATTTGAAATTAAAACATTATGGGTAGATATATTTTCCTATGGTTTACCATATTCATTCTCCATGATTTCTTGCAGTTCTTGTCCACATGCCCACATATTATTTTATACAATTATAATCAAAGTCGGTATATTTTTACTTTTATTGTTAGTATTAATAAACATTTTTTCATGTCATCCCTTAGACTTCTTAATTACAGTTGTTACTATCTACATAATACTGCACTCGCATAGAGGTATTTGGAATTTTTAATATTATTATTACAGACTATGTTATATCTGTCATAGATGCTAACTTTTGAATTCTTGTTTAAATATTCTTTTTCAGAAATGGCCCATGCGATCAAGATTATATATTGGTGCTACTGGTCAGTTTCTGAAGCATTCTGTCTCTGGAGAAAAAGCAAATCATGGCAATACTCCAACAGACTCACAGCCGTAGGCTCTCCCCTGATGGGACTGGTAGAAAGTGGTGTCTATTGTTTTTAAATAGTATGAAATAATTCTATATTTAGTACATCAGACATAACATACATGATTTCTGAAAGTTTACGTATGAATTCATAGTGGGGTGTTCAGATTTATTTGTCTAACCTAAACAAATGTGGAATGAAATAATCAGTCTTGTATAAAACACATAGCTCTTCTATTGTGTGAGAGAGTCACTACTATATAGTGCAGGAGAAACTACTGGAAAAAAGAAAAGACAAAAGTAAAGAATTGTGTATATATCCAAAGAATACACACATTTTCTGTAGTGTATCTATTACAAACTGAAAAGCTAATATCTATCAATTCAGTCTTCCTAGTTTAAAAAAATAAAAGCTGTGTTTGTGATACACCAGTATTTCGTTTTTATGAAAACCAATCTGTGCTTAAAGTTGGTCTAGGAAGCCATTTCCGTTGGAAGAGGTGAGATCATTTATTCAGTTTAAACTGAATATGTGTGAAAAGACTGTTGAAGTAATATGATGATGCAGTAACTTCTGTAACTAGTTAATTTTCCCTCTTAGAAAATTTGGAGTATTGGAAATGGTTTGCTTCATAGGACAGGGCTTGACCACCTTCCTAGAGGGTCATTAAATATCTTATGTGTCTAAATTGTGGAAGGCATTGAGAATCCCTGCACCCTGGTGTGAACAGGAGATGGGTGTCCTCCTGGTCACTCCATATTGATCCCACTCTCAGGCCCTGGACTAGGTGAGCAGGTGCAGCTGCAGCCACCCTAGAGAGAGTGGCATGATCAGGCCTGTCCAGGCCCTCGAGTGAAGCCCTTGTGACTCATAGTCACAGCTTTGGCCAGGCTCCTTCTCCCCTTGTCGATTGCTGTTCACAATCTACGTAGTTGGCCATTATGAAATGGGAGAAATCCTGTCTAATTTGGGAATTCTGGTACTGATTTGCACCTTGAGGGAGTCTGAGGACACAGAGTGACCATCCTGAGATACATCAGGCCAGAGCAGACCCCCCTGAATCAGCCCTGATTTGAACCTACAACCAGGAAAGGCCTCTGCCATGGGCCTCTCCCACCGTCCTGCACGTCAAGTGTCCAGCAAGCAGCTGTTCTGCCTGATTGCACCAGTGGTTTCAGTTTTCAACAGCAGCTTGGGGGTCATAGCTGTGAAGTAGAGATGTTTGTCAGGGAACACACTGAATCTCAAAACAACAGGGTGCAATAGAGACACCTGAAAAAAAATCATCAGTCTCTTTTGTCATGTCTTTGCTGATTTAGATTCTTTTTTTATCTCCCTTTCTTGTTTTTCTCCCCGGTCTTTACTATTCCACTTTCCAAACGTGAAGTTCATTTATTTCTCAATAACTCACAGTTTTAAAGTTGCTGAATTTGATCCAAGATTAGCACATAGAAAGGTATGTTAATGGACTTGGTTGAATTAATATAGCAGTTCAACCACCATTTTATTTTCTCCTCACCTCAGTTTTCTTTCAGCTTTTGGCAGTCAAATGACCATTTGAAGGCACAAACTGTCATTCAGTTGATTCAGCAAACATGTCCATGTTTTGGCTCATATCTGATAGGTAGTTTATAATTTTTATTATTTTAATGTGAATATACTCCTTGTAATGTGACTAAAGCATGTCTTTAAATGAAAGGCATAAAATAAAAACTTTCTACATACTAATATGTAGCAAAAATGTTTGTATATTTAAATATTTGTGAATGTTTACCCATTCATATAACATTGAAAGGAATAAAAAGTAAAATGAAATATGGATTCAGCCATTCACAATTATGTTATTGGCATAAAAAATGCCAAGAATAATCTTTCACCTTAAGGAATGAAATGAAAACTTTTTTAAAGTTACCTGAAAATGTAAACACTAAATTTGATCAAAAAATTCAGAAAAATGGTCTTGTTAATAATCTATTTGGCTACAGTTGTTTTGTTTTGTTTTGTTTTTTGTTTTGGTTTGGGTTTTTTGGTGAGGAAGATTGGCCCTGAGCTAATATCCGTTGCCAATCTTGCTCTTTTTGCTTGAGGAAGATGGTCCCTGAGCTAACATCTGTGTCAGTCTTCCTCTACTTTGTATGTGGGATGTGGCCACAGCATGGCTTGATGAGTGGTGCGTAGGTCCACGCCTGGGATCCGAACCTGTGAACTCCAAGCCACTGAAGCAGAGCGCATGAACTTAACTTCTACACCACCAGGCCAGCCCCTGGCTACAGTTTCTAAAGTATTTAACTGGGGAAAAATTTTGACTTTTGTTGAATTATAGGCTTTCCTAAATCATCCTGTTTAATAGTTAAGCTTTGCCTTTGACAGTATTAGTTTTTATTTTTTCTTGACCAGTTACAATGTTTTAATGTCAAAGAAGTATATTTCTGTCATAGGTTTTTATGACACTTTATTAAAACACTAAATATTCTAACAGCTTTGGTAGGTTGGAAAATCTCAGAGGAGAAATTGCATATTTTCACCCAAAGGTTCAAAGGAGCATGCTGTTTCAATTAGTGTTGCATGGTCAGGATAAGGGTATTATTAAAATAAAATAAAGCACTAATTTGAGAATTGATTTAGTCTGTTAACTTTGTATCTGTGTCTGGATATTTAACAAAAACTGAAAGTGCATTTGAAAATCTTTTCAGGGGCCGCCCGGTGGCACAGCGGTTTAGTCCACGCTCGGCAGCCCGGGGTTCGCAGGTTCGGATCCCGGGTGCCTGCTGATGCACTGCTTGTCAGCCATGCTGTGGCGGCGTCCCATATAAAGTAGAGGAAGATGGGCACGGATGTTAGCCCAGGGCCAGTCTTCCTCAGCAAAAAAGAGGAGGATTAGCAACGGATGTTAGCTCAGGGCTGGTCTTCCTCACACACAAAAAAAATGAAAATCTTTTCAGAAGATAGATACCTACTTGGCATTAGTTTCTTCACCATGCTGTCCTTAATGGAGTATATGATAGGACTGGGAAGGGGGTATATTTGGATCACAGTATTTTTCCATAATCTACAAGGGAAATCCTCAGTTAAATTTCTGTTAGTTCACTCAACTCAGTGATATACATACATTTAAAATTCCTCTATAATGATAATTTTGGAGGATAAGGAAATGCCTTTTTAGAGCCATAACCAGTTCCAACAGACTTCAATAATTGTTTATTGTTTCTTTTTCCAATTGTAAAAATACTTATAGTGCAGTTTATTGTATGTCAAGTATACATCAATAAAGCTATATTAAAAAGTATCTATGTACCATTTTAAAAAGTAATAACAAAAAGGAATGAAGTGGAAAGTAAAAGTCCTACACTGGGGGTGGGTGTTTGGGACAGAGTAAAGGTGAGGATATCCATTCCACATGTTATTTGATATTAAAAAGAGTGGTTTTACATTTTTATAAGGCTTTTTGGACCCAAATACTTTAATCTGCAGAGTTACAGATATCCTAATCAGTGGTTTTCTTATCTATTCATGGAGACTTGATTTAAACTTAGAAGAAGCTGTTTGAAAAGAAAATATATGCTGATTGACCTCACTGCAATGCATAGTAATTATTTTAGTTGAAATTGCTTCTCAGGTTAAATTATTGAATATTTTCTCTTTCTCTCAAAGGGCCTCGTTTTATATTCATGAAAGCAACTAACCAGTTATTATCAATTAAAGAGAAAGTATTCAGGCTCTAATAAATTCTCTCTCTTTTTTTTTTTTTTGAGTAGAGAGAGAGAATCTATATATATTTTCCAGCACATTATTTAATCTTTTCTTTAGGCTTCGGTGTATCACAGAGCCATTCTGAGATAAAAGCTAATACAGACAAAACATCGCTGCAGTGTTAGAAATCAACACATGAATTGCATTTGGCATCATTATAAGACAGTTGTTTGTTGGCTCTATATAAAATTGTATTGTTCTTAGCTGACAGGGAGAAGAAATTATAAATCAAACAGATTGCTTCTGATCCAAATTTATATGTTAGATATCTTATTTTGAGAGGATGGCTTAGTCTAAAGGCTCTTTCCCAATTATATGTAGGTTATTGCAAATTATGTCAATCATGTATTTTGTTTGAAAAGCTGTGAAGGTCGGCTCTTCCAGCGCTGGCAGATTCCATCTTAATCTGGTGACAATTTTTTGTTTTTTAATCATTGCTGGAGGATGTGCTAACTACAGTTTCCCGGGTGACTTACAACTAGTAGTGTACTATTGCTGTCTCTCTAGTGCACACTTTTGATTTCTTAAGTTTTTTGTTGTTATTGTGACTTGAAAAATATATAAAAGCTAAGATTCCAAATTTTAAAAGGAACACCAGGGGAATATCATAAAGTTGTATATCAAAAAAATTACATGCTTTTATTTTGTTACATACTGGTAGCTGGTGGTCTTATATGTGATTTTTTTACTAAAAAAAATAAATGTCCCTTAAATCCTATAGATTTGCTTCCCATAAGCTTTGAGTATGGCACAGATGGTACTGCAGCACAGTTGGGAATGAGGGACATTAAGTATTCTTGCCTGACTACATAAACCCGGGAAGGGCTTCCTTTCTTATGTTTATACAAGTCTTAGTTTCAACTCATACGAGAAACCAGCTCAGTGAAATATACCTCAAACACTCATACTCTTCATTATAAATTATACCATAGCATTTAGCTGTCAGAAGCTTTTAAATTATAAACTGAAGAATAATCTTAACTATTAGGCTTAAAGATTATGTCAATAGTCATTTCCTGTGCACATGAATGTTACTGAAGAAACTCATGCATTCCTGCCCTCTCAGGACCAAGAAGTATGTCCGTGGGGAGCTCTGGGGATGGACTTAAATCACTTGTCTCCATACTGGGGGCCATTTAAAACAATGTGAGGTCTAAATAAGAATTGATTTTAAATATTTTCAAAGAAGTTCTGAAATCACTCAATTTAAAAGTTTTAAATGTGTTCTATTAAGGCACCTAATACTTTACATAGATGGGTATATTGTGTGGGTCAAAATTTTTTTTAGTTAAGTTGTATTTTTTTAAAAAGACCCATGCAAGATTGTTTCTACTCTGTGTATAGCACATCTGTGCCTCTTGCTGACTAAGCCCCTATACTAGAGTTGTCTTGGGCTATAACCAAGTGAAAAAAGTGGTGTGCAATTGCAGAGACAGGAGAACAAAGAAAGATGGGAAGTGGGAAGCTATTTCCAGATCCTCCTTTCAGAAAGAGAAGGCGTGTACCACCAGTGTCCAGTCAAGCTATAAGTGTGAGGTTCTGGGACATACAGGAAGAGACTGCCTTGAAAAGGAGGCCTGACTTCAGCCCAAGATCAGAGCAAGAGAAAAAGCTGCTAATGCTGGGCCACACCTAGCCTGAGAGGTCGAGAGAGCAGCCGCACCAGTTCTCAGGAACAAGTAGGCCCAGGCAGTTGTTTCCCTCTCCAGCCGGGCAGCCAGTGCCAGAGGCTGGACAATGTCTAGAGTGATGGTGGTGATGGGAATGACTTGACCCAAGACAGGAAACTTCTTGTCGCCCTAAACAACAACTGCTGGTCTCCCCTTTCCCCAGCCCATACAAGCCCCACCTAGACTTATGGCCACTCTAGGCATACACACTTTGATTACATTAGTGCCCTCCCTTCTCTTGTTGAAAGGAGCAGAGCTTCCTGTGAGAATGAATGATGGAAGGAGAGAGCTTGTTACTCAAGATCCACATTTACTCAAACTTGAGGAAGGGGAAAATGGGGAGGCAGGAAGTGGTAGAATGAGAAATAGATTACAGGAAGTTACAGGAAGAGACCTACATCCCACTTCCTAGTAGGGATGAGGTGGGGAATGCCTATGTGAGTAATTTCCTTAGGGTATGCAGTAGTTTAACTAAGGAGATGAGGGGATTGTACATTTTAAATTATTAAACTGATTCAGTGGCCAGCAGCCTCCTCCTACTCACTGAATTAAAGACCTCTGATTAAGGGCAGATTGCTCCTAGAATGAAGTCATTGTGCACCTTTGAAGTCACAAAACTGACTTTCAGAATCTCTAGCAAGATAGTGGACCTAAAATTCAAACTTTATTAAGAGAAGAAATGAAATTCTAAATTCCAAAATTTTCCCCTCTACGTAAAAGAGTCAAGACTGGAGATGTATTCCAATCTTGGAGTTTTAATCCAAGTGGTAACATAGGGAGGGAAGAGAGCGTCAGGCCAAGGGGCAGACGGAGAAAGGCCACAGAGAAGACATAAGTCTCTGCTGGCATCTGCCTTGGGTAGAGTGGGGAAGAGTGAGGCAGGGAGGAATTGAAGACAAGGGCTAGCCTTGCCACACTTCTCTAGGCAAAGCCTGGGAGGCTGAAAACCCTCAGAGAAGCATTAGATTCTGCCCAGAGTCACACCAAAGTGGGGGGCCAGGGAGACACCCTCAGTGAGAGGGGGGCAGTGAGAGGCAATGGCTGAGGGAGAAGCCCACAAGCTGCCACTGGGTGCAGAAGCTGCTGAGGGTATCCAGGCCGAGACACCAGGAGTCGGGGAGATGGCAGAGTATAGGGCCCTCAAAACAGGAGAGTGTAATCAGGACACAGGGCCTCAGCAGTGGCACCAACACAACACCAAGGTGAGAAACACGCTATGTCCAAGTCAGATCTAGACCCAGAGGACAGCACAGGAGCCTGTGGTCCCTCCTACATTCTTAGGATACATAACTTCTCCTTAAAACTAACCAGGGATCAAGGGGAAAGGACAAGTAGGAAGCTCCTTGAGAGGGGTAAACAGCACTGACAGAGCTTCACTTTTTACTTGACTGAATACAGGCATATCTCAGAGATATTGCGGGTTCAGCTCCAGACCACCGCAATAAGGTGAATTTTGCAATAAAGCAAGTCACATGAATTTTTTGGTTTCCCAGTGCATATAAAAGTTATGTTTACACCATATTGTAGTCTATTAAGTGTGCAATAGCATTATGTCTAAAAAAATGCACATGCCTTAATTTAAAAATACTTTATTGCTAACACATGCTAACTATCATCTGAGTCTTAAGCAAGTCGTAATCTTTTTGCTGCTGGAGGGTCTTGCCTCGATGTTGATGGCTGCTGACTGATCAGGATGGTGGTTGCTGAAGGCTGGGGTGACTGTGGCAATTCCTAAAGTGAGACAACAATGAAGTTTGCCACATCAATTGACTATTCCTTTCACGAACAATTTCTCTGTAGTATGTGATGTGTTTCATAGCATTTTACCCACAGTAGAACTTCTTTCAAAACTGGAGTCAGTCCTCTCAAATCTTGCCACTGCTTTATCAACTGAGTTTATGTAATATTCTAAATCCTTTGTTGTCATTTCCATGATCTTGACAGCATCTTCACCAGGAGTAGATTCCATATCAAGAAATCACTTTCTTTGCACATCCATAAGTAGCAACTCTTCATCCATTAAAGTTTTATCATGAGATTGCAGCAATTCAGCCACATCTTCAGGCTCCACTTCTAATTTTAGTTTTCTTGCTATTTTCACCACATCTGCCATTACTTCCCCCACTGAAGTCTTGAACCCCTCAAAGTCATCATGAGAAATGGAGTCAATTTCTTCCAAATTCCTCTTCCCATGAGTCAAGAATGTTCTTAATGGCATCTAGAATGGTGAATCCTTTCCAGAAGGTTTTCAATTTTCTTTGCCCAGATCCATCAGAGGAATCTGTGACAGCTATGGCCTTACAAAATGTATTTCTTAAATAATAAGACTTGAAAGTCTGGGCCACAGAATGGATGTTGTCTTAGCAGGCGTGAAAACAACATTAATCTCATTGTACAGCTTCATTAGAGCTCTTGGGTGGCCAGGTGCATTGTCAATTAGCAGTAATATTTTGAAAGGAATATTTTTTTCTGAGCAGAAATTCTCAACAGTGGGCTTAAAATATTCAGTAAACCATGTTTTAAACAGATGTGCCATCTTCCAGGCTTTGTTGATCCATTTACAGAGCACAGACAGAGTAGATTTAGCATCACTCTTAAGGGCCCTAGGATTTCCAGATGGTAAATGAGCACTGGCTTCACCTTAAAGTCACCAGCTGCATTAGCCCCTAACAAGAGACTCAGCCCGTCCTTTGAAGCTTTGAAGCTAGACATTGACTTCTCCTCTCTAGCTATGAAAGTCCTAGATGGCATCTTCTCCCAATAGAAGGCTCTTTCACCTACATTGAAAATCTGTCATTTAGTGTAGCCACCTTCATTAATGATCTCAGCCAGATCTTCTGGATAATATGCTGCAGCTTCTACATCAGCACTTGCCACTTCACCTTGCACTTTTATGTTATGGAGATGGCTTCTTTCCTTAAACCTCATGACAACCTCTGCTAGCTTCAAACTTTTCTTCTGAAGCTTCCTCACCTCTCTCAGCCTTCATAGAGTTGAAGAGAGTTAGGGCCTTGCTCTGGTTTAGGCTTTGGCTTAAGGGAATGTTGTGGCTGGTTTGATCTTCTATCCAGACCACTAAAATTTCTCCATATCAGCAATAAGGCTGTTTTGCTTTCTTATCATTTGTGTGTTCACTGGAGTAGCACTTTTTTTTTTTTTTTTGTGGGGAAGACCAGCCCTGAGCTAACATCCGTCGCCAATCCTCCCCTTTTTGCTGAGGAAGACTGGCCCTGGGCTAACATCGTGCCCATCTTCCTCCACTTTATATGGGACGCCGCCACGGCATGGCTGACAGGCAGTGCGTTGGCGGGCACCCGGGATCCGAACTCGCGAACCCTGGGCTGCCAAACGCGGACTAAACCGCTGCGCCACCGGGCGGCCCCTGGAGTAGCACTTTTAATTTCCTTCAAGAACTTTTCCTTTTTGCATCAATAATCTGGCTAATTGGCACAAGAGGCCTAGCTTTTGGCCTATCTCAGTTTTCAACATGCCTTCCTCACTAAGCTTAATTATTTCTAGCTTTTGATTTAGAGTGAGAGGCATGCAACTATTCCTTTCACTTGAACACTTAAAGGCCATTGTAGGGTTATTAATTGGCCTAACTTCAATATTATTCTGTCTCAGAGAAGAGGGAGGCTTGAGGAGAGGGAGAGAGATGGGGGACTGGCTGGTCTGTGAAGCAGTCAGAACACACACAACATTTATTTTATTTTTTTAAATGTATCATTTATTTTCACAGGGGACTTTTTTTTTTTTTTGAGGAAGATTGGCCCTGTGCTAACACCTATTGCCAATCTTCCTCTTTTTCTTTTTTTCTCCCCAAAGCCCCAGTACATAGTTGTATATCATAGCTGTAGAGTTGTAGCTCTTCTATGTGGGATAGCCCCTCAGCATGACTTGATGAGCGGTGAGTAGGTCTGTGGCCAGGATTCCAACCAGCGAACCCCGGGCCGCCAAAGAGGAACATGCAAACTTAACTGCTGGGCCACCAGGCCGGCCCACACACACACATTTATTGATTAAGCTCACTGTGTTATATGGGTGCTGTTCATGGCACCCCAAAACAATTACTTAGTAATATCAAAGATCACTGATCACAGATCACTATAACAAATATAATAATAGTGCAAACGTTTGAAATATTGTGAGAATTACCAAAATATGACACAGAAACACGAAGTGAGCAAATGCTGTTGGAAAAATGGCACCAATAGACTTACTGGATGCAGGGTTGCCACAATCTTCAATTTTTAAAAAATGCGATGTCCGTGAAGCACAATAAAGCAAAGTTCAATAAAACGAGGTATGCCTATATTTCATTGTCTGCCTATTTGGCAGATGTTTTTCCTATTCAGGTGTGGGGATTCCAGAACAAGACGAGATTGCATATAAAACATAAAGCTACATTATTTCTCTCACATTTGAGTCATGGTGTGGACATTTTAACCCAATTACACAATCAAGATTGACTATTTGTAGTGATAGTTTACATCTTAATTTTTCAGTATTCCATTTTATTTGACCTCATAGTTTAGAACACACCTAAATGATTGCGATGATAACTGAGGACATTTATGGACCTTTGCAAATGGATTAGGAAAACTCACAAAGTCTGAGAAGCTTGCCCACAATTGCCCAGCTAGTCAGTGGCAGAGCCAGGATTCAGACTCACACAGTCTGGCTCTGAGACTTTGGTTCTTATCTGCTCTGCTAGGCTGCCTGCCCTGTTAGCTGCCTGGGTGCTTCAGGTACTCCGGTTTGCTATCCCCAGCCCGGTTGAAAGACATCCTTCTTTGCTGCAGGTCTCTCACTGTGATAAGCACTTGGCTTAGTGTTTGGCAATAAATTTGCATTTCAATAATTCAAGAAATTCAATAAATTTCCCTTGACTTTTCACCTTTTCTCCTCAGCTCACAAAGTTGGTGTGAAATAATAGCTGAGAGAGTGAGAAAGCTCAGTGTAGGTCAGGCATGTCTTCTCTGGCTGATTAGCTCTATTAGATGAACAGTTAGAGATGGCACAGTGAAGCGTGACAAAGAAGCCATAAAGGAAAAGCTGAGTAATTTTGACTACATAAAAATAAATTCATAAAACGAAAGATAAAAACCATAAACAAGGTGAAAAGACAAAAGACCACTGAGGAAAAAAGTCACAACACATAATAGTCATAGTAGCAATTTCCTCTATATAAAATTAGCTCTCAGAATTTAAAAACAAAAGGACCAGCAACTCAGCAAATTCCACAAATGATATGAATAAGCAGTTCATAGAAACAAATCAAATAGCCAATATCTTTATGAAAAGATACACAAACTCACTCATGATTAAGAAATATAAATTTAAAAAGCAATGAAATAACATGTCACTTACCAGAATGATACAAACTATCCAGTCATATGATAAATAAGATCTGAAAATGTAATGTACAACATGGTGATTATAGTTCACAATACTATACTATACTGTATATGTGAAAGTTGCTAAGAGAGTAGATCTTAAAAGTTCTCATCACAAGAAAAAAAATTGTAACTATGTGAGGTGGTGGATGTTAACTAATTGTGGTAATCATTGCACAACATAGACATATATCAAATCATTATGTTGTACACTTCAAACTTATACAAGGTTATATGTCAATTACATCTCAATACAACTTGTTGAGGGGGAAATGGTTAGTTGGACTCAGAGGGTAAGTGATGGTAACTGATTTTTCTGGCATACTGAAGTTAACTTGTCTTAACCAGGCCCATAATGCTTGAGCATGTATGTTTTTGAAGAACTTAAAGTTCTGTAAGTTTTATCTTCCTCCTTTTGTCCCCTCTCCCAGATAATACTAAACAGAAAAATGTGGGGGAAAAAAAGGAATGATCTAAATTAAAAATACCCGTTTTTGGTGAGGGTGAGGAAACAAGGACTAGTGCAGTATAAGCTCTTTGGAGTATAAGCTCTTTTAAAAACAATTTGTTGGGGGCCGCCCAGTGGCACAGCCCTTTAGTTCACGCTTGGCAGCCCGGGGCTCGCGAGTTCGGATCCAGGGCGCCCGCCTGTCAGCCACGCCGTGGCGGCGTCCCATATAAAGTGGAGGAAGATGGGCACGGATGTTAGCCCAGGGCCAGTCTTCCTCAGCAAAAAGGGGAGGATTGGCAACAGATGTTAGCTCAGGGCTGGTCTTCCCCACAAAAATAAATAAATAAATAAATAAATACAATTTGTCAGTATCTCTCAATATGTCAGTGTACACACTCTGACTTAGCAATTCCACATTAAAGACTTTCCCTAAAGATATACCTACATTCACAAATGTATGTAAGAATAATTATTGCAGATATTTATCATCTTTCGCCTCATAATTCGTAGACTTAACAGTTTTCCCTGCCTTCAGAATTGGCTGCACCCAAGTATCCTATCATAAATGCAAACCTGAGGATGTAACATACTTGCTCAAATCCCTTCAGTGGTTCCACATCATCTGGGAGTATGTCTAACCCCTAACCCCCACCTATATCACTGCCCTTTTTCTTCACCACTTCCTATTTTACATTTTAAGTTGTTGTAAACACAAAGACACACACATAGACACACACATACACACTGCTATTTCATGCCTCAGTGTCTATATCCATCAATCATCAGTTGATCCATAAATTTTTTTAATACTATGGCATGCATTGTTCATTCCTTACTATATCAGTTAGGAATTGCATTCACCTGCTAATAAGACCTAACCATAGTGGCTTAAATAAATTAGAACTTTATTCTCTCATGTAAAAGAAATCTACAGGTAGGCAGTTCAGGACTGGAAAGATGGCTTCTTAACATTATCAGGGTACAAGTCTTCTACTTATTTCTCATTGGCCAGAAGTGAGTCACGAGGTCTCCGCCAGGTGTAAGGTAGGTATGTCAGTCTGGGTTTGGTTGCAGGGTATCCGCTTTAGCTAGTTTAAAAAGAAAGGGGCCTAATAGAGTACCTCACTCATAGGGTCTTAGTGACCTATAGAATCATTGGGATGAAACAAACTTGGGCTGGATTTATAGGAACGATTTCCAGTCATTCCATGGAACTGGGCTGCCAAGGCCCTACTTCTGCCATGATGTGGACACTGCCTGCCAAATGGGAACCTGCCCCAACAGGGGCCGACTCCAGAAGCATGCTGCCTTTGCTGCATATACGTCAGTAAAATGGATGCCTTGTGGCCTGCTTTTCTGCCCAGGTAACTCAGTTTAGAACTCAGGGTTTGATTGGCAGGACCTAATTCACATCCAGAATCCTAGCTGCAAGAGAGTTTTGGAATATATAATAGTTAGCTTTTCATTCTCTGAAGTACAGAAATGCATATAAAAGGAGGCTGGACTATTGAGTGAGCCAGTCTCCAGCATCCAGCACAGGAGGCAGGGAAAGCAGGCAAACAGATTGAAATAACTGGCTCAGCTCTAGGACTAGGCACAGAACACAAACAAAATCAGTGTTCCATTATCAGGGAAGAAGGGTGGGGATGGTTACCAGACAGCAACAAGAGTATTTGCCTTCGGAAACTGACCCAGTCTTAAGAGATCAAGGAAGGCTTCCCTGAGAAGGCAACGAGGGACAAGAAGAGCATTCTAGGCATAGGAAAAAGCAGATAAGAATATGCTGCTTTGAAAGAAAGCATGTGGGGAAGGGAGACAAATACTTCACATATATTATTTCATTTAATCCTCACAAAAATCCTAGGAATAAATACTATATTATTCCCAATTTTCAAATCAAGGAAGACTTTGAAAGGCACATTAAAGGATTTGGATTTAAGAGTAGCCAGAAATGTTTCATAGAAATGAAGAGGTGTTGGGTGTTGGGGAGCTGTTGGTAAGCAGAGAGAAGAGTATAGACTTCCAAACAACATAAAATACCATAAATATAATAAAAAATAAAACAAACTGGGAAAAGTTATCTGCAAAACATCTAACTGTTAATTGACAAAAGATTAGTATCCAGAATATATAAAGAAATCCTATAAATCAATTTTAAATATAACAAATACACCAATAAAAAATTGGACAAAGGCTGTGAAAACTGTGATTTAATGAAGAGAAAACCCAAATGATTAAAAGCATATGAAAAAAAATTTTTAAGGGAGAAACAAAACATATGTAAAGTTATCTTTTCAACCTCATGGCAAATGCAAATTAAAATAACAATAAATACCATTTCATATTTATCAGATTGACAAAAATGTTTAAATTCTGAAAAGGGCAAGTTTTGACAACGTTGTGGTACAACCACTTGGAAAGCAATTTGACTATATTAAGTATGAAGATTCATTTATCCTTCAATCCTTCAACCTAGCAATTCAGCTTCTAGGGACAATGGTGTGCTGTGAGAGCCAATTGTTAATTATTCAAGTATTCAGGTATCTTGTGAGCCAGTTATTAATTAGTTAGTAGCTTGAAATCAGCCATGATGGAAGTATTTACATCATGGAAATCTGCAAAGGCTACAAAACAGGGTTTTGGGGTTTTTTTGAGATCCTGTTTACCAGAACACCACTACACATAGAGAGAAATTCTCATACCTATGTATAAGAAGACATTGTAGAAGAAACATTCAGAATCTACACTGTGTTTAAGTTTAATGGGGTGTTAATTTCAGGACATGATTTGTATTAGATCATCACTGAGGCACAAATAACATCATAATTTTACCTTAGTTTGATTTTTTCAATTACTACCACATTCTCAACTCTCTATGTAGTCATTCTTAAATAATTTTTTAAAGAGTAAGAAAAGTCTATTATTTCACATAACAAGAATCCTAAGCTGGAGTGGCTCCCTGGCTGGTGAATTTGGTGACTATTGGATGCCTTTAAGTTGCTGGTTCCTTCTTCTTTCCAATTTGCCATTTCTGGCAAGCTCCCCTCATTTAACAAGATGGCCGCAGTAACCCCAGAGATTCTTCCACAGATGATAATATCTAGGGGAAGAAGAGCTATTTCTTCCCATATGTGCCTTTTCATAAAAAAGAAAACTTTCCCTGAAGTCCCCTAGCCAACTTCCCCTCAGTCCCATTGGTCAGCTTGGATAATTTTAATATCATGCCACTACATTCAGAATTTGTCATAGGATTTAAGCAGTTGTTTGCGAGGCTTACTCTTTTTTTGTGTGTGAGGAAGACCAGCCCTGAGCTAACATCCGTTGCTAATCCTCCTCTTTTTTGCTGAGGAAGACTGGCCCTGGGCTAACATCCGTGCCCATCTTCCTCTACTTTATATGGGACGCCGCCACGGCATGGCTGACAAGCAGTGCGTCGGCGGGGATCCGAACCTGCGAACCCCGGGCTGTCAAGCACGAACTAAACCGCTGCACCACTGGGCCGGCCCTGCGAGGCTTACTCTTAACATAAAAGTCAGAAAAGGAAAAAAACCCTAGTGTCTCATACTGACAATTAAAGCCACTCATTATTTTAGATCCGGACAGAAATCATAAGTAATTTAGGTAATTTTCACCAAAATTATCTCAGTAAAGTTCATGTACTTCAAGTGTTTAAGAATCAACTTTCATTCAGATCAGTGCCCTATTTTCTGACAATTTAATGTATTTTTCACAGATTTGGAACTTTAACCTTGACGAGGGGTATAAATGCTATGATTATCTTAATGTCAATATTATGTTTAAAAATAATCTTGCCTGAGGTAAAAGGATCTTATATATAAAAGTCATGCATTTATGACTAGGGTGACTTACATTTCTCTTGCAATAACTCTATTTTGACGTGCTTGCTATTGAGCAAGAGAAAGCACAAGCATATGGTTATTATAGCCAACTTCCTTCCAGTTCCAACCTCATTTTCTGCTGCAAACATCTAGGGAAACTAGGAAGTTCTCCACATCATTCGCTAATATGAAAAAGGCCTGAAGGCCACATGTATTAATTTACTAATGAGATTTACATGTGTAAGTATAGACTATACTTACATGCACACTATAGATTCTGACAGCTTATAAGAAAATAATATCCTATATGCCCCGAACCCGCATGTATATCTAGGTACAAAATGTAAACTTTCTAAGATAATCCTAGTTATATTATCAAAGAATAGCTATTTTTTAAAGTTACTTTTGATAAACTTCTGTATCAGATTTAAACCATGAAACTTTTCCCTTGAAGTGGCTTTAGTTGTATTTGCAACTGGCAGCATTAATTCAGTTCAGCAACTTGGAGACCAGCAACCCCCAGGCATGTGCTCATTGCTGGAGAATACCGAACACTTTTCATAATGCCAGTCAGGGGTGAACGAGAGAGTGATGGGCTGAAGGGGCAAATCTTAGGAATGCTCTATTTTTTGCAATCAGAAGAGAAAATGTACTACTTTAATAATTATTTTTAAAAATGTAATTTTAATTATAAAATTGCATACACATAATAAAAATCCAAACAGTAGAGAATGGTATACAATAAAAAATAAAATATCACTTTCTCCACAAACCCTAAGTTTCACTCCCTAGAGGCATGCATTGTAAATAGTTTCTTTTGTAACCTCTCAAAAATATTCTATGCATAAACAATCATTTAAATGCATGTTCTTTTTATTTAACCAAAAATGAGATTTTACTAAACACCTTCTGCACTTGCTTTTAAAATTTAATATATCCTTATAAACTATTAAGACATCAATAAAAATGAAAAAAAGAGAAAAGAAAAATTTACTATATCCTGGGGCCGGCCCAGTGGCGCAGCAGTTAAGTTCACGCATTCTGCTTCAGCATCCCGGGTTTCGCCGGTTCGGATACTGGGCACAGACAAACTCACCACTCATCAAGCCATGCTAAGGCAGCGTCCCACATAGAAGAACTAGAAGGACCTACAATTAGGATATACAACTATGTTCTGGGGGCTTTGGGGAGAAAAAAAGAAAAGAAAGAGGAAGATTGGCAACAGATGTTAGCTCAGGGCCAATCCTCCTCAAAAAAATTAAGTAAAATAAAAATAAAATTTAATATATCTTGAAAATTTTTCCAAATCAGCACATACAGATCTACAATTCATTTATTTATTCACTCAACAGATATTTATTAAGTGGTAGAGACTGTATTAGGTTCTAGGAATAAAAAGGTGAACAAAACAGAAAAGGTCCTTCTTCTCACAGAATGTATGTTCCAGTGAGGGCAGCAAGAGTATATAAGTTAAAAAACAAACAAACAATCTAATTACAGATTATGAAGGAAACAAAAAGGGAGATGTTTTGTAGTAGGCCCACTTTGGATATGGGGGTAAGTGTGGCCTTGAGAAATTGACATAGAAGCTGAGATCAAAGAAAGGAAAGAAGTCAGCCATTCAAAAATCTGGAGCAAGAGAATTTCAGGCAAAAGCAAAGACCTTAAGACATGAAAATTGTTCGGCATGTTCTAAAAACTGAGAGTAGGCCAAAGTGACTGGTGTGTAGTAAGAGAAGGGAAGCAAGAGATGAGGTAGGCCATGTGAAGGTGTGGATCTTTTTCTCTTTTAAAAATATCTTTTATTTTATTTTTATTGTGGTAAAATATACATAACATAAAATTTACCATTTTAACCATTTTTAAGTGTATAATTCAGTGGCATTAAGTGCATTCACAAACCATCACCACAATCCATTTCCAGAACTTTTTAATCATCCCAAACAGAAACTCTGTACCCATTAAACAATAACTCCCCATCCACTCTTCACCCCAGTGCCTGAACTGTTCTACTTTGTACCTCCATGAATTTGCTTATTCTAAATACCTGATAAAAGTGGAATCATATAATATTTGTCCTTTTTTGTTTGGTTTACTTCACTTAGCATAATGTCTTCAAGATTCATCCACATTGTAGCATATATCAGAACTTCCTTCCTTTTTAAGGCTGAATAATATTCCATTGTATGTATATACAACATTTTGTTTATCCACTCATCCATTGATGGACATTTGGGTTGTTTCTACTTTTTGGCTATTGCAAATAATGCTGCTATGAACATTGATGTACAAGTATCGGTTTGAATCTCTGCTTTCAGTTCTTTTAGGTGTATATCCTGAAGTAGAATTGCCAGATCATAGGGTAATTTTATGTTTTATTTTTTGAGGAACCACTATACTCTTTTCCACAGTAGCTGCACCATTTAACATTCTCACCAGCAATGTACAAGGGTTCCAATTTCTCCATATCTTTGCCAACACTTGTTATTTTGTTGTTTTTTTACCAATAGCCACCCTAATGTGTATGAATTGATCTCTCATTGTAGTTTTGATTTACATTTCCCTAGTGGCTAGTTATATTGAGCATCTTTTTCATGTCCTTATTGGCCATTTGAACATCTTCTTTGGAGAAATGTCTATTCATGTCCTTTGTCTATTTTTGAACTGGGTTGTTTGGGTTTTTTTCATTGTTAAGTTATAGGAGTTCTTCATATAGTTTGGATATTAATCCCTTATCAGATATATGCTTTGCAAATAGTTTCTCCCACTCTGTGGATTGTCTTTTCACTCTTTTGCTATTGTCTTTTTATGCACAAAAGTTTTTAATTTTGATGAAATTCGATTTACCTATTTTTTTCTTTTGTTGCCTGTGTTTTTGGTGTCATATCCAAGAAATCATTCCTGAATCCAGTGTGATGAAGATATTCCCCTATGTTTTCTTCTAAGAGTTTTATAGTTTTAACTCTTACATTTAGGTCTTTGATCTATTTTCAGTTAATTTTCATATATAGTATAACGTAAGGGACCAACTTCATTCTTTTACATGTAGATATCCAGTTTTCCCAGTACCATTTGTTGAAAACATTTTCTTTTCCCCATTGTATGGTCTTGGCACCCTTGTAGAAAATCAACTGACTTATACACAAGTGGATATTTTTTAAGTATAATGGGAAGTTACTGAGATTATCAGTCAAGGTTATCAGGCACCCCTGAGTCTCTATATTGACTTTCTTAAGTCTCTTTGAAGGTGATAGACTTGAAAGGGAAAGGGGAATTCTAAATTCCAAAAATCCCTTTACTATTAAGAGCAAAGCTTAAAAGAATAAACATAAAGTTTTGCATAGGAAGAGGAATCTCAAGAAATGACTTAAAGTAAGTTCCCATTAGAGAGGAAGAAGAAATACAAAGGCTTGAATAGAAAAAGAAAAAGAGAAGAAGAAAATGAAAGGTTAAAAGTCAGGTATATGTTCTTTACCTGCCACCACCCACAGCACTGGAGATGGTGAAGTCAGAAAATATGAGTATTGAGTTAAGAGGTGAGATCTGGGGTGGAGGTGTAAATTCAGGCAATGTCAATATACGCTTTTATCAAAAGAAGTGGGAATGGATACTAGACAGCCAAAAATTAATAAATCAACAGTATAGACAAACTAGAACATGATTGTATGCTGCTGCAATGGTCCAGTGGTGACAGAGAGATTGATGAGGCAGAAGAGGGGATACCTGCAGAAGCTAGTCTCTGAGGAGAGAAGGAAGAGTGAGGACCAAGAGCCTTTTTGATAGGAGGGATACTTTGGCCAGCAACAGGAGGGCAGGAGAAAGTGGGTGCTAATGCCCAGAGGAGTGCAGATTTGATGGTGCGTTCCCAACTGGTGGCTTCTATTTTCTCAATGGAATGAGAGGACAGAATGTGCCAGCTATCAATGTACTGTCTTTCATCTCCACATTTACCCCCTCTTTACCTGCTCGCTGTAATGGAGCTGGACCACGTAAACATTTCTCCTTTGCCAAGGGCACAACGTTAAGGTTTGTCAGTAGAGGCTGCTGAACGGAGACTGCAGGAAGAAGCTTCTCTTCCTGGTTCTGGTTTGCTCCTCTCAACAGGTTCCTGCAGTGCACTGTGGCCAGCAGCACATAGCACCTCCCTGTGGGTAGCTTCCCCCAGCAACCCAGAGGGTGGCATCCCAGTAAGTTCTGCCAATGTGGCATCTCAGTGAACCTCTCTGCCATTCAGTGAGCCACAAGGTCTGGAGTGGCCTCTACCAAATCTGTTTCTGCTAGACTCTGCCTCAGCCTAGACGGGGTGGTGGCTCCCTATTTCTATAGTCTTTAGAATTTTTTCTCTTAATAGGTAACCAGTTGTTATAGTTAATAATTCTTTATATTAAACTTGGAGTTTAGGAACCCCTAAATTTTAGTCAAGGAATTTAGTTGTATCTGGTCTGAAGAAAGAAGATATTAAGTCATTAAGGCAGTGGCCCCTTCCATATTCTATCCTCCTAGATCAGGTATCTCTTGGAAGCAGAGGGTAATGAATGCCACGAGAGCACCCACAGAAGGAAAAACTGTAGCAACTCGGGAGCCATGGTGTAGGAATTGTGGCAGAAGTGTCCATATTGGTCTCCAGTTCCTTCTCATATGGCCCCGGGCACTGAGAACTTGCCTAAATTGTTGCCATAGCATCCATGGGTTCAGCATCCAAACTCACCCCCCTCGACACCTTTCAGTAAGGGTGGCTCCCACACCTGCCCACCCAGTTGTAGGCAACAGCCTGGTGGAAGTGGCTGCCCAGGTTGCAAAATCAGGTTGTAGAAATAATATTCAGCCAGGAGTCAGTGATGGCAGGCTGAAGACCAAGCCACTACTGGACAGAAAAAATAGTGCCCACTTGGGGCCCCAAACAAAGAATTTTAAAGCATTCAACAAAAATTTTATATAGAGAAGAATCCTTTAGTAAAGTGAATATAATCACAATTCATTTTGCTAGATTTAGATTTTCATACCATGTTTCTTTGAGGCAAATATATTTTGTACTGGATTTTGTATTAATTTCTTAGAGTTCCAGTTTTTAAAGGAGAGATGATGTGCCTTTTACTGATTCAATTGTTTAATTATATGCTTTCATGTGTATTCTTTCTGGCAACAAGATCATCAACCTTTCTCCTCCAGCATTAAGGCTAGAGCTTTGCAGCCAAGACTCAATACAGTATGATTGAGATAAATAAGAGCAATAAAACACAAAGCACGAAAATCAAAAGCAAATTACATGTTCATAAACAAGGCAGGTGACTACTTTACGAATGTTTTTTAACCCTCTATTATTATATTACCCTCTATTATCAACATAAAATAGTTAACAGTAGCTATTGTTATAATGTAGGGGAAATACAACAGCTTCTTTTTCCGGTAACTCATTCTTCTGTGTGTGTGAAGGGGTTGATTCCAGATACCCTTAATTCTAAATTGGGATGTCCAATACCACCTTTTTTTTTTTTTTTTTAGCTGAGGAAGATTCGCCCTGAGCTAACATCTGTGGCCAATCTTTCTCTT